>CM062820.1:1372445519-1373737402 GCA_031772625.1 Pinus tabuliformis
CAATCCATCTCTTTACCTTGAATGGTTGTTTCATATGCAACTTTCTTGCTCCATTTTCCTCTCTTGTGACCAAGAAAACGCACCAGCAGTCTTACTCCATGCCCAATGGTTTGAAACTTACCACACTATGTTTTGCCTCTCTACTTGAAAGCATCAATCATCCCACCAAAATCAAAACAAAACCACTTGAACTCAATAACTAGCCTAAAATCATCTTCAACAAAGCTAAATCAGAAAGAGAGAGCCCTCTCTGATTGCAGGTGGGCTAGAACCTGTGGTCCAAAGATTGGTTTGTGGTTACCTCGGCCGTATCCTTTCACGAGCTTAAGGACAACCTGAGTGATAACAAGTTGGAAAGCCATATCTGTGTCAAATGCATCTGGAAACTTAATCAGGGCTAAGCCAGGTGGAGGCCTAAGGTCAAATGTTATTGCATTATATACATTATTAAACCTAGTACAGTAGTCCTGAACAGTTTCGTTTGTCCCCTCATAAGGTTCTTCTCCCACCTATGTAAAAATTGTTGGTAAAGAACTTCTAAACTATCTATACTACGAGGAGGAAAAGATCTAAATCATGTTCTCACTTCTCCAGCTAGATTTTGGACAAAGATTCTCATTTGGACATCTCCTATGTCAATTTCATGCAATTCAAAATAATCTATCATCTTTTTTGTGTGTTGATGTGCTATATAAGTTCCAGTGTCATAAGATAGGGTAATTTTACTATGATAATCTACTGGTAAGGCACCTTGAGGAGCAGGCATCACAAGGGGGGCATATCTGAGTGCCATAGCTCTAAGTTGGATAGGATTGAGTACAGGAGTTCGGCTAATAGGAATGTTTAGGACAATGAGAGGAGTTGGGGTGACAGAGGTAATGGGCATTTCAAGGGTAGTGATAGGCTAATGTGGGAGTGAAGGTATGAATGGAGATGAGGGATGATCTTCAGAAGTATGGGGAAATGATGGTGAGCTAAAATATGTTGAAGTTGTTTCAAAAAGTTCATGGATTCTATCAGTGGTAAGGGATGATTGAGGTGAGTTCAAAAGGTATTGATCACTCGACAAGTTGGCTCATTGGACTTCAAGTTCTCTTGTGAATTCTGGATTTCGGACTGTGTCCTCAAGTTCACTCTCAGACTTGGTTCTAAACAGAGAAAGGTAAAAATAGTCGTCAAAAGGGATGTCTTCAATGAATAACCACTCATCAGGGCATGAATTGGATCTAAAAACAGGTCTAGGGGTTACTGAACTTGTCTTATGATTATTCTCGGAATAAGGTTGGGATGGTCAAATGAAGGGGGAGGATTTGGATTAGGGTTGGCCCAGGTATAATGAGTTCTCCCTAAATCCATATTTCGAGTTTTTTCTATTTCTTTTCTTTTATGAAATTTTTAAATAACTTCTAATAAACCCTTTAAGATGCTTAAAAATAAAAATTTAAATTTCTCAAAGGTTTTATTAAGACCAGGGTTTGATCCCCAGCATGGTCGCCACTATGTTATCACTCAGATGTTTTCCCTAGAAGTTATTAAAGAAGGAATTGTCTGAGGTAACCACAAATCTAATCTTTTAGACTCAAGTTCTAGCCAACCTAAGGCTAGAGAGGGCTCTCTCTTTATTATTTAACTGTGTTTTGGGTAGATTTTAGGCTAGTTATTAGTGCTCATGATGTTTTGGTTTTGATTGGGTAGTGGATTTAAGAAAACAAATGGGCAAAGCAAGTATTCAGGCAATTAGGCTATAAAATCAAATCAAAGAGTGGCTTAACTGGATCAGATCAATTACTAAAGGAGAAGTTCACAAGGTAGGCTAGCACAACAAAAAGCAAATTTGCAAGTTCAAATGAGTGAGGTAGTCCTAACCAGGGTAAAGGGCAATGAAGAATCCTTAATTGGGATTAAGATGAAGAAAGAAAGGATGATCAGTAGCAAAGGGCAATGAAGAATCCTTTACTATGGACCAAAGGTGGGGGGGCGTAAACTATGGAAGTAAGGGAGAAATAAGAATTCCTAGACCAAGGCAGTTTAGTAGAAAACATAAAG
Organism: Pinus tabuliformis; assembly: GCA_031772625.1. Taxonomy (NCBI): domain Eukaryota; kingdom Viridiplantae; phylum Streptophyta; class Pinopsida; order Pinales; family Pinaceae; genus Pinus; species Pinus tabuliformis. The sequence goes on from CM062820.1 coordinate 1,372,447,566, forward strand.
AAAGAAAATAGTTAAAGCAGAGAGCGCTTAAGCTAATTCTGATGATATCATTCCTTGTTTTCTTTACAGATTCTATAAGAAACACATATTAATATTCATAACATGAAGAGAATACAATATTTAAACACAAAGAGATAATACTTATTTGTTCCAACTGTGCACAAGAATCCAGTGAAATGTCCTGAGCTTTATTTCATATCGAGCAAAACCAGTCGAGTCTGGAGTACAATAGCTCCTTAGCTCAAAATAAAAATTTTACAGAAATGTATTTTAACCCACCCTAATTACTTCATTTTGTGAAATATTTATACAAAAATTGATACAAAATATCTCATAACCATATGAGAATTATTCTAGGAAGCAAAACATATCTTCAACATGAAGATAGAGAAATATGAAGAACTGTCTTCCTCTTGTTCCTTTTGTGATTGTGCTGGCTATTGTAATTCAGATTTAGCTCTTCCAGTTGCTTTGCTATTGTGTGTTGGAATCATTTTCTATCTTCTAAAAAACTGATACTCTTTACCTGTTCTGCTTTGACCCTGTATTACCTATTTTACCTGGTAGCCATGTTTTGCCATGTAGATTTACTACAATAACTTTATAGTAAATCTGTAAGTTTTGTCCACAATTCACTGTCAGGTAATTTCATCCTTATCATTTCCCTGTAAATCTCATCGGTTTCAGTATATTTAGCAAAATTTGGCTTGCTTGTAAACAAGTGCTTGACTTCATGTTCTATGTAAAATAGATTCTTAAGACCATGATATAGCACCTTTCTAGTGGGCGAAGATTTCACCACTGAAGTACTAGCTTGGTTTCTATCCAGCTTGTTTAATATTTCAATGTAATCTTCCTGGGTCATCAACTTGTCATGTATTACCATGGGATTGGGATATCCTTTTTCTCTTAAGATGTCATATTTTAACATAAAACTCTCAATGTCAGCTTGGATGCTCTGACATCTTTTCTACAAATTGAGCATCAGGTTCCTCTTGGTAATAACTTTCTTTATTTCAACGAAGGTTTTTGTTCTATCGTCAATTTGTAGTTCATCTAGCTGGTACCTATTTATGCTGCTAAAAAATGTGATCAATGGATTAGCTTCTTCAAGTTTATCTCCAAATTCTTCCACTATCTTGTGGATTTCTTCTATGGCTACTTTGACTAATTCAATCTATTCAAAAATAACCTGAATAGAAGGCCAAACATCATTGATGGAATCAATGATGTTGGTCCAAAGAATTTCTTTCATGTCTCCCAATGGCTCTTGCAATGTTAAGTCCTTTTCAAGGACTTTTATCCTTTCTACCATCCTTTGGTTATTTGAGCTTCTTCTTTCTACTGTATTTATGCAAGTTTGCAATTGGTCTCTAAACTTGACACTTGCTCTCTCAGTTTCTTAAGCTCAATGCCCTGGATACTCATTTCTTCCATGGCCTTGATCAATTCAGGAGTCTTTTCTGTTGGTATCCCTATGCTTGTTGATGTACCTGTTCTTTTAGATGCCCCCATACCTGCTGATATACCTATTACTGGCAAAGTTGTATCTGGTGGAAGTGTGGGTTCCAAGGTAGTAGCCAAGGTGGAGGGCACTACTGCGGAAATTGTAGGAATTATAGTCTGAGGAGTGGTGGCCAGCTCACTCTGTTTGGATTGCATCAAATTATCTAGTTCCTTCTTAGCCTCTTTGAGTTGTTGATTAAACTTTAGGACTAGGTCCATAAGCTCTTCCTCCTTTTGTGTTTCCAACACTTCAGCTGTCTGGGGATGATGTAGAGCAGGAATCTTGATCTACTTCTTTAGTGCAGCTATATCATCATTTTTCTTTTTGATAAGCTTTTCATCTTCTTTCACGTCCTTGGGATCATGTCTTCCCAGTTCTATGACCAAGTCATCTAAGGACTTTATTCTAGTGTCTTTGGCCTATGAAGAGGCCTTCTCCAACTGGAATTGTGTTGATATATTACTCAGCGAATTGTGGAGTTGGGGGCTGCAATTTCTATGGTAGTCAAAGTGGAGTAAAGCATTTCACTAGTTTTCTTATGTAACTCAATTTGGTCAATAGGATGGATATCCTTTTCCAATACTTCCAAATCTATTTTCAGGTAATCTTCCATTGATTTTGGTTACTATGTAGTTGGTTTCAAAAAAATCATCTGCATTTTACCTCATTTTATGTCAAAGGCTGACATCAACCTTGTTTGGTTTGTTGGAGACATTTTCAATTAGTGTGCATAACTCTGAACTTTTAATCTATCATTTCTTGTCTTGATTTCTTTGTATTTTTCTTTGATATCTTGGCTCTGGCCAATGGGAACCGTGAAGGAGGATACTTCCACACTATGTTACCTTTCTAGCATTTGAGTCTGTGAGGTGGAACATTCTTGTGTACCCGTGAAGGAGTGGTATGCCTACTTTCTGCTCCTACAGTTCCTGTTGTCTCCTCAGTATATTCTTGCTCTCAAAATGGATTCAACCTTTACTTTTTAGCATAGGTTTGGGAAACAGGTCTACTGGAAGGAGTAGCCTCCTCTCTATCTCTTTTGAGGTTCCTCTCCTCATTTAGAGGTGTCTTCAAAATAGGAGGATTGGTCCTGATTTGTTATGGTTGAGCAAGTTCCTCTGAAATCTCAGGCTATTCTAATTCCTCTAGTTGCTATGTTCCTTTTGGGTGATTTGATGCTTCTGGTTGCTCTGAAGGTCCTAGTTGCTCTGAAGGTCCTGGTTGCTATGATGGCCCTTCTTTTTCTGTTTGCCCACTGTGTCCCTGTGATTTCCTTTGAGATTTAGTTTCTCCTGGCACCTGTACAAATGAATCCTCATCAAGTCTTCTATCTAAATCAATCAAAACATTATTGATAGTAGTTACTATGCTATCCTAGTCTACCAAAGTGTTTTCCACCCATTCTACCTAATTTGCATACTGTTCAATTTCAGGGATTCTATTTTGGATGTAAGGAGATAATTTATTATTCTATCTCCTATTGAAAATGAACTTTAAGGGGTTATAATTCCATATGAAACTTTGTTCTAGTCTCAACCTTTGGAGGATTTCCTCTACTTCTTTCCGTGCTTCCCTACTATTACATATGAAACAACCAAGTTGATCTTTTATCCTAAGCTGAGCCTTCTTCTTTGCTTTCACAAAATGCACCTCATCTGAATTAATCATTTTTCTGTAGTACTCCAGGGCAAACAATATCATAGAGAGGTATCTAGGCAGTTTGGAGGGAGCCAACTCACATCCATAGGTTCTGATTTCAATGTGGTTTTGGTAGAAGTACTAGTCCCCCACTTTATTTTGCTTAGACAACTATAGGACCCTCCTAATGTCTTCACTGATTCTGGAGGGAGGGCTTTGTAGTAGCATAGTTGTCACATGACACACAAAGAGATCTATGAAATCGGTATAAGAATATTGAGAGTCAAATTGATGGATTAATGAAGTCCAGAAGATCACTAATCTGGGGTTACCTCTAGTATCAAGATTTTGGAGGGTGATTGGAAATCTATCAGCTTGATAATACAAGAATAAAGGATATAGAACTGAGGAATATTTAAGTACTCTTTCATTTTCCAATCTCATGAACTGATCACGCATTTTATCAGCAATGAAATTAGCATAGTCAAACATGATGGCTATTGGTTGCCAACGAGAGTAGATTTACGTAAAGGATATTATGATTTAATCAAAAAATTCACTTGCGGTATAGCCTAGCACACTATATATCATGTCTATGATGTCTCGGCCAAGGTTAGAGAATATAGTCCATAGGTAAGGGCGAGAGACCTTTGGGGTGTATTGTTCTTCTTTGTTGAAGGTCTGGTATAACTGAGCAAGTCTGATTGAGGTGAGTGTAGGGTATTTGTTCAACATATCTCCAATGGAAAGAGGAGTTAGGCTTTGGCTTGGTGGTAATTGTAGCATTTCATTAACGGGTTGAACAGTGATGGTAAATAGAACGAACTGGTCAGGGGTTCCCACTTCCCTTTGGATGGGATCATAGTTGATGTGGAAGTAATGTACAATGTCTGCGAAGATATTAACTCTGGGGAACTAGTACTTGGGTAAACCTGATTCCCAAAGTCCAATGTAATTTGCATGGTTCAGGTATTGGTTTCTGTACTTGCATAATAGTTTCAAATGGGATTTTTGGATGGAAGTATCTTTAATCTGGAAATCTTTGTCTGCAAGTGGGAGATGGCCTAAATCCCCATGAGGAGTCATAATGGGCATGACATTCAATGAAATTGGGGCATCCATCCTTGTTTCTTATGGATTCAAGGACGGCGGCAAATGGTTTCACTGAAATTGGGAAAAAATGGTCTATTTCAGAGTATTTTAGAGTCACCAGGCAACTTATCTTACTAAATTACTTGGCTTTTGAAGCAATTTAGTTCAAGCTTGGCAAGAAAACATGATTTCTCAGTGAAATTGGGGTAAATACCTGGTTTCAGATCTTGACTGGAGTAATGGAGATTGTGCACTATTTGCAGGATGAACATGCGGTTGAAAGGTGGTCGAGAGTTTCAACAGGTTCAGTAAGTTGGCGGTTGGCAGTAGGTTGACGATTGCACGTACTTTGTGCTTATATGGAGGTTAGAATGTTCTTTTTTCATGATGAAATGAAATAACTATAAGTTTTTTGGTTTTGTTTGTAAAGTCAATGACATTGGTGGGTACATTGGGAAGAGGACAGTTGGTGCCAACGAGGGATGTGACATTTTGGCGTGTAGTGGAGGTGGTAAGTGGAGTCTATCGCACCACTTTTTGGGATAAGTTGTTTTGAGGGGAGGCTTCCCAATTCCATTCATCGGGCACCACGTAGTGGCAGGGTGAATAGTGAAACCACTTACATTAGTCGGGTAAAGGCTGGCCTTCCGAGGCAACTCGATATGAGTGTTGATCGTTGGATCTAAAGGGGTCAAATCGCACGATGATCAGGGCGATGATTTGATCATAGGCTTAATGGAGGGGCCTGATGGGGTTTTAATGAGTAGAAGGACTAATTAACTGTGGATTAGGGAGGCTTAATGACGTCGGAAGTGATTTGATCGACAGGGACAGATTATTAATTAATATCTGATTGATTAATTAATCTCTTTCATTCGACGGTGGGTCACGGTTATTAATTAGTTGCTAATTGACTTAATTAATCCCTCTAATAAGTTTATTAATAAGGATTATGTTTCAAACCTTGGGGCAGGATATTAACATATGGGAAATGGGTTTATCTTTGGGAGTTAATAAATATAATTAAAATTAGCAGTTATTATGAATTGAAGCGGAAAAATGGATTTTGCGCTAAGTATAATATGTCTAAAATTTATTTACATTTTTGCATGGAACATCATAACTTAAGGTAAATGCATATTTGTGGGTTTTTGTGAAAAAAGGGTTTTGCTTGGTGGGATTACTTTCCCTAAGAAAATGGTGATTTTACCTTAGGAAAGGGATTTTTTTAGATGAAATGAATGAATTATGGAAGGGGTGAATGTTGGTAGGGGGATTTTAGTACTTAGATCCTATAAGTTACTGGGCCGAGGGTTCAGTCCCTCTAGATGTCAGATAAATGCTCTAAGCCCCATTAACTTAAGGTTTTAGGTACTTTTTTCCTTACTTATTGGAAATTAGTAAACTTAAGGGTAAAATGAATGGGGAAATTAATAACTTGACTTTATGTAACTACTCAATTATCATCCATACCTTAGCGACTTGATGATGAAAGTAAATGATATGATCTTAGCTAATCATTCATCAGAATTCTGCAACCATGCAAAAACTTACCCATCTACTCATCCTACCATTTTTTCTACTCTTTTTTAGGGTGCACTTAAGCTGGCAAACCCTTATCAAAACATTTTTCTTTTATTTTACAATAAGAAACTATCTAAGTCTATCTTTATTACATCCAAGAGCTCAAATTAAACTGTTGAGCTCCTTTTATTTCCTCTACCTATCTACTTATCTGCCAAGATTAAATAGTTTGGTCAGATTTTATTCTCTACCTCTAAGCATGAAATTCAAAACATGGAATAAACAAGATTAAACTATTTGTTTACCATGGATTGTGGCATAAATAAAAAGTTGTACACAATCATTATTGTGCAAAAAAGTAAAATAGCATCGACATTTGGACTTGCACACTTTCATGGTCTTTTTGTTTTTTCTTGGGGTTCATTTTTCATCATTTTTGACCTTTTACTCTTTTTGTCCTTTGACGTTTCTTTTAGGACATGCCCTCTTTACATTTGTTAATTCTTTGATCTTTTGAATATGGAAAACATTTGCAGAAAGAGAAGGTATGTACATATTAAAGATTTAACCTCAGATATTAAAAAATTATGACACCTATTGGTATAGGAACATAACAAGATGGATGTGATAATGAATGATTGATGGTTAAAAGGTAACCCTGTCGAGACTTAGATGTTTGCTGGTAGCAAAGGCACTACCTGTGACAAAAGAGTAAATTTAAAAGCTAAGTTGGAAGAGCCCCGTACTTTATCTTTAACAACCAATCAAAGCTTGAGGAAACAAAAATGTTTTTATTTTAACAAAAGGGTTTGTAAAAGAAATTGCAAAATTGATATTTTTTTATTCAAAGTAATTTTTTTCCTAATTAATTCTTAGACAATTTTTTTTTCCTCAATTGATTCTACTTAAGGAAGTTTTAGAAATTTTATTATTTTTCAGAGATAACTGGTTCTCCTAGTGAATCACCAATTGTTGTGCTACGCAACAACCCCCCCATTTCAATTTTTAGATCTTGGTCTTATAATGCCAAATAGGAAATGCGTCCCCTTTAGAATATGAATAAAGGAAATAAAACTTTTGAGTAAAATAAAATAAAAGTCATGTAAAAAATTTCTTTGAGTATTTAGGACCGCTCATCACAAATCACAATTCTTTAGAACCCAAGAACATCCATTTAGAAAAGCACGATGTGATTAGAGTCATAATAAAACCCTTATCACGAAGTTTTATCAAAGTAATCCATTTATAAATATGATTTGATAAAACTGTCGTGTCGTGCACATCATTTTCATTGAAATCTTGCGATGCGATAAGGCTATCATAATCGCATATCGTTGATTGATAGGGAAGCATCCGAAAACTCCATTGAAATCTTTCTATGTGATTCAATTATCACATATTGCGCTCTTGATAAAAGTGAGTTATAAAATACTATGAATACATGCGGTATAGGAATAAATCGATTAGAAAGAAATAACATGATTTTCCAAGTTTGAAACCCACCGTCCTCACATGCCAGCTCAACACTCATCGCAATCGCAACTATTCAAACAAACCTTTTGAGAGTGACCCTTGTAACTCTCAATTTGTGATATGCGACTATTACACAAATATTAAAATAATACAATTGCTAATCGCAAGCCTCATAGTCATCGGACCTATTCTAAAAAGGATTGTTAGAAAACTTGTGATGCGACATATCGCTTCAGCATTAAAGTTTCACATTGGAAGTTACGGTAAAACATTAAGGAGCAGTTATGGTTAAGTCCTTTAAGGATTTCATCCATCATAGCTATGTACAATATATGATCATTGGAATATAATGCACGTAATTACTGTTGGTCTGTAATTTGTGTATTATCTCCTCTCAAGTTTTTTGACTGTTACGCTCTTCTTTCTCATTTTGTAGAGCTGATCAAGAATCGTACAGTTGGGCAAGATGTCTAAGAAATCTCAAAAGGAAAATTCCCCCATTACAGTGGAAGAAGGACCAACAAAATTGGTGTTAGGTACAGATAGTACCTTTCAAGGCCTTGCTAAAATCTCATGGGAAGGAATATATGCTTTACTTGAAGTAGAAAATCCAATGGAGATAGAAGAAGAAGCAACAGCTAATGGAACTAATCGAATAGAAAGCACGCTCAATGATTTGGAAAACTCCTTCCTCCATAGAATAACAGCTTGAGAAAAAGTTTTACCATATAATGATCTAGTGAGATGGGTAATCGAAAGTATTAATATCACAAATAGAGCTTTGTTCACAGCTGATGGGAGGATGTTTGGGACATTCAAACCTGTAGATGTCAAGAGAATGTATCACTTGCAAGATCCTTAGTGACACTACACCAAATCATTCCTGGAAGATTTTGCTAAGGAGAATGACATAGAGTCAGACCCTATCAAACAATGGAGACATTTTCCAAACAATCATAAACATGAATCCTCTGGTATGTACTATGTCGACTCCTTAGCATCTCTGTATTGTTATGCTGCTACTATGGTATGTAAGCTCTTTGGAAGCCCCAATTCTGCTAGATTTTCTATAGAGATGGTTCCATCGATACAAGCAGCAATCAACTCCTTTATTATGGATTGGGCAACCATTCTATCAGATAAAATGGCCAATCAAATACTAGATTATAGAAGGAACAGATTTGTCTCCACCAGAATTGTGCCCCCATTCTATATGAGTGCCTACATAATGGACACAATCTGTTTTAATTCTAACTTTCCCATCCTAGGCTAGAAATGGATTGTTCAGGATCCAACCCCCATTCATATTTATCATAAATATTTATGGAAGTCTAACTACAAGAATCATTTATACAAGATTTTCCATGGTTTCATTTTACCTGTCCATCAAGCCATCTTTAATAAACATGCTCCTCAGCTATCTGACGATGCTAACATCAACTTAACTTCAGTCGACAGTTGCTTCGGGGAGGATAAGTTCACATATATTAGGATTTTTGGTAGTAATATAGACCCTCACATCCTTCCACTCTACATTCTAGATAAGATATTAGCTAGGGAAATAGCATACTAGATAGTGGAAAAAGGGATGTCTAGAAACCTTAAAGCTTCTAAGAAACAAGTATGGCCTCCATTTCCCGTCCATTTTGGCACTTAAACATTGCATGATTTTAAACATGCTACGAAAGAGGCAGAGAAAACAAAGGATCTGGGTCTAATGGTAATTCCTAAAAGACATTATGATCCAAACAAAGTCGCTTACAATTTCACCCGTCAGGTGAAAATTAGTAAATTTATACATGAGAAGGATGAGTTTGATGACTTATTCGCTTCAACGGAATTATTCTCACAAGTAAGTCATCCGGAAAGATTCAAATTGGGAGCTGAGAAGATGGACAAATTCATGGAATTTAGGACACAGAGATTACTGATAGTACCTATAGACTTACTAAATACTACCCCTATTGTTTAGCAAGCAGAGCACGGCGGGGAGCAAACTATTGAAGAGATTTCCAGGGAAGGGGAAATAGGTGGAAAGACCAGTGAACCCCTTAGCACATATTTTCATATTGACCCCATCTTGATAAAATAATGAGAGCAATTTGATCAGCAGATCAAAAGCTAGAGCGACCCCCAAAACATTACCACATCAACATCGCCCGTGACTCAACAGCCCACCGTTCTTGATAATGTGATTGAAGTAACACCCAATAAATACATAGCTCAAAAAGAGATTGAAATAATTCCTAAAAACCCTTCAGGAGAAATTATATTGAATATTGAGGAAGACCACCATTGGATGTATTTCACAATCCAGAACATAGGGTTGTAGTCAAAAGACAAATAAAAAAGAGGAAAATAGATGAGACATCCTCCATAATTCCTCAATCTGAATTTATGAATGTTTTATGGAAGGATTCAGAAGTCAATCCTTCTAAGGATTTGACTAAGTTATTTCAATTTTCGGGGGCATACACAACAGCCACAATTGATAAGGCAACTGAGGTTAACCGATTGTTCAAGGAAAAGGATCAAAGGATTAATCATCTTGAGGAACAGTTGGAAGAAGAAAAACAAAAGAACAAGTAACTTAAGGAATAATTAAGCCTAGAGAAATAGAAGATCGACTAGCATGCTACATGAAAACAACAACAGTTGTCTCAAAATCTTGAACAGCTTCAATTGACACATCAACAAGAGATCAAGACTAAAGAGGAGCAAATCACATAGCTACAGTTTTGTATAGAATAGTTCAGAGATTGTCCCAAGTTTGAGGAATTTAAGATGGAAGCCCTAGAAGCAAATAAAGCCTTATCTCAACAGATCAATCTACTTTTCCATAAAATATCTCTTATCGACCCATTATACATCATAACTACATCACTCATCAATCAAGCAGTTAATACCAGATTAGAATTTAAGGATGCAGATGAGAAGGTCACAAATTACCTATCCTGGAAAAGAACAGTAGAAGGAATAGTTGCTAATCTATCAAAAATTCAAGAGTTGCATAAAGAAATATTGTTTTCCTAGTGGTAAACACAGCTGATAAAGGCAGAAAGGGCTACCTCCAGGGCTAGGTCTACAAAGAATAATGTGATTAAAATGACAAATGATGGTTTATATAGATCCAATTTAATTTCCAATTGTTCCCCAGGTAATCTCCCAAAGGCGAAAGTGTTAGAACATCAATGGAAGCAAGACTTGGCCACCAAAGATGCACAACTCAATAGAATACAAAGTCGTAACTTGGATGCGTACTGGTCCTTTTTGGTCAAGCCACACAATGAACAGATGTCCATGAAATGCCTTGCCAATGTTGTTGATCACATGATCCCCGAGCTTTCATCTGCCACGTACATTGGACAACTACACTCTAGGATGAGTCACCCTCCGAAAATTAAAAACATGCTTCCAATTTGTCAGTTGTGAATATAGGAGAAGAAATAGATACAAATAACCTTTTCAAATGTAATCACATTACTATTTTTGCAATTCAAATCCCAGATTTTAATGTTGGCAATTCCAACAACTCTCAGCGATTTTTGTAGACAGTTTGTTTTAATTCTATTATATAAACCCGTGCAAGTTATTGGAGAAGGGGTCCTCGATTTGTACAAAAATAGACTTGAGAAGCTGCACTTATGCACTTCTTAATTTATTTTTTATAAGCAATGGATCAAGGTTTTGGATTTTTGTGAAAGAACTTTTTCAACACCTGCATTTTTTTATCTCCGGGAAATTTCTGGAATAAAAAGGTGGAATCAGAATGTTACTTACATATCAAGACTCAAATGCATGTGGTATTTCTATCACTATTCTTTTTGTCTTGTTCTTTATGTAATTAGCATTTCATTTAATTTTCTCTTGTTGATGTATTAACATGCTTCAAGCAATTCTATATTGAGTCACTTCTGAATGATTTAGAATTGTTATATTAAAGATATATGTCAACAATAAATACGAGTAGGTCATGCGATATGTTTTCATAATTATTTTGTTTATTTTCTTAAACAAAGTAATCATTATTTAAATGCATCTTCCTATGGATAAGTAAACCATCTATATGATTATTTGTCTGCTAGGAGTTATCAAAAATCGCATTGTTATAGGATTACCTGAGTTATATATATATATATATATATATATATATATATATATATATATATATATATATATATATATATATATATATATATATATATATATATATTGTTGTGGGAAAAATGGCTATGCAGGACGATCCTATCCACCTAAGGTGTGACAGTGCCTTAGCAACAAACAGAGACAGCTATTCTAGTATTCTTCCTTTATGAATTAAGAATGAAGAGAGAGATGGATGGACTAACCGGTGTCTTCCGTTTGTCCCTCGATCCGGCTTCTCTTCTCTTGGAGAGTTCCCAGCTACTTGCCTTCTCGCTCGCCCAGCTTCAAGAGGTTTCTGCAAGATCACAAGAAGAGAACACTACAAAAGACATGGATTCATATTCATAACTAGTTCAGGATTAGAAATAAACTAAACATACTAATGCAATCATACATCAAAGATACATCAGTATATAGGAGAAACCAAGATAGCTTTATTTATGAATAACAAGGTTCAGGAAGAGATACAACCCAGAGGGCTCCAATCCAGCATCTCCTTCCCAGCAAATGGAATTCCTATCTTCACCCCCTTCAAAGCATTAAGCACCCAATGATTCCAATCTCAGACCAACAACAATTCTTTGCAATAACAAAATTCCAACCTATAGATCTCATGGAGGAGAGATCCATATATAGATGTTTGGAGAGAGGATGAGTCAGCTTGAGATCTGACTAGTGTCCTCTCCCTCTGTCAGTTCTTGATTCCACTTGGAGGTTCTTGCTTCCACTTGGAGATTTGGAACCTCTTACTCATCACCAGTCGAATTCCCTGAGGCAAGTGTCATTGAGGAAGATTTTGGAAGCTTCCTGGGTCTTGACACCTCTTGGAATGAACTTGCCACATGTCAACTCTCGCTCAGCGCAGGTAGCATGTGTTGGCTTTGACATTCAGTGTAGGTAGCCAGTGTTGGCTTTGACATTCAGTGCAGACAGCTAGTGGAGCCACTGAAATGATCCTGAATTGACTTGTTTTTGAGCAGTTTCTGGTGGAGAACTTTTGTGAATTGCTGTGGTTTGTTAGCCTTGTTCCTCTAGGGGTAGGAGCAACATGTTTAGGGACTTTGGATCCCTTAGATTATGGACATTTCATGCTCAATGTTGTAAGGCACAAAAATGTCTATAAGAGTTGCCCCCTAAAGTATGAGGCCGTTTATCGGGTGAAATTCTTTATCAAGGGGATCCGAAGTTCATCCAATGCTGGGAGGAGACCTGTAATAAGATACAATACAATACATTATTTTTCATACTGCTTTCATGATCTAGCTGAGGCGGGCATTCCCATGCTCAGCTTTATAAATTCATTTTTCTGTACATAGAACAGACAATCGTCTGATGGTAGACTGATAATTTTGATGAAATTATCATCCTTTGAGTAGGATGATCATTTGCTGTAATGATGTACATGTCAATGTCTTTATCTTTCCTGAATATATATCATAGCCTGGATGGATGAAACTAGATCCGGGGTCTTCAAACTCGTTCGATCTTCACTCTATGTACAAGTCGATCCATGTGAGAAATGTTCTGAAGTCGAACATGGAAAGACATCGCTTGATTACCGGTCAATGAGGTAAACCGTTAACAAGTGCGAGAGGAATCACCGATAATGATAATGACCCTCAAGGTACTGTAGTACAATTCACGTGGTGTGAATAAAGGACTTGGTGTCAAACACCACACAAAATCTTTCGGTCGAAGGTCATTGAGGTATACCTGTCGCCGGAAGTGAGAAACTTGCCATTGAGGCATGCAAGCTTCAAAGTACTGAAGGGGTTGTTCCTAGATCAACTTCTTGGATAATGAGCTGATGTCGACAAGAAGCAATCCGTCAAAGGAGGGCCTTAATGAATCACACATCAATGACACGGAACGGAGCTAATGATTTTGATGGAGGTGGAAACGAGCTGAGACATATGATTCAGGGTGGCGGTCATGAAAGGATGAAGGATAATGTATGGCAGTCAATGGGACACGGTTGACTTTTCTAAACAACTTCTCTTGAACATATGGCGACACTGATGCGATGGATTGGTAGCATTACCCCAAATATGGATGGTATGGCGAGACCATGGATGTGACCGGTGAATGAAACAACCCAACGCGATTGTGGTACGGAGGAAAAGTGTCATATTCAGGAGCGACTTGCTACCATCAAAGTTTTCTTGAGTTTCTCCCAATTTTTCCCCAGTCATTGCTCACCAGTACCTCTTTATTTTTGTCAAGCTTGAGGAGGATAACATATGCTTGTTCTATAACCTGCCCTTCGGGCAAGCCCATCGCTATGTTTTAACGAGCCTAGCGATAGTGAAACTCGTTCTCGTCTAAAGACAAGTTTGTCGCTATTTAATGATTTTAACGAGTCTAACAACAAAGATAACTCGGTCCTTTTCATTTTTAGAGAGTTTGAAAAGGTACATAAAGTTAACTCCAAAAGTCCTTTTTCGTCATCTAATCCCTTAAGTCTGAAAAAGTATAAAACAATACAGAAGGGATGAGTTTTCGATAGTTTTAACGAGCCGAATAAAACAAGCGCTCGATCTTTTTGTGCAATAATCCCTCAGGTCCAAAAAGATTAAAATCTAGAGGAGGGATAGGACTTCCTGTCCCTTTAACGAGCTGGAAGGCCAAGGACTCGACAATCTTTTCATATTTTACGAGTCAGTTGAAAAGAGCTTAAAGAAGACTCGTATTTTGAGGAACGAGTGATAAACAGGGTTAGCAGTTGATTCCAGGTACAGGTTGGAATTTTCCAATCACGGCAGTGTCACAAGGATGGCTAGTGAAATCACTCTTCGCAGCTGTTCCTCAAAATGGGTAAACAAACATATGGAGGTGAACGATCGGCCAATGGAAAAGTGGAGGTGATGGTGCAAACACGACCAAGGCTTTAATGGCTGATAAGGTTACATTCACAGTGGTTATTTACCGGGTGGGTTCATTTTTTATTTTAAAATGAGCTTAAACGCTGGTGGAAACACTTTCTCATTGCTTATGTTTATTTTTTAATGAGCATGAAGTCCACGTTAAAACTGCTCGGATCTTTCGTTTATTTTTTAACGAGCATGAACTGTGTGCTAAAACTGCTCGATTAACCCAGTCATATGGTAAGAGTGTCTCATTGAGATTCTATTTTTTATGGAGCTTCATCTCACAAAGCTATGCCCCGCATCCTTTCTTTATGCAAGTTAGGAAATGGCTAACCCAAAAAACAGATAAATAACCGCTCTTTGCTTGCACTCCAAAAGGTTTGCATGCCCCCAGGCATAAAACAGAGCTTCAAGGTTACCTCTACTTCTTTTCCGTCAAAACATTTGTTTTAACGAGAGAGGCTTACCTCTTTCAGGTTACCCAAATATTGTCTCGTTAATCTTTCAAACAAAACACTTCCTCGGCAATGTCTACCGAAATAGACAAAGGTGAGCGACGATGCCCGCCAACTCACATAACTTTGACAAAAGAATCTTATTCTAGAATAACCCTCTTCCAGCATGGGCGGGGTACAGACTAGTCATATTCTCCCGCGGAAACCTACCTTATACCCAAAGTTTTCCTGCCGAAGCAGACCAGGATGCATGCCCCCTGGGTTCTAGTCATATCCTCCCGGATTACTCGCGCTCATCAAGAGGACGGACCGTGGGTTGAGACACTTCTTGCGTGAAGATACCATTTAGGGATGGTATATGACTATTTGCGATGCGTGATCCGGGAAATGAAAGTTGGTCCACGAGCTTGACCACTCTTCCTTCATGCGGAAAGCACATTACTCTAAAGAGTGAGGAGACGATGGCTCCCATGCAATATATATAGTCTCGTCCAAGGAGTAGGTTATAATCCAAGGGTCCTTGAACGACCATCACGTTAATTTGAACGGTCTTCCCTTTCAATGTTATGGGCACATTGGGGAGGATCCCTAAAGGTCGACTGGTTCCTTTATCAAAGCCTGATAGATTTCTCATTTCAGGCAAAAGCGCTGGCGAACCAAGTGCTTTCCAAGCAATAGAGGAAAGGATACTCATAGATGCCCCCTCATAAATGATAGTGCCAGCCATTATCATTTTGTATATTTGAACGATAATTATGAATGGTATGCTCGTTGGCAATCGGGGTCTGCCTAGTTGGTTCCAGTCGAACGAGACAACTAGGTTGCTTGGTGGTGGGACTGAATAGATGGCCGGGTATGACTCTGACGAAGTTCCTTCCTGCGATAAAGGAATGGGCAAATTGCCCCCTTGTTCATCGGAGTCTGTGTTGATGAAGAGAATTTGGACGGTGTCGTCTCTATTCTCCTCTGTGATGGTATCATTCGAAGATAGAGCCTCTGAAGGCAAAACCGGGTCAACTGCCGTCTCAACCTTTTGACTTTCGTCAGGCATGGATCCAGATGGTTCATCTTCAATGATAGGTGCTTCGGTTGACCACCTGGGCGGGCCAGCCGGATTCTCAACTAGTGAAGGACTTGGCAGGAGTTTTTGATATCCAGGAGGAAGTTGCACTCGTAAGATCGAGCGATCTTCCAGAACTCTTTTAGCCTCGTCTAAGAAGGGACAACGGTGGATGGCGTGATTGCCTTCACATAGTTTGCAGGGAAATCTAGCTTTCCCTCTCTGTCCTGTGGCTTCACTTTCACTAGTTGACGGTGTGCAGTCAACATGGCTATCAGAGGTTGACGCCACCGAATTGTTCAAATGGGGAGACCAGTCCCTTATTATTCGAGGGATGCAGGGACAATCTCTGTGGAAGTGGTCTCCCTTGCATATGACACATGGCGATTTAGGCCTAGTCAGTGTTGTGTGTGGATTTTTGTCAGACGACACTTGTTTGCCCCCAGTCGCTTTTAGCTCCTTCTTCTTCTTCTCTTTCTTCTTCTTTTCCTTCTTCTCCTTAGGAACTTGGTTTTTTGTTTTACCAGTTCTGTCAAGTGAAGAGGAAGGAGGAGAGGAAGAATTAGATGAAGTAGAAGGCTGGTGGGCAACTCTGGTCTGGTCTAACTGTTGACTCGACTGTTCAGGAATGGTGGTGTTCTGAATGACATTGGTTGAAAAGAGCCAGACCGACAGGCCAATTGTCAGTCCTGGAAGCGACAATGTGGCCATATGGGGCACACCAACATCTCCCCAAGAGGAGAAGGGACTAGGATTTCCACCAAGGGGAATTCCTTGGTTGGTGTGCTCCATTTTTTCAACCTAAAGATCAACACAGGAATAAAGGGTGATTGTTCCGTTTAAAATAATTTTTAACGACGCTTTAGACTCAACTTGCTTTTTCACTTTTTAAGAGTCGAGAAAAAGCTAAAGATGACTCTAGTCTCCTTCGATATTTTAACGAGCCCGAAGTGACAAATGCTCGGATGGACTTTTTCTGTTATAGAGTCTGAAAAAGGACAAAAGGAACTGCTCTGGAGTTCTAGGCAGAGGGTGTGCCAAACTTTTCACAAAACCGCAGAATACTTTTTAGGGTACGGGCGGTCGATCTTCTTGAATGCTGTGTTCAGTGCATTGCGATCAGTAGGGTGGCTGACACGACTTCCTAAGGATAAAGGTTTTATGCCTATAGGGGTCTCCCAATATATACGCGACGGTACGTGGGAGCACAATCCGTACTGGCACTATCGTCCCTCAGGAGGAATCACCCACCATCAACGAGATCGACAGTCACCAGGCTTTACGACGCCGGAACACGTCTCTAGCCTAGACCTCTATGTTGTGCGTTATGTTGCAAAGCATTGTTAAGTTCATTTAATTTATTTTAAGTTGATCTTTTTAGAAGTTTGCCTTTCAAGGTTCACCACGAGATGTATGATACAATTCCTAAATGTAGTCTAAAGATGATAAGCAAGCTTTATATCTTTTCAACTTTGAAAATCCTAGCTACTAAGGGAAAAGAAAGACACCATCTTTTCTCAAAGAGCAATCATCACACTCTAATGCACTTTTCCTAAATCAGACATGCAAACTATCAAGATGCAAATGCACAATGTAGGTGTTTGTTTTCCACTTTCTTAGTATTGATGCCTACCAAGAAAACTTTTTGTACAACTTTGAATTTGCTTTTAAATGACCAATACAAACAAGTTTACTTTTTTCGAAATCAGAGAGGGTAGAAGAGATTACAACACTTAACGATTTTCGAAATGAAGACTTGTTTTGACACTTAAAAGAGACAAACTCAAACCAAACGCAAAAGTCAATGTATAATCAAATGTAAACAGCCAATGAACTCTCTCCTAAGATCACTATCAACAGACCTCAATCAAGGGCTACAGGATGATTATTTCACTCATGCAAAGGAAAACTGCAAATGATGCCACAAACACATAAAAAAACTCACAGTCTTTTTGTACAAAAGGAGGCGGAATTTAAGCAGAGAAAAGGAGTTATCAGACTGGTACCTATGCTGGTTACAGGCTGCAAAAATTAGAGATCAAAACAAGGCAAAACAGAGAAGAGAACCACAGCTGCACAAGGCCAAACTGGATCAGCGCAACCTCAACACAGGGGTTTTGACATTCAGCGCAGGTAGCCTTCACGGGACCTGCGTTGAAATGCAGAATCCCTTCACAGGGTCTGCGCTGAAGGAGAAACTCTCGTTTCTCACTGGTTCTCGGTCACAGATTGCTATTTAATCTACTGTTTTAGGCCAAATCAAAGCAACAAGCAAGGTACAATCAAAGGGATGCTTTGAGGGAGTACTAAGATCTATCACAAAGGATCATCAAATCATTTGTGAGTCGATTGTTCAGATCATAGACAAGTCCAGAGATTGGATCAAAGCAGCAACTGTCTACTTTACATCAGGGAATAGCAGATGCAGTTCGATTGTTGTTGTCGAGTCTATGAAACAAACAATGATAGAAACACAAATAAAATGACTAAACAAATCTCCCCAGTGGAGTCGCCAATTTGTTGTGGGGAAAAATGCCTATGCAGGACGATCATATCCACCTAAGGTGTGACAGTGCCTTAGCAACAAACAGAGACAGCTATTCTAGTATTCTTCCTTTATGAATTAAGAATGAAGAGAGAGATGGATGGACTAACCGGTGTCTTCCGTTTGTCCCTCGATCCAGCTTCTCTTCTCTTGGAGAGTTCCCAGCTACTTGCCTTCTCGCTCGCCCAGCTTCAAGAGGTTTCTGCAAGATCACAAGAAGAGAACACTACACAAGACATGGATTCATATTCATAACTAGTTCAGGATTAGAAATAAACTAAACATACTAATGCAATCATACATCAAAGATACATCAGTATATAGGAGAAACCAAGATAGCTTTATTGATGAATAACAAGGTTCAGGAAGAGATACAACCCAGAGGGCTCCAATCCAGCATCTCCTTCCCAGCAAATGGAATTCCTATCTTCACCCCCTTCAAAGCATTAAGCACCCAATGATTCCAATCTCAAACCAACAACAATTATTTGCAATAACAAAATTCCAGCCTCTAGATCTCATGGAGGAGAGATCCATATATAGATGTTTGGAGAGAGGATGAGTCAGCTTGAGATCTGACTAGTGTCCTCTCCCTCTGTTAGTTCTTGATTCCACTTGGAGGTTCTTGCTTCCACTTGGAGATTTGGAACCTCTTACTCATCGCCAGTCGAATTCCCTGAGGCAAGTGTCATTGAGGAAGATTTTGGAAGCTTCCTGGGTCTTGAAACCTCTTGGAATGAACTTGCCACATGTCAACTCTCGCTCAGCGCAGGTAGCCAGTGTTGGCTTTGACATTCAGCGCAGATAGCTAGTGGAGCCACTAAAATGATCCTGAATTGACTTGTTTTTGAGCAGTTTCTGGTGGAGAACTTTTGTGAATTGCTGTGGTTTGTTAGCCTTGTTCCTCTAGGGGTAGGAACAACATGTTTAGGGACTTTGGATCCCTTAGATTATGGACATTTCATGCTCAATGCTGTAAGGCACAAAAATGTCTATAACATATATGTGTATATGTATATGTATATGTATATGTATATGTATATGTATATGTATATGTATATGTATATGTGTGTGCGTGTATATTTTCATAGTTAAAGATTAAATCCCCTATCATCTTTGTTATAGATTTGAAACACTCATTCATAAAACCATATATTATTGGGAAACTAGTCCCATAACATCCAACCAGAGCCACCATTCCAAACAGAAAAAAAAGATGTATTATGGTCCAGACCGGGTGGTTATCCCCAATGTTGATGCTACAATTTTAGAGGCATCAACATGTTCCAACAAAATGAATGGTGGGTGATGTTTTTTGTTTCCTCACAGGCTTCTTTAGACATAGGTCTTCAATTGTTTTAGCATAGATGGGAATATCTTGGAAGCCTTAGAGGAGAGGAATTTTTATACAAAGATTTTTTAATTCCCTTACAAGATAAAAATATAGGTAAACAATTGGCTTAGGTATCGTTAACCTTTCGGGGAATGATGAACCTCATCATTGGGTAAATATATGGGTTTTCATTCACCTCCTACCTTAGTCAAATGAAATATTCCCACAACTTATTGCATACTTTTCATTACATTTTGTTTATAAGACAACATAGAGTTGAATATTTCGCTTTGTGGTCTAATGTGCATTTAACGCAGGATTAAAGGATAAAAGCAAGGAGTTTTGGCAAAGACCTTGGTCAAAACTTGAATGGGACAAGGGAGAGGAATTATAGGAGGGAAATCCTCCTCATTTACTACCCCTCCATTCAAATATTCCTCCATCATCTCGGAGTGCAAACAGCCAAATCATGAGGACTAGAAGGCAACCGAGCAAGTGAAAGTCAAAGCACCAGTTTATCTCGAGTTGTAGGACTTGTGACAATTTTTTATGTAATCCATTGTTTTGATCATAAGAATGAGTTTTGTTTTGAGCCAGCACTGAGTCAACTCAGATGGCTGCAGCTCATGGGTTAGGGCCCAACCCGAGCAGCTCCTCTTTATTGTACATGTATGCTAATGTAGATTCATGGTTTAATTGATCATTTTCTTAAGTAGCCGCATTTCCATTATAGTAGTGTAGAGTAGATTGGTTGTGTCTTATTTTTCCTCCATTTGTGCTTTCTTTCAATTAGCAGGTTAGCCAGGAGTACTTGCATGAAGTTTGTTGTCTTGATTCAGTACGAGGTTCATTTCATTGTCATCTTTTTCCATCACTTTTTGCTCATATGCTCATTTCCTTCATCACAAAATGCTTAAGGGCAATCTAATAAAACAAGTCTTGATTAGATTATACCCGTAGATTTCCTTACCATCCGATCCACAACAAACCTGATGAATCATCGTCCAATTCATTTCAATGCTTGACTTTATGTGGTCCAAATCTCCACCATCGATCTGTCTAGCTTGATCCAATGGCTATCATTAATTCTTTCACCTACTTTATGCACTCAAAATCTCCACCGTCGATCTATCAAGCCCTCAATCCAACTGCTATCGTATCACTTGATCACCAACTAGCTTGGCCGATCTCCATCATTGATCAATCCCACATGATCCAATGGCTATCGTGCAATCTCACACAAATTCTTGCACAGCCAATATGCACCCAAGAGCACACGAGAAAAACATTTTTCCCATGCTATGTGTCACTCACTTAAGCCAGTCGCGTGAAAATTAGAAATATAGCTTACAGCTTTGAGTTCGCGTGAGAAACTACTTACCACCTATGAAAAACTACTCCATCATTCCGCATGTTTTTCCAGTGACAAGATCTCCACCACTCATCCTCCATTAGTCCTATTTGTCCATCTATTAACTTAATCTCCTACGATAAGATCTACATCGCTCATATTCCATTAACGCTGTCCATCCATATATTGACTCAATCTCATGCGATAAGATATTTGTCGCTCATCTTCCATTAATCTTGTGCATCCATCTATTCACAATCTCCGCAATAAGATGTCCACCGCTCATCTTCCTTTAATCCTATTCGTTGATCGATCCATCCATATATTAACATAATCATGTGCGATAAGATCTGTGCCACTCATCTTCCCTCTCATATTCCATTAATCCTGTTCATTGATCCGATTGATCCAATGGTTCTCTTGCATTGCTGCTTCATTATGTCCTCCTTTCACTGATTTCGATCTTCAATTGCTCTTTCGCTTGAAAATAAATTTAGTTTAGTTTCCTTGCTTACACCTTAGTATGGTTTGATTCTCTTTACTTCTGCAACTTAGATAGTAGCATTAGGTTAGTGTTGACTTAGCAATTCTACTTAGCATAGCTATTTAAATGGTGAATTAGGATATGGTGTGATTTAGCATTAATTACTATTTTATTCATTACTACAGTAGAGTAGCTCTCCTAGAGTAGATTTTATCTTATTCCATCGAAGAATCAAGCTTCTTTTGACTCTATAAAAGTCCAGCTTAGAACCCCAGGGGTCTCTCGCCAAATGAACAGTGACAACAGGCAGGACCTTCACTTTTACTTGTGCATATAGCACTGTCACCTCCAAGTTTGTACAAACACTAGGTTGATAAGTAAAGCTAGTAGCCCAGGAGTTGCAACATCTTTGGTGCAATACTAGCACTCATCACTTTTTGGTGCCATTTTTGGGGAGGTGTCTGAGTAGAATGTGATTACTACTTTCTTGTCTTCTATTTCTAGTCTGCTTTCTTTTCTTCTATTTCTATGATCCTGGTGGGTATTGGTGGCCACCTACCAAGTCCACTTGGACCCCCACCATTGTTTCTTTCAGCTTTTCAGTTTTCTTAATTGTAGCACAATTTACTATTTTTAGCAGTTTTTCAGGTCCTGAACTTCTGGAGCCGTTTTGAGGCCCTAAACGACATTTTTTGGGAAAATTGGGAGCAACATCGTTCCATGGACCACTGTTTCTCTTCCCAAAGTTGTAGCTCTCGGATAGATGTTTCAAGAAAGATACTGTGCACATCAAATGGAGATCGTATGCCAAGGTTAGGACCCCGGGATGTTGATGTACCAATTTACCCAAACAGGCCCACAGTTTGGCGTTTCATCTTCTAGGGTTAGGTTTTTGGATGTTTAGGGTTTTCCATTATTTTTCAACAATAAATAGGCCTTCGAGCCCCATTGTAACACAGTTCAGAGGCATGTAGCCGTCACATCTCTTCTCAGAGATATGCTACCATAGCCCTAGCTGGTTTATTTCCATCTCTGTTTGTAAGCATATTTCAATATTTTGCAGTAATGAAATGAAGTATTATTTTCATTGCATCTCTGTGTTTATGGTTATCTCTGTCATTTGTTATGTTCCTATTTAAATCTGGATCAGTGGTATCAGTGCAGTCTACCTTTTCTCTGTTTTTCTTTGCATGTCCCCAATGAGGTCGAGATATAAGGAGTTAGGGCTTGAACTGGTCGAACCTTTACATGACCAGCCTCGCAAATCTCGATGGCCTCCCATGGCGGATGGAAAAGAATATGAGGGGGTAGGAGATTCTATCAAAATCTTTCTTAAAGAAGCCCTCGAGCAAGAAAGGAATGTGATGATGGACAACTTTGCCCAGATCCTTCAGCGGCTACCCAGAGGCGACGCATCAACTTCCAACAGCTACTCTTGAGATTCCATACCATTTAAGGTACAAGATAATTTTGAAATCCCCATCTTCATGGGTTAGATAGACACAGATGTCATAGATAAATGGTTAAATCAGCTAGATGGGTACTTTTCTATTCATGATTTTTCCAGTCGAGAAAAGATTATTTTCGCTTTTCTTAAAGCAGACCCCCACGTCAAGGACTGGTGGGAAATGTACTACGAGCAAAAGGATGAAAGTACGTGCTCACTATTCACAGCCGCACCCACTTGGAATTCATTCTGGGATGCCATTAAGGAGCATTATTACCCTATCAAAAGCTAGGAGGACAAATACATAAAGTGGACCACGCTGTGGCAGGGAAGGGTCCAAGATGTGCCATAGTTCACCAACATTGTCATACCCTTCGCACATAGTTGGGTATCAAAGACTCTAAGTTGCATCTAGTACTTAAATACTGTGACTACCTACATAGGTACATCCAGGAAGATATGGAGTTCTTGAACATCTCCTCGCTCATCACGACATACTGATACGCTGTCGAAATTGAGCAGAAGTTGAAACAAAAGAAGCGAGACTTTGGATCTGCAAATCCGAAGACCAAAGGACAAAGCCAAGGCGGGGTGACCCAAGACAACCCACTGAAGCCACACGAAAATAACAACACCATGAAGTTGAAGAAGGACATAGGAAAGTGATGTGAGTTCCACAAGAGTCCCACTCATAACACAAGCGAGTGTCCGACCAAGCAGTTGTTGGTGGCCGAGTTGAAGGCTTCAGAATCAGATGCATGTTCCGACCCTGAGTCAGAACCCGACAAGGGGAATGCAAGGTGAAACAGATCATTGATGCGGAGCCCAACGTCACTGTTGCCACCACTAAGATGCAGAGGAATGAGCCCGAAGACCCAAAGAGGGGGAGCGTCTTTTCCACTCACAGATGTGGGTGAAGGGTTTTCCACTCCAATTCATTGTCAATAGTGGTAGCCAAAAGAACCTCATATCTACAAAGGTCGTGAAGCGGTTGGGCCTATCAACTACACTAGACCTGTAGCCGTACAGTATAGGTGGCTTCACCATGGACGAGATCTTTGAGTTCGCCAGCAGTTCCGCCTTCCCTACAGCATCAAGCCCTTCACCGATGAGTTATTATGTGATGTTACGCCTCTAGATGTTTGGGATGTATTATTAGGCCAACCATACTTGTGAATGCGACATGCTGTGTATGATTAAAGACCTTGCACTGTTATTATTTCTTTGGGTAATTCATTATACAGGATACTAGAGGTAGCCCCACCTACTGCCACCTCTTTGATTGCTACTAAGAAAGGCAACAAGCTCATCTCACAGACTAGGAAATTTATTTTCTGTCTAGTTCTCTCGCAGAGTAAGGGGAAGATCGTAACCACATCCATGACCCCCATGAAGGGTTCCTCCATGAAACAATAACAAAAAAGGGATACGGTCATGAAAGAACACAGGAAAAACTTCTCCTCACCCACAGGGGCACCACACAACTCTCAGGTGGGTGACAAAGTTTGGATACATCTGCAGAAAGAATGCCTTACCACAACCCATCAAAAGCTCAGACCACTCTGACATGGGCCTTACACCATTAACAAGGCTATGGGAAACAATTCATTTGAGCTCAACATTCCTACATTCCTTGGCCTGCACCCAATGTTCAATGTGGACTGCCTTCTGCCATACTTTCCACCATTACTAGACACATCTGACATTGTAGAACAACTCACACCCACAAAGTTAAATCCAGATTGCATGGAAAAAGCTGCAACTCATTGGATCATGGAAACACAGATCAAGAACACTCACCAGTAGTATATCCAATTGTATCGAGTTGTCAAAGTAGGCCAACTCCTTCACCAGGGCAAGTGGCTCACTAGGGACCAAGTTTAGCAAAAGTTTCCTCATCTCATGGAGGAACTCAGCGCAATGGGGACCATTGATTCATAAGGGTGGAGGAATGATCCATGTGGATATTTGTGGACACCTGGCAACTCCACTTGGACCCCCACCATTGTTTCTTTTAGCTTTTTAGTTTCCTTAATTGTAGCACAATTTACTACTTTTAGCAGTTTTTCGGGTCCTGAACTTCCGGAGCCGTTTTGAGGCCCTAAACGATAATTTTTGGGAAAATTGGGAGCAACATGGGTCCATGGACCGATGTTCCTCTTTTGAAAGTGGTAGTTCTCAGATAGATCTTTCTACTGAGATACCATGCGTGTCAAACAGAGATCGTATGCCAAAGTTATGGCCCCAGGAATTTGATGTACCAATTTACCCAAATGGGGCCCACATTTTGGTGTTTCATCTTCTAGGGTTAGGTTTTTGGATGTTTAGGGTTTTCCATTGTTTCTCAACAATAAATAGGCCTTCGAGCCTAATTGTAGCATAGTTTAGACGCATGTAGCTGCCACATCTCTTCTCAGAGATAAGCTACCATCGCCCTAGCTAGTTTATTTCTATCTCTGTTTGTAAGCATATTGCAGTATTTTACAGTAATGAAATGAAGTATTATTTCCATTATATCTCTATGTTTATGGTTATCTTTGTAATTTTTTGTGTTCCTATTTAAACCCATATCATTATAGCCTCCAATTTTCTTCCACTAGTTTATTTCTACAAAAGTAATATAGTAGCATCCTTTCTTTCAGTTGTCATTATCTATTTTCCTTTCCTAGTTGTTTCATTTCTTTTTACTTTTTGAGAAAACAAGAAATATTTTCATTAGGCATATTTAATTTCAGAAGTAGAAAATTGCATTGCATTATAGTTTTCATTCAATCATAAAAACAAAATCAAAATTCTCCAACACTAGCCCACCCCGCATTTGATCACATGGTGCAGTAAGAGCCACATCACCTTTCACTTTTGCGGGTAGAAGAAGAAGATGGCAAGGAACGTAGAAGAAATGGATGGAGATGATGACAATGAGGAAGATCCTCTTGGATTTCCCATTCAAGATACTAATCGAAGTGTGCACATGAGGAACATCCCTCCATATTTTCTTCCAAAATTTCATGGTCTAAGGTCAGAGGATCCCAAAACCTTTCTCTGTGAATTTGAGATTATTTGTAGATCTTATGGTTACTTTTTAAAAACTCAAAAATTTAGATTCGTTCTGACAACATTGAATGATAGAGCTCTGAAATGGTTCATGAGTCTAGGGACCAATTCAATAAGATCATGGAATGATATGTAAAAGATATTCCTAGAAAAATATAAAGATCATGATCTTAAAGAAAAAATCTTTAGAATGAACCAAAGAGAAGATGAGAGCCTTGAGGATCTAATAGAGAGGTTCATGTACAATGTTAAGAGGGGAAAACTACATCATTTAGGATCCGACACACTAAAAACCCTCTTACTTAGAACAATTAGGGATGAATGGATTGATCTCCTTAATATCATGAGTAGAGGTGATGTATACCAATTATTATTTGATAAATTGTGAAACATGCAAACACATATGAAGAGGAGAAGAAAGAGTTGGTAAATCAGCATCAAGATCGATAAGTCAAGCTAAACTTGGAAAATTTTTGGATGTTTTCAAAATAGAAATTCTTAGCAATCTAAGAAAACAAGTAGAAATGTTAAGAATGCAAGATGAAGGAAAAGAAAATGCTGATATTTGTGTTGTAGAATCATAGGATGTTAAACATTGTCCATCATTACCAAGGTTGAAGGAATTTCACCAAGAGAACAAGGGAGCAAGTCAATTGCCAAGGCGGTAATGTTATGTACCTCAAAAGGACCATGGCAACCTATTCAGCCTAATATGGTGCAAGAGCCTGATTCGCAATTTCAAGGTTATGCATATCCACCTCAAAGTAATTGGAACACACCTTTTACTTGGAAACATTGGCCATCTCAACCCCAAAACCAATCTTGGCAACAAGGTTGGAAAGGAAATTATGGGAGCCATCCACAATATCCTCAGTAGTTTCTTCAATATCCTACATACCCAACTCCATGTTATCCTTACAATTCACCTTCACCTTCACCACAACCCGATCCAAATCCATCTCAAATATACACTCCCACTCAACTACCTATACCAGCATTCCCAATCCCACACATTGAAGTAGCTCAGCCCACTTACACTGCTGAGGTACAACACTTGCAAACATCTCCTCTTGAGATCAATGGTATTCACCATAGCTCAGGAAGTGTATTGAAAGAAAGAGATCATCTTGATATCATTGAAGGACCACATCCAAAATAAGAATATTCAAATAAGAAGACCACAAAACCATGGATCGCGATTCATGAAGAGAAGACATCAAAATCAGAGATCAAGAGAACTCACTCATGATTACCATCAAATCATCCATGTATTCAAGAGAACAATCAACAAAAAGAGGAAGATTTGAAGGTCATGGTAGAAGAAGACATGAAGAATGATCTAGATCAGAAAAGGACCAAGGACATCATAACTATATTGAAATATGGTTCCAGACAGTCACTAAGTTGCAGCATCACTCTCTTCCTCAACTATGCTTGATCCTTTCAAAGTTAAATCATTTGGTCTTTGAAATCCAGGTACATGTCAACGCATAGATTTAAAACCTCCACATAATTTTTTCTCTCATCTTGATGTGCACATGGCTCCATTGGAAGTATTCTTATACTTGAAAGTGATTTTTTTCAAGTAGGGTAGGGTAGAAGAGAAAAAAAAAATCAAACAAAATGAAAAATAAGACAAAAAAAGATAAAAATATCAGGTGAAAACCTCCTTTGAGGCACCTCAGATTGGCTTATTGATTGAAAATTTCCATGAGGCAGTCAATGGGTTGGGGAAAATGAAATAATAAAAAGGATAAAAAAGAAAATATCCTAGGTGAAAACACCTTTGAGGTGCCTAGAGAAACCTACTAGTTGAAAATCTCATTAAGGCAGCTAGTAGGCCTAGAAGAGAAAAAATAAAATAAAAGAAATCCTTTCTCCATGCATCTATTTGATAATTGCGTGTACTCTCCAACATCTGCAGGAAACAAGAACAAGTTGGTACCAAAAGGAAAATTGGTCAAGCCTAGTCAAAAGAAGTCAAATTTTGACTTTCTCCTACTTCGCTCAAATGCTCCAACAAGGCCAAGGCCATCACCTTCATCTATTTTCTACCACTCATTTTCTTTTCTATCGTAAAAAAACTACAAGAAGCAATCCAAGCCTGAATGGTAGGTTGGTCAGGTCCCAAAAATTCATTCTAGACATGACTAACCCCTCACCTCGTACATTTCCATCATCCTTGCACTCGCCATTCAAAACAAAAAGAGATCAGTTTCTACTAGTTATAGAAATAAAAAAAAGAAAAAAAGGGAAAACAGAGGAGAGTAAAAGCATCATTTAAATTTCCCTTTCTCCACACACACTCATACTCCCTTTTTCCATTCATTGAATCATTCTCATAGCCCCAGGAGTCTATCCCACAAAATATCAATCATTAGCTACAGGTCTTCAATAGGATGATCCAGACAGCAGACAGCAGACAACAAACAGCTGATAGTAGAGGACGAAGAAGAATGACCATGCAACAAATAAACAATGCAACACCTCTGATCTTCGACAACTGTAGCATGGCATCGAGACCATAGGTAATTATCCCTCTCACTCACTCATATGCATCATTCCATCAAACGTTGTAAGGGTTACGAGGTAGTTGGTTTATAAGTGAAAAGGTGGCCAGTTAAGTTGGCCACCTTCGACAAAGCAGACAGTCAGGTGGCAAAAAGGAAATTATTTTTAAAATCAAAAGAGAATGAAAGAGTCTGAAAATAGTGATTTATTTTTTATGGCATTCAAATCCAATGTAAGGTGGGGCCCCAACCCATATTAAATTTCGAGTGGTAGCACAAGATTTAAGTAATCGTGGGTTCGAGAGGTAGACAAAGTGCTCTATGAGGGAGTAATGCACATGAGTTATAGCTCAGGCTCAACCTTCGCAGTTGAACATGATGTCAAGGCGTTTGACTAAGATCTATGGCCTGAGATTATTGTGGTGGATTCAAGCCTGATGGACATCCCGTACACTCCCTACCGTTGTAGGGGGCCACCCCCATCACTCCACTCCATCTCATCTCCTCCACATCATCTGCCACCCTCATTCATTATCATCCACCTCATTAACCGTACCCCATCACCTCATCTGCCATTCCATAGATACAATGTTGTTTATGGCTACCATTTTAGGATGCTTGAAGAATTAAGATTTGGGGTAGAAACACCAGCTCACCGAATACTCAGCATACCCTATTTCTTGATGCAATCACTCATAGACTCTAGCAAAAAAGTAAAGGAATGGAATTCCCAACAATTGGCTCACCATGGGTTGATCAGGATCCTCATTGAGGATTCCCTCCAAAACCTCAAGATACCTATGACATGGGCAGTCTTTAGAGACTTACTAGCAGAGGATGACATCAAAACCCTCACCTATGATGTTATTCCTTCTGTCAATGAGGAGGCAAAACAAAAAGAAGAAGATACAGAGCTAGATGGGGATGAGATGGATGAAGAAGAAAATAATACAGAGGAACATGTTGAACGGGAAGAGAAGGAGGATGATGCTGAAACATAGGAGGAAATGAAGGAAGAAACTGATGGAGATGAGAAAGAATAGCAGGAGGAAGAAGATAAGAAAAAAAAAATAGCTAAGTGGCTTAAGGGATAGAGAAGTAATAGTGATAGATCAACTTGAGAGGTAAAATGCATGGCTGAGAGGACAGCTACAGGAAAGGGAAAACAAACTAGCATGTATGGTTGGCCTCTTCTTGGAGGCCATCCAATGTAGGATGCAGCTAAATCCTATGCTCTTTACCTCAGAGAACAACTGCTGCAATTTCATATTAAAACACTAGCACAAAGAGGCACCAAGCCATTTTAGGACTACAGGCAGTTTATTGATCTTTGTGATCAAAGTACACTAGAGGATAGGGCCAAAATGGCTGAGTTTTACTTGCACAACATGGCCCTCACAGCCATGAATGTTTGCGGAACTAATGCTGAGCTAGTAGATCTGCAATTAATGGCTTTGGCATCATGGATGAACCATGAGGCGTCAGGGGCTACAGAGATGAAAAGAATATTGGCCAGAGAGAAGAATGAACCTATTTTCATCAGAGCTAAATAATCAAAGCCCAAGGCCCTAATCAGCACCCATAATCTAATTGCGAATGATCCTCAGCTAGAACCTAGATATCTTGCTACCCAAGAGCAAGAAATTTCACATTTTGAGGATACGTTTACGCTACTAGGAGATGATAGTATACATGCCTACTTTAGGAGATGGAACACACTACCTCACAACTTGAAGATCAAAGAATATCACTCCCCTCAAATGTTGAGAGAGGGACTCAATAGGACACCTATGTATAAGTAATCGATGCTAAGGTTGAAGGTCAATTGGATAGGCCTAAAAACTTAGTCCACCACTACTCATGGGGACACTAGAAGGAAAAGAAGAAGAGGAAAGGAGGTACTGGGAAGAAGTAGAAAGGAAAGCGAGATTTTATGCACAAGAAGAAGAGACCACAACAGATGCATGGGATGTCAGAGACGCTACCGGAGCCATGAAGGACATGGACATTGACTAAGTTGCTCAGAGGATTAGCAACACTTTAAGTAGGGGGCCGATGATGAGCCTCATCATTGGGTAATTATATGGGCCTTAATTCACCTCCTAGCTTAGTCAAACCAACTATTCTCACAACTTATTGCATACTTTTAATTATATTTTGTTTATGAGATGAGTTAGAGTTGGATATTTTTCTTTGTGGTCTAATGTGCATTTAACACAGTATTAAAGGATAAAAGAAAGGAATTTTGGCAAAGACCTTGGTCAAAACTCGAATGGGACAAGGGAGAGGAATTATAGAAGGGAAATCTTCATCATTTACTACCCCTCCATTTGAATATTCCTGCATCAGCTCGGAGTGCAAACAACCAAATCATGAGGACTAGATGGCAACCAAGCAAGTGAAAGTCAAAGCACCACTTTATCTCAAGTTTGGGAGCTGAGCCTCCCTAATTTTAAGGAAGTCATTGGAGACTTCATATGTATAAGTAGAGAGGGCTAGGAACTCAGTAGGATTCAGACTTTTGGTTGTAAAACTCTACTTTATTTTTGAGTTGCAAGACTTGTGAAAGTTTTTGATATAATCCATTGTTTTGATAATAAGAATGAGTTTTGTTTTGAGCCAGCACTGAGTTAACTCAGAGGACTGAAGCTCTTGGGCTAGGGTCCAACCCTAGAAGAGAAGGCTCCTCTTTATTCTACATGTATTCTAATGTAGATTCATGGTTTAATCGATCATTTTCTTAAGTAGCCACATTTCCATTATAGTAGTCTAGAGTAGATTGGCTGTGTTTTAGTTTGCTTCAATTTGTGCCTTCTTTCAATTAGCAAGTTAGCTAGGAGTTCTTGCATAAAGTTTGTTGTCTTGATTCGGTACGAGGTTCATTCCATTTTCATCTTTTTCCATCACTTTTTGCTTATATGCTCATTTCCTTTATCATGAAATGCTTAAGCAGAAGCTAATAAAACTTGTCTTGATTAGATTATACCCGTAGATTTCCTTGCTGTCCAATCCACAACAAAGTTGACCAATCACCGTCCGATTCATTTCAACGCTTGACTTTATGCACTCTAGATCTCCACCATCAATATGTCTAGCTTGATCCAATGGCTATTGTGAATTCTTCCACCTACTTCATGCACTCCAAATCTCCACCATCGATTTGTCATGCCCTCGATCCAACGGCTATCGCGTCACCTGATCGCCAACTAGCTTGGCCGATCTCCACTATTGATCAATCTTACATGATCCAACAACTATCACGCAATCTCACCTGAATTCTTACACGACCGATATCCGCCCGTCAGCATGTGAGAAAAGTGGTTTTCCCATGCTACATGTCACTCACATAGGCTAATCGCATGAAAAATAGAAATACAGCTTACAGCTTTGAAGGCATGCGAGAAATTTCTTACCACCTACGAAAACCTGCTCCATCATTCCGCATGTTTTTACTACAATGAGATATTCGCCGCTCATCCTCCATTAATCCTATTCGCCCATCTATTAAATTAATCTTCCACGATAAGATCTTCGCCGCTCATCTTTTGTTAACCTTGTTCGTCCATCTATTCACTCAATCTCATGCGATAAGATCTCCATTGCTCATCTTCTGTTAATATTGTTCATCCATCTATTTACTCAATCTTCGCGATAAGATCTCTGTCGCTCATCTTCCGTTAATCCTATTCGTTTATCAATCCGTCCATCTATTAACGTAATCACCTACAATAAGATCTCTGCCACTCATCTTTCATCTCATCTTCCCTTAATCCTGTTCATTGATCCGACTGATCGTACAATTCCCGTGCACTACTGCTTCATTATGTCCTCCTTTCATTGATTTCCATATTTGATTGCTCTTCCACTTGAAAACAGATTTAGTTTAGTTTCCTTGCTTACACCTTAGTATGGTTTGATGCTCTTTACTTCTGAAACTTCGATAGTAGCATTAGGTTAGTGTTGATTTAGTAATTCTACTTAGTATAGTTGTTTAAATGGCGAATTAGGATATGGTGTGATTTAGCATTACCTATTGCTTTCTTCATTACTGTAGTAGAATAGCTCTCTTAGAGTAGATTTTCTCTTCTTCCATTAAATAGTAAAGCTTCTCATGACTCTATAGAAGTTTTCCTTGGAACCCTAGGGTCTCTCGCCAGATGAATAGTGACAACAGGAAGGACCTTCACTTTTACTTGTGCATATATCACTGTCACCTCCAAGTTTGTACGAACCCTAGGTTGATAAGTAAATCTGGTAGTCCAGGAGTTGCAGCATCCTTGCTGCAATACTGGCACTCATCCGGGAATGGGGGAGAAGTGACTATGTGTTCCTCAAGATCTTTATGCCTATTTGTCTCTTCTCCTTGCTTTATTTTTGTATCAATTACAGGTGGTGGTATGTGTGTAGATGGGGTGTCGATCCCAATTGATGGTTGGTCCCTATTTTCCTCATGGGTGATGAGACATCCTAACCTTAATCTTATTTCATTAAATTCTTTTTGTTCAATCTCATAGTTTGAGCTTTCGACAATCTGCACCAGTTGAACCAGTATGTTATTAAGATTTCAATTTGGTTGAGCTGGAAATTGACGACGCAGAAGAGGTTGAGGATTTTTCCTGTAATGGATAAGGAGCTGATAATGTAGGTTGAGGTTGAGAGCTTGTCCCCATAGTAGTATTGGATATTCCCAAAGGTCGTTTTCAATTTCGAGACCAATTCAGCTTTTGAGAGGTGGAGGCAGGCCACTGGGATGGATAGGGATTACCTTGCCAAACAAGAGAAAAAGGAGAATTTGGCTAGCCATTAACTGGAAAGGATTAAGTTGGCGACAATGCCATAGGGAATGGATGGGATTGCCAATTTGAGTAAGGTGATTGGCCCTACCATCATGCCCCAAGGTTCTATTACTGATTAAATTGTGAAGAAGGAAAGAACTAGGATGTGTCTTGTGACATACCTGTAGGTTTGGCCTACCCTTGTCGACACTGATTCATTATATATATTGGCTTTGTCTATTCTTCTACTTCCTTGAAGACCACTTTCAGCCCTGGAAGTGATCGATATTGTTCAGTGGTGTGATCCTCAGTACAGATAGCACATGTGTGAACCATATCCAACGGGCACTCCCATTGGTTGTGCTTCTTTCAGCAGCATGGGCATAAAATGGCCAAGTTTTGTTCTACTAAGGCTTGTTTATGTTTAGCCTACAGGATGTCCACCTACATTGTGAGGGTGCCCAGAATGTCCATCTTCAAATATTCTAGGAGGTTACTGATTTCCATTCATGTTATGCCTCAACTGTGTGGTTTTCTTCCCATACTCGTGGGATCTCGACTTCCTGTTCCTATGCGTGTGCTTCCTCGCGAACAGTTGATACAAAAGCAAATGATTTCATCATAATATTCTTGAGAAATATCCCCTTTCCCCATTAATTTTAGAGTTTCTATCCATTCTTCTTTCATTCCTTTAATTAAGATAGTTGTTATGACTTCTTTTGGTAAGGTGGTGTGTGGAGATCTCTGCAAATTATAACGAAACCGCTCGACATATTCTTGTAGAGTTTCATTATCTTTTGCAACCATCTTAAAGATTTCATATCTTATCTCCCTAGTCTTGAAAAATTCTTGGTATCTTGTGAGGAAGGAATTTTTCATATCATCCCAAGAGTTGATAATACATCCACCCAGACCCATGAACCATCTTAAAGATTCTCCTCTCAAAGTAGAAGGGAACAATTTTAGCTTTTGAGGTTCAATGGTGTTGTCATACCCTTTGCAGTGGATGTCAAACTTGAATAGGAAGGCATCAGGATCCTCTGTGATCATCCCTTCAAAATTTGGGGTGCTTTGCAGAGGAATAGCCCTCATGGGGGCATTGGCCACTTGATAAACTATGGGGTATTCCACTGTCGAGGTTTCACCTTCAGGTGGTTGATTTCCCATTTGGTAAAATATGTGCAATATCCTTCATGGATTTTAGGGGGTTATTTTTTAATAAGTGGAGGATTAGCAATCTCGATGGGTTTTGAAGCACTACCAAGATCTAGGATCCCAGGAGATCCTTGTTTATACAATTGAGGTCTTGCCTTAGCAATTCCGCTGGTTTATCCCTCTCCTTTTCTTAAGTTACATGATTTTCCCTCTTGTTGAGGATCATAATGTAAATTTGTTGTATCCTGAAGACTTTGTTCAGATCCTCCCATATGGCTTTGAATCTTAGAATAGGTAGCATATGGTGAGCCTGCTGCCTAAGGAATTATAGTAGGAATTTTTCCATATACAGTGCAAAATCCTACTGATGCTTGAGACTCTAATTTTCTTAGGATTTCGTGTATAAATATCATTCTCCCAATGTTCACCGATCCCTTCGGTTTTGTGGATTTAGGTGGGGGGTTCTAATCTTTTTCTATCTTTTTGTTCCCAGTCATTCATTAAAAACCATATTCCTATTCAACCTCTATGCTTTTGCTGAAATGCGGGTTGGTAAGAAAGAAATTTACTTGCTAGGTATGTAAGTTCTTACCTCCCATTTTTAAAACCCAATTCTTTTACAACAAGATAAAAAGGAAATCACTTTGAAACACTATCCTCGATAATGACACAAAAATGTTGGTGCACTAAGATGTGTTTTTACAGGCGATCTTAATTCCTACATTAATTGTCAACCCAAGGCAAGTCTTTTTATTTCAAGAGTGACAAAACTATATATGTAGTGAATTCAGAGGTTAACTAATAATAAATCATTGTAATCGCTAATGACTATCTCTTCAAGATCAATCCAAACAATTCTGAAAGAAGTAACTCTAAAATAAATTCATAACACACTTTGCAATTCTACGTAATTTATTATGAAAGAAAATGAATTCGAATACAATTGTGAAGAATCAAACTTGGAAATATTAATGGAATTGAAACTAACTCACTTAATCATGAAAGAGAACTATGACAATTGAAGAACAAATGATAATATAACATCAAATCCTAGTTTAACAACAATTGATAATTGAACAACAAATGATAATAAAATAACAAATTATATCTGAACAACAATTGACTATATGAGCATATTACAGAAAGCGATCAATTCTATCTTTGAAATCTATGATAACATTACTTGGAATGAACAATGATCTAATGTTGAGACTAACATAACCAATTCAATCAAAAGAATTACGCCTATATAACACACGGCTAAATATGAGTCTTGAATAAACAACAAAAGAAAATCAGAATCGTCAATCATCACGATAACCGAAATGAAAATAACTTAACATTAACAAATAGTAAAGAATGAATAGAAAAGATTATTACACAAGTGAAGAAATATATATTCTCTTGACTAGGCCCAGAGTCGCCATAAGTCTCGCTATGAGATACTCATATTATAATTATGAATTAAACAGAGTCTTCTTCATCAGAACAAGGAACAAATTACAACATCACCAAGGTAATAGTATTATATGTCCAAAAGAATAATTACAAACTGTGAATTCCTCAACTCATCATGTAGTTTGCCTTTCGACCTGATATATAACATTTAGAAAATTAAATAGATAAAAGCACGTCCTCAGAATCAGGGGATCCTGAGTATTTCACAATACTCGATCTGATTCCATCATAAAATAACATCTATCTGCCCACTCTTCCATTGTTCCGCTTTGCCTCTGACATTGCCTTTTTCTTTTATGAGATGTTGTTGTTCTGTCGATTGAACAATCATAGTCCAAGTCACGTCTTCTACACATAAAGATAGTAAAAGACAATTTTTCCTACCTAGATTCATCTAATTTGTTACTGATTACTTTTACCCAATTTCAGCTGTGTTTCCTCTACATTTATCCATAAAATGAAGTTAGACATGTGAGAACGAATGCTAAATAAAGCTATTTACAAGGAGAAATTAACATACCTATTTCTCATCCCAACATCGTGCATCTTGGTAGAACTATGGGTCTTCTTGTTCCTCGGCCCCTGAAACCATTCTTGCAAGTCATAAAGCTTTTCCAATGTTTCCATACCTTTTGTGATAAGGTGGCCTTTCCTCTTATTGGCTTCTGCTTGCAGAGAGTACTCATGCTCATCATCATACACCACTGCATCTTGGAAGACATTAGCATTGGCCATGAAATGAAGTATCTCTTGATCATCAATAAACACATGTAAATTAGTTATGTTTTCCAAGATGGATGGCTTGTACAAGATTTCAATAGTAAATCTATCCCTAATCGGTGACATTCTTGAAGCTACATTTTCCAGAGCATTGGTAGTTGCATTACGCGTATGTGGTACACCAATGATGTTAAATGCTTCGAAGTTAGAGATTAGTTGCCATACATCTTGCTAGTAACTCTTGAGATGCGGTGACAAATAGTGCATGGTATTACATACCTGCCATACCATTATCTCTGAATCACTTACCACTTTGAGTGTGACCACGTTGAGGCTGATGGCTTTCTGCAAGCCCAACATGAGTGCTTCATACTAAAAAATGTTGTTCGTGCACTCAAACTCCAAGTGACTTGGAACCAAATGCTTCATGTTGTATGGGTCAATCAAGACACATCTGGCTCCTGACCCATATTGTGTCTTTGATCCATCAAAGTATATGGTCCACAACTTCTATGTACGTTGACCGCTTGTCATGCTAGTACTACTCCTGCTATTGTTGCTACTACTACTGCTACAATGTACTATACATGTTTCATAACCATCAGTTGGGAAAGGAACGAGTCCCAACTATGTGTCTCATGACTTTGGAGCTAGCCGTGCAGGATAACACCCCAATGTTGTTTAAAGGAGGCAGTTTCTGAACATGAGTTTTGCGAAAGCCAATAGTTCATTCTTGCCATTAAGGGGAGTGGCATTGTTCTTGATATACCTCTCAGATAACACTTGATTTGGTTTATTTTTCCCTTGTACAGAAGCCACATGTTCAATTAGTCTATAGCAAAATATACGTCTAGCTTGCTGGGCCAGTCTCTGCTGAGTAGTAGACGTATGCTTCTAGTATGTCCACAACAATTATGATGATGCATTAGTGGACTCGACCATCATAATATAGTCTGATGATCACGTCTCGTAGTTCACCAATGTCTGGTATCGATGTTCGATCGATTTGGATTATTTGCATAGATGTCTCGCTCCATTTTGCATTGATCGTTTTTGCAATGGAGAGTGGCATAACGTTAGTTGCCACACCAAAATCAACCAAGAAGTTGTGAGCATTGCAGTTAAAAATTTCGAATGATAGAAGGAATGGAAGGCAAATTGAGTTTGCTTCTTCCATCTGTAGTGCATTTAGTATACTAGAAAGTGATTTGGGAGGCATGCTTGATCCCTTGCTGGTAGAGGTTGCGCTATTTATTTCTATCTGTCCCAATGCAGGCAGTAGGATGTCTCACTGACTGTGGATCTTAGCTAACTCAAACAAATTGATGTTACCCCAAGTTTTCTTCATGCCATCTACAAATTTGTAGTCCAGAGGTGCTAGACTTACCGAGGTGTCTGGGGTAGAATGGATGTTCACGTTGTCCAGTGGAGTGTTTTGGAGTTTGTTGTTCATGGATGTGCTCTTGTCCATCGTTGTCTTCCCGGACTTGTTTTGTGCCTTCTGCTTTGGGTCAGTTGGTGGATCAACATTCCTCATCAACAGATTGATCTTTTCTTGTACTTCCCCAAGTGTAGGGTCGAGACTTTACTCTTGAGATTTTAATGGTCATTTTTGCATTTAGGGTTGCTTCTCAGTGTCTGTCCTTGGCATTACTTGCAGGCATTGATATGCATTCCCCACATGCCTAGAACATGGTGCTTCACCAATTGCAATACCTTCATCATTATCTTTGTCATCTGACTGCTCCTACATACTTCTCTCTGCATCAAATGTATGACTGTATACTGAGTTTGCGACTCGCTTGTAGTCTGAAGAATAGTTCTTGGGGAGATGTTCTTCACAAAATGAACATAACTTAGGATCTGCAGACTAGTTGGCATTAAAAATAGAGCTCTGTTCAGTTTTTGGATGGTATCAGTTGATTCATAATCAGCTGCTTTCCTCTCTCTACCTGGGCAGATGGCTACTTGGAGGTGTGTCCATTTTCCATTGTTTAAGCTTGGACACTTTCGTTGTCAAGTTCTTGATGAGGAAAGTGAGGGTTTCAATATCTATTACTTCCTTGTCTCTACCCTTCCTCGCCATTGCTTGGGAATTTCTTCTTTTGTCTCTGGAGTCCTTTGTTGGTTCATCATCCTTGATGACTCTAATCACGGGTAGGTATTTCTCAACAGTAATAGCCTCTTTGGAGTTTTTTAATAGAGTTGGTTTCATATCTCGCTTGACGAACTGTGCAATGATGGTCAGAAGTGCGGATGTGTAGTAATCAACAGTGATGGAGTCAAAAGGTTTGGTGTCCTCTGTAAATTTTTTCAATATGCATGTAAATCTCTGATTGAAGTCTTTTACTTTTTCTTTTCCTTCCATCTTCAGGCTTCCCAATTCTTTGAGTAGCATAGTTGGGGTCTTGTCATCAACAAACTTTTTAAGGAGCATGGATTTGAATGCACCCCAGTTCTATATGGCGTTTGGTGGAATGCTATGATACAATGTAGTAGGACAACCGTCTAAGGTACATGGAAATCATCTACATGCTACGTCGTCATTCCGTACCTCAAGGGTCCACAGCCGTAGGAAGTTGTCCAAATGATCTTCTGCCTTCACTGTGCTGTCAAGGTTGAACTTGATGTTCATTCTCTCTGTGGCTTCAACATCTTGTGCAGAACAACTGGGAGAGCCAAAGGTCTTTGATGTATCCATTCCAGATTTGGGTCAGCCATCTCTTCTTCTTCATCATCTTCCTCGTCTCTGTGGAGTACTGAAGAAGGTATGTTTTTATTTATTATTTTGTCATCTTTTCTTTAGAACTCATAACCTCTTTTAATCATGAACGAGGTAGATAATAAGAAATCATGACAAAATCTATAGGATTTATATGTAACATGAAAACACTAATAATTGCTATTTCTTATTCAGGAAAAGGGAAAAACGAAAGATTGTCGTTCCAAAGAAAAAGACCGGGCCAAGTTAATTGTTGTCCCATTGGCGGGGAACCATATGCAAACAAGGCGATCTAAATTAAAACATATCAGCCAAGGAAAGGGAAAGGAGATGTCGACTCGGCACAAGAAAACAAACGGATAACTTGGAATTAATAGTTTGGCAAATCCCTTAGGATCCTTTGATCCCGAGGGATTGCTGCCTCAACTATTTTTTCATCCTTGATATCTCTGCTTTAGCTGTTATAAAAAGGGGCAGCACTGCTAGCCTGAGGGAGGATCTGTTGTTATGTTTTCTATGTAACCTTTCTATGTATCTAAAACTTTGATCCTTGACTCTTGTTGAGAAGTGATTCACTGTAACTCTGTTTTAATGCTTTAATATAAATCTGGTTACTGTTCCATCTTTGATCCTGGACTAATCTCAAGCAGTGTATCCCTGGAGGCTAAGGGCCCGCCCTTGGTGGAACACTTGCTCTTGTACCATTATCTTTAATTCATGCATGGTTTTCATTATTAGCTTTGATCGGTAATTTGGCATGTTTTGTTATTTTATATCACAGCTCTGTTATATTTCCAATATCGTTCTCTGTAACAGGAGTGTCGTATTGTTCATTCTGATTTTATAACGCATTGTTGTTCCTTTAAGTCATTGATGTAACATTACTATTTTTTACAGAATGCTATTGTTGTTCAATTACAGAGTAATCGGGCTGTAATATTCTTAAGTTGGTACTATTTTATTCATCTATGGTTTATGTTTAATTACGATTGTTGTTTAATTGACATTGCTATTCCATTACGAATCATGATCCTTATCTGTTATAACTGAGATTAATATTTGTGGTATCAGAGTCAGAGTACTATTTCTCTCAGTATTAAGGTGTGTTGTGTGTGTTATTTATTTCGGTTTACTGTGCGTTCACAAATTGGTTCTAAGCATTGTTCTATATTTCATTACTAATCAGTTGTTGTTCTATTTTAGTGTGTTGTCCAATTTATTCCTAGAGTAAAAATTGCTATCTGATTTCTATAGGATACGATTTCTGCACTTATTCCTATAGATTAAAGTGTTGCTATTTATAAGAACTAGTTGTTGTTACATTTTCCTAATTTCCATTCCATTTCTTAGTTGTTGTTCCATTTCCTAGTTGCTATTCCATTTCCTGTTATTTGCATTGCCATTGCATTGAACGATCTGAAACTGTAGTGAGCATTGACATTCATTGTCTAGTTCCCAGGTTGATGATCTATTCCTTGATTGTCTTCAGTTATATCAGTTTACAGAGGGATGAGTTACTGTTACTGGACCCTTGACTGATAAATTGCTTAGTTTTTTGAATGCATGATTTAGGTTTTAAAGTGCTTTGTTGTAATTAGATCTTGTTTTAAGCATCCATTTACTCTTGTATTTTGAGCACTGTACTACTAGCATTACTCTAACAAATGATAGCCTCAAACTGAGTACACTCTTTGAGATAACAAATTGTTCCTAGATTGACAAGTTAATGTGAGGTAATTAGAGGTGAAAAAGATCCTTTTTACGGCTCAACATTTTGGCGTTGTTGTCGGGGAAGAGTGTAACCATTTGTTTCTTTTTCAGAGTAGTGTAAGATCCTGTTAGGAAAGAACTAGGTTTTAAAAATGAAAGGTAAGAACCTGTGAGTGGAGTATGTAATAGCCCTGCTCCCCTGCCCGTTTTCCTACAGATTTGTTGCTATTTTGTTTGGGTAGAACTTAGCAGTTGATTTGAGTGCATGACTAAGCAGAAACAGCCTGAAAAGAATCTGAAACCTCTACCCAAGCCTGATAAAGCTAAGCGGCCGGTGACCCTTGGCCGATCGACCTTTATAGACGAAATCCTTAAGAAAGTAGAATCTCAGCCTTCAGTAGGACCTAGAAAAGTTGCTTCTAGACAACCTACTAGTTCCCTTTAGGCCACAGGATCACCATCTGTAGCCTTTGTTGAGGTTCATAGTCAAACCAAAGAGCAAGATTTTTAAGAAATTGAAAATTCAAGCCCAAAATCATTACAAGAAAGGAACCTTAGCAATCTTTATGAAGGAGAGGAGAAACCAGAGAGACTGAAGAACCAATATCTCCCCTTGGGGTAATTCAGCCATTAAGTAGTCCAAACAAGGGAAGTGTTGCAAAAATCATTTATAACGAAATTCAAGAACCTGAATCCCCCCAGACGTTAGGCACTCTCATTATCCCAGATAAAGGAAGTGTTATTAAGACCATTACAGTTAGAGCCATTCCTCCTCAACAACCTAGGAATACCCTCCTAGATATCCTAGAAGGTTATTGGCATATATTTGACCAAATGGCCCAAAACTAGCCAAACACCCAAACCTCTACACTGCAATACCCCATTGTGGATACTGCATCTAATGCACCTATGAATGAAATTCCTCGTCAGCACATCCCTACATTACATGGCCTTACATTAGAAGATCCAGATGCATTCCTATTTGAATTTGATGTGCTGTGTATAGGATATGACTATACCACTGATCCTCAGAAACTAAAATTAATCCCTCTACATTAAAAGGGGCTGCTTTAAGATGGTTTATGGGATTGGGTAGTGGTGTTATAAATAACTGAGACCAAATGAGAGAGTCTTTTGTAAAAAAAAATCAGGACTATTACAGGTCTAGAGAGTTAAAAGATGAAATATTTCAGGCAGTTGACACGGTCTTACCTTCAAAAGGTCCATCTTCAGATGATACAGTCACCGGAGAGAACAAGAACGACACCATTCAATTCTCTTCATAAGCACAGACTTCGATGAACATGGGGGCAGTCTACCCATTCCTTTAC
Source organism: Pinus tabuliformis (assembly GCA_031772625.1). NCBI lineage: Eukaryota > Viridiplantae > Streptophyta > Pinopsida > Pinales > Pinaceae > Pinus > Pinus tabuliformis. Next base: position 1,372,489,923 of record CM062820.1, read on the forward strand.
CACAGGAAGGAAGTTCGTCAGAGTCATACCCAGCCATCTATTTGGTCCCACCTCCAAGCAACCTAGTTGTTTCCTTTGATTGGAATCTACTAGGCAGACCCCGCTTATTGGCTAGTGTACCATTTCGAATCATTGCTCAAATATATAGGATGGTCATGGCCGGTACCATCATAGATGAAGGGCCTTCTTTGAGTATCCTTTCCTCAATTGCTTGGAAAGCACTTGCTTCGCCATCAATTTTGCCTGAAATGAGAAATCTAACAGGCTTTGACAAAGGAACCAGTTAATCGTTAGAGATCCTTCCCAATGTGCCGATAACATTGAGAAGAAAAACTGTTCACATGAATGTAATGGTAGTCCAAGGACCCCTGGATTATAATCTACTCCTTGGATGTGACTATATTTATTGCATGGGAGCCATTGTCTCCTCACTCATTAGAGTAATGTGTTTTCCGCATGAAGGAAGAGTGGTCAAGCTCGTAGACCAGCTTTCATTCACTGATTCACACATAGAAAATAGTCAAATACCATCCCTAAATGGTCTATTCATGCAAGGAATGTCTCATCAATCTCCAGTCCGTCCACCTGATGAGTGCGAGGGATTCAGAGGACATGACTGAAACCCAGGGGGCATGCACCCTGGTCTGTTTCGGCAGGAAAACTTTGGGTATAGGGTAGGTTTCCACGAAGAATATATGACTAGCTTATGAGATTAGACTGGAATAAGATTCCTTCGTCAAAGTTATGTGAGTGGAGCCAGTCGCGCCACTCACCTTTGTTTATTTCGGTAAACATCGTCGAGGAGGTGTTTTGTCTGAAGTATGGATAGAACAGTCTTTGGTAACCCCGAAATTTTTTGCTATACCCGGGGGCATGCAAACCTTTTGGCGTGCAAGCGAAGAGCAATCATTTATTTTTTAAATTTGTGGGTCCTCTAACCCTTTAAACTCGTAGGATTGGTAATTTCCTAACTTGCATAAAGAAAGGATGCGGGGCAAAGCTTTGAAAATATGCCATTTTAAATGAGACATCCTTATTATATGACTGGATTGATCAGCTTTAACGCGGAATTCAAGCTCATTAAAAAATAAACATAAGCAATGAGCAAATGTTACCCCAGAGTTTAAGCTCATTAAAAAATGAACCAATTTCCGGTAAATAACCATCGTGAATGCATTATCATTAGCCTTTTAAGCCTTGGTCGTGTTCTCATCATCACCTCCACTCTGTATTGGCCAATCATTCACATCCATTTTATTGTTTACCCTTTTTGAGGAACCACTGCGAAGAGTGATCCTGTTAGCCATCCTTGTGAAACTGTCGTGATTGGAAAATTCCAAACCTTACCTGGAATTAGCTGCTACCCAAATTTATCACTCGTTCCTCAAAAAATGAGTCTCCTTTAAGTTGTTTTCAATTGACTCGTAAAATATGAAAATATTGCCGAGTAATTGGCCTCTCCAGCTCGTTAAAGTGACTAGAAGTGATATCCCTCCTTTAGATTTTAATCTTTTTGGACTTGAGGGATATTTAAACGAAAAGATCGAGTGCTTGTTTTGTTCGGCTTGTTAAAAGTACCGAAAATTCATCCCTTTTGTATTGTTTTATACTTTTTCAGACTCAAGGGATTATATGACGAAAAAGGATTATTGGAGTTTTCTTCACATCCCTTTTCAAACTCTCTAAAATTGAAAAGGACCGAGTTATCTTTGTCGTTAAACTCGTTAAAACCAAATAGCGACAAACTTGTCCATATAGACAAGAACGAGTTTCACTATCGCTAGGCTCGTTAAAACATAACAATAGGTTTGCTCGGAGGGAAAATTATAGAACAAACATATGTTATCATCCTCAAGCTTGACAAAAATAAAGAGGTACTGGTCAGCAATGACTGGGGAAAAATTGGGAAGAAAACTTGAAGAAACCTTATTGGTAGCAAGTCGCTCTTGAACATGACACTTTCACTCCGCATCCGAATCGGGTTGGGTTGTTCCATTCACTAGTCATATCACCATGGGTCCATCACACCATCCATATTTGGGGTTAACGCTACCAATCCATCATGTCAGTGTCGCCAATATGTTCAAGAGAAGTCACTCAGAGAATTCACCTGTGTCTCATCCACTGCAATACATTTACGCTCTATCCTTTCATGACTACCACCCTGAACCTTATGTCGTCAGATCATTTTCACCTCCATTAAAATAATTTTCTCAATTCCATGTCATTAATGATGGATTCACTAAGGCCCTCCTATGACGGATCACTTCTTGTCGACATCAGCTCATTATCCAGGAAGTCGATGTAGGAACAACCCTTTTAGTACTTTGAAGCTTGCATGCCTCAGTGGCATGTTTCTCACTTCCGGCGATAGGTTTACATCAATGGCCTTCGACCAAAAGATTTTGCGGGGTGTTCGACACCAAGTCCCTTATTCACACCACGTGAATTGTACTGTATTACCTTGAGGGTCATCATCATTATCGGTGATTCCTCTCACGCCTGTTAATAGCTTACATTATTGGCTGGTAATCAGGTGATGTTGTTCCATGTTCGACTTCGAAACATCTCTCATATGGATCGACTTGTACTTTGAGTGAAGATTGAACGAGATTGAAGACCCCGGATCTAGTTTCATCCATCCGGGCTGTGATATATATTCAGGAAAATAAAGACATCAAATGTACATCATTACTACATAGATAATCATCCAATCCAAGGGATGATGGCTCTACCAGAATCATTAGTGTGCACTCAGACGATTGTCTGTCTTATGTACATGAAAATGAATGTATAAAGCTAAGCATGGGAATAACTGCCTCAGCTAAATCATGAAAATATTATGAAGATAATGTATTGTATTGTATCTTATTACAGGTTGCCTTCCAGCTTAAAAAACTTCAGATCCTCATGATAAAGCATTTCACCTGAAATCAAAAGATTAACGATCTCATGCTTTAGGGGGGCAACTGTTATAGAAATTTTTGGGCACTACAACCCTAATCATAAATGTCCATAAACCAAGGGATCTTAAGTCCCTAAAAGTGTTGTTCCAACCCTTAAAATAACAAGGTCAGCTGATTACATCATTTCCCAGAAGTTCTCCATGAAAAACTACTCAGAACTGGTCAAAACTAGACCATCTCACATGCTCCATGGTCAAAGTGCGTTGCATCCCACCTAAATGCACACGGGAGCTGCGATGCATACTGAAAATCTCTTCTGTGGGGTGCGATGGGCGAGAGTGGACAAATGGCAGGGTTAATCTGTGAGGTGGAGGATCATGGAATCTTCCAGAAACTTCTCCTGTGACACTTGCCTCTCTGCATTCGCCCAGGGATGAGTAAGAGATCATCAATCTCCAAGTGGAATCAAGAACTATCAGAGAGAGGACACTAATCAAATCTCAAAAGTTGACTCACCCCCCTTGAAAACATCTATATATGGATCCCTCATCCCAGAGATCCGGATGTTGGAATTTTGTATCTTATAAGGAAGTGCTACTCGTTTCTTGGTGTAGCATCATAGTGTTGGGTGATCTAAGCTTTTCATGAGGTGAAGAAGGGCTTTCTTGCTGACAGGATGATGCTGGGTCAGAAAAATTGGTTGTAATCCTCTTTTCTATTCTTGATTATTAATAAATTTATTCAAGTTTTCCTCCACATTCTTGTATGATTGATGATATATGCATTTGTGTGGTCAATATATATATGGTCCTATATTTTTTATGATAGTAGATCTCTATTCTTGGATAGTGTTATGCTACTTTGATTCCACAGGTGCTCTTTGAAGCTGGGTAGATGAGGAAGCGAGTGGCAAAGATCTATCAAAAGGGAGAGGAATCAAGCAAGGAGCCAAGCACAAGACAAAGGTTGGTCTCCTTCTTTCCCCTCTTATCTACTTCTCATAAAGGAAAACGAAAGTGGTTTTAGTTTGTTTGTTTCTAAGGTAGCTACCAACCTTAGTGGGACTAGTAGCTCTGCATAGACACTAGATTTCCCAATAACACTCTCAGCCCGCTAGGCCTCCATATTGAAGACAAACCAAAAGAGCATTCTACTCAGGACAATAATGCACCCAAAGAATTACATGACAAGGAAGTAGAAGAAGAGAATCATCTTATTCATGATGAAGGTATGACTTGCGAGGAAAGTGATACAGAGGAGGAACAATCTGTTCCTAGCCAGACTACACCAGAAGAATTCCAGGAAGAAGAAGGGGTGGAAAAAGAAGTCACCCAGGAAATAACAGAAGAAATTAAACGATTACGAAAAGAACAACAAAGATTACTGAATGTGATAGCTCGACTTCAACAACAAATCAGGGTTTTAAAAATGAGAAAGAGAGCAAAAAGGACTTCAGGGGGAAGACATGCAACCACAATGGCGAGACCTCCCAAGAAAAAGGTTTGGAGGACCCATGTCTAGTCTGCTATTCAAAACCCTGTTGAAGAATAGTCTATTGTTCAAAACACTGTTGAAGAACAGTCTGCCGTTCAAAACCTTATTGAAGTGCAGACTGCCATTCAAAAGAAAAAGGAACAACATTCAACTATTTCCCATGTTGAAGTGCAAACAGATGATATATCAACCTGTGACAAAGAATTTCAGACAGAGGTATAGTCCTCTGAAGGAACGCAGACTATAAACATGAGGCGGCGCAATTAAAAGATTCAAGTAAATCTTCCACTTGCCACTATTACGCGGGAAAGTGATCCAAGGACAGTAACCCTATGAGGGGGTTTGATGCAAGCTGAACAAGCATTAGAAAAACTCATAGAACAAATGGTTTCTCAAGAAAAGTATGAAGAATTACAACAACAGCTAAGGAACATCAACCTATCCGAAAGCCAGGCTTTTGAAGGTTGGCAACGGGAAGAAGAGAAATTCGCAAAGGTAACTCAAAGGTTAGATGTAGTTATGAAGCAGATGGATACCTTATGCTCTTTGTAAACTGACGTCCTAGCATGTAGAGCCCCTGCTAAGAATTATGCCTTGTTTTTAATGGAACGATATTTGCAATTGAAAATTGCAGGAGCCCTCATACAAATTAATATTATTGATGATTTTATAAATTGTTGTAAGCACCATGGAGTAAAGGTTCAAAGACTATTATATGAATTCTATCTACATAACCTCGTGTTAGATCAAGAGATAGAGCAGAACCCTGGCCCTTTCGTTCGGGATATCCAACTCTAGGCATTTGTTTCATTTGGGGTTAATAAAATCAAATGGCTTAAAGCCTATAACGCCTTCCAAAGACAAGAAAACAGATTAGACTTATGGGTAAGAGCTGACCCTAGAGATCCATTACAGTTATGGAATAAGCACATGAATCTCATGAGGAGTCCGGGCATGATTGAAGCATTAGGACCCATTCATACAACAATCAATCGGCAAGGGATAGAATACTTCTTTACCATTAAGGACCTTGCCATTGCAGCTGCTAAATTTCAATATCAGACCTCTAATCCGAATATCCAACTCAGGGAACCATTTAATTATGAAAAATTTAAGTTGGCCACTAATTGTTTGATCCTCTATGGTGAACTTATCTTGAGGGCAGGGCCATCTTGGTTAGGATATAGGTTTAGGAGTCTGATTATTTTGCACCCTGCACCTAGGTACCAAGCATTGTATGAGATGCCTAAGGGCTAGACAGGCCATCTTTTTAAACACCTAGTTAGGCATCATGGCTATAGACTGCCACATGAGATCCCATCTCTAGCCTACTCTCTCACTACCTTACATGTCAACTACAATGTTTTCATGAGGGCATGAAAAAGGGTAAGCAGGGGGGTGTGTGGAGTATTGAAGAAGGTATGCTTTTATTGATTATTTTGTCATCTTTTCTTTAGAACTTGTAACCTCTTTGCATCAAGAACTAGGTAGATAATAATAAATCATGACAAAATCTATAGGATTTATACACAACATGAAAACGCTAATAATTTCTATTTCTTATGCAGGAAAAGGAAAAATGAAAGATTGTCGTTCCAAAGAAAAAGACAGGGCCAAGTTAATTGTTGTCCCTTTGGCAGGGAACCATACGCAAACAAGGTGATCTAAATTAAAACATATCAGCCAAGGAAAGGAAAAGGAGATATCTCCGCCTTATGAGATATCTGCCTTAACTACTTTTGCATCCTTGATATCTCCACTTTAGCTATTATAAAAAGGGGCAGCACTGCTAGCTCGAGGGAGGATCTGTTGTTATGTTTTCTATGTAACCTTTCTCTGTATCTTAAACTTTGATCATCGACTCTCGTTGAGAAGTGATTCACTGTAACTCTGTTTTAATGCTTTAATATAAATATGGTTGTTGTTCCATCTTTGATCCTGGAATAATCTCAAGCTATGTATCCCTGGAGGCTAAGGGCCCGACTCGGGTGGAACACTTGCTCTTGTACCATTATCTTTAATGTTGTGTGTGGAACATGATTGTTTAGAGGTCATTGTTTCAGCCAGATGTATACCCCAGGAAGTTTTTGTACACCCCTCCACGTGGCGGGGTGTGGGGGGGCCCATCCCCCCCGGCTGGGGGGTCCGGGGGCCAGCGGTCCCCCGGCAGGGGCTCCGGGGCAGCACCCCCGAAGCCAAAAATAAATGTAAAATTGCCTTGTAAAAGTATAGTAATTTCTAGTCAATCTGGGTCGTTCATTAGGCGGATGATCTAACGGTAGAACTTATGTTTAGTTTAAGGTTTTTTGCCCTAGAAGGCAACCCCTCTCTTTTTATGAGGGCATTGTATTTGAGGCTGTGTGATAGATGTGTATTCTATGAGCGAGAAACAGAGAGGTGAGACTGTGAGAGAAAACAAAGGATATTACAGCGGATTTGCTGTAGGTTGTGTCTCTTCATTTTTTTGGATAATAGAAAGGAAGGACTGGCTGTTCAGCATGGATGTAGCCCAAACTGGGTGAACCACGTATATCTGTGTCTCTCTTTTTTCGTGTGTTTTCTGTGTTTATATTTCTGCAATATTTTATGTGTTCCATTGCTCCGTAATATATAATTTTCTAACAACTGGTATCCGAGCCGAAGGTCTATTTGGCTGATAAACTCGCAAGAAAGAAGGGTTCCTGGTTTGAGTGGGAGCAATGGCGGAAGATGGTAAGTTTAGGGTCAAGAAATTTAACGGCCAAAACTTCTCGCTGTGGAAGATGCAGATGGAAGATTATCTGTATCAGAAAGATCTATACCTACCATTGGGCGAAAAAATAAAGATGCCGACGGGTATGAAAGATGAAGAATGGAACCTTCTCGATAGAAAGGCACTCAGAACAATACGGTTGTGCCTTGATGCGTCAGTCGCCTTCAACATTTCAAAGGAAACCACGACAGAGGGTTTGATGCAGACGTTTTCGAAACTATATGAAAAACCCTCGGCCTCAAACAAGGTATTTCTTATGAAACGCTTATTTAATATGAATATGTCGGAAGGTGGATCTGTTGCAAACCATTTAAATGATTTTAATACAGTTACAAGTCATTTAAGTTCTGTAGGAGTAAACTTTGATGATGAAGTTAGAGCTCTGTTATTCTTGTGCTCATTACCAGAAAGTTGGAATGGTTTGGTAATGGCCATTAGTAACTCCGTTTCCGGATCTAGTACTTTAAAGTTTGATGATGTTGTCGGTGCTATCCTTAGTGAGGAAATGCGACGGAAAATCTCCGGTGAGACATCGGGAAATTCTTTGAGTGCAGAGTCTAGAGGAAGAAAAATGGAAAGAGGAAAGAGCTTATGATATCACAGTAAATCAAGGAAAGGCAGATCCAAGTCCAGATCGGGGATAGTGTGCCGGAAATGTTGAAAGAAAGGACACCTAAAGAAAGACTGTAGATCTCGGAAGGCAAAAGAAGGAGATTCACAGCAAGAAAACAATCATGAAGCAAATGTGACAGGTGAGGTGTTACAAGATGCTTTGATTCTTTCTTTCGAAAATATTACTAATTCCTGGGTGGTAGATTCAGGGGCCTCATTCCATGCCACACCTGATAAGAAATACTTTCATGACTATGTTCAAGGAGATTTTGGACAAGTTCGTTTGGGTGATGATAAACCCTGTAAAATTGTTGGAATGGGTAAGGTTCTTGTAAAACAATAGAATGGAAACCAATGGCTACTAAAGGAGGTAAGGCATGTTCCAGATCTAAAGAAAAATCTGATTTCAACAGGGCAGCTAGGCGGTGAAGGTTGTGTGACAGCTTTCACAGATAAAGCTTGGAAGGTAAGCAAAGGAGCCCTGGTAATAGCAAAAGGTGAAAAGGTTGGTACATTGTATTTATGCAATGGTATTTCTAACTCTGTTAACGCTTTAACTTCCAAAGGAGAAGATGAAGCATTATGGCATCATAGGCTCGGACACATGAGTGAAAAGGGGATGAAGATTCTTCCCCTCAAGGAATTTGTTGTCGGGTTTGAAGAATGTTGATTTGGATTTCTGTGAGAATTTCATTTATGGAAAACAGAAGAGAGTCAGATTTCTCAGAGTTGGGAAAGAAAAGAAGAGCGAAAAATTAGAGCTTGTGCATACAGATGTATGGGGACCTGCTTAGGTATCATCTCTCGGTGGCTCTTGTTATTATGTTAATTTTATTGATGATGCAATTAGAAAAACTTGGATTTATTGTATTAAGAATAAATCTGATGTATTTGATACTTTCAAGAAATGGAAAGCTTTGGTTGAGATTGAGACAGGAAAGAAATTGAAGTGTCTTAGATCAGACAATGGAGGTGAATATTGCAGCAAAGAGTTTTATAGGTACTGTTCAGAACAGTTCCTAGAACACCACAAGAAAATGGTGTGTCAGAAAGGATGAACATAACAATCATGGAGCTTGCAAGGTGCATGAGATTGCATGCAGGATTGCCTTTATAGTTTTGGGCAGATGTTGTAGATACGACTGTTTATCTAATAAACAGAGGGCCTTCAAGTTCCTTGGATGGTGGTGTTCCGGAGGAAGCATGGACAGGTAAAAAGGTAAACTACTCTTTTTTAAAGCCTTTTGGTTGTGAGGCCTTTGTCCATATTGATAAATAAAATAGAACAAAGCTTGAGGCAAAGTCAAATAAATGTACCTTTATTGGATATGGTGTTAATGATTTTGGTTATCGCTTATATGATTATGAAAATCACAAAATCATTAGGAGCAGAGATGTAATATTCAATGAAAAGGTCTTGCATAATAATCAGCTGCAGGAAAAGAAGCAAGAAAAAGAAAACAAGGAATACGCAGTTCTTGACGAAATCAATGAAAAAGTAAAGTTGCCTGCAAATAATAATAATCAACAACCACAACAATAGCAACCACCACAATAGCAACAGGCACCCCAAACACCCGAAAGTGGTGTTAGAAGATCTACCAGGATAAGTAGACCCCCTGAACATTACTCTCCTTCATTATATTATTTATTGTTGACTGATTCAGGTGAACCCGAATGTTATGAAGAAGCAGTGCAGGTAGAAACCAGGAAGAAGTGGGAGCAAGCCATGAAAGAAGAGATGGACACCTTAGCACATAACCAGAATTGGGACTTAGTCAGGTTGCTTGCAGGTAAAACAGCATTGCAGAATAAATGGGTTTACAGGCTAAAGGAAGAAGATGGAGAAAAATAGAGGTATAAAGATATACTTGTGGTGAAGGGGTTTGCACAGAAGAAAGGTATTGATTTTGATGAAATATTTTCTCTTGTTGTTAAAATGACTTCAATCACAACTATTTTAAGTCTTGTAGCAGCTGAAGATTTGCATCTTGAGCAGTTAGATGTAAAGGCAACCTTTCTCCATGGGGATTTGGAGCAAGAGATATATATGCAGCAGCCACAAGGATATGAGGTGAAAGGGAAGGAGAAACTAGTGTGCAGGTTGAAGAAGAGCTTGTATGGCTTAAAACAGGCTCCAAGGCAGTGGTATCTAAAATTTGACAAGTTTATGTCTGAACAAGGTTATACTAGATGTCACTCTGATCATTGTGTTTATTTGAAAAATCAAAATGATGGTAGCTATATTATATTATTATTGTATGTAGATGACATGCTTTTTGTAGGATCTAACATGCAGGAATTAAATGTGCTCAAAAGAAAATTGGCAAATTCATTTGCAATGAAGGATTTGGGAGCTGCAAAACAAATCCTTGGTATGAGACAGGAAAAATCGTAAATTAACATTGTCTCAGAATGAGTACATACAAAAGGTGTTGAAAAGATTTAACATGCACAATGCAAAACCAGTTAGTACACCTTTTGCTAGCCATTTCAAACTTACAAGGAAATGTGCCCAAAGACCCAAGAAGACATGGATTATATGTCTAAAGTTCCATATGCATCAGCAGTTGGAAGCTTAATGTATGCAATGGTCTGCACAAGGCCCGATATTGCACATGCAGTGGGAGTTGTAAGCTTGAACAATCCAGGAAAGGAACATTGGATGGCAATGAAATGGATTCTCAGATATTTGAAAGGTACCACAAATCAAGCATTATGCTTTGGTGGTTCAAACATCTCCCTACAAGGATATGTTGATGCAGATATGGTAGGTGACAGAGATAACAGAGGAGCACTACAGGATATGTATTTACTGTTGGAGGAACAGCTGTCAGTTGGGTTTCAAAAATCAAAAGTGTTGTTGCACTTTAAACAACAGAAGCAGAGTATGTTGCTGCTACAAAGGCTAGTAAAGAAATGATTTGGTTACAAAGGTTTATGGGTGAGTTGGGTAAGAAGCATGATATGGGCACGTTATACAGTGATAGCCAAAGTGCCATTCATCTTGCAAACAACTCAGCATTTCATTCCAGGACTAAACACATACAACTCAAGTATCATTTCATACGATCAGTGTTGGAGGATGGAGAGTTGAAGCTGGAAAATATACACACTAGCCAAAATCCTGCAGATATGCTAACAAAAGTTGTAACTAGGGAGAAATTTAGAACATTCTCAGTTTCAATTGGTCTTCAAGGATGACGATGAAGATGAGAAACAACCAGGTCCAAAGAGGATTCATTGTCCAGCAAATGAAGCAGCGGTGGAGTTGCTACAATCATTCTCCAAGTGGGAGATTGTTGTCTGTGGAGCATGATTGTTCAGAGGTCTTTGTTTCAGCTGGATGTATACCCCAGGAAGCTTTTGTACACCCCTCCATGTGGGGGGGTGCGGGGGGGCCCATCCCCCACGGCTGGGGGGTCCGGGGACCAGCGGTCTCCTGGCGGGGGCTCGAGGGCAGTGCCCCCGAAACCAAAAATAAATGTAAAATTGCCTTGTAAAAGTATAGTAATTTCTAGTCAATTTGGGCCGTTCATTAGGCGGATGATCTGACGGTAGAACTTATGTTTAGTTTAGGGTTTTTTGCCCTAGAAGGAAACCCCTCTCTTTGTATGAGGGCATTGTATTTGAGGCTGTGTGATAGATGTGTATTCTGTGAGCGAGAAACAGAGAGGTGAGACTGTGAGAGAAAACAGAGGATATTACAACAGATTTGTTGTAGGTTGTGTCTCTTCATTTTGCTGGATAATAGAAAGGAAGGACTGGCTGTTCGGGGTGGATGTAGCCCAAACTGGGTGAACCACGTATATCTCTGTCTCTCTTGTTTCGTGCGTTTTCTGTGTTTATATTTCTGCAATATTTTATGTGTTCCATTGCTCCGTAATATATAATTTTCTAACATTTAATTCCTGCGTGGTTTTCATTATCAGCTTTGATCAGTAATCTGGTGTGTTTTTTTATTTTATATCACAGCTCTGTTATATTTGCAATGTCATTCTTTGTAATAGGAGTGTCGTATTATTCATTCTGATTTTATAACGCATTGTTGTTCCTTTAAGTCATTGATGTAACATTACTATTTTTTACAGAATGCTATTGTTGTTCAATTACAGAGTAACTAGGATGTAATATTCTTAAGTTGGTATTACTATTTTCATCTATGGTTTATGTTTAATTACGATTGTTGTTCAATTGACATTGTTGTTCCATTACGAATCTCGATCATTATCTATTATAATTGAGATTAATATTTTTGGTATCAGAGTCAGATTATTGTTTCTCTCAATATTAAGGTGTGTTGTGTGTGTTATTTATTTTAGTTTATTGTACATTCACAATTTTTTCTAAGAATTGTTCTATATTTCATTACTAATCAGTTGCCATTCTATTTCCATGTGTTGTCTGATTTATTCCTAGAGTAAAGATTGCTATCTGATTTTTGTAGAATACAATTGCTGCACTTATTCCTATAGATTAAAGTGTTGCTGTTTATAAGAATTAGTTGTTGTTACATTTCCCTAATTGTCGTTCCATTACTTAGTTGTTGTTCCATTTCCTAGTTGTTGTTCCATTTCCTGTTATTTGCATTGCCATTGTGTTGAACGATCTGAAACTGTAGTGAGCATTGACATTCATTGTCTAGTTCCCAGGTTGACGATCTATTCCTTGATTTTCTTCAGTTATATCAGTTTACAGAGCGATGAGTTACTGTTACTGGACCCTTGACTGATAAATTGCTTAGTTTTCTGAATGCATGATTTAGGTTTTAAAAAGCTTTGCTGTTATTAGATCCTATTTTAAGCATCCATCTGCTATTGTATTTTGAGCACTATACTACTAGCATTACTCTGACAAATGATGGCCTCAAACTGAGTACACTCTTTGAGATAACAAATCATTCTTGGATTGACAAGTTAATGTGAGGTAATTAGAGGTGAAAAAGACCCTTTTTACGGCTCGACAGTCTCCTTCAGAATCTAATGGTTTTGGCTATGATTCTATTGGTTCGTCTCTGCCTCCACCTCCTCTATTTCCTTCCCCTCTACCTCCTGTACTAGAGCTTGATCCCAAGATCACAAGGGTGTCTCATTCACCTGGCTGAAAGATCGAAGGTTCCTCTCTGCCTTCAATAGATTTTTCCAGACCGTGAAATGTGGCAAGGACTGCTTCTCCCACTAATGATACAAAAACCCCTAGGAGTGGATTTTGGATTCCTTGATGCATATGGAAGGTTTGGTATCCCTGGGATCAGCCCGACTATTTTCGTGAACTAGAGGGCGATGGGATGGATGGAGTTGATAATATGCAATTTCGTGTTTATTCCTTGGAGGTGAGAAGTAACCAACTGCAGAGTCCCGTGTAGGTGAGAGGGAGTGCGAGTTACTACCTTGACTAGATAGTTGGTGAGTGAGTGTGAGAGGATATTAAACCATATACAATTGGTTTCCCTCCTTCTAGTGCCAGAAATGTTGATGGTGTTTGACTCACCAACATTCACAGGATCACCCATGTATGAAATCCGAACTAGACCTCACATCGTTTGTTGTGGGAGTGCTATCTAGTATGATGGCCTGATTGAAATTATCTTATAGATTTGCCTCAACTCTTGCTTGTCAGAAAAGGAGAGTGGTTCATTTTTTCTTTGAGAAGTGAGGTTCAAGTGCATGGTGATTGCTAGTGTTACTTGTGTCGATGGTTCTTTCACTGTTGAGGTTGAGGGTGAGAGTGAGTCCCAAATCGGTTGGGAGGAATCCCCAACTCTATTAGGAACACACAACACAATAGGGTGTGAACAAATTCCACAAGAAAAGTCCACATGGATGCGGCAGTCACAACACACTAGGGAAGATAACATGTACAACACTTAGCGGATGAATCCGCGTGAGCGTAACGGTTGTTATACCAAGTTTTATGTGAAAGGTCTATCTAATGTCTCGGGAGGTAACAAACACAAGCAACACAACATTAACAACATATACAACACATTTTCATTAATAGATATGTATTACAACAAGTGAATGAGTTCATCTGTCAAACATAGGTTAAAGAAACATGCATTACAATTGTTGAAGATTAGTCTTACAATAGTTAAAATACATGTGTGAAAATGTGTTGCACTGTTAGCAAGCTTATGAATTAAGAAAAATTCCAAGACACATTGTTACACCATACATCACTAACCCTGTGTGTAGGGCATTGGAGCCACTACTTACTCCTCAAAGAAAATATTATAGACTCTCAAGGATATATGGGAGGAGCTGAGGTGAAAATTCCTTTGCATGTAAAAATTAGGGGGTATTTATAGCCAAGGGTGAAACTGACCCTTATGGCTATTCAACTACCCTCATGACTGTTTGACTTCCATGACCTTTCGACTTTACATGATGCTTCATACAACAAGTAGGTCCCTTGGAATTCGACTTTGCATTACATTGATTGATAGTATGGCCCACAGTAGAGATGTGGATGACATGACTCGAAATGATAGTACTGGTACATTCATGCTGTTGTTGGTGTGTGTGTCGAGCTACAATGTTACTGGTTGATGGGTGTCCTCATGGTGTGTCCCAACATCACCTCAACATGGCAAAGTGCACAGAGTCTTCGATGGTCATTGTTTCGCTTGATGTTGTAATCACAAATTGCTCCTTTATTATATGTCGGTAAGCTCGACAAGTTTGTCTATTCATGAAGGTCCATGTTTGTCCATCTGTCCTTCCATGAGCACATCTTGCATGTTTTCTCGGTCGTCCATCCGTGAACACATCTTTGCATGATTATTCGTTCTTGGGCATATCTCTTTGGATGCATCATTTTTTCGTTTGTTGGTGAACATGTCATTCTGCATGTGCTCCCTTCATTCATCCCAGCCCTCGTCGCGCCATGTTTATTTGTGTACTTGTACCTACAGTTGCTCATGACAAGATGACATCAAATCCAAAAATCTCCTAGTCTACCATGATGCATGATCATTTCGGATGTAGGTGACAGGGAGAGGTAGAAAGGTTGTGAGGCAGGATGGAGACTCCAGGCACTTCTGATGAAAATTACACAAGATTCACTAGGTGATGAAGATTGGAAATCTAGATTGATAGTGACTATCTATAGGGTCTGGCTCAGCTGGAGGAGAAAAGTGCACAAGTTTTGGGAGGAATGATTTGAGCTGCAGGAAGGTTCGGCAGGAAAAATCTGCACAATTTCTAGAATGAGTGGGCAGTGGGAGCTTGGCAGCCAAAACTATGAAATTCGTGGAGGGAACTTGTAGAAAAAACTATGCAATTCCTCAGGGGAATTGGTAGTCAGCTACTCGGTCATTGGCAACAAAAAAATGTGATTCCTTGAGGGAACTGGCAGTTAGTTGTTGGGTCACTGGCAGTAAAAACTGCACAATTCATCGAGGGAACTAGCAGTTAGCTACCAGGAGCAACTGGTGGGAAATATTATGCTATTGATGGGATTCTAGCCTATTCATCACCTCTGTGCAGTTTCTGAGCTGAGTGGACTACTCGGCAGCAGAGGACATTCTCATGGAAACTACACAATTTTCTTGGTGAGTAGTTGGTCGACTGTCAGGAGGTCTGGCTAGAAAAACTGTGCAATTTGTTGAGGGATACATGGACAAGCACTGGGTGTCTATCTAGCTTGTTTGTAAAATTTTCCTAGTCAACGGAGTGGGCAAGGTCTTCCGGGGTGGCTGCCAGGGAAAACTCTCTAGTTTACCAGCATGAAGGTTGATTGATTTGCTTGTGGGTAGTGCAGCTTGAAATAACTTGCTTGGTGCTTCTGTGCTATTTTGGGTGATAGTTAATCAAGTCGGTGGCATGGAGATGGTTTGACTATTAGAGGGGATTCCAATCGTCATAACTTCCAAAAAATGACTGAGTGTGTGAACAAGTGAAAGATGCATATTTGATCATGCAAACACACACTTACATGACTCAAAGATGAGATGACTCAAACCATCGAGACACACATGCTCAACATTACTTGTCGACGGTGTGAGTGACAACCATGACAGTTGTGATTGATCGTTGGTCGACCACAATGATGCTTGTGTGACAGTGTAGGTGACTCCATGTGTGAGTGTGACAGATGTTTTCATAGCAAACACAACATGTACACATGAAGCGAAGACCTTGAACATGACCAGAACATGGTCGCAAGCATGACATTGACATCAACATGAAAAATCTCGGGTTAAATGATCAAGCAAGGTGGGTGCGAAGACTCACACGATCTCACGGAGTGAACCTGAGTGGTTGCAATCATCAAGTGAAACTCCCAATGGAGGATCCAAAATTGGATGCAGGCCAAAATTTTGAAGGGTGGCTGTAGCCACTAGAACTGTATGGTACCCACAATACATCCTAGACTCACAAAATCCCTCCTAAATTCATCCTGAATTGCCTCATACCTAATTGTCTAATAGTCTTCTGACTCTTCACACCAACCTTCTCATGTAGTTTAGAGTCATATTCAATTAGAGTGTTAATAAATTCCCATGATCCTGTCATATGCTTCGATTCTGTGGGATCCTATCATATGCTTCGATTCTCCACTACCAATAAACCATGCACCCTCATAAATGGTGCTCTCAAATAAATGAGAGACTAGAGGAAAATAATCCTCAAACATTCTTGAGAAGGCATCTTGCCTAGTTGATGATGTAGCACCCATTGCAATGTCCCTCTTCTTCTTATTCTCTCCCTTCTTTTGACATGAAAACTTACTCACATAATGACCATTCTTTCCACATGTGAAACACATCACATTACTCAAGTCCTTCTTTTATTTTCACTTCATCTTACCTACAAGAGCCATGTTCTCTCCATCAAATGTCTTCTCATGAAGATCATCATCCTGTATTTCTTTGTAGATGAAGTCATCCCATAACATGTCCTAACATGGAAACTTATCTCCTACAATTATTCCTTTTATTAATTGCTTCCATTCCTTTGTAAATCCCTTCAAATATATCCTCACTAATTCAAATTTTGAAACGTTATCTCCAATGGAAGCTAGCTCATCACGAACTCGAGAAACCCTCATTAGGAATGAAGGCACACCCTCTCCACCCAAAATCTCAATATTCTTGAGCTTCTCTCTTAATATCAACAACCAATTATCATTCTCATTCTAGAACAAGTCTTGAAGATGATTCCACATAGAAAATGAAGTGTTCTTTCCAATTAGATGAGGTTTCAAGTGATCATTTACACCATCTAGGATGACTAGCTCGGCCTTCACATCCAGTTCTTCATATAGATCCAATTTCTTTGGATATGTTAGTTTTTGGATCACCTTGTTATAAAAATCCCATATATTTTTCACCAACAAGGCCATCATAATCATTTATTTCAAGGGACTATACTTGGATATCCCTTCCAACCTATCCTTGTACCTAAGAGTAGGAAACAACTTTTCCATGTTATTATTTCAACATCAAAGTTGCTAAATCCATCTTAGGCCTCTCGTTTGCAAGGTTTGACTCGACTATACCTTCAAAGTATTTTTTATACCATTTTTATTTTTCCTTAGACTCTAGATGAAGTTTATGGCTAGGAAAGCACTCAAACACAATATAAGTGCATAACCATGAACATATTTGCACAACATAAATGTAACAACAATGAACAAAAAAAGTAAAAAAAACTATAATTGACCTAAAAACAAAATTTATTTTTCCATCAACTTAAGCAATATAGGGCTCCCATATGATGCATCATATCCTTACAAAGCCTTGATACAAGAAAACTAGGGCTTGGCATCATAATCCTTTGACCTTGAATCTGCCAAAAAGAGAAATGACAAAAACAACCATTTTAATTATTGATGCAACCCTCACTAACACCTAGCAACTATTTTCCTAAACATCATAGAGAAATTTCTCCTTTAATTCCTCCCCATACCAGTTGCTCACAATGGCTTTTTCCCTTCAAGGTCATTTCATAACTCAATGCCAAATTACTTCAAAAAGTCATGGTGAAATTCGCCATTAATTAAATATATATCAACTATCAAAATATCATATCCTTAGAGTGGATCTTATCCTTAAAACCACTACATAAATAAGTCATGAAACACTATTTCCCAAAGCTCCTTTTGTATACAAACATTTAGAAATATTTTTCTCAGCAACCAATGTACTCCAACATACCAACCTTGCACATTTTCCCAGAGCCTTCTCTCTCTGCGTGAAGTCTTTTTTTTCCTCTATTCTAGGTCTAAGGTTAATTTCAACCTCTCCTAGGGCTCCACCTACCATAAAATCTCCTTTGTAAATTTTGAGGCCTCTCGTCCCTTCAGAGTAGACATATCTGAGACCTGTTAGGATTAATTCTCAAGTTTGACCCTTCTCCCTTTACAGAAAACATAACCCTAAAATCATATACAATTTTGGTGCCCTCCCATTCCTTATTTTTTCCTAGACAAAACCCTCTTAGATCATAGATCATCCACCAAACTCTCTGCCTAATTTCCTATGAAAACACGGCTTCTTTCCAACACAAAATAGACCATAAATTTGTGTTCCTTCTAGTCGTAATTTCTTCTTAGGATTCTTATGTTCTTCTTGGAATAATTTTGATCACATAATGAGTTTATATGTGTGGTTCACCTCTCCTTAGGTCACTTTCATTTATTTCTCTCAAACTATTGACTTCGAATCCCTCTGATCCAATAGAGTACCCCCACAATAATAATTAGAATAAAAGAACAATATATTTGGGTCTCAAACCCACAAACTTGGGTATAAAATGAACTTATTGGGTACTTTTATCCTAAAATTACATTTTCGTGGGTTATATATACACAAATTGATTACCCTATATTTGTGGGAGAACCTTTGAAGCTACACTTTTGAACACATATATGCAGGTTGGTGTGGGAATTGATATTGTGAATAATGCAATATGTTTTGAGAAACATATTATTTTTTCCATAGTTTTATGTCCCAAACCCACCTTCATATATGGCAATGGCGTTGGGATTAGATATTATGAAAACATATATATGATTATGGTGGCTGGTGGTGAGATTATGAAAATGAGAACTGTGTTTTTCATAGTGTCATTCCTCTATCACCAATTTCATACATGAGGTTGGCTGTTGATATTATGAAGTATATAATATATAATATGTTTTTCATAATATCACATCCCAATTCCCACCATCATAAATGAGTTTGGCCTATGGGGATTATATTATGTAAAACATAATATGTTCTATATAATATCACCCCACAAACGCCACTAACACATATGATGTTGGGTATTTGGGCTTTATACAAGGAAAAATATCACATATTTTACATAACATCACCACACAACCCCCATGTTCGAATACGAGGGTGGGTGTTATGGGTTAATATTATGCATAAGATAATATGTATTGCATAATATCATCCCTAAAATCTAACCCTTATATATTACTGTGTCGTATGGTGGGTGATATTATACAAAACAATTTCTTTTCATAATATATACACCATACCACACTTATACCCTTTGATATCCCCAAATCCACCACCATATAGGAGGGAAATAGTGGGGGATGATACTATGCATAGTATTTTTTTGATATTGTAACACACTATCCCCACTCTTACCCTAGTATATTAATATGTGATGCATAACATCACCCCATACACCAATATTAATATGTTTATATAATATCACAACCCCACCCCACCCTCATATACAAGGGTGATAAGGTTGATGGTGGGAGGTGATATTACACAAAATATATTATGAATATTTCACATAATATCACCTCACATATGCACCCACACCGTCATATATGAGGGTGATGAGTGTGGAGTTCATTTTGATATTTTGCAAAACATATTACCATATTTTTATCATGATATCACCCCACATTCACACCCTCGTATATGAAGGTCATGAGGGTTGGGAGTGATATGATATTAGACATATTATATTTTTTTTGTTCATAATATCACCCTCTACCTCAACTGTCATATATTAGTGGGTGATATCATGTGAAACATATCGTAAAATATTTTACATAATATCACCCACCATGCCCACCATCTATATGAGTTTTCACCCAGAGGGAGATATTGTGAAAAGCATAATACATATTAGGGTGGAAATGGATGATGGTATTATGAAAAAAATATTATAATATGTTTTCCAAAATATCACCCCTATCAACATACATGAGGGTGGATTGAGAGGGTAAGGGTGAGAGGAAAAATTATGCAAGATAGATTTTAGTATGTTCATCGTAGTATTAATCTCAACACGCACACTGAGATATGAATATGGTGGCCGAGGGTGATATTTTGCTAAACATATTCTACCATCCTTCACATAATATCATTTCCACCACCACCCGTCATATATGACTATGGGGGTGGGTGTTGATATTATGAAAAACATATTATGGTTCTCAAAACATTGTATATTTTGAAAAATATCAACCTTCACTTATGCCACCAAAAAATATTATGTTTTGCATAATATAAGGAATCACCCATATCATCGTATATGTGGGTGATATTATGAAAAATGTAACAAATTTTGACTCTTTGTTTAGGAGACGATATTAAGAAAATGATAGTGTTTTTCACATAAACATGTTTTTTCCAGGTTGCTACATCCTCGTATATGAGGGTGGGTGAGGGGGATGATATTATTTGAAACATATATACAAGATCCAATGTGGGGGTTATATAATGAAAAAAATGGATTATTTCACCAACACCCCGATGTTGATATATATGTCTATCCCACACAAGCCTATATATATATATATATATATATATATATATATATATATATCACCACCCTCATTTATATATTTTACAAAATATGTTTCTGCAAATCATATTATCTTTTGCATAATATTGTACCCTAGTCTCACCCTCATATATGTGGGTGCAGACACGGGTTGATATTGGTGACACCTTTTTTATTTTCCCAATTTTTTGATGAAATTAAAAACTTCTATTTCTTGTGTACCAAAAATATATGATGTACTGTAAGTATTATTTTTACTAATAAAAAAAAATTCTACAGTTAGAGGAAGGTGGGTAGCCAACAAATTATGATGCTTTTAGAGGAAACGTTTCTCTGAATTAATTTTTCCTTTTGATGATATGGTTAATATTCTCACAAAGCTTCCAACAAGAGGTTGGGAAGATGAAGGGACAAGATGTGACTATAAAAACAAGAGAGTGGATCAGTGAAGAGGTTCTTCTTCTTTTAGCATTTCATCTTATTCCATTTTCTCTCTTATACGTTATTTTCCCTCTCACTCATAAATTGAAATTGGTAACAGAGTTGGTAGAAAAATGTAGAGAGGTTTAGAACTTGTGACTAGTTAAAAACTATGAATGCCACCTTTTGTGACGGGAAGTGAATTTGTTGTGACACTTTTAAGTTGTACTATATGGCTTTAAGGATTGAGAATGAAATAGTTTGTTTATGGCACATAAAGTAATGAAGAGTGGGGGTGGGAAATATATTACAAAGATCAGAGAAGGGCTCACTTTTATTATGCATACCTTCATGTTATTTTTTTAATTTTTATGATACTATTCAAAGATGAAAAGGATGGTCAATGAGTATTTCTTAGGTGTTAAGGGGAGTGGCCCTGACATTTATGTTAAATCTGGTCTTAGAAAGTTATGATCAATCCTTGATTTAGCTTTCTCTCCATTTACCAAGAATCTAGCTCTAATATGGTCAGCTATGAGAAAGACTACAATACAATCTTGCCTACAGTTTGGTGGATAGTGGATCACCCTTTTTAGTTATAGGTTTGTTTCTTTCAAATCAGCTAAGAAATTTTCTTCTTGGTAAATAAAATTTATTATTGCATAACTATATGTATGAAATCATAATAGTTGAAATTATTTATTCTCAACAAGTTCTTTCTTAATAGATCTATTTATAAAAAAATAAACATGTGGAGGGCATGATTTTTGTTTTCTAGTTAACTTATTAATTTTTTTAATAACCTCTAAGTGGAGAAATTGAATTGGTTTGGGAAATATTCTCTTCCTAGTAGAGATCATATCAATAAATTTTCAAATTCAAGGGTTGGTTTTGTGCATTCATGCCTTCCCTGTTAATTCCATGTTACTTTTTTCTTTAATTGTATCTCCATGTTATAAGTCCCAACTTTTTACTTTGACATAAACATATCTAGTGTGAAAAAAATAAGTTGAAGAGTATTGGGTTCATTCTCAGAGTTTAATGGTGGAAGCTAAAATGATTTATGGGATTTTGGTTCACTCTACTTGTTGACCTATGACGTAAGTAAGTTGGGATTCCTGAATTCTTCTTCAAAAAGATCTTGGTTCACTCTAATTTTGGAGTTATGGTCTGGGGAATTCAAATATCTTGAATGCTCCTAAAATAATGTTTCAAACAAGTGAGCATGGTGACTTTTCTATAAGTTTGTTTCGTTGAGGTTTCTAACCCAAAAAATTAGAGGAGGAAGAGAAGCTACTTGAAGGTACCAATGGTAAAAGTTTAATATCATAGTTCTATAATTTTGAAGATATTTCCTAAGGAAGTTGGGTGTCCTAAAAGCTCCTAAAACCTGAAATAATTGTTTTGTTAGCAAAGCACAAAAGAAACATGAAAATAATTGATATCCTATATCCTTAATCAAGCTTG
The DNA here is from genome assembly GCA_031772625.1 of Pinus tabuliformis. Lineage (NCBI taxonomy): Eukaryota > Viridiplantae > Streptophyta > Pinopsida > Pinales > Pinaceae > Pinus > Pinus tabuliformis. The sequence continues at coordinate 1,372,512,338 of CM062820.1, forward strand.
AAATGACTAGTATTGAGAAAAAAATGATTCACCATCATCATATTAAAGGATTAGTGGTTGGTTGTGTGACAATATTATGAAAAACATATAAATAATGTTGGGAGTGGGTAGTGATATTATGAAAAAGTTATTATGCTTTTCATAATCTCACCACCCAACTCCCACTCCCATATATGAGGTCGGGGGTTAGGGATTGCTATTGTGTAAAAAATAATATATATTTTTAATATATCATCAGCCACACCCACCCTCAGAAAATATTTTTTGTATAATATCTACCCCTAGCCACCCTCATACCCTCTTAGATGAGAGTGGGTATAAGGTATGACATTATGAAAAACATAGCATATTTAGCATACTTTTACCAACCAACCAACCCCACCATCATATCTGAGAGTGAAGGGGGGCGGGATATTATCCATAAATAATATATCCCAACACCGTTCCATATGAGGGTTGTGAAGGAAGATGACATTATGAAAAACATAAGATGTATGATAATGGTGGTGGGGGTGATATTGTAAAAACACAATGTGTATGAGGGTGGAGATGGTGGTGTCATTGCGAAAAATGTATTACATATTATACTATGTATTCCATAATTGCATCATTCAACCATACCCCCATATATAACGACTTAGTTTGGTGGTGAGATTATGCAAAATATATTATAATATGTAATATATTTTGAAACATATTACTACCATCCATACCCTAATAACCTAGATATATGAGTGTGGATTATATTATGAAAAGTGTATTATAACATGTTTTGGAAAATATCACCCCAATCACACCCTTATGTGAGGGTTCATTTAGACAATGAGATTATACAATACATATTATAATATGTAATTTTTTTTGAAAAATATCATCACCACCATCACCACCCTCATCACGTACATATATTTGTGTGTGGTTTGGCCATTATAATATGTGAAACATATTGTTATCACCAAAAAATGATCACCTAGCCATTTCTAACTAGGTGGATCGAAATACACCATGTAGATTTAATTTTACCATAGTAAAATCACTTCCACTCTTGAAAATAATTTAGTAAACCACTTTTATTAAATTATTTTATGATTTAAATAAATAAATAAAAACATGAGAATAATTAGATAAATCATTATTTTTTTAATTTTCTCTATGAATAATTTTTAGTTCATTGTTCAAATAATTGTTCCTTGTCACATTTGTCCAAATCCCTCAGGAATAATTAAATAAATAACTATTTATTTAATTTTCCTTATTTTCGTTATTGGAATAATTTTTAAATCACTATTTAATAATTATTTCAATTTGACACCATTCTTAATGCTCGCGAAATAATTAATAAATTCATTTTATTTGTTAATTATTTCTAAATAAAGTTATTTAACCATCTTAAATATCTTTTCCCTCTCCAATAAATATAATAAAGTACTCCAAGCGTAGAGATCTTGATTTGGTTAATATTATTTTAGTATTTTCCATTTTTTATATTAACTCAATACCTCATTATAAATAGCAGGGTTTTTGATTCATTCTTCACCATGATCATAATCATCGTTGCCATTATCATCTTTTTTCTTTTGAGCTCCCATTCGATTTGTCCATATTTTGTATAGGTTTTTCACTTATTGAGAGAGAATATCATTTTTTGAAGTATCGAGGACATCAAAGGACCCATCCCACAGAGGTGGACTTACAGGCCCATCTGTAGATCTCCTTCACCAGGTGTTTTTAATAAAATATTTATTCATTTAAATTCTTTCCATTTGGTTTATTGCATTGGATAATTTTACTGTTGATTTCTATTATGGATCATCTATACATTTGTTGTGCATTTTCCATTTTTATTGCAGATCTAAATTGCAAGAATCCATCAGGTTGTTGTTAGGGCCACTTGTCACCTAGTGACTTAAGTAAAGTGTTTTTGGTACACCTTCCAAGAAATTTCACACTAAAAAATGGCGACTCCATTGGTGTAATAACAATGTTCTTGGGTGACTAAAGTTTGAAAAACTTTCAGGGTTTTCTACAACTATTTTTATCCACTCAACTTCTATTTATAATAATAAACCCTATTTGTCAAATTTTCATATTCTCATGGTTTTATAGTTCTTTCCATAGGTCACAGGTACATGTCAAACATGAGACAATAAAATCAGTGTGAGATCTACCAACTAAGAGTCCCAAGAGAAGAAAACACTTCTCAGCCCCCAACATGCATTCTAGAGAGAACAATTTGGCCCAAAAACTGTGTTTTCCACTGTTTTGGGTTAGTACCAGCATTTAGGAATTTTTCCAAATCTTTTTTAGAATTGCCAAGAGTGTTGTTTTCAGACTAGATTGGGGTACTTCACCTCTGTTTTTAGTCTCGTCTAGTCTTATATACATGTTATATGTCTCTTTGAGGATGGAAAAAGTCCCCTAGGGTTTAGAGTACACCTCCACATTTTTAGGAAGAGATTAATGAGTGAGGAGTGTAGGGTTTTCAACATTTTCAACCATTGATTTTCAGAGTCTGGTAGAATAGCTTTTATATATTTTAGACAAGATTCTTTTACCTTTTTTCCCTTTAGAGTGTTGGTTTTCCATTTGTCCCTTAGGATCCCCTTGAGCATCCTACATTTTTAGAGCTTCACACCAATCGTTTGCAACATCTTTCACCTCTGATTTTTATTGTTCGTTTGTGCCATTTACAATAGATTAGTGCCTCTAGATTCCACTCCCTTGAAATTAGATCTTTTAGGAATTTTTATGTGTCTTTGAGTAGCTTGTTTACCTTATCTTGCTTACATGCTTAGTATCCCTTGTGGGAGGGGTTTTATGTGCTTGATTAGGTTTTTAGTTTCTCTGATTTTTAGATTTATTTATAATATTTCATAATTTTACTTTCAATAATACATGGCATCATGAAACATTCCTAATTAACTTATCCACTTGACACATTATTTTGACACACTCACAAGCTAAGAGAACGTGAGATTTCTTAACGCTACAAAGCCAAGACTTGAGACATTGCACCTTAATAACTAAAGACACATAGACTAAGCCAACTTAGGCACCAAGGCCAAAAAATCTTTGTAGTGTAGGTTTAGGATTGGTGGGACATGCTTCTAATAATACCCATTGAATTCTTTAATTGAGACAAAATAATTGACATATTATAAAGCTTAAAATCCTTCACTATCCCATGGTCCAAAGCAAGAGTGAGTCAGAAACCCAATTCAAAGGGGGTTAGGCTAGGTAATCGTGCGAGCGATTCTCCTTGGGGCTACCCAACCCATGTTAGGCAATCCCATGTGGTGGATGACTACCAAGAAGTGCAAGAATCCACCACCCCCATAAGACGACGGTAATTGTAGTGACCAATCCTAGGAAAACTCCCTATAGGACTATTAGTGGTAGGTAATTGGTTCTCTACGCTACCTTTCTCTGGATAACTATGCTTGCACAGATCTGATTATGTCAAGTAAGAAGTTCTTTGGAAGGCCATCTGAAAAAGTAGATCTAGGATTGTTTGAGGATTTAGATCACCTATAGGATAGATGTATATTTCTTTGATAGGATGTGTTTTCTTGTATGAGAGTAACATCATTAAAATGGTTGATTTACACTTGGCACCACTGCACTAGGTGCTTGCTTGTTCCTTGTTGCCCTTTTATTCCTATCATTGGCCATTAGTTAGATCGTTATTGTCTAGACATAATTTCACCCTATAGGAATTTGTTGCGCTGAATTCGAGGTATTCATGTTCAGTTCCCATTAGGACATATTACTCATCCCCATTGAGTTAAAGTTCATCCTCCCACTCCTTCATTGAGTCATCATTCTAATTTCGATTCTACTGATTCATCAAGTTCCTCCTTTGATTCTCCGTCATCTCAGCCCCATATCGTCACCATGTCAGGTACCGACACGGGTGCAAGAAATGAGGGTGGTAACCGAGGTACCAACTAGGGTACCCTCACCAGCAGAACTACCAACAGTGTGGTCATTCCTACTCCGTTACTTCCTTCTATGGTTGGTTTGAGTCTCCCTAATTTCAGCCAACTTATCAATGGTCCTCTTCTCCATGATCGCACTTGATTAGCTATGCCTACTAAGCTCCCTTAAAACATCCAAAAGCTTGAAGGTAATCCTATAGAAGATCCAACTAATCATGTTCACTCATTCCACATGTGGTGTTCATCAAATTCCATTACTAAAGAATCCATCTATCTTCGTTTTTTCCAATGTGAGCTCATTGGAGTTGCTACTAAGTGGTATATCGATCAACCCAGATCCATTCATTCCACTTTAGCAACTCTTGCCACAACATTTCTTTCACATTTCAAGTTACCTCTCTGTTATTACACTAGAGCCAAGCTATTGACTTATTTCTGGCAAACCTTTCTCACTCGCCTATTCGACCATGTTTAGTAATGGTGAAGAAGGAGAAGCATCTATAGAGCTCATGAATTTGAAGATCGAGTCTATATGGATTGGTTACTTAGATCACTATTGGCCCCCACTTCTAAATATGTCATGTCACACTTCCCCCACTCTAAGGAAGATGCACTCCAAGTAGCCTTAAATTTTGTCTGATCTACGCCTAGTCAGGATATGTTTAGAATGTCATCACTAATCTACCTCAGGCTAGTGCTCCTAATGCACTGGGGGAATATCATGCAGCATATGGCATAGTTGGAACCATATCACACCCTCAACCATATGCTCCACCTCAGATGAGTTATGGTCCACCTCAAGGAGGGACTAGTTCCACTTACAATTATCCCTCCTCCAATCCATCATAAGGAAACCATTATCCAAGTCCCAACATGCCATATTCATATCCCCGTCTACATCAATTGATTCTAGGGTGAGATGTTGCACCACCTATTTATCCCAATGCTACCCCATATCCTTATTAGCAGTATGCACCGCCTAGTGCTCTAGCTCCTCTAGAACCAGTGCCCCAGCCCCCCATGCCTCCTCCCCCTTACGAAAACAACCACCTCCTCCACAAGGTCAAGTGTATGCTCAATAGGGTGGACCCAATCCTCCTAACCCCAAGAAAAGGAACAAGGGGAAGGGTAATCAAAACTAGTAGTCTTAAGTAAATCAAGGGAACCAGGGTCCTTAACATAATCCTGCAACCCAACAATAGGGTGGTCAACCCAATAAAAACAAAGGTATATGTATAAACAAACCATCTGCTTGTTGTGGCATAAATGGTCATTACACCTGTTGTTGTCCGAGTGTGAATACCTATTCAACCCTTTTCTACATTTAATTTATTAATCTGGGTGCATACATTATTTCAAGGTAACGTGTAAAATATATGTAGGTAGCAATGACACAATCGAATCACCAATCATAGATTCAATAATTGAGTTAACTAAAGAATCATTATGACACTAAATAAGAGTAAATTATAGAACTATAAAAATCATTCACAACAATTAATTAAAGTGTTGTAATAGCAATGGAAATAAATCAACACAAATGAAATAACAACACATAGAAATAACACAGCACTTGATCAAAAGAGTGGGCCCAACTCTCTGACCAAGGCTGTGGTGGATTCACAGCTTATAGAGAGAACAATAAAATAACTTACATTCACTTAATTAATCACTCTTTTGTTACAATCTCAATCTCTTGCACGACTAAACCCGATTCACAACATTGAAACCCTTCTTATACAATACACAAAGAAAACTATCTCTCAATATGGTAGCAAATGTCTATCAATATACAATCATTGAAATGGAAAACTAGTTGTTGAGAGAAAGAAAAGAAAGGTATGGAATAGGCCTAGAACCCATTATGTTGTTACAGTGATGGCTGATGCTGGAAGCTAGAAATCAATTCTGTGATTTGCACCTATAACCTTTGACCACTAATTTGCGGAAATGCTAAGATTAGTAACTCGCGTAGGTAAAATCTCCATGACTATTACTTCATTAATTAAATATTCCAGGAAGAGAATGGAAGAGGGTCTACCTTGTGCGTTTAAAGTGATTATTGAGTATAAATGATACAAAAGGAGTGAGAGAGAGAATATAAATGGAGGGAAAAAGTATGCAGATTTGGCACCCAAAATCTCCCCCCAACTGGTCTTTCTGCATGCCCTCATGCAGCCTGTCGTCCCTTCAGATCTGGGTTGGACTGGCTGTGGTCAACATGAAGCTGAGCAAGGTCATATTCCTCAGCCATCTCTATCCTTGGAGGTTTATATCCTTCTTCCATAAGGACATCCTTCCACCAATCATTTGTCATGTTGTATGCTGGAGTGTAATGTTCAGCTAGCAACCAAATGAGGGGAAATTGAAACCTCAACCCCATCCACCAAACCCCACAAGTTTGAATGCATGCAACAAAACATGGCATTATTTTTAATGTTAATGTGAAATTGGATGCTCCAAAAGGTTCGTGGTTTCTAACAGTTGAGGATGACATCATCCATCTCCTTTGACAACTGTCAAGGGATTATTCCTAAAAAGCGACCACCTGTCTGACACAAAGGTCAGTACACCATCTTTGTGTTACCAGAATTCATTCCTTAGATCCCCCAATCTATAGAAAGGTGGATTTATTGTTATAAATAGTCATTGACTAACCATTCTCCCTCCTTATCATGAGCGGTTGTAGCTTGATTCCCTTCAAAAGTATCACAAGCCTTCCCCCATTTAACCTGGTTAATGGTGTAGTAGGTGAAGGCTCTCAGGTGAACATCTCCCATGAATGGAACTGGGTTAAATCTCTCCTCATCCCTGAAGAAATAACCATGCATGTATATCTCGCACATAAAATGTTGGTTCATGATATCATGGATTCTTATAATACGAAGGAATTATATTGGGTCTTCAATCTCATGGTTGATCTCCTTGTAGATGCTTTCTAGGCAGAAGAAAAAGAACTTCTCATGAAGAAACAAAGTGTAACTATGGGAAGGATGGTGACAAGCCATTACATGTTGTGCTAAGTAAACATCTGTTCCTTATCTGCCTTCAACACCTGTATTTTCCCTTCTAAATCCATTATCTTTCTTTGTTGGTTTTCCTGCCTCTACTTTTCTCTATCCAGTTGGTCAACATACTCAGTGACAATCGAGCACCTGCTCTTGAACCCTCGTTGTCTCCTTCTTTTGTTCATTCATGGTAGATTTCCATATTTGAATTTCAGCCACTAGGAAGAATTTTCGGGCCTCAAACAACTGTTATACAGGACTAGTCTATGCAATAGCAGAAGTTGTGGGAACATCTTTTTTCTGTACAACTGTTGAAGTGACCTCGGCGTTAGGCCTTACAGCCTTCCATTTATATTTCTTTGCCTTCCTTTTCAGCCAAGATACCTGCTTTCTCAACTTCTGAATGTCCATATTTAGCCACATGGTTTCTCGAAATTGAAGATGGTACCTCTCCTTGCGAGGTGGTCTCCTTCTCTCACATTGTTCTACCCACTCTTATTTAACAGTAAATTCATTTCCTAGTCCTACAGCTAGTTCACGAGGTGGTGGCTTTCCTTTAGAGGCATCATCTGGCTCCTTTACCAGGTCTTCCTTACTTGGTTTTCTGTCCTCGGGAGCACTTTCTTCCTCAACTCATCTTAATTCGTGAACATCTGTTGCATAGATATTGCCTTCATCGATAGGCCTCTTCTCCAATCCTACCATAAAAATGTATTTCTCAGCCTATTCTACAAGATGACCTTGCTAGGAATCTACAGGTAATTAGCTGACAATGGCTGCACCCTCCTTCGGGCCGACGTACTTCAATATGAGAGGAACATCAATTTCTTCTATTAAATCATCGGGGGAATGGACCCTGCTCGATCCTCTTAGAATTGTGGCCTGAAATGGAGAGTGGGGAATGTCCTCCACCTGGTCTATACCAATCCCATCTGCTACATCTAATTATTTTTCCTGCTCACCTTAATTCCTCAATTGGGCCAAGCCTTCTTCATGTGTTGCCTCTTGTCCTCTTGTCGATGCTAGTTGTTGTGGAATAGTGTCAACCTCAGGGTTTGTCTCTTCTACATTATACTGCCCTGACATAGTTGGTGGTGGTTCTTGTTTGGCACTCCTATTCATTTCAACATCCAAATATGTTTGGGAAAGTGATGTTGGTCCTACTATAACAACATCACTTGCCAACTCTTTGATCGGAACTTCTTCTCCTTGTGCTTCATTAATGAAAGTTGATTCATGCAAAACAACATCAAATCCATCCATTATCTTCATATCTTAATCGATAGGTTACACAAGTGAGGCTAGTTCTTATTTGGAAGCTTTGACTATATCCCCAACTATTTCCTCCACTTCCATTTCTTCACTAATAGGCTCCATAGATGGGGCTGGTTCTTGTGTGACAACCTCGACTATGTCACCAATTGTTTCTTCCACTTCCATGTCTTCAATAATAGGTTCCAAAGTTTCTTCCACTTCCATCTCTGCATTAAGAGGTTCCATAGACGGGGTTGGTTCTTGTGTGATAGCCTCCACTGTGTCACCAACTGTTTCTTAGACTTCCACTTCCATATCTGCATTAACAAGTTCCATAGATAGGGCTGGTTCTTGTGTGACAGCCTCGACTATGTCACCAATTGTTTCTTCCACTTCCACTTCCATATCTTCCAGTTCCTCTTCTTCTTTCTCCATTTCCTCGGGCTCTTCTTCTTCTCCTGCTGTACCAGCAGGGGATGTCAGTACTTCCTCTGATCCTTCTGGTTCTTCCTCTCCTCTTGTTGTACTAGTAGGAGATGTTGGTTCTTCCTCTCCCAATTCCTCGGGCTCTTCTTCCTCTCCTGTTGTACTAATAGGGGATGCTGGTTCTTCCTCTCCCAATTCCTTGAGATCTTCTTCCTCCCCTACTATACCAGTAGGAGATGTTGGTTCTTTCTTCTCCAATTCCTTGGGCTTTTCCTCTCTAGCAATTATAACAACTGCTACTTCCTCCTCCATCATCTCAAGGAATTGTGCCCAAGGTACTTCCAATTGGGTCAATGCATGGATAACCAACAGTCAAACTAGTCCATGGTTTGTGAGGACCGCTAACACTTGGTGTGAGCATCGAGTGGACTGTGCCATAAGTTGAAGACTCTTCATCAACAAGAAAGGCATGTTCAGAGAATGAACTTGTGCCTGCAGAAATTGAAGATGGGTTAGAATTTTGAAGTGGTATTTGAATAGGGTGGAAAGCCTCCCTTCGAAGGTTATATATTTCATGACAAAGCCTAATACCTCACCCCATGGATATGGAAAGGACTTATGGTCATAAACCCTTCCCTTCAAAACAATACTTTCTCCAGCCTACAAAAACAATTCCGGGAATTCAAGCAGCGGAGCCTTCCTTGAGAACCGCTTATGTCCCTGTTGTGTGAACCCACTAACTTCTGTTATGGTTTCCTGTGTGATAGGGATTTATAATCCTCTAACACGTGAGTAATTCTGGTCCAAATTCATCATGAATTATACTATGATCCCCTCATCGAATCCCTGCAATATGTTGAAATAAATATCCCCTCCTGCCTCCACAAAGACCCACTATAGATCTGCATTGCTACGGACCAGGGTTGTATCCTTGGGTTCATGATGTAAAATGAGTCTGCCCATCCTTTAGAAACTATAAGAACACATTGGATGTAACAGACCGTTGGGAGGAGTGATAGCGACCAGCTTCTTGCAGTAACAACATGGTAAAAAAATTGAATTCGGTGGAACGACGGTAAATAGTAGGCAATTTCTCAGGAAATGAAGAGAATCATGGTGGATCATGGTGAATGTGGTGAATGCTATGGTAATTATGCTACATTAAATGATAAGGTACATGTTTCAAATCCCAATGCATGCCAATGATTATGTGAAACAATGATGGAGATCGTGGAGTGTACCATCACACAAGTTTTATTGATGGTAATGGATTAATCATTAGTGCGGTTTAATTACGTCATCATTTAGCTATGACAGCACACTGACCCAACTTATAAATAGTTGTCCACAGCATGTCAATGTCTTGTCTATACAATATTTAATAAAATCCGTAAAATTCAACGGAGATGTACCTGGCAACCTACTTGAGAGAAGTGACCATTGGCAAAGTAACAAGGGAGTAACAACATCAATGGAGTAACATCATCGGTGTAGTAACAAAAACCAAGGAGTAACAACATTGGTGGAGTAACAGGAACCGAGGAGTAACAACAACGGTGAAGTAACAACAACTAAGGAGTAACAACATTAGCGGAGTAACAACAACCAAGGAGTAACAACATCCAAGGAGTAACAACATCCAATGAGTAACAACACCCCAGGAGTAATAACATCCGACGTGTTATGAAACCAACTCACAAAAAGATAGAAAAGATAGACCAATGCCTTAGAAATAAGCCTCTTCGAGAGGGAAACCTCCTTTTCGTTACACAAATGAACAATTCTTAGATGATACAAATGACAACACCTCCTTTCTATATATAGGATTCTAAGGAGTCATAATATAATCAGAGCCGACATAACAATAATAATATAAGGGCACAGTAATAACAATAGTGGGCTTCTATGGGGCACAATAATAACAATATGGGGACTACATGGGCACAACAATATAATAAAGGGGTTGTACTAATAACGATAAGGGGTTACACTAGTAGTATAGGGACCTAACATTCCCCTCTCCTTCAAAAAGTGTTATCCTCAACACCTGAGTAGTTCTTGATGCTTCTGTATAAAATTCTTGTCCCCCCATGTGGAATATTAAGCCTGTAAGTTCTTCCACTTGATGAGATACTCTGAAATTGATCGAATTTGTAGCTTTCAGGTTATTGTTTCTGTGACTTCTCCATGCTCCAATATGATTTTTTCTTGCTCGTCAAGTTCTGGCAAGATTGTTTGAACTCAGATATTTTGCAACTTTTGAATGAGTGGCCACACTTCTTCATCCTTCTTCCATTCATCCCTTGCTTCATTTATGTAATCTGGTTGGATAATAGAAATAACACAAAACAATGCTTCCACATCCTCATCCTTCCTTGAGAGTGCATCTACAAAAACATTTTGCTTCCCTTTTTTGTAGATGATTTCAAAGTCATAGCCCAACATTTTTGTGACCCATTTTTTATGTTCTTCTAAAGATAATCTTTCTTCTAAAAACTATTGAAGACTATCATGATCCATTTTTACCTTGAAGTGTCTTCCCATTAGTTAAGGTCGCCATTTCTTAAGTGCATCTAGTATTGCCAACATTTCCTTCTCATAGATAGCTTTCTTGAGATGTAGTCGTAAAAATACCGAATCGCCTACATCAAATCTTATTTCACTGCGATGTTGATCTACTTGTTGTTTCATTCGATTCTGCACCAAAGTGGCATTATCCTTTAATAGTTGGAGAACTCGTTGTTGATGTCTGATGTGATCTTTCATTGCTTGAATATTTTTCTTCTTGATATGTCCTTCTATATTGAGAGTTTGAGGAGTGGTAATTTCTTCCAATGCATTAGAAGATATGGTTGGATTCATTTCTTGATGCTCGATATGATCTTTCACTTCTTGAACATTTTTCTTCCTGATATGTCTTTCTATCCTGATAGTTTGAGGTGTGGTAATTTTGGCCAATGCATTACAAGATATGGTCAGATTCATTTCTTCTTTCTCGATGTGATCTTTCACTTCTTGAACCTTTTTCTTCTTGATATGTCCTTCTATCTTGAGATTTTGAGGAGTGGTAATTCTTGCCAATTCTTTACAAGATATGGTTGGATTCATTTCTTCTTTCTCTAGGGTTGGTTCCTAGTGTATATCCTCTTCTTTTGATGTTTCTGGATACTTTTCTTCCTCCTCTTCATAATCTATCTAAAATAATTTCTTCTCAGCACACTTATGACCTTCAGTGTATTTGTTATCACAATTGTAACAAAGCCCTTTTTCTCTTTTTTCTTCCAATTGTTGTGGTGTCAACCTTGTAGGTTGTTGAAGGCTAGGAGAAACAATACTTCCATCCTTATAGTTGTGAGGGGTAGACTTCCTTGTCTCCATAATTTTTCTTTCCACTTTTCTTTCCAACCTGAATTCCCTCTACAATGAATCAGGTTCCCAAAGATGAACCTTAAGTTGAATGTTATCCTTTAAAGTCCCTATGGAGACACCAATCCTCTACTTCTTTGGAATATCATTTTCCCTTATATTCATTTTTTGGAAGCCCTCAATGTGCTCTGCCATTGAACAATTTTTTTTTTAGATTTATCAATTGGCTAAAGGAGGTGTTTCTCTTTGTATCCTCATAATGCTCTATCATTTCCTTCGTGAAAATTGACCACGTAACAAGTGGTTTACGAGAAAAAAGCCCTTTATACCATAAAAATTGATCTGGTTCTAAATATGAAGATGCAGTACATACCTTCTGTAACAATTTCACCTCATGTAGATCAAAATAGTGCTCTATTTGTAGTATCCAATTTAACGAATCCTTGCCATTAAACTTCCTCATATTGCCTTTTCTTGATTTTAGGAGCTCGATATTGAAATGGTTGTAACTCTGTAATTTCATACCTCGATGTTCTGAAATTGTATCTTGCAGTAACCCTCTAAGTCCTCTTTCTAACCCTGCATGTCTGATCATAATTGGATTCCCAAAGAAAGAGTTATGTCCAATACCTCGCAATAACTTAATTATATACTAGTTTAGTAGAACAAACTTCTATGAAGTTCCACGTGTCACTGTTTTGACCTTACTACCTGAAACTAAAATACCAAAAAGTATAGGCCGTCCTCTTTCAGTAACTTCTTATGCAATTTCAATCTAATGCTCGCTGAAAAATTTATGACAATTTTCCCAAGGTCACCTATTTGGAATGTAATTCGAGAGTCTGCCAAAACCCTAATTTCCTCAGATCATATCTTTGGAAATGTAGCTAGACGAGATTTGAAATTTAGACCTGAGGTTCAAAATGATTTCTTCTCAAATGTTTTTTTTAATCTTCTTAAACTTTGTATAGAAAACGTTATAGTGAAAATTCCATGATGACATGTTTGAGATGGAATTCTAGAGCTTTCACAAACCCTAACTTCCTTAGATCATATATCAAAAAATATAGCGAGACAAGATCTAAAATTTGGACCTACGGTTCATAACAATTTATTCTAAAATGGGTTTGGTTTTTAGCTTCTGAAAGTTTGTAGCGAAAAAAGTTATAGCGAAACTTCCAAGATGACCTGTTTGGAGCAGTGAAACCTTAGAATCTAAAGCTCTGATACCAAATGTTATGAAACCAACTCACAAAAGATAGAAAAGATAGATCAACACCTTAGAAATAAGCCTCTTCAAGGGAGCAACTTCCTTTACATTACACAAATGAACAACTCTTAGATGATACAAATGAAAAGGCCTCTTTTCTATATATAGGAGTCTAAGGAGTCATAATATAATCAGAGCCGACATAACAATAATAATTTAAGGGCACAATAATAACAATAGTGGGCTTCTATGGAGCACAATAATAACAATATGGGGACTACATGGGCACAAAAATATAATAAAGGGGTTGTACTAATAACAATAAGGGGTTACACTACTAGTATAGGGACCTAACACGAAGAATAACATCACCCCAGGAGTAACAACATTCGAGGAGTAACAACGCCCTAGGAGTAACATCATCCAATACTTAGAAAATTTCCAGGAATAACAGAAACTGTTAGGAAACCAGCTCACAAAAATATAGAAAAGACAGATTAACGCCTTAGAATTCAGCCTCTTCCAGGGGGCAACCTCCTTTACATTACACAAATGAACAATTCTTGGATGATACAAATGACTAAACCTCCCTTCTATATATAGGAGTCTAACGGGTCACAATATAATCAAGCCGGCCTAACAGTAATAACATGAGGGCACAACAATAACAATAGTGGGTTTCTATGGGGCAGACTAATAACAATATGGGGATAATAGAGGCACAATAATAATAATAAGGGATACAATGACAATAGTAATGGGGGAATTACTAGTATTATAGGGGCCTAACATCCCCCTCTCCTTCCGAAAAGCATTGTCCTCAACGCTTGAGTAGTTATGGGTGCTTCTGTATAAAATTCTCATCCTCGCATGTGGAATCTCCAGCAGATAATTTCTTTCACTTGATGAGATACTCCAAAATTGACCGATTTCATAGTTGTCAAGTTCTTGTTTCTGTGACTACTTTCAGTTCCAATATTATTTTTCCTTCCTCATCAACCTCTCACAATATTGTTTGAACTTAGAGCTTGTCACTTATAACCTTCTATAAACATGAAACATGGAAAATTGGGTGCACTCGCGAAGTTGCAGTAAGCTCCAATTTGTATGCCATAGTACCAATCTTTTGCAACACCTTGTACGGACAATAATACTTTGGTGATAATTTATTATCCTTCATAGCTTGCTTGAGGGACATTTATTTAGATGGTTGTAGCCATAGGAATACCCAGTCACCTACATCAAAACTTATTTTGTTACGATGTTGATCTGCCTATTTTTTCATTCTATTCTACACCAATGTGAGGTTATTCATTAAGAGTTGGAGAACTTGTTATTGATGCTCGATGTGATGTTCCACTACTTGAACGTTATAATTTTCTCTTAAATATGATGGGATGGATGGTGGATGATATCTATAAAGTGCCATAAATGGGGTCATTTTTCTACAGTATGGAAGGAAGTGTTATACCACCATTCAGCTAGAGGCAACCATTTGACCCACTTTTTTTGTTTATTAGATATAAAGAAACAAAGATATCCTTCCAAACATTTGTTTACTATCTCAGTTTTCCCATCAAATTGAGGATGATAAGATGAGGTTTGAGCTAACTGAGTACCGAGACAAGAAAATAATTCTATCCAAAATTTCCAGTGAAAATGGGATCTCTGTCACTTATAATAATCTTTTTGTTTCCATCTAGCTTTTTAATTGTTTCCATCAATGGAGTAGAAACTATACTAGCTTTAAATGGATGCAATAATGCACAAAAGTGTGCATACTTGGTAAGTTTGTCAACTACCACCATGATGACACTCTTTCCTTTGGACTTGGGTAAACCTATGATAAAATCCATTGAAACCTCCTCCCAACATTGGCTTGGAATGGATAAAGGGTGTAATAGACTTAGGGTCTTAATTGTTTCAACTTTATTTTGCTGGCAAACTAAACATTCTGCCACAATCTTTTCAATATCTGATTTAAGGCCATCCCAAAAAAATTCCCTCTTAACCCTATGGTAATTTTTTTTTAAATAATGAGTGCCCTCGTAAGGGATAAGTGTGCAATTCCATAATAATATTTTGTTTGGCTTGCGAATTCTTACATAGGTATAACTAATCTTTGTACCAATAATGAATCATTTTTCCAGATAAATGTATCAGATGTACTGGGATCTTCTTGTAACTTTTGAATGAGTGCCCACACTTCTTCATCATTCTTCCATTCATGTCTTTCTTCATTTATCTAATCTAGTTGGATAATACAAATGGCGCACATCAATGCTTCCACATCCTCATCCTTTATTGAGAGTGCATCTGCCACAACATTTTTCTTCCGTTTTTTGTAGATGATTTCAAAGTCATAACCCAACATCTTTGTGACCCATTTTTGTTGCTCTTCAGAGGATAATATTTGTTCTAAAAAGTATTTAAGACTATCATGATCCATTTTTACCTTTAAGTGTCTTCCCATTAGGTAGGGTCGCCATTTCTTAAGTGCATGTAGTATTGCCCACATTTCCTTCTCATAAATAGCTTTGTGTAAATACTTTCCTTTACTTGGATGACTTTTGAAATCAATGGGTCTTTCATCTTGCACTAAAACAACACCAATTCCATTTCATGAAGCATCACATTCCACAATAAAGGTTTTTGTGAAGTTTGGCGTAGCTAAGACTAGTGCTTGGCACATTGCCTCTTTAAGATGTTTGAAGGCCTTTGTTGCTTTTGGAGTCCATGAAAATGCATCTTTCCTCAATAATGTTGTTAGAGGTGTTGTTATTCTCCCATAATTCTTAACAAACTTGCAATAATACCCTATCAACCTAATAAATCCTCGTATATGCTTTATGGATGTGGGTATTTTCCATTCCTTAATGGCTTTAATTTTGCTAGGCTATACCTTAACACCTTCATGAGATACAATATGACCCAGATATTCCACCTCTTGTACTCCAAAGAAACATTTGGAGCTTCTTGCATATAATTGTTTCTCCTTCAATAGTTTGAGGACCCTGTCAACATGTTCAACATGATCCTTCCAAGACTACTTGTAGATTAGTATATCATCAAAAAATACTAACACAAATTTTCTAAGAAAGGGTTTGAAAATGGAATTCATAAAACCTTGAAATGTAGAAGGTGCATTGGTAAGGCAAAAAGGCATGACCAAAAATTCATAATGACCCTCATGAGTTCTAAATGTTGTTTTCATAATGTCTTCAGTATTCATTCTAATTTGATGATATCCTGAACAAAGATCTAATTTGGTGAAGTAAACTGATCCATGAAATTCATCCAATAATTCATCAATGACAGGAATGGGAAATTTATCTCTAGTAGTGAGCTTGTTGAGCTCCATATAATCTGGACACATGCACAATGATTCATCCTTATTATGCACCAATACTACTGGAGTAGAGAAAGAACTTTCACTAGGTTGAATTATACCAATGTCTAGCATTTATGCAACCATATGTTTAGTTTCACTCCTTTGGGCATAGGGATATCTGTACGACCTGATTTTTGGAGAAACACTTCCTGGAATCAAATGAATAGCATGATCATGATCACGAATAGGTGGGAGGCCTTTTGGAGTCTCAAATACGTTGGAACGATTGTCCAAGACATTTTGGAGATCTGGAGAAATAAATGATTTCGATGTTGGAACCTCTAGCACACGTAATTGTGCAATTACGCCTCGTTGTTCCTTCTTTAGAAGATTTGTCGTACCATTAGAGCTGATTATCTTTCCTGATTTCCCTACAATACCCATTAATTCAACTTCCTTTCCTTCTACACAAAATTTCCTGAAAAGTTCTTGAATATTAATATCTATTGTACCCAAGGATTGTAGCCATTGGACTCCTAATACAACATTAGCACCACCCATTAGAATGGAAAGCATTGGGCTATTCAATGCATATTCTCCCATGGATAGCTTGATATTATGGCATTTTCCAGAGAAATTTATGGTTCCTCCAATTACAACCATCACTTGACACTCTAGTGTTGGATATAGGAAGCAATTCAATTCATTGGCTATCTTACAATGAATAAAATTATGGGTACTTCCCGAATCAATCAACACTATTACCTTTTTCTTCTTGATATGTCCTACTACCTTGATAGTTTGAGGAGTGGTAATTCCAACTAATGCATTACAAGATATGGTCAAATTCATTTCTTATTTATCTAGGGTTTCTTCATAGAGTATATCCCCTTGTTTTGACATTTCTTGTTGCTTTTCTTCCTCCTCCTTACAATCAATGTGGAATAATTTCTTCTCAGCACACTTATGACCTTTAGTGTATTTTCTATCACAACTGTAACAAATCCCTTTTGCTCTATTTGCTTCCAATTTCTGTGGTGTCAACCTTGTAGGTTCTGGAAGGCTAGGGGCAACAACACTTCCATATTTATAGTTGTGAGTGGTAGGCTTCCTGGTTGCCATAATTTTTCTTTCCATTTTTCTTGCTAACCTGAATGCCTTCTCCAATGAATCATGTTCCCAAAGGTGAACCTCGTGTTGGATATTATCCTTTAAAGTCCCTATGAACACATAAATCCTATGCTCCTCTGGAATATCTTTTACCATTATGTTCAATTTTTGGAATTCCTCAATGTGCTCCATCATTGAACCCTGTTGTTTGAGATTTAGCAATTGGCTAAAAAGGGTGTTGCTTTTTGTATCCTCATAATGTGCTATCATTTCTTCCGTAAACATTTCCCAAGTGACAATTTGTTTACAAAATAAAATCTAGCAATACTATATAAACTGGTTTGGTTCCAAATATAAAGTTGCAATACGTGCCTTTTGTGTGTTTTTCACATTATGGAGATTGAAAAATTGCTCCATCTGTAGTATCCATGTTCCAGAATCCTTGCCATCAAACATCCTCATATCAATTTTTGGAACATGGTGGGTCTTCAATCGAACATTAGATTCTATGAAATCATGATTAACATTTCTTTTTTTCTCATCATGAGTTTCCTTTACTACCCTTTCACCATTAGTAACCATTTGTTGTAGCAACTTATTCAAATTTATCTTCAATTCTTCCATCTTAGTGTCCATGCCATTCATCTTAGCATCCATGTCATCCATCTTAACGTGCATTCCATTCATATTAGCTTCCATGCCATTCATCTTGGCTTTGATTACCTTTGTGAGAGTGAAATTTGTTGTACTTGGTCTTGTAATTTTGATATATCATGTTGCATTTCTTCCTCTTCTTCACGAGTCATGCTAGAGTTTTCAGGTTTCTTACTAGGTGTTTCCATCTTCTTTCTTCGGGGCATCAATTAATGCTAATAATTTTTCACTATTCCCTTTGAATTCCTTCAAACTAATATTTCAAACCAATCTTATGCAAAATTTAAAAAAACTACACAAATTTTTTTCTTCCACTCTGTAATAGCTAGATATTAAATTTTTTGTATCTTTGTAACTACAGATCTCGAATGTCTAAAATCATGTCCTACAGTAGCCCTTTGAGTCCTATTCCCAACCCCACAATTCGGATCAGGATTGGATTCTCCAAGGAAGAGTTATGCCAAATCTCCCACGGTGGCCTTGTTATAGACATATTTGGGCACTGCAACCCCAATCACATATGTCCATAAAAGAAGGGCTTCTAAACCCCTAAAAGTGTTGTTTCATACCTGTAGAGCTGTAACTAGGGTCTCTCACACCGCTAATTATTCCACATTGATAAGTCAATCCGGGAACGTTTTGTTATTGCAAGAAGTAGCTCAATCCGAGGCTATTTGTCCGAGTAATGCTTAGTAGTACAGTGTTCGGAAGATCCAAAGGAAAATAGATGCTAAGCTGTAACTAAACGAATCACACAAAACAGTTGATCAGTCAAGGGTACAGAAGCAATAACCAATCCCTTTAGAAACTGATTAAAGAAGGGAAATTAGAGCATGGACTTATAGATCTGGGAGCTAAGCAGCGTCTTGCTGAGGCTCACTACAACCTTAGGCCTTCTCTCACACCAAAACAACAAAGGCAGGTAAATAAATCAGCGGAAAGTAAAGTGGAACAACAAAACGGAAATGGAACAGCAGTAAATGGAACAGCAATAATCAAATGGAACAGCAACCATCAACTGTATGTACATGTTCTACACTAATATAGCAATCTGAGAATATTGGACGATACAACTATGTTTCTAAACAGAATGACGCTACTCTCAAATCCCATAAATATTGTTTCACATAAATCCAATGACAGTAACATTCATACCAGCACTCTGTTACAGAAATGGCTGAATAAAGATACAATTTGACCCTGTGTAAATCCAATTATACAGTGCAGAGTCCTTACATGGAGAGATCGTTCATTCATTGATCATACAGAGCATAGCGTATCATATAAATAATTTATCAGATTGCTAAATAATAAAGATACACAAACCACACACAAATCACCATATAATGATACAAAAGCAAGTGTCCTTCGGAGCCGGGCCCTTAGCTGCCAATGGTACACCGCCTTAGATTACTCCAGACACAAAGACGGAATAAAAACCAAGTCTTTTATATTAATCGCATCCACAAAAGTATAACAAAATCAGGTCTCAGTGAGACTCAATGATTAAAGTTTGTTCTGGAACTGTAAAATTACAAAAAACAGTCGTCCCTTGCTTAATGATGCTGTGCCATTATATAAAAGAAATGACGGAGATATCTAGATAATCATAGATAAGTAAAGGAGCGATCCCTCAGGATCAAAGATCCTGAGGGATTCGCTAATCGTTCAATCCTTCTTACGTTCGCCGAGCCGGTATCCCGCGTTCTTTTCCTGGACTATTCAATTCTGATTTTGCTTGATCGTGTCCGCATCTGGTTCCCTACTGGAGGAACAACAGTTATTTTTCCTCTGCTTCTCGCTTTTGGACGGGAACTCCTTGCTCGCACGTCTTCCTGCATAGAAAACGTCAATTATTAGCACTTGAGCTTCCTTTGTCTATTTTTGCACATTTTATCAAAATCCTTTATCTTCTTTGAATTCCTAATGCAAAAAGGGTTACAATTATTATTGAAAACCACTAGATTGCTTGTCAAAAGCATACCTTCCAAGTGCTCCACACACCCCCCTGCTTACCCTGTTTCATGGCCTCATGAAAACATTATAATTTACATGCAAGGCGGTGAGAGAATAGGCCGGAGAAGGGATCTCGTGAGGAGGCCGACAACCGTGATGAGCAACTAGATTATCAAAGAACTGATCTATTTGATCTGCAGGCATCTCATACAAGGCCTGATATCCGGGTGCAGGGTGCCAAATAATTAGACTGCGAAATCGATACCCCATCCAGGATGGCCCTGCTTGCAGAATCCGTTCCCCATAAAGGTTCAATCGGCTGGCAACCAGCTCAAAATTCTCATATTTGAATGGTTCCCTGAGCTGGATGCTTGGACTAGAGGTCCGGTATCGAAATTTTGCAGCATCGATGGCAAGATCTTTAATAGTCAGGAAATATTCCAGACCATTTCGGATCAAGTCTTCGTGGATGGGTACTATTATCTCGATGACACCTGGGATCCTCATAAGACTCCTATGCTCTCTCCATAGCGTCACTGGGTTTCTAGGTTCATCTCGTATCCACAAGTCTAGGCTATTTTCTTGTCTCTGAAAGGTGTTATAAGCTCTGAGCCATTTCAGCTGATTAACCCCAAATGAGATAAAGGCTTGGAATTGTATATCGCCAACAAAAGGGCCAGGATTTAAATCAGTTTCCTGGTCTAGCACAAGGTTGTGCAAGTAAAACTCGCACAATAACCTTTGAACCTTAACCCCATAATGCTTGCAACAGTCTATAAAATCATTAACAGTGTTGATGTGGATAGGTGCTCCTGCCCTAACGGCTTTTATTTTCAATCTCAAATATCTTTCAAGCAAAAATAAAGCATAATTTTTAGCAGGGGCCATACAACTCAAAACTTCATTATATAAGGAACACACAGTGTCCATCTGCTTAACAACACTATCTAATCGACGAGTTACCTTAGCAACCTTTTCTTGTTCCTTATGCCATCCCTCAAAGGCTTGTCTTTCGGATTGACTAATACTCCAAAGTTGCTGTTGTAACTCTTCGTATTTCTCCCGGGGTATTGCTTGCTCTCTTAGTTGTTCAGCTTCTTGTTGGGCTTGCTTCATCATCCTGTGCAAGGTTCTCGTTTTTGGATCCTTGTTCCATTGAGCCGTAGAGGCCGGGAATTTTTCCTGCAACTTTTTATTGCGTTGTTTAGAGTTCAGAACCCGAATAACCCCTGAGGGTGGTGCCTCTGTTTGGATCCCATTATTCTCTTTCTCTTTCTTGACACGACTGAAAGGCTGCTGAGGTCCCCCTACCATTGGAACATCTTGTTGTTCTTCTCCGTTAATTGGAATGTCAGTTTGTTCTCCAGGGTCAGATGGAACAGCACCCTATTCCTCATTATCATTTGGAACAGCAGACTGTTCCTCGGCAGTAGGTCTTCTGATGGGGTTTCGACCAACAAAATGGGTTCTTGCCCTCGGGGTTTTTGCTGTAGTGGCCCTCCTCCTTTTCCTTGTGGTCCTTTGTATTCTCAAATTCGATTTCAAAATTCGAATTTGCTGCCGAAGCCTGGCTATAGTGCCCAACAACCTCTGCTGTTTCTTTCTTAATTTCTTAATTTCCTTTGCCTCGGCAGAGGGTTTGGCCCTTAAGCCCGCACTTTCCTCATCTGGGATATCTTCCGGCGTCCTGGGGACAGACTGTCCCTGATTGTTGTCTTCAATTTCATTATCATAACCAGGCAGGTTTTCTTCTCCTGCCTTTTCTGCATGTACTTCCTCGGGTAGTTCTTCCTCTGCGGGACTGTCAGGGACGCCTGCTGTGCTGGAGGGCTGGCCATATTCCCCCATATTGGCCAGAACTGCTGCCAATTCCTCCTCACCTACAGGGTCCTGCAACGGGCTACCCCCTGGCTGTGCTATTTCTTCTTCTTGATTGCCCTGTTCGGTAACCCTTTCTTCCTCAGAGTGCTCATTTTCTTGGTTGTTCTGTTCGGTGGCCATTTCTTCCTTAGAGTGCTCATCTTCTTGGTTGCTCTGTTCGGTAACCATTTCTTCCTCTTCCGGCTGGCCAGTCCCGGGCCCTGATTGCTCAGCATTTCCTTCGGAAGATCCTCCTTCTGGTTCTGGAGGTTCGTCCGCAATTTCAATTGGCTGGGTCGTTGTTCCCTGAATTCTTTCCAACCTTCCTCGTATCCGGGCCAGCCGAGCTGACTTTCTTGGTCTCTCAGATTGGTTGGGTGTGCCAGTAGGTTCTCTGGGTTCCTCTGGTCGTTCTGGCGTATCGGAAGGTTGTTTCCGTTTTGAAGCGGCATGTCTTTCTGCTGCTGACTCCTTGCGTTTCTCTAATCGTTCTGGCGTGCTAGAGAACTGTTCAGGTTTTGGGGGTGGTGCAGCTAATCCTCCTTCGACTATTGTGATCAGTTCCTCCCAAGTGCTCTGCTGTTGAGTGAGATTGTGGCTCACTATTAACTGAATCAGCCCATGGTGGCTAACGACTGTATATATGTGCTGGGCCTTTTTCAGGCTTCGGGCCGCGTCATGTAGTAGTGAATTTAAAAGTGCAGGGAGATTTACAGAACATTTTCCTTTTAAAATAGCTAAAATTTTCAGGTGACAAGGTCTTACCACGTCTTTTCTCCCTTCGCAGGTGATATAACTTTGTACTGTCTTTTCTAGCTCGGTCCAGGGTTCCCCTAGTGTTGCCGGCAGAACTCCTTTCCCTTTGACTGTCAAGCTTTGGCCTTCGTCCTGGAAAATTTCCATAGCTTTTTGTAATCTTTCCTTCTTCGGCGTCCATATGGGTCCAGCAGCTGGTAATCCTGAAACTTCTGCGATGATATCCTCTGTAACCGCTATCCGCTTTCCTCCTACTATGGAGTAATTTTCCTGCAAATTCTGCAGGAATTCCAACGCCACAGCTTCATTTGATTCTTGCAGGCGGCTGAAGTAATTCAACCATCCTACGTTTTCCAGGATTTCGCGAGCAGCAGTGGAAACTGTCAGCTTGTGAGGTTCGCTTCGGACCGTCTTTCTGCACATGATTCTACTCAGAAATGGAACAACAACTGCTTGCGGTGTTTACGACGCAGAGAGGATGATCGTTGCCAAACATTGGAAAAGATCACCAAGCATGCTGTTATCACAAAATCATGTACTGATGGCTGCTACCAGTTAGATTTCATGTAACTACTTCAGACCAGGCTTTAGACTAAGGTTAGCCTCCTTAGTCAGAGAGGGCTCTCTCACAGATTTGTAATAGGAATTATTAACAAGAAAAGATGGCTAATTCTTCAAACATTTTATGAAAACAAGCTGGTTGGAACAACAAAATAACATCTCTTCCATTGGGCTCATGGAGTCAAATACTTCTGCAGTAAACTATAAACCACTCAATCATAGAAGCCAAGGCATATAATGTTTAACACTCAAAACATCTCTCAAAAAGAACCTCAACTCATAAATATACACAGGAAGTCTGAGCACTAGGTGAATTCAGGGTGATTGCATATTTAGTGAGCTGTAAAATATATAAAGGATAATGACAAAACCACACATATTCTGAGCATTGAACACATGATGAATCTTGGGAAGAAAATGTAATCCTTATATTACTGTCAAAAAGTCTTTTTACATAAGCTGATAAAAACTCTGTTTTTTCATAAATCTCCAACCCTACTTACAACAGAGTTTTCACTATATATAGGAAAACCAAAACTAAAACTATCTTGAGTCTCCTCAACAAGCATGAGGGGAGAGCTCGATGATCTACCATTAATTAACCTTATCTATTTCTAAACAAACTTATTAAATACATAAGGTATTGTGTTGTAAATACAAAGAGTCCTAATCACACTAAAACTCTAACTTCATCTCCTCGTATGCCTGATTCCTTTCTTGATCTTTGACAGCTGTCTTTTGTTGGTTAGGCTCAAGATGACTGAGCTACAGGTGCAAGGAACGCTGACTTTGGATACCTGAAGGCGCTGATGGATCATTCATCATTAGGATCAAAACTCCTATTTTTATGGTGCCTGTCTCCTACCATCTTCAGAAAATCAAGCAACATGTCCCAGCTCCTTTAATATCCCAAAACTTACGAGCCTCACCATACTTCAAATGCGTTGGAAGCCTCATGGATAGCCAGGTGTATGAACCAAAAAGATATCCCTCGTATGCCATTCTGCTAAACCCTAATTTGTCATAAAGTAGCTTTACAAAAGTTTGACTTGAGATAAAAATTTTACCTTTACCAAAAGGTCCACCTGTCATTCTCTGAATAGCTAGGATAGCCTTGAGTGATATCTCTTTCATTACTTTGGCGTTTCCTTCAGAAATCTGCTGACCTCACCATTAAACTGCTCATCTTCCTTATAAAACAGCACCTACAGCAGTTTCGCAGTTTCGTAGCGCAAGTTTAAACATAAATTCCTCCCACCTCAGAACGAATTTGAAGAAACTGAAAGAGGTTTTTGTAGTTTGGTATGTTAGGAATAAAAGCCTCTTTCAGTTTTCAAAATTAAGTTTTCAGCTGCTCAGAATCCCTTCTGGAAATTTGCTAGTAAACGCAGAAAACAGAGTTTTTTCTGCTGAAACAGGCTGCTACAGGGGTTTCGCAGCGCGCTGCGAAACTGCTGTGTAATTTCAAAAATCACAGCTTATTGCCAAAATCCGACTGTCTTGAGTTTCTTTACCTTGGAATGTGTTAAGGGAGTAACTTCATTTGGTTTTGAATTGCCACTTTCATCAGCTAAGGGATCCTTGACATTAGGATCATTTGACTCTGGCAAGGATGAAAAGAGATCAAACTCCCGTCTAGCATTTATGTTCTTAGTTTCCTGAATATCTCTGACCTTGTGTAATGATTCAACATTTTTAGATGCCTCCAAAGATGAAATTGAAGTCAGACTTTTCTGATAAACCAGAGATCTGAACTTTAAGAAGAAATGAGATACCTTTGATGGACAGTCCCTTTCAACCCCATAAAACGGATCCAATGCAAGGGATAGAAAATCATTCATAAGTAGACAAAGAAGAGATTCATAATTTTCAGAATGCACTTCTCTACATAGGAACTCATTACCTTCAGATTAATCAGACAACATGGGGGCACATCCTTTATTGCACATAATTGTAACCAATTTTAGCATCCTCTGATAATATTGACTGAACTTGTACCAAACACTCAACACCATTAGCAAGGCCAACAAACAGATTTAAATGCTCTATGTCAACAGTAAGAACAAGCTCCTTAGGATATCTTTCTATTCTTCAAGACATTTTTTCAAATTATAAACAAGAAACGGTGGCCAGAGCCCGTTCTTCCCGCTTTTGGTGTATTTCCCTAATTTCGTAGCGTAGTCAGTGAAAAATATGAACTATGCGCTACGAAACCTCCTAAACATGCTGCACTGCGAAACTGCGAAAAGGATCTATGTGCTTTTGTCCTCAAGCTAGTCTGAGAAATTTTGGCATTAGAATTTTCAGTGATAACACATGCAACGAAAAAAGAGATCGTGGATGGCAATTTCCGTAGAGTGGAAGCATCATATTGTTAAACCATGTCATTCCTTCGTACATTCTCTCGCCCGAATGGTGTTTAGCCACGTAATCATGGAGTAATGAGATTACCTCCCCCCCGCGATCTGATAGGCTGTCCCCAGCCGTCAAAGAGAGGAGCAGCAACCAGTTCGGAGGTCCAATCATAAAGTACAGCATATGAAATTATTCCATGTTTTAGAAAAACAACGAAATGCCGAAACCGAGGCAAAAAGGTAGATCGCGCTTTACATAAGAGCCTGCGTGATATAATGAGGAGCTAGGGGATGGGATGTCTGTCAAGCGTACGAAGTCTCCAGTGGTCACTATCAGTTCCGTTGCCATGATTGGTGGTAATAAATATTCATGCGATATATACATCGAGTGTGACATATGATCTTTGCAAAGGATAAGAGACAGAAAAATTTAATATCATACCTGTTGGTGTAATTATTACGACTTCTATGCCATTAACAGAGCTCTGCTGCCAACAGGTGTTCATAACCTTGGCAGAGTTGTTTATTTCACCCTCCGGAACCATGATCCTCTGTGTATATTCTAAAGAGTGCTTTGTCAAAATGCAGGCCATTATGCTGGCTTGGTAACCAGATAGCCATAATTCCATTCACAAGGTAGGCGCGAAACGTGGTCAGGTCGGCTCGTGATGAGACCCCCTGTTCCAAGGTTTGCTTGTTAATTTACCTTCGGACCATATCCCTGGTGTGGTGGCCGTTATGGGAATGCCACTTCGCTTCCATCCTTATGATCATGGTAGGCCGGGTCTTAATGAGACCCCCTATCTTGCATTTGACAATTTTCATATTTTGTTTTTGTTTTCTTTTGTAGAGCACCTCTCTTGTTTATTTTCACATAAGGGTGGTTCCGCACTCCTTAAGAGCGGGGAATGGTGGAAGAAGTCTTATGATCCCAACAGATAGATATAAATCGTTCGTTCTTACTCCTAAGTAATGATCAAGAAAGATTTTTAGGGGAATCGTCATGATAAAGATCACCAACCAGGGTACCGGTAAATGACAATGACAGCGAAGATGAAAAGTTCACGTCCCTCCTCTTGTCCTCTTATACATATTGGCTTCATAATGATAGCGATTTATGATGTGCTGACTTCGGTATATCATGGTTTATGTTCATCGCATTAGTTCATTGCTGTATCTAAAAGATTGAGGAGAATATAGGGGTAAAGCATCCTCCATAAGGGCAAAAACATGTCGATGGCATTCCTGAGAGAAGAATTCATTCGTAGGATACCATTTCTTTGAAAGGAACAACGGAAAATCGCAAATGCTGTTCCTTTTGAGAAAGGAACAGCAAAGACACTCAAATGCTGTTCCTTTTGAAAAGGAACAGCAGACACACTCAAGTGTTGTTCCTTTTTGCAAAGGAACAGCAAAAACACGCAAATCACAGAGGTGCTGTTCCTTTTCGCAAAGGAACAACAAAAACACACAAGTGTTGTTCCTTTTCGCAAAGGAACAGCAAAAACACGCAAGGGCTGTTCCTTCTGAAAAGGAACAGCAAAATCACACAAGTGTTGTTCCTTTTCGCAAAGGAACAGCAAAAACACACAAGTGCTGTTCCTTTTTGAAAAGGAACAGCAAAAACACATAAGTGTTGTTCCTTTTTGCAAGGGAACAACAAAAACACATAAGTGTTGTTCCTTTTCGCAAAGGAACAACAAAAACACACGAGTGCTGTTCCTTTTCGCAAAGGAACAACAAAAACACACGAGTGCTATTCCTTTTCGCAAAGGAACAACAAAAACACACGAGTGCTATTCCTTTTTGCAAAGGAACAGCAGAAACATGCAAAGGCTGTTCCTTTTGAAAAGGAACAGCAAAATCACACAAGTGTTGTTCCTTTTCGCAAAGGAACAGCAAAATCTCACAAGTGTTGTTCCTTTTCGCAAAGGATACACACTAGTGCTGCTCCTTTTGCAAAGGAACAGCAAAAACACTTGGAATACAAGCAAAAAATCAAGAAAACATATATACAAGATGTTATGTACAAGTTATAAAAATGAATTTCTTAAATTATAGGTGAGGAATATTTCGCTTCCTCTCCTAAGATTTCCATATCAGTATCTTGTCGTAGCTGCTGACAGAAGGATTCCCGAGTGAGTGGCTTTCGATAAAGGCGAACTCGGTGGCCATTTACTTTGAATGCATATCCAGAACCGTCAATTGTGATCAGGGTAAGGGTCCCATTGTCATGTACCTTTTGGATTTCGTATGGTCCTAACCATCGAGTCTGGAGTTTCCCCGGGAAGTTCTGAAACCGAGAGTCGTATAACAGAGCCCAGTCTCCTTCATGAAAGACTTTATTCTTGATAAGTGCATCATGCCATTTAGCTCGCTATTCTTGAATCAATGCTGTGTTTTGTAATGCAGAGAGCCTGATTTTGTCTAATTCATTAATCTGCTGTAATCGATTGATTTGTACCTCACTCAGATCTAGGCTGACTTCCTGTGCAGTTCGTAGCGTTCGGATTTCGAATTCTATGGGGAAAATTGGCTGCTTTCCAAACACTAATTGGTAAGGTGAATAGCTTGTAGTACTTCTCCATGTGGTTTTGTAGGCCCATAGTGCCTCGGGTAGTCGAGTGGCCCAATCACGCCTATGTGATGCAATGGTCTTTGTTAAAATTGATTCTATTACCTTATTACTACTTTATACTTGCCCATTTGCCTGCAGATGGTATGGGGTAGTGATCTTATGTTGGACATGATAATTGTTAAGTGTTGCAGCTAATTTATTTCCAACAAATTGTGGTCCACCATCGGTGATTAGTTCTCTCGGAAGTCCATAACGTACAAACAAATGGAACAAGAATTGTATCACAGAGTCTTCTGTAGCCTTAGGTAATGATTCGACCTCGACCCATTTAGTAACATAGTCTGTCGCCACCAGAATGTATGTCCTCTGATTTGATGATGGATTAATGGGCCCAACGAAGTCTAGAGCCCATCGCTCAAATGGCTCAATGACCAATTGTTGTCTCAGAGGCATTTCATCGGCTTGGCTAGGTCTTCCTGCTCGCTGGCAGCTGTCACAGGCTTGTGCAAATTTTTTCGCATCCTTGAAAATTGTAGGCCAATAGTATCCCGTCTGCAATACTTTATGTGCTGTTCTTTTTTCAGCGAAATGTCCCCCGCATGGCCCGTCATGGCAAGCTTTTAGAATTTCGAAGATTTCGTCTTCTCGAATACACCTTCTGATTTGCATGTCTGCCCCTGTATGGAACAAATGGCCTCCAATCCACGAAAACCGAGTGCTCTTCTGAACAATCTGCTTGCGTTCCTGAGGGGTTAAGTGTTTTGGTAGCTTACCGACTGCAAGGTAATTGGCGACATCAGCATACCAGGGTGTTCGAACAGCAACAGCAAACAGGTGCTCGTCAGGAAATTGATCTTCCACTGCTGCTGTTTCAATTTCTTTTGGTATTCGTGAGAGGAAATCAGCTACAGGGTTCTCCTTGCCAGGTCGATCCTTGATTGTGATGTCGAACTCCTGCAATAAGATCAACCATTTGGTTATTCTAGCTTTCGTAACAGGTTTATTTGCCAAATATTTGATAGCAGAATGATCTGTATATAACACAACGGGATAGCCTGTGATATAATGTCTAAATTTGTTAACAGCATGTATTACAGCCAGGAACTCCTTTTCAGTAACAATATAATTGAGTTCGGCAAAGGATAAATTTTTGCTGATATAGTAGATAGCATATGGTCTCTTATCCTCTTCTTGCCCTAAGACTGCACCAATTGCTGTATCCGAGGCATCAGATGAGATTTGGAATGGCAAATTCCAGTTTGGTCCTCGAAGGACTGGGGCTGTTGATACAAGCTTCTTCAATTCCTTAAAAGCCTAGTCGCATTTTTTTGTCCACAAGAAATCAACATTGCCAGTTAAAGCATATAGAGGTGCAGCAATACATGAGTAATGTTCTATAAGTCGTCTGTAATACCCAGAAAATCCAAGAAAACTACGTACCTCCGTTTGAGTAGTGGGGGTAGGAATAAGCAAAAGAATCTGGATTTTAGTCGGGTCTACCTAGATGCCAGCTGCTGAGATATAGTGCCCTAGAATGAGCCCTTCTGTCATCATCATGTAACATTTTTCGTGGCTCAGACAAAATCTGGTAGCGATGCAACGTTGTAGGACTTTTTCCAGGGTATCTAGAGCTGGGTCAAAATCATCTCCATATGGTATAAAGTCGTCCATATACACTTCAAGTACGTCATTTATTAGATCTGCAAAGATACTAAGGACAACCCTTTGGAATGTAGCAGGGGCATTACATAGGCCGAAGGGAAAAACTCGATAGGCAAACGTACCCCAAGGGCAAGTAAAGGTAGTTTTATCCTGGTCTTCAGGGGCGATTTAGATTTGGTTATATCCACTGAAGCCATCCAGGAAAGAAAAGAATTTCTTTCCTGCCAAAGTGTCCAATACTTGATCTATAAATGGGAGAGGGAAGTGATCCTTTTGTGTGGCTTTATTTAACTCCCTGTAATCTACGCAAATCCTCCATTTTCCATTTTTCTTGGGTACCACCACCAAGGGAGAGACCCATTTACTGTCAGAGATGGGATAGATAAAATTAACATCTAAAAGTTTCTGAAGTTCGGCTTTTACTACCTCTTTTAGATGGGGGTTAAGTCTTCTTTGCGGCTGACGAACAGGTCTTACATCTTTTTCTATATAGATGTGGTGGGTACATAATTGGGGATCGATCCCTTTCATGTCAGGGTAATCCCACACAAATGCTCCTTGATATTTTCGTAACAAATTTACAAGCTTTGTTTCTTGGTCTGGTGTAAGGTTGGCGTTGATATTTAGGGCCTTACCAGGTTCAATTTCCACTACTTTACTATTGGCAACAACAGTCACTGGTATTGTTTGGTCATGCGTGTCTTTCAAAGGGTATTCCTCTAGCTCACTATCAAATGCTGCCTCTATCATAAAACACTGTGTGTGAGATCTAGATTCAGTTTTACTAATGAAGTTATTGATGGCATCATCGTCTATTTGATCTTTAAAATATAAAGCCTTCTGTACAGTCAATGGGGATCTGATATTGTTAGTAAGGTATGACACATGATACTGATTGGTTTTGATCATTGGCAGGCTTGGCTGTGCTGGAGGATATAGAACTAGATTTTTAACATCTGGTCCTTTAGTTATGGTCATATTTCCTTGCCGGCAACCAATGTAGGCATCGGCAGTAGCAAGCCAAGGTCTTCCTAGTATTAGCGGATGTCCATCCAGTCGGGTTTTTGGATTAATTATCAGGAAATCAGTTGGATATTCCCAGAAGTCTACAGAAACCATGACATCGTATAGAGTGCCTTCTGGTCGAACTACAGATCAATCTGCCAATTCTAGCAAAGTAGAAGTAGGTTCTACTGATGTGATGCCAAGCTTTTGGCAAGTAGAGGTTGTCAAAATATTGATTGCAGCTCCTAGATCAACTAAAGCGTTAGTCAGGGTTTGGCCATAGATTTGGACAGTTACAATTGGATTTCCGGGATCTTCATATTTGATAGGTGTCTCTTTTCCCGACAATAAGTCAGATAAGGTGCCGACTTCTTGGACTCTTGGGTTAGTGGTTGTATTCCTCCTTGATTTTTTTATGCACAGTTCTTTTATAGTTTTTGCGTATATAGGAATATCTTGAATAGCTTGGAGGAATGGAATTTTTATGTACAGGTTTTGTAACTCTCCCAGAATGTCAAAGTCTAGATGTTGTACTGGTCGTGGTATGACTAATCGTTCCGGGAAAGGAGGAGAAGATGTATTTGCTTGTTGATGGATTTGTTCTTTATTTACACCTTCTTGTTGTGGTGGTTGTTCTATTGGTAACTGATTTTCAATATGAATTGTTTTGTCTCCCTCTGTTTCTATAATACGTCCAGATCGTAACTGAAGGTCATTGCACTCCCTTAGGTCAAGTCCAGTTTCCGATGTTTCTATAATTTGGAGGGATTGGACTGGTCTATTATTAGGATTGGGATTGGGTTGGGCTGGGAGTTGCGGCCTTAGATTAGACTGGGGGTTTTGTTGTAAGGCTGGCAGAGTCGGTTGAGGGAGTGGAATAGTTCCTGTTGACTGATATGTCGATCTTGGCCAATTTGTCTGCCAGGGTGAACCTTGTGAAGTAGGGGGAATCCATTGTGGAGGATATGAGTTATTCTGCCAATATGGTGGGGTGTAAGGAAAATTTGGCCAGCCGAATTGGCTTGTCTGATTCATCCATGGATTCGGAGAAGGAAACGGCTGTGATGACCAATTTGGGACTGGGGGTGTAGATTGGTTTTGCCACATACCATATTGCTGAGCATTATACTGCGGAGGCTGGAAAGAAGAAGTTGGGTCCGAAAACATACCAGATTGCCTAGGTTGCCATTGGCGACGTTGGTTAACAAAGTATGTTGGTTCTGATTCTTCTTCTGCTTCCTTGTATACTGCCTTCAATCCAGGAAGTGAGGGGCAGCTCTCAGTAAGGTGGTCTTTCGTACAGATAGCACATGTTTGAACTGTATCTAGCGGACATTCCTTGTGGCTGTGTTTTCTTCTGCATCGGGGGCAGAAAATTGCCAGATTTTGCTCCGCCTCCATTTGCTTTTGTTTAGCCTGCACAATATCAAGCTGAGTAGTTAATGTCCCCAGAATATCAGTTTTAAAATTTTCTAATAAATTCCCTAGTTCTACACGTGTTACTCCTTCTGTTGATATTTTGTTATCTTTAACAAACCTATCATATTCTGTTGATTTTATCCTTGTGCTGCCTCTTGAACTCCTGATGCATAAATTAATGATATCAGCAAAATTCTCTTGGTAAATATCCCCTTTTCCCATGATATTCAATGTTTCAATCCACTGTTCTTTCATTCCTCTAATCAATGCAGTTTTCAACACATTATCAGGCAGAGGTAGTGATGCATAGGGGGATCTCTGTAAATTATACTGGAAACGTTCTACGTATTCTTCTAAAGTTTCATTTGGTCTGGCCGTCATTTGGAAAATTTCATCTTTTAGCTCTCTCGACCTACAATAATCCTGATATTTTTTGAGAAAGGATTCTTTCATTTGCTCCCAATTGTTTATGACTCCACCACCTAAACCCATGAACCATCTCAGAGCTGCTCCTTTTAAAGTGGAGGGGAACAGCTTTAATTTATGGGGGTCAGTGGCGTAATCGTACCCTCTACATAGCACATCGAATTCAAATAAAAATGCATCGGGGTCTTCTGATGTAAGTCCATGAAACGTCGGGATGTGTTGAAGGGGTATTGCTTTCATGGGTGCATTTGTAGCAGAATCTACTATAGGATATTGCAATGTAGAAGTTTGAGTATTTAGCTGATTCTGCGCCATTGGATCAAATATGTGCCAATATCCTTCCGGAATTTCTAGGAGGGTGTTCCTAGGTTGAGAAGGGACGACCTTGGCAGGAACTGTTTTAATGACACTTCCCTTGTCTGGGATTTCTGTCTGAGGGAATGGGGTGCCTTTAAGGTTAACTTTGGTCGCGCTCCCCCTATCTGGGCTATTTAACAATTGGATTATCCTAGAAGGAGACCTTGGTTCCTCTATTTCCCCTGTTTCCCCTTCTCCTTCACAAAGATTGCTTAAATTCCCCTCTTGCAGTCGTTCTGACACAGAATTTTCAATTTCTTGGAAGTCCTGTTCATCAGTCTGACTATGCACCTCAGTGTAGGCTCCAGATAGTGATGTTGTAGCCTGAAGGGAACTAGTAGGCTGCTTAGAATGAATCTTTCTGAGGCCTATTGACGGCTGAGATTCAATTTTCTTATAGATTTCGTCTATGAAGGTTGTTCGGCCAAGGGTCACCGATCCTTTGGCTTTTTCAGGTTTGACTGGAGGTTTGATATTCTTTTCTAGCTTTTTTTGCTTAGTCATGCACTCTAAAAACTACTAAATCCTATTCAACCAACAATTCTGCTAAGAGAGCGGATGGTGGAGTAGGGATTTTACATGCTCCGTACGCAGGTTCTTAGCTTCCTTTTTTAAAATCCAACTCCCCCCTAGCAGATTTGCACACTACTCTGTAAAGGGCAAATGGCTATACTCCTTCCCCGGCAACGGCGCCAAAATGTAGAGCTGTAACTAGGGTCTCTCACACTGCTAATTATTCCACATTAATAAGTCAATCCGGGAACGTTTTGTTATTGCAAGAAGTAGCTCAATCCGAGGCTATTTGTCCGAGTAATGCTTAGTAGTACAGTGTTCGGAAGATCCAAAGGAAAACAGATGCTAAGCTGTAACTAAACGAATCACACAAAACAGTTGATCAGTCAAGGGTACGGAAGCAATAACCCATCCCTTTAGAAACTGATTAAAGAAGGGAAATTAGAGCATGGACTTATAGGTCTGGGAGCTAAGCAGCGTCTTGCTGAGGCTCACTACAGCCTTAGGCCTTCTCTCACACCAAAACAACAAAGGCAGGTAAATAAATCA
Source organism: Pinus tabuliformis (assembly GCA_031772625.1). Lineage (NCBI taxonomy): Eukaryota > Viridiplantae > Streptophyta > Pinopsida > Pinales > Pinaceae > Pinus > Pinus tabuliformis. The sequence continues at coordinate 1,372,546,631 of CM062820.1, forward strand.
GCGGAAAGTAAAGTGGAACAGCAAAACGGAAATGGAACAGCAGTAAATGGAACAGCAATAATCAAATGGAACAACAATAATCAAATGGAACAGCAACCATCACCTGTATGTACATGTTCTACACTAATATAGCAATCTGAGAATATTGGACGATACAACTATGTTTCTAAACAGAATGATGCTACTCTCAAATCCCATAAATATTGTTTCACATAAATCCAATGACAGTAACATTCATACCAGCACTCTGTTACTTAAATGGCTGAATAAAGATACAATTTGACCCTGTGTAAATCCAATTATACAGTGCAGAGTCCTTACATGGAGAGATCGTTCATTCATTGATCATACAGAGCATAGCGTATCATATAAAGAATTTATCAGATTGCTAAATAATAAAGATACACAAACCACACACAAATCACCATATAATGATACAAAAGCAAGTGTCCTTCGGAGCCGGGCCCTTAGCTGCCAATGGTACACCACCTTAGATTACTCCAGACGCAGAGACGGAATAAACACCAAGTCTTTTATATTAATCGCATCCACAAAAGTATAACAATATCAGGTCTCAGTGAGACTCAATGATTAAAGTTTGTTCTGGAACTGTAAAATTACAAAAAACATTCGTCCCTTGCTTAATGATGCTGTGCCATTATATAAAAGAAATGACGGAGATATCTAGATAATCATAGATAAGTAAAGCAGCGATCCATCAAGATCAAAGATCCTGAGGGATTCGCTAATCATTCAATCCTTCTTGCGTTCGCCGAGCCGGTATCCCGCGTTCGTTTCCTGGACTATTCAATTCTGATTTTGCTTGATCGTGTCCGTATCCAGTTCCCTACTGGAGGAACAACAGTTATTTTTCCTCTGCTTCTCGCTTTTGGACGGGAACTCCTTGCTCGCACGTCTTCCTGCATAGAAAACGTCAATTATTAGCACTTGAGCTTCCTTTGTCTATTTTTGCACATTTTATCAAAATCCTTTATCTTCTTTGAATTCCTAATGCAGAAAGGGTTACAATTATTATTGAAAAACCACTAGATTGCTTGTCAAAATCATACCTTCCAAGTGCTCCAGAATACCCTAAAGAAACAAGGTTAGCTTATTACATCATTTCCCAAAAGTTCTCCCTGAGAAACTATTCAGAAATGGTCAAAACTGGACCATCTCACCTGCTCCATGGTTAGGGTGCGATGCATCTCACCTATTACACATGGGGGGTGCAATGCATACTGAAAATCATTTTTGTAGGGTGTGATGGGTGAGAGTAGACAAATGGAAGCGGCAGTTTGCTAAGTGAAAACCCAAGGAATCTTCTAGAAACTACTCATATGACACTGTTATGAAACAAGCTCAAGAAAAGATAGAAAAGATAGATCAACGCCTTAGAATTCAACCTCTTCGAGGGGGCAACCTCCTTTACATTACATAAATGAACAATTCTTGGATGATACAAATGACAAAACCTCCTTTCTATATATAGGAGTCTAAGGAGTCACAATATAATCCAGCCAACCTAACAATAATAATATAAAGCCACAAAAATAACAATAGAGGGATTCTATGGGCACATTAATAACAATATGGGGGCAATGGGGGCACAACAATATAAATAAGGGGTATAACTACAATAATAATTCGATAATCATTAGTATTATAGGGACCCAACATGCCCCTCTCCTTCAAAAAAGTGTTGTCCTCAACGCTTGAGTAGTTCTGGATACTTCTGCATAAAATTCTCATCCTCCCATGTGGAATCTTCAGCGGATAAGTTCTTCCACTTGATAAGGTACTCTAAAATTGATCGATTTCGTAGCTGTGGAGTTCTTGTTTCTATAACTGCTTCCGGTTCCAATATAATTTTTCCTTCCTCGTCAAGTTCTGGCAATATTGTTTGAACTGGGAGCTTGTCGCCTATAACCTTCTTTAAGCATGAAACATGGAAAATTGGGTGCAATCGAGAAGCTGCAGGAAGCTCCAATTTGTATGCCATAGTACCAATCTTTTGCAACACCTTGTACGGACCATAATACTTTGGTGATAATTTATTATCCTTCTTAGCTTGCTTGAGGGACATTTGCTTATATGGTTGTAGCCGTAGGAATACCCAATCACCTACATCAAAACTTCTTTCACTACGATGTTGATCTGCCTGTTGTTTCATTCTATTCTGTGCCAACACGAGGTTATCCTTGAAGAGTTGGAGGACTTGTTGTTGATGTTCGATGTGATGTTCCACTGCCTGAACCTTAGAATTTTCTCTTAAATATGATGTGATGGATGGTGGTTGATACCCATAAAGTGCCATAAATTGGGTCATTTTTGTTGTTGTATGAAAGGAAGTGTTATACCACCATTCAGCCAGAGGCAAGCATTTGACCCATTGTGTCTGTTTATCAGATACAAAGCAACGAAGATATCCTTCCAAACATTTGTTTACTATCTCAGTTTGCCCATCAGATTGAGGATGATAAGATGAGCTATGAGCTAACTGAGTACCAAGACAAGAAAATAATTATGTCCAAAAATTTCCAGTGAAAATGGGATCTCTGTCACTTACAATAATCTTTGGGTTTTCATGTAGCTTTTGGATTGTTTCCATAAATGCAATAGAAACTGTATTGGCTTTAATTGGATGTGATAATGCACAAAAGTGTGCATACTTGGTAAGTCTGTCAACTACCACCATGATGACACTCTTTCCCTCAGACTTGGGTAAACCTGTGATAAAATCCATTGATACCTCCTTCCAACGTTGGCTTGGAATGGATAAAGGTTGTAATAGACCCGATGTCTTAATTGTTTCAACTTTATTTTGTTGGCAAACCAAACATTATTCCACAAACTTTTGAATATCTGATTGAAGGCCATCCCAAAAAAATTCCTTCTTAACCCCGTGGTAAGTTTTTAAAAATCCTGAGTGCCCTCCTAAGGGAGAAGTGTGCAATTCCATAATAATCTTTTGTTTTAGCTAGGAATTCTTACAGAGGTATAAGCAATCTTTGTACCATAACGAATCATTTTTCCAGCTAAATGTATCAGACGTACTGGAATCTTGTTGTAGCTTTCGAATAAGTGCCCACACTTCTTCGTCATTCTTCCATTCCTCCCTTGCTTCATTTATCCAATCTGGTTGGATGACAGAAATAGCGCACAACAATGCTTCCACATCCTCATCCTTCCTTGAGAGTGCATCTGCCACCACATTTTGCTTCCCTTTTTTGTAGATGATTTCAAATTCATAACCCAACATCTTTGTGACCCACTTTTGTTGCTCTTCAGAGGATAATCTTTGTTCTAAAAAGTATTTAAGGTTATCATGATCCATTTTTACCTTGAAGTGTCTTCCCATTAGGTAGGGTCGCCATTTCTTAAGTGCATGGACTATTGCCAACATTTCCTTCTCATAAATAGCTTTGCTTAGAAACTTTCCCTTGATTGGACGACTTTCAAAAGCAATGTGTCTTTCATCTTGCATTAGAATAGCACCAATTCCATTTCCTGAAGCATCACATTCCACAATAAAGGTTTTTGTGAAGTCCGGTGTAGCTAAGACCGGTGCTTGGCACATTGCCTCTTTAAGATGTTCAAAGGCCTTTGTTGCTTCCGGAGTCCATGAAAATGCATCTTTCTTCAATAATGTCGTTAGAGGTGCTGCTATTCTCCCATAATTCTTAACAAACTTGCGATAATACCCTGTCCACCCAAGAAATCGCGCAAATGCTTTATGGATGTGGGGATTTTCATTCCTTAATGGCTTTAATTTTGGTAGGGTCTACCTTAACTCCTTCATGAGATACAATATGACCCAAATATTCCACCTCTTGAACTCCAAAGAAACATTTGGATCTTTTGGCATATAATTGTTTCTCCTCCAATAGTTGTAGCACCCTGTCAACATGTTCAACATGATCCTTCCAAGACTTGTTGTAGATAAGTATATCATCAAAAAATACTAACACAAATTTTCTAAGGAATGGTTTGAAAATTGAATTCATCAAACCTTGAAATGTTGAAGGTGCATTGGTAAGGCCAAAAGGCATGACCAAAAATTCATAATGACCCTCATGAGTTCTAAATGCCCTTTTCGGAATGTCTTCAATCTTTATTCTGATTTGATGATATCCTGAATGAAGATCCAACTTGGTGAAGTAAATTGATCCATGCAATTCATCCAGTAATTCATCAATGACAGGAATGGGGAACTTATCTTTAATAGTGAGCTTGTTGAGCTCCCTATAATCTGGACACATGCACCATGATCCATCCTTCTTGTGCACCAATGCTACTGGAGCAGAGAAAGAACTTTGACTCGGTTGAATTATACCAGCCTCTAGCATTTCAGCAACCATACGTTCAATTTCACTTTTTTGGACATAGGGATATCTGTACGGCCTGATGTTTGGAGGAACACTTCCTGGAATCAGATGAATAGCATGATCATGATCACGCGTAGGTGGGAGACCTTTGGGAGTCTCAAATACCTTGGAATGATTGTCCAGGACTTTTTGGAGATCTGGAGAAATAGATGATTCTAATGTGGAAACATCTAGCGAACATAATTGTACAATTACACCCCTTTGCTCCTTTTTTAGAAGCTTTGTCATACCATTAGAGCTGATTATCTTTCCTGGTTTCCCTGCAATACCCCTTAATTCAACTTCCTTTCCTTCCATAGAAAATTTGATGAAAAGTTCTTGAAAATTAAAAGCTATTGTACCCAAGGATTGTAGCCATTGGACTCCTAGTACAACATCAACACCTCCCATTGGAATGGAAAGCATTGGGCTAGTCAATACATATTCTCCGATGGATAGCTTGATATTATGGTACTTTCCAGAGCAATTTATTGTTCCTCCATTTGCAATCATCACTTGACACTCTGGTGCTGGATATAGGAAGAAATTCAATTCTTTTGCTACCCTACAATGAATAAAATTGTGGGTGCTTCCTAAATCAATCAACACTATCACCTTTTTCTTCTTGATTTGTCCTTCTATCTTGATGGTTTGAGGAGTGGTAATTCGTGCCAATGCATTACAAGATATGATCGGATTTATTTGTTCTTCATCTAGGCTTTGTTCCTGGAGCATATCCTATTCTTTTGACCTTTCTTGCTCCTTTTCTTCTTCCTCTTCACAATCGATGTAGAATAATTTCTTCTCAGCACACTTATGACCTTTAGTGTATTTGCTATCACAACTATAACAAAGCCCTTTTGCTCTTTTTTCTTCCAATTGATGTGGTGTCGACCTTATAGGTTGTGGAAGACTAGGGGCAACTGCACTTCCGTCTTTATAGTTGTGAGTGGTATGCTTCCTGGTTGCCATAATTTTGCTTTCCATTTTTCTTGCTAACCTGAATGCCTTCTCTAATGAATCAGGTTCCCAAAGTCGAACATCATGTTGGATATTACCTTTTAAAGACCCTATGAACACATCAATCCTATGCTGCTCTGGAATATCTTTTACCCTTATGTTCAATTTTTGGAACTCCTCAATCATGTTGGATATTACCTTTTAAAGACCCTATGAACACATCAATCCTATGTTGCTCTGGAATATCTTTTACCCTTATGTTCAATTTTTGGAACTCCTCAATGTGCTCCATTATTGAACCCTTTTGTTTGAGACTTATCAATTGGCTAAAAAAAGTGTTGCTTTTTGTATCCTCATAATGTGCTATCAATTCTTCCATAAAAATTGCCCAAGTGATAAATTGTTTATGAGAGAAAAGCCATTGATACCATACAAACTGATTTGGTTCCAAATATAAAGTTGCCATACGTACCTTTTGTGTGTTTTGCACATTATTGAGATCGAAGAACTGCTCCATCTGTAATATCCATGTGGCGGGATCCTTGCCATCAAACTTCCTCATATCGATTTTTGGAATATGGTGGGTCTTCGATCCAACATTAGAGTCTATGGAATCATGATTAACATTTCTTTTGTTCACATCATGAGTTTCCTTTACAACCTTTTCACCCTTAGTAAGTATTTCTTGTAGAAAATTTGTCAAATTTGTCTTCAAATTTGCCATGTCTGTCTTCAAATCTGTCCTCAAATCTGTCTTCAAATCATCCATCTTAGCTTCCATGCCATTTATCTTAGATTCCACGCCATTTATCTTAGCATCAGTTAGCTTTTGTGAGCGTGATATTTGTTCCACTTGTTCTTGTAATTTTGATATATCATGTAGCATTTCTTCCTCTTCTTCATGAGTCATGCTAGAGCTTTCAGGTTCCTTACTAGGTGTTTTCATTTTCTTTCCTCGAGGCATCAGTTACCGATAATAATGCTTTACTATGCCCTTTGAATTCCTTCAAACCAAGCTTATGCAACAATTCAAAAAAAAAAACTACACACCTTTTTTTTACTTTGTAGAAGCCTGATATTGAATCTGACGTATCTCTGTAATTTCGAATCATCCAGTTCTGAAATTGTTACCTGTAGTATCCTTCTATGTCCTCTTTTCAATGCCACTAGTTTGATCCAAATTGGATTCTCTAAGGAAGAGTTATGCACAATCTCCCGCAGTGACCTGATTATAGACTAGTTCAGTAGAGCGAAATTGTATGAAGTTCCACGTGTCACTGTTTCAACCTTTAACTCTGCCAAATATATAAAAGAAAACTACAGTCCGTCCCCTTTCTGTACCTTCTTACGAAATTTCAATCCGATGCTCAGAAAGAAAGTTATGACGATTTTCCCCAGGTCACCTGTTTTGAGTGTAATTCAGGAGTCTGCAAAAGGACCAACTTCCTCAAATCATATCTCTGAAAATATCGCGTGAAAAGCTCTGAAATTCGGACCCAAGGTTCAGCGCGATTTCTTCTCAAATGTTTTTTTTTGCTACTTCTGAAACGTCACAAAAAAAAATTTATACCGAAAATTCCACGATGACCTGTTTGGAGCAGCGAAACCCTAGAATCCAAAGCTCTGATACCAAATGTTATGAAACCAGCACAAGAAAAGATAGAAAAGATAGATCAACGCCTTAGAATTCAGCCTCTTCGAGGGGGTAACCTCCTTTACATTACATAAATGAACAATTCTTGGATGATACAAATGACAAAACCTCCTTTCTATATATAGGAGTCTAAGGAGTCACAATATAATCCAGCCGACCTAACAATAATAATATAAAGCCACAAAAATAACAATAGAGGGATTCTATGGGCACATTAATAACAATATGGGGGCAATGGGGGCACAACAATATAAATAAGGGGTATTACTACAATATTAATGCGGTAATCACTAGTATTATAGGGACCCAACAGACACTTTCCTCTCTGAATTCACCTAGGGATGAGTAAGAGATCATGAAATCTCCAAGTGGAACCAAGAACTATCAGTGAAATGACACTAATCAAAATCCCAGAAGTTGACTCACCCACCTGCAAATATCTATATATGGATCCCTCATCCTAGAGATCCAAAGGCTGGAATTTTGTATTTTGTAAGGAAGTGTTGTTGGTTTCTCTGTGAAACATTGTATTGTTGGGTGATCTAAGCTTTTCATGAGGTGAAGAGGGCTTTCATGCTGGGAGGATGGCACTGGATCAGACAGCTTGGTTGTAATCCTCTCTTCTACTACTTCTATCAATAAATCTATTTGAGTTTTCCTCCATATACTTGTATATCTCTGATTCTTGTATTTGTGTATGCATTTCTATCGTTAATATACATCTGATCCTATATTGTTTATGGTTATAAATCTCTATGCTTTGATGGTATTTTACTGCTTTGACTCTACAAGTGTTCTTTGAAGCAGGACAAGTGAGGAAGGAGTGGCGAAAGCTCTATAAAGGGAGAGAGGAAACAAGTAAGTAGCCAAGTGAAAGATTGAGGTTGGTACTCTCTACTTTTCTCTCATCTATCTCTCATAAAGGAAAACACAAGTGACTTTAAATTGTGTGTTTCTAAGATAGCTACCCGTCTTAGTGGGACTAGTAGCTCTGAGTGGACACTAGTTTTCTCGATAACAAAATGGTGACTCCATTGGGGAGTGAATAGTTTGATTGTTAGTTATTGATGTTTCCTTTATAAATTACAGATGGAGCCTAGAGTTAAGCCAGCTAGCCTTTGAACGGCTTTTGCTATGCAACTGCATAGTAGATCAATGCTACTTCAGTCAATCGCTGGGTTGGTTTATTAATTGAACATCTGACTTGCAAACATCCTAAGAGCCCCAGTGGTAGCTCAAGTAACCTCCTTAGATCAGCCCCTGTACTTTGTGTTTACTGTCTATCATTAGCTTAGCCTAAATCCCTAAACTTAGCTGCAAACTGTGAGTGAAAACCAAGCTCAATCTCATCCCTAGACCATCGCACTATCTCTCATTGGCAACCTGGATGCATTGCACCTCCCATGTGTTGCAGGTGAGATGCATCCCTGTTTCCCTATGTTACAGGTGGGATGATTGAGTGAGAATGTTTTTGCCTCCAAATTTTCGTTTTTTCTTCATTGTCTTCAGCTTTATTCAATAGTTTCATTGTCTATGATCAATATATCACTGTTGAAACTCTCTTCCTTTGCATTTTTCAGCCTCCATTGATAAAGAATTGTGAATGTTTTTTTATGTATTTTTCGTCATTTACAGTTCTCCTTTGGAAACAGTAGCTTAATTGAACTGTCATATTTTGATTTGAAAGTGTCGCAACTGTCGTTTTCAGTCAAAGAAAAGAGTGTCGTAAAGTCTTCCTCTTTGAGATAGCTGATTACACTTTTGCCATTGTATTTGATTTGAATAATCAATTCTTTGAAGTGTCGAAAGTAGTCTTCAAGTCGAAATTGAAAGTGTCGTCTTAATCTTCCTTTCATTTTTGAAAAACAAAATTGCTGAAGTGTCGCTTTGAGAAAAGATAGTTCAGATCTATACTTAGTTTTCTTGTTGTCATTCTCACATTAACGAAACTGAAAAACAAATACATGCATGTGCATTTTCGTTTAGACTGCATGCAGAAATTCATTTAGGACAATGCATATTAGTGTGTGCTCTCTGCTCTATGTTGAAAGAATTTTACTTCTCTTTCCTTAGTAGCTAGGATTTGCATTGCTAAAAGAACTGTAAAATAAACTTCAATGAACATAAAAATGCTTTGGAACCTAACGCATAACATCTAGAAGTCTAGGCTAGAGACATATTCCGGTGTCGTAAAGCCTGATAACTATCGTTTTCATCATAGGTTGGGTGATTCCTCCTCTTTGATACGGCAAGTGCCAGTATGGAATTGTGCTCCCATGTACTATCGAGTATATATTGGGAGACCACAATAGGCTATATCTTTTATCCTTAGGAATCCATTTATGCTGCCCTATCGATCGCAATGCACTGGACATAGCATTCGGGAAGATTGGCTTCCATACGTAAAGAGTATTCTACAATTTTGTAATTGGTTTGGTAATCCTTCTGTCTAGATTTCCAGAGTAGTCACTTTCGTTCCTTTTCAGACTCCTTAAAAGAAAAGGTCCATCTGAGCACTTGTCACTTTGGGCTCATTAAAAATTGAAGGCGACTAGAGTCACCTTTAGCTTTTTCTCGACTCTTAAAAATTGAAAAAGTAAGTTGTGTCAAAGCGTCATAAAATTTATTTTAATTGGAATAACATCATTGTTCCCTCATTGGTCTTAGGTTGAGAAAATGGATTCCACCAATCAAGGATTTTAGGGGGAATCCTAGTCCTTTCTCTTCCTGGGGAGATGTTGGTGCTCCACACATGGCTACATTGTCCCTTCCAGGACTTACAATTGGCCTGCCAGTATGGCTTCTCTTGACCTCTGTCATTCAAAACACCGTAATTCCTGAGCAATCAAATCAGGAACTAGATGGTACTAGAGTTGCTCCCTCACCTTCTACTTCATTTGTTTCTCCCTCTCCTTCTTCCTCTTTGCTTGGTGAAGACAGTAACACTAAAAACGAGGTAACCGAGAAAAAGAAGAAAGGGAAGGAGAAGAAGAAGAAGAAGCCAACGGTGAAAGGGGACAACCATGCATCGTCTGGCGAAAATCCACACACTATACCATCGAAACCTAAATCTCCATGTGTCAATTTCAAGGGAGACCACTACCATCGAGATTTTCCCTGTATCCCGTGGATCCTAAGGGACTGGTCTCCCTACTTGCACAATCCGGTGTCCTCAACCTCTGATGATCATGTTGAGAGCACACCATCAACTAGTGAAAACGAAGTCAATGGATAGAAAGGAAGATCTAAATTTCCTTGTAGATTGTGTGAAGGTGATCATGCCCTCCACCATTGTCCTTTCATAGACAAAGCTAAAAGAGTCTTGCACAATCGTCCTGCTTCACCACACCAACTTCCTCCTGGATACAAGAAAGTCTTGTCGAGTCCATCGCTAGTTGAAAATCTGACTGACACACCTTTGTTGTCGTTCGAATTTCCTATCATTGAAGATAAAACCTCTGAGTCCACACCAGACCAAAGTCAACAAGTCGAGACAGTAGTCGACCCAATCTTGTCTTCAGAAGGTCCATCTTCGGATGATACAGTCTCCAAAGAGAATGAGAACGACACCGTTCAAATTCTTTTTGTTAACATAGAGTCCGCTGAACCTGGGGGCAATCTACCCGTTCCTTTACTGCAAGAAGGAATTTCATTAGAGATTCATCTAGCCATTTATTTGGTCCCTCCTCCAAGCAATCTAGTCATTTCCTTCAATTCGAATCTACTAGGGAGACCCTGCCTATCATCTAATGTACCATTCTGAATCATAGTACAAGCTTACAGAATGATCATGGATGGTACTATCATAGATGAAGGGGCTTCTGTGAGTATCCTTTCCTCAACTACTTGGAAAGTGCTTGGTTCACCATCACTTCTACCTGAGATTCAAAATCTGTTAGGCTTCAACAAAGGAACCAATCGACCATTAGGGATACTTCCAAATTTGCCTATAACTTTGAGAAGGAAAATCGTTTATCTAAACGTGATCGTAGTCCAAGGACCATTAGATTACAATCTACTCCTTGGGCGTGAAAACATTTATAGCATGGGAGCTATTGTTTCCTCACTCTTCCGAGTGATGTGTTTCCCATATGAAGGTAGAGTGGTCGAGCTTGTAGACCAGCTTTCATTCCCTAGTTCAAACACAGCTACAAGTAAAATGCCATCCCTAACTGGTCTTTTTGCACAAGGAATGTCTCATCAATGTCCATTCCATCAACCTAATGAGTACGAGTGATTCGGTGGACGTGACTTAACCCAGGGGGCATGCGCCCTGGTCTGCTTCGACAAGGAAACCCGAGATATAAGGTAGGTTTCCATGTAGGATATATGACTAGTCTAACACACCCTTCCATTTAGGAAAATGGGATTAGACTGGAAAAGGATTCCCTCGTCAAAGGTCATGTAAGTGGAAGCTCATACCATTCACCTTTATCTATTTCAATGGACAGAGCCAAGCAAGTGTTTTGTCTACAAATGTAGACGAAACAACCTTGCTTTAATGTAAGAACTTCCATATGGTAACCTGGAAACCCAATTTTTCTTTATACCTGGGGGCATGAAAACCTTTTGCATACAAGTCAAAATTGACCTTTTATTTTCGTAGTTTGTAAGCTTATTTTCTTAATTTGTAGGCTCTCAACCCTTTAAACTCATAGGTAGGTCATTCCTAGCTTGCATAAAAAAGGCTATAGAGCAAAGTTGTGCATGGGGTAAGCTCCCTAAAATGTGAACCTATTGATGAGAGACATCCTTATTATACGACTGGCATGAGCAAGTTTCCGAAAAGTTCAAGCTCGTTAAAAAATAAACCTAGTTATGAGCATATGTTCCCCCAGAGTTTAAGCTCAGTAAAAAATGAACCCACTTCTCGTAAATAACCTTTGTGATCACATTGCTATCAACTTTTGAGCCTTGGTCGTGTTCTTACCATCACCTCCACTTTTTAGCCGATCATCCTCCTCTACTTGATTGTTTACCCTTTTGAGGAACAACTGCGATGAGTGATTCTGTTAGCCATCTTCTTTACACTGCCGTGATTGAAAAGTTCCAAACCTCACCTGGAACCAGCTACTACCCAAAATATCACTTGTTCCTCAAAGACGAGTCTCTTTTAAGCTCTTTTTAGACTCATAAAATATAAAAAGATTGCCAAGAAATTGGCCTCTCCAGCTCGTTAAAGTGATTGGAAGTGCCATCCCTCCTCTAGATTTTAATCTTTTTGGACCTAAGGGATCATTACACAGAAATATCGAGCACTTACCTTTTTTGGCTCATTAAAGTGATCGGAAAAGTCACCACTTTCATATTATTTTATACTTTTTTGGACTTAGGGGATTATACTACAAAATAGAATTACTGGAGTTTCCTTTCTGTCTCTTTTTAGACTCTCTCAAATTGAAAAGGACCGAGTTATGTTTGTTGTTAAACTCGTTAAAGCAATAGCGACAAACTTGTCCATTACAGACAAGAGCAAGTTTCACTGTCTCTAGGCTCGCTAAAACATAGCAACAGGTTTGCCCGAAGGGAAAATTATAGAACAAGAATATGTTATCCTCCTCAGGCTTGAAAAAAATAAAGAGGTATTGGTCAGCAATCACTGGGGAAAAATTGGGAAGAAAACTTGAAGAACTTCATTAGTAGCAAGTCGCTGTTGAACATGACACTTTCACTCCATCACCATGGTTGAGTCAGGTTGGGTTATTCCGTTCACCAGTCATATCAACATTGGTCCTCTGTACCATCCTTTTTTGGGGTTAACGCTACCAATCCATTTCAGTGTCGCCGACATATTCAAGAGAAGTTGCTCAGAGAATTCAACAACGCAGCTAACATATCATCCGCGGTAATACCTTCATGCTTCATTCTTTCATGACCGCCATCGTGAACCTTGTATCATCATATCATTTTCACCTCCACAAAATCATTTTCTCTGTTTCATGTCGTAGATGTGGGATTCATTAAGGCCCTCCTACGACAGGTCACTTCTTGTCGACATCAGCTCATTATCCAAGAAGTTGACCTAGGAACAACCCTTTCAGTACTTTGAAGCTTGTATGCATCAATGGAAAGTTTCTCACTTCCGGCAACAGGTTTACATCAACGGCCTTCGATTGAAAGATTTTGCATGGTGTTTGACATCAACTCATGTATTCACACCACGTGAATTGTACTGCAATACCTTGAGGGTCATCATCATTATCGGTGATTCCTCTCGTACCTGTTAATAGCTTACATCATCGGCTAGTAATCAGGTGATGTCATTCCATGTTCGACATTAGAACATCTTTTCACATTGATCAACTTGTACTTCGGGCGAAGATTGAATGAGTTTGAAGACCCCGGATCTAGTTTCATCCATTCGAGCTACGATATATTTAGGAAAATAAAGGCATCAAATGTACATCATAGCTGCACAAATAATCATCCAAGCAAAGGGATGATGACTCTACCAGAATCATCAGTCTGCCACACAGATGGTTGTCTGTCCTATGTACATGAAAATGAATTTATAAAGCTGAGCATGGGAATGCCCACCTCAACTAGATCATGAAAATATTATGAAGATAATTTATTGTATTGTATCTTATTACAGGTCACCTTCCAATTCAAAAAACCTCGGATCCTCATGATAAAGCATTTCACCTGACATTAGAAGACTTATGACCTCATTGTTTAGGGGGCAACTGTTATAGGCATATTTGGGCACTACAACCCCAATCACATATGTCCATAAACCAAGGGCTTCTAAACCCATAAAAGTTTTGTTTCATACCCTAAAGGAACAAGGTCAACTGATTACATCATTTCCCAGAAGTTCTCCCTGCAAAACTACTCAGAACTAGTCAAAACTGGACCATCTCACCTGCTTCATGGTCAGGGTGCGATGCATCTCACCTATTACACATGGGGGGTGAAATGCATACTAAAAATCCCTTCTGTAGGGTGCTATGGGTGAAATTAGGAAAATGGCAGAGGCAGTTTGCTAATTGGAAACCGAGGGAATCTTCTAGAAACTGCTCATTTGACACTTGCCTCTCTAAATTCGCCTAGGGATGAGTAAGAGATCATGAAATCTCCAAGTGGAACCAAGAATTATCAGTGAAATGATACTAATCAAAATCCAAAAAGCTGACTCACCCACGTGCAAATATCTATATATGGATCCCTCATCCCAAAGATCCAAAGGCTGGACTTTTGTATTTTGTAAGAGAGTGTTGTTGGTTTCTCTATGAAACATTATATTGTTGGGTGATCTAAGCTTTTCATAAGGTGAAGAGAGCTTTCATGCTGGGAGGATCGTGCTAGATTAGACAACTTGGTTGTAATCCTCTCTTCTACTACTTCTATCAATAAAGCTATCTGAGTTTTCCTCCATATACTTGTAAATCTCTGAATCTTTTATTTGTGTATGCATTTGTATGGCTAATATAAATATGATCCTATATTGTTTATGATTATAGATCTCTATGTTTTTATGGTATTTTTCTACTTTGACTCTATAGTTGTTCTTTGAAGTGGGACAAGTGTGGAAGGCATGGCGAGAGCTCTATCAAGGGAGAGAGGAAACAAGCAAGGAGCCAAGCAAAAGACTAAGGTTGGTACTCTCTGCTTCTCTATCATCTATCTCTCATAATTGAAATCACAAGTGACTTTAAATTGTTTGTTTCTAAGATAGCTACCTATCTTAGAGGGACTAGCAGCTCTGAATGGACACTAGTTTTCCCGATAACAGACCTGATTATAGACTAGTTCAGTCGAGCCAACTTGTACGAAGTGCCACATGTTACTACTTCAACCTTAGTACCTGAAACTGATATATAGAAAACTATAGGCCATCCTCTTTCTAAAACTTCTAACGAAATTTCAATATGATACTCAAAACAAAAGTTGTAATAATTTTCCCGATGTCACTTGTTTGGAATGTAATTCAGGAGTCTGCAAAAACCTTAACTTCCTCAGTTCATATCTCCACAAATGTAGCGAGATGTGCTTTGAAATTTAGATCCGAAGTTCAGAATGATTTCAGCTCAAATGTGTTTTTTGTTTAGCTTTTGAAATTCCACAGAAAAAGAATTATAGTGAAAATTCCACAATGACCTGTTTGGAGTAGCGAAACCCTAGAATCCAAAGCTCTGATACCTAATGTTAGGAAACCAGCTCACAAAAAGATAGAAAAGATAGATCAATGTCTTAGAATTTAGCCATTTTGAGGGGAAAACTCATTTACATTACAGAAGTGAAAAATTCTTGGATGATAGAAATGACTAAAC
Organism: Pinus tabuliformis; assembly: GCA_031772625.1. Taxonomy (NCBI): domain Eukaryota; kingdom Viridiplantae; phylum Streptophyta; class Pinopsida; order Pinales; family Pinaceae; genus Pinus; species Pinus tabuliformis. The sequence goes on from CM062820.1 coordinate 1,372,561,885, forward strand.
CTCCCTTCTATATATAGGAGTCTAAGGGGTCACAATATAATCAAGCTAACCTAGAATTAATAGTATAAGGGCACAACAATAACAATTGTGGGTATTTATGGGGCACATTAATAACAATATGGAGACAATAGAGGCACAATAATAACAATAATGGATACAATGACAATAGTAATGGGGGAATCACTAGTATTATAGGGACCTAACAACAACAATGGAGTAATAGAACCCCAGGAGTAACAATATCCGATACTTATAAAATTTCTGGGAGTAATAGCAACAACGGATTGAAAACACCCTAGAAGTAATAACATCTGATACTTAGAAAATTTTTGGAAGTAACGACACCCCAGGAGTAACAACATCTAATAATTAGAAAATTTCTGGGAGAAACAACAAGCATTACTTAGAAAATTTTCCAAGAAGATCAGTGTTAGTGGAGTGACTATTTGAATTACTCAAGTAATTTTCAGCTCAATTACTGTGCCTCAATAGTAGCTCCTGCAAAAATACAAACAAGTGAGTAGTAATAGCATTTTATATGTGTGTGTGTGTGTGTGTTTATTTTTATTTTTTTTAGTTCAAGGGTGTAAAGGAGGTATCTTCTGCACCAACAACCTTCAATCCAAACTTTTCAGAGAGATGTTTGATGAAGGCTTCTCTAGAGGCTAGGTGGTGGTAAAGTCTAAGTCAATTTCCATTTACAATAAAATAAACATGGGAATCATTGATTGTAACCAATCTGACAGTCCCTTTGTCAAATATCGCATCAACCTCATATGGGCCCAACCATCGCGAGCAATGCTTTCCCTTAAAATCCTTAAAATGGGAATCATATAGTAATGGCCAATCCCCTCTATGAAACACTTTATTTTTAATAAATTTATCGTGTCATTTTTCTCTCTACTGTTGTATGGTAACATTCCTCTATAAAACCATTAAATGAATTTCATCGAGCTAATTTAGTTATTTCAGTCGGTGTTTCAGGGCTTCTGAGAGGTCCAATCCTACTTCCAGAGTTGTTATGAGAATACTGATTTCAAATTCCACCTAGAACAATGGGAATTTACCATAGACAAGTTCAAATGGTGAGAATCCTATCGTGTTTCATCATGTTGTTCTATACGCCCAAAGAGTTTCAGGGAGTTTCTCAACCTAATGTCGGTGATGATTTGCCACTGTCTTGGTGAGAATATTTTCCAATACTTTTTTTGTGCTCTCCACTTGACCGTTCACGTGAGGATGATACAAAGATCATATGGGGTTGTTATCCTATGCTTGATCCCATATTTTTCCATAAGCTTTGCTTTCATTTGTGACGTGAACTGTGCTTGTCCATCTGAAATTATCTCTCTTGGAGTACCATATGTAGCAAGGATTTATTCAAATAAAAAGTCTAAGACAACCTGCTTTGTTTCTTTTGTTACAACCTTGGCTTCTACCCACTTTTTCACATAATCTATGCAGACTAAAATGTGGACTTTCTGATGTGAAGGTGCATTAAGTGGACCCATAAAGTGAATAGCCCATCTTTCGAGGGGCTGAAGGACTACCTATGGCTATAATGGTATTTCATCTAGGTGACTAGGCTGACCCATCCGTTGGCAGCTATCACATCTTCGAACATAATTTCGTGCATCACTGAAGGTAGAGGGCCAATAATTTCCCATCTGTAACACCTTGTGGCTAGTTCACTTGTCTGCAAAATGCCCCCAACAAGGGCCATCATGAGCAGCTTTCAAGACCTCATAGATTTAACTTTCTGCTACACAATGATGAATTTGCTGATCACCCCCTATGATGAATAATCTTCCGTTGCTCCTTGCATGACAAATGTTGAGGTACTTTTCCTGTAGCCAAATAATTAGCAATGTCTGCATACCAAGGGGTATTGGTGGAAATTGCAAATAAATGTTCATCCAAAAATCTATCTTCTACAGGTTCTCGTTCATTATGACCATTTAATCTAGACAGAAAATCAGCAACTATGTTATCCTTTCCCGGTTTATCTATAATGGTGATCTCAAATTCTTGAAGTAATAACAACCACCTTGTTATATGCCTAGGAGTTACAAGTTTTTTCATCAAATACCTGATTGGTGCATGATCAGTGTGTACAAAAGTAGGATACCCAGTAATATAGTGTCGAAATATATTAACAGCATAGATGACAACCAAGAACTCCTTCTACATTACCGTATAGTTTAGTTTAGTAGACATTAAATTCTTGCTGACATAATAGACCACATATGGCTTCTTATCTTCTTGTTGTCCCAACACTACCCCTACAACCATTTGAGAGGCATCTGCATGTATATGAAACGAAACTTCCCAGTTGGGGCCACATATGATTGGAGCCTAGAAAATTAGTTCCTTGATCTTTTCAAAACCTACTTCACAATCATCTGTCCATAAAATTTCTGCATCTTTAGTTAATAGCTGAGAAAGTGGAAATGCAATCTTGGAAAATTTTTCTATAAAACACCTATAGTAACCAGCACAACCAATAAAACTACGTACCTGAGTCAGTGTCTTGGGAATAGGAAAATGCAAAATAACCTTTACCTTGGCAGGATCAACTTGTATTCCATCAACCAAAAGAAAACGTCCCTTACTACTCCCTCCTATCTCATGATATGAGATTTTGTTGTACTCAAAGAAACATCCATTTGTTTACAACTTTTAAGGACTTTCTCTAAATTTTCCAACCCTTCTTTGAATGAACCCCCACATGGTGTGAAGTCATCCATATAAATTTCAACACTCTCATTGAGTAAATCAGAAAAAATCCCTAGTATTGACCATTGAAAAGTAGCAGATGCATTGCAAAGACCAAAATGAAGGACTCGGTAAGCAAATGTTCCCCAAGGGCATGTGAAGATTGTCTTTTTCTCATCCTCAGGGGCTATTTGGATTTGGTTATACCCACTAAACCCAACCAAGAAAGATAAAAAATTCTTCCTAGCCAGGGTATGAAGGACTTGGTCGATAAATGGCAAAGGAAAATGATCTTTCAAGGTTGCCTTATTCAGCTCCCTATTGTCTACACAAATTTGTCATTTACCATTATTTTTACTAATGATAACCAGCAGGGATATGCACTAGCTATCCGAGATTGGGTAAATAAATCCTACAGCCAATAAATTATGGAGCTCCTCTTTAACAATGTTCTTCAAGGCAAGGTTCATCCTTCTTTGGGGTTTTCCCATGGGTCGACAATATTCTTTAATGTAGATATGATGAGTACACAAATTAGAAGGGATACCTTTCATATCAGTGTAAACCTTGGAAAAAGCTTCTTTCTATTCTCAACAGATATTTGGGAGTTGTTCATTCTGGCTTGGTGAAAGATTCGTGTTGATATTTAATGTCTTCCCTGGCTCAATCTCCACTAGCATGCTACCAAAAAGCGTTGTTACAGGAATGTCTTCACCTTCGGTTTTTGATCTGATAGTTCCCTTTGTTTCATAACTCATGATTGATTCCAAAAACATTCGAGTTGGATTTACAACAGCATGACGGCTACTATAAAAGTATTGATAGTATCATCCTCTGTCTCATTCTTAAAGCAGAGGGATTCCCCATGGTAAGCACTCGCTGGAGATCCTGCTGTTCAATTTCGATCCCATCAAAAGACAAAGAGTTTTGCTTTCGCTTTTTCTATGAGCTTGGTTCAGCAGGGGGATATATAATAAGATTTTTCATATCTTCCCCATTATAAATTATCATGTTTCTTAACTAACATCTGATATAGGCTTCATTGGTTGCAATCCACGACCATCCTAAAATAAGGGGATGACCACCAACTGGGGACTGCATATGTAAGACTAGGAGGTCAACGGGATAGGGCCAAGAATCCATTGAAATCGTTATGTCTTCAAATTTCCCTATCGGTCTGATTGTAGATCTGTTAGCTAATTTTAAGACTGTAGAGGTTGGCTTAAGATCAGGCAATCCCATTGTAAGTATGGTTTCAGAAGTAATAACATTAAGTGCAACACCAAAGTCTATGAAAACATTCAAAATTTCTACCCCGTTAATCTAAACTGTTAGAATTGGGTTCCCAAGATCCCCATATTTTACAGGCATAACCTTCCCATCATAATGTCAGATAATCTCCCCACAACATGAAGTATAAGCGGATATTTTGTTTTCTTCCCATGTCTCTTAGAACAATATTCTCTTATATTTTTAGCTTAAATTGGTACATCAAGGGGATTTTTGCAAACAAATTCTGCGATTCTCCTAAAAGATCAAATTGTAGTTGAGGGACCAGTTTACTGAAGGCTAATCATTTTGGATAAGAAGGACTGGTTTGATAGTCCTGAGTAATAGTCAATTGAGAAGGAGAATTTTCCACAGATGGTTGGGTTTTCTCATCCCTGATTTCCCTAGATTCTAGATTCTCATCGTCAAGATGTTCAACAATAATAGGCAATCTAGGAGCATTTACTACCTGACTAGATTGCAGATTTATCTCATTAAACCATACGATAGAAATGTTGTAAGAAGGAATGTTGAGGGTGTCTTCTTGCTGAGCGCCATTTTTATACAGCCAATTGACCCCCTCATTAGCTCAGAGGGGAAAGATATGATAGCTGAAGAAAAGACCAAGATCACAAGCCTTATTTCCACACTAACGCTAGCTATGCACTGACAACCTACTTTATAAAGCTTCTCAGCAAGACTAATGGAGCATTAGTGACCCTAATAACTCTAGTTGTTAGTTTGAGAACAATGTTAGTGGATCCTAATGAAGTTCTAGAAGTCAAAGGATCAAATTGACTCATAGATATCTAGATATTTGCTCCTAAATCTACTCAAGAAAAGTAAGGAAACATCTCAAGTTCAACCTATTTGGGGGATTTCTAATTCTAATGAAGGAGGCAAATGGGAAAGAGCTTAAAAACATTACAACTTAATTGCTTTTACCCTAAGGAGCTCATGGAGGAACTTGGAAACCCTAACTCAATTGCTACATAAGAAAAGCTAGGGCTATGGTGATAGAGGTCAAATCATTTGAAAGGATAGCATACTTGATTGTTGAGCATTGTCTCAAATCAAAAGAAGCTAGTAAGAAGGGAGATAGAGAGAGAAGCTAGAGGGGTAAGTGAAGGTTGATGCAACAGATGGTTGTAATCACTCTTCCAACATTAATATAGAACTGCAGTTGTACTGCCTACTCCATGGTGTTGGTACTATCATTCATTAGCTTGTTTGTCCAATACCTTTTCGCATGATTAGATTAATTATGTGTAGATAAATGTTCTTTTATGTATTCATGTATTAGTTATCGAGGTTGTATGTTGTGATTATGCTTGTCTCTTCTATGTGCAGGACTTGATCTGGAGCTGGCTCAGGGACTTCCACCTAGCTGCATTGTGCTCTCCAGCAAATCTACACAAAGGCTTGAGGTGATCTATTTGTCCTACTTTGATAGTTAATTATTGTTTATGACCATGCATGTAACTTTGTGATGGATGCAGATAATCTTACAGTCTGCCAAAGGTCATAGGATGACCTTTGAGGGTACCTCCATTCTCCATACACCATGCATTTGTATCTTATAGTAGAATTGGCGATTCCGCTGGTGACTATACATATAGTTCATGGTTTACCCCAATAGTTCTCAGTTTTCTCCTCCTTCTAAGACCTCCCTATGCTTCTGCATTCCCTTTCTGACACACCAAAACCTTGCTGCATTCTGCCTTCACATATTCAACCTTGAATCTAATCCAAAAGGCCATGTTTTGCGTTGTTTTCCCACACTAATGCAGGTTAGTAGACTACATAGTGCTTTATAAATCTCTGTGTCTGCATACATAGAGCGTTAGTGGACCCAGTAACTCTCTGTGGCCACTGCTACAGAGCGTTAGTCCCTTAAAATCTTGATATACAGCTGTGTCTGCAAACTCAAGGGGATAGGAAGCTTGCTGATGGACTGAAAGAGGGTCTTCAACTGCATTTTTTTAGCAATATTGATGTCCTGAAAGAATTTCTTTTTTTAGGAAATGAGTTTTTTTTCTTTCTTAAAACATTTTTTTTATGAAAGAAAGATCCACATTTTTTATTCATTCTTCTATTTAGCTGGTTAAAAGTTGCTTTAATTTGGTTTCAAGTAGTTTTTAGGAAACCATTGGAAATATTTATGCTGGTTATGCATGTGTTTTAATGGCTAGGATTCATGGAACAAATATGAATATGCGAAAGACTCTCACCTATACAATACAACTTGTTTTCATCGAATTGAATATTTTTTAAAAACATTGTCTTGTGCATGATTTTTGAGTTAGACTCCCATCACATTTCATACGTCAACTCCCCTATCGAAGACACTAAAAAAGTGCACATAAAATTGACCTAAAATCAATTAGTAACTCTTTATTGAGCAAACAAACACTAGTTTAGCCTAGGATCTTGGGATAGGTAGTGTGAGTAAACTGCCCAAGATCAGAAACCAAAACTAGTGTCATTAAAAGAGAGAAAATTCTTGCTGCACTCATACTATCGGGACCACTCTAGTCAAAGCAGAGCTAAATACGAGACAACATTGGACTATTGCAACTCCTTTGGGTATTCTATGTATTGGGGATCCCTTCGAGGATTTTAGAGCTAAGTCAAGGACTTAGGTGTCCTACCCACACAACGTATTGTCTGCAACTATGTCCCCCTCGATAGTGTCTGTGATTTGAGGTATCCTTAGTGGCTGAGCTTTTAGGGACTTACATAAGGTGACTGGGGCGGGCTGGCCTGGTACCTAAGATAGATGGACCTACTCTATCTTTAGTTTTTGGGAGGGTTCTCATCTTCACGACAGTACTTGGCCCCTCAATCTGAGGTTCGGGCGAAGCTAAAGAGTAACCATAACTGTACATTTGGCCAACCCTCTCTGTTATTCATTGTGATACTAGGTTTCATCTCTAGTGATCGGTGCTTATTAGACAGGGTCATTTCCCTCTATTTGTTGATTTATCAACTTCGTGTATTTTTTATAGTTTTTTAGATACCCATGTGCTATCATTGAGACCTTAACAAATATCGCGATAAAATTTATTGATAAAAATTAATGGTCACCATGGCTACATCCAACCCTCGTCGTTAGTTTAGAAAATTGTTAGGACTTCCTCCACTCATTGTGGAAGATCGGTCAAGCTCCAATGAACTGAATTCCCTGCCTTTGGGAAATCAGTCTCCTAGATCTCACACGGAATCTGTTTGGACAATTGAAAATTCAAGTTTTCCAGAAGATTTCTTTACCAAAGGTTTTGTTCCTCCCTTTAACCCTCCACTCACGAATTTTTTGGACCCAATCCTGGTTCCCGTGGCACCTGTACTCCCTCTTTCTTTAGTTGGAGAATTTTCGTCCATCCTGTCAATGATTAACAGGCCTTGGAACTTTGTGGACAGTTTTGGTCCTCCACCACTTCCCCAGTCGATGGTCACCACGAAACAGTTGATGGCAAACCCTGTTGTCTGATTTGTCCTAGGTACAAACACTCACATGATACCCTCCACGAGTGGAACCCATCTGACGCCATGTTTCACCCCTTTAGTATCAAACTGCATACATTCGATAGGTGCTACAAACAACGTTCCTTATAACGCTAAATATAGCACTATTAGCACAGTTCCCGTCAACCAAAAATATGGTTGGAAGCCATTGTACAGGTCAAACCCCCAGATTCAAGTATCTAGGAGCATTCCCAATATGCACATACTGGTCAAGAATGTAACAGTTTCCCCTCCATTCTCAGGCATGCATTGTCAGTCACTGATTGACATGAGCATTCCTTATGTCAATCAAGGACATATGGTTAGTTCTGTGGTAGCTAGGAATCCTCAAGGAGGTCCCAAGCAATCCATGTGGGCACCCTACTCACAAATTCAAATGAGTCAAGGGGTAATTGCTTATCCTGGGGGTAATTCGATACCCCAACATCAGATTCCTCATGGAAATCCACACTACAACACCATAGCCCAAGGCAACCACTATACCATGTAGCCTATGTATAATATTGGGACTCAAACGATGGGAGGGCTACAAGGCTCACCAATTCATATGTCATTCCCTTGTTCTGAGTCAGGGGCACCACACACTTTGCCTTTCTTGGAAATGTTGGATATCCTTGACTTGTACAAACTTACAAATGACCCCATATATCATAACTTACATTGCTTGTCGATCCCGCATAAAATACCAACAGACATCCCCATGTTTGAAGGGAAACAAGGGATGGATCTGGGCACCCATATCACCACCTATCATGTTTGGTGTGTTTCCAACTCCACGGTGGATGATAGTGTTGGTTACATCTTTTTTCGTGCGCCCTCACTGGCAATGCAGCTAAGTGGTACATTGAGTTATCACACACGTCAGTAAATACCTTCGATGCTCTAGCAATGGAATTCCTAAAGCACTTCTAGCTACCCATCTGCTATGAGACTGGGACAGAGCTCCTCACTTCACTACATCAGGATATTTCCACCCACATCTCTGATCATATACATGAATGGAGACATAGGCGGACGTTAGTTAAAGCTCCCCTCCTAGACTATCTCTTAGTGGACTAGTTTTGCAAGTCCCTACTCCCACAAATCACTAAAGATGTCACTTTATGTGGTGCTTTCACAGAAGACCAATCCATACGTCGTGCCCAACACTTAGATCTGATATATTTGCAGTTTGGCACTCTTTACGATGTAATCCACAATGCCCTTCATAACTCCAATGTTTCTGCTACTCAGCACCCTAGAGCACATGCCGATGGGATTATCGATGCAACCTCTGGGGCTACTGTAAAACAACTCACCGGTCACATTGTCCAGATGTCAGTGGACCACTCTACCAAATCAACTTCTCTTCATACCACCACAATAAGCATTGTGCAGTCTATGAAAAAACTCGGTGGCAAGAATAAGAAGAATAACAAAAAGACTGCTCCTTCTGAGGAGAAATCAAAAAAGTAGCAAAACCCAAAGTAGAAGGTTGTTGCACCTCCTGACGATGGAAAGGATAAAGTCACTCGATTCCCTTGTAAAATCTGTGTGCAAGACCACATGACATATCTGTGTCTGCATCTTCAGGAATGCATAGATTTCGCTGCTAAAAATAATACTGGTAGGACCCCTACTATCGTAAATAATCCTTTCCCTACTCAGCACCAGCAAAACCATATTGCAAATGAACCCCAAACCCCGTAAGGGGGAAATGGTGGTTCACAAAATCCTTCAGCTCGTGAAGGATCTTCTACTATTTACACCTTTGAAATGGTATACCTACAAACAAGAGCCTATTCCTATGGATCTCATGTCACTCATGTAGAGGAATCTTCCTCAAGTCAAAACCCACCGCCACCCAATGATTTGCATATCGAAAGGTTGGTTTCTAACCTTGTAATTCAACCCCCTAAAGGGGCACTTTGACGCACAATGCACAATACATCTGCACATGCCACCCAAAACTACAAAATTGTAGAATATTTGGCACAAGCATTGTCGGCTATGTCAGTGCTCAAAGTATTACAAATGTGTCCAGCACAAAGGAAAGCTTTGCTTTTGTCTATTGGTGGTATCCACCCACAGGATTCCATGCTTGCTATTTTCTATATGGAAAAGTGTAAACCTCCCCTTTCCCACCAGCTTTCATTTCAAGTGAAATTTTTTTCTAAAGGTAAAGGTAGACACAGAATTGTCATCGACGAAGGTGCTTCTACCTGCATCGTGTCGGCTTCACGTTGGCTCGATCTGGGTTCTCCATCCCTATCCCAGCCATAGAATTCCCTTAAAACTCTCGACGGAAACACTTTCATCCCAAAAGGTTACCTAGCTAGCTACCCCATCACTTTGTGTGGGAAAACGGAAATGGTGGATATTGATGTCATGGATCATAAACTCGACTATAATATGCTTTTGGACTGCACTTTGACTTATGCAATGAATTCCATTTCGTCTTTGGTCTTCTGTATCATCCTATTTCCCTTAGATGGAAACATACTCACAATAGACCAAATGTCCTTTTGCACCCCAGATTACTCCCCTTTACCTAGCAGCTTTGTACCCTCAGCGGGTGGTGTACCTAACTCTTACATCAGTATCGGTACCAGTCTACTGAAGGGCTCTTCCCTGATGGGTTTTTTCCCTCTTCTGCCACCCATGTTTCCATAGACAGTCTCTATGGTTTCATCCATTCCTCATGAATCGATTGATCCTTGGATCCTCCTGGCCCCTTCAGACATTGACATTTATGCAGAACAAATGTTGCTGTCACCAGCTGAATTGACCTACCAAGCCATTCAATTTGCATCCAAATCTTTGGTCACTTTGGTTATAGCCAACGGTCCCACTACCTCTCCCATAACTGCTCCTTCTTTTGATCCACTCAATCAAGTCCTACCTGTAGTCGAAGCCATTAGATAAATCATGAGTTTAGAAGAGTGAGCTTGGGCGGACTCGCACCATCATGTTTCGATATCTAATTCGGACACGATGCCTCTTCAAATCTTGTCATTTGACGTATCTGAAATCATTTCCTCAACTTATACGACTATCCAAACTTTAGATTCGGAGGGAAACATGGGCCATCTTTCAAAGACATTGCTCATCGATATTTTAGTCAAGACAGACATTGTGGGAAACAAATAGATTGGAGCCAATCACAATCCTAAGGAAATTGTGAGCTTCACCTACCCATTTAAGGATTTTTGCGATGTTTTCACTTGGTCTTATGAGGAAATGCATGGCATAGACCCTTCTATTGTTAAGCATGAGATCAACAATGACCAAGAATTCTTTTTACAATATTTTTCTTGCTCGTTAATCCATAAAATCCTCGATTCTCCTTCTTCAGGCTCGTTAAACTACCACGAAGAAGTTCAAGCATTATTTTTACGGTATTTTTCTTTCTTGTTAATTCGAAAAACCTCAAGTCTCCTTCTTTGGGCTCATTAAACTACTACAAAGAAGATATGAGCATGTTCTTTTTTGGGACTTTTTCTTCCTCTTGAGTTGAAAAATCCTTGAGTTTGTCATCATTGGGATCATTAAAACATAGGATGATGGTCTGAGAAACTCCTTTTCGCTCTTTTTCTAGCTCATTAAACTGAAAAAGACCATTACAACATTCTTTTTAGGTGCTTTTTCTCCCTCATAAAACTGAAAAAATCCTGAGTTTTTTCTTTAGGCTCGTTACACATTTATAAACATGACCCAGGCATTCTTTCAGGTACTTTTCTTGCTCGCTAAACTGAAAAGTCCCGATTTTTTGTCTCTGGACTCATTAAAAATTTATAGCAGCAACCAAAGAACTTGCCTTTTTAGGACCATTTCTCGCTCTTAAATAGAAAAATCCCCAAGTTTTTCCCCTTCGCCAGGCTCATTAAATCTACGAAGGAATGAGCAGTTCTTTTACCTCTTTTTCCTTGCTCAATAAACTGAAAATGATAACTTGAGTTTTCTTCATTTGACTCATTAAAACTTGATGAAGGCATTGAGTTTGTCATCGCGTGACTCATTAACAATTCACGACAAAAAACGGGTTTACTTCGTCTCCTCGTACTCGTAACAAAATGAGGTCAACATCTATTGAACACAGTAATTCTCTTTATCCGGATTCAATATATTAACTTACGAAAAAGTAACCAATCTAGGTATACTGTTAACCTTTTGTCACACCCAGTTAACAACTATGAGAAAGGGACCACCATGGAGTCATTCTTTATGATCTTTTTAGACTCTCTAAATATGAAAAAACCAATAAGTTTTCTAGTCTAGACTCATTAAATTATACAGACACGATATAGAGTCACTCTTTTTACGATCCTTTTCAAACTCTCAAAACATGAAAATATCGACGAGTTTCCATGTCTGGACTCATTAAACTAATCAGATAGAGCATAGAGTCACTCTTTTCATGGTCCTTTTCAGACTCTTAGAATAGGAAAAGATCGACGAGTTTACCCATCTGAACTCACTAAACTAATTGGAGAGGGAAAGTAGACAATACAACTACATTCAATATTAGAAAGTGTGGTTTGGCAGAAATCATTCCCTTGAACATGGCACTCCCTCAGATAAACCTTCCTTGTGACTGCCTCTCAATATGAATCCTACCATCCTATGAGTTTAGCCTAAATACCCCAATGTTCCTGCATCTTTGTATCCTAACACTCTTTGGTGTTCATGAGTCTAGTGCTGCATGGTTAAAACCATTTGCATGCCTTCTATTGTTCAAGGGTTAACCTTTTATTTCCCCCATCAACCCATCGAGCATATCCTTTCATCATGCCCTTTGTTTTTTAGACCTAATTCTCAAAGATTCCTCAAAAAACAAATAATTCTTGTCCCGTTTCGTGTCGATTGATGTAGGACACATTATTGCCTACCTTTCGACAGGTATCTTCCTATCGACTTCAACACTCTATCTAGGAAGACAACCTAGAAACACATTCAATGCCTTGGTACTTACAGACATTAGTGGCAGGTTTCGTTGTGTTTGATCAGGGGTTCTCATTATTGGCTCCTGGTTAAGCAATTCTACAGGTGTTCGACGACCAAAACATCTTTCGCACTTGTTAGATTATACCGTGCATCTTGGAGACCATCGCCATTATTGGTGCCCTTCCTCGCATCTATTAACGATCTACATTATTGACTGGTAATCAGATGATTTCATGCATGTTCGACATCAACATGTATATTCACATGTATTGATCTATGTTGTTCGATGAAGCGGAAATCAAGGCCTTGGGTAGAGGCTTGCATCACTCAACCTTGCTTCCTCTCCCAAGTTGCGTATATTGTTTTTTGGAGACAGCTCATGAGAATGATACTATTAGGACACTGGATCCACATTGTGCTTATCGGCAGCCAAAATTATCATATCTCTTTTATGAGAAAATCACTCTAACATAGCTACTGAGCATAAGAATGCCTGACTCAAGACATGATTTTAGTAGTTTTATATATATGTGGTGTATCAGGTTTCCCAAAGCTTCGATCCTCTCTCTCTTTTTGTCGAAGAAGGAAAATTACAGTTAACTAAAGTATTTCGGCCATCGTCACAGCCTCTAATCACACACTTTATGGGGCATCTGTTGTGCAGCAAATTGACCCTCTCATCAGCTTAGAGGGGGAAGACATGATAGCTGAAGCAAAGACCAACATCACAAGCCTTGTTTCCACACTAACACTGGCTATGCACTGAAAACCTGCTTTATAAAGCTTCTTAGCAATCCTAAGGGAGTGTTAGTGACCCTACTAACTCTAGTTGTTAGTTCGGGAACAATGTTAGTGGATCCTAATGAAGTTCTAGAGGTCAAAGGAGTGAATTGACTCATAAATATCTAGATATTTTCTCCTAAATCTACTCAAGAAAAGTAAGGAAACATCTTGGGTTTGACCTATTTGGGGGATTTATAATCCTAATGAAGGAGGCAAATGGCAAAGAGTTGAAAAGTATGGCAACTTCATTGCTTTTACCCTAAGGAACTCATGGAGGGACTTGGAAACCCTAACTCAATTGCTACATAAGCAAAGCTAGGGCTATGGTGATAGAGGTCTGATCATTTGAAAGGATAACATGCTTGATTGTTGACCATTGTCTCAAATCAAAAGAAGTTGGTAAGAAGGGGGAGAGAGAGAGAAGATGGAGGGGTAAGGGAAGGTTGATGTAATAGATGGTTGTAATCACGCTTCTGATATTAATATAGAACTATAGTTGTACTGTCTACTCTGTGGTGTTGGTACTATCATTCATTAGCTTATTTGTCCAATACCTTTTAGCATGAGTAGCTTAGTTATGTGTAAATAGATTTTCTTTTATGTATTCATGTATTAGTTATCGAGGCTATATTCTGTGATTATGCTTGTCTCTTCTATGTGCAAGACTTGATTTGGAGCTGGCTCAGGGGACTTCCACCTAGCTGCATTGTGCTCTCTAGAAAATCTACATGGAGGCTTGAGGTAATCTATTTTTCCTACTTTGATAATTAGTTATTGTTTATGAACATGCATGTAACTTTGTGATGGTTGCAGATAATCTTACAGTCCGCCAAAGGTCCCGGGAGGACCTTTGAGGGTATCTCCATTCTCCATACACCGTGCATTTTATCCTGTAACAGTCGTTATTGTTTGGATTTGGGTTTGACTGAATAGGAAGTTGAGGCTGAAGAGTAGGATTATTGAAGGGAACATTAGAGGGAAATTGTAATTACTGCTGTTGTGTAGGTTGATGAAATTGAGTAGCAGGGGGAGGATGATTACGCCGACCTTGAGACCATGAAGAAATTGAATTAGGTTGAGGACATCATGGCTGCCAAGGTGGGTATTGATACTATTGAGTCGAAAAAGGAACTGACTGAGGATTCATATTATAATATTGAAAAGGATCCTAAGATGTAATTAGATTTAAGCGTAATGATCATGGCTACCATGGTTTCTTAGACCCCATAAAGCATAGCTGATTTGGTTCTTCATTCGCCCCGTGAAAAACTACCTTTAGTGTTGGAAGAGACAGACATGCACTGGTGGAGTGACTCGGTTCACAAATAGAACATATCTCTATAGTGTCTACTGGGAACTCCTTCAGTGGGTGTTTCCTTCTACACCATGGGTAGAAGATAGCAATAGTTCTTTCCAACTCCATCTATTTGTGTTTTTCCTCTAATGTGTCGATTTTGGAGGATAATTTACTTATCATATTAGTTTTCATATTATCTAGCAGGTTTGCAATTTCTGCTTTTGTGATTCCCTCGCTTGATGCTTTGATAGTTCTGGTTCCTTGTTTATTCCTTGCAACTCCCCTTGAACATTGAATATAGAGTTCAAAAATGGTGTCAAAGTCTTCCTTAGGTATATCCCCTTTACCTATTATGTTTAACATCTCTAAAGATTCTTCCCTCAGGGCCCAGCGAAAAATAATTTTCAAAATATCCTTATCCAAGTCAGTATGGCTAGATCTCTGGAGAGTATACTTAAAATGCTCCATAGAGTCCTCCATGTTTTCATCCTCCTTCTACATGAATTTGAAAATTTATTCCTTAATGTCTTGGGATTTATAGTAATCCTCATACTTTTCCAGCAAAGCCTTCTTCATGTCATCCCAGGTAGAAATGGTCTTTCCTCCTAGACCCATAAACCATCGCAATGTTGTCTGTTTTAATGTAGCAGGAAGAATTTTCTACTTCTGAGAATCATTGACATAGTCATACCCTCTTCAATTGATATCGAATTTGAATAGGAAAGTGTATGGATCTTATATGTAAATCCCATGGAAGTTTGGCAATGTGGTTAATGAAATAGGCTTCATTGGTGCATCACCCATAACTTCCCCAATTGGGAATTAAATTGAAGATGTTGTGGGTGACATAAATATCCTCCAATATTCACTTGGAACTTCAACAGGTTCCTGGTGTGTAACAACTGGTGGTTGTGAAAATTTAACAACACTTCTGTGATCACGACATGAAGAAAATCCTTTGAGATTTCCTTCTTCAATACCTGAGTGGATTCCTCCTTCTGACCCTCTATTAGAAACCTCCTCCCTATCTAATACCAAAGGAAGTGTCTCTTCTCTCTCTGATGCCCTGTTTCTTACTTCTCTTGCAGCTGTTGAAAGGGATACTCCCACCTCTAGAAGCTGTATAGGTTGTTCCACAGAATGTCCTTTGGATCTTGTGTGAGCTTTCACCCTAGCAGCATCTCGCAAAGAGGCTTCTGATGCAGCTTTTGTGATAATTTCCTATATATATGTATTCCTCCCCAAATCCTTCCTTCCTTGCATTTGGGATCCTCCTCTGCCCCTTTTATTCAAACCCTTGTTCATATATTTATTGGAAAGAAAACATTAAAAATTTCATAGCTCAAGACCTGAAGTAGGGCAAAAACCTCTTTTCCCTCCCCAGGATGAGAGGATGATTTGAAAACAAAACTAAAGCTCAAGAAATGGATAAGGGTGAGAAAATTATTTCCATCCCTAGGATGACAGAGTGGCCCCTATGTAAAAATAAAAAAGAAAACAAAATGAAAAACCCAAAAAAACAGCTAAGGCTCACGACCTTAAGGAGGGTAACAATTGCACCCCAAGAATGAGAGATTGGTTGCTAGGAAATCAGTAAAAAAAAGGCAATCCAATAGAAAATAAAACATAACACTACACTTAGGACTTCGAGTAGGGTAATAACTTCCCTCCCTAAGACGATATATTGATACATAGATCAGTGTATATCATGTTCTTGCACCTTGTTAGCCTCCCTAGCAATGGCACAAAAATGTTGATGTCCGATTATGAATACATATTCAACCCTTTTCCACTTTAATTTGTCAATCCAGATGCATACATTATTTCAATGTAACATGCAAAATATGTGCAGGTAGAAATGACACAATCCAATCACCAATCTTAGATTCAATAACTGAGTGTTATCGGGAAAACTACTCTCTATTCAAAACTGCTAGTCCCACTAAGACAGGTAGCTATCTTAGAAACAAACAAACTAAAGTCACTTGTGTTTTCCGTTACGAGAGATAGATGAGAAAGAAGCAGAGAGTACCAACCTCAATCCTTCACTTGGATCCTTGTTTGTTTCCTTTCCCTTTTGATAGAATCTCGCCACTCCTTCCTTACTTGTCCTGCTTCAAAGAGCACTTGTAGAGTCAAAGCAGAGTAACACCGTCAAGGCATAGAGATCTATCACCATAAACAACATAGGATCGATATATATTGACCATACAAATGCATATATCAACACAATATTTAGAGATATACAAGAATATGGAGGAAAACTCAAATAGCTTTATTGATAGAAGTAGTAGAAGAGAGGATTACAACCACTTGGTCTGACCTAGCGCCATCCTCCCAGCATGAAAGCCCTCTTCAACTCATACAAAGCAATATGACCCAACAATGTCTTCAAAGAGAAACCAACAGCACTTCCTTGCAAATTACAAAATTCCATCCCTTTGGATCTCTAGGATGAGGGATCCATATATAGATGTTTGCAGGGGGGTGAGTCAGCTTCTGGGATTTTTATTAGTGTCATCTCTCTAATAGTTCTTGGCTCCACTTGGAGATTTCATGATATCTTACTCATCCTTGGGCGAATTTAGAGAGGCAAGTGTCAAATGACCAGCTTCTAGAAGATTCTCAGGGTCTCCACCTAGCAAACTTCTTGTGCCATTTGTCTACTCTCGCTTTTCGCACCCTACAGAAGGGCTTTCCAGTATGCATCACACTTTTTGAATATGGCAGGTGAGATGCATTGCACCCTTAGCATTGGGCAGTCTGTATGGTCCTGCTTTGACCAGTTCTAAGTAGTTTTTCATGGAGAACTTCTGGGAGATGATGCAATCAGCTGATCTTGCTCCTTTAGGGTATGAAACAACACTTTTAGGGACTTAGGAACCCTTGGTTTATGGACATATATTATTGGGGTTGTAGTGCCCAAATATGTCTATAACAGTTGCCCCCTAAGGCATGAGGTCGTAAATCTTTTGATGTCGAGTGAAATGCTTTATCATGAGGATCCGAGGTTTTTCGAACTGGAAGGTGACCTGTAATAAGATACAATACAATAGATTATCTTCATAATATTTTCATGATCTATCTGAGGCGGCCATTCCCATGCTCAACTTTATAAATTCATTTTCATGTACGTAGGACAGACAACCGTCTATGTGGCTGACTGATGATTCTGGTAGAGCCATCATCCTTTAGCTTGGATGATTATTTGTGCAGCAATGATGTACATTTGATGTCTTTATTTTCTTGAATATATCATAGCCTGGATGGATGAAAGTAGATCCGGGGTCTTGAAATGCATTTAATATTCACCCGAAGTACAATTCTATCGATGTGAAAAGATGTTCTAAAGTCGAACATGGAAAGACATCGCCTAATTACCAGCCAATGATGTAAGCTATTAACAGGTGCGACAGGAATCACTGATAATGATAATGATCCTCAAGGTACTGCAGTACAATTCACATGGTGTGAAAATGGGACTTGATGTCTAACACCACGCAAAATCTTTCGGTCGAAGGCCATTGATGTAAACCAGTCACCGGAAGTGAGAAACTTACCATTGAGGCATGTAAGCTTTAGAGTACTGAAAGGCTTGTTCCTAAGTCAACTTTTTGGATAATGAGCTGATGTTGACAAGAAGTGACATGTCGTAGGAGGGCATTAATGAATCCCACATCTACGACATGGAACAGAGAAAATGATTTTGCGAAGGTGAAAACGATCTGATGATACAACGTTCAGGGTGGCAGTCATGAAAGAATGAAGTGTGAAGGTATTGCAGCGGATGAGACACAAGCTGGGTAGGTGAATTCTCTACGCGACTTCTCTTGAACATATCGGCGACACTGAAATGGATTGGTAGCGTTAACCCCAAAAGTGGATGGTACGGTGGACCAATGGTGATATGAATGGTGAACGAAATAACCCAACCCGACTCAATCATGGTGATGGAGTGAAAGTGTCATGTTCAAGAGTGACCTACTACCAATAAAGTTTCTTCAAGTTTTCTACCAAATTTTGCCCAGTCATTTCTGACCAGTACCTCTTTATTTTTGTCAAGCTTGAGGAGGATAACATATGCTTGTTCTATAATTTTCCCTTTGGGCAAACCTGTCACTATGTTTTAATGAGCCTAGCAATAGTGAGACTCGTTCTTGTCTGAATGGACAAGTTTGTTGCTATTCTTTTAACAAGTTTAATGACAAAGATAACTCAGTTCCTTTCAATTTTAGAGAGTCTGAAAAGAGATGGAAAGGAAACTCCAATCTTCATTTTTTGTAATATAATCCCTTAAGTTTGAAAAAGTATAAAACAATGCGAAAGGGATGACTTTTTCATAGTTTCAATGAGCCAAACGAGACAAACGCTCGATCTTTTTGTCTAATAATCCCTCAGGTCCAAAAAGATTAAAATCTAGAGCAGGGATGGCTCTTCTAATCACTTTAACGAGCTGGAGAGGCCAATCGCTCGGAAATCTTTTTATATTTCATGAGTCAGATGAAAAGAGCTTAAAGGAGACTTGTTTTTTGAGGAACGAGTGATGTTTTCAGATAGCTGCTAGTTCCAAGTAATGTTTGGAACTTTTTCAATCACGACAGTGTAAAGAAGGTGGCTAATAGGATCACTTGTCACAGTTGTTCCTCAGAATGCGTAAACAATCGAAGAGAGGTGTATGATCGGCTAAAAAAGAGTGGAGGTTATGGTAAGAACATGTCCAAGGCTCAAAAGATGATAATAATGCGATCGCAATGGTTATTTACCGAAGGTGGGTTCATTTTTTAATGAGCTTAAACTCTAGTGGAACATATGCTCATTTCTATCTTTATTTTTTAATGAGCTTGAACTTCGCATAAAACTACTCATGACAATGGTCATTGATATTTGATTCACCATTAACATTATGTTCTTTCGACGGTTATACTACCTATTCAATTGCTCCATCAAAATGATTAGAAATGAGGACATATGCTTGAAAAACGAGTTAAAAAACTAATACCCTACTTAAATTATGTGAAAAGTAAATTAAAAATAGTTTTTACCCCTCATTTTACCATTTCATTTGGAGTTGTTTTTGTTGGAGCTCTCGAAGTGTTTTCCCCCTTGATTTTCATCAGTTGATTCTGGGAGATTCTGTGGACGATTTTCAGCGCCGTCTGGACCAGGTAGGAGCTGAACCTGAGCTCTTCAATTGCATTCTTTCCTTTTTTATTTCTGAGCATGTTTTCCTGCTTTTCTGGGCCTCTGGGGTTTGAACATTTCATTCTTCCCCCATGGCACCTAGTATACATCAAAAGGTGTGATGCATCCTAGGCTGGCCATTGGCCAACCAGTATGCATCTCACCTACTACACAGCTAGCGTGCGATGGGCGCAAGGAGGAAAACTTTTGCACTAATTTTTCATGGAAATTTAGCCTGTATTTTGCCAAATCAGGATCCTAATTCTTCTCTTGTTAGTATTTTAGAGATTCATCGGAACAAAATGGTTGTTACATGGTGTGAACGTGAGCATGAAGAAGAGGACATGTTTTCCCTACATGATCTGGGCACGATAACTGCATTGCGGAACTGTGGCTTGCACAAGTTCTTCCGCATATCTAGCATGAGGCAACAAATCAACTTGTTGCAATATTTCCTCGATGCATGGGATCCCACCAACCAAGTGTTTCAAATAAAAGGAAATTCCATCCCCATGACTATTAAGGACATCTACTTTTTGACTGGTTTATCGAGGTGTGGTGCTCCTCTCTCATTATCAGGTTCTATCCATGGGGGTGAATCCATGAGGGATTATATTCGTTGATACTATAGAGAAGGATCTTAGCCGAGTAGGGACAGCAATATCAATATCTGAGATGTCACAGACCAGACCTTGAGGACTATTTTATTGACCTTTTCTAGATTGGCTGGTAGCGTGGCCCTTCACTTGGCCAACAGGTCCTATATGCAGTACGCCTTGGAATGTCTTGAACCCAAGGTATTCAACTGGTGTGATGCAGTACTTCCAGTGATCAAAGAACAACTTACCAAGGTGAAAAATGGAAGATCCAAGAACTTTGGCTATGGTTCTATTCCGACCACTTTTTCCTTGGAGAAGATCACACTGATGCAGCCATAGTATATCTCACTTGGCCTACCACCACCGACTGAGCCATGGATGCAGAGATGGGTTGACCTTATGGCCAGACATGCTGGTCAATCACAGGTTTCATTCTTTGATGCTTTCTTCGAGTGGTTCAACCATCAACAGATGGTTTATGCCAAGTATCCATACGTCGGGATGGATTTCTGGGGTGACCCAGATTTGGTGCTACCGGCTGGCGAGCAGTGGGGTGTCATAGGTAAAAATATCTCACCATATCTTTGTTTATTATTTTTATAATTTTCTTGTGCTTTTCAAATGTTTATCAAGACTAATCAAAACTCATGTGATCATGCAGATATCGGACCAATGCGACCAGTAGTGCGCCCGAGAGTAGCAGCTACCATTCCAGTAGGAGAGGCTATAGGGAGGACCATCCTTCATGATCTGCATGTATCTGAGACCCTTGCAGTATTGCAGGATCAGATCGAGGGTCTCAACCTCGGTATTTTGGACGTGACGACCAATGAGCTGCCTTTGAGATTACATCACCATACCACTGGTGTGCCGAGCCGATGGACTAGGCTCTTGCACATGATTGCATAGGCAGTGACTATTTATCACTAGCACCATTAGATTAGGGTGCCCCCTTGCCTTTTGAGTTTTTGGGTCATATGACCTATTTTGACTTCGACACGGAACACTATGTACAAACTATAAATAGTTATATATATTTTTGATTTTCGTAGCTTTATTTTGGTTAAGTTATATGATGCTCATGCAGTTATTGATGAAAAGATTTTCTTTTACAAATGTTGCAAATGTCTATCTAACACATAATTTGCTAATGAATCGGTTAATGTGTTTAAGTTTCTGGAAATATGTTGATATTGAATAGAATCGAACTGCCTTTCCAAAATCTTGACCCTTAGGAACATACAATAGCTAGCTGGATTCCGAACAGAATAGATGCAGGTAAGCTGTAGAATGACGAGCTGTGAGTCTAGCTTGACGAAAATTCGGCATATGCCATGCATGATGGCATTAGAGAGGAGCTCTATCAATGCGCCATATTCAGCGATGTTGTTCATTGATCGACCAATACACACCCCTCTGAAACTGACTAACTCGCCGCTCGGATCAAAGATGGACCAAGCTGTAGAAGATAGGTTTCGCATACTACGACTCACCCCGTAGGCGTGTCCAACAAATGATTCCAATAGGTTCAAAATTTGTAACAAAATGAAAAAGTAGATTACCTAACCAAAACGATCACTCTTAATGAAAAAAAACATGTAACAAAAGCATATGAAGAGGTTACCATGCCGAGTCAAGCATATTAACGTTTAAGGTACAACTCGTTTCGGGGTTGTGACAGTGGAATCTCGTCGTAATATAGTAGCTCATAGGCTCCTTTTGCTAATATGTGCTTAACAATATAGGGACCCATCCAAAAATAATGGAACTTACCTGCTCCCAATTTATCGGATTCCTGATCGTAAAGCAAGACCAGGTCGCCTTCTGAGAAAACGTAGGGTTTGACATTTTTGTCAAATTGTGCTTTGACTCATTTCTTATGTGCTTCGTTAACCAAGGAAATGTCATGATGGGTTTCATCTAGCTGGATTAACTCTAAGAAACAAGCCTCTTCCTCTGAAGTTCCAGGGAGGAGGTCAACTGCGAGCTTGAGAGATGAAATTTCACACTGAACTGGTAAGATTGCTTCTAGGCCATGCATCAGCTGAAAGGGCATAAACCTGGTAACATTTCTCACCAATGTCTAGTATGCCCACAAGGGTGAGTAAAGGATTAGGTGCCAACTCCATTTATGGACTCCAAACATCCTTTGTAGCATGCATTTAAGGACTTTGTTGATCACCTCAACTTGCCTGTTAGCTTGCAGATAATACGGAGTAGAGCTGTCGTGGGATAGTTCTAATTTGGCAGCCAATTCAACCATCATGTGATTGCAGAAATGTAATCCATGATCTGTGACTATAGGTTGTGGAATGCCGAACCTGGAGACTACATGATTGAAAAATAAAAGAGCGGTTGTTTCACCACTATTGTTTAATGTAGGCATCCCCTCAGCCCATTTCGTAAAATAGTCAACTGCGACAATGATATACCCATGTCCCCTGGCCAAGGTGGGGTTACATTGCATGAAATCTATGCCCCATTTGGAGAATGGCCCAATAGCAACTACTAGCTGTAGAGGTGTGGGTGGAATTCTGGTTTTGAGGTCGAAGATTTGACAAGCATGGCAACTTTTGACTGCGATTATGCAATCTTTGAATATTGTTGGCCAGAAGTATCCTGCTAGTAAAATATTTTGTGCCATAGCATAACCATATCGATGCCCACCACATGCACCTAAATGACAATCATTCAGGACTTTTTTGGCCTCCTCATGGGTGAGGCACCTTCACAAAACTGTATCGACACCATGATGGTAAAGTGTATCACCGACGATCATGTAGTCTTTTTCTTGGTATCGAGTACGTCGCTATTCTAAGTGAGACGTGTTAGACCTATATGTTTGGGTTTGGAGATAAATGATTATATCTCCATACCACAGATCTCTTGAAGATATCAGAAACAAAGATTCATCCATGATCGTTGCGTTGGATGTTGAATCATTGGATGACGATGGGAAATCACATAGTAACTCTGCAAAAACTAGAGCTTTCTTTGATTTGGATTTTACAAATTCTAGATCAAACTCTTGCAAAATTTCTATCCACTTCGAATATTTGCCCCCAAGGAACTGTCGCGACAAGATGTAAGTCATGGGTTTGCAATCTAACAAAATGGTAGGTTTTCAAAAGAGAAAATAGTATCGAAATCTCTGTATTGCTTGAATAACTGCAAGAGCTAGCTTTTCAACATAGGAGTACTTGCTTTTTGTATCATTTAATTCTTGACTTAAATAATAAATAGGATGTTCGATTCCATTGTCCTCTTGAAGTAAAACCATTACAATGGTCATATCTGTTGTAGCCAAATACAGGTTAAAGTCTTTTTGATAATCAGGAGCATACATTAATGATGCTTTTATTAGGGATTCCTTTAGAGCATCAAAGGAATCTTGGGCAACCTGATCCCAGTTGAAGGGTACTTCTTTTTTCAACAGATGCGTATAAATTTTAGCAAGTTCAGCGTAATTTGGAATGAAACTCCTTAGAAAGTTTTCTTTCCCTTAGAGTTTCTAAATCTGAAGCAAATTTGAAGGTGGAGGCAAATCGATGATTTCCTGAACCTTGCACGGGTCGATACGAATTTCGTATTTTGAAACTACAAAGCCAAGCAAACAACCAGAACTTAAAAAAAAAACACACTTGTGTGGATTGAGTCTTATTTTGTAGTGTAGGCAACACAGAAATATTGCTCTCAAATGTTGTGGATGATTAGTCCGCTTTCATGAATGAGCCAGAAGATTGTCGAGGTATGGTTGAATGATGTTCTTGATGTCGTTGAAGGCATAATTCCTTGCCATCTGAAAAGTTGCCCCTAAGTTCTTTAAACCAAAATGTAGCTTACGGTACGCGAATATGCTCCACGGACAAATGAATACAGTGTTTGAGTAGTCCTGTGGGCAGATATTTATTTGATTATACCCGGAAAATCCATCCATAAATGAAAATATTTCGCATCCGACACATTCATCAATTATCTAGTCGATGAAGGGTGTAGGTTAGTTGTCCTTCGGACAAGCTTGATTTACATCCCTGTAATCAATGCACACTCTAATCGTTCCTTACTTTTTCATCACAGGAACAATGTTCGATACCCAATCAGTTAGAGGAACCGAGTAAATGAAACCAGCATGGAGAAATTTTTCAACTTCTGCCTTGATGGTAGTTACTTTCATTGGGTGCAACTACCGAAGCCATTGTCTTACTAGTTTGACATCTAG
Source organism: Pinus tabuliformis (assembly GCA_031772625.1). NCBI lineage: Eukaryota > Viridiplantae > Streptophyta > Pinopsida > Pinales > Pinaceae > Pinus > Pinus tabuliformis. The sequence continues at coordinate 1,372,586,396 of CM062820.1, forward strand.
ATACATCTTAATTTCATGTTCAACTATGCTCGAGTCAATGCTTGGAATTTCTTCATATGACCATGCGAAGACATCTCTGAACTTGTGAAAGAGAGCGTAATATACTTCCCGTTCTGAAGACGAACAAGATTTGTTGACATGAATATTCTCTGCAACATCTGGTTTCGTCAAGATATTTATGGTGATAGTTTCTTGAATATTTGACAGATTTTGCTCGGAATTCACCGTATTTACAGTATTTGATAGAAAATCAAAAACTGATGGATGATTAAGGTCCTTGGAGTAATCTTCGTTGTAATCTAGAAGATGGGAACGATGGTGGTAATCTTCCCATGGTGCCCCCTCTATGGTCATTGACTGAACAATTCCTTCGTCTGTAGAATGTACACGCGACCAAGGATCCAAAGAGGTACCATATTCCTTTGACCTATCTACCCAAATGCTTGATGAACATTCATTTGGGTTTGCCTCCCATGCCGAGCATTGATTGCTACAATATTTCTATTGGGCTTGCAGGCAATACGTGGTGATGATCCATGCTAATATCATGTTCATAAATCTTCTGAATGGAAGATACCATATTGCATGTTCCCATTGTGGCCACTTTTGCCAGGTTGTTTGGAGGCAGTAGGGCAAAAGTACCCATCAATGTAGGGTCTTTTAGGAGGCCTACTCCGATATTTTGAAGCAACTGAGAGCTTCCGTGGATCATCGGGATGCTTCCCGTAACTTGTGAACTGTTGGGGAGAAAGGTTTGTTGGTCAACAATTGTAATTCCCCCTTGAAAAGGAAATGTAATCTTTCTAAAATATGTTTACACAACAGCAGCCATAGCATAAATCTAAGGCCTTCCCAGTAGGATTTCCAAGATTTCCATCGATAACTTCAACATCAATTTCTACTGTTTTGCCCCCTAGTTTAACTTGTAAGTTACTAAAAATCCCGTATGGAGTGTATCTTCATCCATCGAATGCTTTTAACATTGTTGACGATCGCGAAAAGGGTGGTGATCCTAAAGTTCTCCAGCAGCTCATTGACATAATACATGTAGATGCCCCCTCATCAATAATTGTTTGCAGAACAGTTTTTGTTGAGGGCTTTCACTTGAATGAGGAAAGCGAGTTCAGCTGGTAAGTAAGGTTCATATCCTTTATGATTAAGGACACAAGATTCGAATCCACTGAGTCAATCCCATCTATTGCTGATAATAGAGCCTGCTTTTGGGAGGGGCAATTTTGCAGTGCTTCAAGCGTTGACATAGCAAACGGCGATTGGGCCATGTCCTCTACTATATTATAATTCTATGCCACTCTGGCATGAGGATTAAATGTTGATTTGTGTACTACTCCCTTTGGCGGCTTTATCATTAGCTCTGGAATGATGGGTGGCACAACTTCAGTTGAAGTTTTTGTCGAACTACTAGGTTGATCAGTAGCCTTGTTGTTCGACAGCTCTGGATTCCCATAATCATTATTCCTTGTCGATATCAAAGCATCATTTTTCTATTTTGAAATGGACAACATAGGCACCTAAGATGGGGAAGCATTGTCGCTACCAACCAGATTGGTTCCTGGGTTTGGAAATGGGTCAGTCAATACTATTGAAGTTCTTGAATTCTTAAATATTTTCTTAACTTCAGCTTTATATGGACAGTCTCTCGTCTAATGATCCTCATTGCATATGAGGCATGTCTGACTAGGTTTATTTTGCCCAAAAGGGTTTGCAGATGATTTTTCAGGAGATGAATCATCCTATTTCTTCTTTTTGCTCTTCCCTTTCTTCTTGCCTCCTCGTTGCTTCAGTTCTTTGCCTTTTTCGGTCGACACGGCATTAACCTCCGAGGCAAGAAGTTCTTCATTTGCATTTTGACCAGAAACCTTACGGGCTTTCTTAGATGTAGCCTTTGTTGATTTTGTGCTTGTCGTACCTAGCACGCCATCGCTGGCATGAGAGTCTTTGTTTGATTTAGGAGGAGGAGGAACGTAAAATTCTATTCTGGGAGCATCAGGGATTTTGTCATAGAGCTTGCTAGACTGAGTATAGATCAAGTCTATATATTGTGCACGAGCAATGACTTGCTCTTCAGTGATGACTCCTCCCTTTGCCACATCTAATATAATAGAAGGCAACAATGACTTAATAAACCATTCAAGCAGTAGTTGATCAGGAACATATGTTTTTACCATTCTTCGACGACATCACCACTCATGAATATGATCAGATATGTGAGTGGATGTCGTCTACTTGAAATTGGTAAGAAGCTTTGTTCCTGTTTCGTACCTTATTGGTAACTGAAAATGGTTTAAAAAGGTGGTGGCAAGGGCACCGAAGTTATCAAACGAAGCTCTAGGCAATTTGATGTACCATTTTGTTGCTCGACCAATTAACGTTCACTAAAAAAGGTGAAGCCTAATCAAATCATCATTTAGAGTGTTGGAGGAACACCATAGATGAAAGGTCATCACATGATTCAATGGATCTTCACCCGGATTTCCATTAAATTTAGGAATATCTGATGGACGTTTCTGAGGAATCACTGACCACCAAGGGGCATAAGCAATTTGATCATTTGCTGGCCGATTTAGATCTGGTAACTCTAAAGTCACCACGAAGGGCAACTGTTGATTCAAGTTCAGTGAAGCATACCCAGGATAAGATGGGATTTCCTGAGCAGTGGGTCTTTGCATACCAGCATAATGCATTTGATGCTGATAACTTTGATAAGGTTGCTAGGCATATCCAATTTGGGATGATTGATGATAACCATTTTGAATATACTGCTGCCCATTACACTTGCTGGAATTGCGGTTGTTGATGTTGCACGAGCCATTGTTGTGAAACCATTTCCTGTTGCCAAATACTAGATGTTTGATGAAGATGAGGGGTAATAATACCCATTTGAGCCTGAGTCACTCCTGCTAAGGAGCCACCAACCAGTGATTGTAGTTGCATCGTGGAGACAAGAGGCTGTTGTATTACGACATGAGATACTTGAGGTTGGCATACAACAGGCAACGCTTGTACTTGCTACACCATCACAATAGCTGGTGTAGTGGGGATATTCGAAACAGGTAGACTTGGTTGCATTAAGTATACAAATCTTGGTTGTTGAGGTAGTATTGGCACCCAACCACTGGTTGTGATCCCAATTTGACCGGAATTTAGTTGTGAACTCTCATATGATTGTTCTCCCAGAGGGAACAATGAAAGGGCATACTGCCCCCCATATGACAGAAATCCAGTGCTCACAAGAAAGATTGGTTTGGAGACTGGACTACCCAAATTGATACTGTTGTGAAGGATCAATTTGCTGAGACTCAACATAAGAAATTCTAGATATCATTCTGGACCAACAAATGGGAACAGACCATACTATTGAAACAGTCCCTACATGGGCTCCTTCTAGTGGTTGAGAGCTATTTGAGACAGATGGTATGCCAGTGAACATCGTCAGAGTGGTGGTAGGAGGTTTTGCTACCACTCTATCAGATGACACAGTCCTAGATGTCGATGCTTGTCCACACATATCAAGTCTATCCAAAAGACTTCCTAGCGATTCTACAAGAACTTGCAATGAAGGGGTATTAACTTCTGAAGTAGAAGGATATAGGTGGATCCTAGTTCCAAAATGTGATGGAGTACTGTATGGAAGATCCTTCTTAATCTCTTCTATAGCAATCAATCCAGGTGGAAGATGTAGACCGTCAGGTTCATAAAATATTTCTGGTGTCGAAGAAGGTATAGATTCTGCAGTGATAGATGCTGGAGGGGTAACACCTTCTAAATCAACTCTAGATAGAGCTGGTTCAGGAATAAAAGTGTTTACTATTACACTAGGATCAGTTCTAATGTCCTCTTGTAATTGCAGAACTTCTTCTGTAGAGGCAGGGATACCATAAATGGTTGGAGTAAATGGAGTTTCAGAGGATGTTCAAACACAAGTTCCAAACGAATCAGGAGACTTTGACCCAGTTAAACAAGTTTTCTTGGCCCATAATGGTTTCGTTTTTGTAGTCAAAGATGTTTGACTCATCAGTCTCTGTGAACGACGGGGTTTTGATTGACTTTCTTCCACGATTGCGGATTATTTGATCAACTCAAAATAGGAAGGGAAAATGTTATTTCAAATTAAATTAATTTTAGACGCTTTCACACAACTTGCTTTTTCAATTCTTAAGAGTCGAGAAAAAGCTAAAGATGACTCTAGTCGCCTTCGATTTTTAATGAGCCTGAAGTGACAAGTGCTCAGATGGACCTTTTCCTTTAAGGAGTCTGAAAAGGAACGAAAGAGACTACTCTGGAAATCTAGACAAATGGATTACCAAATTAATTGAAAAATTACAGAATACTTTTTATGGTACGGCAGTCAACCTTTCTGAATGTTGTGTTCAGTGCATTGCAATCGATAGGACAATAGACACGGGTTCCTAAGGATAAAGGATATAGCCTATTGTGGTCTCCCAATATATACTTGATGGTACGTGGGAGCACAAGTCCGTACTGCCACTTGTCATCTCAAAGAGGAGGAATCACCCAACCTGTGATGAAAGTGACAGTTACCAGCCTTTACGACGCCAGAATACGTCTCTAGCCTAGACTTCTAGATGTTGTGCATTAGGTTCCAAAGCGTTTTTATGTTCATTGAATTTATTTTACAGTTGATCTTTCTTAAGAAGTTTTCCTTTAAGGTTAACCACGTGATGTAGATATACAACTCCTAAATATGCAATATAAGATGATAAACAATCGTTTACTCTTCTTTTTGCAATGAAAATCCTAGCTACTAAGGAAAGAGAAGCGAAATCCTTTCAACATAGAGCAGAGAGCACATACTAGATGCACTGTCCTAAATCAAAATCAGCAAGCAGTCTAAATGAAAATGCACATGCATGTATTTGTTTTCCACTTTCTTAATATGTGAATGAAAAAAAGAACACTCAATATAAATCTGAATTATTTCTTCTTTCAAAGCGACAATACTAATGATTCTCTTTTCAAAAATTGAAAGGGAGAAAAGACGACAATTTGTGATTTTGAATTGAAAACTGCTTTCGACACTTGAAATACTATAAATTTAGATCAAATACAAGAGTAACAGTGTAATTGACTATCAAAAAGATAAGGATTCTTTTCTTTGACTAAAAGGACACTTGCGACACATTCAAATCAAAAGACGATAGTTCGATTAAGTTACTATTTCGTAAAGGAGAACTGCAAATGGTGAAAAATACATAAAAACATTCACAATTATTTGTATATTGGAGGCTAAATAATGCAAAGGAAGGGGGTTTCAACAGTGGTATACTTATCGCAGACAACAAAACTCCTGAATAAAGCTGAAGACAATGAAGAAAAAAACAAAATCTGGAGGTAGAAACAGTCTTACCTGATCATCGCACTTGTAACACAGGGAAATAGGGATGCATCCTACCTACTGCACACGGAAGGTGTGATGCATCCAATCTGCCAAAAGGAGACAGTGCAATGGTCCAGGGACGAGACTTTAACTTGGTTTTTGGTCACAATATGCAACTTAGTTAAGGGATTTAGGCCGAGCTGATGATAGTTAGTAAATATAAAGTATAGGGGCTGATCTAATGAGGTTACTTGAGCTACCTCTAGGGCACTAAGGATGTTTGCAAGTCAGTTGTCCAGTTCATAAACAAACCCAGAGATTGACTGAAGTAGCGTTGATCTACTTTTCACTTGCATAGCAAATGCAGTTCGAAGGTTAACTGGCTTAACTTCAGGCTCTGTCTATAGTTTATGAAGCAAACAAATAGAGACAATCAATCAAACTATTCGCTCCCCAATGGAGTTGCCATTTTGTTATCGGGAAAACTAGTGTCTATTCAGAACTGCTAGTCCCACTAAGACGTGTAGCTATCTTAGAAACAAACAAACTAAAGTCACTTGTGTTTTCCTTTACGAGAGATAGATGAGAAAGAAGTAGAGAGTACCAACCTCAGTCTTTCGCTTGGCTCCTTCCTTGTTTCCTTTCCCCTTTGATAGAATCTCACCACTCCTTCCTTACTTGTCCCGCTTCAAAGAGCACCTGTAGAGTCAAAGCGGCATAACACCATCAAAGCATAGAGATCTATCACCGTAAACAACATAGGATCAAATATACATTGACCATACAAATGCATATATCAACACAATATTCAGAGATATACAAGAATATGGAGGAAAACTCAAATAGCTTTATTGATAGAAGTAGTAAAAGAGAGGATTACAACCACTTGGTCTAACCCAGCACCATCCTCCCAGCATGAAATCTTTCTTCACCCTATACAAAGCAAGATCACCCAACAATGTCTTCAAAAAGAAACCAACAACACTTCCTTGCAAATTACAAAATTCCAGCTCTTTGGATCTCTGGCATGAGGGATCCATATATAGATGTTTGCAGGGGGGTGAGTTGGCTTCTGGGATTTTGATTAGTGTCATCTCTCTGATAGCTCTTGGTTCCACTTGGATATTTCATGATCTCTTACTCATCCTTGGGTGAATTCAGAGAGGCAAGTGTCAATTGAGAAACTTCTAGAAGATTCTCAGGGTCTCCACCTAGAAAATTGCTTGTGCCATTTGTTTGATCTCGCTCATCGCACCCTACAGAAGGGATTTCCAATATGCATCACAAATTTTGCATGTGGCAGGTGAGATGCATCGCACCCTTAGCACTGGGCAGTCTATATGGTCCTGCTTTAACTAGTTCTGAGTTGTTTTTCATGGAGAACTTCTAGGAGATGATGTAATCAGCTGACCTTGCTCCTTATGGGTATGAAACAACACTTTTAGGGACTTAGAAGCCCTTGGTTTATGGACATATATGATTGGGGTTACAATGCCCAAATATGTCTATAACACTAGGATAACTAAGGAATCACTGTGACAGTAAATAAGATTAAATTGCAGAAGTATAGAAATAATTCACAACAATTAATTAAAGTATTGTAAGAACAATAGAAATAAACCAACACAAATTAAATAAGAACACACCGAAATAATGCAACACTTGATCAGAAGAATGGGCCGAATTATCTAACTAAGGCTGCATTGGATTCACAACTTATAGAGAGAACAACAAAATAACTTGCATTTAATTAATTAATCAATCTTATTTTGCAATATCAATCTCTTGCATTGATAACCCTGATTCATAGCATTGAACCCTTCTTATACAATACATAGAGAAAATTGTCTCTCAATATGGCAGCTAATGTCTATCAATATATAAGCATTGAAACAACCAACTAGTTGCCGAGAGAAAGACAAGAAAGGTGTAGAATAGGCCTGGAACCCATTATGTTGTTATAGTGTTGGCCGATATGGTACTGGAAGATCAGAATCTCTTCAGTGATTTGTACCTCTATCCTTTGACCACTAGATCTGCAGAAATGCCAAGATTAGTAACTCGCATAAGTAAAATATCCATGACTATTACTTCATTAATTAAATATTCCAGGAAGACAATGGAAGAGGTTTTACCATGTGCATTTAGAGGGATTAGTGGATATAAATGATACAAAAGGAGTAAGAGAGAGAAAGTAAAAATGGAGGGAAAAAGTATGCAAATTTGGTACCCAACAACACCCATGTGTGTCCTTTTTTACCTCATATGCAACAAGTTTGGGAAGGTCAAGAATCTTCTCGAGGATCGTAGCCCACCACTCCTTCTCCCCCTCCCGCTTCATCTCGCCGCCAAGGCTTAAAAATCCTTTCCCTCACCAAGGTTATATAGCTACCAAACCTACAAAATGTCAAGAAGTTCAACGAGTGTTATACAGTAAAATGACCTCCTCATCAGCTTAGAGGGGAAAGACATGATGACTAAAGAAATGACCAAGTTCACAAGCCCTGTTTCCAAGCTAACACTACCTATACACTAGCAACCTGGTTTACAAAGCTTCTCAGCAAGCCTAAGGGTCCGTTAGTGACCTAGGTAACTCTACTTATTACCTCGGTAATAGTGTTAGTAAACCCTAATGAGGATCTAAAAGTCAAAGGAGTAGATTTACTAAGAAATATCCCTATATTCTCTCCTAAGTCAACTCAGAAAAGCAAGAAAACATCAAAGATAGACCTATTTGGGGGGTTACTAATCCCAATGAAGTATGAAAATGGGAAAGAGCTCAAAAGAATGGCAACATCATTGCTTTTACCTAAGGAAACTCATGGAGAAACTTGGAAACCCTAACGTCACATGCTAGATAAGCAGAGCTACAACTATTGTGAAAGAGGTCAGTTCATTTGAAATGATAGCTCACATGATTGTCGAGCAGAGTCTCAAACTTAAGCATATGAAGTTGGTAAGAAGGGAGAGAGAGAGAGAGGAGCTGGAGGGGTAAGGGAAGGCTGATGCAATTGATGTTTGTAATCACTCTTTCAACATTAATATAGAACTGCAGTTGTACTGTCCACTCCGTGATGTTGGTACTATAATTCATTTATATGTTTATTCAATGTCTTTTAGCATGAGTAGGTTAGTTATGTGCAACTAGATGTCTTTTGTATATTCATGCATTGATTATCAAGGTTTTATGTTGCGATTACACTTTTCTTTTCTATGTGCAGGACCTAACCTGGAGCTAGCTTAGAGGACTTTTGCCTAGCTGCATTGCGCTCTCCAGTAACTCCACACGAAGGCTCAAGGTAATCAATCCATCCCACTTTAATAGTTAGTTGTTGAATATGTACATGCACGTATCTTCGTGATAGCTACAGATAATCTTACAATCTTCCAAGGGTCCCGGGAAGACCCTTTAGGGTTCCTTCATCTTCCATACACCGTGCATTAATCCCCATAGCAGAATTTGTGACTCTGCTAGGGACTACACTTTAGTTCTTGGTTTTCCCAGAAATTTCCTAGATCTCTCCTTCTTTCAGACCTTCCTGTACTTCTTCATTCATTTTCTGACCACTCAGGACCTTGCAACACTCTTCTTTCATTGCTTAGCCCTAGATTTGATCCCCACAACCATTTTTTAAAGTGTTTTTCCTCACTAACACAGATTACCTGCATAAACAAATATTTATAAAGCATTGTAGCTTCACAAGCAGAGCATTAGTGCCACCAGTAGCTCTCTGTGGCCTCTAGCATAGAGTGTTAGTCACCCATTTTTTGATAAACATCAGTGTCTGTGACCTCAAAGGGTTGGGAAACTTTCTTCTTGACTGATAAGGGATCTATAGTTGTGTTTTGTTTAACTACTCTATGTCTTGAACAATTTTTTTTTAAGAAAATAGAGTTCCTTCTTAAATTTTTTATTTTCATAAAAGAAAAAATAAAAAAAAATTATTGTTTTCTTCTTAGCCAGTTAAATTTTGCATTATTTTGTTTTACTAGTTGTTAGTGAGCATTGAAAAGTTATGTTGGTTATGCGAGTGTTGTACTGAATCAGATGCATGGAGTGAATATTTATGTATGAATTATTGTCCCTTTGTAGAAGCAACTTATTCATCGAAATTGAAAATATACAAGCATTGTTGTTGCATGATTTGAGTCAGAGTCCCATAAAATCTCATATGTCAACGCCCCTACCAAAGACTCTAATGAAGTAAAATTAAAATCTACCTAATAAAATCAATCAAAAACTCTTTCTAGAGTAAACACACATTAGTATAGGCTAGGATCTTGGGTTAGGCAGTGTGAGTAAATTTCCCAAGATCATACACCAAAACTTGTTAGGCCCCTATACTACTAGTGTAACCCCTTATTGTTATTAGCAGAACCCACTTATTATATTGATGTACCCATGTAGTGCCCATATTGTTACAATTGTGACCCATAGAAGCCCACTATTGTTATTATTGTGCCCTTACATTATTATTGTTATGTCGGCTCTGATTATGTTATGACCCCTTAGACTCCTATATATAGAAAGGAGGTCTTTTCATTTGTATCATCAAAGAATTGTTCATTTATGTAATGTAAAGGAGGTTTCCCCCTCGAAGAGGCTGAATTCTAAGGCGATGATCTATCTTTTCTATCTTTTCTTGAGCTGGTTTCATAACATTTGGCATCAGAGCTTTGGATTCTAGGGTTTCGCTGCTCCAAATAGGTCATCGTGGCATTTTCGCTATAACGTTTTTTATACGATGTTTCAGAAGTTGAAAAACAAACCCATTTGAGAAGAAATCGCATTGAACCTTGGGTCCAAATTTTAGAACTTTTCGCACTATATTTACGGTGATATGATCTGAGGAAGTTGGTATTTTTGCAGACTCCTGAATTACATTCCAAACAGGTGACCTGGGGAAAAGCATCATAACTTTCTCTCTAGGTATCAGATTGAAATTGGGTAAGAAGGTACAGAAAGAGGACGGAATGCAGTTTCGTGTATGCATTTTTCAGATCCAAAGATCGAAATAGTGACATGTGGCACTTCATACAAGTTCGCTCTTCTGGAAATGTCCATAATCAGGTCATCTTGGGAGATTGTGCATAACTCTTCCTTAGAGAATCCAATTTGGATCAGACTAGTGGAATTGGAAAGAGGACATAGAGGGCTACTATAGATCACAATTTCAGAACTTAAAGATCCAAAAGTACAAAGTTACAGTCATTTCAAGGTCGAGCTCCTAAAATCAATAAAAAGCAAGATGAGGAAGTTTGATGGCAAGGATCGTGTAAATTGGATACTTTAGATGGAGAAATATTTTGATCTACATGGTGTACAACTATTACAAAAGGTATGTATTTAATCTTCATATTTAGAACCAGATCAATTTTTATGGTACGAAGGGTTTTGTTCTCATAAATAACTTGTTACGTGGTCAATTTTCACGGAGGAAATGATAGCACATTATGAGGATACAAAGAGAAACACCTTCTTTAGAGCAACACCACAACAATTGGAAAGAGTAAAAGGGCTTTGTGACATAGTGGAAAGCAAAATTATGGAAAGCAAGAAGCATACCCCTCACAACTATAAAGATGGAAGTGTTGTTTCTCCTAGCCTTCCACAACCTACAAGGGTTACACCACAACAATTGGAAGAAAACATATAAAAAGGGCTTCGTTACAGTTGTGATAGCAAATGTACTAAAGGTCATAAGTGTGCTGAGAAGAAATTATTTTACATAGAATATGAAGAGGAGGAAGAAAAGGATAAAGAAACATCAAAAGAAGAAGATATATGCCAGGACCCCACCCCAGAGAAAGAAGAAATGAATCAGACCATATCTTGTAAAGCATTGGCAAGAATTACCACTCCTCAAACTCTCAAGATAGAAGGACATATCAAGAAGAAAAAGGTGCAAGAAGTGAAAGATCACATCGAGAAAGAAGAAATGAATCCAACCATATCTTGTAATTCATTGTTCGAAATTACCACTCCTCAAACTATCAAGATAGAAGGACATATCAAGAAGAAAAATGTTCAAGAAGTGAAAGATCACATCGAGCATCAAGAAATGAATCCGACCATATCTTGTAAAGGATTGGAAGAAATTACCACTCAAACTCTAGAGATAGAAGGACATATCAAGAAGCAAAAGGTTCAAGCAGTGAAAGATCACATCGAGCATCAACAACAAGTTCTCCAACTTTTAAAGGATAACGCCACTTCGGTGCAAAATCAAATGAAACAACAGGTAGATCAACATCGTAGTGAATTTTTTTTGATGTAGGTGATTGGGTATTTTTACTGCTACATCTCAAGCAAGCTATTTATGAGAAGGAAATGTTGGCAATACTACATGCACTTAAAAAATGGTGACCTTACCGAATGGGAAGACTCTTAAGGATGAGGATGTGGAAGCATTGTTTTGTGATATTTATATTATCCAAACATATTGGATAAATGAAGCAAGGGATGAATGGAAGAAGGATGAAGAAGTATGACCACTTATTCAAAAGTTGCAAAAGATCCCAATTCAAACAATATTGCCAAAAATTGAAGCGGAAGGAAAAATCATATTAGAACCTGCAGCAGTCACAGAAACAAAAACCTGACAGCTACGAAATTGATCAATTTCAGAGTATCTCATCAAGTGGAAGAACTTACCCATTGAATATTCCACATGGGAGGACAAGAATTTTATACAGAAGCATCAAGAACTACTCAAGCATTGAGGACAACGCTTTTTGAAGGAGAGGGGCATGTTAGGCCCCTATACTACTAGTGTAACCCCTTATTGTTATTAGTATAACCCACTTATTATATTGATGTACCCATGTAGTGCCCATATTGTTATTATTGTGCCCCATAGAAGCCCACTATTGTTATTATTGTGCCCTTACATTATTATTGTTATGTCGGCTTTGATTATGTTATGACCCCTTAGACTCCTATATATAGAAAGGAGGTCTTTTCATTTGTCTCATCCAAGAATTGTTCATTTATGTAATGTAGAGGAGGTTGTCCCCTCGAAGAGGCTGAATTCTAAGGCGTTGATCTATCTTTTCTATCTTTTCTTGAGCTGGTTTCATAACAAAAACAGTGTCATTAAAGAGAGAAATCCTTTTGTACTCGTATTACCAGGACCACTCGAGTAAAAGTGGAGCTAAATACGAGACAACATCAGACTGTAAGTGAAGGTATCTCGCCTTTGCTTACATCTCCTCTCGGTATTCTGTGTATTGGGGATCCCTTCGGGGATATTGGAGCTAGGTCAGGGACTCGAGTATCCTACCCACACAATGTACTGTTTGCAACTATGTCCCCCCTGGTAGTGTCTGTGATATGATATATCCTTAGTGGCCATACTTTTAGGGACTAGTAGAAGGTGACTGGGGTGGGATGCCCTGGTACGCAACACAGATGGACCTACTCTATCTTCAGTTTTTGGGAGGGTGCTTGTCTTCATGAGAGTACTTGGCCCCTCAATCCGAGGTTTGAGTGAAGCTCTAGATTAACTGTAACTGTACATTTGGCCAGCTCTCTCTATTATTCATTGTGATACTGGGTTTCATCTCTAGTGATCGGTGCTTATCAGACAAGGTCATTTCCCTCTACTTGTTGATTGACATACTTAGTGTATTTTTTATTTTTTAGGTTCCAAAGTGTTATCATTGAGACTTTAATAAACATCACTGTAAAATTTACTGATAAAAATTATTAGCCACCATGGCTACATCCAGCCCTCGTGGTCAATCTAGACGATTGTTAGGACTTCCCCCACTCACTATGGAGGATCTGTCGATCTCTAGTGAACTGGATTTCCTGTCTTCAGGAAATTAGTCTCCGTGATCTCACACAGAATCAGTTTGGAAATCCAACGATTCAAGCTTACTGAAGGATTTCTTTATAGGATTTCTTCCTCCATACAATCCTTCAATCATGAATCCGTTGGGCCCACTCTTGGTTCCCGTTCCATCTATACCTCATTTTTCTTCTGTTGAAACACTTCCACCCATCCCATTGATGACTAATAGGTCATGGGATTTTTTGGACTCTTTTGGTTCCCCACTACTTCCCCAATCAACAGTCAATACCACCCGTTTGATGGTGAACCCTGCTATCCCATTTGTCACAGGTTCAAACCCTATGGTGACACCCTCCACAAATGGAACCCAATCTATTCTAAGTTCCACCCATTTAGTGTCAAACCTTGTACCTTTGACAAGTGCTACATATAGCGCTCCTTATAACGCACAATAGAGCACAGTTAGCGCCAGTCCCTTCAACCAACAATATGGTTGGCATCCATTTTATAGTTCTAACCCCCATATTCAAGTATATATGGGCACTCCCAATATGCATATACCAACCGGGAGTGTAATAGTTTCCCCTCCATTTTCACGCATGCATGGTCAGTCACAAATTGACATTAACACTCCTTATGCTAGTCAAGGACTTATGGTTAGTTATGTGGCGAGCGAGAATCCTCAAGGAGATCCCAATCAATCAATGGGGACACCCTACTAACAACCTAAAATGAGTCAAGGGGGCACTACTTATCCTGGGGGCACTTCTATCCCCTAGCATAACAATCCCTATGGAAATCCACATTACAATACCATATGCCAAGGCACCTACTATACCATGCAACCTATATATAATATTGGGAACAACATGATGCGAGAACTGCAAGGATCCTCAAGTCATATTTTCATCACGTTGGTCATATGTCATCCCCGACTTGTACAAACTTACAAATCACCCCATATATCATAACTTACCTTGGCTGCCAATCCCACATAAAATACCGACAGACATTCCTGAGTTCGAAGAGAAAAAAGGGGATGATCCAGGTACACACATCACCATCAATCATCTATGGTATGTTTCTAACTCCATGGTGGATGATAGTATCCAGTTACGTCTTTTTCCCCACACCCCTACTGGGAATGCAGCCAAGTGTTACATTGAGTTACCATGCACGTCAGTGAATACCTTTGACGCTCTAGCACTAGAACTGTTAAAGCACTTACAACTACCCATCTGCTATGAAACTAGGATGAAACTCCTCACTTCATTACATCAAGATACTGCCACCCACATCTCTGATCATATACATGAATGGAGACATAGGCAGAGGTTATTCAAAGCTCCCCTCCCACACTATCTCTTAGCATATTGGTTCTGCAAGTCTCTACTACCCCAAATTGCTAAGGATTTCACCTTAGGTGGTGTGGTCATAAAAGAACAATCCATTCGTCATGCCTAGCACTTAGGTTTGATATATTCGAAGTTTGGCACTCTATGCGATGTAATTCCAAATGCCCCTTGCAACTCTAATGCTCCCGCTACTTAGCAACCCATAACGCACACCGATTTGATTATCAATGCAACCTATGGGGCTGTTATAAAACAACTCTAAAATCACCTTGCCCATATGTCAATGGACCCCTCTACCAAATTGACTGCTCTTCCTACCATCGCAATCAACTTTGTGCAGTTTACACAAAAACTCTATGGTAAAAACAAGAAGAATATGAAAAAGACCGCTCCTTCTGAAGAGAAATCAACAAAGTAGCAAAAATCAAAGAAGAAGGTTGTTGCACCCCATGACGATGGAAAGGATAAACCCACCAGATTCCCTTGTAAAATCTATGCTGAAGAACACATGACCTATCGCTGCCTGCGCCTTCAAGAGTGCATAGATTTCATTGCTAAAAAGGATATTGGTAGGACCCCTGCTATCTTGAATAATTCTTTTGCCACTTAGCAGTAGCAACACCTTATTGCAAACCAACCCCAACCCCCACAAGGGGGCAATGGTAGTTTGCAACATCCTTCAGCTGGTGAATGACCCTCTACCATTTACACCTTTGAAATGGTAGATCTACAAACCAGAGCCAAATATTATGGAGCTCCTGTCACTCATGCAAAGGAACCATCCTCAATTCAAAACCCACCATCACCTAATGATCTTCTTATCGAAAGGCCGATTTCTGACCTTGTACTTGCCCCCTAAAGGGGCACTTCGATACACAACACACAATACATCTGCACGTGCCACCCGAAACTACAACATTGTAGAAGACTTGGCGCAAGCACCATCAGCTATGTCAGCAGTCGAAGTATTACAAAAATGTCTAGTACAAAGGAAAGCTCTACTTTTGGCCATTGCTGATATCAACCCATAGTATTTCATGCTTGTAATTTTCGACATGGAAAAGTGTAAACCTCCCCTTTCTCACCAGCTTACATTTCAGGTGCAAATATTTTCAAAAGGTAAAGGTATACATAGAACTTTCATTAACGAAGGTTCTTCTACATGTGTAATGTCGGCTTCATGTTGGCTCGCTTTGGGTTCTCCAACCCTATCTACACCCATGAATTCCCTTAAAGCTTTCGACGACCACGCTTTCATCTCAAAATGTTACCTAGCTAGCTACCCCACCACCTTGTATGGGAAAACGATAAGGGTGGACATCAATGTGGTAGATAGAAAGCTTGATTATAATCTCTTGTTGGGTCGTAGTTGGACTTATGCCATGATGGCCATTATGTCTACTATCTTTCACATCATCCTATTTCCATTGGATGGAAAGGTAGTCGCAGTGGACTAGCTATCCTTTTGCAGCCCTGATTATTCGCCATTACCAAGTCGCTTTGTACTCTTAGTGGGTGGTGTACCTGAATCTTATGTTAGTATCGGTATCGGTCTACTGAAGGGCTCTTCCCTGATGGGTTGTTTCCCTCTTCTGTTGCCAGCGGTTCAAGAGATGGTCAATATGGTTTCATCCATTATTCACAAAGCGACCGATCCTTGGATCCTACTGGACCCTTCAGACATTGACACTTACGGAGAACAAATGCCATTGTCACCAACTGAATTGGCCTACCAGGCCATTGAAACTACATCTGAATCTCCGGTCACTTTGGTCCCAACTAATGGTACCACTAACCCTCCTATAACTGCTCCTTCTTTGGATCCCATCAATCAAGTCCTACATATAGATGAAGCCTTTTGAGAGATCATGAGTTTAGAAGAGTGACCTTGTGAGGACTCGCACCATCATGTTTCCATCTCTGATTCGGACATGATGCCTCTTCAAGTCCTATCACCTGACACACCTGAAACTGTTTCCTCACCATATACGACTATCCAAACTTTGGACTCAGAAGGAAACATGGGAAATATTTCAAAGACGTTGCTCATCGATATTTCTCTCATGACATGCATCATGGAAAACATCTAGATTAGAGCATATTGCAATCCTAAGGAAATTACATGTTGCACCTGCCTTTTTAAGCAATTCTACGATGTATTCGCTTGGTCTTATGAGGAAATTCCCAAAATAGATCCATCCATTGTCGAGCACGAGATCAAGATATATGACAATTGTAAACTTGTCTGCCAAAGGCTTCGACTAGTCCACCCATGAAAAACTAGAGCCATTAAAATTTAGGTGGAAAAGTTATTACGTGGGACTTTCATCTATCCCATTACCTTAACAAAATGGGTTTCCAATCTAGTTCCTGTCGATAATAAACAAGGAACCATCCACATATGTGTCAACTATTAAGACTTTAATGGCACCTATCCAAAGGATAACTATCTGATATCGTTCATCAACCAAATCATCAACGACTGCACTAGTTGTGAATAATTTTCATTCATATATGGATTCTCAGGTTACAACTAGATTGCTATAAAACCCAAAGACCAACAAAAAACCACCTCCATTTGCCCATGGGGAATCTTTTCCTATTGAAAACTCCCATTCAGTTTAAAGAATGCTGGAGCAACATTTCAAAGGGCCATCAACTACGCATTTCATGATATCAGGCATATCATTGAAGCTTACTTGGATGACCTTCCCGCCCATTATAAGCAGCGAGTGCAACAAATAAATCATTTAAGAGTCATCTTTCATAGGTGTCAGTTTTATAACATACGTCTGAATCCACATAAATGTGTTTTCTTTGTCGAGTTTGGATGCTTACTTGGATTCATCTTCTCCAAGTACGGGATTAGGATTAATCCTGATAAGGTAAACACAATTACTTAATTGCCTGAACCACAATCCATTCTGCAGGTCCAACATTTTCAAGGGAAAGAAAACTTTTTATGACGGCTCATCGTAAACTATGCTAAGTTGAAAAAAGGCTTTATGTGCCTACTTAAGAAGGGAGTGCCATAGTTGTGGGATGATCAAGTTCAATGACCATTTGATGCCTTGAAAAAGGTGCTTATATCAGCCCCACTCCTTAGCGCTCCGAATAATGGATGCGACTTTCTTCTATACCTCATAGCCTTGCCATCCTCTCTAGGAATGATATTGGTTCAAACTCATGATGACCAGAGTGAACATGTGATATATTATCTATCAAAAGACCTAGATGGGCCCGAACTTAGATATTCACGTGTGGAAAAACTGTCATTGGAAGTCCTCTTTAGTGTCAACTGCTTCTGACATTACATACTGTTGTGACAAACTAATATCATCACCTTGGAGAATCCCATGAGACACATTTTCTCTCATCAAGTAATTGGAGGGAAAATTTCAAAACGGATCGTGATCCTCTAATAATTTGATTTGGTTTTCACTGCTTCCAAGGCGAAAAATTCCTTAGTCTTCGCCGAAATTTTGTCAGATCATCCCATTTTCAATGCTAACAAGATAGCTCATGATCCTCTTTCGGATGAAGTTGTCTATCCTATTGACACTGCTGACCCTTGGTATGGTGACATTCTTGTCTACCTCCAAGTGCAACGGTTCCACCCAGAGCTATCGTTAGGTGACCGTTGTCGCATCTGCCACCAAGCGTGACAGTATTTAGTGCTTAATGATGCGTTATATCGTCATGGTGTGGATACAATTATTCGATGTTCCCTCAATCATGAAGAGCCAGAAGAAGTTTTAAATGACTTCCATGATGGGGCATGTGGTAATCATCTTTTTGGCATATCTACTGCACAGAAAATTTTGTGCGTAGGCTACTACTGGCCAACCTTGTTCAAAGATTGTATCAAGGCTATTTGGAAATGCCATCCTTGTCAAGTGTTTAGAAATAAAATGTGCACTGCCTCGGCCCTACTGCTCCTGGTTATGTCCATTGGCCCCTTTGCCAAATCGGGGATAGACTTTGTAACTTGCAACCCCATTTCTGTTCTTGGAAAATTTAGTGTTTTATCAAACGCCTAACCCTCTAGGATTAGTAGCTATCCTAGAAACAATAAACAAAGTAACTCACTACCTTTTCTTTAATCAATAGATAAGAGAGGTAAGAAGAGAAACCAAACTGTAGCTTTCTCTTGCTCCCTCTCTCCTTTGACCGATTCCGCCACTCCTTTTCATACTTAACTCACATGGAAAGTACCTACACACAAGCTAAGATAGAAATCCATCAAAGCATACAAAAGATATCATAGAATCTAGAATACGATATACACCATATAAGAACATGAATGGAAAAAGCTTTGAATTTTTTATTGATAATAGGAAACATTACAACCCATGAATGTTCATGCTTGATTCAGTGTCTTCCATCTAGTTTTGATCCCTTCTCTCCTCATGAAGCAACAATTCGACATCATTACAATACTCTTACTAATCTCATTCAAACAACATCTCCTTAGCTCAAGAAATACCAACCTAGACT
The DNA here is from genome assembly GCA_031772625.1 of Pinus tabuliformis. Lineage (NCBI taxonomy): Eukaryota > Viridiplantae > Streptophyta > Pinopsida > Pinales > Pinaceae > Pinus > Pinus tabuliformis. The sequence goes on from CM062820.1 coordinate 1,372,605,400, forward strand.
AGCCTTTGAATGCTTGGTTAATTTATAGCTGAATGGAGGAGGTTAAGCCATTAATGGCCTTCATGAATGCTCTAGAAAATTTGGGAAGTGGTTCCATGGAGGAAGGGATAATGGATTAAGGTTCATTCATCCTCTTCCTCATCCAAATGTGAGCTGAACCAACCTGGAAACTTGTAGAAGTATCCATTGGATGAGGAACCCATTGGATTCATTAAAAAAATTCAATGAATCTCACTCAGTGCAGGTGAAGCAAAGGCTAAGTGCACTGTAGCGCACCCAGTTAGTGTCGTTTCTGCATTGCAATGCACCCTGATAGAAGGCTACCTGTGTTGATCTCCTTAGGGACACTTCTTGGATGAATGGTGTCATGGAAACTCTTAGGAGGCAGGCATGATGTAAGCTGACCTCATTAGGGAATGAAAACAACTGAATTAGGGATTGATGGACACTAATAGTACTGATCTGGAAGTTGAGATTGATGTGCCCAAATTGACCTGTAACAATTGCCCCCTAAAGCATGAAGTTGAAAATAAACATGTCGAGTGAGATGCTTTACCATTTGGAGAGAAGGTTTTGAAGTGGAAGGTGACCTGCATCAGTTACAATACAAATATCATGATAATTTGATTGTTTCTCATGAACTAGCTAAGGGAAGGCATACCCATGCTCAACTTATAAACTTTCATTACATGTACAAATATAGTCGTCTATAGATATAGACCCATGAATGGATGACTATGAATGTAAGGAAATTTGTACATTTGATATAGTACTCCTGAAAATATATCGCAACCCGGATGGATGAAACTAGATCTGGGGTCTTCAATCTCATTCAATCTTCACTCGATGTACAAGTATAACCATGTGAATAGATGATCTAATGTCGAACATGGAGAGACATCATCTTATTACTAGCCAATGATGTAAGCCATTAACAGATGCAAGAGGAATCACCGATAATGATAATGACCCTCAAGGTACTACAATACATTTCACAAGGTGTGAATAAATTATTTGATGTCGAACACCATACAAATTCTTTCGGTCGAAGGCTAGTGAGGTCAACCTATCATCGAAAGCGAGAAAACTGCCATTGATGTATGCAAGATTGAAGGTACAAAAGGGGTGTTTCTAAGTCAACTTCTTGGATGATGTGTTGATGTCGACAAGAAGAGACTTGTCATAGGAGGGCCCTGATGTATCCCACATGAACGACGTGAAATGAGGTAAATGATTTTGGATATTTAGTATCGATTGACGACACAAGGTTCAGGAATGGTGGGCATGAAAATGAAGGTTTATTGTATTGTAAAGGATGAAATTTTGAACTAAATGACTTTTCTTGAACATATCAGCGACAGTGAGGTGAATTGGTAACATTTACCCAAAACAAAGTGATGGATGGTATGATAGACTAAGGGTGTGATAACCATCAAGCTAAATGACCCAACCCACATAGTCATGGTGATCAAGTGAAAGTGTCTTGTTCAAGAGTGACCTACTACCATAAAGTATTCTCGACTTTTTCACATTTTCCCCAGTCATTTCTGACTAGTACCTCTTTAGTTTTTATAAAGCTTTAGGAGGATAACATATGCGTGTTGTATAATTCCACCCTTCAGGTGAATACATCTGTATTTGATGTTTTAACGAGTCTAACGAAGGTGAAACTTGGTCTTGTCTAGATGGACAAGTTTGTCGCTATTTAATGCTTTTAATGAGTTTAATGACAAAGATAGCTCAGTACTTTTCACATTTAGAGAGTCTGAAAAGGGACTAAAAGGAAGCTCCACAAGTTATTTTTCATAAATTTGTCTCTCAAGTCCGAAAAAGCATAAAATAATAGAAGACAGAACCTATTGAGCAAGTTCAATCAACGAGCACCTCTTTCGTAGTTAATCTATCTCAGCTCGAAGAAGCGGTAAAATTATACTGAGTAAATATCGATTCTAATCCGTTAACGTGATAGAAATGACAAGTCCTCGACAATATTTTCAGGTTTAGAGAGTCTTAAAGGAGATTAAAGAGGACTCCATTTTGAGGAATTAGTGGTGCCTAGGGTAGCGAATGGTTCCAATGATGCTGAAACTTCTCAAAACATGTTGATTTATGTGAAGAGGCTGGCTAATAAGACCACTAATTTCAACTGTTCCTCAAAAAGGGTAAAACAACCAAGTGAAAGCGTATGACCGGCCAAAGATATGGTGGTGATGGAATGAAACAACCAAGGCTTATCTGATAGAAAAGGATGATAGAATGAAAATCACAATGGTTAAAATGCAACTGGGTTCATTTTTACACAAGATTAAACCATAAGGGACTATGCTTGGATTCGGTTTCATGTTTACACAAGCTTGAAATGAACAAACTATGCTTGGCTTCAGTTTCATTTTTACACAAGCTCGAAACAAAAGACTATGCTTGGATTTAGTTTACATGCCCCCAGCATGATGAAAGGGAGAGTCTCCTATAACTAGATGGAAGTAACTGTGGTGAAGGAGGATGGTTATCCAACACCTATTTGGCTTCGTCTAGATAGGGACAAAGGTGAATGGAGTGATTCCCTTCACATAAACTACAGGAAAACTTAATGTTACCACTAGGTTCATGCCCCCCAAGCTTCATTACATTCGAGTAAGTAGACTACTCATGGTTATCAAGTGGATGGAATGAAGGTTCTTTTACAAGATCAAGTGAAAGACTCGACGGGGATTTTATAAGATCTACTCAAATACTCGACTTGGAAGTTTCTTGGGGGACCTTGTTTCATTTTTTAATGATCTTGACACAAGACAAGAAACTATGCTCATATTCCTTGTTTCATTTTTTAACAAGGTTGAAAAAATACCAAGAACTATCCTCATTAGCCTGTTTCATTTTTTAATGAGGTTGACATAGTAAAATAACTATCCTCATGCTCCTCATTTCATTTTTTAACAAGGTTGACACAAGACCAGGAACTATCTTCAGGGGTCAATCACAACTCATAAGAGGTCATGAAGGAAAGATCTAGTTCCAATGCCCCCAGTACATGATGGACAACATCACTAATTTGATTGTTAGTTGTTGTACATATGGAACAGGTTGCCACATAATTAACCCATGGTGGGGATGATACCATTGGTATAAAAGGACCACTTAGGGAAGATGGTTGACTAGGAGTTATATTTGGACCAGGAAATGAAATCTGGTCAACGGTGACAATGCTTCCTTCATGCAGGAGACAAATCACTTGAAAGAGTGTTGAAACAATAGCTCCCATGCCATAAACATAGTCGCGCCCAAGAAGTAAATTGTAATCTAAAGGGCCTGGGACTACCATCACATTCAGATAAATTATTTGTCCTCCTAGAGTAATAGGTAACTGAGGGAGGATCCCTAATGGTTAACTGGTTCCTATGTTAAAACCTAATAGATTCTAGGTAACAGGCACAAGTGGTGGCGAACCAAGCACTTGCCAAGCAGTTGAGGAAAGGATGCTTCTTGATGCACCCTCATCTATAATAGTGCTCAGTAAAATCATATTACAAACTTGTACTATGATTTGGAAAGGCACATAAGAAGGAAGGTAGAATCCTGTCATTTGATTCCAATCAAAGGAAGTGACTAGACTACTTGGAGGAGGTACCGTAGAAACGAGAGGATTAACCCCTTCAGTTATGAGAGCATGAGGATTTTCCTCTTGTCTTGATGGAATAGGAGGACTGCCCCTAAGCTCATTAGAATCTGAAGAAACAAAAAGGACCTGAGTGGTATCATGATCACTCTCTTTGGGAAAGGTACGATTTACTGAAGGTGAAATCGGGTCAACTGTTACCTCGACCTGTTGATTTGGGTCGGGTATAGACTCATAGGATTCACTTTTAGAGAGATTTAACCTAGAAACCTCCAATGGATACTTCTATAAGTTTCCAGGTTGGTTGAGCTCACATTTGGATGAGGAAGAGGATGAATGAACCTCAATCCATTATCCCTTCCTCCATGGAACCACTTCCCAAATTTGGCAGAGAATTCATGAAGGCCATTAATGGGTTAACCTCCTCCATTCAGCTATAAATTGACCAAGCATTCAAAGGCTGGTCTAGGTTGGAATTTATTGAGCTAAGGAGATGTTGTTTGAATGAGATTAGTACGAGTATTATAATGATGTTGAATTGTTGCTTCACGAGGAGAGAATGGATTGAAACTGGACGAAAGACACTAAATCAAGCATGAGCATTCATGGGTTCTAATTTTTCCTCTTATCAATAAAGAATTCAAATCTTTTTCCATTCATGTTATTATATGGTGTATATTGTATTCTAGATTCTATGATATGTTTAATTAAGAGATCTTTATTGTATGCTTTTATGGGTTTCTATCTCGGCTTGTGTGCAGGTACATTCCGAGCAGGTTAAGTATGGAAAGGAGCGGTAAAATTGGTCAAAGGAGAGAGGGAGCAAGTGAAAGCTACATGTTGGTTTCTCTTCTTAGCTCTCTTATCTATTGATTAAAGAAAAGGTAAATAATTAGTTTGTCTGTTGTTTCTAGGCTAGCTACTAAGCCTAGAGCGTTAGGCGTTTGATAAAACACTAAATTTACCCAAAAAAAATTGGCGACCATATTGGGGATCAAACCCATAATCTCTGGTCTGCTCAATGATTGTATTGCAATTTTGCCTGATAGAAGGCTACCTGCTCTCATCTCCTTAGGGACACGTTTTGGATGAATGGTTTCATGGAAACTCTTGGGAGGCAAGCATGATGTAGGTTGACCTCATTGGGGAATGAAAACAACTGAATTAGGGATTGACGGAACCTAATAGTACTGATCTGGAAGTCGGGATTGATGTGTGCAAATTAACCTATAATAGTTTCCTTTGCTGGACAAAACTATATTATTGTAGCTCTGGACTATTTCATGAAATGGGCAGAAGCTCTTCCCACCTTTCAAGTCGATGGGGAAACCGTGGCACTATTCCCATTCAATCAGGTCATCTGTCACTTTAGTGTACCCCACACAATCATTACAGACCATGGGTATTATTTTCATAATCACATGACGTCTGATTGAACATAGCTGCTAGGTTTTCGCTAGGGTCAATCATCCTCCTACTACCCCTAAGCTAATGGTCAAGTAGAGGCTGTCAGTGGCATCTTAAAAACCATGATTAATAGGTTAGTAGGGAGTCATAAAACCCATTGGCATCAAATGTTATATCTTGCGCTATGGGCATACCAAACTTCAGTTAAGACTGTTATAGGCTTCACACCTTTTCAACTAGATTATGGCCTGGAAGTAGTTTTACCAATCGAGTGTCAGATTCCTTCCTTACAAATCACTGTTGAACTCTTTCCTAACACTACTACTGAAGAGGAGTGCCTGCTATACCTAAATCAATTGGATGAAACCCATCAAGCTGCCAAATTGGCACTCGAGGCCCACAAGCACCGACTGAAAGCCCAGTACGACAAAATGGTCAAGCCTCATTCTTACCAAGAGGGAGATCTTGTTTTACTATATGATAAAAAAGATGACCTCTTGGGGATAAGAATGCTTCAACCTTTATGGATTGTTCCATATGTCATTAAAAAACCCCTCTTAAAAGGGGCATATGAACTTTAGGACTAGGAAGGAGTCCCACTCGCGGAGCCCCAAAATGGGCTCTATCTGAAAAGGTATTATGCCTAGTACTGCATTAGGCATGTGCTTTTTAATTTTATGTATTTATAAGTTTTACTTATTTTCAAATGTGATTGGGTTTTTTGGTATTTATTCAAGTATTTGTCTCATACATCTTTCTCGTAATGCAGATGCCTTCATTACCCTTAGCATATGTAGGATACAAAGATGGTGCCAGTCGTCACACACGACACATTGCATCAATTGCTTCGGTCATTTACACACTTGAGTCGGAACTATTTTGTTGTGGGGGATTCTTTCTTGGTAGTGCCACCAACAATGTTGTTGAGTACATGTCCATAATTTCACTTGTTACTGAAGCGTCATCAAGGAACATCTCCAATCTAGTAGTCAGGTTAGACTCTTAGCTTGTTGTTATGCAATTGACAAATCGTTATCACATTCTTAATCCAGCCTTGTTACGTCATTATTTAAGGGTACGACTCGTGGAAGGTCAATTTGAAGTTATCACATATGAGCACATTATTAGAGAATTTAATACAGTTGTTGATTCATTAGCAAACTATGTGTTAGATTGGCCTACACCCAATCAGGTTGGCTTATTCTCCTCGGCACAACAAACTAGTCAAAAATTAAATATCACCATGGTCAATGGCCAACTCATGATCTACAATCTCGAACACCTACTCATGTTCATCCCAGCACTAGATAATCCATCTCAACAAGTCCTCCTACCCTTTCATTGAGTCCAAATTCACATACTTCATCAAACCATAGCGGCACAATGCACATATGCATGTTGGATCATTTCGCATTGGCAAATATTGTTTCTTATGGGTCCATTCTCTCCATAGGTTGGTCATAATGGCTCGAAAGTTGTGCATAAGAACCCAAAAATCAATCAAAATGGGGCAAAAAATCTTCTGAAATCATTTCCCGGCGTTTTAAAATACACTCTAATACTTTGACGCTCCCCCTAGTGGTACACAGGGAGGATTAACACCGTCCAACAGGTTGTAAAGGGTGTTTAACGCTCCCTGTAGGCATACTCAAGGGCATTAATGTGCAAATACTAAATTAGGGCTCCTGAGATCTGCAAAAAATCCACCCCAGAAACTGATAAAAAGGGTTTATTAAAGTAAATATTAAGGTTGTGGCATCTACCTAGGACTAATGTCACATCGAATGGTAGCTCAGATCTCTTGCAATCGTCCGTGGAAAATCTACTCCTCTTTGGCTCCAAAATGCTCTCACGGATCTCAAATAGTGAAAATGGTGAATGTGAAAGCTGAAGAACTCTCTTATCTTTATTTTGGAGACATGAATTATCTTAATTGAAGTCATTAAAGAGGAAGTAGTCCATTCCTTGTGATTTTTATCATGCATAACCCCATATTGACAAAAATTTCTGCTTTTATTTTTCTTTTTTGATGAAAGCACTTTCAAGAATGAATGGCAGCAACCATTGCATTTAATTCTCAATGAGCGCTTTCTTTTATGGTATATTTTCTCTCTCTTAAATAAAAAAATACCCGAGTTTCTCATCATTGGGCTCGTTAAGCACCTACAACGATGGTCTAAGCAACTCTTTTTCATTCTTTTTCTAGCTCGTTAAACTGAGAAAGGTCACTTGAGCATTCTTCTTAGGCGCTTTTATCTCGCTCATAAAACTAAAAAAATCATGAATTCCTTCTTCAGACTCATTAAAAACTTATAAAGAAGCTCAGAGCATTATTTTAGGTACTTTTCTCACTCGTTAAATTGAAGAATCATGAGTTTTTATCACCAGGCTTGTTAAAAATCTATGGCAACAACATGAGCACTTGCTTTTTTGGAACCATTTCTTTCTCTTAAATTGAAATATCCCTGAGTTTTTCCCTTCTTCAGGCTCGTTAAATCTACGAAGAAGGAATGAGCAGTTCTTTTACCTCTTTTTCCTTGCTCAATAAATTGAAAAAGATACTTTGAGTTTTCTTCATTTGACTCATTAAAATTCGATGAAGGTATTGAGTTTGTCATCATGAGACTGATTAAAAATTCACAACGAATATCGAGTTTAGTCTATCTCCTTGTACTCGTAACAAAATGAGGTCAACATCTATTTATCATAGGTTTCTCTTTATCTGGACTTAGTAGATTAACTCATAGAAAAGTAACTGATCCGGGTATACTATTAAACCTTTGTTGCACCCTGTTAATAACTATGAGAATGGGACAACCATGGAGTTGTTCTTTATGATCTTTCTAGACTCTCTAAATATGAAAATACCACCAAGTTATCTCATCTGGACTCATTAAATTACATAGATGTGAAGTAGAGTTGCTCTTTTTACGATCCTATTCAAACTCTTAAAACATGAAAAGATCGACAAGTTTCCCTGTCTGGACTCATTAAACTAATTAGATAGCGCATAGAGTTGCTCTTTTTTGCGGTCCTTTTCAGACTCTTAAAATATGAAAAGATTGATGAGTTTACCCATATGGACTCACTAAAATAATCAGATGGGGAAAGTGGACAATACAACTATTTTTAGTATTTGAAAGCATGTTTTGGCAGCAGTCGTTCCCTTGAACATGGCACTCCCTCAGATAAATCTTCCTTGTGACAGCCTCTCAATATGAATCTTACCATCCTATGAGTTTAGCCTATATACCTCGATGTACTTGCATCTCTGTATCCTAACACTCTTTGGTGTTCATGAGTTTAGTGATGCATGGTTAAAACCATTGTCGTGCCTTCTATTGTTCAAGGGAAAACCTTTTTTCTTCTGTTTACTCCATCAAAGAATCAAGCATATTCTTTCATCATGCCCTCCATTATTTTGAGCCAATGCTCAAAGGTTCCTCAAAAAACAAATCATTCTTGTCCTGTTTCGTGTCGATTGATGTAGGACACATTATTGCCTACCTTTCTACAAGTCTCTTCCTATCAACTTCAACACTCTATCTAGGAAGACGATTTAGAAACACTTCATTTCCTTGGTATTTGTAGACATCAGTGGCAGCTTACCTTTTCTTTGGTCAGGGTTTCTCATTATTGGCTCCTGGTTAAATGATTCTAAGAGTGTTCGACGACAAAAATATTTTTCACACTCGCTAGATTGTACTGTGCATCTTGGAGACCATCACCATTATTGGTGGTCTTTCTCACATCTGTTAATGGTCTCCATTTTTTACTCGTAATCAGACAATTTCGTGCATGTTCAAAATCAACGCATATATTCACATGTACCGATCTATGTTGTTCGTTGAAGAAGAAATCAGGACCTTGGGTAGAGGCTTGCATCACTCATCCTTGTTTCCTCTCCCAAGTTGTGTATATTATTTTTTGGAGAGAGCTCATCAAAATGATCCTATTATGACATTGGTTCTGCATTGTTCTTATCCGCGGTTAGCATCGTCATATCTCTTTTATGAGAAAATCACTCTGACATAGCTTCTGAGCATGGGAATGCCCCACTCAAGACATGATTTTAGTTGTTTTATATATATGTGTGTGTGTGTGTGTTGTATCAGGTTTATTATACCACCCGAAGTTCTGATCCTCTCTCTCTTTTTGTCAAGAAGGAATAGAACTGTTAAGTATAAAGTATTTCGTCCATCATTGCAGCCTCTAATCTCACACTTTAGGGGGCATCTGTTCTAGAGTGAAATGACCTCCTCATTAACTCAGAAGGGAACGACATGATGACTGAAGCAATGACAAAGTTCACAAGCCTTGTTTCCAAGATAAAGCTACCTATACACTAGCAACCTGCTTTATAAAGCTTCTTAGCAAGCCTAAGGGTATGTTAGTGACCCATGTAAATCTACTTATTACCTTAGGAACAACGTTAGTAAACCTTAATGAGGTTCTAAAGGTTAAAGGAGTGGATTGACTAAGAAATATCCCTATATTCTCTTCTAAATAAACTTAGAAAAGCAAGGAAACATCAAAGTTCGACCTATTTGGGAATTACTAATCCTAATGGAGTATGCAAATGCAAAAGAGATCAAAAGAATGGCAACATCATTGCTTTTACCTAATGAAACTCACGGAGAAACTTGGCAACCCTAACCTCAAATGCTACATAAGCAAAGCTAGGGCTATTATGAAAGAGGTCGGATCTTTTGAAAGGATAGTTTACATGATTATTGAGAAGAGTCTCAAACTTAAGCATAAGAAGTTGGTAAGAAGGGAGAGAGAGAGAGAGGAGCTGGACAGGTAAGGGAAGGTTGATGCAACCGATGGTTGTAATCACTCTTTTGACATTAATATAGAACTGCAGTTGTACTATCCACTCCATCATGTAGTACTATAATTCATTTATATGTTTATTCAATGTCTTTCAGCATGAGTAGCTTAGTTATGTGCAACTAGACACCTTTTGTATATTCATGCATTGATTATCAAGGTTTTATGTTGTGATTACGCTTATCTTCTCTATGTGTAGGACTTGATCTAGAGCCAGCTCAAGGGACTTTTACCTAGTTTCATTGAACTCTCTAGAAACTCCACACGAAGGCTCAAGGTAATGCATCTATCCAGCTTTGATAGTTAGTTGTTGAATATGGACATGCATGTATCTTTGTGAGAGCTGCAAATAATCTTACTATCTACCAAGGGTCCCGGGAAGACCCTTGTGGGTTCCTTCATCTTCCGTACACTATGCATTAATCCCTATAGCAACAAGCTCCACCATCTGGTCACTATGATTATTAGATTCTTATGATGAATTATGATGAGGTAAATACTGAGAAATTCAACATTTAGACTTGATTGTTCCAATATGACAGGCCATTCGCTAAGTTAGCGACTGAGTCCCAACCCAAATTTTCCATCGAGCCTCTATCATCACCCAATGGTACCTTACATATCCCTCAGCTGAAGGTTGACTTTAGTCACAAGATCCCCAAAGGTCTGTTACGTGGAAATGCTACTTCTGCCAAAGTTGGCCATACATATAGCATAGTAGATGACTTGGCACACTCCCATGCTGCCATGTCAACACTAGAACTCCTCCAGATGTGCCTATCCCAAAGGAAAGATCTAATATCTGATTTTGGTATTGTGGATCCTCAGGATGACGACATGATTTTCTTTAATGTGTACAAATGAGAAAAGCCTCCCCTACCTTCATCCATTACATTTCAAATACTAGTCTCCACTAGAAATGTCACTATTCAACAGTGTATCATCGACGAACGTGCCTCCATCTGTGTGATGGTGGCCAGTATTTGGAAGAAACTTGGTTCCCCCTAATTGTCCCAATCCACTATCAGCCTTCAAGCATGGGATGGTCATCCTTCACAACCCCTTGGCTTATTTCGCCACTACCTAGTCACAATTGTCAGCAAGACTATCTGTATTGTCATTGAAGTCAATGATTCTCCCCTAGACTATAACATCTTTCTGGGTCGTAGTTATACTTATGCCATTTCATTTGTAACATCTGCAGTTCACCATAAGGTGTGCTTTCTCCATAGTGGAAATATCATCACCATCGATCAGTTTACATACTATGACCCCAAAGTGGAGACTTCACCTTAGTCCAACATTTCCTTTGTGGCTAACAACACAAATGTCTCATCCTTCACTAGTGTCTCTAAAAGAGTCTACAAAGCTTCCAATTTTCTTGGTGCTTACTATGGTCCACTGCCTACCCCTTATGAGCCTATATCATCAAACGTTTGCCAGCTCCAAGCATGGACGGCCACCCACAAATCATCCAGCATGCATTCACAGTAGACAACACCTCTGCAACTTGTTGTGCCTAACTAAACCCATCCTTTGAGTACTACTCCTCAAGGATCATTTCCTTTTACTGTTGTCTCTCCTAATCCATTTCCACCTAGAACATTTCCTCTAGGCCTTAACCATATTGGAGTAGTTCCCCCAGGCCACTATCCTTCTGATCAAATATCATTCTTATTTCCACCTCCTAAAGTTTTTTCTACACCTATTATGGCTACGTTGAGTTTACCCAGCATTACCTTGGGGTTCCCAATATTGTACATCAGTCTTCCTGCAAACCCTCCCCCTAACTATCTTAAACCTTACACTGCTTTAACCCTAATCCAACTTGTTTTTCCTACCCTTGCCTTTGGTTTAGTTCCATGACAGCCTCAACAAAAGGCTATTCCTATTGTGCAAGAATTCGATGAGGGGGTAAAGCCCAAAAGAAGGGAACTAAAGATAAGGCCCCCCTAGGAACTCGAGCTCCTCCTAAGCCATAAAAGCCTATTCCTCCTTGTTCTTTGTGTGATGTTACCATTCATGCCACTAATAATTTTCCTGAACTCCCTTACGTGAAGGATTTTGTCATTGATACCTTCCCTAATTCTAACATTCCTGAGATCCATGTCATCTTACCCGAGTCAGCTAAGAATTATAGATCATTACGCACAAATCACCCATGTGGTTTGTGTGACAATTATGGCCATTATTATCATTGTTGTCTCTGTCTCCAATATTTTTTGATACACTTCAAGTGCTTCGCTAATTATTGGTCGCTCATAGTGAGTCTCGCTCTACTCTACCTATGGATTTTGGTCCCACTCCTACACCAGAACATGAAACCTCTAAAACACCCATTGCGATCCCTCCCCCTAATGTCAAGATGACAGATAATACCACTCCCATTCTCTACATGTCTTCATCCATGAGATTGATGCCTTGTAACTCCCCTTATGTCTCCTATTATTATTTTGTGGAACCTTCTTCAATAAACACCCTCGCCTCGACATTTGTTGATATTTCATCTACTTCCCATATGTCTCCCAACCTTGACGATGCGTATGTGAACCTTGTCTCTCATGAGGATGCTTCAGGTAGCTCTTCTCCATCATGTGGTCCTTCTTCCTCTAGTCTACCCATCTTCCATTATGATGAAGACATCATGGAAGCTACAACCACTCCTAATTATCCATGGGATGATATGCACCATTGTGCATACTTCCTTCCACAGCAAACACATGACCAATATGTTGTGGAATCCAAATACTTTATTCATGGTGAAGTCAATTGGTGTAAAAATCCTATTCCTCCAGTAAATTGTTTTGAAGAAGGAAATATGGCTAACATTTACCCTACCATCAAAATTAACATTTAAAATAAACTAGGGGTCAAAGAGAATATCATCTTGAGGGCACAATGCACCCCGAAAGAAATTGATGCTTACACCTAGTTATTCAAGCCATTCTATGATTTTTTTGTCTGGTCTTATTCTAAAATTCCCTTTTTATTGTGTTTTATTCTCAAATGTGTACGAAAAGAAAGAAATTTAGCCTGTGGATGGCAAACAACCCTAACAATGAAAATGGTTTCTAAACATTGTAGATCTACAGCAAATGATAGAAACAAAACCTGCCAAAACCCCGATCTATGTCACAATCATAGTTAAACAACATAATGGAATAGTAAAATAAGCGCAAGTAACCCCTATAATCCAATGGAAACCATATATATAAAAATATATTTTATTAAACAACACTTGCAAAGTGAACAAATAGTGTTACTAGTCCACCTCTATGGGATGGGTTCTTGGCTATGCTCAAATGTCTTCAACATTTATAGAGTATCTCTACTCTATAATTTGTAACACTAACAAATAAAATGTTTGATCTCAATGAGAACTCAAATGGAAAATAAAAATGGTGTGCGACAGTGATAATAATCAGAGATACAAAAGCGAGTGCAACAATGGAAATAATCAAAATTGAATAATGAATGGAAAACCCTTGTATTTATAAAAAAATATTAGGTTATCCACGAATAATGAGTAATAATAAAATATTATTAACCCCGTTCTTGAAATAAAGGTTTGGAATATTTTATTAAATTTGGTTAGAGCGAAAAAGTATTTAAACTTTTGTTTAGAAATAATAAATAAATAAATGATTTATTTATCATCTCAAGAAATATGGTTGAGGAATAATAAACAAATAATGATTTATTAGTGATTTGGTCAAACTTGACAAGGAATAATAACTAATTAGTGATTAATGAATTATTGCTAGAGAAAAATAGAATAATTAATTATTTATATATTTATTTCTCATAATTGGGTCAAATGTGACAAGGAATATTAATTAAACAGTGGTTTAATTAATTATTCCTAGAAGATAATTAAATAAATAATGATTTATTTAATTATTCTTCATGGGTTTAGTTATAAATGACTTAACAAATGTTGTTTATTAAGTAATTTCTCACAATGAAAGCAATTTTACTATGGTAAAATTTCCCCTACATGGTGTATTTCAATCCATCTAGTAAATTATGGCTACATGATCATTTTTTTGTGATAGCATCCCAGAATAGATCCTAGTATTATTAAACATCACATCGACACTTGGTTGGATCCCATACCTCTCTGTCAAAAGAAAAGGCCTATCCATCCTTGAAAATGTGAAGCTATCAAAGATGAAATCAAAAAGCGCAAGTGAGGTGGTTTCATTTATTCCATTGAATACACCGCATGGGTGTCCAATATTGTTCCAGTTCTTAAGAGAAAATGTACCATCCATGTCTGCATTGACTTTTTTGATCTGAAAAAATCTTGTCCCGAAGACAACTTTCCCACAAACTTGACTGACCAGGTCATCGATGAGTTTGTAGGGAATAAGGACATATTCTTTATGGATGGATTCTCTGGATATAACCAGATACATATCTATTATGTGGATCAACTTAAAATCACTTTCACTAGTCCATGGGGAAGTTTCACTTACAATGTCATGCCTTCCGGTTTAAAAAATGCTACGGCCACTTTTCAGTGTACCGTGCCCTTCTTATTTCATGACTTGGTTCATATTATCCTTTCATATCTCGACAATTTGACTGCTCATTCCAAACTTCAGTCGCAACACATACATGATTTGCGTACCATCTCTCTGTGATGTCGCAAGTATAACATTAGTTGTAATCCCCTTAAGTGTGTGTTTCGTGTTCCTACCGGAAAAATTTTGGGCTTCATTGTGTCCAAATATGGTATCACTCTTTACATGATGTTATATAGGAAAAATACATCTTCATCAGCTAAGAGGAGAAATACAATTTGGTTAAGGACATGACCTAATTCACAGGCCTATTTGCCAAGGTAATACACCCCATAAATAGGCATGAGTAGTTAGAACACTTCCCATGCACTAACCAAGGGAATTAGTCCCTAGGTTAACTCACTGTTTCTCCTAGAGGGCATGTTACCCATGATTTTTGAGATTTTGAAGGTCAAAGAGGGGGTTGATTGACTGACACTCCACTTTTCACTCAAACGTCAGCCCAAAAAGTAGGAAAAATATACTTCTAACCTAACTAAGGATATGGTTATTACTAACGGAGTCTCATGGAAATGGAAAGAGAAATAAAGTGAGGAAACATCCTAGATTTTTCCTCAATGGAACTCATGAGACAATTGGAAACAATAAGCCCCTCATCATCTATATATGGAAGGCTTGGACATTGTGATTGAGGTCGAATGGTTGTCAGATGATTGTCGAAACTTTGTGTGATATATAGTTTTTATGCTGCCAAGAGGCTGAGAGAGAGAGAGAGGATTTTGAGGAATAGAGGAAGCTTGATCTAGCCAAGATGGTTGTAATCATTCTTCTTCAATCTAATAATATAGATATGCTACTATGTTTTTTACTTGATGGTGTTGATGTAGTGTTTATATACATGCTGATTCAATACCATAATTTATAAGTAGCTTAGATGCATACTATTTTATATCTTTATGTATGAATGCTTTAAGTACCAGAGTTGATATGTTCTAGCATTAATCTCTGTCTCGTTTATGTGTTGGTGCTGATCTATGAGCTACTAGAGAGGTCTTCCACTTTTCTACATTGTGTTCTCTAGCAAGGTTGCACCAAGGACTGAGGTAATCTCTCTTCTTTTCTTTGATTATTATGCATTGATATAGATATATGCATGCTTATTTTTGACAATTGCAATTAATCTGAAATGGTGTGCCTTGGATCCTGAGAAGATCCTTAAGGATATTCTAGCCACAACCTCCCATGCATTAATCCCTATAGCAGAATTAGCCACTCCATTGGGGACTAGACTTAGTTACCAATTTTTACCTCGGATGTTCCTGGATCCCTCTTTCTTTCCAGGCCTTCCAATTATTCTAGGTTCCCATTTTGACCATTCAGATTACTTCATAGCCTTCTTTACTGTGCTCATCCTTTGATCAAACCCTGAATGAATTTGTTTATAGCCTCTTCTCCTACAATGCACCCTAGTTGTGCAAACCAATGAGTTATAACATTGCTAAGGCTTGTAAATAGAGTGTTAGTCTCACCATTAATGCCATGTAGCCTCTTCTGAAGTGTGTTAGCCAGCCATTATCTTGCAAAACAACCTTCTCTATGAATTCCTTAGTTGGGAAGTTGCTTATAGGCTGTTTCAATGATATGAAATTGTGAACTGTGTTTGGTTTCCTTTTTCCTGATCAGTTTTTCTTTTTAGATAAATAACTTGAGTGCATTTTTTTTTTGAAAACAAAATTGACAAAAATGGTTTATTATTTTGTATTTTAGTTTGTTAGATTCTACTTCTATATATTGGGTTCGTTGTTAGAGATAATTGCATGTATACAAGTTGTGCATGTGTTTACTGCATTGGATGCATGGTGCTGAATTGATGTATAAATGATTCTCTCTTTGTAGAAATAACTTGTTCATTAAATTGAAATTATAAATCATATTTTCTGCATGGTTTGCTTCAGAGTGTCACAAAAATCCATACGTCAAAACCCCTTCCTAATACATTAATAAAGTACATTTAAAATCAATCTTTCAATAAAAGCAATGATTGACTCTTTTTGAACATACACAGATATTAGTCTAGGATAGGATCTTGGGATAGGAAGTAGTGAGTTAACTTCCCAAGATGATAAAACTGAGACTAGTGTCATTGAAAAGAGTAAAATATTGTTGCACTCATACTACCTCGGACCGCTCCAGTGAAAGTGGAGTTAAATGCGAGACAACATTGGAATGTGACAGAAGGTAGTCCTCCTTCAATTGGAACTCCATTGGGTATTATGTGTATCGGGGATCCCTTTTGTGATATTGGAGTTGAGTTATGGAGTCAAGTATCCTACCGACATAGTGTACTATCTATGACCATGTCCCCACTAGTAGTGTCTACAATTTGTGGTAACCATAGTGGTGAGACGTTTTTGGGGATGAACATACGATGATTGGGGTAGGTTTCCCTGATAAATATGAAAAACAACCTACACTATCTTCGGTTTTTGGGATGGTGATCATCTTCATGAGAGTACTTGGCCCCTTAATCAGAGGTTTGAGTGAACCTCAAGAGTAATTTTAACTGTCAATTTGGTTAGCTCTCTCTTTTACCCATTGTGATATCAGGTTTCATCTCCAACAAACAATGGCTATTAGAGAGATTCATATTCCCTGGCTACTTGTTGATTGAGTTTTAGAGTATTTTTTATTTTTGAGGTGCTCGTTGGTTATCACTGAGACTATAATAGAATATCACTATAATTTCTTTTTTTATTAAATATATCGGTCACCGTGGCTACACACGGCCCTCGTCATTAATCTAGGTGACAACAAGGACTTCCTTCGCTGACTCTAGAGGATATGTTGAGCCTTGGTGACCTAGATTCTCCCTCTTTAGGAAATCAGTCTCTAGTGTCTAAAAATGAATCGCACAACATCTCCCAGGACACTATACTACATAAGGAATTTTTCACTGAAGGAGTTTTACCTCCTTATCATCCTCCCCTCACTGATCCTTTGGGACTAGTGTTGATTCAGGTAGCACTTGTATCTACCATGTCTTCAACAATACGAACATCCAACATGCCCCAGGTGACTAATGGGTCCTGCCCTTTTGTGGACAAATTTGGTATACCATCACATCCCCCACCAATAGTCAGTAACACACAATTGATTGGGTACCATCCTATCCAGACTATGCCAAGTCCAATCAACCTAGTTACACCTACTATGAGTGGAACTAAGTATATTCTAGTTTCTGCCCCTTTTGTGTCTGCTCCTGAACATTACGAAATCGGTCCAATTAGCGATGTTATCACAATTCCCTTTAGTAAACATTTTGGTTGGAATCCTATATTAAGTTCAAACACCCGAGCCCAAATGTCTGGGCCAATGTTACCAACATCCACATACTGGTTGGGGGCATCACTATACCCCCTCCGCCTATAGGGAAAGATGGACCATCATTAATCGATTTACTTCCCCCAAGTGGAGACTATTCTAATGTCATTCATGTACCTACGGAAAATTATATGGTAAGAGGAACCCCTCAACTAGGTCTTTCTCCCTCTTTCTGTGCAGCCCCTCCTTAACCTCAATTGAGTTAAAGGGGCACTTCTTAACTTGGGGGAAACCAGTCTTTGCCCCTAGCCTATTGTCCCTTATGGACAACCACCGTATATCACTATTACACCACAACAATGAGACTATTATCCATTAAATCCTATGTATCCTTTTGGTAACAATACGATGGGTGGACCCAAGGTTCCTTCAAGTCATTCTTCATCACCCTAGTCAGACTCGGGGGCACCAAACAATTTTCCTTTTTTGGAAACACTCGTTTTGTCTGATATGTATAAACTCACTAATGAAACCATCTACCATAACTTACATTGGCCCCTAATCCCACACAAAATACCTACCAACATCTTGAAGTTTGAAGGGAAAGAAGGGGATGATACAGGTACACATGTTGCCACCTACCATCTACGGTGTGTATCAAACTCCATGGTGGATGGCAATATGTGACTCTAGCTCTTCCCCCACACCCTTACTAGAAATTCTACCAAGTGTTAAATTGAGTTACCATGTGCGTCAGTTAATACATTTGGTGCCCTTGCAATGGAATTTTTAAAGCACTTTTAGTTGCCCATCCGCTGTATAATCGGGATGAAGCTTCTTACTACCTTGCTCCAAGACACCTCCACCCACATATCTAGTGACATTCATGAATGGACATGTACACAGAGGCTATTCAAGGCCCCCATTCTAGATTACCTATTAGGAGATTGGTTCCGTACATCTCTTCTTCTCAAAATTTCCAAGGACGTTGCCTTAGGTGGTGTGGTAACTGAAGACCAATCCATTCGTCATGCCCACCATTTAGATTTGATTTATTCATAGTCTAGCACATTATACGATGTAATCCCCAATTCCCCTCGAACTTCCAATGCTCCCTCTAATCAACAACCAGGCACACACGATGATGGTCTCGTTGGAGCTACCTTTGAGACTATTGTAAAACGACATAGCGAGCACGTTTCCTAGTTGTGTATTGATATTGCTACATGTACCCAATCGACTACTCTTCCAACCATGGCTATCAACTCTATGTAGTCTACACAAAAGCCAAGTGGTAAGGATAAGAAGAAAAAGAAAAATACCTCTCCTTCTAAAGAGTAGCTTGCTACGCAATCCAACCCCAAGCAAAAGGCTACTACAAAATCTGACAGAGGAAAGGACAAAGTTGTCCAGTTCCCTTGAAAAATTTCTGCCAAAGACCATCTGACATAATGTTGAGTCAAATTACAGCCTTATAATTTGATTAAGATAAATTATGAACCTAGGAAGGTAAACTTGTGAGATGCATGCAGAGTATATGTAGGCTTAACATTGTAAGTGTCGATTAATCTAACTAGCCAATCACACAAAACCAATGACTCTTTCTTGCATCAATCACTAAGAAGAAAAGGCTATAGAGTGGATCAAACTTCCCTCTATAGCTCTTAAGATTGCTGATGATGATTAGGAAAAGATATAGAAATCAACTTCCAGCAAATTTAGAAATTCAGTTAGCATTAGAAATCAAATCTTCATTAATTCAATTCCACACATGAACAAAAAACTAATTCATTTAATCCAGTGTTTTTCATATATTAGAAATAATGCATTAGCTGTAAAATAAATTATTGCTACATATCATGTAATACAAAAACACTTCAGTATTATCCTTTAGCACCTCCTCAAAAACAACGCCAAAATGTTGAGTCAAATTATAGCCTTATAAATTTATTAACATAAATTATCAACACAGGCGGGTAAGCTTGTGAGATGCATGCAAAGTATATGCAGTCTTAACACTGTAAGTGTTTATTAATCTAACTAGCCAACCACAGAAAACCAATGACTATTTCGTGCATCAATCACTTAGTAGCAAAGGCTATAGAGTGGCTCAAACTTCCCTCTACAACTCATAAGATTGTTGATGTTGATTAGAAAAAACATATAGAAAACAACTTGCAACAAATTCATAAATTCAATCAACATTAGAAATGAAATCTTTATTAACTTAATTCCACACATCAATAGAAAACTAATTCATTTAATCCAGTGCTACTAATATATTAGAAAGAGTGCATTAGCTGTAAAAATAAATTATTGCTACATAACAGAAATAAAAAGCATGAAGACTAAACTATGGGAGTTGTCAGCAAAGGGGGGCCTCCCTTACTCACAACCCTTCCAATTTAGAAGAGCTTGACCACTAAAATAGAAATAACATATATCTTTATATCAATCTAAAAAATATATAGTCGAGTACAATCTGATGCATAGTCTTGTGTTGAAACGAACCTAGTAATCTAACAACTCCTATCATAGAAACTAGGAAAAAAATTATATATTTACAAAGCCCATATATGCCTCGAAATAAAGGAAACTACTAATCTAGGCCATTGGCTAATAGAACTGTTACAAAATATTGATTTTAGCCATATTGGGTCTAATCCATGACTAAAATCATGGATTAGAAGAAACTCGTCACATGGTTGTAGTTGTCCTCCAAACGGCCGATGAGAGAAGGCTTCTGAACGTGGGCGGTGTGGTTGGTAGATCTGAAACGGCCAATAGGATAGAAACCATATGTGATATATTCCCCACAAAACCCATGTTCCCATTTGACTTGGATATTCATGGAACATGGCTAGCTGCCGATGTTGTTGCAGGAAGTCCGAGCGATTACAAGAAATCCACAACTACAAGAAATCCAGAGTGTTTGCATGAAATATAATTGCACAATTGTCTCTAGGAATTATGGGCCTATTTTTGAATCAAAGAAAATTTTCACAAGAACTCGAGATTATTTTGCATGGTAATTAAATAAAGAGCATCCACTTAAGGAATACTAAAAGTTAGTGTAAAAGATGTTTTTTAGTGTTAATTTTTCATACCTTCACCTTATGGTACCCTTTTGGAAAAAACATAATTATTCTAACTGAAATAGGAATAGTAGGGGTTAAAGATAGTTCAAGATGGGAGAGGTAAAGTGTGGAAAAGAGTGTCAAAATCGGGCAAAACCATGCCCCAAAAGATACCGATGTATACATCTCCAAGAATGCACAGGTCTTCTTGCTTAAAAATACACTGCCTGGACCCCAACAGTCCTACATAACCCCTTCCTTGCTTAGTAGTAGAAATATATTATTTCAAACCCAAATCAACATTCAGAAGGGTCCAACAGTGGTTCAAACCATCCTTCCTCTAATGAGGGATCATCGACCCTTTACACCTTCGAAATGGTCAATCTTCGAACACGAGCCGAAATATATGGAGCTCCAGTTGTGCCTCGAGTGCAAAACCACCGGTGCTGAATGAGCTTCATATCGAAAGGCTTGTTTTTGATCTTGTGATTCTCCCCCCTAAAGGGGCACTTCATCGCATGACAAATAATACTTCTACACGTGCTACCCATAACTACAGTGTTATAGAAGATTTGGTGCATGCACCATTAGCTATGTCTGCACTCGTAGTATTGCAAACTTGTCTAGCACAACATAAATATTTTCTTTGAGTCATTGATGGGGTTGAAACTTAGGAGTCCATGCTAGCAATATTTGACATGTAGAAATGTATGCCTCGCCTTTCCCACCAACTTCCATTTTAGGTGTAGGTTATTTTGAAAAGCAGAGCTATCCACAGAACAGTCATTGATAAAGGCACTTCGACCTATGTCATGTCTAATTCATGTCAACTTACCTTGCGTTCTCCATCCATCTCTCCACTTTCAAATTCCCTGAATGCATTCTATGGCCATAAATTCATCCCAAAAGGGTACCTTCCTAGCTACCCCGTCACTCTGAGTGGGAAAATAATAATGGTTGAAATTGAAGTCATAGATCATCATCTCGACTATTATATGTTGTGATTACCATTGTCTCTTCAATCTTCCACCTCATCCTCTTTCCATTTGATGGGAGAATAGTCACAGTGGACCAGTTATCCTCCTGCACCCCAAATTTCTCCCCATTGCCTAGCAGCACCATACCCTTAATGTGTGGCATACCTAAATCTTACGCTAGTGTTGGTACCGGTATTTTGGAAGGTTTTTCCCTAATGGTTTTCTTTCCTCTTTCATTGCCTGAGGTTCCACATATGGTTTCAATGGTCTCCACCATTCCTCATGACCCAACCAATACCTATATCCTCCCGTCCCTTCTGACATTGACTCTTATGGAGAACAAATGTTATTGTCACCAGGAAAATTGGCTTACCAAGCCATTCAATCTGCATCCAATTCTTCTATCACTTTGATTATGACCAACGGTACCATTTCACCTCCCATAATGACTCCCTCTAATGACATCCTCGATGAATTCCTACCTACGGATGAAGCTATTCGAGAGATAGTATATTTTGAGGAGCGACCTTGGGAAACCTCTCACCATCATGCTTCGATATTTGATTCATATGAGACCCCTGTAAAAATATTGTGTTTTAGAACACTTTAGGTTGTTTCCTCAAGTTACACAATAGTCCAAACTTTGGATTTAGAAGGGAACATGGGAAATATTTCTAAGACAATGCTCATTGATATCTTAGTCAAGACAAGCATTGTGGAAAATATACAAATTGGACCCGTTGCAGTCTTGAGAAAATTGCAAGCTTCACCTACCTTTTCAAGGAATTCCATGATGCATTCACTTGGTCTTATGAGGAAATTCCTGACATAAATCCATCCATTGTCAAGCATGACATCAGGGTCTATGAAAATGTGAGGCCTATCTTGCAAGGCCTCCGATTATTCCACAGTCGCAAAACTGCAACCATCAACACTGAGGTGGAAAAATTATTACGTGATGGTTTCATTTACCCCATTCCCTTGATGGAATAAGTTTCCAATCTAGTTCCTGTAGATAAAAAAATAGGGTACCATTCGATTCTGTGTCGACTACCGATATTTGACAAATGTGTGTCCAAAAGGTAATTGTCTGACCCCATTCATTGACCAAATAATTGATGATTGTGCCAGTTGTGAATCCCTCTCCTTTATGGATGGTTTCTTAGCCTATAACCAAATTTCCATATAACCTGCATACCAACACAAAAGTGCATTCATTTTCCCTTGGGGAATATTTTGATATAGGAAGCTCCCATTTAGTATGAAGAATACTCGAGAAAATTTTCAAAGGGCCATGGACTATACATATCATGATATTTTACAGATTGTGAAAGCTTGCTTCGATGACCTTCTAGCTCATTCCAAGAAGCGAACCCAATACCTAGCTCATCTCAAAGGAATATTTCTTAGGTGTAGTTTATATAACATGCATTTGAATCTATACAAATGTGTATTCTTTGTCAATTCTTGATTCTTACTTGGTTTCATTGTCTCCAAATATGGGATTAGCATTGATCCTGTAAGGTAAAGGAAATTACTCAATTTCCCGTGCCACAATCCATTTTACATCTCCAATATTCTCAATGGAAGGAAAACTTCTTTCGATGATTCATCATGAACCACACTGAACTGATGAAAGGCTTTATGACCATTTGATGCCTTAAAAGAGGAACTTATATCTGCCCCACTGCTTAGTGCTCCCAACTATTCGCGTGACATTCTCCTATACATGGCAACCTCGATATCCTTAATTGGTATGGTGTTGGTCCAAAACCATGATGATCTTAGTGAGAATGTGAACTATTATCTCTAGAAAGGCCTGGTTGGGCCCAAACTCAGATATTCACATGTGGAAAAATTATACTTGGAAATTGTCTTTGCTGTCAATAATTTCTCACACTATATACTACTGTGACATATTACTGTCATTGCCTTGGAGAATCCCATGAGACACATTTTGTCTCATCAAATCATGACAGGAAAATATTCCAAATGGATTACTATCCTCCAAAAATTTGATTTTGTTTGCACGACTACCAAAGTGAAAGAATTCTTCGTCTTCGTCAAATTATTGTCAGACCTTCCCATAGTCGATCCTGATTAGGGAGCCAATGATCCTCTTCCAGATGAATCTATCTATCTAATTGACTAAGCTGATCCTTGGTATGGAGACATTTTGGTCTACCTCCAAGCACAAATATTCAACCCAGATCTCTCATCAGGTGACTGTCATCCCATCGGCCACCAAGCCAGGCACTATTTTGTGTTGAATGATACTTTATAACATCGTGGTGCTAATGCAATTCTTCAACCTTGTCTCAATCATGTAGAAGTGGAACATGTTCTTAATGACTTCCATGGTGGGGCATGTGACAGTCATCGTTCTGGCATGGCTAACACCCAGAAAATTCTATGTGCAGGATACTACTGGCCAACCTTTTTTAAAGATTGTATTACTACAGTCCACCAGCGTCACCCTTGCCAAATATTTACCAAGAAAATATGCTCACCACTAACCACCTTACACTGGGTTATCTCCATCAGCCCCTTTGCTAAATGGGGCATTGACTTCATCACCTTCAAACCCACTTCCTATGATGGACACAACTTCATTATTGTTCCTATGGACTATTTTACAAAACGGGCAAAATCCATTGCCAATTTTCGGGCTAATGGAGAAACCATGGCATTTTCTTGTTCGATCAGATTATCTATCATTTCAGTTTTCCCTGCATGATCATTACAAACCATGTTTCTCACTTTCAAAACCACATGATGTCTGACTTAACATCGTTGCTAGGTTTTAGGTGATAACATTCTTGCTCGTACTACCCACAGGATAATGGCTGAGTGGAAGCTATCAATGGCACCCTACAAACCATGATCTGCTGGTTAGTAGGAAATCATAAAACCCGCTACAACCATATGTTATATCCTTCTCTTTGGGCTTCCCAAATTCCAGTCAAAATGGCTATAGGCTTTACACCATTCAACTTTCTTACGAATTGGAAGTAATTCTTCCTATCGAGTATCATATTCTGACCCTAAAATTAGTTTTTAAACTCTTGCCCAACACCACAGCTGAAGGAGAGCGTTTTCTATCCCTCAGTGAGCTAGGTGAGACTTGTTGATATGTCGCACTAGCTCTCGAAGCCTATAAGCATTGAGTCAAACCCTAATATGTCAAAAATGTCAAGCCTTGTTCTTACCAAGAGGGTGACCTCATTTTAATTTATGATCAAAAGCATGATCTCTTGGGGGCAGGTACACTTCAACCATTATGGGTTGGTTAGTACATTATTACTAAGGTCAGTTCAAAAGGTTCCTATGAACTTCAAGACTATGATGGAATTCCACTTGTGGAGACTCGGAACAAGATCTATCTAAATAAGTATTATGCCTAGTGTTTCATTAGGCATTTGCTTTGTAATTTTATGCATTTATAAGTTTTTCTTCCTTTTTCATGACTGGAGTTTTTGGCTTTTCATGAGTATTTGTCTCATACACATCTCTCATTGGGAAGATGTCTTCAATACCCTTACCATACTTAGGATATGTGGATGGTGTCAGTCATCACAAACGACACATTGCATCAACTGCTTGGGTCCTTTACACGTTTGAGTCAGAACTACTTAGTTCCGCGAATGTTTTTCTTGGTATTGCAACCAAAAATATTGTTCAGTATATGTCTATGATCAATCTTCTTGTTGAAGAATCATCTATATGTCTATGATTGATCTTCTTGCTAAAGCACCATCTTGAGACATCTCCAATCTGGTGGTTAGGTTAGGCTCTCAACTAGTCATTATGAAATTGACTAATCACTGTCACATTCACAATCCAATCTTGTTATGTTACTATTTAAGGGTACATATGTTGGAACGTCAATTTTAGTTTATTACATATGAAAAACTTCCTCGATAATTTAATGCATTAGCTAACTCATTAGAAAATTATGTATTAGATTGGCATCTGTCTCATTCATAATAGTTACATGTATGGAATGTAAAATTTTGCATAGTTAAAATTTACAAAAATCAAAACAAGCTAATACACCATGAATCACAAATATATCTATATATATATATATATATATATATATATATATATATATATATATATATATATATATATATATATATATATCGGGTCCAATATTTTCACATCAAAAAATACCAAAATTTGGGTTTTTTTAAGTACAAAATGTCTCTGCTAAGATTAACTATGAAACCTGCTGGATATACCCTACTACTATTGAGTTTTCTACTCAGAATAACTCATAACAACTCTATCCAACCTCCTAAGAGGAACGAGAAACGACTCTGGCACACCCACGGTGTCGTTTTATATGAGTCAGTATCTCCCTCGTGGGAAGAGGCACACAACCATGCTCAAACCTTCACATTTCCTAGCAACTACGTGGAGACTTTGTGTGTCATCTCCCTCTTCAGCGGCGGGGCATGCCTGCAAGACGTACCCTACCACATATGTGTCAAGCAAACACTTCATTTCAATATTTTTTCACCCGTAATGAAAAAATGTTACATAAACTTCAAAAGTTAAAAAATACTTTTTGGTACTTTGATTAAATCCTCTTACCTTGTGGCCCCCACTGAGTGGCAGGTGGAAATATCAGCTTAGGATCCCCTATATAATCCATGCCTGCATAGACACAATCCTCGATCATCGAGATTTTGCCACTGAGCCACTCAAAGAAGTTTCTAATCTCACCCCCTGTAGTCTAAGTTTCTAGGGAATCCCATCTCTCCTGTCTCGACTCCGTAGGACCTACTATGTCCAAACTCATGCACGACCTCATCATGGGAACTCTCTCAAGGATAAAGGACATGATCAAAGTACTGTACCCAAAATCTCTTTGGGCCTGATTCTTGTAAGATGTCAACTCTGATTTCACCTGGCGGAGGACTCCCACACACCAGTTGAATACCTATGGTTGTAAGTAGTTAATTCCTAGTAGAAATTGAACCTTTGAAGCTACATGTTGGCTCTTGGACCCTACCAAGTGTACAATCATCCATAGAATGGCCCTCATCATCATAGTTCTAATCTGCTAAATGGGAACTAAGTTTTTCACTAGTCCACTGCCCGGTCTACAGTGTATATAAACCCATTCCATGGTGTTTCTGGGATCTTCTCTCCCTCTTGTCACATTTACTCATGCACCTCTGCATGATAAACTAGTGTGGAAGTAAATATATTCTCCTTCAATCGAGAGCTCATGATCCCTATCTTGAACACACCTTGATATTCATCCCATCATTCGATAATCTAGCTGAGTTCCTACTAATCTTTCTGTAGGTCCAATCTGGAATATTTTAATAAATTATATCTTCGAAAAGATGTTAATCTCATCGAATCATTCAAAATTTTTAGTTCCATGACATCATGAGTTCTTTCTGTCCACAGACTCATTTTTCTAGCTCAAATTGTTCACAAAAAACACCCTTCAATCATTCTCTTGTTGGCTAGAAACCATGGGAATGCAAAAAATATGGTTTTTCCTTGCACTTGGTCGGCTAACACGGCTCTCCAAAGCCCACAAGGCATGTTAATGCCCCTCCCTTTCATAGGAAGAGCATTTAATGGCCCCTTATGTGTGGGAGATAGTGTTAGCTAGCCAAGCCACTTAGGGCTTACCCAAAAACTGAATATATTCCCCAAAATTGACTAAAAAACATATTAAAATGTGAGTTAAGGATTAGGAAATATACTTGGAATGGATAGTGTGTCAAATGGTTGCCTAGATTTCTCGCAATTGCTTCGGGAATATCTACTCCATTTTCACTCCAAAACACTCTCATAGAACTCAAAATAGTGAAAATGAAGGCCTCTAACCCTTCTTATAGTCACTCTGGACGTATGACTCACCTTAGCTAGTGATTGAAATTGAATTTTTTCATTCCTATGTCATTAATCATACACCATTTTGATATGTTGTTAAATTTTACTTATGATTTGATCAAACTTTAGTGTTGATATGCAAAATTAACCATGTTTGACCTCGAATGAGCACTTTCTCTCTTGGGACCTTTTCCCACTCTTGGAATGAAAAATCCCCGAGTTACCATATTTGGGCTCATTAAACTCCTACAAAGACGAGAGGAGCACTTTCTTTTTTGGGACCCTTTCTGTCTCTTGAACTGAAAAAATCCCCGAGTTATCATATTTGGACTCATAAAACATCTATGGAGAAGACTTGAGCAGTTCTTTTATCTATTTTTCCTTGCTCATTAAACTGAAAAATACATATCAAATTTTCTTCATCTGGCTCGTTAAAATTTAATCAAGATCTATTGAGTTTTTCTCTGTGTGACTTATTAAAATTTCACAGAGAATATCATGTTTACTCTGTCCCCTTGTACTCGTAACAAAATGAGGGAAATGTCTATTGAGCATAGGTTTATCACTTTATCCAGACTCATTAGACTAACTTACAAAAAACGAACTGTGTTGGGTATATTATTAAACCTTTGTCACACCCAGTTATCAACCATGTCAAAGGGACCCGCCTATAGTTTCTCTTTAAGATATTTTGAAACTCTCTAAATATGAAAAGACAACTTAGTTTACTCTCCTAGAATCGTTGAACTTAATCAAATGAGAAAAATTTGGACAACACAATGACTCAATATCTATATTCAGAAGGATTTTTTGGTAGTAGTCATTCCATTGAACATGGTACTCCCTTCGCAAACCTTTTTGTTTAACCTATCAAATGAACCTTACCATCCTATGAGTTTAGCCTTTATATACTTTGATGTTCTTGCATCCCTATATCCTAACACTCTTTTGTGTCCATGAGTTCATGCTTCTTGGTAAAAGTTTGTGTCATGCCTTCAATTATTCAAGGGATCCACCTTTCCTCTGCTTCTTATATCAATCATAAATCATATACTTCCATCATGCCCTCGATTTGTTTGACCCATTTCTCAAAATTTATCTCCAAAACAAATAATTCTTGTCCAGTTTTGTGTTGACTGATGTAGGAAACCTTATTTCCTACCTCTCAACAGGTCTCTCCTTGTCGACATCAACACTCTATCTAGGAAGCAGATCTAGAAACATATCAGTACCCTAGAACTTGTAATCATTAGTGGTAGATTACCTTGTGCTTGATTGGGGGTTTTCAACACTGGGTCCTAGTTGAATGATTCAATGAGTGTTCGATGAAAACATCATCTTTCACACTCTCTAGATTGTACTATTGATCTTGGAGACCGTCATCATTATCAGCGGCCATCCTCACATATGTTAACAATTTTCATTATTGACTCATAATCAGACAATTTATCACATCTTCGATGTCAAATCCTCTATTCACATGTGCAGAAATATGTTGTTTAGATAAAGTGGTGACTAATACCTTGGGTAGAGGCTTGCATCACTCACCCTTGTTTCCTCTCCCAAGTTGCATATATTGTTTTCAAAGATAACTCATCAAGATGATCATATTATGATACAATCCTATGTCGTGCTTATCAGTGGAGAAGCTCATCATACCTCTTTGAAGAAATCACTCCAACATAGCTACTAGCATGGGAATTCCTGACTCAAGACATGATTCTATATTTTTTATATAAATGATTTGTTTCAGGTTTCCTGTAGTCCTAAAGCTCCGATCCTCTCTCTCTTTTTTGAAACAAAATTTATAAATTATTTCAGCCATCATATTCGTCTCTAACCTCTCACTTTAGGTGGCATTTGTTATATAGGAAAAATACCTCCTCATCAGCTCAAAGGAGAAAGACAGTTTGGTTAAGGACATGAACTAATTCATAGGCTTATTTTCCAAGGTAACACACTCTAGAAATAGGCATGAGGAGTGAGAACGCTCCCCATGCACTAGCTAAGGGCATTAGTCCCTAAGTTAACTCACTCTTTTTCCTAAAGGGCCGCGTTACCCAAGATTTGTGAGATTTTGGAGGTCAAAGAGTAGGTTGACTGACTGACACTCCACTTTTCTCTCAAATGTTAGCCTGAAAGGCAAGAAAGATCTACCTACGACCTAACTAAGGATATTCTTATTCCTAAGAGAGCCTCATGGAAAGGGCAAGAGAAATAAAGATAGAAAACATCCTAGATTTTGCCTCAATGGAACTCATGAGACTATTAGCAATAATAAGCCTCTCATCCACTATATATTGGAGGCTTGGGCATTGTGACTCAGGTCAAATGGTTGTCAAATGATTGTCAAAACTTTGTGTGAGATATAGTTGTTATGCTTCGAAGAGGTTGAGAGAGAGGGGGAGAGAGAGAGAGAGAGAGGAGCTTAAGAACTAGAGGAATCTTGATCCAGTGAAAATGATTCTAAATATTCTTCTTTGATCTAATAATATAGATCTATTGTTATGTTATCTACTTGATGATATTGATGTAGTTTTTATATACATGTTGATTGAATAGCATAATTTATAAGTATTTTAGATGCATATCTTCTTATATCTTTATGTATGAATGCTTTAATTAACAGAGTTTATATGCTATAGAATTACTCTCTGTCTTGTTTATGTGTAGGTTCTGATATAGGAGATAAGAGAGAGGTCTTCTACTTTTCTAGATTGTGTTCTCTAGCAAGGCTGCACCAAGGACATAGGTTATCTCTCTTCTTCACTTTGACTATTATGAATTTATATAGATATATGCATGCTTCTTTGTGACAATTGTAGTTAATCGAAAATGATCTACCTTGGATCCCAGGAAGATCCTTGAGGGTATTCCAGCCACAACCACTCATGAATTAATCCCTATAGCACCCAATCAAAATTCAAGACATGCTTAACCTTCCTCGTCCTTGTACCCTTCACTAGTTACAAATCCTCCAAGGCAAGGCTAACGTTCTTCATCGGTTTGTTCCTAAC
The DNA here is from genome assembly GCA_031772625.1 of Pinus tabuliformis. NCBI lineage: Eukaryota > Viridiplantae > Streptophyta > Pinopsida > Pinales > Pinaceae > Pinus > Pinus tabuliformis. Next base: position 1,372,636,036 of record CM062820.1, read on the forward strand.
TATGCCACCATGACTCATGGGTTCTTTCGACTACTTTGATCTACCATTCCATTTTTTTGCGATGACCAAGATCAATAGTCTTTTGATGCCCTCAAGCGTGTTCTAACTTTTGCTTTCTTAATTAGACCACCTAAATTTGAGAAGAGTTTCATCTTATACATCTCTTCGTTCACCCATTCATTTTGTACAATCCTTATACAATAAGATTCTGTAGGTATTGAGTATGTCATATACTATGTTAGTGAGAACCTTAACGGTTCCCCTGTGTCCTATTCCCATGAATAAAATCTTGTGCTAGATGTTGTATTCTCTATTCAGAGGCTTCGTCATTATATCCTTATGCGTACCACAAAATTTGTGACCAATTGCAACCCCATGGCTTTCTTAATTCACTAGTACAAAATGACTAATTAGTTACTAAAAAAACAACTAAAATTTGCATATAAATGATCATTTTTCAGTCAGTGACCAATAGTAGCTAATTTACAGTATCTTATAATGCGACCAACTTTTAGTCATTTTTAGCTTAGTCGTTAATTGGTTTCCTCAATTTTACTATCTAGTAGAATATTTAACCATAAATTTGGTAATTAATTTTAAATTGGTTTAGTCATTAATCGTTGCAATTAATGACCAAATATATAACCAAATATATTACTATATAAATCCTTGAGAAACCAATTAATGACCAAATAAATATGACCAAAACATTGGTCGTGTTGTAAGATACTATAAATTAGCTACTAATAGTCATATATCTGCAAATTTTAGTCATAATTTAAAATCAATTAATGACCAAAGAAATATGACTAAATTTTAGTCGTGTTATAAGATGTCGTAAATTAGCTACTAATAGTCATATATATGAAAACTTTGGTCATTATTTAATAATAAAAAAATTATCATTTGCAATAGTCATTTATCTTTTTTTGGTATTTTCATATTCATTATATAAACGACTCATTTAGTACTTTCTATTCATTTCATTTAATTTCATTCATAATCATTATAAACGACTAATTTAGCCATATATTCATTTTATTTGTGTTCATCATTAATTAATACAAACCTCTAATTTAGTAGTTTTATATTGATTTTATGTGTTTATTATTAATCACCATATATTAATTAGTATAATTTTGCAACTAAATTTTAAGAAAATATCATACAATGTGCATGTTTATCTGATATGATAATGCAAAGTTACATATGTTAATTACAAGACTAAATAATATCAAGTGCAAATAAAAATAATTTCAACCATATAAATTTTATTATATAAAATATCAAGTATTACAATATGAGTTTCCAACTTAATATGGGTTGGACTACAATTTACAAATGAAATATTGTTTCATCATTTCAAAACATTATCACTGTGTTGCCAAAGCATTGCAAGTGAATTCACCAAATATAAAGGCTTTACCATCAGTCTCTATGAGTGTCTTATGCAAGATATTGTCTCTAAGGGTATCACTAGACAGATACTCTTCTGTCTCTCATTTTTCATGTCACTCCAGTGTTATTGTTCTCCTCTCTCTTCAATTGTTGCTTCTTACCATCAATATTAAGTTCCTCTCCTGAAAATGAAAGAAGATACAATGCAAAGTATAAGACATGAAAGACAATGAATACTTGAATATAAAATAAAATAGACTATAAAATATTTATATGACATATACCTCAACATTCGATCGTGGCCACTATGTGGCTAGATGACTTGTATAAAAAAAGTAAATAGAATGTCACCATAGAAAATGGAATTGGAGGGGGATTCAACATTCATGCTAGGATTTTTGTGTGTGCACACATCATATTGCTCACTTCTAATTGTATAAAAAACAAAGAGTATGCACAATGACATGTGAGTGTCTATTTGACTCAATGATATGCTTGATTTTTTAACCCATTCCAATCCTACCCCAATGAAATTAAGAGAGACAAGGACACAAGAAGGACTATAAATAAATGAAATTAGACACTTTATAATGCAACTCAATTGTAGCTAAATGTAATGATAAGTATTTGCAACTTCGTGGTCACCGATAAGCATCAAATTACACTGTGAAAAATTCCTTTCATTATGATAATTTGGTTGCACTTGCACTAATCCTTTGTAGTAGTCCCTTGACATGCCTATAAATAAAATTTTAGAAACAATCCTACTACTGTAATTCTTCCCTATATGGAGCATCTTTTCCCCCTATTCATAGTTATTTTTCAAGGCAACAGAATAGAACTTCCAATTCAATCATCACCTTTCAAAATAATGCTTGAGTATTTCCAAGTGATTGTTGAACCAATCTCTAGTCAGGTCCATGAAATCGTTGATCTATCTCCATTGGAAGAACCTCTTTTCATAATAAAATTATAAATCCCACATCTACGTTCCTCGTCCCCCACATACCAATTATTTACAGTGGAAAACTTTATCATTGCTCCTTCAATGCAATAGATATCCACGACTATGGCATGGAGATGATTGGTGTCATAAAATGGTATAGTTCATCACAGAAATCCTCTCACCTCACATAACTCCTCTCATGTACAAAAATAAGAGTCCTCTCAAAATGCCTGGTCTCATTCATCCTAAAATAAGTGGATATTTCCATGGGCCACAAAGTGTTCTTGGAGATTTAATAGAAGGATCTATCACTAAAAAAGTAAAAATACAATGTAGCATAATAGTTATCAGCAAGAGCAACAACCCTGCCAAGCTACTTCCTAACTAGATAAAGATACTCCTGAATTACCTCTTATAACAAAAAAAAGATAACCTTAACTACCTATAGAGTCTACCTATGCATGATAGCAATGAAAACACTATCAAAAACAACATCGAAAAAAATGTTGGTCAATCTCTTCTTCTAGTCAAGGGCATGCCCAACTTTTGAAACTTATCAACCAGGTTCGGGTCCACCTCATCTAGGCTGCTCTTCTTCTTCTACTCTCTTTGTTTAGGTTCAGAATAATACAAAAGGTCTTTGAAATTGATGGGTGGGTAAAATTTATTAGACCATTGAGTTGTTCCATTTTTAATCATTGTCTGTAAGAATTGAATATAAATTGCAAAAGCCATTCAAGTTCCTCCTTTTTAGCTAAAATTACCTAAGCTTTGGAGAGTTGTAAGGTTTAATGGATTTAAGTATATTCTACTTAAAATATAGTAACATATTTTAAAACTATAGGCATTGAGATCATAATCTAAGGATGAAACATTATAGATTTTATGTTCATGATTACAAGAAATTTTAATTTCATGTAACAAAGCTTGAGGAAGGTCTAGTATTTGCATCCTACCAGAAAATTTTCTTGCATCAATTGAGACCTTTTAATTTCTGCATGGTAGAGTTCATTACACAAACAATCAACCACTAAAAAAAAGGTGAAAATAAAAAATAAAATTTCATGCATTCTGACCATAGAGAAGTTACGGGGGAGCAAAATGATCTGTACAATAAGGACATGCAAAATGCTTACTTGTCCATTGTCTTTTGATGAATTGTTGGCCACAGTCAGGATCTGCATTATCATAATCATTAAAACCTTTGTACAATAAGGACATGAAAAATTCTTACTTGTGCATTTTCTATCATAATAATTAAACCCTTTGTACAATAAGGACATGAAAAATTCTTACTTGTGCAATGCCTTTTGATGAATTGTTGGCCGCAATCAAGATGTGCATTATCATAATCATTAAAATCTCAACTCTAGATAAAATTTATGATTTGATCATATAAATCCTCAAAATTATTTACCCATAAGAACAAAAATCATCTTTTGTAAAAAGGAAGAACATAGTCCAAATTCATACACATGTACAAATTACCAAAATATCATAATCATTAAACCCTCAACTCTCGATAATGTTTATGCTTTGATCATATAAACCTTCAAAATTATTTACTGATACAAACAAAAATCTTCTTTAGTAAAAAGGAAGAACAGAGACCAAACTCATACCCATGTGTACGAAAATATCATAATCATTAAACCCTCAACTCTAGATAAAATTTATGCTTTGATCATATAAACTCTCAAAATTATTTACCCATAAGAACAAAAATCCTCTTTAGTAAAAAGCCCATGTACAAAGTACCAAAATATCATAATCATTAAACCCTCATCTTTAGATAAAATTTATGCTTTGATCATATAAACCCTCGAAATTATTTACCCATAAGAACAAAAATCCTCTTTAGTAAAACTCGCATATACAAAGTACCAAAATGTCATAATCATTAAACCTTCAACTCTAGATAAAATTTATGCTTTGATCATATAAACCCTCAAAATTATCTACCCATAAGAACAAAAATCCTCTTTAGTAAAAAGGAAGAATAGAGTCCAAATTCATAGGCATGTACAAATTACCAAAATATCCATGCCCAATGACCTTGCCCTTATCATAATCATTAAACCCTCAACTCTAGATAAAATTTATGCTTTGATCATATAAACCCTCAAAACTATTTACCCATACAAACAGAAATCCTCTTTAGTAAAAAGGAAGAACATAGTCCAAATTCATACCCATGTACAAATTACCAAAATATCCACACCCAGTGACCTTGCCCTTCCTACATCTAATCATTGATGCTCTCCTAAGGTGCTTCCCATGCAATCTCCATATGGGGTTTGAATCCCATGAAATCCATAGATCACGTTGATGGTCTTTCTTCTTTTGGACTCTCCACACAGATATAGACAATACAATGCTACAATGTGATGTTCTAATATGTGAATATTTTATTTGAACCCAATGCTAAACTAGAAATGAAAAAGAAAAGAAATATTTATAATAGAAAAATTAAAAGAAATATTTATAATATAAAATAAAATATATAAATTGCAATTGGGTTAAATGATTTATTTTTAATAAGAATTAGTTATTTTTTCCTAAGAGGCTAAATTAAAAAGAAGAAGATGTTAAAAACGATATTGGGATGAGTGTAAACTTTTAAATATGACCTCAGTTAATAATAAAAAGCTAAATTAATAAAAATAATAAAATTTAATTTGTTATATCTTGATTTTGTTATTAACTTGTGAATAGGATTTGTTACAATACCATGGCTTATCAATACTACAAGTCCATAAACATAACTTATTTCACAACCAAAATAGTTTACAACAATATGACAAGATTCTTAACTGTGGATATTCACCCCCACATTATGGTAGATGTTATTAACTTGTAAATATTAGCCTTGGTTACAATATCATTGGTCAATACCATGGATTATCAATACGAAATGCCCAAAAAACATAAATTATTTCACAATCAAATATTTTATAACAATATGACAAGATTGTTGACCATGGATATTCACCCTCACTTTACCATGGATATTAACTCGTAAATGTGCTTTGTTACAATACCATGGGCCAATAACATGGCTTATCAATACCACATGTCTAGAAACCATAACTTATTTCATAGTAAAAATATTTTATTTTAATTTAATTTTAAAACATTTTTAAATCGAATCTAAAAGAGAAAATGCTAGAATTTGAGATATATCTAAACCCTCTGTTATTCTCTTAACCTGCAAAGTAATACCCAAACACATAATATGCGAAGAAAAGATACCCAGAACACAGAATATGCGAAGAAAAGATACCCAGAACACAGAATAGCAATGATTTTATTATTCAGAGAGAAATGTTCACAGGCCTCTTCGAGGGGGCAACCTCCAATAGTGCAGAGCTCGATTACAAAAACAAGATACGATACTCCTCGCAGGGAGTCTCTATCCTTTATATATGACTCATACATGCAATACCACGGGCCAATACCGTGGGTTTTATTAATACCATCTATCTAATACTACCGCCCATTTGCAACTAACTGTGGTCCCATCATTAATTGTGGGTTAACCACTTACAATTATTAATATGGGCTTTATTGAATCTTGACTATGACATGATCCCATGACATAAATAAGGGGGTTAGGGTGGGACCCTAACATGCCCTCCCCCTTAAGACTAGCCTTGTCCTCAAGGCTGAAGCTGCGGAAACTGCTGAAGAATAGTGGCTGGTTCCCAAGTTGCATCTTCCGGAGAGGTGTCTTTCCATTTGACGAGGACCTCCTTAATCATGCGGCTGTGCAGGTGCTTGTCTCGTGTGTCTAGAACCTGTTCAGGTTGAAGCCATATTGACCCTTCTTCGTCCAATTCAGGTAGACTGGTTTGAACTCGGCAATTGTTCCCAATCACTTTCTTGAGGCACGATACATGGAAAACTCGGTGGATTTTTGTTATAGGTGGCAAAGCCAACTTGTAAGCCACTTCTCCAATGCGCTGAAGTACTTCGTATGGTCCGTAGAATTTTGGAGAGAGCTTTTGACAACCCTTGTCTTTGAGTGATGTTTGCTTATATGGTTGCAACCTCAAAAATACCTGATCCCCTTCTTGAAATTGGCGCTCTTAGCGATGTTGGTCGGCTTGTTGCTTCATACGGTTCTGGGCTTGATGAAGATTCTCGCGCAGATGGGCGAGCATGGTTGCGCGGTGTTGTAGGAGTTGATCCATAGCTTGTACTTTGGAGCACCCCGTGAGATAATAAGTAGGGGAAGGTGGAAGTTTACCATAGACTGCTTCATAGGGAGTCATTTTGGTGGTGGCATGATAGTTGGTGTTATACCACCATTCAGCCAGAGGTAACCATTGTACCCAAAGGTGTTTCTTTTCTGAAGTGAAAAACCTAAGGTAAGTTTCTAGACATTTGTTGATGGCTTTGGTTTGACCATCTGTTTGCGGATGATATGAAGTACTGAGTTTGAGTTGAGTGCCTTGTATTCTGAAGAGTTCCTGCCAAAAATTACTGGTGAATATCGGGTCGCGGTCGGACACAATAGAAGTGGGCATGCCATGCAATTTGAAGATCTGATCCATGAAAGTTTGAGCAACCAAAGTTGGTGTAAACGGTTGGGGTAGGGCACAGAAATGAGCATACTTCAACAGTCGGTCCACAACCACCATGATGACTGACTTGTTCCCAGACTTTGGAAGACCTGTAATGAAATCCATGGAGACCTCCGTCCAAATTGACGCTGGAATGGGCAATGGTTGTAATGTGCCTGATGTGTTGACGGTTTCCCCTTTGTGGTGTTGACAGATGTCACATTCTGCTACGAAAGTAAGGATGCCCTGTTTCATGCTGGTCCAAAAAAATGATCTTCTCGTGCGAGCATACATCTTCTGAAAGCCCGAATGTCCTACAATGGGAGATGAGTGCAATTCTACCAAAATGTGACTTTTGAGGGTGGATGTTGGTGATATTACAACTCTCTCCTTGTAGCGAAGAATATCATTCTGCCACAAGTAGCCCTTGCTGGAATTAGGATCTACCTGCAATTGAGAAATGAGTTGGGAGAGCCCGGGATGTGAAAACCATTCCCTGCAAGCCTCTTCAATCCAATCTGGAATGGGGAGGGAAATTGCGAGAAGAGTACTTTCCTCCTCAAATTTGCGCGACAATGCATCTGCTACACTATTGTCTTTCCCTTTCTTATAAATGATCTCATAATCATATCCCAGCATTTTGGCTAACCATTTATTTTGTTGTGGGGAAGATAGGAGTTGCTCCAAAAAATATTTAAGACTGGGATGATCTGTGCGGATTTGGAAACGTCACCCCAACAAGTAAGGTCACCAGGTCTCGACTACATGTAAGATGGCCATCATTTCCTTCTCGTAGGTAGATTGGCCCAGATTCCTCCAACTTAGTTGTTGGCTGCTGAAGGCCAATGGTCGCCCTTCCTGCATTAAGACCGCTCCAATACCTGTACCCGAAGCATCACATTCAATGACAAAGGATTTGGTGAAGTCAGGTAGTGCTAATACGGGAGTGGAAAACATGGCGGTTTTGAGAGCGGTAAATGCATGTTGTGCTTCCTCGTTCCAGAAGAAGGAATTTTTCTTTAGGAGTTGAGTTAGGGGCTTCACTATGCGGCCATAGTTGCAGAAAAGTTTACAATAATAGCCTGTGAGAACCAAAAATCCTCTCAAGCTTTTCAAGGTCTTAGGTTGAGGCCATTCTTGCATTCCCTGGATATTTTTGGGGACCACCTTGACACCTTCACACCCCACAATGTGGCCCAAATACTCAACTTCTTCCATGCCAAATGAACACTTAGACATCTTGACAAATAATTTATGCATGTGGAGCAGTTGCAAGAGTAGATCTACATGCTGAAGATGTGCCGCCCAAGTGCCACTATAGATGAGGATGTCATCGAAGAAGACAAGGACAAATTTTCTGAGATATGGTTTGAGGAGGTGATTCATAAGGCTCTGAAAAGTAGAGGGGGCATTACAGAGACCAAATGGCATGACCAGGAACTCATAATGGCCTTCATGAGTTCTGAAAGCCGTCTTGGGAATGTCGACTTCCTTCATGCGAATTTGGTGGTAGCCTGAGCGAAGATCCAACTTAGTGAAGAATTCAGCCCCATTGAGTTCGTCCAACAAATTGTCAACCACCGGGATGGGAAATTTATCTTTGACTGTCAACTTATTGAGGGCCCTGAAGTCGGGACACATCCGCCACTCCCCATCTTTCTTGAGGACCATGACCACTCGGGATGAATAAGGACTAATGCTGGGACGAATGGCACCTGCTTCCAACAATTCCTTGATGATTTTTTCTATTTCATTCTTTTGGGTGAACGGATATCTGTATGACCGCACATTTGGGGGTTGGGCCCCTGGAACCAATGTGATGCTATGATCATGTTCCCCTCGCGAGGGTGGAAGCTCATGAGGCTTGTCAAAGACCATCCGATGTTTATTTAAAATCTATTGCATCTCAGGATGAATTGGCAGAGACATGGTGTCGACTACCTGGATGGCATTAAATTGAGCTACCACTCCATGATGGCCCTTTTTTAACAATTTTTCCATCCTATGCAAGCTGATGATAGAGGGGGCTCCCGCCTGTAGTCCACGGAGGGTATGTGTGGAGTTGTTCTGCTTAAAACTCATATATAACTCCTGGAAATCCATTGTGATTGGACCAAGAGTGCGGAGCCATTCCGCGCCTAGGACAATGTCGCAACCCCCCATGTGTATTGCAAAACATGTGGGTTTTCAATTGATAATCCCCCATTTGAAGTTTGACATTTTCACAGCGACCTTCACATTTCATTGTGCCCCCATCTGCAATCTGGACTTGGAAGTTAGAAACTGCCCGGACAAAACAATGTGCTGCTTCAACGATCTTTTGATGGATGAAATTATGGGTACTTCCACTATCAATCAAGACTACTACTGGGCGATGTTTAAGAAAACCCCTGATTTTGAGAGTTTGAGGGGAAGAAATTCCTGCCAATCCATTTAGCGAAATAATTGGTTCATCAGATACAATCTCCTTTTGGTTATCTTCTTTGATCGCCTCCGGCTCCTCAAGTGGTGGATCTTCCTCGGTGGAGCTGTAGTCAGTGGCATCTATTTGAAAAAACTTGGGCTCTTTGCATTTATGACCCGGGGAATATTTTTCATCACAGTAGTAACATAGTCCTTGCTTCCTTCTTTCGGCCATTTCCGCAGGTGACACCTTTTGAATCTTAAGTGTCTGAGTCGTGTTGGGAGCCTGTGAGGGACGACCTTTAGCGGGGAAGTTGGGGCGGCTGGATTGGGATGTTAATGCACGTTCCACCTTACGAGCTACCTGGCAAGCCTCTGTCTATGTGGGAGGGTGGTGGAGTAGAACCTGAGCTTTGATGGCTTCTTTAAGACCGCTGATAAAGCATTCCATGTAGAACTCATCTGTGAGACCCTTAGTGTGGAAGGCTAAGGCTTCAAAAGCAGTAATATATTCCTCCACTGTACCCATCTATCGTAGCTTAGTGAGACACCCCAAAAAAGAGTCTTCCTCTTCAAAGCGATTTCGAAGAGCTTTGGCAAATTGGGTCCAATTCTGAAAATGTCCATTGCAACGCTGATGCCATTCCTTCCATTGCCATCTTTCATTGTCCAAGTACATGGTGCCCACCATAAGCTTAGTCCCCTCATCTATGATATGATTCAATTGGAAATGCTGCTCCATTTGTGCTAGCCATTCGGACGTGTGAGAACCGTCAAATTTATGCATATCCAACTTGGGAGGTCGCTGACTGGGTGGTGGGTGGGTGTGCCAGACGTGGGGAGAGTGGCTAGACTCACCCTCATGGTATTCATGACCATTATTCGCCTCCTCGTGGGCTGGATCCTTGCCCTTCAGTGCGTTCTGTATCTGGATACTTATTCCTTTAATCTCATGTTGTATTTCGTTCACCGAAAATTGGATGGAGTTCACCTGGTCTTCAATTTTGTCCATCCTTTCATTGGCCATCGCTTGAGCGCGAGTTTCTACCATACACCAACCTGATGAAAAATTGGGACCGCCAAAAAAATTTTACTAAGAAATTGAATGGTACCACCTTGCTCAGCTCGTCGTCCTGATTCTGATGGGCTAGGTCACCAATAAGCGCCCGGGAAGATCTCAGACTCTTTTTTTTTTTTTGGAAAACTCCTAACGGAGTTTTACTCCTTCCCGATCAATACTACAGTCGCCAAATCCTCAAAATGTCAATGCCGCCAAAAGTCCTGCGAAAATTATATCCAGGTACAGGAACCCTTCACAACTACTCTGATCTGGTGGATCTGAGAGATCTGAATGGTGGAACAACTACTGCTGCTGATTTGATGGAGCTGTGGGACTGATGTCTGCTGCTGCTGCACTTGCTGATCTGGAATAGATGATGTGTGATCCCCTGATAGAAAGGGAACTATGGTCTTGAGGAGTGTCAGGTGCTACAGATCGCAATATACATAAGGGTCTGACAGTAGTACTCGGCCCAATGTTTCAGGGCTCTAACTAAGGAGGATCGACCGTACCCTTAGCCGTACAACCCGACTACCCTATCATACGAGCGAGTAATCTCTCCGAGTGTTGTTCTCGGTGTACTGTAGCCACAAGACGGCCGAAGGTTTATCTATGGCGAGGTTTCATGGGAGCTAGGGGGCTTCCTATATGCCCAGAGGGTACGTGGAAGACAGTCCGTGCACGGTTCTGTCTAATGTACTACTACTCGAAGGGGTACCCACAAGGGTTACAAGGGAGTCCAACAGACGTGACCACCTCTTGTATTTCCTGCGTGCATGCCTCCTGAAATCCGCAGGTTTATGCGCTTAATGACAGATCCCGTGGTTTAAAGACGCCGGAACACGTCTCTAGCTAAAAAAAAATTTTGCTAAAATTTGGAGATCCCACCGAGCCCTGGAAAGTGCTCTGATACCACTTGTTATGCTCTTAACCTGCAAAGTAATACCCAAACACATAATATGCGAAGAAAAGATACCCAGAACACAGAATATGCGAAGAAAAGATACACAGAACACAGAATAGCAATGATTTTATTATTCAGAGAGAAATGTTCACAGGCCTCTTCGAGGGGGCAACCTTCAATAGAGCAGAGCTCGATTACAAAAATAAGACACGATACTCCTCACAGGGAGTCTCTATCCTTTATATATGACTCATACATGCAATACCATGGGCCAATACCGTGGGTTTTATTAATACCATCTATCTAATACTACCGCCCATTTGCAACTAACTGTGGTCCCGTCATTAATTGCGGGTTAACCACTTACAATTATTAATATGGGCTTTATTGACTCTTGACTATGACGTGATCCCATGACATAAATAAGGGGGTTAGGGTGGGACCCTAACACCCTCTATCCTCAGGACTACTACAAATATTCCCATAGAAATTAAATTAAGGTTTTAATAAAATTAATCTTATAGAAATTTTTGGGCACTGCAACCCAAATCATATATGTCTATAAACCAAGGGCTTCTAAGTCCCTAAAAGTGTTGTTTCATACCCTAAAGGGACAAGGTCAACTTGTAAAAAATAGCCTTGGTTACAATACCATGGGTCAATACCATGGATTATCAATACGAAATGCCCAAAAAACATAAATTATTTCACAATCAAATATTTTATAATAATATGACAAGATCGTTGACCATGGATATTCACCCTCACTTTACCATGGATATTAACTTGTAAATCTGCTTTGTTACAATACCATGGGCCAATACCATGGCTTATCAATATGACATGTCAAGAAACCATAACTTATTTCATAGTAAAAATATTTTATTTTAATTTAACTTTAAAACATTTTTTTAATTGAACCTAAAAGAGAAAATGCTAGAATTTGAGATATATCTAAACCCTCTATCCTCACGACTACTACAAATATTCCCATAGAAATTAAATTAAGGTTTTAATAAAATTAATGTTATAGAAATTTTTGGGCACTGCAACCCAAATCATATATGTCTATAAACCAAGGGCTTCTAAGTCCCTCAAAGTTTTGTTTCATACCCTAAAGGAACAAGGTCAGCTGATTACATCATCTCCTAGAAGTTCTCCATGAAAAACTACTGAGAAATGGTCAAAACTGGACCATACTGATTGCTCAGTGCTAAGGGTGAGATGCATCACACCTATTACACACGGAGGATGTGATGCATACTGAAAAGTCCTTCTATAGGGTGTGATGGACGAGAGTAGATAAATGACGGAGGTCGTTTGCTAAGTGGATGATCTTGGAATCTTCCAAAAACATCCCCAGGACACTTGTCTCTTTGAATTTGCCCAGGGATGAGTAAGATATCATCAATCTCCAAGTGGAATCAAGAAATATCAGAGAGAAGACACTAATCAAAATCCCAGAAGCTGACTCACCTCCCTGCAATCATCTATATATGCATCCCTCATCCCAGAGATCCAGAGGCTGGAATTTTGTATCTTGTAAGGAAGTGTTGTTGGTTTCCTCATGGAATATCATAGTGTTCGGTGATCTAAGCTTTTCATGAGGTGAAGAAGGGCTTTCATGCTGGGAGGATGACACTAGGTGAGAACAATGGGTTATAATCCTCTCTTCTAATCTTCATATTAATAAGGCTGATCAAGTTTTCCTCCACATTCTTGTATGTTTGCTAGTATATGCATTTGTGTGGTCAATATATATCTGGTCCTATATTGTATATGATTGTAGATCTTTGCACTTTGAAGGTATTATGCTGCTTTTAATTTACAGGTACTCTTTGAAGCGGAGCAGTCAAGGGAGAAGCAGCAAAGACTGGTCAGTGAGGAGAAGGAACAAGCAAAGAACCGAGTGAAGGATTGAGGTTGGTATTCTTTGATCTTCTCCTATCTACCTCTCATAAAGGAAAATGAGAGTAACTTTAATCTGTTTGTTTCTAAGATAGCTACTAGTCTTAGTGGGACTAGAAGCTCTACATAGACACTAGATTTCCTGATAACAAAATGGCGACTCCACTGGGGAGCGAATAGATTGTTTGCTTGTTTATATTTTTTTGTTTTATAAACTTACATACAGAGCCTAAAGTTAAGCTACCTAGCCTTCGAACTGCATTTTCTATGTAAGTGCAAAGTAGATCAATGCTACTTCAGTCTATCTCCGGGTTTTTTTTATAAACTGAACAATCGATTTGCAAACATCCTAATTGCCCTAGTGGTGGCTCTAGTAACCTCATTACATCAGCCCTTGTGATTTCTATTTACTGACTATCATTAGCTTGGCCTAAGTCCCTGAACTAAGCTGCAAACTGTGACCCAAAACCAAGTTGAAGTCTCATCCCTAGACCATCGCATTTTCTCCTCTTGGGAATCTGGATGCATCACACCTCCCATGTGCAGTAGGTGCGATGCATCGCACTTTCCCTATGTTGTAGGTGCGCTGATCAGAAAAGACCACTTCTGCTCTCAGATTTTGGTTTTGTGTTCACTCTCTTCAGCTTTATTCAGGAGTTTTGCTATATGTGATCAGTATACCACTATGGAAATTCCCTTCCTTTGCATGATTCCACCTCCATAGTACAAAGAATTGTGAATGTTTTTATGTATTGTGCGCCATTTACAGTTCTCTTTTACAAAAAGTAACGTAATCAAACTGTTGTCTTTTGATTTGGAAGTGTCACAAGTGTCGTTTTCAGTCAAAGAAAAGAATTCTATTGTTCTTGATGGTTGATTATATAGTTACTCTTGTATTTGATTTGAATTAGTAGTTTTTCAAGTGTCGAAAGTAGTTTTCAATTCAAAATATCAAAATGTTGTTATTATCTTCCTTTCGTTTTTGAAGAGAAATTTGTTAATACTGTTGCTTTGAAAAGATAATTCATATTTGTACTTAGCATTATTCTTGTCATTCACACATTAAGAAAGCTAAAAAACAAATACATGCATGTGCATTTGCATTTAGACTATTTTTTGGTTTGATTTAGGATAGTGCATCTAGTGTGTGCTCTATACTATATGTTGAAAGAATATCATCTCTCTTTCTTTAGTAGCTAGGATTTTCATTGCAAAAAGAAGATTAAACGATTGTTTATCATCTTGGATTGCATCTTAGGAATTGTATATCTACATCACGTGGTGAACCTGAAAGGAAAATTTCTTAAGAAAGATCAACTGTAAAATAAATTCAGTGAACATAAAAATGATTTGGAACCTAATGCACAACATCTAGAAGTCTAGGCTAGAGACGTATTCTGGTGTCGTAAATCCTGGTAACTATCACTTTCATTGTTGGTTGGGTGATTCCTCCTCTTTGAGACGACAAGTGCTAGTACGGACTTGTGCTCCCACGTACCGTTGAGTATATATTGGGAGACCACAATAGGCTATATCCTTTATCCGTAGGAAGCCGTGTCTACTGCCCTATTGATTGCAATGCACTGAACACAGCATTCAGGAAGATTGACTACTGTACCGTAAAAAATATTCTACAGTTATGCGATTGGTTTGGTAATGCCTCTGTCTAGATTTCCAGAGTAGTCTCTTCCGTTCCTTTTCAGACTACTTAAAGGAAAAGGTCCATTTGAGCACTTGTCACTTCAGGCTCATTAAAAGTCGAAGGTGACTAGAGTCATCTTTTGTTTTTTCTCGACTCTTAAAAATTGAAAAAACAAGTTGTGTCAAAGTGTCTAAAATTTATTTTAATTGGAATAATATCACTATTCCCGCGTTGGTCTTAGGTTGAGGAAAATGGAGTCCACCAACCAAGGATTTCCCCTTGGAGGAAATCCTAGTCCTTTCTCCTCTTGGGGAGATGTTGGTGCACCTCATATGGCCACATTGTCGCTTCCTGAATTGACAATTGGCTTGCTAATATGGCTCTTCTTGACCTCCGTCATTTAGAACACCGTGATTCCTGAACAATCGAGTCAGCAACTAGATGATACTAAAGTTACCCCCCAACCTTCTACTTCATCCGATTCTCCCTCTCCTCCTTCCTCTTCACTTGATGAAGCTGGTAAAGCCAAAAATCAAGTAACTAAGAAGGAGAAGAAGGGGAAAGAGAAGAAAGAGGAGAAGAAGAAGGAGCCAAAGGTAAAAAGGGGTAACCAGGCATTTTCTAGTGAAAATACACACACTACACCGTCCAAGCCTAAATCTCCATGTGTCATTTGCAAAGGAGACCACTATCATTGAGATTGTCCTTGCATCCCTCGGATCTTAAGGGACTGGTCTCCTCGTTTGCACAATCCGGTGTCATCAACCTCTGAAGATCATGTTGAAAGTACACCGTCAACTAGTGAAATCGAAGTACTTGTACAGAAAAGGAAATGTAAATTTCCTTGTAAACTGTGTGAAGGTGATCATGTCGTCCACCATTTTCCCTTCCTAGACGAAGCTAAAAGAGTCTTGGATAACCGTCCTGCTTCACTGCTACGACTTCCTCTTGGATACGAGAAACTCTTGCCGAGTCCATCACTATTTGAAAATCTGACTGACACGCCATTGTGGTCGATTGAAGCATCTATCATTGAAGATAAACCCATTAAATCCATACCAGATGAAATTAAAAAGGTTGAGGCAGCAGTCGACCCGGTCTTGTCTTCAGAAGGTCCATCTTCAAATGATACAATCACCGAAGAGAATGAGAATGACACCATTCAAATGCTTTTCGTAAACACAGACTCCAATGAACATGGGGGTAATCTACCCATTCCTTTACCGCAGCAAGGAAGTTCGTCAGAGTCATATCTTGTCGTCTATTCGGTCCCACCTCCAAGCACCCTAGTCATATCCTTCGATTAGAATCTACTAGGGAGACCCCATTTACCAGCTAATGTACCATTCTGAATCATTGTACAATCTTACAAAATGGTCATGGTCGGTACCATCATAGATGAAGGAGCTTCTGTGAGTATCCTTTCCTAAACTGCTTGGAAAGCGCTTGGTTCACCATCACTTCTGCCTGAGATGAGAAATCTGATAGGCTTCAACAAAGGAACCAGTCGACCATTACGGATCCTTCCCAATGTACCTATAACGTTGAGAAGGAAAACCGTTTATATGAACATAATGGTAGTTCAAGGACCTCTAGGTTATAATCTACTCCTTGGACATGACTATATTTATTGCATGGGAGCCATTATCTCCTCACTCTTTTGAGTAATGTGTTTTCCGCATGAAGGAAAAGTGGTCCAGCGCGTAGACCAGCTTTCATTCCCTGGCTCCCACATAGATAATAGTCAAATGCCATCCCTAATGGTCTTTTTAGGAAAGGAATGTCTCATCAATCTCTAATCTGACCACCTGAAGAACGCGAGTAATTCAGGAGTCATGAATGAAACCCAGGGGGCATGCACCCTAGCCTGCTTCGGCAAGGAAACTCTAGGTATAGAGTAGGTTTCTGCGAAGGATATATGACTGGTCTGATCCTTGTCCGTATAGGAAGAGGGGATTAGACCGGAATAAGATACCTCCGTTAGAAGGTAGGCCTTTCCCGATAAAACAAATGTTTTTTCTATAAATTGAAGGGTAACCTGGAAACTCTACATCACTATACCTGGGGGCATGCAAACCTCTTGTGCACAAGTGAGAAGCGACCGTCATAACACTAACTATACGGTTCTGCTGACTTTAACCACCTAAGTCGGGTGAGTGGTCAAATTGACCGTTCATCTTTATAGGGGCCAAATGGCACTGGCAAAGTAGAGGAAAAATTTTCCTACCTAACCTTGGTAGTGATCTTGGTAGTTAAGTAGAGGAGCATAGTTGGTCGTTCCTAGATTGCATATGAGAGGCAATGGAGCAGAGCTTCGAAAGGTACAAGCTCCATAAAAATGGAATCTATCGATGAGATGTCCTTATTATATGGCTGGCACGAGAAGTTTTTATGTGAAGTTCAAGATCGTCAAAAATTAAACCTAAGTAATCAGCAAATGTTTCCCCAGAGTTTAAGCTCACTAAAAAAGGAACCAATCTCTGGTAAATAACCATTGTGAATGCATTATCATCATCTCATGAGCCTTGGTTGTGTTCTCATCATCACCTCCACTCTATTTTAGCCGATCATTCACCTCCATTTGATTGTTTACCCTTTTTGAGGAACAACTGCAAAGAGTGATATTGTTAGCCATCGTTGTGACACTACCATGATTGGGAAATTCCAAACCTTACCTGGAATCAGCTGCTACCCGAAATTATCACTCGTTCCTCAAAAAATGAGTCTCCTTTAAGCTCTTTTCGTCTAACACGTAAAATATGAAAACATTGCCGAGCAGTTGGCCTCTCCAGCTCGTTAAAGCTACGGGGAGCGCTATCCCTCCTTTAGATTTTAATCTTTTTGGACCTGAGGGATTATTACACAAAAAGATCAAGCGTTTGTTTTGTTTGGCTTGTTAAAATTATCGAAAATTGATCCCTTTCATATTATTTTATAATTTTTCGGACTTAAGGGATTATATGATGAAAAAGGGATTATTGGAGTTTCCTTTATGTCCCTTTCAGACTCTATAAAATTGAAAAGGACCAAGTTATCTTTGTCATTAAACTCGTTAAAACCAATAGCAACAAACTTGTTCATATAGACAAGAACGAGTCTCACTGTCGCTAGGCTCGTTAAAACATAGCGATAGGTTTACCTGAAGGGAAAATTATAGACCAAGCATATGTTATCCTCCTCAAGCTTGATAAAAATAAAGAGGTACTGGTCAGCAATGACTGGGGAAAAATTAGGAAGAAAACTTGAAGAAACTTTATTGGTAGCAAAGTCGCTCTTGAACATGACACTTTCACTCCATGTCTGAGTCGGGTTGGGTTATTCCATTCACCAATCATATTACCATTGATCCATCATACCATCCATCTTTCAGGTTAACACTACCAATCCATTCCATGTGTCACTGATATGTTCAAGAGAATTCGATCAGAGAATTCACCAACCCATCTTGTGTCTCATCCACTGCAATACCTTTAAGCTTCATTCTTTCATGACCACCACCCTGAACCCTGTATCATCAGATCTTTTTCACCTCCAAAAGTCATTTTCTTTGTTCCATGTCATAGATGTGGGATTCATTAAAGCCCTCCTACGATGGGTCACTTCTTTTCGACATCAGCTCATTATCCAAGAAGTCGACCTAGGAACAACCCTTTCAGTACTTTGAAGCTTGCATGCCTCAATGGCAAGTTTCTCACTTTTGGTGACAGGTCTACGTCAATGGCCTTCAACTGAGAGATTTTGCATGGGGTTCGACGCCAAGTCCCATTCTCACACCACGTGAATTGTACTGTCGTACCTTGAGGGTCATCATCATTATCAGTGATTCCTCTTGCGCCTATTAATAACTTACATCATTGGCTGGTAATCAGCCGATGTCTTTCCATGTACGACTCCAGAACATTTTTCACATGGATCGACTTATACTTCGGGCGAAGATTGGATGAGTTTGAAGACCCCTGATCTAGATTCATCCATCTGGGCTGCGATATATTCAGGAAAATAAAGACATCAAATGTACATCAGTGTTGCATAGATGATCATCTGAATCAAAGGATGATGGCTCTACCAGAATATGAGTCTGCTACACAGACGGTTGTCTATCCTATGTACATGAAAATGAATTTATAAAGCTAAGCATGGGAATGCCCGCCTTAGCTAGATCATGAAAATACTATGAAGATAATGTATTGTATTGTATCTTATTATAGGTCGCCTTCCAGTTCAAAAAACCTTGGATCCTCATGATAAACCATTTCACCTGACATCAAAAGATTAACGCCCTCATGCTTTAGGGGGCAACTGTTAGGGCACTGCAGCCCCAATCATATATGTCTATAAACGAAGGGCTTCTAAGTCCCTAAAAGTGTTGTTTCATACCCTAAAGGAACAAGGTCAGCTGATTACATCATCTCCTAGAAGTTCTCCATGAAAAACTACTCAGAAATGGTCAAAACTGGACCATACTGATTGCTCCGTGCTAAGGGTGAGTTGCATCGCACCTATTACACATGGGGGGTGCGATGCATACTAAAAGGTCCTTCTATAGGGTGCGATGGACGAGAGTAGACAAATGGCGGAGGCAGTTTTCTAAGTGGATGATCTTGGAATCTTCCATAACCTTCCCTAGGACACTTGTCTCTCTAAATTTGCCCAGGGATGAGTAAGAGATCATCAATCTCCAAGTGGAATCGAGAACTATCTGAGAGAAGACACTAATCAAAATTACAGAAGCTGACTCACCTCCCTGCAATCATCTATATATGGATCCCTCATCCTAGAGATCCAGAGGCTGGAATTTTGTATCTTGTAAGGAAGTGTTGTTGGTTTCCTGGTGGAATATCATAGTGTTTGGTGATGTAAGCTTTTCATGAGGTGAGGAAGGGCTTTCATGCTAGGAGGATGACACTGGGTCAGAACAATGGGTTGTAATCCTCTCCTCTAATCTTCATATTAATAAAGTTGTTCAAGTTTTCCTCGACATTCTTGTATGTCTGATAGTATATTCATTTGTGTGGTCAATATATATCTGGTCCTATATTGTTTATGATTATAGATCTCTGCACTTTAAAGGTATTATGCTGCTTTGACTTTACAGGTACTCTTTAAAGTGGAGTGGTCAGGGGAGAAGTGGCAAAGACCGGTCGGTGAGGAGAAGGAACAAGAAAAGAACCGAGCGAAGGGTTGAGGTTGGTATTCTTTGATCTTCTCCTATCTACTTCTCATAAAGGAAAACGAGAGTAACTTTAATCTGTTTGTTTCTAAGATAGCTACTCGTCTTAGTGGGACTAGCAGCTCTACATAGGCACTAGATTTCTCGATAACAATTAAGTTGAGATGGATCTATGTCAGTTATATATATATATATATATAAAGAATCATCATAGATCCATCTTAGCTAAGGATCCAAGGGATGAGAGCAAGCAAATTGACTAATTATAATAGATTAAATATAGTGCATGATTTCTTAAAGTTTTTCATTATTTTATTTTCTTTGACATGATTGATCCAAAATATAGGTTTAATATTTTACAACCAATACCATGGCTTATCAATACTACAAGTCCAAAAACCATAAATTATTTCACAACTAAAATATTTTACAACAATATGACAAGATTCTTAACCATGGATATTCAGCCCCACATTACGGTAGATATTATTAAGTTGTAGAAAATAGCCTTTGTTACAATATCATTCATAAATACCATGGATTATCAATACCACATGCCCAAAAAACATAAATTATTTCACAATCAAAATATTTTATAACAATACCAAATGCCCAAAAAAAACATAAATTATTTCACGATCAAATGTTTTATAACAATATGACAAGATTGCTAACCATGGATATTCATCCTCGGATTACAATGGTTATTAACTTGTAAATCCGCTTTGTTACAATACCATGGGACAATACCATGGCTTATAAATACCACATGCCAAAAAACCATAACTTATTTCATAGTAAAAATATTTCATTTTAATTTAATTTTACAAAAAAAAAATTAATTGAATCTAAAAGGGAAAATGTTACAATTGGAGATATATCTTAACCCTCTATCCTCATGACTACTAAAAATATTCCGGTAGAAATTAAGTTAAGGTTTTAATAAAATTAAGCTAAGATGGATCTTTGATGGTTCTTTATATATATATATATATATATATATATATATATATATATATATATATATATATATAAAGAATTGACATCGATGCATCATATCTAAGGATCCAAGGGATGAGAGCAAGAAAATTGACTAATTATAATAGATTAAATATAGTTCAATATTTTTTTAAGTTTTTCATTATTTTATTTTCTTTGACATGATTGATACAAAATATAGGTTTAATATTTTACAACCAATTAAGTTTTTCTAATTTAGATAATTTCTTAAACAAAATAAAATGTGATCAAATTTAAGAGAGAGAGTTGTGGAGGGGGTGGAGAGAGGGAGTGAGATGGTGAAAAAGTTGGAGGATAAAGAGAGAGAGAAAGAGAGAGTAATGGAGGGGAGAGAGAGTGAGGTGGGGGAAAGGGAGTGAGAGGAAGGAAGAGAGAGAAGAAAGAGAGAGAGAGATGGAGTTGGAGTGGGAGAGAAAGGGAAGAATGAACAAAGACATAGAGAAATAGAGGTGGAGAGAGAGAGGAGTGCAAAGGGAGAGATGGAGAGAGAGTGAGGGAGAGAGGAGAGTAGGGAAGAGAAATAAGAGGAGAGGATAGAGATAGGGAGAGAAGGGGAAGCGAGAGATATGGAGACATATAGTTGGAGAAGGATAGGGAGGGGGGAGGTAGTTATAGAGTTGGACAGAGGAGAGAGAGAGAGGGAGAGTGATTTGGGGGGGAGAGATAGAGGGAGGTGGGAGATAAGTGATAGAGAGGAAGGAAGATAGAGATGAAGAGAGAGAGATGCAATTGGAGCGGGTACAAGAGGGAGGGAGCAATAAAAACATAGAGGGAGAAAGGTGGAGAGAGAGAGGGGGTGACAAGGGAGTCATGGAGAGAGAGTGAGGGAGAGAGGAGAGTGGGAGGGAATAGAGAGAAGGGAAGAGAGGGAGAGAGTGTGTGTGTATGTTTGTGGGGTGAGATAGAGAGAGGGAATAAAAAAGAGTAACAAATACAAATATAGATATTATATAGTATTATATAGCCAACCTAGATCCATATTAACCCTATAACTATCAAGTTTCGAGATGGATCCAATTGCTTGATGTGAAAACATTTCCTCAAGTTTTGCAGTAGGAAAAAAACTTTGCACCTTGAGAGATTGGACCCCCCTTAATGCTTGATAGATCAGGGGTTCAGATGGATGTAGGTCAGTTAATATTAAATTAAATTAGTTTTTATTTGATATTATAGTCTTAAAAATTAAAATTTCCCTTTAAATTAATTTCAAATTAGAACTAGATCCAATTAGATTCAATGAATAGATTTTTAAAAAATACATAAAATGAATTTTTTTTATTAAAAAAAATATTTTTAAAGTTACAAATTATTAGAGATACGTAGTGAAGAGTTGGCTCACCTATACACCATGTGATCTTGAAGAAGTGTTTAAGGAAGGATAACCTTTCAACCAATCTTTAACAACATTTCAATCCCATATCACTTGTAAGTTTAGATTGCTTGACACAATTAAGATGACTTGCATAAAAAACTGATTCATATTATTGTAGCACTTGTTAGGTAGTTGTATTTTTTTCTTACACTAAATTAGTCATTCATGTTAGTAATTTTTAGTTGTCTTACTTATTAGCTAGTCACATATTTTAACATGTGACTAAATTAGTGATTTATGTTAGTCATTTTTAGTTTGGTCACTTAATACTTCTCTTATTTTGGTAGTATTTCACTTGGAAGAGATGTGGTGACTAACTTTTTTAGTCACCTAGTCACTAATTTCTCATCTTCTACTAGATCTTGTTGAGTCGAAGGATCGTCTATGGGAAGTACACCCGTTAGATCATTATCCTTCAAGAATTCGATCTCGAATTTGTGACACCCAAGAGTAAGAAAGGTTTAGCCCTTGTTGAACTTATTTCTGAATTTTGCACTAGTGCATCTAACCTGCTGGTTAATGACAATCTCCCAGATGAACACTTTTTCACCATTACCTCAAATGATCCTTGGTATGGTGACATCCTTAACTATCCAAGAACCATTAAATTTCCCCTGCACCCAACTTGTGATGATATACGATGTATTCTATATCAAGCCCCTCGCTACCTCCTCATAGATGATGACATTTATTATCATTGTGTCGACACTATCCTTCATCGTGGTCTCACCCATTCTAAAGCTGAGGACGTCCTCCATGCCTACCATAGGGGCGCTTGTGGTGGTCACCTCTCTTAAATGGCCACTTCCCATAAAATAATACGTGTCTGGTAATTTTGGCCTTCTCTCTGTAGTGATTGTATTGATGCAATCAAACATTGTCCCAATTTCCAATTATACACCCCTAAGGTCCAAGCTCCACTTGCTCCCCTCCATCCCATTGTCATAGACGGTTATTTCTGTAAATTCTCTATTGAATTCATGGAGTGTCGACCCCCATATTCTAATCACAACAAGTATATTATCATGGTGATCGATTGTTTTACCAAATGGGTTTAATCCATGCCAACCTTCCATAACACCGCAACTACTGTAACCCTCTTCTTTGTTAACCACGTTATCGCATGATTTGGGGTTTCATAAAAATTGGTATATGACCATGGGTGACACTTTGAATATGGGAAATCACGAGCTCTCATCTCTATTAGGATTCAAACATCAATATTCATCATCTTATTAGCCCAAGGGAAAGGCCAAGTTGATGTTTTCAACAAGATCTTTAAGACTATCCTCCAGTGGATGGTGAATAAACACAAGACCAAATGGAATTCAGTGATCTTCCCTGATTTCTGGGCCTATAAAACTTTTGTTAAGGCAACCACTGGGTTCACTCCTTTCCACCTTGTTTTTGGAGAGGAGGCAGTTTTACCAATCGAGTGTGAAATCCCTTCCCTTCACCTTGTCATCGAACTCCTCCCAGACACCTAACCTTTAGAATAACGAATCATCATGCTTGAGCACGCCACTAAATATCATCATGTTTCATTGCAAACCATCAAAGAGGCCAAAATGTGCACACAATCACAATATGACAGTAAAGTCCAACCTCTCACCTTCCGTGAAGGTGACCTTGTTCTTTTGTATGACCACGCTCATGATGTCCTTGGACATGGGAAGTTCAAACCATTATGACTAGTACCTTATATCATCCATAAGTGTTTGGGAAAGGGGGAATCATTGTTAGAGGATCCATAAGGAGAAATCCTTCCCAATCCTTCAAATGCACTCTACCTCAAGAAATTTTACCCATAACGTTTCCCATTGAAATGCGTGTATCTCTTTGTTTCTTCTTGCATTTAGGTAGTTTGCATCCTTGACATTATTATACATAGTATTCTTGTGTATGTCATATGGATCCATCATCCACACTTTATATTGTGTTTATGGATGGTGTAGTGTTGTTTTAATCAATCCTAATTGACCAAGACGGCAACCATTTAATTGTCAACTCAGGGTAGGTCTGTAATTTCAATGGAGTTTTCACTATATGTGCTGATACACTAAAACCAAGAGTGGAAATAGAAAACAGTAAAGAATGTCATTGAATCAATTGCAAACACTGAATCATTCATGTAGAAATTAAAAAAACATGATAGAAATGAAATCACATTTCACAATTACCAGAGCAAAGGTGTGCCACACACTGTACTGATAACTACACCAACTGGTCAGCCACCATACTTCTAATCAAATTTGTGTAACAACATAACATAATTATGGGACTGAAGCAAATATATTCTAAAAATTATACAGCGACAACAAAAAACCATAAAAATAATAAAAGAGAGAAACAATAGTATACAACTACTCTACCATTGCAAACCCTACTAAAGAGGAGGATCCTTCCTCCATAGCAGGGGCGCAAGAATGAACATGAGATTAGTTAAGGAATCAACTTGAAAACAACAACAACATCACTGCAATGTCATTGATATTAGGAAAAATATCAAAGTTACAATATCAAAATAACAATACTCTCTATGTCGTCCCCTACGCCTAAGGGATTAATTTTCTCTTATAATCATTACATACCCAAAATTAGGGATAGATCAATCATGAGAATCTCATGATTCTCATGCTGATCATAAAATAGAAATCGTTATGACCAGTTCCTAAATACGAATTCTATTCAAATACATTGGTTAAGATCATGACTACTTGGATCTGTCACTTTCTAAATAAATAATTCATAACTTCCAATAGTTTTTGTGTGCAATAGTACCCACAGCTTGCCAACTATGGTATAATAGCACCATGTGGTCAAATAATGGTTTGGGATGTAACATCAATGACTGGATAACAACAACGTTGTA
Source organism: Pinus tabuliformis (assembly GCA_031772625.1). Taxonomy (NCBI): domain Eukaryota; kingdom Viridiplantae; phylum Streptophyta; class Pinopsida; order Pinales; family Pinaceae; genus Pinus; species Pinus tabuliformis. The sequence goes on from CM062820.1 coordinate 1,372,661,296, forward strand.
ACGGCACCCGATGTGTAACAATAGTAATCTGTAACAACAATGCAGTGTAATGGAAATGCCTATAACATCATTGTGGTGTAACAAGAAGATCTATAACAACGCACAAAGTGTAACAACAATTGGTTTCATCCTTCTCTTAAATGGATCAGCATGGTTTTTCATTCCATAACCTTTTTCTTGTAAGAAACCCCTAAAAAGGAGAAAAAGACTTCTCCAATGCTTACCAAAATTAGCCATAAAAAGGAATATTGCATTATTATATCTAGAAAAAATGGAAAAGTAACATGATGGCAAAATAGGTTCTTCAAAATAAGGAAAAAAGGAGATTAACATGTAAAGTTTTATTGATCTGGAGGGGAAAAGGGTTAAAACTAGGAAAAAGAAAGTATAGGAAATAGGTATAAACGCTACACCCAATAGATGGAGTGAGTCACTTCACCAGGAATCTTGCCTCGATAGCCTGGGCCATTTCACCCTCTTGCATTTGTTAGTCCACTCCAATGACATTTCCATTGGATCTGCCACCAATAACCAGGTAGAATATGATGTTGTGATAGGTTTGTTAGCTGATGTCCTTGACATTTGCCTCCTTCATCTTGATGTTTATCTTTATTCCTTGCTACTTGTCATGCAATTGAATGGTGTTTATCGTGTGCATAATCCTGTCCTATTTAGAAAATATTTGCGAGTTAAGATTTTTGTGTGTGAATTTGAATCGATTTCATTCAATAATGTTCCCAGAGCCCATAACCACTATGTAGATACCATTTCTAATAACAATATAAACTAGCATCTATCACATGTAAGAAGACATCCATAAACAACTAGCGAACCACAATCGTCACAAAAATATACATAATCATATGTACGTATCGTAATACAATATTTTAAATCCACTACTCTAAATACATCCAACATGCTATTCATATGTTATCATAAAACAAAAATTGGGACCCACATGTCCCTATTCCTAATCTCTATCAACTGGAGGTGCTCAAACCAACAACTCCATTCCCCCAGCCCATAGATCTTGTACTTCCTATCTGGCCATCACAATGTGCTGTATGACTCCTTGCCACTCTGAGGGAAGGCCCATGCACTCATTTATATATCGATCTTGTAGCTCATGCCACATGCACTCTATCACCCCAGTCAGTAATACATCACATCCATGTCAGACATCTTGCATTAGAACATCACCACCTGGTATCTGTTGTGATGAGGTACCACTATGATTTGCAGCCCTTGGCACTGTGACTTATGTTGCGTATCCTGTCGGCTTCACCTATGCTATATCCACATGCCACAAAGTTTAGAAATTAGTACCACATACTTATATTTCATAAACTAGAAATTCATCAAATATATATTTGGGCCCCATGCTCATTTCGATGGAAGTGGTAAGTCAAGATCCCCCTGATAGTTCATGTCATTGTATGGATAGTCATCTATGTATAGTGGCATATGGTCCCAATGAGAAAAAAAACTGGATCATAACACTCGTCTGACTCATCCTCCTCCACCTCGTCTCAATAGCTTTACCTAGTAATGCGTCCTGAGCTCCTATGAGTCCACATCACGAATCTGAACATGAGGTGAAATAGTTGGGATCATATCAAAGAAAAGCGAGCATAAAATTATCCCAAATGAACAATTATCATTGGTCCTCCATCTAAATAATGTCAATTTTCATTTCAATGAAGACAACATTATCTATGCCCACCCATAGTAGGTCACTCCCAGCACACTCTCCACTAGCATCATCTTCCCTCCAATGAGATGGTGGAAGGCATGACTACCATAGATCCGCAACATCATTGCAGTTGTAGCTTGTGTCTCTAGCCTCTCCAAGTCATTGATATGTATGTTCAGTCCCTTTGCACGACTATTGGGTATGCATTGAGGATCAACAAACTCATCTATATGCCTCCCACTAGGAAGCACTAGGTATATCTCTCCAACCACCCCCAAGGGGGGAAATCCTATCAGAAAATATATGCCTTGGATCATGATCTCCATCTTGTGCCCTTGTACTACAAAGGCCTCCTAATCCGGGTTCTAGTAGCTCACTATACTCGACAGCAAGGGCTCATTAACCCTCATCATAAGGTTCTCTAAAAACTTCAACATTCCATATTGTTCCAACACCCCTCTCACTACTTGATTCCCCTGAATCTCAACACAGAGGAAATCCAAATCTATTTCTTGCCATGATACCTTCAGATCTGCCATACCTTAAACATACCATTATGTTTTTTCAATCAACATTCAAAGGCATGCATGCCCAGTACTTAGCTTCATCTTCCAGCAGACCACCAGTCATGTCCATCCTCTCAGCCTAGAATGAAATTTTTCGTCTCAAAACTATATTGGACGCACTTATGGGCCACATTCCTATGATCCAAAGCATAGATTAGGCCCCCAAAAGTGTGTTTCAACCATGAAGATGAGAGGGGTCCCCCATATAGAGTTGAAGCCCTAATTTGAAAATTTGATCCACCAAAAATGACGAGTAAGGTCAGGCCACCTACCTCAAACTTGTAGATCCCGATTCTGATGGTCGGTTTATCGGCTATGATATCCACAAGATTTAGGGCCTTCTCTTCCTGTCCCAATTTTCCGCAACTCACTATGCAAATGAATTGGATTTGGAGACAAAAGGTCATTTTATAGGAAAAAACCTACTTTTTTCATCATCACTTGTGACCAAACCATAGCTCTGTTTGAAGAACTGTCAACACCATTGGAATGCTCTCACTGAGTTATATAATGGATATCTCTTCTTTTTTGGTAATTTGACACTTCACCAAGAAATCATTCTTTCCATGACGTCTCACTTTGCTGCCTCTTAAAACCAAATTTCTTCATTTGCAACAGTCATACTCTAGTACCACTTTACCATTGCACTAGATGACTCACCTGTCAACTTTTTTCATGAGTAACCATCATTTAGTCATCATTTCATGGTCCCCTTTGGGCCTTCCCCACGTGGAAGCTTCAATGAGTAATCCTTGTTCAGAGCATCAGAGATGAGTCACTCTTGTATTTATGGAGTCTATTTTGTGTCCCCTTATGTCCCATTACAATGTTTTATATGTTTTTGTGTCACATCACTTCCATTCTACTCATATTTGGGCTCCAACTATATTTCTCTATCTTTTTCAAACCCTTGTTTGAGTCATTGACCATCCCATCTGGAATCCAGTCAGCTGTTGCCTGGGCCAACCATCCTTATTATGCTCTAAAAAAGGAATTCATCATTCCACCACCCATATTCTTTCATTCCATCATCATCCCTAGTGTCACTCCATCAGTCACTCTATTATGACCTCTCTTGCATTTTTTGACAATTCCTTATTACCTTGACTCTGGTGGGCCCTCTTCTGTTGACCTCAACACATTTATTCCAAAAGAGTTGTCTGGAGCGCAGTGTACCTTGGTTCTAGCTTCCATCTTTTTTCAATGCCTGAGATCAAGAAAAGGGACTCATTATTTCCCTTTAACTTGGTTGTTTCTCACGTGCTTGACATCAGCTCCTTATCACACGGTTAAGATTCATACACTTAACAGTTCAGTGATTCAGATGATTTTCCCAATGATACCTGGGTGTGTGTGAGATGTTCTAGACCTCATGAGGGGATGACCATTTAGGTAGCACCCCACACGCCCATATCATCATAGATGTTGATCCAACCTCAGATGTAATTTCACAAATGTGATGGGTCTGGTTTCCACCACTTGCAATGCCCACAACATGTGTATCCCCTTTAGATGATCCATTTAGATATTCAAAGCCCTTTCCTATTCATCTCAACTTCTTTGGTTCTGACCCCCCCCCACCATGTCAGCTTAAGGGAAATTATGTCTCATATACTCAAAATTTTTTGTATTTAGTCCTGACATATGTTTTTCTAGGCGCATTGTATTATTTTATGTCCCATTGATGTCAGTGTATCATGTACCATGTACTTTGTAAATCAGTCCCACATTGATGGTCTCATCATTATTCTTTGTACGTAGTTATGTCGACATGTATGGGTATGCCTCCCCTGCCTCATTTGAGATCAGGTACTTCCACATAAAAGGATACTTCTATTAGTTTAATAGGTCTCGCCCTCTCCATTATTAGTTCATCCTTGACTTTATTCAGTTCTCTCTTTCTCTCTTTGACTCCCCTTTTGGTGCCTCATGGAAGCATAACCTACAACGTATTTCAGTCATATGATTTTCTCCTAACACTCATACGTGTGGGGGCAATCTTTTATGACCAAAAAATGATCACCTACACATTTATAACTAGGTAGATCAAAATACACCATGTAGATTTAATTTTACCATAGTAAAATCACTTTCAGTATGGAAAATAATTTATTAAAGCACTTTTATTAAATTATTTTCTAATTTAAATATAAAAAACATATGAGAATAATTAGATAAATCATTATTTATTTTATTTTCTCTAGGAATAATTATTAAATCATTATTTAAATAATGGTTCCTTGCTACATTTGAATAAGTCCCTTAGGAATAATTAAATAAATCACTATTTATTTAATTTTCCTTATTTTTGTTATTGGAATAATTGTTAAATCACTATTTAATAATTGTTTCAATTTCACATCATCCTTAATTCTCGTAAAATAATTAATATATCATTTTATTTTTTAATTATATCTAAATAAAGATATTTAACCATTTTAAATATCTTTTCCCTCTCCAATAAATATAATAAAGTATTCGAAGTGGTTACATCTTGATTTGGTTAATATTATTTTATTATTCTCTATTTTCGAGATTAACTCAATACTTTGCTATAAATAGGAGGGTTTTTCATTCATTATTCACCATGATCATAATCATCATCACCATTATCATATTTTTTCTTTTGAGATCTCATTCGAGTTCTCCACATTTTGTCTGGGTTTTTCACATATTGAGAGAGAAGATAATTTTCTGAAACATCAAAGGACCCATCCCACAGAGGGTGACTTATAAACCCATCTGTACATCTCCTTCACCACGTGTTTTTAATAAAATATTTGTTCATTTAAATTCTTTCCATTTGGTTTATTGCATTGGATATTTTTATTGTTTCTTTCTATTCTGGATCGTCTATATTTTGTTGCAGGTTTTCCATTTTTATCATAGATCTAAATCACAAGCATCCATCAACTTGTTAGTTGAGTCACTTGTCACCTAGTGACTTAAGTGATGTTTTCTTCGTACACCTTCCAAGAAATTTAACAATAACACATATTATAGTAATTTCTCAAACATATCATCCTCACTCCTACCCTAGTTAACCCGATATATGTTGGTGGGGGTTTGTGGTCATTTTTTGCAAAACATAATATAATATTATAGACATAATATGACATCCCAATCATGCTATACTTGTATTTACAACCATAGGTCATAGAAATATTTATTTGTCTTTTTCACAATGAAATTATATAATTTATTTATTTCTCATAATTCTTGTCACAAATTCATGATTATGAAATAAAAATTATTTTCATAATTGAGAAAAACTCACAATTGAAGGCGAAGCTCCCTGTGAGTTGGGAAAAGCTCTGAATTGAGAATAAAGCTTGTGTACGACTTATAATTGTTTAATTGACATGTTGCCAATTATTTCGATGAATTATATCCACCTAATTCACATGCCATCAAGGCTAACTTGTCGCAGCCCTAGATTTTTACATATATCTTCCTAGTTCTAGGAATAACCTATATAACCAAACCCTCTTAGGGGTTGAAGAAGAGGAAAATTTAATTCAAATTCCTTGTGATTTTGGATGATTACCACCAATAGGTCCTTCCATGCTTCATTGATGAGCGAGATATGTTAATGATTCAAGGAAGGAAGAAGTTTGAGGGATCGAAGAACACCCAATATCAATGTTATAATCCTGTCATGGTACTTTTAATTCATATGGAATAATCAACTTGTTTCCCCTCTCTAAATGACATGTTATATGAGATAATTATGTTGATATTATGATTATGTATTATTTCTTATTAACGTGTATTTCTTGGAGAAAATAAATCATCCTTACATATTTATGAATGTCTATAGGTGACAAGATCTTGGAACTAGAGTAGGACCTCCAATTGAGGAGTGGGATCTTCAACTATAAGATAATAAGTGTAATATTCATTTACAGATGATGACATATAGGTATGATATCTTGTTGTATTTTCCATGTAATGAAAGTTATTGAATGTGATAGTTATTAGGGAATTTGATTGTGTTCTCCAACCTAGTATTTGGTAGATCCTAAGGTAGGATCTATGGGACAAGAATCCCTTTTCCATTGATTAAAATTTAGGAAACAACAATTAGCAACTTTATTGGGGAGAAATACGTAGTGTTTCTCCTTTAAATTTGAGCATTCCTTGATTCTATTTTTTCTTCAATAATTATCTACTAATAGATAACTTTTCTACATTTTTTTCAACTAGATCCACCCCATATCTTTTAGATCTAAGCTTACTTTAAAACTGATTAACTAAAAAAGAAGAAAAAATAGCATTACAATTTTTTAGTCCAATTTTATCTAAAAAATTTGGTTGAAACAAATAAATATGTGAGTTATCCTCAAAATTTTAACCCAATAAAATATTTTTTTTTTATCTAAAATAATATTTGGACAATGGAGATATGGTTGATTGAAAATCAACTAATTATTAATTTATTTTTTAATGACAACCACAACTTTTATTTTAAATATATTTTGATAATGTACATTGATTTATTGTATCATACCAAAGCCATTGAGTGAGAAATTTGTTAGCTTTATTTTAATATACAATTTGATACATTTCTGAGAAATACTTAGTAATTTTATTTCTTTGAAAATTTAGGCTTTTATTTTTTATTTTATTTTTGATTTTTTTCATGAAAAGAAAATAATATCACATTTTCATTTAATTTCATTTTCATTGTTTAGCTTATAATTCTTGAGTGATTTGTTTGGTGATATATGATCCGCAAAATATCTTGTATTTCTAAAATTCAATTTTTTTTGTTTGATCAATACCTATTTTTTGTTTGTTGAAGAAAGTTTAGGGAACCTCAAATTTTATATCCATGTTGTTTCTTGTAAAGTTTAAGTTTGTGTTCTTAGTGACAAAAATTAGGGATTTTCCTTCTATGGCTACCCTGATTGTACTATACATTTCAATTTTATTTGTACTTTTTTGTTTGACATTCCTTGCCACATTTTTCCCCTTATCAAAGCCTTAGCATGGTGCTTTTGAGTGATCTAGTTTGGCTCTTTTGCCATAGTATTTTGGAGTGAATGAATTGATTTGAATATGTTTCATACGAAAATTTCGAATGTATCAAGTGGTTATTGAACAACATTTTTACGCTTCATTGTCAGTTGGGAAAAGGAAAAGAAGATTCCAACATTTACTTTATCTATTTTTCAACGAAATAAAAAGAAATTTTATCCTTCATGTAGTTTGCGTATTAGATTTGTATTTATTATATTAACCCTATCACAATTGTGCTATGTAACAGTTAGTAAACAACAACTATAAAATAGATTTCTAATAAAACTAGTTAGACTTTTTTATTATAGAACACGAGCTAAATATCATCAATCCATTATCACATCAAATTCAATATCACAATAAATTCTTGCTAAAAAATACTCTCACATGAAATTCAAGCATCCAATCACATTACAAACTCATCGAATGACATCACGACTACACTTGTACTACTTTATTTGTATTGTATGCATCTATGGATCTTTTGAGTAGCAAGGCTCATTCTGAGCAATATCTATTATAATATATTTCAGCAATCTTGTAGGGAAAATTGTCTTATATGGAATGGGTAGCTCCTTTTCCCTTATAGACTTGGCTTGATCTTACAAAAGTATTTTTAAAATTCCATAAGTGACTCTACCCATTACAAAAGAATGTAAATACATAGTTCCTATAAGCTATATCCACATACAACATTTTAAACCTGAAAAAATAAATTAAAAAACTATTTTTCAGGGACGATTTATGGGTTTTACCAAAATACCACCTATAGGAGCCCATGGCCTACCTAAAATGCCCAATTTTAGGTGGTATATATACACCATTTGGGTAGGCGTAATGAATATCATATGAGGAGTATCAGTGTTATACACAAATTCCCCCATATCAGGTCTACATTTTCCTATGGCTCTTGTATTCCTAGTGTATAGGAAACCCTTGTTTCCTTAAAAAGATGTTCAATTCCCTTATCTAGCATCTCCTTACAGCTATTAGAGAGGAATTTTATGTTGGCTCAAGTTGGAAGGATCTAGAGGATGGTCTCATTAGTACCTTTGGCTTAGATCAAGTTGTAGCTTTCCTATACTTGTTTTCTTTCATTAATAAAGAGGTTCATGTTTTGTTCCTGAAATATGTTTTCATATTATGAATGTTAACTTATCATTATATTTATGATGATTTAAAATATATATATGGAATTACTTTTAATTCTATTATCTATCTATGCTTTTGTAATTGACTTGCACGTCTACCCATATTGGAGGAAGAAAAGTGTTTACACTCTATGGGACCTACACCAAATGTATGAGCCTTGGCTATGTACCTTATCCAAATTTTCTGAATTTGAATGTTTGATATGATTGCATGAGTTTTATTTGTTTCTTTCTTATTCCCCTCTATTAAGGCTTTCAACTCTCACTCTCAGTAATTTTTCACACTAACAAAATTGGCAACTACGCTCAGGAAAAATTCTAAAATATTTCCTAAAACATTTGTTTTGATTGATTTGGGTCTTTGGTCTATTACATTACATTTTTCTTATTCTTCTGTAATATTTCTTGACTTGATCTATCTACTTGATCTTTTAGATCTCGGCCTATTCTTTTAATTTTCCTAGTTTACTTTCTATACTGATTTTCATTTCTTAATAGTTGCATACATACACAGTTCCATCTATTGCATATCGCATATATACAGGTTGCTTTATACACACTCATATGCATCAATTCTTTCGAATAGTCTCATATATTTCTGAAAATTAAAAACATTTTGTTTGTGGAGTTGGCTAAGGGTCTAATCGAGTCTCATTATGGTTTTGAGTTCCTACTTAAGTCTAAAATATTTTTGTTAACAGTCCTTTTTGATATCTACCATTTGTGTAAATAAAATATTGTGTCAACCTAGAGTTTTCATTTGGTGAAGCTTGTTGTATGTGAAACTAGGATTCAGGTCTTTTTTGTGAATGATTTGTCTGTTTCTCTACTTTGGAACATATTTATATTTCTTTCAAAGTTGTTGATTTCCCAATTGTCTCCTTGTTTCCTTTTATGACCTAAATGTTTATCTTGTTTGTTTTTCTCTCTGTTGACACTAAGAGGGTTTGAGGCTCTTTTAAAGATTTGAGATTTTAGTTGTTTGAGGTCTTTCTAATCTTTTGAATCTCTTTCATCTTTCTTTGCCAAATTCTTGAGGGTTTTATGCTCTTATTTTCACTAGTCTTTTCAATTTTTATGTTTGCAATTTTGACTTGGTGAACTTGAGTATTCTTCACCTATTTGGTTTTGAGGTCCTTGAATTCCTTATTTATTTGAAGATTTGGATTTCCAAATAATAATAAAAAATAAAAACATTTTATTTCTTTTTTCTTTTGTTTCATTCATTTTCATGGAAATATTTTAGTTTTTGTCAAACGTGCAAGTCTTTGTGGTAAATTCAAACATCATTTTCTTTGAGAAGTGCCATTGGATTTGAAATTTGCTTCTTTTTTCTCCTTTGATTTGCCATTGTCTTTTTAATTACGTTTTCTTACTTTAGGGTTATGTTTGAATCTTGCATTTCCATACTAGTGTGCATTAGGTTAAATGCATTTAGAACAAGCATTTAGTTTTTTTGTTAGATTTTGAATGTGTGAGTGCCTATTGAAAAAAGAAAAGAAAGTTTTTGTTTATTAGATTCTTGTAGAACCTTGTAGAAATCTCTTTCATCGAAGAAAAATAAGAGTTGCATTTGCATGTAGCCTAGGTTTTCTTATTCATTTCTTTTTACGTTAGAATATCATCAGTTGCAGTTATGTATCACTTTTCCTAAATAACAAACACTAAAATGAAATACTAAGCTAAAATGAACTATAATTTTTCTTTTGTCATAGGAACATCAACTAGTCTAGGGAATTTAGGGCCTTGGAGTAAATGTGTGGATAATAAACTCTCCAAGGCCACTCAAACTAAAGTATAGAATTTGATTAAAGCGTGGAAATATAATATTTTCTAGGTTTTTTGGGAAAGCTCCTCCAAAATGGGAGTCAATCACAAGGACATACGAACATAAGGAGAGAGAGATAGCCCCTCTCCTACATTTGTGACTACGCTCCTAGGATTTTTCCCTGTCTTCTGACTACAAATGGTTAACCTCAATTGCCTTTCATAGGGACAACATAGGTGACCGTGGGGCAGAATTCCCATGGTACCTAACATAGAAATTATATCACTTTCATAGTACTTATAGAGGGCTCCCCGTGAAGCAAGGGTACTTGCACCAGCAAATGTTATTGTCTTGATATCAGTGTAGTTATTTTTCATACCTTCACTCATATTATTTTGGCTCTCATCTGATGAGGCTCATCAATAGGTAAAATATATGGGTCACAATTCCACTCTCTAGCTTATTAAATTGACTTTTCTCACATCTATTTACATATTTTGTTATATTTTTCTTATTGAGAAGATTAAAGGTGAGTTACTATGTCATGTGGCCTAATGTGTGTTAAATGCAGAAATTGTAGAATTTTTGGGTTAACTTAAGTGCACAAATTTGGAGTAGGCAAGAAAGAGAGATTTTAGGAGTTCGTATCCCTCCTTAACTCCTCAAATCATTCAAATATTTATCCACTCTATCTCATCAGCTCAATGTCATTGACAGCCAAGCAAGCCGAGTTTATTAGCAGCGAAGCGTGTGATAGTCAAGGAAGAAATATTCTTGAGTTAGGTAGCCAAGTATCCCTATTTTCTAGGGAAATGTTTGTAGCTCTAGTTTTGTATAACTTAGAAAGCTAAGGGACTCATTATGATTGAAGTTTTTGTTGTAGGCAAGAGGCCATTTGTGCTGAAATATTTTGACTTTTATTGTTATGATGTACTTGACATTTTTATGATAATGAGAAATTCTGTTTTGATCCAGCACTGAGTTGGCTAAGAGGTATGAAGCTCTTGGGTTAGGTCCCAACCCATGTATCATAGGTTCCTCTTTTGTAGTTGTATTCTTAGCTTAGAATGATAGTTATCTATCGAAGTTTATGTCTTTTTGTTAGCCTGGCATGTTACTTAAATTGTTGCTTAACCTTGTTTCCATTAGTTTAAAGAGGTAGATTAGTGTTGCAATTTAGTGAAGCAAATGATAACAGAAAATCTTGTAAGAGTGGCCCCAATCTCATCTTCCTCATGGTATTATGAATAAAGGACCGCACTCTCATAGCCCCAAAAATAAAGTTTATCTTTTGTTTATTGCATAGATTAAGTTTCATTCTTAGCTAGATAATTGTTTATGATTTCTTGGAAGCATCTACAGTTGTTATCTTGTTTTATTAAGGTTTTTGTAGATTAAAACGAAGTCCATGTCATAGATATAGTCCTTAAAGTGGATAGATCATATTTCTCAAATTCAACTCATCTTTTCCATGTGGACATGTAGTAATTTCTAAATGAAAAGAGAAATAGGTTTTATTGCAGAGATTGTTGATCTACAGGAAGGGATCCCTCCAACCAACTTCAACTAGGGCTTCTCCATCTTTTGTTGATTCACACTAACCCATAGTTTGAACCTCTCTTTTCCAACCACCGTAACCAAGCTACCTTAGGCAAATCAGAACTCATTGGGGTGTTGAGCTTGACCTTGGGCGATGTTTACTTTCCCTACACCTTCTGCCATTGTCATCCACCCCTCCAACACATCATATCAGTATTCTTACCATACAAAACTTCTCAAAGAACTTAATGTAGTGGTTTAAGACATGTTGTATAAATTCAGGACATCCTGGAGCAGATCAGGACATCATGTAGCAATTTCCTATAGCAAACCTCTAACAAACTTCTTTGACCTTGTTTTGACCTGAAATTACTTTCCTTGCAATAGAACTAAAAATAGCTTTACATTCATTGTCAATAGTCAAACTCCCTTTATTTCAATAGAGGATTGGTCTAGAACCCTAATGATAAAGTGCCCCAATTGAGAAGTGACATCAGTAGAATGATGCATCTATTGTGTATATAGCACTGGCACCTCTAAGTTTCTACGGAACCTCCGGTTGATAAAGTAAAGTTGGTAGCCATAGGAGTTGCAGCATTCCTACTACAATACTGAGGCGCATCATCATCATCCCAACTTGCCTTTGGAAGACCCATTTATCCACTTTCTTGTATTTTAGTGTCTGGTCCTCATCACCTAGAGTGGAAGTACATGGAATTTTTTTGCTTGTCTATATTGTTAGGAATGTATAGTGGAGTGTTATTTGTTGTTAAAAGTTAATTAATAGAACAATCAAATACACAAAATACAATGGAAAAGAAAGTACAAAAACACAAAACAAGAGAGACACAAATATATTTGTTTCACCTAATTTGGGTTACGTCCATGGAGAAACAACCAATCCTTCCCTATATATTATCCAGCAAAATGAAAAGATACAACCTACATCAGATCTGCCTAATTTCCTCTTCTCATATACAACCTACATCAAACACAAATTCCTCTCTCTCTCTCGCTTTAGAATAACCATACACAAACACAATATAATTCCCTCATATAAACTGGGGATTTCCTTCTATGAAAAAAACCCTAAATTAAAATATATTCTATGATAAGATAATTTGCCTAACGAATGGCCCATATTGACTATAAATTACAATATTTTACAAGGAAAATATTCATCTAATTTTGGGTTTGGGGGAACCTCCCCTAAATTCCCCTTGGGGGGGCTGATAAAAGTCACCAGTGCCCCCCTAGACCACCTTCATGGTGATTAAACAAGCAATATTGCTACCCCATTAGGAATAGGGAATAAATGCGTCTGAACAAAAAAAACCCTCTAAACAATTAAGAAGATAATCAACTCCACACACAACAATCTCCCACTTGGAGATTGATTATATAAACTCCATCGTCGCTTCACTTGATGGATAATGACTCCACTTCGACCTGGTTGTTTCTCGTCTTCACCATCATCCTTGAATACCAATTGAAACTAAGATGAATCTCAGTTTCTCCTTGGTTACAACTTTTGTTAACATATCTGTAGGATTTTGGCTAGCATGTATCATTTCTAGCTTTAAATGTCCATCTTCCAATAATAACCCTATGATATGGTACTTGAGTTATATATGCTTAGTCTTGGAATGAAATGTTGAGTTCTTTACAAGATGAATGGCACTCTCACTATCACTGAATAACTGACCCATCTCCTAATTTCTTTAATAGCCTCTGTAGTAGAAACATACTATGACTCCATTGTTGAAATTGCAACAATGATTTACAATTTTGAAACACAACTGATATTTGTACCACCTAGAGTAAACACATACCTTGTGGTGCTCCTCGTGTTATCTCTATCAGCTTCCATATATGCATCAACATATCCCTATAGCGAAATATTTGAACCACCAAAGCATAATGCTAGATTTGTGGTGCCTCTGAAATAGATGAGAATCCACCTCACTACCATCCAATGCTCTTTTCCTAGATTGTTCATATACCTAGTTACAACCCCCACTACATGTGCAATATCAGGCCTTGTCCAAACCATTACATACATTAAGATTCCAATTTCTAATGCATATGGAACATTACACATATAATCCATCTTGAGTCTGGGGACACATCTCCTTACTTATTTGAAATGCTTATCCAAAGGTGTACTGGCTGGTTTTGCAATCTTCATACTAAATCCTTCAAACACCTTTTCTATGTAGTCACTCTGGGACAATGTTAATTTACAACTTTTTCTATATCTGTCTATTCTCATACCAAGGATCTGTTTTGCAGCACCCAAATCCTTCATTGCAAATGAATTTTCCATTTTTGCTTTGAGCACATTTATTCCTTGCATGTTAGACCCTACAACAAGCATGTCATATACATATAACAGAAATATAATATAGTTTCCATCATTTTTCCTTTTAAGATAAAGGCAATTGTCAAAGTGACATCTATTATAACCCTGTTCAAGAATAAACTTGTCAAAATTTATATACCATTGCCCTGGATCTTGTTTTAAGCCATACAATATCTTCTTCACTTTGCACACTAACTTCTCATTCCATTAGACCTCATACCCTTGTGGTTGCTTCATATATATTTCTTCCTCCAAATGGCCATAGAGAAATTTTATCTTTATATCTAACTACTCAATATGAAAATATTCTGCTACCACTAGACTTAAAATAGTTCCGATTGATGTCATTTTAACAACAGGAGAAAAAAAATTCATCAAAGTCTGTACATTTCTTTTGTGAAAACCCCTTCACCACAATCCTATACTTATACCTCTATTTACCTCCATATTCTTTGTAATAGCCCTGGTCAAAAGTCCATGTAATAAAGTTAAGAAAGGAAAAATAATAACCAAGGTCATGGGACACATATTCCATGCTGAATGTTCGGCAAAAAAATAGTGACAGGGAATTTGGAAAAGGCAATGGAAAAGGAATGAGGCATTAATTTAATTTTTATTTATGAAAATAATGGAAATTAGGAGAAAAGGAAGGTGAAATATCACAGGTTCCATGTGGGTAGGAAAATGAAGGAAAATAATGGGAAAATGAATAAATTATAGGCTTCATAAATAAAAAGGCTTATGAGGATCAGTTGGCAGACTTTTCTTAGTTCATTTTTGGGTCTTTCTCTCTATTCTCTCTATCTCATACTCTTTAACACTTAGATTTTGTTGGAGAACTCTTGCAGGATTGTGGCATATTTAGAATTTGGAGCAATAAGGTAAAATAAGAGCACAAAAATGCAAGAGGATATCAAGATCAACAACCACATTGGGTTTTTCTTGCAGGTACTGAGTTGCATTCATGATTTCTTTGATAGTTCTGGCATGCATGGAAAATGCATGTGGTTTCCTTGTTATGATTTCTTATTGGCAGTGAAGGATTGCCTAGATTGATGGTGGATTTTCCTAACCTTTCCATTTCCTAGATAACCATAGTGTTGTCAGCTTCTTTCCTTTTATTTTCTGGTTTGTTATCATTTTCCTTATGGTTGTGGATTGAGCTACTAGTTCCTAGAGCCTTAGTTAGACAAATGCCTTGGAAGCCCTATAATAGCTTGGGCTGAGCTACTAGTACTGAAAGCCTTGGTTGCACAAACACTCTATAGCCCTTGGTGGGTTGAGTTATTAGTCCTAGAATCCCTGTTTGGACAAAAACTCTGGAGCCTTGCAGTAATTATGGGTTGAGTTACTAGTCCTAGAAGCATTAGCTGGAATAATTTCTTTGTAGCCCTGGACGGATTTGTTAGAGACCGATATTGTGATGGTTAGTGATTTCCAACTATGAGGTGGAATCACTAGTTGAGGGTTGAGGTGGTTTGGCCTTTGGAAGCCTTGGTTAAGTTTTTTTTGATTGCTTCATGAGATCCCACATTCATGCATGGAAAATGGCACAAGGGTGATTGGTTGAAAGAGATATTTGGTTCACCCTAATATATTACTAGGTGGTACGTGGAAGTCCCTTACCTGTTTTCATTTTCATATGTTAATAAGAGCTTCTTTTAATTTGTATTTTCATGGGTAAATGTGCTTGATATTATGTGACTTTAATGATTGTTTCCTCATTGATATATCTTTTGTTATTTGTTGGTTGTAAGTATGTTTTATTAGCTATGATATGTGTATATCATCATGTTTTGGTTGGTATATGAATTTTAGTAAATGAATGACCTAATAGAGAACACTGTTACTATTATGATGAAATATCAATCCTCTTTAATGATTCTCGGATAAGTATGAGACCCCTATGCTCAAATCTGTTAATTTGAGCTATAGATTACATTTTGTGATAAGTTTGAAAAAATACCTGTCATGGCTAGTAGGGTTCAGATCAATTCCTTATTCAAATGTTTACATTAGTACCCTTGTTCCTATGGTATTTGTCATTTCTAGTAGTTTTAGGAAGTTTTGGGCAATGGCTTGAGTCCTAACCCTTAAAACGTGGCACAAAATCCACGGTCATTAGCACAGAAATGCTTGAAAAAGGCCAGAGTCACATGGATTCCTTCTTGTGGAAGTGAGTGGAGGGGTTAAACAACATGCATGCCTTGTCATGGGAGGAGCTAAGGCTCTAGGGTAGTCAAAGAACAGGTTCTCACAAGGGTTGGGTACCTAGAAGGATTGGTGGGCTCCTAGAGGTTCTATAGCATGTGTGGAAGGTCAAATTGGTATTGTGATGTCTGTTTGACTTCCATGGCTACACTTGTGGAGTTGAATCATATCATAGTAACTCTTCATCACCAATTTACGAGAGTGGACTAGTTAGCTTAGGTAAATGTGGGAGGATGTTGATACAGGGTGGTATGAGAGCATGGTTTCATTCTCCTTGGGTGATAGCTAGTTTCTGTTCTCCTTTGATGAATTTTTTGTCATGTGTACATGTCAGTTGCATATGTGTCCTTATGCTTGTGATCTATGTGCTTGTTGTGTATGCATGGTGGTGGTAATGATTGTCACTGTGTTGTCATGTAGAAGTCGATGGTTTTATTTTTGGTATGTATTCACCATGAATGGATGTTAGTGTTTGTATGTATTGTGTCTTCCTATGTGTCATACATGTGTTCTTATGAATGCATTGTGTCTACATTGTTTGTAGTTTTGACATCATGCATGGTAATTAGAGTATGATTGAGATGATGTCTATATATTGTGATGATTATGATTATACATGTATTGTGCTAATCTGGTTGATCTTGTAAACGAGATATCCTCCCATGAACTACACTAAGGTACATTTATTTTTTTATGATTTGGCTTAGCTGACATGATATACCTTACAGGAAGAGATGATCAAAAGTGGATAGCAAGATGGTAGACTACAACCCATGAGATTCTCCCTATAGACAATATAAGAAACATGGTGAGGGATATTCTCCTAACCTAGTAGAGACTTTGATAAGTTTGAATGCATAAATAAGGAGTTGCAAAGAATATAATGACAAAATAATTCAATTACAAGAGAGACTTGCTAGGGCATAGGAGAAACAAGTAGAGGTTAATGCAATTATTCTTCACAACTTATCAGGCTTGTAGAGGCATGAACCACTTAATATTAGTCATGGATAGGAGTATAGGACTAATGGATCATATGGTAGCAGGTCACATGGTGAGAACAAGGTGGATAGAGATGACATGGTCATAGATGGCAGATTATTGGGTCGACCTGATAGAACATATATGGTGTTGGGCACCAAATCGCGCTATCTTTCTGTTACATTCCTTTTTGACCTTTTTGCACTTACTTACCCATTTTTACTATGCTAAATTTACAAGGTAAACACTGCTGACTTATCTATTGGAATATTTTATTAATGAAGTAAATTCACGAAGTTTTTCCTATTTCCAGCACTAAAATGTATGTTTGACCGCAGCTTCTGGAGAACAAGAACTAAGGCTTTAGCATTCCGCAACAAATCTGTTATTCACAGCAACGATGATGTTACAGGGAAAAGTGTCTATTTAGAACTGCTCTATCCCACTAAGGTGTGACATCTGCCTTAGAAACACAGAGAAAAGCTACTTTTGTTTTTCCTTTATGAATTATAGATAGAGAGGAATAGAAAGACCAACCTCTGTCTTGCGCCAATCTCTTGATTTGATCCCTCTCTTCTTTGATAGTCCTCAGCTACCTACTCCCTTGCACGCCTAGCTTCACAAAGTACCTGTAGGATCACAGAAGCATAACACTATACAAAGACATGGATCTATAATCATAAACAATCTAGGGTCAGATGTAAATTGACCATACAAATGTAACAAGCATCAATGACACAAAAGTATGGAGGAAAACTCAATTAGCTTTTATTGATAAATAAGAAAAGAGCCAAGAGGAGTTACAACCAGTTGTTCTGACCCAACATCAACCTCCCAGCAAAGAAGCCCCTCTTCACCTCAAACAAAGCTTAGATCACCCAACAATCTGATGTTTGTCTCAGGAAACCAACAGCAATTCCTTATGATATGCAAAATTCCAGCCTCTGGATCTCTGGGATGAGGGATCCATATATAGATATCTGTAAGGGGGATGAGTCAGCTTGTGATTTTATTAGTGTCTTCTCTCTGATAGTTCTTGCTTCCACTTGGAGACCGATGGCCTCTTACTCATCCTTGGTCGACTTCAGTGAGGCAAGTGTCACAGGAGAAGATTCTGGAAGCTTCCATTGCCTCTCCACCTCGCGGAATGAAACTGCCATTTGTCATTTCTCACCCATTGCACCCCAGAGAAGGGACTTTTGAAAAGAAATGCACCCTCACAGTGTATTTGGGTGAGATACAATGCACTTAGCCAGTGGAGCAGTTGCAATGATCCTTTTTTGACCAATTCTGAGCAGTTTCTCATGGAGAACTTCTGGGAGAAGCTGTAATCTCTTGACCTTGTTCCTTTAGGGGTTAGAACAACACTTTTAGGGACTTAGGAGCCCTTGGTTTATGGACATTTCATGCTTGGGGTTGTAGGGCCCAAAAATGTCTATAACAGTTGCCCCCTAAAGTATGAGGCCGTTAATATTTTGGTGTCGGGCGAAATGCTTTATTATGAGGATCCGAAGTTCTTTCAATGCTGGGAGGAGACCTGTAATAAGATACAATACAATACATTATCTTCATACTATTTTCATGATCTAGCTGAGGCGGGCATTCCAATGCTTAGCTTTATAAATTGATTTTTATGTACATAGGATAGACAATCGTCTGAGTGTAGACTGATGATTCTGATAGAGCCATCATCCTTTTGAGTGGATGATTATCTGTGTAGCAATTATGTACATTTAATGTTTTTATTTCCCTGAATATATATCGCAGCCCGGATGGATGAAACTAGATCCGGGGTCTTCAATCTCGTCCGATCTTCACTCGAAGTACAAGTAGATCCATGTGAGAAATGTTCTGAAGTCGAACATGAAAATACATCGCTTGATTACCAGTCAATGATGTAAACTGCTAACAAGCGCGAGAGGAATCATCGATAATGATAATGACCCTCAAGGTACTACAGTACAATTCACATGGTGTGAATAAAGGACTTGGCATCAAACACCACGCAAAATCTTTCGGTCGAAGGCCATTGATGTAAACCTGTCGCCGGAAGTGAGAAGCTTGCCATTGAGGCATGCAAGCTTCAAAGTACTAAATGGGGTGTTCCTAGATCAACTTCTTGGATAATGAGCTGATGTCGACAAGAAGTGATCTGTCACAGGAGGGCCTTCATGAATCCCACATCAATGACACGGAACGAAGAAAATGATTTTAATGGAGGTGAAAACGATCTAGGGATATAAGGTTCAGTGTGGCGGTCATGAAAGAATGGAGTATAATGTATGGTAGTGGGTGAGACACCAGTGAATTCTCTGAATGACTTCTCTTGAACATATCGGCGACACTGATGTGATGGATTGGTAGCATTAACCCCAAATGTGGATGGTATGGCATGACCATGGTGATGTGACCGGTGAATGAAACAACCCAACCCGACTCGGACACGGAGTGGAAGTGTCATGTTCAAGAGCGACTTGCTACCAAAAAAGTTTCTTCAAGTTTTCTTCCCAATTTTCCCCAGTCATTGCTGACCAGTACCTCTTTATTTTTGTCAAGCTTGAGGAGGATAACATATGATTGTTCTATAATTTTCCCTTCGGGCAAACCCGTCGCTATGTTTTAACGAGCCTAGTGATAATGAAACTCGTTCTCGTCTATAGACAAGTTTGTCGCTATTAATCTTTTTAACGAGTTTAACGACAAAGATAACTCAGTCCTTTTCAATTTTAGAGAGTCTAAAAAGGAATGTAAAGGTAACTCCAAAATTCATTTTTCGTCATCTAATCCCTTAAGTCTGAAAAAGTATAAAACAATACAGAAGGGATGGATTTTCGATACTTTTAATGAGCCAAACAAAACAAGCACTCGATCTTTTTGTGTAATAATCCCTCAGGTCCAAAAATATTAAAATCTAGAGGAGGGATAGCACTTCTTGTCCCTTGAACGAGCTGGAGAGGACAATGGCTCAGTAGTCTTTTAATATTTTATGAGTCAGTTGAAAAGAGCTTAAAGGAGACTCGTCTTTTGAGGAACGAGTGATAAAACGGGTAGCAGCTGATTCCAGGTAAGGTTTGGAATTTTACAATCAAGGCAGTGTCACAAGGATGGCTAGTGAAATCACTCTTCACAGTTGTTCCTCAAAATGGGTAAACAATCAAATGGAGGTGAATGATCGGCCAATGAAAATGTGGAGGTGACCGTGCAAACACAACCAAGGCTTTAATGGCTGAAGTACTACATTCACGATGGTTATTTACCAGGGAATAGTTCATTTTTTAACGAGCTTAAATGCAGGGGGAAACATTTGCTCATGTCTTATGTTTATTTTTTAACGAGCTTGAACTATGTGCTAAAACTGCTCAATTAAATGGCCCCTTCATTGATTTTACCATAAATAGCTTTGTTCTTTCAAAGATTGCACTATATTTTCAAATGCTTCAACAAGCTAGTCAAAAATAAACAATATATGTTTGAAAACGAGTTAGAACACCAATATTTTACTTTGAACTACGTAAAAAGTAATGAAAAAGTGTTTTTACCTCTCATTTTACCATTTCATTTGAACTTTGGTTTGTTGGAGCTTTGGAGGTGCTTTCCCCCTTTGATTTTCATCAGCTGATTTCGGGAGATTCTGTGGACGATTCTCGGCACCGTCTGGACTAGGTAGGAGCTAAACTTGAGCTCTTTCATTTCATGGTTTCCATTTTGCATTCTGAGCTTGATTCCTAGTTTTTCTGAGCCTCTGAGTTTTGAAAAACTCGTTCTACCTTCAGCGCACCCTTTGGGTATCAAAAGGTGCGTTGAATGTTGGCCAGTCTGAAGGGCATCTGACATGAAATGCACCCAGAGCACTGCTATAGGTGCGATGGGCGCAGAGAAGGAATTCTGTGCACAATTTTTGATGGAAATTTTCCCTGTTTCTTACTAAAATTAGGATCTAACTCTTCCCTTGTTTTTTTATCAGAGATCTTTGGAGTAAGATGACCATTACATGGCGATAACGGGAGCATGAAGAAGAGTACATGCTTTCCCTACATGATCCAGTTACAGTAAAGGCACTGGGGAACTGTGGCTTGCTGAAGTTTTTCCGCATTTCTAGCATGAGACAACAGATCAACTTACTGCAGTATTTGCTCGATGCTTGGGATCCTACCAACCAGGTTTTCCAGATCAGGGGCAAATCTATCCCCTTGACTGTAGTAGACATCTATTTCTTGACTGACTTGTCGAGGCGGGGTGCCCCCATCTCTTTATCAGGTTCGGCCCGAGGAGGCGACTCTGTGAGAGATTATGTTCCCCGGTACTGTAGAGAAGGATCTCAGCCTAGTAAAGACGACAAGATCATCATCCGTGATGTCATTGACAGGTCCCTTAGGACTATTCTGTTTACTTTTGGTAGGATGGCCGGTGGTGCGGCTCTTCATGTAGCCAACCGATCTTATATGCAGTATGCCTTGGAATGCCTCCAACCGAAGGTGTTCAACTAGTGCGACGTAGTACTTCTTGTGATGAAAGAACAGTTGACCAAGATAAAGAACGGGAGGTTGAAGAACTTTGGGTATGGTTCTATTTTGACCGCCTTTGCCTTGGAGAAGATACCACTGATGCAGCCGCAGTATATTGCACTCGATTTACCTTCACCTATTGAACCATGTATGCGGAGATGGGTTGGCCATATGTCTAGGCATGCCGGTCAGTCTCAAATTTCATTTTCTGATACCTTCTTCAGGTGGTTTGATCGTCAGGAGATGGTTTATTCCGAGTATCCATATGCGAGCATGGACTTCCGGGGTGATCCAGATTTAGTACTGCCGGATGACGAACAGTGGGGCGCCATTGGTAAAATCTTTGATCATATTCCTGTTTATTGTTTTTCATTTATAATGTCCTTGTGCTTTATTCTATCAAGACTTTAATCAAACTCATGTGTACATGCAGATGTTGGTCCTGTTCGTCCAGTAGTTCGCCTGAGAGTACCAGCTGTTGCCCCAGCAGGAGAGGCCGTCGGAAGGGCTATCCTTCGTGAACTCGATGTGGCCGAGACTCTCACAGCATTACAGGAGCAGGTTGAAGGCCTCACTCTTGGTATTCCAGATGTGAGTATTGACGAGCTACCTTTGAGGTTACAGTGGCATACTACTGGTGTTCCAAGACGATGGACTCGTCTCTTATGCATGATCGCACAGGCTGTGACTTGCTATCACAAGCATCATTAGACTAGGGTGCCCCCTAGCATTTTGAGTTTTTTGGTCATTTGATCGATTTTGTCTTGGTTAGAGAACATTATGTGTAAACCATAAACAATTATATATATTTTTGATTTTCAGAGTTTTACTTTGGTTAAGTTACATGATCCAAATGCAAACATTGATGGTATGTTTCTTTTTATAAATGTTGCAAATGTCTATCTAACACATAATTTGCTAATGAGTCAGTTAATGTGTTTAAGTTTCTGGAAATATGTTGATATTGAATAAAATCAAATTGTCTTTCCAAAATCTTAACCCTTAGGAACATGCGATAAATAGCTGGGTTTCAGATGGAATATATACCCGTGAGTTGTAATATTACGAGTTGTGAGTCTAGCCTGACAATTAGTCGGCGTATACCGTGTATGATGGCATCGGAGAGAAGTTCTATCAACGCGCTATATTCAGCGATGTTATTTGTTTATCGACTAATACATACCCCTCTGAAACTTACTAACTTGCTGCTTGGATCAAAAATAGCCCAGGCTGCGGAAGATAGGTTCCGCGAACTACGACTCGCTCCGTCGGCATATCCAACACATGACTCTAATAGGTTTGACATCTGCAACAAATGTAAAAAGTGGATTACTTGACCAAAATAAACACTTTAGTGGAAACAAAAACATAAAAAAAGCATACAGGTTACCATTACGCATAGTAACGCTTGAGGTACAACCCATTACGAGGTTGCGTCAATGGAATTCCATCATAATCCACTAACTCGTAGGTTCCTTTTGCTAACACTCGTTTAACAATATAGGGGCCCATCCATAAAGACTTAAATTTACCTGCTCCCAGTTTATCAGATTCTTGGTCATAAAGTAAGACCAAGTCACCTTCCGAGAAGACACGGGGTTTGACATTTTTGTCAAACTGCGCCTTGACTCGTTTCTTATGGGCTTCGTTAGCCAAAGCGGCATCACGATGGGTTTCATCCAATTGGATTAATTCCAAGAAACAAGCTTCTTCTTCTGAAGTTATGGGGAGGAGATCAATTGCGAGTTTGAGAGACGAGAGTTCGCACTGGATTGGTAAGACTGCTTCCAGGCCATATACCAGTTGGAAAGGTGTAATCCAGTTGCATTCCTTACCGATGTTTGGTAAGCCCACAAAGCTGAGTATAGGATTAGGTGCCATCTTCTTTTGTGAACTCCAATCATCCTTTGCAGCATGTGCTTTAGGACCTTGTTGATTGCTTCAACTTGTCCGTTGGCTTGCGCATAATATGGGGTAGAGCTGTCGTGAGACAACCCTAGTTTGGCAGCTAATTCGACCATCATGTGATTGCGAAAATGCGATCCATGATCTGTGACTATAGCCTATGGTACGCCGAATCTGGCGACTACATGATTGAAAAAGAAGAGGGCAGTTGTTTCACCAGTATTATCTAATATAGGCATTACCTCGGCCCATTTGGTAAAATAGTCAACTGCAACTATGATATACCCATGCCCCCCGGTCAAGGTGTGGTTACATGTCATGAAATCGATGCCCCATTTGGTGAATGGCCCAACAACCACTATTCGCTGCAGAGGTGTGGGTGGTCTTCTAGTTTTGCTATCGAAAATTTGACAAGCATGGCAACTTCTGACTATGGTTATGCAATCTTTGAACATTGTTGGCTAGAAGTATCTTGCTCGTAAGATTTTTTGCACTGTAGCATATCCATATTGATGCCCCCCACACGCGCCTGAATGACAATCATTCAGGACTTTTTTGGCCTCCTCATGGGTGAGGCACCTTCTCAGAATATTATCGATACCACGACGGTAAAGTGTATCATCGACAATCATGTAGTCTTTTTCTTGGTATCGAATACGTTTTTGTTCGAAGTGGGAGGTGTTTGGCCTATATTTTTGGGTTTGGAGATAAATAATTATATCCCCATACCACTCATTTCTTCAAGATATCAGAAACAAACTTTCGTCCACGATTGTTTCTTCGGATGTTTCATCGTTGGACGACGATGGGAGATCGTACAATAATTCTGCGAAAACTAGAGCTTTCTTCGACTTGGATTTTACAAATTCCATATCAAACTCTTGTAGGATTGCTATCCATTTTGAATATTTTCCCCCCAGCAACTGTCACGACAATATATAAGTCATGGGGTTGCAATCTGACAAAATGGTAGTTTTCCGAAAGAGGACATAGTGTCGAAATCTCTGTATCGCTTGAACAGCTACGAGTGCTAGCTTTTCAACGTAAGAATATTTTCTTTCTGTATCATTTAAATTTTTACTTAAATAATATATAGGATGTTCAACTCCATCGACTTCTTGAACTAAAACCATTGCGATGGTCGTATCCGCTACAGCCAGATACAGATTAAAATCTTTTTGATAATCAGGAGCGTACATTAATGATGCTTTCATTAGTGATTCTTTTAAAGCATCAAAGGAAGCTTGCGTAACTTGATCCCAGACAAAGGGCACTTCCTTTTTCAAAAGACGTGTATAACATTTAGCAAGTTTGGCGTATTTTGGAATGAACCTCCTCAGAAAGTTCGCTTTCCCTTGGAGTTTCTGAATCTGAAGAAAATTTGAAGGTGGAGGCAAATTTATGATTGCCTGGACCTTACATGGGTCGAGACGAATCCCGTCTTTTGAGACTACAAAGCCAAGTAAACGACCAGAACTGATGCAAAATACACATTTGTGTGGATTGAGTCATATCTTGTAGTGTCGGCAATGTAGAAATATCGCTCTTAAATGCTGCAGGTGATCAGTCCGCTTTCGCGAATGAGCTGGTAGGTCATCGAGGTATGGTTGAACGATGTTTTTGATGTCATGGAAGGCATAATTCATTGCCCTCTGAAACGTCGCCCCCGCGTTCTTCAAACCAAAGGGTAATTTTCGATACGCGAACGTGCCCCACGGACAAATAAATGCAGTCTTTGACTGGTCCTGTGGGCAGATATTTATTTGATTATACCCGGAGAATCCATCCATGAATGAAAAGATTTCGCATCCGGTGCATTCATCAATTATCTGGTCAATTAAGGGTGTAGGGTAGTTGTCTTTTGGACAAGCTTGATTTACATCCCTATAATCGATGCACACTCTAATTGTTCCTTATTTTTTCATAACAGGGACAATATTCGATACCCAATCGGTTAGAGGAACCGGGTAGATGAAACCAGCATGGAGAAGTTTTTCAACTTCTGCCTTAATGGCAGTGGCTTTCTTGGGGTGCACCTGCAATAGCCATTGTCGTACTGGTTTGACATCTCGATACATCTTAATTTTGTGTTCAACAATACTCGAGTCAATGCCTGGAATTTCACTGTATGACCAAGCAAAGACATCTCTAAATTCGTGAAAAAGAGCGTTATATATTTCCATTTCTGAAGGAGAACAACATTTACCAACATAAATATTCTCTACAACATCTGTTTTGGTTGATATATTTATGGCATAGTCTCTTCAATGTTAGACAAGTTTTGCTCGGAATCCACCATGTTTACAGCATTTGATAGGAAATCAAAGACTGAAGGATGATAAAGGTCATATTGAGCATCTTCTCCACAATCTAGAAGAAGGGAACGATGGTGGTAATCATTCCATGGTGCCCCTTCAATCACCATTGATTGTACAATTCCTTCGTCGGTGACATGCACTCGCGACCAAGGATCTGAAGGGGTACCATATTCTTTAGACCTATCTATCCAAACGCTTGATGAGCATTGATTTGGGTTTGCTTCCCATGCTAGGAACATTGATTGCTACAATATTTCCGTTGGGCTTGGGGGCAAAACCATTGCATGATCCATGTCGATATCCTTTTCTGAGATCTTTTTAGAAGATATCATATCGCAGGTTCCTATCGACGCTTCTTCCACCAGGTTGATTGGAGGTGGAAGGGCGAAAGTTCCCATTAGTATAGGATCTTTTAGTAGGCCTACTCCGATATTTTGAAGCGAATGCGGGCTTCCATGGATCATGGGAATGCTTCCTGTAACTTGAGAACCATTGGGGAGGAAGTTTTGTTGATCAATGATTGTAATCCCTCCTTGAAAGGGAAATGCAATCTTCCTAAAATAGGTCGAAACAATAGCCACCATAGCATATATCCATGGTCTTCCTAGTAGGATGTTGTAATCAAGATTTCCATCGATGACTTCAACGTCTATTTCTACCATTTTCCCTCCTAGTTCAACTTTCAAGTTACTTAGAATACCATATGGGGTATATGTCCTTCCGTCGAATGCTTTTAATTTCGTCGAAGATCGCAACAAGGTTGGATATCCTAAAGTTTTCCAGCAACTCATCGACATAATGCATGTAGATGCTCCCTCATCAATAATTGTTCGATGAACAATTTTGTTGAGGGCTTTCACTTGAACAAGGAAAGCTAGTTTAGCTGGTAATTGAGGATCGTATCCTTTATGGTCGAAGGATACAAGATTGGAATCCTTTGGGTCTATCCCACCAATGGCTGATAATAAAGCCTACCTTTGGGATGGGCAATTCTGTAGCACTTCAAGAGTCGACATAGCGGATGGCGATTGGGCCAAATCTTCCATTATATTATAATGCAGTGCCGCTCTAGCGCGGGGATTAAATGTCGACTCGTGTACTACTCCTTTTGGCGGTTTTATTGTCAATTCAGGAATGATCGGCGGTGCAACTTCTGTCGAAGTTGTTGTCGAACTACTAGGTTGATCTTTATCCTTGTTGTTCGATAGCTGTGGATTCCCATAATCTTTGTTCCTTGTCGATATCAAAGCATCATTTTGCTGTCTTGAAACCGAAAACATTAGCACTTGAGACGGGGAAGCATTTCCACTTTCAACTAGATTTGTTCCTGGATTTGGAAACGGATCAGTTAACATTGCGAAGGTTTTCGAATTCTTGAAGAATTTCTTAAGCTCAGCCTTGTGTGGACAATTTGTGGTCCAATGATCCTCATCGCATATAAAGCATGGATTTTTTGGTTTCCTATCTCCAGGAGGGTTTGAAGAAGATTTTTCAGGTGATGATTCCTCCTGTTTCTTCTTCCTCCTTTTGCCTTTCTTCTTTCTCCCTTGTTGTTTGGTTTCTTTGCCTTTATCCGTTGATACGACATTTACTTCCGAAGCAAGAAGTTCCTCTTTTGCAGTTTGACTTGAAATCTTATGGGCCTTTTTGGATGTAGCCTTTGTCGATTTCGTGTCTATTGTGCCAATCACGCCATCGCCGGCATGAGAGTCATTGTTCGATTTAGGAGGAGGAGGAATTGAGAATTCCGGTCTAGGGGTGTCAGGTATTTTATCGTAGAGCATGCCGGACTAAGTGTAAATCAAGTCCAGATATTGCGCACGAGCGATAACTTGCTCTTCTGTTACAACTCACCCCTTTGCCACATCTTCCGTGATGGAAGCTAGTAATGACTTGATAAGCCATTCAGCTAAGAGCAGATCGGGAACATACGTTTTTACCATTCTACGACGACATCACCACTCATGTATATGATCAGATATGTGAGTGGCCGTTGTCTATTTGAAATTGGTAAGAAGTTCTGTTCCTGTTTTGTACCTTATTGATAACTGAAAATGGGTTAAAAAGGTTGTGGCTAAGGTACTGAAGTTGTCAAACGAAGCTCTAGGCAATTCGATGTACCATTTTGCCGCCAGACCCGTTAGCGTCCTCTGAAAGAGGCGAAGTCTTATCGAATCATCATTTAGGGCGTTTGATGAACACCATAGGTGAAAGGTCATCACGTGATTCGATGGATCTTCACCCGGATTTCCATTAAATTTAGGAATATCTGATGGAAGTTTATGCGGAATCACCGGCCACCAAGGGGCGTAAGCGATTGGATCGTTTGTTAACCTATTTAAATCAGGTAACTCTAAAGTTGCCACAAAGGGTAAGTGTTGATTTAGGTTAGGTGAAGCATACCCAGGATAAGATGAGATTGCCTGAGCAGTTGGTCTTTGCATACCGGCATAATGCATTTGATTCTGGTAACTTTGGTAAGGTTGGTGGGCATGACAATTGTAAAATGGTTGATTTTGATCGTTTTGAATGTATGGCTATCCACTATTAGAAAATATTTGTTGCTCAGAACCTTGGTATACTTGTTGGAATTGCGGTTGCTGGTATTGCACTAGCCATGGTTTTGAAGCCATGTGTTGTTGCCCGATACTAACAGTTTGACCAAGATGAGGGGTAATTGTACCCATCTGAACCTGTGTCATTCCACCAGTTGGTGATTGTGGTTGAGTCGCAGGGTGAAGGGGCTGTTGCATTACAACTTGAGAAACCTGAGGTTGGCATATAACAGGCAGCACTTGAACTTACGACACCATCACAATAGCTGGCATAGTTGGGATATTTGACGTAGGTAAGCATTGTTGCATCGAGTATACAACTCTTGGTTGTTGAGGTAGTATAGGTACCCAACCGCTTGAGGTAATTCCAGTATAACCCGAATGTTGTTGTGAACTCCTGTATGGATATCCTCCCAGAGGGGATAATGAAAGGGTATACTGCCCCCCATACGGTGGTAATCCAGAACTCAAGGGAATTGTTTTCCCTTGGGGGCCGGATTGCTCAAATTGATTCCCAAATGGATCAATTTGTTGAGACTCAACATAAGAGTTTCCGAATATTATTCCGGATGAACAAACAGGAACAGACCATACTATCGAAATGGCCCCTGAGTGGGCTCCTTCTAGCGGTTGAGAGCTAGTCGGGATAGATGGTATACCGACAAACATTGTCGGAGTGATAGAAGGGAGTTCTGCCATCGCTGTGTCAGATGACACAATCCTAGATGTTGACGGTTGTTTAGACATTTGTAGTCTATCCAAAAGATTACCTAGTGATTCTACAGGAGCTTTCGCTGGTGGTAGACTAAATTTTGATGAAGAAGGATATAGAGTGATCCCGACTCCAAATTACGATGGAGTACTCGTTGGAGGATCTTCCAAAATTTCTTCTATGGAAATCAGACCAGGTGGAAGGGGAAGACCGTCGGGTCCGTAAAATATTTCTGGTGCCGAAGAAGGTATGGAATCAGCAGCGACAGATGTTTGAAGAGCAAGACTCTCAGAACTGGTTGAAAATGGAACTGGTTCGGTAACACAAGTGTTTACTCTCAGACTAGGATTAGTACCACTGTCCTTCTGTGGCTGCTGAACTTCTTCTGTAGAGGCAGGGATTCCAGAAATGTTTGGAGTAATCGGAATCTCTGATGTTGTTGGAACACTTGTCCTAACTTTAACAGGAGATTTGGAACCGGTTAAACGAGTTCGCTTTGTTTGTACTGGCTTCGATTCCGGAGACAAAGACGTTTGACTCGTAAGCCTCCATGAACGATGGGGTTTCAATTGAATTTATTCCACGATTGCGAATTACTTGATCAACTAAAATAAAGGGGAAGTATGTTTCCAAATTAAATGAATTTTAGATGCTTTGACACAACTTGTTTTTTCAATTTTTAAGAGTTGAGAAGAAACAAAATATGACTCTAGTCTCGTTCGATTTTTAATGAGCCTGAAGTGACAAGTGCTCAGATGGACCTTTTCTGTTAAGGAGTCTGGAAAGGAACGAAAGGGACTGCTCTGGAAATCTAGGTAGAGGGATTACGAAACCAATTGTAAAACTGCAGAATAATTTTTACGGTACAACATTCAATCTTCTCGAATGCTGTGTTCAGTGCATTGCGATCGATAGGGTGGCAGACACGGCTTCCTATGGATAAAGGATTAAGCCTATTGGGGTCTCCCAAAATATAGTCGACGGTACGTGGGAGCACAAGTCTGTACTGGCACTTATCGCCTCAAAGTGGAGGAATCACCCAACCATGAGTGAGAACAACAGTTACTAGGCTTTACGACGCCGGAATACGTCTCTAGCCTAGACTTCTAAATGTTGTGCGTTAAGTTCCAAAGCATTGTTAGATTCATTGAAGTTATTTTAAGTTGATCTTGTTTATGAAGTTTTCCTTTCGGGTTCACCACAAGATGTAGATGTAATTCCTAAAATGCAATCTAAGATGATAAAAAAACTTTGTATCTCCTTGATGCAATGAAAATCCTAGCTACTAGGGAAAAGAAAGACAGAATCTTTTCACAAAGAGCAAAGAGCACACTCTAAATGCACTTTCCTAAATCAAGCCAATCAGACTGTCTATATGTAAATGCACATGCATGTATTTGTTTTTGACTTTCTTAGTATATGAATGCTAAAAAGAAAGTTGATGCACAAATTTAAATTTCTTTTCAAGCAACAAATATCAACAAGCTTCTTTTCGAAATCAAAAAATGGAGACGATTACAACACCTTACGATTTTGAAATGAATACTTGTTCTTGACCCTAGAAAATTACAAATTCAGACCAAAAGCAATAGTAACAAGATAATCGACCATCAATAGCAATTAAACTTTTTCCTACGATTGAAATCGACACTTGCAACAGTTTCAAATCGAAGGGCGACAGTACGATTACGCTACTTTTGCAAAGGAGAACTGTAAATGACTCAACAAACACACAAAAACATCTACAGTTATTTTGTAAAAAGGAAGCGGAATATCAGTAAGGAAAAGGGGTTTCAAACAGACATATACTGATTGCAGGCAACAAAATTCAAGAATAGAACTGGAAAGAATGAACCACAGAAGCCACAATTGCACAGAGCTAGTCTAATCAGCGCACCTGTTACACAGAGAATCTGAAATGAAGCGCAGGTTGTCCACTTGGGAAGTGCGCTAAAATTTAGAATCTCTGAACAGTACCTACGCTGGGCTAGAAACGAGACTCTGTTCGGATTTTGGGTCACAGTTTGCAGTTCAGTTCTTGGGTTTTGGTCGAGCAAAAAGCAATTAGTAATGCAACAATCAGGGGTATGTCTAAGGAGGATCTAAGAGCTATCACAAGGGAAATCAGATAGTTTGTGAATCAGTTGTTTAAATCATAAACAGATCCAGTAGATGGATTGAAGTAGTAGTTGTCTACTTTGCATTTGTTATGGCAAATGCAGTTCGAATGCTACTTGTAAGTTTATGAAACAAACAACAAAGAATGATAAACAAACAAACTAATTAGATCCCCAGTGGAGTCGCCATTTTGTTACAGGGAAAAGTGTCTATTTAGAACTACTCTATCCCACTAAAGTGTGACAACTGCCTTAGAAACAAACAGAGAAAAGCTACTTTTGTTTTTCCTTTATGAATTATAGATAGAGAGGAACAGAAAGACCAACCTCTATCTTGCGCCAATCTCCTGATTTGATCCCTCTCTTCTTTGATAGTCCTCAGCTACTTGCTCCCTTGCATGCCCAGCTTCACAAAGTACTTGTAAGATCACAGAAGCATAGCACTATACAAAGACATGGATCTATAATCATAAACAATCTAGGGTCAGATGTAAATTGACAATACAAATGTAACAAGCATCAATGACACAAAAGTATGGAGGAAAACTCAAATAGATTTTATTGATAAACAAGAAAAGAGCCAAGAGGAGTTACAGCCAGTTGTTCTGACCCAGCATCAACCTCCCAGCAAAGGAACCCCTCTTCACCTCAAACAAAGCTTAGATCACCCAACAATCTGATGTTTGTCTCAGGAAACCAACAACAATTCCTTATGATATGCAAAATTCCAGCCTCTGGATCTCTGGGATGAGGGATCCATATATAGATATATGTAAGGGGGATGAGTCAACTTGTGATTTGATTAGTGTCTTCTCTCTGATAGTTCTTGCTTCCACTTGGAGACTGATGGCTTCTTACTCATCCTTGGTCGAATTTAGTGAGGCAAGTGTCACAGGAGAAGATTCTAGAAGCTTCCATTGCCTCTCCACCTCGCGGAATGACACTGCCATTTGTCATTTCTCGCCCATCGCACCCCAGAGAAGGGAATTTTGAAATGAAATGCACCCTCACAGTGTATTTGGGTGAGATGCAACACACTCAGCCAGTGGAGTAGCTGCAATGATCCTGTTTTGACCAATTCTGAGCAGTTTCTCATGGAGAACTTCTAGGAGAAGCTGTAATCTGTTGACCTTGTTCCTTTTGGGGTTAGAACAACAATTTTAGGGACTTAGGAGCCCTTGGTTTATGGACATTTCATGCTTGGGGTTGTAGGGCCCAAAAATGTCTATAACAGACCAGCCATAGAGAGACCATGCAGCTGGAGTCGCAGATCCTTCAGCCATTCTTGGGCATCTTGCTGATCTTGTATGTCTGGCTTTGGTACCGTTCCAAACTAATGTATATTTCTAGGGTCACAGTTACCATGTTTTCGGGAAAGAGGTTGTTCTCCCTCACTGTGTATAAAAGAACAATTTATTCTTGTAATTGGGGACGCCCCATTGATATTGTAATAACCCTTTTCAGATTAATAAACTATCATCTATTTTTTTGTTCAAATCTTCGTTGTGACTAATGCAGCCCACTTTTATGATCGGGTGCTGCATCCTTCAGTGTGTATTATTTCTTAGTTTATGCTTGCTACAGTCATTAAATTCCTGTAATTGCCTTTCTAAATTTTTTATTTGATTTAGTTTCACAACAATGTTTGGAATCTTAATTGTGAACCCTTGGTCCGAACAGACTATGCTCTTGCCCCTGCATATACCTTACATGTTTCCTTGAAAGGATGTGCACCTAGATTGATAAATTAATGTCAGAATAGCGTGAATAAATCGTTCATACCTGGACACCAACATTTTTTGCACCATTTCCAGGGAGGCTAACAAGGTGCAAGACAATGATCCAGACCAACCAGAGGGTCAATCTCTCATCTTGGGGAGAGAATGAGTTTTCTCACTCTAATCCAGGTCTTGAGAGTAGGTGTTCTTTCCACTTGTTTATTTTTGCTTTTCTGTTTGATTTTGGGCCACTTTGTTGTCCTGGGGAGGGAGGAGTCTTTTGACGCCCTGCTCTAGGCCCTGAGTTAGATTTATTTCTTCTAAACCCTTGTGTGTTTTTCGGGAAATCCTAGCTTTTACCCTGGGGAGGGAGGAATATTTTGATGCCCTACTTCAGATCTGGAAGTACTAGGTCTTCTCGAGGTGTGTGTTTGTTTCTGGTTCTTGTCTTAGGGAGGGAGGAGTCCTTTGACGCCCTGCTCTGGTCCCTGAACCCTAGATTCTTGGTTTTTTTTAGCTGCCTTTCCTTTTGTAAGTTCTTTCGTGTTATGGAAGGGATGTTCCTTTAACACCTTACTTCAAGATTGAAGAATTGTAGGTTCATACCAAGACCTTCGATCGTACCAAATTTTGTATGAACAAAGAACCAAATAAGAGGGGAAGAGGGAGAGCCCCAAAGAGGGGAGGACCAGATCTAGGAAGAAAGACCTATATCCAGCAAATTATAACAAAGGCTAAATCAGAAGCATCCTCTCAAGTAGCCATGAGACCAGGAGCATGGAGAGTGAAGTCCGATAGACAATCAATAGATCAACCAGTGCTGTCTACAAGATTCTTTGGTGATTTGACACAGCAGGTCCCTCTAGCAGCTGAAGAAATGTCTAACAGTATACTTGACCAAGGAAACCTTACGATGGGAATAGAAGGAGAAGAGGTCACAAGCAAGACATTGAGATATTCATACCACTCCAACAAAAGAAAGGAGGTTGTAGTTGAGGGATCAAGTCATCAGGACATAGGAGAAGGGAACAAAGGAGTACCTGCATCATTGAGGGACCGAGGAATTGCTGCTAAAGCAACTCAAGTCTGAGTGGTAAGGAATCCTCAACCATCTTCCACAGAGCATGTTGAAATTCCTAGCGGCTATTGGAAGATATATATGGCTCCCACAACCTCCACTATTGATTTTCCGATCGAGGATCTGGGAGCCAGTGCACCCACAAAGCCTATTCCACTAGCAGCCTTACCAAACCTTCATGAGCTTGTTTCAGAAGACCCTGACACATTTTTATTTGAATTTGACATAGTGTGTCTGGGGTATGACTACATGATGGATGCCCAAAAGTTAAAAAATTTTCCTTATACATTAAAAGGAACGGCTCTGCGATGGTTCATGGGCCTTGGAGGAAGCTCTATTGCCACATGGGATGATATGTAGACAACGTTTCTAGAAAAATACTAGGATTACTGTAAATCCTGGAATATCAAGGAGGAACTTTTCAATTTCACACAGAAAGAAGATGAGAGCTTGGAAGATTATGTGGAATGATTCAAGTACACCTTACAGAGGTTAGGTCACTCTGACCTGGATAAGGAAATTTTAAAAATTATCCTCCTTCAATCATTCTGTGAGGAATCAATGGAACTATTGAACATTGTGGGAAAGGGATCTTTAAGGAAACCTTTGATGTTATTTGTGAACTATGTATCCAGTGCTCAAAGGGGCTTGGAAGAAACAGACAAGGGGTTCACTCAGAAAAGGGGCCTTGTGGGAGTGTTACGAAGGCAAAAATTGGGATCCTGTTAGACAACCTAAGAACAGATATCCTCAATAATTTGTTAGCATAGATGGATATGTTACAAGTAAAACAGAAGCAGCTGGAATTGGATAAGACCATGGCGATATTCTGCCCAAAGCATAGAAAGAAGCATCCAGAAAGGGAATGTCCATTAAACTCCATAGAGGAATGTGCAATCTTTGAACTAAATCATGCAACAAGTTCATGCCCCTCCTTGCTAGGCCTAAAGGCAGTATTTCAAGGGACAGGGGAAGACACAAAACAACTGTACCTCATGGTGTCTAGAAAGCCATGGCAGCATCGACCACCAATGGGAAATAAAGGTATTTACTTAGATCCATCTCAGTATTTCAATAATTTCAATATGAATCCTCAGTCCATGCCCTATCATCCCATGTGGCCACAATACCCGTTTCCACCTTGGAAGCAATGGAACCCTCAAGCCGGTTTGAGCTCCCCATGGGCTCCAACTTGGTGAGGATCCTCTCTTGAGCAGTTCCCTCAACCAATGCCACAACAACAACTCCAACTACCCTCTAATGTGCCTCCTGGTAATGAACCGACCCCACCTCAACTTCCAATTTAACCCAATCCAAATCCCAATAATAAGGGAACTCAAAAAGCTGACATTCTTAACCTACCTTCATACAACATTTCCACTGCAGAGTTGTATGAAATGAATCTATGTTCAGGGTGAACAATTAATGTTCAACCTCCTCCAGTTATCATTGAACAACTTGATAGTGAAGGTAAGCAATTAGAACCAATTAATAAAGAGCGAAAGAAGACTGATAGAAACTAGGCGCCTCTTGTAAAACAACATCAATCTGAACCACCTTACCCAGAAAGACTAATTTTGAGTAAATCAAGCCCTCAAGCTGAATTTGATTTATTAGGAGAATTGTAGAACTTATTTGTTAAAATTCCCTTGTTACAAGCTATGAAGGATGTGCCAATATATGCAAAGACTCTTAGGGAATACTATTCAAAGAAACCTGCAAAGAAATCCGAAGACCCCCTTACTATTCATGTTATGGGAAAATTATCAGACTTCGTGATAGGAAAATCAATGCCTGTAAAGTATGGAGATCCAAAGAACCCGATTTTGATAGTACATATTAATGGGGTAGAGATTCCAAATGTGCTAGTAGACATGGGTGTTGCCATTAATGTCATCACCAGTGAAACTATGCATGCATTAGGTATTCCCAACTTGAAACATATGCCTACAGTATTGGAATTGGTAGATCAGTCTACAGTCAAACCTATAGGGAAGTTGGAAGATGTAACAATTTCAGTGGATTCATGGCACTATCACATATATTTTATGGTTATACATACACAATCCTCGGTGGGTGGCCATCCTTTGATTTTGGGAAGATCATGGCTGGCTACTCCAGATGCTTGCATTGGGTGTCGTTCAGGGAACATGGTTATTTCAAATGGGCACAACACTAATAACCTAGTGTTATACCCACCTACAGAACCAAACCCATCCACAAAACCAGTAAGTAGCAAGAAAATGTTATCTAGGAAAGAGCTTGAAATGGAAAATGAGGAGTTGAGACCAGTCCTCACTATTAGACAAGCCCTTCAGTTGAAAATAGAATCGGAAGATGATGTAATCATCTCCTTTATGGATGATCCTTACTTTGTTTCCAAGCCAAATCAACAAATCCTAGAATCTATCATAACCTGTGAGACTTAGGAGACAATTGAAACAGCAGAAGGATCAGAGGAGCTACCTGTTGATGCACCCCATGAAAGTGTCCTAGTGGAACACGAACCAGGAAAAACCCTGAATATTAATCCAAACTTGTCAGAATCCCAAAAGAAGTAGCTCATGGATGTCCTTTGGAAGCATAAAAAGGGCTTTGCCTAGGATTATTTTAGATATGAAGAGGATTACTGCTAATTTATGTACCCATCATATATACATTAAGGAGGATTGTTGTCCTGTGAGACAACCTCAGACAAGGATGAATCCCGCATTCAAAAATGTTGTGAAAGAAGAACTTCAGAAATTACTGGATGTAGGTTTTATTTACCCCATATCATATAGCCAATGGGTCTCCCCATTAGTAATGGTCCCCAAGAAAAATGGTAAATGGTGGATATGCACGGATTATCGAGAATTAAATAAGGCAATGCAAAAAGATCGTTTTCCTTTGCCATTTATTGACCAAGTTTTGGACACATTGGATGGAAACAAGATTTTCTTTTTTCTAGATGGTTTAGTGGGTATAACCAGATCCAGATAGCTCCTGAAGATCAAGACAAAACAACTTTCACATGCCCTTGGGGAACCTTCGCATACCGGGTCCTTTCTTATGGCCTGTGTAATGCTCCTGCAACGTTCCAGAGGGAAATTTTGGGGATATTCTCTTATTTGGTAGATGACAGTGTTGAAATTTACATGGATGACTTTACTCCATATGGGGATTCATTTCTTGAAGGGTTGAAAATTTTAGAAAAAGTTCTCGAAAGGTGTATACAAGCACGTGTCTCTCTGAGTACTGTAAAATGTCATATGATGATGGAGGAGGGAATTGTTTTGGGACATTTTCTCTTAGCTGAAGGAATCTGGATGGACCCAACAAAGATAAAGGTAATTCTCCACTTATGGACAGCCAAAACACCCACGCAGGTATGCAAGTTTATTGGTTGTGCTGGTTATTACAGGCATTTTATAGAAAATTTTGCTAAAGTAGCACATCCACTTTTTCAATTGCTAACAAAAGATTCAGATTTTGTGTGGACAAAGGACTGTGATGCAGCCTTTAAGAGAATTAAGGAATTGGTCTGTAGGCACTACGATCCTTAGAGGGTCAGATTGGGCATTACATTTCCATATTCATACGAATGATTCCTAGACAGTGATTGGTGCGATATTAGGACAACAAGAGGACATAGTACCATACACAGCTTACTATGTTAGTGAGAATTTGGCTCCTGCTGAATTAAACTACATAGTAACTGAGAAAGAGTTCCTTGCTGTCATCTATGCCATCAACAAATTTCGACACTACATTACCAGGCATCCTACTTTTGTGCATACTGGTCATGCAGCTATCAGGTATTTAATGAATAAACCTGTTACCCCTAGTCGCATTGCAAGATGGCTCTTGCTACTACAAGAATTTGATATTACTATAGTAGACAAACCAGGGAACGACAACGTAGCTGCATATTTCTTATCTAGGATACAACATGATGGTAAGAATACACCAATTGAAGATAATTTTCCAGATGAACATCTTTTTGCAGTTTCTGCTAACACTCTGTGGTATGCAGATATTGCTAATTATCTTACTACAAGGAAGGTGCCTCGTCATCTGTCATACATGGAGCAAAGGAAGATTATTCACTAGATTTTATGATATTCATGGATGGTAGGATATCTCTTTCATACAGAGATTGACCAACAGATTCAGCGTCATGTGGCGAAAGATGATATCTATAAGATATTAAAAGCTACACATGATGGATGCTATGGAGGACATTTTACAGATAAAAGAACAGGTCATAAAGTGCTACAAATGGGATATTACTAGCCCTCCATCTTTCGTGATGCTCGGGATTATGTCCAAAGGTGTGATAACTGCCAACGGATGGGACAAACTAGGAAACCAGATGAAATGCCTCTACAGCCCCAGATAGTCCTTGAACTATTTGAGAAATTGGCCATTAATTTTGTTGGACCCTTCAACCCACCTTCTCATCAAAAATCTTACATCCTTTTCTACACTGATTATGTAACTAAATGGGTGGAGGCTAGAGTGGTCATGAGAGAAATAGAGAAAGTAGTGGCAGACTTTATTTTCAAAGAAATCTTTGCCCGATACGGTACTCCAAGGGAAATTGTATCAGATGGTGGATCACATTTCACATCTCACATGATAGGAAAGTTGATGCAGAAATATGGGGTCAAACATAGAGTGACAACCCCCTATCAAACCTAGGCGAACAGACAAGTAGAAAGCACAAACAAGGTATTGGAAAATATCTTGACAAAGACAGTAGCAAGTTGTCGCTGGGACTGAGCACAGAAACTTCCACAAGCTTTATGGGCATAGAGAACAACATGGCAGAACACAACTAGATTTTTTCCATTTGAATTAGTCTATGGGAAATCCCCCTTGTTTCCGGTAGAATTTGAGATCAGTACACTCAGAACAGCTCTAGAAGTAGGCCTAGACCTATCAGAAGCACAAAAACACTGACTAGAATAGCTGAATGAGTTGGACGAGATTTGATCAGTAGCTGTCCAAAAGACTACTACTATTCAACAACAGAGAATGAAATGGCATGATAAATTTATCAAAAGTGAGGTGTTTCATGTGGGGGATTGGGCATTACTTTATGACTCCCGATTTAAGGATTTCAAAGGCAAGATTTGCACTCGCTGGATGGGGCCATATTAAGTGGACGTAGTGTTTGACAATGGAATGGTTAGATTAATTACAATAGATGAGAATCATACCTTGTTCGTAGTAAATGGACACTGTCTAAAACTATACCACCGTCCAACCTCTAGAGATGCCTTTGTCAAACACCTTTCTGATTCATCTGATTTAATGGTTTTTGGAAGGAAGGACACCCTCACTCTATTATAATATATATATATATATATATATATGTATGTATATATATATATATATATATATATATATATATATATATATATATATAAAATAAAAATAAAATAATATATATATAGATAAATTCAAAAAAAAATTAAGAAAAAATAAATAAATATAATTACTTACTTGTTTGTATTTTACAGGAATAACGAAGGAATATGGCTAGGAGAAATGTAACACTCGGCGTTGTTACTCCACCAGTATTGCTATAAAGATGTTGTTGTTACTCCACTAAGTGTTGTTACTCCATAGTTGCTATTACTCTGTAACTGTTGTTACTCTGTAAATGTTGTTACTCTGCAACTATTGTTACTCTACAAGTATTGTTACTTTGTAACTGTTGTTACTCCGTAACTGCTGTTACTCCATAACTATTGTTACTCTGCAACTGTCGTTACTCCACCGGTGTTGTTACTCCATAACTATTGTTACTCCATAGCTGTTGTTACTATGCAACTGTTGTTACTCTGTCGGTGTCGTTACTCTGTAATTGTTGTTACTCTACCGGTGTCGTTACTTCGTAACTGCCATTACTTTGTAACTGTCGTTACTCTGTAATTGGCATTACTTCACCATTGTCGTTACTCTGTCATTGTTGTTACTCCCTATTGTTGTTACTCCCTACTGCTGTTACTCCCTGTTTCTGTTACTCTGTCAAACATTTTGCTATTACTCCACCATAAGGTAGGTCCCTAGGTACATCTCTGTTGATTTTACGAATTTAATTAAAATATTTCGAAAAGACATTAGAACGTGTTGTGGATAGCCGTAATTAAGTTTAGGGGGAAACCATCATAATAAAAGACAATGTACCTTGAAAAAGCATTCATGACACACGATCCTCACCTAACATATTACAATGATTTTGGTACTTCTTAATCATAAATTTGATGTGCTGGAATGCATATTCGTACACGCAAAGTCATAATCAGTCACCTCCCCAACACGCTGCATTAAATTTCTAAAATATCTAACAGTACCACCATAACCTGTCATCATTTTCAAATGTACCAGTATTGTTTCATCTATTGTCCCCAAAAGCGACCATGACGTTATCTCAGTTGCCAATGGCTTGGAGCCCTATTATTCTCCCCTACCAATGAATTGCATTCAACGTGCTGATCCTGCCTCTATAGTGATGGGTGGACAATCTGTGTAGCATGAGCCTGGAGATACAACGAGAGTTCGAAACAATCAGGAGGTATGGCAGGTTTTTGAGAACACAGGCTAGAATGTTTACTTTGATAGGTTGAGAGGTCGAACGAAGAAATTATGGTAGAATTTTCACTCAACATGGGAGAAGAAAGCTCTCGGGTTTGCATAATTGAAATCCTTGTGACAGAGGAAGCCATTGCAGATGTTAGTGGGCTCCCTCAAAATGGAAAGTGATGGTTTTCAAGAAGGATTTCCCTTCCAGAGTTTCCTGAAGCCTTTTTATGGGCGAGAGAAAAAATTGTGCAGAAGGGTCGGGGATATGACCCAAAATTTCTATTGCATCCATGGGGACGAGTAGCAAATTTTGTCATAAAATATGTGACTTGCGAAGCGAGATACTCCACCATATTCAAATATCATCTCCGTATACTAGCTAACCTATGATTTCCCCAAGCAGAAGCTTTCTCAATGAATGTGCCTTGTTTCCTATTGAGAAACCTTCACCTAATGGCACATTCAGCTCAGGGGTCACGAAAAGTATTGGCAGTCATCACGCACCATGGTCTGGTTCAGTTGTTAGTAATGAGTGCCATCAGAGGAATTCTGATCCCGTGGGAATTGTTTCGGGATTCTACAGAGGAAGAAGTAGCAGCCATTATGGCTACCAGAGAAGAGGAACCAAAAGACATGGAGGAAAAAAATGCAGGAGAAGATGATTTTATTAAC
Organism: Pinus tabuliformis; assembly: GCA_031772625.1. Lineage (NCBI taxonomy): Eukaryota > Viridiplantae > Streptophyta > Pinopsida > Pinales > Pinaceae > Pinus > Pinus tabuliformis. Next base: position 1,372,702,742 of record CM062820.1, read on the forward strand.
CAGGAGGAACGAGAAGAGATGGAGATGGAATCTAAAGAATTTGAAGAAGTGGTTGCTCCCCAAGCACAAGCCGAAATATGGAGCCAATGGAAGATGTGGGAGTTGACACAGAAGGGCCCACTGGTGCCACGGCTGAGGTTGTCCCATAAGAACTAGCCTTGCTTGTGGAACTAGCAGGGAAATTTGATAGTATGATAACCATAGAGGCAGGGTGACAACAAGCAAGAGTAGGTGAGTTGGTCGATACTTCGACCGAAAGTACCCCACAAGGATCTCCTGCCACCATGGAACTAATGGAGGAGGATCAACCAATTGAAGAAGAGGTCATGACCACCCCAACCTTAGAGCGAATGGAAGAGGAGGAACAAGGATAGGAAGGGCCTAGAGTTGGGGAAGCCATGGGACCCATGGAGGAAGCTCTAGGAGAACTAGGGCATGAGGTTGGTGCTGACCCACAAGAACCAGCGTCGACCTCGGGACCGAACATTGAAGACTCATGCCAGTTCTCCTTTTTCTCCTCTATCCCAAGAGGAGCAAGGGTAACTCATTCCCCTTGGCGCAAAGAAGAAGATCTCACTATTCCTTTAGCTTTGAATTTATCACAGAGGCCACAACCATGTGGGGTGGATGCCACTCAAGCGACAGGCAGTTCGGAGTTTGAAAGGAGAAAAGAGGTAGAGGTCCCTGAGGCTGGGGAACTGGAAAGGTTTCCAATAGACACATTAGCAAGAGAGCATTTCGCAAGGGCATCACCAGTCGCTGTGAGTGCACGTGAAGAGGAAGTAGCCATTGGTGAAGAGGAGGGATCAAACGAAGTGGTGCCGATGAATGAGCCAATGAAACAGCCAAGTGAGAAGGTCGTGAAGCAAGAGATAATCAAAGAAGAACGGGCAGTGGAGGAAAACTCGACAGTTGGCAGAGTAGAAGTTGTCCCAGGGGATTTACCTCCAGCTGCCGAAACGAATTAAAACCTGATAGAGGATGTTCTGGTTAAGTAGGAATGGATAGAGCTGTGTGAACAGCGAAGACTCCCAGTCAAACAAAAGTACTAGCTACAATATAGAGAGACAATGCGGCTTAAGATGGAGGTCAGGAAACTAAGGAAGTAGGTACACAAAATGCAGAAGCGGATGAAGAAATACAAGTAGAAAACTAAAAATTCCAAGGCCATAGGAGTAGAAGCAGAGACTCAAATGGACTAGGTAGGCACATCCTCTGTTGCCACTCAAATAGACCCGGTTAAGCGACTGTTTGAAGACCATGAGTATGCCTTAGTAGCCGAAGTATAGATTTGGAAATCTAATGCGGCTCGTTATCAAAATGAGGTCATAAGAACTCAAGAAAGAGCCTCCACAACCATATTTGAATATGTGGATTGCATAGACATCATGAGGATAAGGCATGCGAAGTAGCAACTCAATATGGAGCAACTGGAAAAGCAAGTGGCAGAGCTGAAAACCAATAAGGAGCAGATGTTCAGTTTGGTGCAAGAGGTGATGGAATGTCACCCCCTACTTCTTGTTCTTCTTTATTCTTACATCAACGTTTTCTTTTATTCTGCATGGAGAGCATAAAAAACGAGATTAGTTATGAAATAGGAGATGGTGTACAATTCCTCCGAATAATGAGGAGTCACGACATGCCAACTCAACATTTGATGTGTGAGTTTTACCTTCACAGGTATCTACTACGTCTGGATAGTGAATTCAACCCGGTCCCATATGTGGGGGACATTCATTTAAGGGCCCTCACCTCTTACACTTTCAATCAAATCAGCTGGCAAAAGGCTTTTAACACTTTTGAATCCAATCAAGTTACAAAGCCATTTATAGTAAGAGGAGAACATGAGAGGTCAATCACAATGTTCACTAAACACAATACCTTTTTGGGAATTGAGGGGAACAAAGATAGATGATGAGGATGCAAAATTGGTGCATAGATCTTTGTGTCAGACAATTAATCACGTTTCAAGATGAGGCCCTTGATTGCTATCAGAAAAGGTGGATGATGTCACCAACAGCTATCCAGAACAGGGAACCTTTTGGGGCACCAAATTTTTCATGAGTGCTCCTCAAAGTGCCCAGATATGTGGCATGTGTCCGAACATGCAGGATCCAGTGGATGGGGATTCGATTTTGGTTTCCTACTATTTGGCTGCCTGTAGAAAATTACACTCCGACGTATAATGTTCTGGCAGACTGGTGGAAGGAAGTCTTCCTTTCAGATGGTTTTAAAGTTCCAGGGATAGAGATGGGCATATAATATGATCTCACTTAGCTTCATGAAGCCTACAGTCTACAAAATCCAGACTTGTGGAGGCAGCGAACTGCATGAGGGCATGCAGAAGGCTAGTTGGGGGGAGATGTTGGGCACCAAATCAGGCTATCTTTATGTTGCATTTCCATCACCCTTTTTGACCTTTTTGCACTTGTTTACCCATGTTTACTATGTTAAATTTACAAGGTAAACACCCCTGACTTGTCTATTGGAATATTTTATTAATGAATTAAAGTCACAGAGTTTTACCTATTTGTAGCACTAAAATGTATGTTTGACTGTAGCTTCTAGAGAATAGTAACCAATGCTTTAGCATTCCACAATAGATCTGCTATTCACGGCAACGACCAACCATAGAGAGACCACACAATTAGAGTCGCAGATCCCTAAGCCATTCTTGGGCATCTTGTTGATCTTGTCTATCTAGTGTTGGTATTGTTCCAAAATAATGTATATTTCTGGGGTCATGGTTACCATGTTTTGGAGAAAGAGGTTGTTCTCCCTCACTGTATATAAAATTACAGGTTATTCCTGTAATTGGGGACGCCCCATTGATATTGTAATAACCCTTTTCAGATTAATAAAGTATCATCTATTTTATTGTTCTAATCTTCGTTGTGACTAACGCAGCCCTGATCAGAGAGCTGGGCTCACTCTTCTGATCAGGTGTTGTGTCCTTCTGTGTGTGTTATTTCTTAATTTATGGTTGCTGCTACAATCGTTTAATTCTTGTAATTTATTTTCTGAAGTTTGTATTTGATTTAGTTTCACAACAATGTTTTGAATCTTAATCGTGAACCCTTGGTCGGAACGAACTATGCTCTTGCCCCTACATATACCTTGCACATTTCCTTGAAAGGATACACACCCAGATTGATAAATTAATGTCGGAATAGGGTGAATAAATCGTTCAAACCTCGACACCAACACATGGGATTTACTTTAGTTCTTGTTCCAATAAGTATCATTTTCATCATCGTTATCATCCTCACAATATGAGTGATAGGGGATATTTGTAGGATGGGTTTAAGAAAGAAAATATATCTACATTTGGTAGAGAAACTAGGAATTCATAGGATGCAAAAGAATGGTTGCTTAGGATGAATAAGCTCTGTAGATTTCCCAATTACTTAGAAAACATGAAGGTCAGTATATTGACATTCATTCTTAAAGGTAAAGTAGATATTTTGTGGGAATATGTAAAGAATGTAAGAGCTATTCATGAAGAGGAGTTGACTAGGAGTAAGTTTGGGACACTATTTTGGAATAAGTATCTATCGAAGAAATACTATGATGTTAAGGCAAAGGAATTCTATGAGATGAAGATGGGATCTATGACCAATGAGGAGTACACTGGAAGATTTTTGGATTTATTGAGATATATGCCTTATATTAAGGAGGAGAATGCCAAGATTAAAATATTCATCATTAGGTTACCAGTAACATTCGAGTAAAATATTGATTTTGATGATCCTAGATCATTGGAGGAATCCGTTGGGAAGCTAAAGCATTGTTATAAGAAATCAAAGCCTAGATCTGCGTCTAGGCAATATTGGAATGGTAATGATAAGAATAAAGGAAATGGGATAAGAGGCTAACAAGACGTCGGGACAAAGGTACCATAGAGAATGAAATACCACCTAAGAAGTTCAATGCATCTAATCAAGGACATGGATTTGGGTTTGAGGAGTAGGACAAGGGTGATGAGAGGAAACCCTTGCAATGTTGGTCTCTTGGATGAGAGAATCAAAGGAGACATTTTCCATAGCATCAGGGTGGTAAACCACATATCTACAGTACACCAGAATCACAAACAGTGGAGGATGTTGGACAAATTATTCCACAGATATATGTATCATTGAAGAACAGAAAGGTAGATCATTAGGCATCTATTATCGAGATGGGTAGTAATAATTGGTGATCAATTTGTTTCTATTTTGATTTACTCTAGATCTAACTATAGTTATGTTAATATTTACCTAGTGGATAAGTGTCATTTGAATAAGGAAGTGAATGCAAATTTTTGGTTAGTGTAGTTGGATATAGGTACAAAGAAGGGAGTTCATCAGTGGGTAAGTTCTTGTGCATTTGAGTTGAATGGTATGCCTACCTCAACATGTTTTAATATACCATCATTGGGATCATACGATATGTTTTTGGCTATGGAGTGTATCGTCATAGGACCAAGGTGGATTGTTAGGACAAAGCTATTTAGTTCCTGGATGAAAATGGGGAACAAAGAGTCTTGCAAGGTAAGAAGAAGGGAACATCAGTTAAAATGGTGACATCTATGGAGGAAAATCATAGTCATAGGAAATGGTGTGTGTTATTCGTAGTTCAAGATGTTTTCTCAATAGAGATTTCAAAATTTCATCCTAACATGGAAGTGGAATTTTCTATTAAGTTGGTACCAGGGGTAGCACCATCATCAAAGGCACCATATAATATAAGTGCACCAGGGTTAGTAGATCTAAAGCTGTAGTTGAAGGAAATTCTTGACAAAGGATACATTAGGCCAAGTATATCACCATTGGATGCACCAATATTGTTTTTGAAGAAGAAGGATGGTACTCTTAGAGTGTGCATTGACTACAAGCAGCTAGACAATGTAACCATCAAGAGTAGGTATCTATTGCCGAGGATTGATGACTCGTTTGATCTATTGAATGGAGCATCATGTTTCTCAAATATTGATCTAAGATCAAGATACCATTAGGTACGCATTAAGGATGATGACATCTACAATACTTCCTTCTAGACCAGGTATGAGAATTATGAGTTTGTGTATTTCCTTTTGGTTTGAATAATGCTCCAACTACTTTTATGTGCTTGATGAATAATGTATTGTGTCCTTACTTGGAAAAGTTGTTATTATATTTATTGATGATTTATTGGTATATTATAAGAATTAGGAAGAACATGTCGAATATTTAATAGTGCTACTAATATTGCTAGAAAAGCATTAGTTGTATGGTAAGAACAGAAAATGCAGTTTCTTTCAGGCACAGGAACACTACTTGGGGTATGTGGTTTCGAAGGAAGGAATAGAAGGGGATTTTGAAAATGTAAGGGCTATCATGGAGCGGGCAGCTCCTAGGGAAATGGATTAGGTAAGATCTTTCATAGGTTTAGCAGGTTATTATAGGAGGTTCATCGAGAAATTCTCTTAGATTTCCTATCACATTGGATCATTATAGAGGAAAGATAAGAAATTTGAATGGATAGAAGGATCTGGATGTAGTTTTGAGCAACTGAAATAATTGTTGACAAATCCTCTAGTTCTAAATGTTGTAGATTGATCTGGATTTAAACAGGAATGCAAAAAATTACATAGATAACCATATATATAGAGATGCAGTAGAAATAATACTTCATTTCATTAATGTAAAATACTGAAATATGCTTACAAATCAGAATAGAAATAAACTAGCTCGTGTGATGGTAGCTTATCTCTGAGTAGAGATGTGGTAGCTATATGCCTTTGAAATATCTTATAATGAGGCTCGAAGGCCTATTTATTGTTGAGAAACAATGGAAAACCCTAAAAATCTGAAAACCTAACCCTAGTAGATGAGGCGCCAAACTATGGGCCTTGTTTTGGGTAAATTGGTACATCGACTTCCCAAGGCCGTAACTTTGGCATATGATCTCTGTTTGACACATACAATACCTTGTTAGAAAGATCTATCTAAGGAATACAACTTTGGGAAGAGTAACATCTGTCCATGGACCAATGTTTCTCCCAGTATTCAAAATGGCTCTGAAAGTTCAGGACCAAAAAAATTGCCAAAAATAGTAAATTGTGCTACAATTAAGGAAACTGAAAAATTGAAACAAACAATGGTGTGGGTCCAAGTGGAATTGGCTGGTGGCCACAAATATCCACCTAGATCATTCCTCCCACCTTAGGAAGCAATGGTCACCATTACATTGAGTTCCTCCATGAGATGAGGAAACTTCTGTTGAACTTGGTCGCTAGTGAGCCACTTGCCTTGGTGAAGTAGTTGGCCTGCTTCAACAACTCAATACAGTTGGATCTTCTGCTAGCGAGTGTGCTTGATTTTTGTGTCCATGATTCGATCAGTTGTAGCTTGTTCCATGCAATCGGGATTTAACTCTATTGGTGTGAGTTGTTATGCAATGTCGGATGTGTCTAGTAATGGTGGAAAGTATGGCCAAAGGCGATCCAGATTGAACAATGGGTGCAAGCCAAGCAATGGGGGACTGCTGAGATAAAATTAATTGTCTCCCATAGCCTTTCTAATGGTGCAAGGACCTTATCAGAGTGGTTTGATTTTCTGATAGGCTCTGGTAAGGCATTCCTTTTTGAAATGCAACCAGACTTTGTTGCCCATTTGAAACTTGTGTGCCACTCAATGTTGATCATGTCGCTGCTTGTACTTGGCATTTGATTTCTCTAGAATGTGATGGACCTATTGTTGAATATGTTGGATGTGCTCAATGAAGCTATTTTCCTTATCTGTTTTAGACTAGACATGAGCCGAATCTACTTGAGTAGCTGCAAATGGCATGGCCACATCAATGGGACATAGTGGCTGGAATCCCAAGCCCACCATAAAAGGGTTGTGGATGGTCGAGCTGTGGAGAGCCCAGTTATAGCTGTACTGAACATAGGGGAGGTTTTCATCCCATGTGCATAGATGTTTTGAGTTGTACATGCACAGAATATGTACAATCATCATGTTGACAACCTCTGTCTGGCCATCAGTTTGGGGATGGAAGGTTGTGGACATAGTGATTTTGGTGTCTAGCATCGACTATAGACTGGAGCAAAATGTACTAAGCAACTTGCTATCCAGATCTAAGATGATAGACTGTGGGATCCCAAAGTGTACCCACACTCATTCAAAGAAGAGTTTAGTGGTGGTTTCTACTGTGATATTCTTCTTACAAGCCGCCATAATGGCCATCCTTGAGAACTTGTCGACGACCAAAAAAACGCAGTCATTTCCATGCTTAGTAGAAGGAAGGTCTAACATGTAATCCATGGAGATGGATTCCCAAGGTCGATTAGGGGTAGGAAGTGGAGTATAAAGGCCTTGGTTCTTGATGGTCAGTTTGGCAATGGTGTAGCCAGTGCAGGATCTGATGTACTTCCTGACATCATGTCGATAATTCGGCCAATAGAAATTCTTCTGCAGTTCTACCACCATTTTCTCGACCTCAAAATGCATAGCAGACTAACTGTAGTTTGCTTCCCAAATCATCTTGGCACGCTCACCTAAAGAAACACAAAGGTGACCCAGGTGGGATAACAAGGCATCTTAGAGGTGAAAATATGGAACATGCTAACCCTCCAATAGTGTTTGGTATGTGTGGCCAAATTCTGGGTTGCTTTTGTAGAGAAGTGGCCAATCATAAGTCTCATGCCCACAAGAGTTGAGCACGGTGGTTAACACCATGATTGATGGTTGACTGAGGCAATCTACAACATTATTGGTGCTTCCCTTCTTATACTTGATATTCAAATGGAACTGTTGTAGGTATGTGGACCACTTCTGATGGCAATCATTTTGCAACTTCCCTTGCATCTGTATGAACTGCAGAGGTCAATGATCTATGTGGATGATTGTTTCCTTCACCAAAATGTTATGCTTCCATTGTCGGTAGACCTATATAATGGAATACATCTCTTTGTCATAAGTGGGATACTTATGGACTGTGTCTGAAAGTGTCTCACTATGATATGCCACTGGATGCCCATGTTGAGTAAGGACTGCCCCAATAGCATAGTCAGAGGCATCTGTCTCGGTCTCAAATGGTTGTTGCAAGACTGGTAATGCAAGCACTAGTGCTGAGCAGAGGCAATGTTTCAACTCTGTGAATGCCTTCTATTGAGATTCAGAAATAAAGAAAAAAAAAAAAAGAAAAAAAAAATTGCTTTCGCTCCACCCTTGGTGACTTGACTAAAGGGCCAAGTGATATGAGAAAATACCAACACGAACCTGTGGTAGAAGATGGCAAGACCTAGAAAGCTATAAAGCTCTGTCGGAGTGGTTAGAGATGGCCAATCCTGAATGACTTGGATCTTGGCTGGATCCACATGCACCCCTTGTTCATGAATAATGTATCCCAGATACCGAACTTGGGTCATGCCAAAAGTGAATTTCTCCAAAACCGCATATAAATTATGTTGTCGTAATGTTTAGAGAACTTGTTGGATGTAGTGGAGGTGCTCTTCCCAACTCTAGGTGAAGATCAGAATTTCATCCAAGTATACCACTACAAATGAGTTGGTGAATTCCCGCAAGATGTCATCCATTAGCCTCATGAAGGTTGCAGGAGCATTTGTCAACCTGAAAGGCATAACCAACAATTTGAAAAGGCCTTCCTTGGCTTTAAAGGAATTCTTCCACACATCGTAGGGTTCGATTAGTACCTATTGACATCTTGACTTCAAATTGACCTTACTGAAATATTTTTCCACCTTCAGTTGGTCCAGAACGTCATCAATTTGTTGGATCGGGTACCTATTCCAGACAGTGATCTTGTTCAGTTCCTGATAGCCAATACAAAGTCTCCAAGTCCCATATGTCTTCTGTACCAACACGATCGAGCTCCCATAGGGTGTTGAACTCGATCGGATGTGACCTTTTTGGAGCAGCGCCTGAATCTCCCTTTTGATTTCATGATTCTCTAGAATGGAGTGCCGATAGATTGGTCAATTTGGAAGTGGTGCACCTAGGGTTAGATCGATGGAGTGCTTGACATGACAATGCAGAAGAACCCCTACGGGGGAGGTGAAGATGTCCTCATACTCCTCCATGACCTTGTCCATTTGTATTTGTCGTGCAGAGGGGCCCTATTTGGAGGTCATGGCCACCATCTTCTTCTTTCCTTCAAGGCATATCATCAGGAAAACAAATTTCCTAGTTTTGGAAATGATCTTACTGCATTGTTTTGTAGTAACCAAAGAGATGGAGGTAGGCTGATACCTCCAGTATCCTACACAATGTATTTCCCAAAGTAACAATAACAACACGAGGTCTTGAATCATATACAACATGTCACTTCCACAAGTATGGTTGGCCTAATAATACATCACAACCATCAAGGGGATCAATGTCACACAATACATCATCCATGAAGGGCTTGATGTTTTATGGAAGGTGACACTGTTGGCTCAAGCAAAGATCCCATCCTTGGTGAAGCCACCTGATGGTGTATGGTTGTGGAGGTGATGTGGTTGTTAAGCCTTGCCGCTTCACAGCCTTTGCCAAAATGATGTTATTTTTTCTCCCACTATCGACAATGAACTATAATGGGGAGCCCTTTACCCACATCTGGGAGTGGAAGAGGTGCTCCTCCTCGTTTGGATCTTTGGGTTCCTCCTTCTAGATATTCATGGTGGCAACAATGGCGTTGGGATCCACATTGATAATATGTTTCCCTTTGTCATTCCCCTTATCAGGTTCTGACTCTGGGTCTGAACATGCATCCAATGCTGAAAAATTTAGCTCGGCTACCAGTGACTGCTTGGCCTGACACTCACTTGTGTCGTTAGTGGAGCTCTTGAAGAACTCACACGACTTTCTCGTGTCCTTCTTCGGCTTTGCGGTGTCTTCCTTTGCTTGTGGCTTTGGCAGGTTTTCCTAGGCCACCCCACCTTGGCTTTGTCCTTTGTTCAACGGTTTGGGGGCACCTTTCCCTTGCTTCAGATTTGTAGATCCAAAGTCTCGCTTCTTCTGTTTAAACTTATGCTCAATCTTGACAGTGTATCGATACGCCGTGCCGAGCGAGGAAATGTCTAGGAACTCCATCTTGTCCTGTATGTACCTGTGTAGGTAGCCATGGTATTTCATTACCAAATGTAGCTAAGAATCCTTGATACCCAACTTTGTGTGAAGGGTATGAAAAACATTGGTAAACTCCGGCATGTCTTGGTCCCTTCCCTACCGCAGCGTGGTCCACTTTATGTATTTATCCTCGTATCTTTTGATAGGGTAGTATTGCTTCTTGATGGCATTCTAGAATGAATTCCAAGTGGGTGTAGCTGGGAAAGGTGAGGTTGTACTTTCATGTTTCTACTCGCAATAGGTTTCCCAGCAATGCTGGACATAGGGGGCGGCTTTGAGAAGAGCGAAAGTAATCTTTTCGGAACCAGAAAAATCATGAACAAAAAAATACCCTTCTAGTAGATTTAACCATTTATCTACAACGTCTACATCTATCTGACCCTCAAATATGGGAATGTCAATGTTAACTTGTACCTTAAATGGTGTGGCACTTCCAAAGTAGCTAGTGGAAGTAGATGTGTCGCCCCTAGGTAGCTGGTGAAGGATCTGGGCAAAGTTGTCCATCATCGCGTTCCTTTGTCACTCGAGGGCTTCTTCGAGCAAGATTTTGATAGGATCTCCTACCCCCTTGTCTTTCTTTTCATCTGCCATGGGAGGCCATCGAGATTTGCAAGGCTCATCTTGTAAAGGTTTGAACAGTTCAAGACTTAACTCCTTATATCCCAACCTCATAAATTACAAATATAACCATAGATATAGAGATGTAGTAGAAATAATACCTCATTTCATTAATGTAAAATACTGAAATATGCTTACAAACAGAAATAGAAATAAACTAGCTCAGGCGATGGTAGCTTATCTTTGAGGAGAGATGTGGAAGCTACATGCCTCTGAACTATCTTACAATGAGGCTCGAAAGCCTATTTATTGTTGAGAAACAATGGAAAACCCTAAACATCCAAAAACTTAACCCTAGGAGATGATGCACCAAACTATGGGACTTGTTTTGGGTAAATTGGTACATCAACTTCCTGGGGTCATAACTTTGGCATACGATCTCCATTTGACGCGCACAATACCTCGTTAGAAAGATCTATCTGAGGACTACAACTTTCAGAAGAGAAGGATTGGTCCATAGATGCATGTTGGTCCCAGGTTTCCCCAAAAACGTCATTTAGGGCCTCAAACGGCTCTGTAAGTTCAAGACCCAAAAAACTACTAAAAATAGTAAATTGTGCTACAATTAAAGAAGCTAAAATAATGAAAGAAGCAATGGTGTGGGCCCAAGTGGAATTGGTGGGCAGCCACCATGTCCACCTAGATCATAGATCCAGGCAAAGAGTTTGTGGTATGTAAAGATGCTTGTAAGAGAGGAGTGGAATCCTAATGCAGGAAGGGTAGGTAGTATGCTATGGATCAAGGAAACTTAATGTGGACAAGAATAATTACCCGACACATAATCTTGAGTTTGAAACAATCATCCATGCTTTGAATATGTGGAGGCACTGTCTTCTTGCGAAGTAGTTCACCTCGATGAGTGATCAAAGTGGATTGAGGTATCTATTTGACCAACCGAATATGAATTAAAGGGAAGCTAAGTGGCTAGCCACAATTAGTGAGTTTGAATCTGAGATGAGGTACATTAAAGGTAAAGAGAATAGGGTTCCATATGCCCTTAGCAGGGGAATATAGGTAAATAATATAACATCTATGAGCTCCTATGGGACAGAGTTACAAGATTGGATCTTGTACGTAGGTCAACAGGATGACATGTACATGGAGGTAATGCACAAGTTACAACAGTGTACAAGTGATCAAGATGTGGACTATCATCTCACAATATATGGCTTGGTCATATTTAGGGACATGATATATGTACGAGAGAATAGTGAGCTCAAGAAATTTATCTTGAGGGACTTTCATGCTAAGCCATATTAAGGTCACCCACTATATCATAAGAAATTGATAGCGGTGAAGAAGTTCTACTATTAGCCAAAGTTGAAGAAATAAGTGGAAAACTTTGTGGCTAGGTGCTTGGATTGTAAACAGGTAAAAGAAAAGTGTAATCATCTAGGTGGATTACTACAACTGATTCCAATTCAAGAGTGGAAATGTGAGGTCATTTCCATGGACTTAATTACAACGTTTCTGAGCACTTCTAGACATCATGATTCTATCATGGTTGTGGTTGATAGGTTGACAAAGGTACTGCATGTCATTCCATTGAAGTCTACATATTCAACTAATTATGTAACATAGGTCTTCATTAGCGATGTAGTGATGTTGCATGGTGTACTGAAGAAAATTGTGTCAGGAAGGGATGCCAAGTCTGCTCTAGATTCTGTAAAGAGTTATTTGTAGATTTAGGGATAGAGTTGGCCTTTATCACAACCTATCATCTGTAGATAGATGGACATACATAGAGGGTCAAAAAAATATTGAAGGACATGCTGAGGATGTATGTGACACATCAACAGTGGAGGTGGGAAGAGTATCATCCACTAATTGAGTTTGCTTACAACAATGAGTATCAAGAAAATTTGAGGATGAGTCTATTTGAGGTACTCTATGGGCAAAGTTGTAATACTCCCATTAGTTTAAGTGATCTAGTCAACAGGGTGTTGATAGGACGGAACATGTTGGCAGAGATGGAACAAGAAATGAAAGTAATAAAGATCTAAAGGCAACGCATGATAGAAATAAATGTTATGCAAATCATAACAGGTTGTTTAAGGAGTTTTAGGTAGGGGAACAATGTATTTTTGCATGAAACCTAAGAAAATATCCTTGAGGATTAGATCACGTGCAAAGATGTCACCTCAGTTTTGTGGACCTTTCAAGATTCTTGAAAGGATTGAACTGATATCCTATAAATTTACACTACCCGCTACAGTGAAATTCCATGGGGTTTTCCATGTGTCATTTCTTAAGAAGTATGTTGAAAATGTTGACCATGTGATAGGTTGGTCTGTATTACAGATGCATACAAAAGGATATTTCTAGCTAGAACCTCAATTCATTTTGTAGAGAAATATTCTCATGCTCCAGAACTGAGCAATTGAGTAGGTTAAAGTTTAGTGGAAGAACTTTAGGCCTAATGAAGCTACATGGGAGATGGCTAGTCAGATGTGGGCTATGTATCCTTCTCTATTCATTGGTTGAGTGGATGTCTTTTCGTATAAATTTTAGTGTGGTGATCTGGTATATGTATATATGTATTTGGATGTAAATACCATCATGAGTTGTGTTATAAAGATACAATAAGTGGTATGGTTGTCATGTCATTATGATTTTCATGTTGGTTATGTTGGTTTTCTTCTCACCAAGCTGATCATTGTAAAAACTGCCACAAGTTAAGTAATAAATCTCCAAGGGCATTGTGTTTTTCTTTTCACCATTCTTTTTTGTCACAGGTGTCATTAGAAACTGACGATGGTGTTTCCCCAAGGGAGAGGGTTATATAATAGCCCTGATAAAAAATCCATGTAATAAAGTTAATGGAGGAAAAATAATAACCAAGGTCATGGGACACGTATTCCAAGTTGAATGTTGGGAAACAATATAGTGACAGGGATCACTTTTGATGAACTAATGGCTATGGAAATTGGAAAACGAAATGGAAAAGTCTTTGGAAAGGAATCAACATTAATTGACATTTTATTTATGAAAATAGTGGAAATTAGGAGAAAATGAAGGTGAAAGCTCACAGGTTGCACGTTAGGAGAAAATGAAGGAAATTATTGGAAATTTGAAGAAATTAGAGACCTCATTAATAGAAAGGCTTATGAGGATCAATTGACATAATTTTCTCAGTTTAAATTTCTCTCTCTATCCACTCTATTTCTTATACTATTGGACACTTAGAGCTACTTGGAGAACTATTGGAGGAGTGTTTCATGCTTGGGATTTGGAGCAAGAAGGAAAAAAAAGAGCAGGAGAGTTAAAGAGGATATCGAGATCAACAACTACAGTGAGATTTTCTTGCAGGTACCAAGTTTCATGTATGATTTCCTTACTAGTTCTGGCATGCATGGAACATTCATTTGGTCTCTTGGTTATCATTTTCCATTAGCAGTGGAGGAGTGCCTGGATTGATGGTGATTTTTCCTAGCCTTTCCATTCCTCGATAACTGTGGTGTTGTGGGTTTTCTTCCTTTTATTTTTTGGTTGGTTCTCATGTTCCTTATGGATGTGGGTTGAGTTAGTAATTCTTGGAGCCTTGGTTGGAAAAATGCTCTAGAATCCCTACAAATATTTGGGTTGAGTAACTACTCCTGCAATCCTTAGTTGGAAAAACACACTGGAATCCTTTGTGGGTTAAGTTACTAGTCCTAGAAGCCATAGTTGGACAAATTGTCTCATGCTCAATAGTAGTTATGGTTTGAGTTACTAGTCTAGGAAGCCTTGGTTTGAAAAAATTCTTTAGAGCCCTCGACCCCTTGGGCAGGGACTGATCTAGTGATGGTTAATGATGTTCGATTGTGAGGTGGAATCACTGGTTGAGGGTTGAGGTGGTTTTTCCTTTGGAAGCCCTCATTTTTTTTTGGTTGATTTGCTTCATGAGATAGAACATTCATGCTTGCAATATGGTATGGGGGTGATTGGATTAAAGACAGATTTGGTTTAGCCCAATTGATGATTAGGTGGTACGTGGAAGTCCTTGACTTGGTTGGATTTTCATATGTTAATAAGAGCTCATTTTCATTCATATTTTCATGGATAAATGTGCTTAATATTATGTGGCATTAATGGTTGTTTCCTCGTTGATATATCACAGGTTATTTTCTAGTTATAAGTATGTTTAATGATAGTTATGATATACGAATCTCATAATGTTTTGGTTAGTATATGAAGTTTTAGTGAATGAATGACCTAATAGATAACAATGTAGCTATTGTGAGGAGATATCAATCTAGTTTGAAGATTCTCATATAAGTATGAGACCCTTATTCTCATATCCGTTATTCTGACCTGTAGATTACCTGTTGTGATATGTTTGACGAAATTCCTTTCATGGATAGTAGGGGTGAGATGAATTTCTTATTCAATTATTTACATTAGTGGTCATTTTTTGATGTTATTTTTCATTTCTTGAAGTTTCAGAAATTTTTGGGCAATGGCCTGTGTCACAACCCTTAAAAAGTGGCACAAAATTTGGGGTCGTTGGTACAAAACTACCTAAAATAGGCCATAGTTGCATGGATTCCTTGTCGTGGGAGGGCCTGGATGGTCAGATTCACATGCATACCTTGTCTTGGGTGCACCTGAGGCTCTAGGGTAGTGAAGGACAAATTCCTCTCAAGGATCGGCACATGGAAGGGTTGGTTTTCTCTTGGAGGCTTCGTGCCATGTGTGGAAGGTTAGATTGGTCCTGTCATGTAGGTTCGACTTCCTTAAGTTTACTTGGGGAGTTGAATCATATCATAGTAGCTCCTTGTTACATGTTTACCTGAGTGCACAAGTTAGATTGGGTAAAGGTGGGAGGAGGGTGTTACATTCTTCCTTGAACCTATAAACCCATTTATTTTGCAATGTTTTTTATCTGAAGGAAACTTGAGTAAGTCCCAAGTTTTTTTATGAATCAATGAGTCCATCTCTTCTTCCATGGCTTTCTCCCACTTCTTCCTGGCTACTACCTACATTGTTTCTTCATTCCTTTCTGGTTCACTAGAATCAAGCAAAAATACATAATATAATGAAGGAGAGTATCGTTCAAGGGGTTTACTTATCTTGGTATACCTTCTAACACCACTTTCAGGTGTTTGAGGTGCCTATTCCCATTGTTGTTGTTGTTGCCGCTGATCGTTATGAAATTTAGGAAACCTTTACTTTTTCTGTGATTTCATCAAGCATTGTGTATTCTTTGTTTTCCTTTTCCCGTTTATTTTTGTGCATTTGATCCTCATGCAAGATATTTTCATTGAATATCACATATCAAATCACAATTATTATGTGATTTTCATAATCATATAAGTGATAACCAAAATCATTTACACCATAACCAATAAAGGTACATTTCTTTGATTTTGTTGCAATATTTGTTCTTTTTTCTTTATTAATGTGGAAAAAATCTTCACAACTAAAAGTCTTTAAAAATGAGTAGTCTACCCTTTTACCTATCCATGCCTCCTTAGGAATATCACCATCCAAGGAACTTGAAGACCCTATGTTTATTAGATAAACAACAATATTTATAGCATCTTCCCAAAATTGTCAAGGAAATCCTCCATGTAATCACATGTACCTTTTATGCTCCATGAATGTAATGTTCATCGTTTTTGAAAAACCATTTTCCTGTGGTGCTCCTGAAACTATCTTCTCTCTGTCAATTTCATGTTCTCAATACTAGTTATCAAACTTTTTCTTGTAGTATTCATGTCCATTGTCTGATCTAAGATACTTAAACTTATTTCATGTCTCATTCTCAACCAAATATTTCCATTTCTTGAATGTACCAAATACATCAGATTTATTCTGAATATAATAAATCCAGATTTCTCTAGTTGCATAATCAATGAAAGTAACATAATAGTGAGACACACTGATATATGATATCTGAGAATGTCTCCATACATCTGTATGTAGAAAAACTAATTTTACCTCTTCTTTTCCCTCCCAACTCTAATAAATTTGACTTTCTTATGTTTTCCATAAATAGAATTTTCACAAAAAATCAAAATCAGCATGCTTCAAATTTGGCAACAAATTTCTTGAGTGAATAATCTGCATCCCTTTTTCACTCATGTGCCTGACCCTATGATGCCACAATGTCATATTTTCTCCTATAGATGTTAAATCATTAACAAAATTAGAAATACCATTTCATAAATACAACGTACTAACCTTTTCTCCTTTTTCTATTACCAATGCTCCTTTAGTGACCTTCCAATTTTTGTCTGTGAATGTAGTTACACAACCTTCACCACCTAACTGCCCTGTTGAAATTACATTTTTCTTCAAATTTGGGAGATGCCTTACCTCCTTTAACAACTATCGGTTTCCATTCTATTTTTTATGAGTACTTTACCCATTCCAATAATTTTATAGGTTTTATCATCACCCAAATGAACATGTCCAAAATCT
Organism: Pinus tabuliformis; assembly: GCA_031772625.1. Lineage (NCBI taxonomy): Eukaryota > Viridiplantae > Streptophyta > Pinopsida > Pinales > Pinaceae > Pinus > Pinus tabuliformis. The sequence goes on from CM062820.1 coordinate 1,372,719,859, forward strand.
CCTTGAACATATTCATGAAAATGTTTCCTATCACGTGTAGCTTGGAATGAAGCCCTTGAATCTATCACCTAGGCATCAATAATATTGTCTAATGAAATAATCAGAACATCTTGTAACACATCACCTGTCACATTTGCTTCATGATTATTCTCTTCTTTCACATTTCCTTCTTTTCCTTTATGATATTTGTAGTCTTTCTTCCGGTTTCCTTTCTTCCTGCATTTCCAACACATTATCTCTGATCTAGATTTGGATCTGACTTTTCCTAACTTACTATAATTTCTTTAGCTCCTTTCTCTTTACAATTTTCCTTCCCTAGTCTCTATAGTAAAATCACTACCTGATGTCCCTCCCAAGCCTTTTTGTTGCATTTCCTCTCTAAGTATGGCACCAACAAAATCATCAAACTTTAAAGTACTAGCTCCAAAGACATAGTTACTAATAACCATAACTAGGCTATTCCAACTTTCTAGCAATGAGCAGAGAAATAACAGAGCCCTAACTTGATCAAAATTTACCCCTACACAACTTAACTAACTGGTAACCATTTTAAATTCATTTAAATGATCAAGAATAGATCGACCTTCTCGCATATTCATATTAAATAGAAACTTCATAGGAAATACCTTATTTGAGGTTGAGGGCGTTTCACAAAGTTTTAATAATGTCACCATCTAACATTCTATTGTCATTTCCTTTGAAATTCTGAATGCTACAAACACTGCCATAGACAGTCGTACGGTTCCTAGTGCCTTTCTCTCGAGAATATCACAATTCTCATTTGTCATACTCATGGATTCTTTGTTTTTTCACTCAATTTTAGGTATAAATATTTCTAATGCAGATAATATTCCATCTACATCTTCCACAACTAGTAGTTTTGGACATTAGTATTCAGAACCCTAAACTTACCATCTTTCACCATTTCTCCCACACGAACAAGGAAGCCTTCTCTCTTTTGAGTTGGTTAGCCAAATAAACCTTCGACCAGTTGTCAGAAATAAATTAACGAGGAAATTAAATACACAAAATATTGTGAAAACAAAATTACAGAAACACATAGAATAAGAGAGACGAAGATATACATGGTTCATCCAACTTGGGCTATGTCCACGAAGAAATAGCTAGTCCTTTCCTTTATATTATCTAGCAAAATGAAGAGATGTAACCTACAAAAAAGTTGTTGTAATTACCTCTTCGCTCTCACACAACCTTCTCTCTCTCTCTCTTTCTCTATGTTGGGTGCGGGATCCCCCAAGGGTAGTTTTGGGGCTAAGAGCCCAGATTTTGGTCCAACTTTGTAATTACAATGTAAAGACTCTGCATTTTGTGGGTGCGAAGTGCGTAGTTGTTAAAGATTCATAAGGTTTTCCACCCTTATTTTGATAATGTAATGTTGGCTGTAGAAGATCTACCCATGGTTTGTGGACCATGGAATTGTATAAATAGAGCGAAGATCTAAGTAGTGAAAGGCATCTAAGATAAGATAATGCAGATGTATGTGAGATAGTTCTGAAGTGTAAATCTAAGTTTTTAGTCATAGCATAGGTAGAGGCTCTATAGTTGAGTGCATAGAGGCCTAGTAGTCTGCAGCTGAGTGCGCGGACCCCTATAGCTGAGTGCGTAGGGTGAGTCAAGTCTGTAATCATCCGAAAGTATTAATAAAGAGAAGTTTCTATGATTTTTGCATCTATATTTCCTACTTATTCATCTATTATATTGGGTATGAATTTCAGTTCTAATGCTTATATGATATGTGAATGTGTATGACTATATTGGTTAAGTGGACGCAGGTAAGAAGATTTTTTTACACAAAAATAATTAATATTTGTCAATAATATAAGTTACTTAACCTAGTTTGGGAAATAGTGCAATTCGTTGTCCTAGCAGCGCAAAAGCATCTCAGCCCCTGATTAGGGCTACAAAAATGTCGATTGTAATGGATAGAGAAGGTGTTGAAGGTTAGAATAGGGCGAGAAGTGACCTGTGTGAAAGAATGTCTAGTTGGAATAAATCGACATCACATACATCTCAAGGGTACAGAAACTTGGTTCTAACATCCCACCATACTGATTTGAGTGAGACTTTAGTCTGCACTCCATGGGTTAATAACAAAAGGGCCAATGGTGTAGGGATTTGTTTGGCTAAATAACTCTGAACCTGGGTCAGGACCCCATAAGAAAATAGACGTTTCTGTTGCCAGGACTAGAATATGCATAGATATGTGTGATGTCATACTAAGAAAGAAATTGAAGGCTGGTTGGACAAAAGAATTCACGAGTTCGTGAAGCAGGAGGACAGAAACCCATGACTGTCAAAAGAAGAGTGGCTAGACAACTACTTGTGTACAAAGATCCATGAAATATTTTTCGTGTCCTTCCCTACTGAGCTATATGAGTGGATCGCGAAGCTAGTAGATAGCCAAGGAAGGTGGAAGCTTGACAGTCCTATTGTGTGGACCCCAGAGCTAGTGCGGAGATTGGAAGCATCAGGGGATAAGATCGCGTGCATCAATGATCATTGGCTCGATCATATTATAATAGGATTTGTTACTCAGTTCATGGTCGACACCTCAGTCAACTATAGTGAGGCAGAGAGATGCTTTCTCAAAAGAGAGTGAGGTAAGTAGGTAAAGTCTTTGAATACTTGGATTTAAATGTTGTGGTGCAAAAAGAGGACTATGTAATTACCTTGCCATTCGAGGCTACATGAAGTGGAAAGGTTTACAGGAACGAAGGAAATAAGGGTCCAGAGAATAGCCCCTTGATTTCACCTCCATGAAGGGACGAGGAAGAGCTCACGAAGGTCTCTCCGTGAAGTACTATTCACTTGATGAGACAAAGAATTATGTGAATACCACCTCCACCGACACAACCACCGGCTTCATTGCCATCACTCCATCTTTGCCCATACCAACTCCACCACCACCGTGATTCAATATGGAAAACACAGTGTCGTTGCCTATGTTCAAAGGTTTGGGAAATGAAGATCAGGACCAATTCTGGTTCATTGTAAGGGTTGTATGGGAAGCACAAGTTGTTACAGATTACCATATAAAGGAAGTGATAGTGGTTAGTGCCCTGTAGGATTGCACGCTGACCTGGTATATTAATTACTCCAACGATAACCCAAATGCGAGAGTCGCCTATATCTAAACAACACTAAATAGAGAATTTAGCGGGCCTAAATTTGAAGTGCAGTCGATTGTGGGATTTAAAGAGATCATAATGCTACCAGGTGAGACTCCTTGGGAACTAGATCAGAAGCTGAAATGTATGATTTGCAAAGCCAAAATGAATTTGACAGATGGACAATATCGCAAGTGGTTTGTAGCTTCACTACTATCACATTTAAGGAGTGCGCTATCACAACAGAAGATAACAACTCAATCATAGGCCTTAGAGATCTCTATCAGGCTACTTGAGACCTTGATGCAAGATCCTAACCTAGGAGTTTAGTAGATCCACGCGCAATTGAAGAATTTGTGCCTCGAGATGCAAATTTTGAACAGGACAGGGCGGTTCGACCAGAAGTGCATGAAGAAGTGTGGTGCATAAAATGCAAGAGTCAGGGTCATGAGAAAGACCATTACCTAGTTTTTATGAATTACCTTGCAGGATGAGGACCGATGCCTTTAAGGCCGGAAGTTAAACAAGGACCTAGTGCAGTGCCTGCTTTGTGATGTGCTATTTGTCAAATAGTAGGAAAACATGCCAGGGATAACTGCCACTTGTTACAGAAGTATACACAAACTTCACAACAATTCTTCTGCAACTTTTGTAGGTTAGTGGGACATGACGAGTGTACTTGCAGAAGCTATAAATTCATGATGGATAGGACTCCCACCTACGGAGTTCACGCTGAAATGCAGCCCCTTGAATAGAATGTAAGAATGGCATGGATAGGATTTTACGGGCCCAGACGAGGCTGAGGCAGAGGAGGACCTAGTAGAGGTCGTAGACAGTTGATTTGCTACAATTGTAGAGGGCTAGGACACTATGCCCACAATTGCATGAATCCATCATGCCCATCATGCAAGTATTGCACATTGTTTGATCATGAGACAAAATATTGTCGTACACTTATAGCTAGGATACACGACAAAGGAGTGCTACCACCTCCCCCGAATTAGAACCTGTAGATGATGAGGTTTGGGCCACCTGAGGAAGATCTGAACGTAAAAATTGTGCTCCGAAGTGGAATCGTGACGGGAGATGAAAAAGGAAAAAAACCAGAAGATAGTACATGGGTAATGTCGTGAAGAAGTCACTATGCGTAATAATACCCCTGGATCCTACTGAGGGATCTCGCTATATGGAACCAATCCGTGACTATGAGAGTGATGATGATCTGGACTACATCTACAAGATAACAGCCTGAGATGAAGACTAGCTGAATCCCGCTACTGATGGACGGATTACATGGGAACGCGAGCACTCCTGCACTTTGGATTTTGACAAACAAGTAGAACAATGACAAATTAGGTTACACAAAGTAACTATGTTGAATTGTAACATGATGACCCGGTCATTGTATTACGTGTCAACAGAATTCAAATATTTTCCTAATTATGATGGTCTAAATGAGGTAGATACCTTTTTAGATGCATTCGAAAGGGAGATGCCAGAAAAGCAATGCTTCAAGGCCTTCGACTGGGTACTGCGCGCTACACTCACAAGATGGTGGGCTACGCACAAAGGAAGCTTTGATGATTGGGGCGAATATAGGAGAATGATGTGAGTATGATTTGGGAAGCCTAAGGTGTGAGTGATAGACAAGTATGATGGGTAGGATGATCCGTGCACACATTTGGACAATTAGACACAGGCCTATGGATAAAAGCCACAACCTGAGTGGGTGCACCTGTTCTTTCATACCCTAGATGTTATAACAATGAAATGGTATATAGGAACAAAGCTCTACCATGGGATAGGTCAATGGGATATCCTATGCGAAGGGTTCGTGATGACCTTCAGTTTTGAGGATGGGTGGGATAGTATTGATGAAGTGCTACAAGAGGTAAAAGAAACCATCTTTAGGATACCACAGGAGCCGATAGACTTGACTAAGCCTGAGTGGGCTACTCAGCTGAGTGAGGTGATGGAATGTTATAATGTAACCACTGAAGAGGAGGATTAGGATCCACAGAATATTAACATTGCAGAAACAGAAGGCCACTGCAAGGTTCATCGACCACAAATTGAGAACCTTGATATAACCGAACCAGTGAAAACTAAGTAGGTAAACATTGGTATGAAGGCATAACCCAAATTCGCGAAGATTGGAGGGTACTAGGACGCTGTGATGGTGGACGAGGTCACTAAACTACTCAGTGAATATCAGGACTTATTCCCGACCAAGTTTATGCATTTGAAAGGAATAATCAGAGATCTAGGAGTGATAAAGATCACATTAAAGACCAAGGAGAAGCCAGTTAAGCAGAGGCCTTACTGCTTAAATCTGAAATACAAGGAGAAGGTCCATGTAGAACTAGACAAAATGCTCATAGCAGGCATCATTGCGCCAGTGAGGGAATCCGTGGTTAAGCCCAATGGTGGTACAAGAGAAGAAGAAGAAGGATGGAATAAGGATATGCTTGGATCTCAGAAAATTGAATGACACTTGTCTACATGATCCATTCCCAAGTTCGTTCGCGGATGAAGTGTTGGACAATGTAGGAGGCCAGGAAGCATATTCTTTCACTGATGGGTTCTCAGGGTACCACCAGATCAAAATCACGTAGGAGGATAGGAGCAAGACAACCTTCACGACTGAGTGGGGTTGCTTTCAATATAGTGGCATGCAATTTGGATTGAAGAATTCCCTTGCTATGTTTTCATGCATGGTTGTTGCAACATTCAAGGAATATATTCATAAGTTCTTGGAGGTCAATTTTGATGACTAGACTGTATTTGGGCTAGTTAAGTGCCATGTAGCGAGCTTGCAGTTGATGCTGGATACCTGTCGAAGATACCAAATCGCGCTTAACCTCAACAAGTGTTTGCTCCTCGTTCCTTTTGGGAACCTATTGGGGCATGTGGCTTGCAAGCAAGGGCTGATGGTAGACCATGCAAAGATCATGGTGATTCTAAACTTGGAAGCATCGAGAAGTGTGAAAGAACTGCGTACCACTGTAGGACATATGGGATATTATAGAATGTTTATCAAAGGCTATGAATAGATCACCATATTGATGAAAAAATTGTTGAAGAAGGATGTCATGTTCTGCTGGAACGATGACTGTAAGAAAGCATAGATATATTGAATGAAAAGATGGTTATTGCGTTGATTCTAGTCTTCCCGAACTAGAAGAAAGAGTTCCATGTACATGTTGACGTGTTATGTATAGCACTGGGGGAGTACTGACACAAGATGGTGGAGAAGGCTTGGATCAACCTATCGCATTTGCAAGTTGCAGATTATCCAAAGCAAGGAAGAACTATTCCACCACTGACCACGAGGGACTAGCTGTGGTATATACACTCCAGAAGTATCGACACTACTTGCTAAGTGGCTACTTTAAGATGTATACAGATCACTCTGTGCTGAAATACTTGGTAAATAAGCCTATGTTAAGGGGGCACATTTGCAGATGGCTTTTATTTTTCCAAGAATATGATCTTGAAGTTGTTGTGAAGCCTGGATGATTGAACGCAGGACCAGATCACCTGTCACGCATCGAGACAAGGGAGGAACCTACTAGTTTGGAGGAAGGATTACCTGAGGTGTAGCTCTTTGTTGTGTGCATAGCGGATGGAAATTTTGAAGATATAATACACTTTCTAAAAACTGGAACTATGTCGAATGTATACTCTATCCAACAAAAGAAGGAATTAGTGGTGTACGCGACAGATTTCTCTGTCATTGTAGGGCATCTATACAATATGGGGAATGATGAAATACTGCAAAGGTATGTACATGAATTTGAAGAGAGCAGCATCCTCACAGACAATCATGGGGGTGTCGTGGGAGGACATTATCCAGGAAGAGAAACCGTGTAGAAGATTCTACATGTAGGGTTGTGGTGGCCAACCATTCATCAGGATGCAAAAACATATTGCAAGGTGTGCAACGTAAGTCAAAGAATAGGTAGGCCATCATGGAGGGACGAGATGTCTTTGAATCAACAAATGACATTACAACCTTTTGAAAAATGGGTAATAGATTTTGTAGAACCCATCAAACCTCAAGGAAAGACAGGCGCGGGGTACATTATCACTGCGGCGGAGAATCTGACTCGTTAGGCAAAAGCATAGTCAGTGAAGGATTGCATGGGCGTGATTGTCGCGAAGTTTTTATTTGAACATGTACTGATGAGATTTGGTTGTCCGAAGATCCTGATTAGCTATCATGGTACACACTTCCTGAATGAGATGATCAGTGCACTAACAGAGAAATTTCAGGTGTATCACTAGAAGAGCGCACCTTACCACCCACAAGTAACAGGACAATGGAGGCATTCAACAAAGTGCTTGAAAATGCACTAACCAAGGTATGCAATGCATAGCAAAGTGACTCGGACCTACGCATACCTACAGTGTTATGGGCTTATCAGACGACATGCAAGAAACTGACGGGACACACATCTTTTAGGCTTGTCTATGGAGTGGAAACCGTAATGTCTATGGATGACATTGTGTCTAATCTGCACATAGCAGTTCTCACAGGTATGATGGATCACGAGGAGAGGCTCATACAGCTAGATGATCTCGAAGAAGAGAGATTTCTAGCTAGATTTCACCAGCATGTACTGAAGCAGGGAAGAAAGGCATGGCACGACCAACACATCAAGCTGCACACATTCAAGGTAAATGATTTGGTTTTGTTGTATGATAGTAAGTTTGATAAATTCCTAGGGAAATTCAGAATGCACTGGTTAGGGTTGTATATTATTAAGGATATTAAAGATGGTGGCATGGTACAGTTGGTAAAATTGAATGGTGATCCCTTTCCAGGAAAAGTGACTGGCAGTCATTTGAAGCCATACATAGGTGGCCCGACCACCTGACTAGCTGATGGAAGAACAATCTTAACGCTCCAGGAAACTAAAAGGAGGCGCGAAACTATAAACTACTATGTCAGGGAACTGCTCGATGTCATGACTGTGCATAGTAGCAAAGTGTCATAGGGTCCACGACAGCATGAGGAAAGTTGCGCTGCCATGCAAGTCTACCGGAAAGCGACAATTATAGTCACTATTCATGATCTGATGCTTGGTTTAAGGCCAAATGGAGTGGGCGGTAGCCATTTAAGGCAAACTTTATGGGCTATATTCTTCAAAATATGTCACCAATCTAGCATTAATGGACTGAATGTGGGGGGAAAGGTCAAATTCAAATTTGGAAGGTGCTATAAATTACAAGTGGTTGTCCAGCAAACAACACTTGGTAATTTAAGAACTGAGTTGTTGCGCACACAGGTATTCATGAACCGAGATTTATTTTATATTCTGAAAGCGAATTTGTTGTTTGGGAAATTACCAGAGACACTGAGAGAACTATGGAATAGCACAATGTCAGCATCAGAGGAAGCCATGGACACAGGAGTAGTGACAGCCAATAAATCCGTGCAGGAAATTGTGGATGTAGAAGCCCCAGAGAGCGACAGAATAATTGCTGAGGTCCCTAAATCACCATGCACACCGAGACCCAAGAAAGATAAACAGGCCATGATACTGATGCATGTCTCACCCAGAAATCCATTGAGGAAAAAGCTCACATTAGAGAAAAAGGGGAAGGCCATTAATATCGATGCCAATGAGGAGGAAGAATTTGAAGAAATCCTGGTGGAGGAGGAGGATCTAGAAATGGAAGTCGAAACCCAGGGCGCAGACCCTATCACTAGGCTGCCAAAATATGTTCCTCCATGAAAGGGTAAAGCTAAGGTTCCAAAGGATATAGATGAGAGAAATATCTCTCTACAAACCCCGCTGCTCCTAGATGATATTATTTTTGAGGGTGCACACTTGAGACAAGTTCCTATATTGAAATTTGAAGATTGGGACCTCGTAGACCACAAGAATTGCCCGCATTTAGCGACTACGAAGCAAATGCGCTAGAAGATAGACACATAGACTATAATGATAGAGTTGGAGCCGCGCAAATGGATCAGAAGTGTCGAGAAAGTAGGGTTTCTAAACCTGCTCTGGGTTCCACACTACAACCGCGCCCAAGTGACTATTTTTGTCATCAGGCAGCTACTCTGCTTGGTGCATGATGGGTGCTTGTGGTTGGAGGAGCCCATCCCCATCATAGAGAATCTAGTTCACTGGATTACATGGCTACCTTGCATAGGGGAGGACCCAAAAAATATTTCAGAGGGAAAAGGTAGCGATTTGGCCCTCGCGAAGGCAATGAAAAGGGAGTTTAAGTTGGGGAAGAAGAAGTGAGGGTATGCCATCTCCAACATAAACAACCCTACAGTCAAGGTTGTGACACATATATTGGCAGGAAAGGTGATGCAAAAGTGCCACTCGGATGAGGTTCCAATACTAGTGGTTGCAGTAGCAACACAATGCGCAGAAGGTGTACAGTTGAACTGGGCAAACTATCTATGCAGAGAGTTCCTTGCGAACTACTGCGAGGCACAGGAGGAGGGAAAAAAATTTCATTATGCATGGCTCCTATTGTCGATAGTACTGGTGGCATGGGAGTTTCCTGAAGATAGCCACTTCCCATCGATCACGCATGACCTTCCAGAGGTAGCGAAGTACGCTTCACTGTGGGCAACCAGGGATGCATAGAGGATAAGGGAGAGCAAGATATTTTTGGTGCTTATGGATATGAACATCCAGATGGGAATCAATCACAAGCCATGGTTATCATCCATAGTCTACAATAGTTTGCAAAGCTTTGCAGAGTTCAAAGCTGACTTCCACCATGTCTTCATCAGGGCCTAAAAGGACCCTATGAAGACGTGGCATGAGTTACCATACTTCGTGACTGATGATGTAATTTTAGTGGTCCTTAAGTCTTGGCCACTGGAGTGGTGTGCTTCAGCTGACTCCGTAGTGGAAGCACAAAAGTTTTCCATGCAATGGAAGAAGGAAGAGACAAAACTACGAATGGCATGACTGGCAAAAAAGTACAGGAAAGAAGAAGCAGAGGCTAACACCCAGGTAGCGTGTGACGTTGTGAAGTTAGCAGAATAGCAGCAGAAGAAGAGCATGAAGGATAGTAGTCACATTCACCCAAAAAGGAGACAGACACAGAACAAGCTGGCATGGACCCACAAACAACATCCACCTAGCTCAAGCGCCCGCGACCATGAGAGCAGGTAGGGCCGTGAAAGAAAACAAAGGCCTCGAGGACATCTTTCAACCCTATCACTCTTACTGAAGGGGACTTGCATGATATCAGCAAAATGGTGATGGATGTCACCGCGGATGCCCTCCAGCAGTTTGAGGAACAACACGAGTTGGTATTGGGGGCTCACCACACACAAATACAAGAGTTGCAGATGCACACTCCACAGGCTCACACAATGTCCACCAGTCTCACATTTGGTACTTCAGCTTCCGCGGAAATGTTGCATGCTAAGATGACCAACACAATAGTGCTACTAGATGGAGCACTCATCACAAAAAATGAGGCTGACATGCCTATGGTTAACAGTTTGAAAGGGGTGGGGTTAGACATGGCTGCGCTCCTTCGGGAGATGCTCTATCTTTTGTAGGATGGAATTACCACAGAACTTCAAGCCAAGGAGAGTCATGCTCATAGGTAATGAGCGAGCAACACATCAACATTGAGCAGTTGAGCTTGTAGCAAAACGAGGAAATGGAGTACAACAAACAGATAGTGTAGGTTGTGTAGGAAGCCTACCATATGGTCCTGGAGTTGGTGATCCAAGCAAAGGAACTAGTGGAGACACGAGTCCAAAAGTTAGCCACAGGAGTGCGTGACGCAAGAGAAGAAATGGCCAGGGTTCTGTTGGAGATGAATCTACAGATAGCAGAACTGCAGTTGAAAGCTCAACCTTCAACTCTGTTGGAGGTAAGAGAAAAAAGTGCCATTGCTGTCACAACAGCAATGGTGGTGGTTGACAGCGCAGTGATGGACTACATGAAGCTGTTCGAACAATCGTTCGAGGTCCTAACCACCCTGCAGGAGGACTCGAACATAGAGTGCCTAGAGATAGAGGCACATGAGGTACAACAAAGATACAATGAGGTAAAAGTGATCGCGCAGATAGTTCCCCTTACCTAGAAGCTTGCGAGGATGCAGCAGGCAAAGGCACTCAAGGAGCAGGTGGATGCCGCTTGGCATAAAGAGGCAGTTTTGAAAGCATGCCTATAGCCACGGATCAATGAAGCTTATACAATTACATCCTCCATGTTGTGGGGAAAAGTATCCGATGCGGATGACACTATCCCTACTCTAAAGGTGACAGTCTTTAGCAACAACTGAAAGTAAAGTTTTACTGTTTCCCTTTATGCAAGTACAGAGAGAGAATGAAAGAAGGTCAACCAACCTGGTGTCCTTCGCTTAGTCGATCCTTGCTCTTCTCTCCTTGTATCTCGTTCCCAGTTCCTTGCTCTCCTAGCCGGTCCAGCTACATACAGATCCTGCACAAAACAAGAGAGCAAACTACAAGATACATGTACTCATAACTGAAGCATGGATTAGGGTGCAACAAATATACATGTAAACACAAAGCATCTATGTAAAACAAGTATATAGGAGAACATGCAAACTTTATTGATAGAAAGTAACGGGGTTCCAGAGGAAGTTACAACCAATGATGGCTCCAATCCAGCAACACCTCCTCGGCAGCAAGAACTCTCCTCTTCACCTCTAGTAAAACAATCACCCAATAGCTCTGACTGCAAACCAACAGCACCTCCTTGCTTAAACCAAAATTCCAGCCCCCTTAGACCTCATAGAAGAGCTCTATATATAGGAGAGAAGAGGAAAGGATGAGTCAGCTTGAGACTGACATGAAGCTGCCTTGTGTCCTCTCCATCTTCAGTTAATCTTCAGTTCCTGTGTCCACTTGGAGATCCTTGCTTACACATGGTGATCAAGTACCTCTTACTCATCACAGGGCGAATCTCATGACCCAAGTGTCAGTTTGGAAGCTTCCTGGGCAATTGACACCTTGCAGGATGACTGTGCCACTTGGCCAATCTCGCCCAGCGCAGGTAGCCTTCATTGTTTTTGACTTCCAGCGCAGGTACAGAGTGGGACAGTTGCAATACAGCGCAGAAGCTCAGTTAAGCAGCTGACATGATCCAAAATAAGCCTGTTCTGAAGTGTTTTCAGGTGGAGAACTGATTGGAAGTGCTGTTGATTGATGACCTTGTTCTTTTAGGGGTAAGAACAACATGTTTAGGGACTGAGGATCCCTGTAATTATCGACATTTCCTGCTCCTTGACGCGAGGCACAAAAATGTCTATAACAGTTGCCCCCTAAAGTATGAGGCCGTTAATCGGGTGAAATGCTTTAGCTAGAGGGTCCGAAGTTCGTTCCAGTGCTGAGGAGAGTGCCCTGTAATACAATACAATACAATACATTATCTTTCATTCATCATTATTCTCATGATCTAGCTGAGGCGGGTATTCCCATGCCCAGCTTTCTATAAATACATTTTGGTACATATGACAGACGATCGTCTGAAGACAGACTGATAATCTTCCGCTAAAATTATCATCCTTTGAGGAGGATGATCATCTGTTGCAATGATGTACATGGCAAATGCTTTTATATTTCCTGAATATATATCGCAGCCCGGATGGATGAAACTAGATCCGGGGTCTTCAAACTCGTTCGATCTTCACTCTAAGTACAAGTCGATCCATGTGAGAATTACGCTGAAGTCGAACATGGAAAGACATCGCTTGATTACCGGTCAATAATGAAAACCGTTAACAAGCGCGAGAGGAATCACCAATAATGACGATGACCCTCAAGGTACAGCAGTACAATTCACGTGGCGTGAATAAAGGACTTGGCGTCGAACGCCACGCAAAATCTTCTGGTCGAAGGTCATTGATGTATACCTGTCGCCGGAAGTGAGAAACTTGCCATTGAGGCATGCAAGCTTCAAAGTACTGATGGGGGTGTTCCTAGATCGACTTCTTGGATAATGAGCTGAAGTCGACAAGAAGTGATCCGTCAAAGGAGGGCCTTGATGAATCCCACATCAATGACACGGAACGGAGCTAATGATTTAGTGGAGGTGAAACAAACTGTGACATATGATTCAGGGTGGCGATCATGAAATGGATGAAGGAAAATGTATGGTAGTGGATGGGACACGGTTGACACTTTCTGAATGACCCCTCTTGAACATATAACGACACTGATGTGATGGATCAGTAGCATTACCCCGAATGGATGGTGTGGCGAGGACCATGGTGATGAAACCGGTGAATGAGACAACCCAACCCGATGTGATACGGAAGAAAAGTGTCATGTTCAAGAGTGACTTGCTACCTCTAAACTTTGATGTTCTCCCAATTTTTCCCCAGTCATTTCTGACCAGTACCTCTTTATTTTTGTCAAGCTTGAGGAGGATAACATATGCTTGTTCTATAACCTGCCCTTCGGGCAAGCCCATCGCTAAGATTTAACGAGCCTAGCGATAGGGAAACTCGTTCTCGTCTAAAGACAAGTTTGTCGCTATTTAATCATTTTAACGAGTCTAACGACAAGGAAAACTCGGTCCTTTTCATTTTTAGAGAGTCTAAAAAGGTACAGAAAGTCAATTCCATAATTCCTTTTTCGTCAGCTAATCCCTTAAGTCCGAAAAAGTATAAAACAATACAGAAGGGATGGCTGTTCGGTATTTTAACGAGCTGAACCAGGCAAGCGCTCGATCCTTTTGTGCAATAATCCCTCAAGTCCAAAAAGATTAAAATTTAGAGGAGGGATAGCATTCCGGTCATTTTAACGAGCTGGAAGGCCAAAACTCGGCAAACTTTTCATATTTTACGAGTCAGTGAAAAGAGCTGAAAGAAGACTCGTCTTTTGAGGAACGAGTGATAAACAGGGATAGCTACAGATTCCAGGTACAGGTTGGAAATTCCAATCACGGCAGTGTCACAAGGATGGCTAGGTGAAATCACTCTTCGCAGCTGTTTCTCAAAAGAGGTAAACACACCAATGGAAGTGAATGATCGGCCAAATGAACGGTGGAGGTGGTGGATGAAAACACGATCAAGGTTCTTATGGCTAATGAATTTACGATCTCAAAAGGTTATTTACCGGTTCATTTTTTCCATGAGCTTGAACTCTGGGGGAAACATTTGCTCACAACTTATGTTTATTTTTTAACGAGCATGAACTATGTGCTAAAACTGCTCAATGATTTGCATGCCCCCAGCATCATAATGACGCATGTCAAAGGAGGGTGCCCCCCAAGCTTCATTGCATTCAACTTGGTGATTGGAATGAAGGTTTACCTTTGAATTTTGAAAAGGGGATTTGTTTCATTTTTTAATGAGGTTGACATAGTAAAAGAACTATCCTCATAACTCCTTGTTTCATTTTTTAACGAGGTTGACACGAGATAAGAACTGTCCTCGGCCTTAGATCCATTAGAAACAGAAAGTTTCATATTCCATTGTAGCCTTTTCTGCCAGATTACTTTGAGGCGGTAAGGCGAAAGTACCCATTGATGGAGGGTTTTTTAGGAAGATGAATCCGATATTTTGGAGAGAACAATTGTTTCCATGGATCATAGGAATGCTTCCCGTAGTAAATGGTGGTACAACTTCTGTCGAAGTTATCGTCGAACTGCTTGGTTGATCATTTCCTTTGCTGTTCGATGACTGCGGATCCCCGCAGTTTTTGCACTTTGTCGAAATTAAAGCCTCTTTTTGCTGTTCAGAGGTCGACACCATTAGTACTTGGCACCGGGAAGTATCTCCATTACCAACCAGATTTTGACTTGGATTGGGAAACGGATCAGTCAATACAGCTGGGGTTTGTGAATTCTTTAAGAATTTTTTGAACTCGGCTTTATACGGACAATCTTTTGTCCAATGATCCTCATCACATATCTGACACCCAAAAGGTGGTTTCCCTTTTCCAAAAGAAGTTTTTCGAGGAGATGAATCTCCTTGTTTTTTCTTCTCTTTGTTTTGATTTTTCTTGCTTCCTGGTTGATCGGAGTTTTTGCCTTTATCCGTAGATACAGCATTTACCTCCGAAGCAAGAATCTCTTGATTTGCTTTTTGATTCGAAGTCTTACGGGCTTTCTTAGAATCCCTTGTCGACTTAGTGTTTGCAGTTCCAATCACGCCATCGCCGGCATGAGAGTCACTATTCGATCCGGGAGGAGGAGGGATTGAAAATTCCGGTCTGGGGGCGTCAGGTATCTTATCATAGAGCGTGCCCGACTGAGTATATACTAAGTCCAAATATTGAGCACGAGCAATAACCTGCTCCTCTGTTACGATGCCTCCCTTGGCCACATCTTCTGTTATTGTCGGCAGAAGCGACTTTATAAACCACTCAGCTAATAGCTGATCTGGGACATAGGTCTTTACCATTCTGCGACGATGACGCCACTCATGTATATGATCTGATATATGTGTGGCCGTTGTCTGCTTGAAATTGGTCAAGATCTCTGTTCCAGTTTCGTACCTTATAGGTAACTGAAAGTGTGTTAAGAAAGTCGTGGCTAGGGAACTAAAATTGTCGAACGAGGCTCTAGGTAATTCAATATACCATTTAGCCGCCGGACCAGTCAATGTCCTCTGGAAAAGGCGAAGCCTTATCGAATCATCATTCAAGGTGTTCGACGAACACCACAGATGGAATGTCATCACATGATTCGACGGGTCTTCGCCCGGATTTCCATTGAATTTAGGAATGTCCGAAGGAAGTTTGTGAGGAATCGCTGGCCACCAATGGGCATAGGCGATTGGATCGTTCGTTAATCGATGTAAATCTGGTAATTCTAAGGTCGCCACGAATGGCAACTGCTGATTCAGGTTTGGTGAGGCGTACCCAGGATATGATGGAATCGCCTGAGCAGTAGGTCTTTGCGCACCAGCATAATGCAACTGATGTTGATATGACTGATATGGTTGGTGGGTTTGGCCACTGTAATGTGGTTGGTTTAACCCATTCTGAATATAGGGTTGCCCACTATTTGCAAAGATCTGTTGCTCAGACCCCTGGTACACCTGTTGAAACTGAGGTTGTTGGTATTGCACCATCCATGGTTGTGAAGCCATGTTTTGCTGTGCGACACTAACCGACGGACCAAGAAGCGGGGGTATGGTTCCCGTTTGTATCTGTGTCGTCCCGGCAGTTGACGATTGTGGCTGTGTTGCAGGGTCAATTGGCTATTGCATTACAACTTGGGGTTGACATACAACAGGCATCGATTGAACTTGCGACACAGTTACAATTGCTGGCGTCGTCGGGATACTAGACATAGGTACACATTGTTGCATAGAATATACAACTCTTGGTTGTTGAGGTAACATAGGTACCCAACCACTCGTCGTTACTTCAGTCAAACCTGAATGTGGTTGAAAACTGCCGTATGGGTATCCCCCCGGAAGGGGAAGTGAAAGGGCATATTGCCCCCCATACGGTAACAATCCGGAGCTCAAGGGTGTAGCTTGCCTTTGAGGACTGGATGGCCCAAACTGATTCCCAAAGGGATCAATTTGTCTAGTTTCAACATAAGAATTACCGGGTATTACACCGGAAGAGCAAACTGGAACAGACCAAGTTGTCATAATAGTCCCTGGGTGGACTCCTTCTAGTTGATGAGAACTAGTTGGGACAGATGGTATGCCGGCAAACATCGTTGGAATGGCAGCAGGAGGTTCTGCTGTCGCTGTGTCGTTTGGCACAGTTCTAGATGTCGACGGTTGTTCAGACATTTTAAGTCTATCCAATAAACTTCCTAACGATTCTTCAGGAACTTCTTGTGGTGATAGACAAACTTCTGATGCAGAAGGAAAAAGAGCGGGACCTACTCCAAAATGAATTGGAGTATTTGCTTGCTGGTCCTCTACAATTTCTTCTATTGCAATGAGACCAGGAGGAAGAGGCAGACCGTCAGGTCCGTAAAAGATTTCTGGTGCCGAAGAAGGGGTTGCTTCGACAGCGACAGTTGTTTGAACAACAAGACTCTGTGGACCGGTTTCAGATGGAACTGGTTCAGTTATGCAAGTACTTGTTTTCAGACTAGGATCAGTACAACTGTCCTTCTGTTGCTGTTGAACTTCTTCAATAGAGGCAGGGATTCCAGAAATATTGGGAGTGACCAGAATCTCAGATGTTGTTGGAACTTCCGTTCTAACTTTAAAAGGAGATTTTGACCTGGTCCAGCGAGATCGCTTTGCCCGTACTACTCTCGGTTCCGGGGACAAAGGTGGTTGACTCGCAAGCCTCCCTGAACGACGGGGTTTTAATTGACTTTCCTCCACGATTGCGGATTACTTGATCAACTAAAATACAAAAAGGGGAATTATGTTTCCGTATTGAATGAATTTTATTAGACGCTTTTAGACACAACTTTGCTTTTTCATGTTTTAAGAGTCGAGAAAAAGCTAAAGATGACTCTAGTCGCCTTCGATGTATTAACGAGCCCGAAGTGACAAATGCTCGGTTGGACCTTTTCAATTATAGAGTTTGAAAAGAGCCAAAAGAAACTGCTCTGGAGATCTAGGCAGAGGGTGTGCCAAACCTTTCGCGAAACCATAGAATACGTTTTACGGTACGGGTGGTCGATCTTCGTGAATGCTGTGTTCACTGCATCGCGATCAGTAGGGCGGTCGACACGGCTTCCTAAGGATAAAGGATAATTGCCTATAGGGGTCTCCCAATATACGCGACGGTACGCGGGAGCTCAAATCCGTATTAGTGCTATCGTCCCTCAGGAGGAATCACCCACCTTCGTAGAGATCGACAGTCACTACGTTTAACGACGCCGGAACACGTCTCTACCTAGACCTCTATTGTGAGCGTTATGTTACAATGCGTTTTTAGATTCATTCAATATATTTTAAGTTGATCTTTTTATCAGTTTGTCTTTCAGGATCACCACGAGATGTATTGGTACAAATTCCTAAATGCAGCTAAAATGATAAGCAAGCTTTCACAATCCTTTTAGCTTTGAAAATCCTAACTACTGAGGGGAGAGAAAAAACAATATCTTTCCACACAGAGCACAAAGTACAAACTAATGCACTTTCTCCTAGATCAGACACCCAAACTTATCAAAAATGCAAATGCAAGATGCATGTATTTCTTTTCTTTTCCTTTAATGTTGATGCTAACAAAAGGAAAACTGTTGTATGACTTTCGAATTCAATTTGAAGTGTAAACAAACAAGTATTGTCTAAATGAAAAGACGCTTTACAGGTACTTGTTTTACACTAAAAATGTATGAATTCAAACCATAAAGTGAAAACAAACCAACTCAAACAGCCATGAACAGTAATAACACTAACTCATAAGATCACAAAAATGCTTTTACAGTTCAGGATCTAAGAGGCCACAGCTACTAGGTTCGCTTTTCACAATGGGAAATTGTAACTGAAACAAGAAATACTGAAAGAACATTTACAATTTCATCACACAACTGAGGCGGAATAATGTCAAGGAGAAGTGGTCTACAGCAAGTACAATAACCAGCAAGCAATCAGCCAAAATCAAGTGCAAACAGGGCCAAGACACAAAGGAAGAGCTGAGCTAGACTAAGGCTAACTGGACCAGCGCAGGTTCTAGTCTGCCAGTTTCACTCTCAGCGCAGTTCCCGAAGGGAGCACCTGCGCTGTAATGCAGACTGCCTGTGGACAGCCTGCACTGACTCACGAGAGTTACGTCTGCTAAGAATTCCGGGTCATAAAAAGCTCAAAAATGTACTGTTTTTGCTGAAATAAAATGCTATGGGTTAAGTACAGGCTAAGGGATGATCAAGAGGATGAAGATCTATCACAAAGAGTAAAGATTCATCTGTAGATTAGCTCTTTAAATCTTGAATTTGCTCAGCAAAGGAGCAAGAGTAGCAAAACCCTCTACTTCGCTTTTGATATAGTCAAAAGCTTTTCGATTCGGTACTCTTTTCTTCAAGAAATGAATAGCAAAATACTACAACAACAAGATACTAGGATCTCCCCAGTGGAGTCGCCAGTTTGTTGTGGGGAAAAGTATCCGATGCGGATGACACTATCCCTACTCTAAAGGTGACAGTCTTTAGCAACAACTGAAAGTAAAGTTTTACTGTTTCCCTTTATGCAAGGACAGAGAGAGAATGAAAGAAGGTCAACCAACCTGGTGTCCTTCGCTTAGTCGATCCTTGCACTTCTCTCCTTGTATCTCGTTCCCAGTTCCTTGCTCTCCTAGCCGGTCCAGCTACATACAGATCCTGCACAAAACAAGAGAGCAAACTACAAGATACATGTACTCATAACTGAAGCATGGATTAGGGTGCAACAAATATACATGTAAACACAAAGCATCTATGTAAAACAAGTATATAGGAGAACATGCAAACTTTATTGATAGAAAGTAACGGGGTTCCAGAGGAAGTTACAACCAATGATGGCTCCAATCCAGCAACACCTCCTCGGCAGCAAGAACTCTCCTCTTCACCTCTAGTAAAACAATCACCCAATAGCTCTGACTGCAAACCAACAGCACCTCCTTGCTTAAACCAAAATTCCAGCCCCCTTAGACCTCATAGAAGAGCTCTATATATAGGAGAGAAGAGGAAAGGATGAGTCAGCTTGAGACTGACATGAAGCTGCCTTGTGTCCTCTCCATCTTCAGTTAATCTTCAGTTCCTGTGTCCACTTGGAGATCCTTGCTTACACATGGTGATCAAGTACCTCTTACTCATCACAGGGCGAATCTCATGACCCGAGTGTCAGTTTAGAAGCTTCCTGGGCAATTGACACCTTGCAGGATGACTGTGCCACTTGGCCAATCTCACCCAGCGCAGGTAGCCTTCATTGTTTTTGACTTCCAGCGCAGGTACAGAGTGGGACAGTTGCAATACAGCGCAGAAGCTCAGTTAAGCAGCTGACATGATCCAAAATAAGCCTGTTCTGAAGTGTTTTCAGGTGGAGAACTGATTGGAAGTGCTGTTGATTGATGACCTTGTTCTTTTAGGGGTAAGAACAACATGTTTAGGGACTGAGGATCCCTGTAATTATCAACATTTCCTGCTCCTTGACGCGAGGCACAAAAATGTCTATAACACTCCATTAAAGCAAAGCTTGTGCAACTACAAGAAACTCAGGAGAGGATTCACGACAACAGTTCAACAGTAACGATCACCGAACAATGCGTAGATGAAGTCCAACAGGGAGCCACTCAGTGTGCTACCAAACTTGTAGAAATCCAATCAACGTTCGGAGGTCTTCACGCTAATATCTACACACATGCAGAGTGACTTGAGGGAAAGTCATGATGTTTGTGTTGGGGGCCTGTTAGGTGCGGGATCTCCCAAGGGTAGTTTTGGGGCCAAGAGCCTAGATTTTGGTCCAACTTTGTAATTACAATGTAAAGACTCTGCATTTTGTAGGTGCAGAGTGCATAGTTGTCAAAGATTCATAGGGTTGTCCACCCTTAATTTGATAATATAATGTCGGCTATAGAAGATATACCCATGGTCCATGGACCATGGAATTATCTAAATAGAGCGAAGCTCTAAGTAGTCAAAGGCATCTAAGATAAGATAATACGGATGTATGCAAGATAGTTCTAAAGTGTAAGTCTAAGTTTTGAGTCATAGCATAGGTGGAGGCTCTGCAGCTGAGTGCATAGAGGTCTAGTAGTCCGTAGCTGAGTGCACAGACCCCTACAGCTGAGTGCGTAGGGTGAGTCAAGTCTGTAATCATCCAGAAGTATTAATAAAGAGAAGTTTCTATCATTTTTGCGTCTTTATTTCCTATTTATGCATATGTTATATTGGGTATGAATTTCAGTTCTAAGGTTTATATGATGTGCAAATGTGTATGACTGTATTGGTTAAGTGGGCAGAAGTAAGAACATTTGTTTACGTGGAGATAATTAAGATCTGTCAATAAGATAAGTAAGTTACATAGCCTAGTTTGGGAAATAACGTAGTTCGTTTCCCTAGCAGTGTGAAATCATCTCAGCCCCTGATTAGGGCTACATGAAGGTCGATTGTAACTGATCACAAAGGTGATAAATATTAGAACAGGGTGTGAGGCAACCTGCACGAAGGCAGGTCTAGTTGGAATAAATCGACATCACATCCATCTCAAGGGTGCAAAAACTTGGTTCCAGCGTTCCCCCATACTGCTTCGAGTGAGACTTCATTCCACACTCCACGGTATGATGTCGAAAGGGCTAGTAGTGTAGGGATTTTTTTGGCTAACTAACTCTGAACTTTGCTCAGGCCTGCATAAGCCAACACTCTCTCGCTCAGAATAATAATACAAAAATACAATAAAATTCCATCATATAAATTGAGTGTTTTCTTATGGTGTAAAAAATACTAAATTAACATAACTTCTACCGTCATATTATCTTCCTAATGAATGACCCAAATTGAATAGGAAAATAGAATATTTTACAAGGAAAATTTTCATCTATTCTTAGCTTCGGGGGTTCTACCCCCAAAACCCCGCCAAGGGGGGGGGGGGGCTCATAAAAATCAACGTCACTACCATGTACCCCCTGATGGTGATTAAATGGGAATAATTTCTGTCATGTTAGGAACAAAGATCCAACGTGGCTGAAACAAAAAACTACTGAACAATCAGGAAGACAATCAATCTCCACACCAAACATTTTCTCTTTCTATTTAGTGGATTTGGGTGAATTTTTTCTTATCAATTTTTTATATTTGATCCTAAGTGAGTAACCATCCACTCCACTAATCTTGAAAGCCTTTTGGTCCTTATTTTGAAATTGTGGAGTTTCCTCCTTAAGGGAAAACATCTGATTGGGCATATCTGTTTCTTGAAAAGTCGTTTAAACAATCTGGTAATGGAAGGATTTGTGGATAAGTTGGGTATGGCTAATGTTCGTATGGATACCAACCAAGAGACCCCTTCAAAATGGGTTCATTGTCCTTTTCCTCTATTTGGTAACAATCACGCCCCATCGATAGCCACTTTGAATATTCCTGGATTGAATGTTGTACTTCTAGTTTGGTTGTGGTCCACTCTGAATATTCTGAATGTTCTTGAAACTTCTCAAATGAACAATTTATTTCAAGGACATCAAACATATGTTAATTATTCATAAACTTTTCTAGAGAAATTGGACCTTCCTCTTTCTTCTCCATCCTGTAATAAGAAATTTAAAAAGAGGGTAAAGAGGATGAATAAGAAGAAGAATAATTCTCTATATGAATCAACACCAACCTCTACCATTTATGTTGGAGATGAGACTTCAGCAGCTACAAGTCACGTTGGGGCAATAAGTCTAGTCACTCATAGTCATACTATAAATGTGTTACCTCCCTCAGCGAGTCATGTTGTTCATGACTCGCCCACTTCTGGGAGTCATGCTAGGGGCACAAATCCCATCTCTCTTGGGAAAAACCTCTACAAGTCATGTTGGACACTCACCACCAACAACTACTAGTCATGTTAGGGGCATTGATGTTGATCAAAGTATTAGGCATACAATATTTAAACCTAAGTTCCTTTGTAGGCTATGTAAAGGAGATCATATTACTCATTTGTTCCCTGAGATTTTAGTGGTATGAAGGTTTTGGTCAAAGTATGAAGGTTCTTCTACTCCTGAAACTATTATGATTTCTCAATAATATATTGAGCCATTGGCTCATGAAGTGGTCGATCTAGTGCAATCTTTAGTCAATCCCACTTCTCTTTTTGGGCGTGAAGTGTCTACCAATAGGGTGTTCTTGATTTGTAGTTCAAATTCTTCTAGACTACAGGGTATCTTGGTCTCTCTGAATGTACCCTCTCCAAGTTCTAAGAGTGTTTCCTTTGATTTAGATAATGTTGTTGAGCCTCCTCTTCCTTATTCTACACCTTTCGAAATAAGTGTTTTTGTTAATTCCACAAATTTCTACCAGTGTATAATGGATGAAGTATCCTGTACAAGTATCATATCACCCTCCTCCTAGAAATATTTCATTTCTCGAAAGTTGTTGACAGCTAGCAGGAGCTTTCTAGCCTATGATAGAAGACATGACGAATATTTGGGTGTTCTTCCCCAATTTCATATCACATTAGGTAGAAATATCGTCTTAATCAATATGGGGTTGATTGGTCACCCTTTAGACTTTGATATGCTCCCTAGCCGTGATTATATCTATGTTATGAGTGTTGTGGTGTATTCACTCTTTCGAGTGATGTATTTTCTTCACAATGGAAGTATTCTCACTATTGATCAACTTGGATCACATAATCACCATCCTAATTTGAAATTAGTTGAGAATACCCCTTGGTATGTTTTAGGTGTCAAATTAGACCCCACCTTGCCACAAGTGAACCATGTCGCATTATATCCTCAATGCTCAGTTGTTTCTAAGAAGGGTCCTTTGAACTCTTATTTTATTTCTCGGGATATCATCTGAGTAGTTGATTGAGTGATTTATTCTATAGGGGCAAGGGACCCCTTACTTCCGCTTTAGATCCTTTATATTCTAATGATTTCTTGGATGTTAAATTTCCTTCACAGGAGGAGCTAGTTTAAGCCATTAATTTTAGCTACCAAATGAGTCCTTGGCCTAATTCTTGTAAGGATCTTGTAATAAAGGACTATAATGTGTAAGACGCGAGGTTGCGTGGTTTCCTGTACCATATTTTACATATGAGGTACACACTTTCAATTTTTTTATTCTGTAACAAAAGATTTTATCTCTAGTTTATATATGGGATGTATTAATTTAAACAGGTATTGGATCTCAAAAGTGCCATATAGGTTAGATTAATAAGCTCCATTATGCATTATTAGTTTCCTTTTTATTTTTGGCCTTGGGATCAACCCGAAAAAGCTATGACACATAACCTTCTCATTGCTTATAAGTGACATAACTTGTGTGGCAAAGCCTACCTTATCATGGGTGCTCTGTAAAGTACCCTCTTGTCACTTGGTACCCATGGTAAGTTTTTTTTCTTAAGCATAATATTTCTCTTTAGGCCTACCATGACCTTGCATTGAAGCCTTATTCTTCTTCCTTTCTCTTGTTCTGACATTTACCCTAGAGGAACCCATCTATTAACTTGCACTATTGCTTTGCATATTCACCACTTACACCCATTTTGGCCTTAATATGGCTTCATTTGAAGCTTGTATAAGCCACCTTTGACCATTAATTTTTGGAAACATATTGTCATGCATTCATTGGCCTTTCCAACTTGAAACCATTTTTCCTTGGAGGGAACATTCCCTGATTATCGATGATCAACATTTGTAACCTTGCATTGAACATAAGAATGTTCCATACCTAAGAACTAGTTCAACTACCTTTGACACGTTTTCGCTCCACAATACTATAGGAATTATATTATTCCTTTTCAAGCTTTATAATATCAAAATGGAAAAAAATTTAAATATTCCAAGAAAAGAGAAAGAAAAAGACAATTTGTTTAGCAGTTTCGGTAGCAAGAGTTAGTTGTGTTTCCCTTGAACAAAGCACTTAGAAATATGAGTCATATATCCATCAGGTTGGGACTTAATTTGACTTTGGGGAAGGAAAAGCCTTGCCTTAGAGTTACTAATCCTCTATTTTGTTACTCTTCCAATAATATGGAGAATTTGTCAATTCCTCCAATATCGCAAACTTATACAAAGTTCATTTTAGGCTTCCTTGAAAGTCAGAAAGTGTCATGATTTTGTTCAAGGGAAGTTATCATGTGTTTCAGTCATTTATATCAACTGTACTCTATCCAAAAAGTTGTTCTTAGTATCATATCAACTATTTATTCCTTTACTCATGTTGGTTAAAAAGTTCTACATTGACTTCTTGTTGATTGACTGCTCTTGTTGACTCTGAAAAATTTCTCTAAGAGTAGGCCTAGAGTCACACCATGGCCCTATCTATGTCATTGATAGGTGACCTTTCACTGAGAATTGATCAATATTGTGGGTCTTTAACTCAGTTTTTTAACTTGTGTTTGCTATCATTTTACATTATCACACATTGGGATTGATGAAGTACCTTGGTTTCCATTTGATCTTATTGGTGGATTCCCGAATTCAATGTCAACTTTCATTATTGGCTGGCTCAAAGGATTTATTTCGTCCACTAGCAACATCTTGTGCATGCTATAAATGGACTTGGTGGTGGTTAGTTCATATTTATTTTTCCAAGTTATTCCAAATTATTGGCCTATGACTTACACTCAAACTAGTTTTTGTGGGATGCTTTAATGCCTTCTTTCTAGTACATATTTTCTCATCAACTCCAACTCATTTCTTTAGAAAGAAAGTGTAGTTTTTTCTTTCAATACCTTTGGGTATGAAGTCCTTAGTGGTGGATTCCTTTGATATTGATAGTGAGAATACATCAATGCCTCTTGATTGATAGATTCTTTCAAGTGTTCAAATTCAACACATCTATTCATGCTTTTTAGATTGTACAGGGTTAATGTTGCCATTGCTACAAAACCTTCCAAAATTTAACTACATTCAAATTTTGGAGCCTACCTCATGATTATATCAAGTTTCTCCTTGGTCTTCAAGTGTCACTTCAATTCATATTATATATTTCAAGTGTTCTTGATCATTCTTATGTGTTGTCACAATGGTTAGAACATATATAGTGTGTTTCATTGTCATAACACCTTTGTTTGTTGTTAAATGACACTTTTAGGTCATAGTCACACACACTCTTCTCGCTGTACTTGTGGAATGTATGTCAAGTGGTGTTTTCATACTTATTTATAATTTCTTAAGCTTTTCTAAGCTTCCTTGATGAGTTGGTATGTGTCGCACATGGTTTTTTGTATAAACACATTGAGTTCACCCCTTTTTCTATACTTCGGACTTAGACAAATTCTAATTGTTCAAGTGAACTCAATAGGGAAAAGAGTGCAAAAGTTCACTCTTAAACCTCGAGTGGGATTCCTTCATTATTAGGAAGTTCACGTTTCTCCCTCAAAGAGCTCATAGCACACTGCTAAGAATTTCCCCCCTTTCCTTGTTCCGAATTGCACCCTTAAAGAACCAAGCCTTCCTTTGGGAGCACTCCTTCGACTCAAATAACTTTGCCCTCCTTCAATGCATAAACACACCCTAAAGACCCAAATATTAACTCCGTAAACATTCTATAATTCTCCCTACACCCTCATTGGATTTTTTGAGTGCATGAGTGCACCCTGAAGTCCTAAGCCACATTCTTCATCCTTCGACATTGTACCATGCACCCTCCTTTGGCTTCTTGAGTACATGAGCACACCTTGAAGCTTCAAAGCCTTTTCCTTCAGCCCTCAACAATGTGCCTTGTCACCTCCTTATTTCCCTTGAGCACAGCTCACTTGGGAAGCCCAAAGCTTCATCCTTCAAACCTAAGCCCTACACCCTCCCTTGAATTGTTTTGTCTCTTGACTGCATGAGCACATCCTGAAGCTCAATAACTTGTCCTCTTCAACCCATTGGCCTTTAGAAGTGTGTCTATGCACCCAAATTTTTTCCTTACTCCTACCAACATACTTTTAAGACACAAAGAGAAAATGTGTATGAAAAATTCTAGAATAGGATATTTTTCAGGCTGATCTTTTCTTGTCATCAGTTATTGGAGTTAACGGTAATTAAAGACCAACATAGAAAGGATGCATGGAGAATACTAGGCAAGGAAGGAAGAGAAAGGAGGATTTAAAGGACATAAAATAAATTTAAGTTATGATTATTAAAGCACCTTGAAAACTCCAAAAGACCAAAGAACCTTTTGAAGGTGGATACATTAGTGATCGGAAGACACGAGTGGCATCCATTTCACCATTCAAAAAATTCCATGTCATCGGGCACTACAAGTCCATTTTATCAATAGTAGTGACTTGTCATGTCCTTATCACATGATGATGTAGAAGTTATGATGTAATCATGTAATCATTGTAAAGATAAAGAAGTGGATTTCCTAGAGTCATGTATGGAAAAAAGTGCCACGTATAGAAGTCAAAAATACATGTAATACCATGAGTTATGTAATTCCAAAAGTCATTTGGAGGTCCAAAGGTCATTAGAAATTGGGAACCCAAGGGTTATGAGGATATGAAAGGTCATGCCTCAAGTTATAAATTGTTCCTCGTTACTCATCCAAAGGAATTTTAAGCATGTCTTCTCCCACATGGAATTAGAGAAATAGAGATAGTACTTTTGGGAAGCAAGTAGCGACTCCAATGCTCCACTATTGGAGCTAGTAATGTTCATTGTACTCATGTATCTTAGAAATTTTGCTGAATACTTGAAGCCTTTTCACTAGCACATTTTCATGCATGGATTGTGAAAGTTTAAGATTGTTCTTGCAATGTTTATGATTAATGTTGGATTTCACATGCACTAAAGCAATTGAACTATTTCGGTGACTTTGGTGCTTAACGTTTTGGAAATGTGTTGTAATATTTGTAATGATCGTCACATCTATGTGAACTATTTCACTTAATTGTAGACAAATATTTCTCATCTGTGTGTGTGTGTGTCTCCATTAGATTAGTACTACAAATTCTCTTTTAGAAGCTCACTTTCTCCCCCCTTGCAGTGAAAGATGCTTGATACATCTACAACTAGACATTCAAAAGGCACACTCTCTTGCTCATTTAAAAGAAAATGTGCACTTCTCTCTTGTGCTAACTACTTAAGCCAATGCATATATTTAAGTAAATGATATTAAGGTCCTATTTCGATATGGGACTCCCACACCAAACAACATGAGGTATAATTAGGATCTTTTATTGGGGAGATCCCCTATATGTTGGTTTTATCTAGAAACTTCAAGATTTTGGCACTAGAAGGAGGGGAGCTATTTTTTTATGGCTAATAACTACATGCATCACAATCATTCATCTTATAAGCAAGGCAATAATATCTTGACCATTATCCCAACTCCTATTCCTGAAGTAGGAGAGACTTCCCAACTTGGTCCAAAGTTGGCCTATGAGGTTACATATGACAAACTCTATTGGGTCCCTATATTACTTTTGATTACCCCATTACTATTGTAGTTGTACCCTCTATTAATATTGTTGTGCCCCTATTGTCCCAATATTGTTATTATTGTGCCCAATAGAATCCATCTATTGTTATTTTTGTGGCTTTATATTATTATTGTTAGGTTGGCTGGGTTATATTGTGACTACTTAGACTCCTATATATATAAAGGAGGTTTTGTCATTTGAATCATCCAATAATTGTTCATTTATGTAATATAAAAGGAGGTTTCCCCCTCGAAGAGGATGAATTCTAAGGCATTGATATATCTTTTCTATCTTTTTCTTGAGTTGGTTTCATAACATTTGGTATCAGAGCTTTGGATTCTAGGGTTTCGCCGCTCCAAACGGGTCATTATGGCATTTTCGCTATAACATTTTTCTGTGACATTTAAAAAGCTAAAAAAAATACCCATTTGAGAAGACATCGCGCGGAATCTTGGGTCCGAATTTCATAGCTTTTTGCACTATATTTGCGGATATATGATCTGAGGAAGTTGGTATTTTTGCAGACTCCTGAATTACATTCCAAACAGGTGACCTGGGGAAAATTTTCATAACTTTCTATCTAAGAATCGGATTGAAATTTTGTAAGAAGGTATAGAAAGAGGATGGAATTTAGTTTCTTTTATATATTTTTTAGAGCCAGAGGTCGAAACAGGGACACGTGGCACTTCATACAAGTTCACTCTACTGAACTAGTCTATAATCAGGTCACTGTGGAAGATTTGACATAACTCTTCCTTGGAGAATCCAATTTGGATCAAACTGGTGGCATTGGAAATAGGACACAAAGGGCTACTACATGCTGAAATTTCAGAACTGGATGATCCGAAATTACAGAGAGACATCAGAGGTGATATCGAGCTCCTACAAAGTGAAAAAAGGTGTGTAGATTTTTTTAAATTTTTGCTTAAGCTTGGTTTGAAAAATTATTTTGAAGGAATTCAAAGGGAATAGTAGAGCATTGTTATTGGTAACTAATGCCTCAAGGAAAGAAAATGCAAACACCTAGTAAGCAACTTGAAAGCTCTTGCATGACTCATGAATAAGAGGAAGAAATGCTACATGATATATCAAAATTACAAGACCAAGTGAAACAAATTTCACTCTCACAAAAGCTAACAGAAGCTAAGATAATTGCCGTGGAATCTAATATAAAGGGTGCAGAAGCTAAGATTGATGATTTGAAGAAATATTTCAAGACAGATTTGAAGAGAGACATGGTAGATTTGAAGACAAATTTGACAAATTTTCGACAAGAAATACTTACTAATGGTGAAAAGGTAGTAAAGGAAACTCATGATGCTAACAAAAGAAATGTTAATCATGATTTCATATACTCTAATGTGGGATCAAAGACCCACCATATTCCAAAAATTAATATGAGGAAGTTTGATGGCAAGGATCCCGCAAGATGGATATTACAGATGGAGCAATTTTTCGATCTCAATAATGTGCAAAACACACAAAAGGTACGTATTGCAACTTTATATTTGGAACCAAATCAGTTTGTATGGTATCAATGGCTTTTCTTTCGTAAAAAAATTATCACTTGGGCAATTTTTACAGAATAATTGACAACACATTATGAGGATACAAAAAGCAACACTTTTTTTAGCCAATTGATAAGTCTCAAACAAAAGGGTTCAATAATGGAGCACATTGAGGAGTTCCAAAAATTGAACATAAGGGTAAAAAATATTCCAGAGGAGCATAGGATTGATGTGTTCATAGGGACTTTAAAGGATAATATCCAACATGATGTTCGCCTTTGGGAACCTGATTCATTAGAGAAGGCATTCAGCTTAGCAAGAAAAATGGAAAGCAAAATTATGGCAACCAGGAAGCATACCACTCACAACTATAAAGATGGAAGTGTTGTTGCCCCTAGTATTCCACAACCTATAAGGCTGACACCACAAAAATTGGAAGAAAAAAGAGCAAAAGGGCTTTGTTATAGTTGTGATAGCAATACACTAAAGGTCATAAGTGTGCTAAGAAGAAATTATTCTACATAGATTGTGAAGAGGAAGAAGAAAAGGAGCAAGAAAGGTCAAAAGAAGAGGATATACTCTAGGAACAAAGCCTAGATAAAGAAGAAATGAATCCGACCATATCTTGTAATGCGCTAGTGGGAATTACCACTCCTCAAACCATCAAGATAGAAGGACAAATCAAGAAGAAAAAGGTAATAGTGTTGATTGATTCAGGAAGTACCCACAATTTTATTCATTGTAAGGTAGCAAAAGAATTAAATTGCTTCTTATATCTAGCACCAGAGTGTCATGTGATGGTTGCAAATGGAGGGATAATAAATTGCTCAAGAATGTGCCATAATATCAAGATATACATGGGAGAATATGTATTGACTATACCAATGCTTTCCATTCCAATGGGAGGTGCTGATGTTGTACTAGGAGTCTAATGACTACAATCCTTGGGTACAATAGCTTTTAATTTTCAAGAACATTTCATGAAATTTTATGTGGAAGGAAAGGAAGTTGAATTAAGGGGTATTGCATGGAAACTGGGAAAGATAATAAGCTCTAACGGTATGAAAAAGCTTCTAAAAAAGGAACAAAGAGGTGCAATTGCACAATTATGTTCACTAGATGTTTCCACATTGGAATCATCTATTTCTCCAGATCTCCAAAAAGTCTTGGACAATCATTCCAAGGTATTTTAGACTCCCAAAGGTCGCCCACCTATTCGTGATCATGATCATGCTATTCATCTGATTCCAGGAAGTTTTCCTCCAAACATCAGGCCGTACAGAATTCCCTATGCCCAAAAGAGTGAAACTGAATGTATGATTGCAGAAATGCTAGAGGCTGGTATAATTCAACCGAGTCAAAGTTCTTTCTCTGCTCCAGTAGTATTGGTGCACAAGAAGGATGGATCATGGTCCATGTGTCCAGATTATAGGGAGCTCAACAAGCTGACTATTAAAGATAAGTTTCTCATTCCTATCATTGATGAATTACTAGATGAATTTCATGGATCAATTTACTTCACGAAGTTGGATCTTTGTTCAGGATATCATCAAATAAAAATGAAGACTAAAGACATTCCGAAAACAACATTTAGAACTCATGAGAGCCATTATGAATTTTTGCTCATGCCTTTTGGCCTTACTAATGCACCTTCAACATTTCAAGGTTTGATGAATTCCATTTTCAAACCATTCCTTAGAAAATTTATGTTAGTATTTTTTGATGATATACTAATCTACAGCAAGTGTTGGAAGGATCATGTTCAACATGTTGACAAGGTGCTACAACTATTAGAGGAGAAACAATTATATGCAAAAAGATCCAAATGTTTCTTTGGAGTACAAGAGGTGGAATATCTGGGTCATATTGTATCTCATGAAGGATTTAAGGTAGACCCTAGCAAAATTAAAGCCATTAAGGAATGGAAAATCCCCACATCCATAAAGCATCTGCAAGGATTTCTCGGGTTGACAGGGTATTATCGCAAGTTTGTTAAGAATTATCGGAGAATAGCAGAACCTCTAACAACATTATTGAAGAAAGATGCATTTTCATGGACTCCAGCAGCAACAAAGGCCTTAAAACATCTTAAAGAGGAAATGTGCCAAGCACCGGTCTTAGCTACACCAAACTTCACAAAAACATTTATTGTGGAATGTGATTCATTAGGAAATGGAATTGGTGTTGTGTTAATGCAAGATGAAAGACCGATTGCTTTTGAAATTCGTCAAATCAAGGGAAAGGTTTTACAAAAAGCTATTTATGAGAAGGAAATGTTGGCAATACTCCATGCACTTAAGAAATGGTGACCCTACCTAATGGGAAGACACTTGAAGGTAAAAATGGATCATGATAGCCTTAAATACATTTTAGAACAAAGATTATCCTCTGAAGAGCAACAAAAGTGGGTCACAAAGATGTTTGGTTATGACTTTGAAATCATCTACAAAAAAGGGATGCAAAATGTGGTGGCAGATGCACTCTCAAGAAAGGATGAGGATGTGGAAGCATTGTTGTGCGCCATTTCTATTGTCCAACCAGATTGGATAACCAAAGCAAGGGAGGAATGAAAGAATGACGAAGAAGTGTGGGAACTTATTCGAAAGTTACAACAAGATTCTAGTACGTCTGATACATTTAGCTGGCAAAATGATTTGTTATGGTACAAAGATTGCTTATACCTCTGTAAGAATTCCCAGCTAAAACAAAATGTTCTTATGGAATTGAACACTTCTCCCTTAGGAGGGCAATTAGGATTTTTAAAAACATACCATAGGGTTAAGAAGGAATTTTTTGGGATGGCCTTAAATCAGATATTCAAAAGTTTGTGGTGGAATATTTGGTTTGCCAACAAAATAAATTTGAAACATTTAAGACACTGGGTCTATTACAACCTTTATCCATTCCAAGCCAACGTTGGGAGGAGGTTTCAATGAATTTTATCATAGGTTTACCCAAGCCTAAGCTAAAGAGTGTCATCATGATGGTAGTTGATAGACTTACCAAGTATGCACACTTTTGTGCATTATCACATCCATTTAAAGCTAGTACAATTTCTTCTGCATTTATGGAAATAGTTCAAAAGCTACATGGAAATCAAAAGATTATTGTAAGTGGCAGAGATCCCATTTTCACTGGAAATTTTTGGATAGAATTATTTTCTTGTCTTGGTACTCAGTTAGCTCATAGCTCATCTTATCATCCTCAATCTGATGTGCAAACTGAGATAGTAAAAAAATGTTTGGAAGGATATCTTCGTTGCTTTGTATCTGATAAACAGACACAATGGGTCAAATGGTTGCCTCTGGCTAAATGGTGGTATAACACTTCCTTCCATGCAGCAACAAAAATGAACCCATTTATGGCACTTTATGTATATCAGCCACCATCCATCACATCATATTTAACAGAAAATTCTAAGGTTCAAGTAGTGGAACATCACATCAAACATCAACAACAAGTCCTCCAACCCTTAAAGGATAACCTCGTGTTGGCACATAATAGAATGAAACAACAGGCATATCAACATTGCAGCGAAAGAAGTTTTGATGTAGGTGATTGGATATTCCTACAGCTACAACCATATAAGCAAATTTCCCTCAAGCAAGCTAAGAAGGATAATAAATTATCACCAAAGTATTATGGTCCATACAAGGTGTTACAAAAGATTGGTACTATGGCATACAAATTGGAGCTTCCTGCAACTTCTCGATTGCACCCAGTTTTCCATGTTTCATGTTTAAAGAAGGTTATAGGCGACAAGCTCCCAGTTCAAACAATATTGCCAGAACTTGATGAGGAAGGAAAAATTATATTGGAACCAGAAGCAGTCATAGAAACAAGAACGCGATAGCTATGAAATCGATCAATTTCAGAGTATCTTATCAAGTGGAAGAACTTATCCGATAAAGATTCCACATGGGAGGATGAGAATTTTATACAGAAGCATCCAGAACTACTCAAGCATTTAGGACAACACTTTTTTGAAGGAGAGGGGCATGTTGGGTCCCTAAAATACTTGTGATTACCCCATTACTATTGTAAGTGTACGCCTTATTAATATTATTGTGCCCCTATTGTCCCCATATTGTTACTATTGTGCCTCTATTGTCCCCATATTGTTACTATTGTGCCCCATAGAATCCCTCTATTGTTATTTTTGTGGCATTATATTATTATTGTTAGGTTAATTGGGTTATATTGTGACTCCTTCGACTCCTATATATAGAAAGGAGGTTTTTTCATTTGAATCATCCAAGAATTATTCATTTATGTAATGTAAAGGAGGTTGCCCCCTTGAAGAGGCTGAATTCTAAGGCGTTGACCTATCTTTTCTATCTTTTTCTTGAGCTGGATTCATAACAAACTCAACCTATCACTCATCAGTTTTCGAAAGTTATTTTTTCACTTCCTATTGCTCGTAATCTTCCTCATCATCCTAAGAAGAAGAAAGAAAACTCGAACTATTGTATTGACTACATCGATGGAATATTTGGTTTTCACCACTCTTGAGGAGTTAGCAAAGTCTTCAGAAGACACTGTTTAGTAAGAGATTCTTCCAACATTCATGGTGAGTATGAGGAAGATATTCTTCTTTTTGATGAAGAAAAACTAGGAGTTGACTTTGAGTTTAACAATGGTTTATGAAAACATGGATTGGATGGCCTAAGGGCTACTTTCTCCTCTAGATAACCTTTGTAAAATTCTGAAACATACAGAAAAACTGTTATCAATGCTTGACCTTGAAAAAAGGACTAAGGTGAAAGATCATATCGATCATTTTTACATTCATATATGGATGTTAGTAGTATGATATGATAACCTAGCCTGTAGGATTTTTCCTTTTGACAAGAATCCTAACATGTTATTTAAAGAGATCGAAAATAGTATGCTAGGGAAACATGAGAAATTTAAGTATTTCAATGTAAGGTTTACTTGAATACTGATTATGCTTCCCCTAGATATGTAGCCTCATGATTCAATCACTATTGATTACTATACAACTTCCTTTCCCACAAACATTTCTTCTTTTGTTAAATGAGATAAAAAGGGGACACTAGCTCTAAACCTTACAAAATAAATCGTTGTGGAGAAAGAATTGTGTACCATTAGGGTTATTACAGATGATGATGAAACTAAAGACTGTAAGGAGACTAGAAAGAAGTCTTAAAATTCTTCAAGTAAGGCTAAATAAAGTATTTTATGGAGATTTATAGTGTGTCCAGGTCTTTGAAAGAACTCACCAACAAAGTTTCAAAATTAATGATAAGGTCAAGCGAGACTTATAGCAGTAGTAAGCCTCCCAAGTATTCCATTTTATAAGGAACAACAATAACAACCATAATTCGGCTAAACCTACCGAGAGTTTGAATGGTGTGTTGAACATTGAATGTATAGACATGGATAACTATTATTCCTTTCAGTAGGAGTGGAATTTAGAGATACGATGCCCATAGTGGAACCAGAACATGAATTCTCTAGCCACACACATCATTGATACCTTAATAGAAGATGAGAATTTTGCGCTGATAGAAGAAAAAAATGGACCTATAGCATCTTATGAAACTATAGGCATTATACATGTAGTTATGTATTTTTATTGTATTCTCAATGCTGGAAAGAAGAGTGTTGAAGAAGCACTGTAGAGTGAAGCCCCTCATCAGAAATAGAATGGTTGATAAAATTTGAGGATCCATGGGCCCATTTCTAAATAGGAGGCGACGAGACAAAAATTAAAGGAGCATTGATTAAGAAGGATCTCACCACCAATAAATCCTGATTAGAATACACAAAGTAAGTTTGTAAATGCTATTGCTTCTAAGAACACTTCCACAAGAAACAAAAAGTAAGTCCACCACTCTTGAAGTGTCAAAGAAAGCTACTCCTCTATACATGGTTGGCACTATGGAAACTTGCATACATATACTAGGTTTTTGAAGTATGGTTAGTTGTTGATATTGGAGTAGTTTTGTTGTAATTATTGTTGTATGTTGATGATGTCTCTAATGTGATTATCTATATCTGAAATTGTTGAATGGGTAAAATGGTATATTGATTAATAATGATACTACTAATGATGATCTATGTTTGTTTCAATAATATGTGTTCATCTATGATTAATGGAATAATATAAGTATGGTTCAATGATCGATGATTCAGTGTTCAATATTTTGATATCTGTACACATGTTTTGCTGAGGAAACATGTACATACACAAGTGTTATTCAGAGAAGTAGCATATACATTTTGAAATATATTTTACCACGGTTTGCATTGATAGCAATTGATTTATGTGATGAACATAGTATGACTTGCTATATTTATGAATGCTTGTGCATTGGTAGGATTTGGTTATGATTGGTCTAAGTTGGTTGCAATAGATGGTTGATATTCAGTGATTGGTTTGATGATGTTATAGTGTTGGTTTAGTATTTGGTTTTAGAATTATTACATGGTTTGGGCTTAATTATGGAAGTGGGTCTTGTTTGATAATATGATGAAAAGTGGGCTACAAGTTTGATTTTTCATGTCAGGTGGATCAGGCATGAAATATTATGAAACATGATCCATAAGAGGATCTAAGGGTTGGAGCCTTCAGTGAGGGAGTTGATGATTCCTTTCAGTAGTAGCTGGTGAATTTTTGTAGTTTTGGTAGTAGCCATCAAACAAGATCAGGGGGTTGGATGTCCCTTCTAGTGCGTGATGGAGAATGAGAGAAGGTTTTAGCCTTTTGTAGGTGGGTGACTACGTAATGGTATGAGTCTATGCCAATACAAGATTGTAAGAAGCTTTTATTTATAATAAAAAGAAGATAGAGATAATACAAACGTTGGTTTTCTCCCACATTAGGTTTCCACCTAAAATATTGGTGTTCATGTGTGTTTATTATGTGTTGATGATCTATTTATTTCTTACTTTTCATCGTTACTATTTATGAATAATGAATTTATGATGCATTGATTAAAGATGAACAAATGATGAAATATATGAAAAGTTAGTTAATTGGATATATGTTGTTTTCCTTTACTAAAGTTGCATAATATCTTGGTTTCATAAATAAGAGCAGAGTATGGAAATCAAAATATGAAATGAAAAGGTTAGATTTAGTTTAAATTAATGATTCACCCCTGCTCACTCAGTATTTTTCTCAACAACTTTAGCATTTCCTACCAAAAGTGAAATGATTTATTATAACATAGTTCAAGATATGAAGAGAGCTTGCACCAAAATTTCCATCTTTGAGCTTACAAAGATAGTAGGCTAGTGTGAACTACTCTTCTAAGCTTTTTCATAACCTTCACCAGGTGAGAAAGGCTCTACATCTGAAAAGGTGTTCGGTAAGTCTTCTAGTACTCTTGATTCTCTGGTTAACACTATAAGGTTAGATACTCATAATCTCTACCTCCCATTTTTATTAACTTCCAAAATATTTAATTAAAATGTACATAATTGTTTATTTGATTCAGGTGCACTTGCGAATGTAATTCAATTGTTTGTTCCTAAGAAAATTAATGCCAAATGGGATAGAATTGATGAAAAAATCATTTCGCTAGACTTATTCCTTATCCAAGTTATTGGTGAACTGAATAATTTTATTATATAATTATCATTTGATCGATGAGTACACAAATGTATAACCATTGTAATTATGGACATTCTAGAAGCCTATGGTGTACTCTGAGTAGAGACTGGTATAGTAAATTACAAGGGTATTTTGTTACAAATTGGTCACATTTATGGCTTCCATATAAGCAAAGAAACAACCAGATTCGAGTGGAAAATGAACCATACATGAAATATATTGTCACACAAGTTGAGGGCCCTAGTGAATCTATTTCCCTTGCTAATTTGATCTTTGGAAATAAAAATTAGAAGCCAATCATGAGCGTTATACATAGGTGGAGCTTCTTCCTTGCACTCTAACTTGTGTTAATGAATATTGTAATATATATGTACATGATACTAATAATAGTATAAGAATTATTTTAGTAGCTAATAGTATTTGGACTCTATACTTTGATGGTTCAAGGATGTAGTATGGCTCTAGAGTTGGTTGCATACTCATAAACCCATGAAATAAGAAGCACATTCTATCATGTTGTTTGGAATTCGAGTGTACGAATAATGTTGTTGAATGTGAAGCAGTCCTGCTTGGACTAAAGAAAGCCATCAATATGAAGGTAGAGTTCCTCAAGGTAATTTGTGACTCAGAAGTGGTCACTACTTAGGTACAAGACACTATCCATTGTGTTTCACAAAATATTAAGAACTACAAGAATGATATATGGTGATTAATTAATTATTTTAAAGATTTTAATATCATTTATATTCCTAGGCTTAGAAATCTTGCAACAGATAAATTAGCTAATATATATTAATTTTCATGTTTTCAATGACGACCAATAGATACTACATTTTATGGCTAATGTAGATGTATTTAAGCATGTTTCCATAGACGAGGATGAGAATGAAAAGGTATTTCAGGAGGCATATAACGTGATGAAAGGAAATTATATTCCTAAAGGTGTAGTGTCCCTTGAAAATTTATATGACTTGCATAACTAGTTTAGAGGACCAATCAATACTAAGAATCAGAGCTCGAAGTTGTTGTCTAAACAAGTCAAATTGGGAACTCAAGAAGATCTGAAATATGTAAACCTTAGTACATGTTCTCCACAAGAATGATAAGAATTCATTTTCCTATTCAAATAGTATCGTGATGTGCTTGCATGGACATACAACAATTTTAAGGCATATGATACTCGTATTATCTTGTCTGTCATTCCCATAAAAGAAGGGGTGAAAATGTTTCAGTAGAAACAAGGGAAATTTCATCCAACACTGGAACCCATCATTCAAACAACCTGAGGAAGTTGCTGGTTTCTCGAACCATTTTCAAGATTAGAAATTCTACTTGGGTTTTGAATTTTCTTCCAGTCAGAAAATATTTTGATGAGATAACATTATTTATAGAATTTTTCAACCTCAACAGGGAATTAAATAAGGATAATTACTTGGTGCCATCCATAGAATTTATCTTCAAAACAATATTTGGGTCTGATATCTTCTCGCTACTAGATGGTTTTTCTAGCTATAATCAAGTGTTAGTGGTAGAACTAGATCGTCTCAAGACTACCTTCACAAGCAAATGGGGAACATTTTCTTTGAAGTGTATGCCATTCACACTTATCAATGTTGGTGCTACATTTCAAGGAGTGATGGACATCGCTTTATGTGGCATAATTTACAAAAGTGTAGTTGTTTATTTGGATGATGTAACTATGTTTTCCAAAAGAATATTAGATTGTGTCTATCATCTTAAGAAAATATTTGAGTGATGTCGTAAATATAGGATTTGTCTCGATCCTAAGAAAATAATATTTGGTGTGTGAGAAGTAATTCAGTGAGGACACATGATTTCAAAAAATGGAACCAAACTTGACCTCGGAAGGGTTAAATCTATAACTTAGCTCCCATTCTCCATGAACAAGAAAACTATGGAATCTTTCTCGTTTTCTGATTATGCTAAGATAGTTAAACCTTTACATGATATGATTTGTGGAGATGTGACTTATAAATGGGAAAAAATAGAAAATCATGCTTTGACCCAAAATAAACAAGCTACTGTTGATGCACCTGTATTATTCAATACTAATTAGGGAAAATATTTATTACTTTACACTTTTGCTTGAGATTAATCTATTGTGGCAGACTGACTCACAGGGTTTCTAAAGGAAATTAATGACCTATTTCTTTCATGAGTGCGAGCTTAAAGGGGTCACGGTTGAGTTATCATATCAATAATAAACAAGCTTGTGGTGTGTATAAGGCAATAAATATTTTAGGCGGTATCTCCTTAAAGATCACAAGATCATTTTTGTGCCTCATCGAGCAATTAGAACACTCTTTGTGCAATGAGAGCTAGGTTAGAAGAGGGAAAATTGGATGAATTATTCACAAGAATATGATATGGAGTTTAAACCAATTCATACCATTAAGGGTCATGGCCTTTGTCAACTTGTAGCAGAAGCAAGAGATGTTCTTGTAGTGTCCCCTCTTGGTGAGATAGCTTTGATGACACTTAGAGAGGGTGATTTAGATATAATGATATAATATTATGCACGAGAAACTTATGTACATGATTATATGATATAGACCTCGTTTGGTTCACCTAGTTGTTGTGTGCTTAAGATAATATCTATGGTTGTGTGTATAAGAATTGATTTTGGTTAAGAACATATTATCAATGTTTTCTCTTTTGGTATCTTAGTTTGGCAATATGTATATGACATGGATGTTGATTCAGGATTGAGACACATATATCCATGGATGATAATGGTTATGTGGAACATATGCTAAATTATGATTGATGGATGATACATGATTTATATGATTATATATGTTTAATCTTGTAATGAGCAAGATGTGGAAGGTACATAGTTATTTGCAAACAAGGATGCTCAAATTATAAATGATTGTGGAAGTCATGATACATGACTTTTATGATTTTCTATGCTTAATCTTGTATTGAGAAGGATGTGATATGGAACGTCGTTATTTTCAAACAAGGATGTTCAAATTTGAAATTTCCGTAGAAGTCATTTCTATAGAACCAAAATGGTTGCGGAAGTCATGCACAATCTTTAGTAAAATGTGAATAAGTTAATTATCAGATTCATTGATTCCTTTGATCTATGAGATTGTGATGTGTGCAGGTATTCAAACAAGGCATTACCAATGAACCATCATATCGGTATGAGCTCACAATTAGTAACTTAAGGTGAAGTGTGGAGTTTCAAAGCAAAGTAGATGAGAAGCCATGGAAATTAGGGCATGGAGTCCTAAATCCATGAAATATAAATATGTGGAGTCTTGTATCTATAATAAAATGTTTAGGGTGATGAGTCCTAAATATTTAAAAAGATCAACATGTGGAATCTTGGATCTTTAGAGTAGATAAGGGTGTAGAGTCCTCAATCTACTAAGGCACAAAGATGCATACAATAGGGGTAAGGAATCCCTATTATTTAGAAGAAAAATACCACTCATGGGAGGTTGAAGGATGAATTTCCTCAGTAAAATCTCCTTTCTAACAATCCTAGAGTGAATTTCTAAAAATAGAAAGTCATGTCTAGCATCTCAAGCATGAATTTCCAGAAATAGTAAATCACCTTACATAAATTGGCAATCAAGTATAGTTGAAGGAAAATCACACAACTTATCATTAATCAATCCTAATTGTTCAATCTCGAATTAATCCTCAATATTATTAATATTATTACTATGCTTTATGAGACTATGATGTTATTACTAAAAGAGAATTACAAGTCACCTTCATCTCCTTAATCACTTCACACCTTCTCCTTGATGACTCTCATGGATCTATGTAAATATCTCTCTTTTAATAATACATTACACTCTATTTTATGTACTCATCAAGTAATGGCATACTCCTCTTAAACTCATTAAAAGAATGTCATAAAAGGTTCCTCTTATTCTCTCTTTAATGCTTAAGTTACACTAACCTTAACTAATGCATGCATACCTCTCCTTAATGGCATGAGTTACAATCCTCTAAATGGAATACAATGCATGCATATTGCTCCTCCTTTATGACTAGAATTTTCCGCTCCTCCTATATATGTGTCTCATGTATTCTCACTTAGGGGGAGGGAGGTGCATTGTGATACCAAGAGTTGGAGAGATTTGAAAAATATTATGAGAGTGAGATACTTAGAGAGTAGCCAATTTCTTTCGAAATGATTTCGGAATTCCTAATCTAAATTAATATGTAGCTCTACCTAGTGGAGCTAACCATGATTGGTGTTGGGAGGAAGTGAAACTTATCTTCTTTATATTTCCTTAGATATCTCTTTATTGCTATATTTTGGTATTGT
Organism: Pinus tabuliformis; assembly: GCA_031772625.1. NCBI lineage: Eukaryota > Viridiplantae > Streptophyta > Pinopsida > Pinales > Pinaceae > Pinus > Pinus tabuliformis. The sequence continues at coordinate 1,372,761,322 of CM062820.1, forward strand.
TTATCCATTGCAGGTTGCCATGAGTTGACTAAAATACCATATTATCATAAATTTGAGTTTCGTTTTCTGCATGTATAGTTCTAGATGAAGTTTGGGCAATAAGTGTTTGACAAAGTGATAAATGAGATAGTAGGAATGTTTTTGTTGTTGTTGTTTTAATAAATAGCATCTCTGGAACGTTCTATTACTTTTCCGCTCAACATCAGGGGATATGCATGCCATTTGTCGATTTAACCCCCTCTTGGATTCCAAAAATGTACTTTGTGGAACCCATATCGAAAATTGGGTGATTTTACAGATAGTGTTGTCAATTATATGCATTTGTTTTCGAGTTTTTGAAGAAAAACTAAGATTGTTTAGTCCCTGTTTTAAGATGCCAACATTTGAAGTTTCAATTTCGGAATTTTCTGAGTTGAAGAAGAATCTCAAATTCATTGTTGCCAAGTGTTTGGAAAAATTCCTTAATGATTGTAGACTACATGCTTACAAAGTGTTTGTCAAAATGCCTCAATGGATGTAGATTGAATGTTTGCAAAGTGTTTGTCAAAAGACATGAATGGTTGTAGTTTTTTTGCTTGTAAATTGTTCAAGTAAAATTCCTACTTACCGTCATGCAAAGCATTTTTCAAAAGATATGAATGGTTGTAAATTTTGTGCATATAAATTGTTAGAGTAAAAGTCCTACTTACTGTCATGCAAAGTGTTTGTCAAAAGAAATGAATGGCTATAGTTTTTGTGCTTATAAATTGTTAGAGTAAAAGTCGTACTTACCATAGCTTTTATTTACTACAAATTTATGAATAGGCTATTCGATGGATGTAGCTTCTTATGTCTGCAAGATTTTGGTATGAACGTGAAAATGAATTTAATAATTTTCTGAAGTATGACTAGAGAATAGGATTGTTGTTACTTTTATTATCTAAATATTTCATAAAAATATGGGTGTTGTTGGAAACAATTTTATAGCGAATTTCTGTAGGATTTTGTACAAGTGTGCATAATAAGTTTTTCCTGAGCTACATGTGTTCATTGATGCATTCTTGTGCTTTAGTGACTGTAGAAAACAACTACTTATGCCCAATTTATGCAGTTTCATTGTTTTACATGACACTTCTTGAGGAATAACATGTTTTTGAATTAGTAACAATAGTTGATTTTGTTTCAACATTCATTATATAATTATCATGATTGCAGCATTTCCTTAACAATTGGGATTGGGAATTTTAATTGATGAATTTGGAAATGTTGTTGGGTGAATACATTTTGTGATTTTATTTCATAAACATATCATATTTATTAGATTTACTAATGAAGAGAGACATATTCTTCCCTCAGTTACCTTGTTATAAGTAGGTTAATACTCATACACTTATATGTGATTTTTTTAAAAGAAATATAATATTTTTTTGGTTATGATATCAAGAGTCAATAAATGAAACTTATTTAGCATAATCTAGGAAATCAAATAGGATGATCTAGCTTAATGTTCACACATGGAATTATGGTAGAATACTTTTCCACTCTTACTTAGAGCTCATGTATAAGTATGAAAGAAGCACATGTTATGATCTTTTAAACTTGAGAGGAAATATGTTTTGTAATTGATCTTAAGGGAAATTTATCCATGACTTCTTATGTTACTTACAATGAAATAGTTGAAGGAACATGATTACATGATAGCTAAGTTATTCATATTATGAGTAAAACAAAAAAAAAAAAACAAATTGAGTAATAGTATTCAATGTGACATTTACTTCTCTATACTATTAATGGTTGTTAAGGTGGGACTTTACATATGGTATCAGAGCCAAGTTAAAACACTAGGCCTAATGGGGCAACATGCTTGCTTGTAGGTTGATGCATGAATGGTTGTTTTGGATGCAAGTTGAATTATTGTGTATGTTGACCTGGAAGCATATTGGTTGCATAAAGGATATTATTATTACTATGTCATTTAGAAACTCATGAAATAAAAAGAATGGCTTCTTATATTTCTTTATATTTTTTTTTAAGACAAATTATAGGAAATATGATAAAGGAGTTAAAAACATGTAGGGAAAGGATGTGCTTGATAAGTTTGGGTTAAACCCAAGCATGTGAATAGTTTTATTTTCAATGGGTGAGTGAGATATGTTGATTGGATGCATGGTTACATATATGTTTAATGCATAATCATCAATGTGATATGGGCCTACTAGCCATCTCTACTAGTTGAAATTGTATCTACCAAGAAAAAAATTAGCCTAATCTAAACTATAGCATGATGGCATTCGTGTGTATTCTTTGGGAATGTGTGTGAAGTGTAAGGTCAATATTCAAGTAGCATGATGATTGAGTTCATCATGTTAATTTTGACTCTTTTCTTACCTACACTAATGGAAACTTAACATAATCTAACTTGAAGGATGTCACTTTTAACTGTGAATGAAGATTCAAGAGTAATGTATCTGCATTAATTTGATGTGTTAAAATATGATTTGGGAATACATTCTTAATGAGTAATAATGGAATTCCTATGATTTAATTACATGACTTTGTGTAGTTTGGGTTGACTTTATGGATCAAATAACTTGAAATTACTCAAATACTCGGTTGAGGTATGGCCTTCCTAATAAACAAGAGGCTTAAATGACTGGTGCATGAGGGGTTATGGAAGCCATTTGAAGGAACACTTTAAGGTTATGCTTTCCCTAAGTTATGTATGGGTGTGGAATCCATACTAGCATATATATATCTATATATATATATATATATATATATATATAATATATATATATATATATATATAGATATATATATATATATATATATATGAGCTGATGTATGGGTGTGGAATCCATATTAGCATATATCTATGAGCTAAGTAATTCTTCTAGTTAGAATGAAAAAAAATATCTTGATGAAATATCAGACATGATTATGTAGGTTTGATTATGTGTAACAAAAATTTAAATGGATAGAGTTTCCTAACATGAATTTGCCTAAGATTTAAATCCATTATTTTATTTTTATTATAAATGAAGATACTAAGATTGGTATACTAAAGACCATTAGGTGGTTTAGAATTCTTTGAATAATTGGTTTTGATATATGTAGTCAAGTGTGAACTAGGCATCTATCCTCTAGTATTTTAATTATTTTGTATCTGTTGGATTTAGGTAGACCTACAATGATTTTCAAATGATTGAAATGTAGAAAAATATTATTGTGATAAGTTGATGAAATATCCTTTCTCCTGGCTCAAGACAAATTAGGTATAGGAAAGCCATAATAGTCTCTTTAATTATTTTGTTAGTTGAATATTGGTTGAATTCTATTTAACCAAATTAATTAGAGAAATTCTGAGGATTTAACTCATTAACTGCTCTAAAATATTGCTAGTTAGGTGATTGAGTTAAAATTCATATTGTTTATGAACTTGATGAAATTCCTTCTTGGAATTTGATTAACTTGTAAATTGTTAAGAGAATAACATGTTTAAAAGATAAACACTTTATGTGGTGAGAACTTTGTTTATTTGAACTTAAAGAAAAATGTATGTGATTAATGAAAATCTTAGTTGAGTTCTTGTCTTACAAGATGTGATATTTTTGGGGGGAGAAATTGAAGGAGAGTGAGATCACATTTTGATGAATTGGAATTCTTGAATGATTTAGAAGCCTAAGATGATTGTATTATATGTAGAATGGAAGAGATCAAAGGATTTATGACTTTTGTTCTTAGATGTATAGTTGTATGAGTAGTTAGTAATCGTGCAAAAGGTTATAATCTTTTGAGGGGTAATAAAAAATATATATATATCGTTAGGCTAGAAATGTCTTTATGATCATCTAAAGCTTATTTAAAATCAACAAGATTCTTCATAATTTGAGAAATGTATGGTTTTCATAACTTGTTTTTTTTTGTTTGTGTGTATGTATTAATAGTAAGGAATAAGACATGAAACCAAATTGATTGATTAATTATTGAATAGAAATTACAAGTGATTTTATAGTGGGAAAACAAGTTGACTTATAGTTATCAAGATAGATTCAATAATATATATATTGTATTTGTATAATTACAAAAGTTGTTCTTGATTACAAGCCACTTTCGAAAAGATATATTTAATTATTTTTGGAATGAATATCTTCTAACTGAATCATTCATAATTGGTTCTCAAGTAAGAGAAGTGAATAATAATGAAGATTATGGGAATTAAAGGAATGGTCTATAATATAAAAGTGGGTCAATGAGGACTCTATGGAACCTTAGCTTATAAGTTGAAAAACAAATAACAAAAATGGTGTCTTAAACCTAAAATTGTAATTTTTCTTAAAGATTAATCATTTAGTAAAACTATAGGTAGATCCTAAATATTTTGATTGCAAGAATGTCTTATGTAATGAAAAGGGGAAACTTGGATTGAGAAGACATAAATTAAGTGAGATGTAAGAGTGGGTTTTATATATGACATCATGTTTTGTTGCATAATTTCACTGGCAATTGTATGTGGATGATTTTATGCTTCTTGTATGCAAATTTGATTTTCAGATGGGATGGACCATTGTTGTTTTTTTTTTTACAACCAATGTGTGAGCTATTTATAGCTTGGCAATCTCAACGTACTGTAGAACAAAGAAGATGACACATGTAGGATTCATGTAGGCTATCAGAAAGAACATGTAGAATATCAAAATATTATAGATATCTTAGTTAATGTCATATCAATTACATAAAATAGTATTTTGATATGGTACTATAAATTTTATGGTTGGTTTTCATATAGAAAAATTAGGCATTTCATATAGAAACATGCCTACTATGGCATGGATATATTTTCTACTTGATTAAGAATGGTATGTTTCAGTTTTCATGGAGTTGCTTCCAATTTAGAAAACATTAAACTATGGTTTGGCATGAAGAAAAATATATCAAATGCATATACATAAGCTTAACACCTTAGTGATAGGAGAATTGAAAATAACTAAGTATCTTATGACTATAGGAAAAACTTTGGGCCAAGTTTAACCCAAGAGGGGAAGTATGTAGTGTCGCTTCTTGGTGAGATAGCTTTGATGGCACTTAGAGTGGGTGATTTTGATATAATGATAAAATATTATGCATCAGAAACTTATGTACATGCTTATATGCTATAGACATCATTTGGGTCACCTAATTGTTGTGTGCTTAGGATAATATCTACAGTTGTGTGTATAAGAATTGATTTTGGTTAAGAACATATTATCGATGTTTTCTCTTTTGGTATCTTAGTTTGGCAATATGTGTATGACATGGATGTTGATTCAGGACTGAGACACATAGATGCATGGATGATCATGGTTATGTGGAACATATGGTTAATTATAATTTATGGATGATACATGATTTATGTGATTATATATGCTTAATCTTATAATGAACAAGATGTGGCAGGTACACAGTTATTTGCAAACAAGGATGCTCAAATTATAAATGACTGTGGAAGTCATGATACATGATTTTTATGATTTTATATGCTTAATATTGTATTGATCAGGATGTGATATGGAACGTGGTTATCTTCAAACAAGGATGTTCAAATTTTAAATGTTTGCGGAAGTCATTTCTCTAGAACCAAAATGGTTGTGGAAGATGTTGTAGCATTCATTGTCACTTGAGGTTACTTCATAATATTTAAAAAGAAAAATAAATAAATAACACAATATCAAATATCATGCATGTAATTATTTAAAAAAAAATTAAAAGACAATGGGCCTGACCCATTGTCTAAAGGTCATGCAGGTTCAAGAGGCGCGATCAAGTGATAGCTTGATAAGTAGGTTGAGGTGTGCTACGGGGAAGCAATGAGCATGAAGATTAATTAAAGCTCAACCCCCGTAGTTGACCGCGATGTTAACATGGTTGAACGCAATGTGTGGTCTAAAATTACTGTGGGGCTTCAACCTACTCGAAGCTCCTGTACATTGTTTACCGCCACAAATGTGAGAAACCCACGAGAAGATCTAGGTTGTCCGATCAACAAGTCACAGATCCAACGGTAATCACACGGTTTATTGGAATAGGGTTTATTTCAGAAATTGGACATGATGATGTATGAAATACAGTTTAATTTGCTGAAGTCCAGGCCAATTGCAGCCATCCATTGAAAGAGACGGGATCTGACGTGTTATCACTCAGGTTGTTCCCTTTGACTCCCAAGGGAATACGGCCGAGGTAACCACTAACCAATCTTTGGGTCACAGGTTCTAGCCTACCTATGACCAGAGAGCGCTCTCTCTTTATGATTTAACTTTGTTTGTATAATATTTTAGGCTAGTTATGATGCTCAAGGTTTTGTTTTTGGAGTTTGCTGGATGATGACTTCAGTCAAGATATATATGTGCTTACCAGGGTGTTCTAGGCCATTGGGCATGGAGTCAGTGTGGCTTTATTTGTTTGATATGCTGTGTTGATCCAGTAGTGGTGCTGCAGAGCCAGATAAGTGTTTGAGAAACAATGCTTTGAAACTGTAATTAAGTGTGATGTAACCAGGCTATGAAAGGCAATTAAGAATCTTTCGACAAACTGGTATGGAGAAACGGTGAGAATATTATTTAGAAGCAGTGAAGAATTTCTACATAACATTCATATTTATAGAATTAATGAAAACATGAGGAGTTAAGAATTCATGTTCATGATCAATTCTGAAGAAAACATTTTCAGCAATAAAGATTGAGCACAAGGTGTAACCAAACATATCCTTTACTATTCCTTTTCTCTACTGCTAGATTAGTGAGACATGTGTATGATTAATAAACATAAGAAGACAAAACATAGATTGAGAAAAACTTATTGTTCCATCAGACAGCACAGGAATTCTGCAACAGCACGCATAGCATCACCAAGACATCAAACATTAAGGAAATCACTGAGCTTTTCCAGCCTTTTGCATTAGATAATCTGAAAATAGACAATATATTTTCCTCAGAATGAAAATCACCAACCCCTTATACGTTGCCAGGGGAGGTATATATACATAATTTACATAAGAAAATATCTAGCTGAAGAGTAAATGCTTCATTAATGTCATGCCAACTCCTGGAGCGTTGTAGCTGAGGGAGTAAATGTTGTAGTAACTCTTCAGTGCCTTAGCTGTCGAAAATGGTCAGAAAATGTTGACTTTGTGGCTGTTGGAGTCGGCTGAGGATATGTTGTCCAAAAATTGCGTATTTATCTCTTTTTCTTACTGTCGCTGTCTTTTGCTGAGTCATTCTTTCGGTTGCCTTAAATGCTGTCCTTTTTCTGTTGTTTGACTTTTGCTGAATTGTAGCTGACTGGGACCGAGCGACTGAGGCTATTGTGGCAAAATTTGAAGCATTGTCTGCCACCAATCCTCCTTGGGCATTTGGTGTCTTCGAATATTCAACAAAGTTTCATCTGCCTCTGTATATCTATAAAAATTTTGAGGAACCTCAAAAAGGTGGTGGATTTCATTTTCAATAAAAAACATATTTTCAAGTTTGTGCAGAAGGCCCTGCCCTGTTGGAGGCCCTGCTTCCTCAGAAGTACTGCCAGATGCAGTAATTTGATTTTCAATAAAGGTTGACATCCTGTTTGTATATTGCTCACGGGGGAGCAGTCTTCCTGTGCTGTTTAGTAGGTTGGGCAGTCCCTTTGCTTGCAGTGCTCCCATTTTGATCTTTTACTAATCCACCTCAACTTGTATTTCATAACATTTTCTCTCTACAGTCTGTACATAATTCCTGAGAGTCAGCACATTTTTAGCTGTAAGGACAACCTCTGTTCTGTTAATAATGTTGATGGCTACCAGTTCCTCCTTTGTTTGTCTGTTCAAAAAATCTATCATTCCATTGGCCTGCTCAGGCCTGTTTCCTAGCACTGTTCTGGCCTTCTGAATCTCTATTTGTGCTTGGCCAATTAAATCCATTTTCTCATGCACAATCTTAATTGACTTCCCTTGTTTAGTGATGGATTGGTCAATACGGGCCCACAAAATTCTTTTTATTTCTGCCATAGCAGTCTCTAGCTTGAGCTCTTTTTCCAAGGCCTTTATTTTCTCTTTCAGGGCCTTTATTTCTCTGCCTTGCTCTGCCACAGTCATCTTTGATTTATCATATTTGGCCTCTAGTTCTGCCAACTTTTCCTTGGCCTGCTTTATCTCAGTGGCCTGGAGCTCCATTTCTTTAATAGCCTTAGTCAACTCTTCCATGCTTGTACTGGAGTCTGGAGCTGTTGTTGTTGCTGCTTCTGTTGTTGTTGTTGTTGATACAGGGGCTACTGCTGCCTCTGTTGTTGTTGCCGTGGTTGAAGTAGTTGGAGGAGCTTGGGATGTGGATTCTCCCTGCTTATCTTGTAGTGCCCCTTCAAGTTCCTTCTCCAAATCAAGGACCTTCTGGTTGAGCTACATTATAAGATCCAGCTGCTCATCGGCCTCCTTTTCCTTCTGTAATTCTGTTGTTTGAGGGTGCTCGGTAGGCAGCAGCTTTAACCTTTTCTTTAATGCATTGAGGTCATCTTCCTTTTTCTTCATGAGGGCCCTCACACCCTTTGGATCCTTGGGATCATGTCCCAGGTCTATAATGATGTCCTCTAATGATTTGATCCTGTTATCTTTGGCCATGGAGGTCATTCTCTCAAAATCCAACTGAATGTTGGTATTTTTCAGTGATTCTTTTAATTCATGGGCCATGGATGCCCTGTCAACCAAGGTAGCATAGACCATTTCTCCAGTTTGCTTGTGGAGTTCTATTTGGTCCATGGGGTGAATGTCTTTTGCCATGATTTCCACCCTTGTTCTCACATAATCTGCAGCTGATTTGGGCTGCGGCACCTTAGGTTTGAAGTGGCTGAGGAGCATTTTCTCCTCTTAAATGTCATAGATAGACATCAACCTTTCTTGCTTGGCTGGTGTTGCTTTCAGAAACTGTTTATACACTTCAACTCTCAACAAGTCATTTTTTGCCTTTATTTGCTTGAAAGAAGCCTTAGTGCTTTTAGGCTTCTTGCTCCACTGAGAGGAGGAGGATACCTCCAAGCCAAGCTGTAATCCCTGCTCCTGTTGAAAGGAGCTTGTACCTGTTTGCTGGCTGCCTTCCCCATCTTTCCTTGAACTGTCCAGGACTTCTTCACTGATTTCTTCTATCTCTGGGGAATCAACCCTTTGCCTCTTGGCCTCAGGTTGCTGGGAGGATCCACTAGCAGGAGTGGACTCTTCTCTGTCTGTTTTCATACCCCTCTCCTCATGTGCTGGGGTCTGCAAAATAGGTGCTGTAGGTGGTTCAGTTTGCAGTGGAGAGGTTTGCTCTTCTTGCTGCCCAATTGAGGAAGCAGGTTGTTCTTTCACTGTTTCTTCTTCAGCACCCATTATTCCTTTCCCTTTATCTGTATCTGGTGCTGCTGTAGAAGGTGCCTGTGTGGTTGGTGCAGTTGTTGTGGCGGAGGTCCCTTCTCCTACTGGATGTGGTGGCTTGAAGATCACCTGCTGCACAGAATCCAAGTCAAGAGTTTTTTCCAAATACTTGACATTCTTTTGCATTATCTCTTCTTCAATTAAATTTTCAATTAAAGTGTCCTACAGCCATTCTTGCTGATTGGCATACTATTCAATGTGTGGATATTTGCAATGCTCATAGCCTAGCAGCCTGTACTTTACTCTTCTAGCAGTGATGAAGCCTTCAGGGTCATAGGGGACCCAGCGGAAGCTTTTTGAGAGCATGTACTTATCTTTGAGGATTAGCTCAGCATCTTGCCATCCCTCTTTCTTATTCATAATGAAGGGGCCTAGGTGGTGCTTGAACTTGAGATGGGCTTTCTTTTTGGAGCTGTGAAAGTGAGTGAGATCAGAGTGAATGAGCTGCCTATAATACTCCAAGGCAAACAGTCTCATGGGCACAAATTTTGGGAGCCTATATGGACAGAGCTCACAACCATAGATTCTGATGACTGTATGATCCTGGTATAGGTACCAATCACCTATTTTATAATTCTTGGAGAGCTGCAGGACTTTCTGTATTTCAAATGACATTCTGGGAGGAGGGGACCTCATCAACAAACAAGAGATTGGGTAAACAAATTAATCAATGAATTCACAATATGAATATGGTGAATTTTGCACTTGGTGGAAAACAGATGTCCAGAAGATAACAGATCTTCTTTCTCCTTTAAATCCAGCTTTTTAATGTGGCATGGAAAAGCCTCAGACTGGTAGTACATGAACAGGTGGTAGATATAAGATGAATACTTGAAGATGCCCTCCCTGTCTACTTTGAAAAGCTGCTCATGTATCTTTTTGGCTATGAACTTAGCAAAATTATATTTGTAGGCAGGAGGTTGGCCTGGGCTATAAGCAGATAGTAATACCAGCACTGTATCATCAACAAATTCACTGGTCTTATAGCCCAACACATATGAAATCATGTCCAGCAGAAGTTTGTCTATATTAGTAAAATGGACATATAAGTAGGGAGGTGGCCTTGTGGGCTGGCGGTCAGGCCTCATAAATGTCTGGGTGATCTTTTGCCTGTCCTCAGTGGTCATCTTGGCACCTGTATCCAGCAAATAGTTCATGGAGAAAGGAAATAGCAGCTGAGTCTGTTTGAAGTTGAGCATCTGGTTGATGGACTCAGCATTAATGTGAAAGAGGATGCTCCCAGATGGAGACTTGATAGCTCTCTGACTGGCATCATAATTCTCAGCACAAAGGCAAATAATCTCTGGAAAAATATTTACAGATGGGAGAAAGTAGTATGGCAGATTTGACTCCCATATCCCATATGTATCCTTACCATTTAAATAGTCATCTCTCAATTCCCTGAAGGTCTGCAAGTGGTCTCTATCACCCACAAAGTCTTGGATGAGGTAGTCCCTGTCAGAAAGAGGCAGGGACTCCAGCTCTTTATTTGGTGGATTCATGGGGGCAACACTGAGATCTGTGGGTGCAAGGGCAGCCATTTGTAATTTCTGAATAGAACAACAAGTGCAATAGGTTGCAAGGCCTCTCTAGAAGTTAATCAGCAGATAGGATGCAGGTGCTGCTGAATGTACTCTTCAAAGAGGAGTTGGCTGGCTAGGCAGTCTTGCCTCTGCTCTGTTTTGGTGAATTCACAGGGATTGTGAATCAATGAGGAAGAATTGCAGAGGAGGGGGTAGGATTACAACTGGTGAAATTTACTTTTTCAAATATGTACCCGGCAAAAGGGAACAATGCCGGGCGATTTGGATGATAATTTGTGAATTTAAGGCTGCGAATTATGGTTTTATCATCAAATTTTGGAGCAGGGGGCAATGTAGGTTGATTTGGTGCAGAAATGATTAAATGGCAGTCCTTAATGTTGGATTGAGCAGGTACTTAATGTACAATTTGCAGAGAAATGGCATAAACATGGGTTGAATAGGTGAATTTGGGCAAATACTTGGAAAAACGACGCCGAGAGCTCCCGGGTTGGATAGTGAATGAAGAATGCACTTGATTTGGTGAGTGGTGGCGTTTGAATCTTAAAATTCGCAGCTTGGCGTCAATTTTCACAGTGAACGGATAAAACGGCTCTTGTTTGTTTCCATCGAAAATGACATAAGACGGCTAAACAGCGCATTTTTAACGAAAAATTTGGAAAATGGGGGTTATTGGCGCTTTTCCGTCGATGACGTCAGCATGACATCATGGCGGGCCCCGGGCACGGAGGGTGATGTGGGCGCTGAGCTGGAGGCGAGCGTGGCAGGACACGGTGGCGGACGGTGTGGGGTGGCAAGGTTACGTGGAGGGCCACGAGGCGCGAGGGCGGGCGGAGGTGGCATGACGTCACGATGACGTGGGGGCCGACGTGACAGCGGGGGGGGGGTATCGGGGAGAGTGGTAAGCGGTCTCCCCACACCGCTTTTGGGCAAAGGCGGTATCGGGGAGGGGGGCTCCGAACACCCCGCCGCTTGCCACGCGTCCTGTGTACGGGGAGGAAAACCGCCCTCTCCCCGGACGTTAAAGGGCGGCGGGTTGAAAATCATAAAAGAGTGCCCACCGTTGGATGAAGGGGGGCGGGCACCCCGACCCGTCGTGCATGTTGGGGGGGACCCGCCGGCGTATTAAAATATCCATTTTAATAATTTGGGTTTCAAACTTTGGTTTTGGGGTTTTCGTGGGTTTTTGTGGGTTTTTGGTCAATCTGTCGGATTTTATAAAAACATAGGGATTTTGGTTTTTGAGAGGGGGAAAGGGCTTGCAGGGGCATTTTTAGGAAAATAGGGTATATGAGGGTTAAAAGTGGGTTATTAGTCTAACCAGAGGTTAGAGTAATTCCCAACACAAGGGTTGACTACAGTCCCTGGTGGACTAAAGTCTCCCTTAGACATACTATTTAGCTATAATGCTAAAGGGGGGATATTTATACATTGTTTGGGGTTTATACACCATGGTGTTATAGTAGTAGGGGAAAAGGGGAACATAGGGGATTTAGTGTAGATAGAGTTAGCAGTTAGTTTTGTAGGGGAAAATGAATGGGAAGTGATAGAAACTAAGTTTTTAGGAAACAAACTTAGTTAGGGAGTAGATCAAAATGAAAAGAATTTTTACACAAGAAATGTGGCTTCTTTTCAAAGAGAGAAGTCACTTCTGACATGAATTTTGTACAAATGAAGAGTGTAAGGAGGACTGATCAGGCAGATTCTGCAGTGCCCATGGGGAAGTTAGTAAAACACTTTGAAGGGGATGGGGGGAAGTCAGTGATAATTCAGTAGTTTTCCCAATGAGCCATTGGTCTTGCCTTTCCTGCTGGTGACATCATGGTGATTTTTCCCAATATGCTCAGATCATGCTTTCTGCAACCTTCAACTGCCTACGCTACCAAATATGCCTAACATTTTTTCTTCCTTTGGATGGGTGCACTTAGTCTTGCAAACCCTAATAATTCTCTTTGCTTTTTGCTGCCCTCCTATCTAAGTCTACCCTTATGACTTCCAAGGGCCCAGATTTAGTAGTTGGGCTCCTTTCTTTCTCTATCCACCTAGTCATTTGTCAAGCTTGAGCTGTTTGAACAGGTACTTCCTCTCTAGTCTACAACCTGCAATTTAGAACATGGTGAGGCCCAGCTTGAGCTGTTGGACCACCCATCAAAATAGTAGTGGCAATTTGGACTAGCCACTTTCATGGTCTTTGTTTGGGGTTCATTTCTTTTATTTTTTCATTGACCAATTCATTTTCTTGCCCTTTGATTTTTCTTTTAAGGCATACCCTCTTTACATTTTTTAAATTGTCTGCTTCTTTCCAAAAATGGAACCTTAGCAGCATGGAAGGTGAACGTTTTTGGCACTTCAACTGTCAATCATGAGAGATGAAAACCTATTGGTATAGGAGGCTAACAGTGGCTCCACTTGGGGATGGCTTTTCCAGGTGAAAAGCCAAGAAAAGCAGGTCAGATTGCCTGAGTTTCTACTCCCCTGCTGCTGGCTGAATTTTTGTGTTGTTGAAGACTAATGGTTAGGACCCTAACTAGTTGCAGGCAGCACCCAGCAAGCTGATTTGCTGTGAATTTGCAGATCTGTTTTTTACCTGTTTCTCAAACTTTCTCTTCATGATTTGATAACTACCCTGTGTTTTCCTTCCTGCCCCAATGCCAGGATCAACATTTTCCCAAAAGGACATAGTGTAGCATCCTGGTATCCTCAAAATCCGCTATACTTAGTGCTTTATCTATCTGCTATAATTGAAAATACTGAAAAATACAAATATTTATGTACAATATATGCCTGTTCAGTCTTTAATCAAGGGAGTCAAAATAATGCTTAAGCATTCTCCCATTAACTGGGCCTTCCTCAGTGTTTGAGCCATCCAGACTTCTTAGAAAGTAAGTGTTGTTTCCTTGTATAGCATAGATGACATAGGGTCCCTTCCATAAAAAATCAAACTTACCATGTTTGCCTTTGTCCTCTCTTCTGGAATCCCATCTTAACACTTTATTTCCTATAAAGAAATCTTCAGCTTTGGTTCTTTTGTCAAATATTCTTTTGAGCTTTTCTTGTAGAACTTGGGTCCTTTGGTAGAGTTCTTCTCTTGTTTGCTGTAAATGAATTGTCTGATTAATTCTTCTTTGAATGTCATTGGGCTCAGCTTGTATTTCTTGCAGCAACTTAATCACAGGAATTCCTAGAGATGTACGAAACTTTGCTTCTAGCCCATAGACCAGTTCATATGGACTCATGCCAATTGATCTCTTGGTGGTCAATCTATCTGCCCACAGTGCATTTACCAGCTTCTTATGCCAATTCTTTTTGTTTTCTTACAAAACTTTTTTAATGATGTTGATGAGACTTTTATTGGAAGATTCAGCTAGGCCATTTCCTTAAGGATAATAGGCAGTGGAATGACCTAGGGTCATGTGATATTTGTGACAAAAATTGATCATTTTCTTGGACTTGAAAGCTGCAGCATTGTCTGTGATGATTTTGTCTGGACAACCAAACCTGGACAAGATATTGGTTTCTAGGAATTGTATGATAATGGAGTCATTGGCCTGCCTGCAAGGGATGGCTTCTATCCATTTGGTGAAGTAATCTGTGGCAGTGAGAATCCACCTATGCTGGCCAGAGGATGAAGGGTGAATTTCACCAATGAAGTCTAAACCCCATTGTTGGAATGGTCTCTCAGTTGAAACTGGTTTGAGTGGTAAAGGTAGCAGCTTCCTCTTGCCCTCAAAAATTTGGCATTTGTGGCAGGACATTACAAATTTCTTTACATCAGCAAACAAGGAGGGCCAATAAAATCCAACCCTTAGGATTTTATCAGCCGTAGATTTCCAGTATAAGTGTCCTCCATAGTCACCTGCATGAAGTTCTTTGAGTACATAGTCAGTTTCTTCTACTGTTAAGCAATTGAGTAAGATTCCTTCATGATTTCTCCAAAATAAAACATTGTCAATAATACAAAACTTTGATGCCTTCATTTTCAAGAATCTTTTCTTGGTTCTGGACAACCCTGGAGGAGCTTGCAGGTTTAATGATAGAAAACATATATCAGCATACCATGGAGATTGCATAAAGGCTTGGTTGATCTGTGGAGTCGCCATCTCCTATTCGTCTTCCAGTTCATTAATGTCAAGGGCTTGAAAATTGGTTTCAGTCATTAGTTTGGCTAGGCCTTGACCTTTTATCAGTTTGGTAGGTTTAATCTCAATGTCATATTCTAAGATATTGGCAATCCATTTGCCCCTCTTGCCTTCAATTCCTTCTTGGGTTAGAATATCTTTGATCACTGCATTAGGAACATAGGCAATTATATGAGAGTAAAGAATGTAGATTCTGAATTCCTTGATGGCTTTTACCAATGCATAGGCTTGTTTTTCCATGATCTGATATTTCAAGGGAGAATCCCTAAGGGCTCTACTGAAAAATGCAATGGGATTTTCACAGCCTTGGTCATCTTTTTGTAGCAAAATAGCAGCAATTGTATGCTTAGAAGTGAAAGAGAATATGATAAAATCTTGATCAAATCTAGGGCTTGTTAGAACTGATGTGTTTGTCAGTGCTCTTTTGATATCCTCAAAGGCTTGTTTAGCTTCCATAGTCCATTTGACCTTGGAATCCTTTTTCAGCATGTTGTTTAACAGTCTTATGAGTTCAGCTAGATTTGGAATGAACCTCCTTAAGAAGTTGATCTTTCCTAGAAAGCTTTGTAGTTCTTTAATGTTTCTTGGATGAGGTACTTGTAGGATAGCTTGAATTCTGTCCGGGTCAATCCTAATACCATCTTTGGAGATTATATGCCCCAGAAGTTTACCTTCTTCTAGCCCAAATAGTGACTTCTTTGGGTTCAATGATATGCCATACTTTCTACAAATTGTGAAAACTTTCCTTAAGTGTTCTAAGTGTTCTTGATCTGATTTTGAAAAGGCAGTTAGATCATCAAGATAGACAACTAGGAAGTCATGAATTTCCTAGGCAAAGGAAACGTCCATTGCTCTTTGGAATGTGGCCCCTGCATTTTTAAGTCCAAACGGCATTTTAACATATTTGAATGTTCCCCAAGGTGTTGTAAAGGCAGTTTTGTCTTGATCATCCGGGTGTACTAGAATTTGATTGAATCCTGAGAAACCATCTAGTAAAGAGATCCTAGCGGTTCCCACTACCCTTTGCAAGATATGATCCATTTTTGGTAAGGGGTAATGGTCTTTGAGAGATACTTTGTTCAAATTTCTTAGGTCAACACACAGCCGAATTTCCCCTGTCTTTTTCCTAGTAGGCACTAGGTTTGAAATCCACTCTGAGAATCTGATTGGGGCAATGATCCTAGCTTCATACATACGTTTGACCTCATTTTCAATAAGGGGGAGAAGGATTGGATTGACTCTCCTGAGCTTCTGTTTGAAAGGCTTTTTATTTTCTTTTAAAGGGATAGTGTGTTGGATAACTGATGTATCATAGGATTTAAGGTCCTCATAGCTCCAGGCAAAGACATCTTGAAACTCTTTAAATAACTCAATGTATTTTAGTTTTTGCTCAGGTGGTAATGCTTTGGATAATTTGACCATTTTGGGATTTTCATGAGTCCCAATGTTACACTCTTCTATTTCAGCATTCAGTGGTTGCATTTTCGGTTTTCTTGAGATATCATTTGAATCGAACAGATGCTCCAAAGGGGTAAGTCCTATGGGCAGGAAATTTTCCTTTAGGTCAATTACCTCATCTTCTGCTTCAATCATTTCCTCTGCATCATCTAATTGTTTCAATTCTTGTATAGTCTCCTTGTCAGAGGTGGTAGGATGCAAAACTTGATCAGCTGTTTCTGCTGATATTTTCTGTGTAATTGTGTAGATCTGTGGTTGATCATCTCTAGTGCTAGTGTCAATGTTCATGCCAGAAAATTCTTCCTTCAAAGTGAGAAAGTTTTTTATCTGTTTGTTGCTCTCAAAGACTTGCCAATTCTTGATGTTATCCAGAACTGAAGGTCTGTGTTTGATTTCAGCTGTAAATGTATGATTGGTTTTGAAAGGCAATTTACAAGTGCTAGCAAAGGTTGCCAAGCTATGAGCATGTAGATTAAGTTCTCTGGAAATTTTAGTCAACTGTGATTGTGAGAAGCTCTCAAGTATTTGAATGGCTGCCCCCTTGTATGCTCTCAACCTCAAATCATTTGTGGTGAAATTCCCTTTCATCTGTTGTATGAATAGATCTGAATCTCCCATGATTGAGATTTTCATTGCACCTAGATTTTTTATGAATTTCAGACCTAGCAGGAGGGCTTCATATTCAGCCTTGTTGTTTGTGCATCGAAAGTTTAGTCTATATGCATGGCCCTCAGCTTGGTCATTGTGCATATTGTGGATCCGTACTCCTGCCCCAGCTCCTGGCTTGTTTACAGAGCCATCAAATTCTAGATACCATAAAGTTTCATGATCAAGATTTGGATTGGGATCACTAGAAAGTTGGATGATGGGTAGTTTGGTTTCATGCAAGTTCCTTGGTGCATCATTTTCCTCTGTCTTTTTATCAGCTATGCCCATAGTCCCTTGGTCTTTGAAAGTACATTGTTCATCTGACTCCTCGGTCTGTACTGTCATTAATAGTTCAGAATAAGCTTTGTGACAGATGTCAGCATTGTAGAGGATAAATGAATCCATGTCTGAGTGTATTGAATAGATTGGAAAGTTTTGGGGCTTATCTTGACTGCTTACCACATATTTCATCAGAGTTTCCCGGTATAATCTCCTTGGCTTCCCAAAGACTGAGATAGTTGCATAGGACATATCTAATTGCAGAGATCCTTGAAGTTTGGCCCCCCAAGATCTGGACAAGAGCATGCCATACTTAGGGGGTATGTCAGCTACCACTACATCCATCAAGATAGTTTTGGTTGGGTATTGAACCAGGGAGACACATAAGTCTTTAATTATGCCTAAACACCTAACTTGGCTTGAATCAAATGAGAACAGATCTTTGTAAGGTCTTGTGATATCTAAGTCAAGTTTTTCCGTCACAGATTTGGGCATTAAGTTGTGTGAGGCCCCAGAATCGAACATTGCATTATGTAGGACCTTGTCATGAATGTTTAGACTGACATAAAAGGGTGGTACCCCTCCACATTTTGTTTTTCCATTAACCTCAGGCCCAAACAACAATTCTGGTTGGTCATCTAGGACATTCACAACATCTTTATTGTTTGATATTTGGAGTGATTTATTGATCTGTTGTCTGTATATGTCATGTTTGGCTAATTCCGAAAGAGGGACTGATATCTTTAGCTTGCTTATTTCTGTTTCCAAGTTGAACGGTTTTTCCATTTGAATTTTGGTATTCATTGCAATAGTTTTTTCCTTTTCAGCTGAGTTATCAAGTGTCTTTTGCTCATAATTAGGTTCATTTTGAGTAAAACTGGTGCCATGTTTGTTTCCTAGGGGAGCATCTGCTTTTGTCTTTGATTGATGGGGAAAACCTGGCTGATTTTGAGAGGACTGTTGTTCTGAAATGTCCTCCACAGTTACTTCTGTGGCAAGTGAGTTTGAGTTGTCAGCTGATTCGGGGAGAGTAGTATTTTCATTTATCTTTTTTGGCTGCTTATTGTCCTTTGGTTTGAGGGGCGTAGGTACATCTATTGTTCTACTCCTTAGTTTGTACTGTTTGTGCACCTCATACACAGCTGCATCATAACCTTCTTTAAAATCAAATGATTCTCCTGACTTAGTGTGGAATTGACTGTCATTGTAAACCTCTTGGTCTTCTTGTGTCAAAAAGACTTGATTTCCACCATCCAAACCCATTAGATTGATGTGAGGGTCTTCACTAGGTTCACTAGATGTTGAAGCCTTAGCATAATTCTCTTGAAAAGGGGGTCTGACATGCTGGTCAGGATCAGTCCTTCCAACATTAGTATTTTGATTCTTTCTGAAGTTTGGGTTTCTAATATTGCTTGTTTGACCTTCCCATGATGATTTTCTTTCTATGGATTCGACTCTGTCTCCAAGTCTATCCATCCCTTTAATGATTGCATCTAGCTTTTGCTCAAATGATGAGGGTTCTTCTTTGAAAGTGGTTCTCCTTTCAGTTCTTGCCCGGTTTCTTTTGGCGATCAGATTTGCCTCTACACTCACAACTATGTTTTGCATGTCTGCTAGAGTAGCAGGGGCTCTTTCTCTTAGTTGGTATGCCATGTCAGCATCAAATCCATCAGGGAATTTAATCAATGCTAAATCAGGTGGAGGTCTGAGATTTTGAGGAATGGCATTATAAATAGTGTTGAATCTAGTGCAATAGTCCAAGACAGTTTCTTGTGGGTCTCTTTTTATGGTGTCATATTCAGATAAAATGTGTAGAGGGTCCTTTTTCTTTTCCCATCAGTTTAAGAAGGACTGGTAAAGGGCACCCGAATCAGCTATAGAATTTGGGGTCAGTGCCCTGAACCAGGTTCTTACTTCACCTGTCAGACTTTGGACAAAGATTTTCATCCTTACATCATCATCATCTATCTCATAGTTCTCAAAGTAGTCTTGCATTTTCTTAGTATGTTGTAAGGCAGTGTACGTACTGGTTCCATCAAAATAAGTGATTTTGCCTTGGTAATCCTGAGGCATGGCCCCAGGATTGCCAGGCAACTGAAGGGGTGCATAACGATTAGCCATATTTGGTGGGATAAGTGGGACAACTGGAACAACAGTGACAGCAACAACAGTTTGTATGTTGGTTGTAGACAATATGTTTTGTGAAGTGGATGATGAGGAGGGGGAGGAATGAGTTGTATGGAGGTGAACAGATGGCTTAACCGGGGTTGGAATAAAACTTTGCTGCCCTGCCTCAGGGCTAGTTTCAGGGGATTGTTCAGGTTCCTTCTGGTTCCTATGAGTTTTATGGATCAAATTTGGATTCTTGAAAACAGGTGGGGGATTTGGGTCAGGATTTGACCTCGTGTGCCTAGTTCTCTTCATAGGAGCCAGCTTCTGAACTTGTTTTTGGTATTTATGAGGATTTTGTTTTAGAACTATTTAAGGGACTGCTCAAGCTTTTGGAACCATTGTCTAAAAACAGACAACAGCTGAAAAATACGCTCTTCCCCAGTGGAGTCGCCAATTATGTTATCACTCAGGTTGTTCCCTTTGACTCCCAAGGGAATACGGCCGAGGTAACCACTAACCAATCTTTGGGTCATAGGTTCTAGCCTACCTATGACCAGAGAGGGCTCTCTCTTTATGATTTAACTTTGTTTGTATAATATTTTAGGCTAGTTATGATGCTCAAGGTTTTGTTTTTGGAGTTTGCTGGATGATGACTTCAGTCAAGATATATATGTGCTTACCAGGGTGTTCTAGGCCATTGGGCATGGAGTCAGTGTGGCTTTATTTGTTTGATATGCTGTGTTGATCCAGTAGTGGTGCTGCAGAGCCAGATAAGTGTCTGAGAAACAATGCTTTGAAACTGTAATTAAGTGTGATGTAACCAGGCTATGAAAGGCAGTTAAGAATCTTTCGACAAACTGGTATGGAGAAACGGTGAGAATATTATTTAGAAGCAGTGAAGAATTTCTACATAACATTCATATTTATAGAATTAATGAAAACATGAGCAGTTAAGAATTCATGTTCATGATCAATTCTAAAGAGAACATTTTCAGCAATAAAGATTGAGCACAAGGTGTAACCAAACATATCCCGTACTATTTCTTTTCTCTACTGCTAGATTAGTGAGACATGTGTATGATTTAATAAACATAAGAAGACAAAACATAGATTGAGAAAAACTTATTGTTCCATCAGACAGCACAGGAATTCTGCAACAGCACGCATAGCATCACCAAGACATCAAACATTAAGGAAATCACTGAGCTTTTCCAGCGTTTTGCATTAGATAATCTGAAAATATACAATATATTTTCCTCAGAATGAAAATCACCAACCCCTTATACGTTGCCAGGGGACGTATATATACATAATTTACATAAGAAAATATCTAGCTGAAGAGTAAATGCTTCATTAATGTCATGCCAAGTCCTGGAGCGTTGTAGCTGAGGGAGTAAATGCTGTAGTAACTCTTCAGTGCCTTAGCTGTCCAAAATGGTCAGAAAATGTTGACTTTGTGGCTGTTGGAGTCGGCTTTGGATATGTTGTCCAAAAATTGCGTATTTATCTCTTTTGCTTACTGACGCTGTCTTTTGCTGAGTCATCCTTTCGGTTGCCTTAAATGCTGTCTTTTTTCTGCTGTTTGACTTTTGCTGAATTGTAGCTAACTGGGACCGAGCGACTAAGGCTATTGTGGCAAAATTTGAAGCATTGCCTGCCACCAATCCTCCTTCGGCATTTGGTGTCTTCGAATCTTCACCAAAGTTTCATCTGCCTCTGTATGTCTATAAAAATTTGGAGGAACCTCAAAAACGTGGTGGATTTCATTTTCAATAAAAAACATATTTTCAAGTTTGTGCAGAAGGCCCTACCCTATTGGAGGCCCTGCTTCCTCAGAAGTACTGCCAGATGCAGTAATTTGATTTTCAACAAAGTTTGACATCCTGTTTGCATATTGCTCATGGGGGAGCAGTCTTCCTATGCTGTTTAGTAGGCTGGGTAGTCCCTTTGCTTGCAGTGCTCCCATTTTGAGCTTGTACTCATCCACCTCAGCCTGTATTTCATAGCATTTTCTCTCTACAGTCTGTACATAATTCCTGAGAGTCAGCACCTTTTTAGATGTAAGGACAACCTCTATTCTGTTAATAATGTTGATGGCTGCCAGTTCCTCCTTTGTTTGTCTATTCAAAAAATCTATCATTCTATTGGCCTGCTCAAGCCTGTTTCCCAGCACTGTTCTGGCCTTCTGAATCTCTATCTGTGCTTGGCCAATTAAATCCATTTGCTCATGCACAGTCTTAATTGACTTCCATTGTTTAGTGATGGATTGGTCAATACGGGCCCACAAAATTCTTTTTATTTCTGCCATAGCAGTCTCTAGCTTGAGCTCTTTTTCCAAGGCCTTTATTTTCTCTTTTAGGGCCTTTATTTCTCTGCCTTGCTCTGCCACAGTCATCTTTGATTTATCATATTTGGACTCTAGTTCTACCAACTTTTCCTTGGCCTACTTTATCTCAGTGGCCTGGAGCTCCATTTCTTTAATAGCCTTAGTCAACTCTTCCATGCTTGTACTGGAGTCTGGAGCTGTTGTTGTTGCTGCTTCTATTGTTGTTGTTGTTGATACAGGGGCTACTGCTGCCTCTTGTTGTTGCCGTGGTTGAAGTAGTTGGAGGAGCTTTGGATGTGGATTCTCCCTGCTTATCTTGTAGTGCCCCTTCAAGTTCCTTCTCCAAATCAAGGACCTTATGGTTGAGCTGCATTATAAGATCCAGCTGCTCATCGGCCTCCTTTTCCTTCTGTAATTCTGCTATTTGAGGGTGCTCGGTAGGCAGCAGCTTTAACCTTTTCTTTAATGCATTGAGGTCATCTTCCTTTTTCTTCATGAGGGCCCTCACGCCCTTTGGGTCCTTGGGATCATGTCCCAGGTCTATAATGATGTCCTCTAATGATTTGATCCTGTTATCTTTGGCCATGGAGGACATTCTCTCAAAATCCAACTGAATGTTGGTATTTTTCAGTGATTCTTTTAATTCATGGGCCATGGATGCCCTATCCACCAAGGTAGCATAGACCATTTCTCCAGTTTGCTTGTGGAGTTCTATTTGGTCCATGGGGTGAATGTCTTTTGCCATGATTTCAACCCTTGTTCTCACATAATCTGCAGCTGATTTGGGCTGCGGCACCTTAGGTTTGGAGTGGCTGAGGAGCATTTTCTCCTCTTGAATGTCATAGACATACATCAGCCTTTCTTGCTTGGCTAGTGTTGCTTTCAGAAACTGTTTATACACTTCAACTCTCAGCAAGTCATTTTGTGCCTTTATTTGCTTGAAAGAAGCCTTAGTGCTTTTAGGCTTCTTGCTCTGCTGAGAGGAGGAGGATACCTCCAAGCCAAGCTGTAATCCCTGCTCCTGCTGAAAGGAGCTTGTACCTGTTTGTTGGATGCCTTCCCCATCTTTCCTTGAACTGTCCAGGACTTCTTCACTGATTTCTTATATCTCTGGGGAATCAACCCTTTGCCTCTTGGCCTCAGGTTGCTGGGAGGATCCAGTAGCAGGAGTGGATGCTTCTCTTTCTCTTTTCATACCCCTCTCCTCATGTGCTGGGGTCTGCAAAATAGGTGTTGTAGGTGGTTCAGTTTGCGGTGGAGGGGTTTGCTCTTGTTGCTACCCAATTGAGAAAGCAGGTTGTTCTTTCACTGTTTCTTCTTCAGCACCCATTATTCCTTTCCCTTTATCTGTATCTGGTGCTGCTGTAGAAGGTGCCTGTGTGGTTGGTGCAGTTGTTGTGGCCGAGGTCCCTTCTCCTACTGGATGTGGTGGCTTGAAGATCACCTGCTGCACAAAATCCAAGTCAAGAGTTTTTTCCAAATACTTGACATTCTTTTGCATTATCTCTTCTTCAGTTAATTTTTCAATTAAAGTGTCCTGCAGCCATTCTTGCTGATTGGCATACTGTTCAATGTGTGGATATTTGTAATGCTCATAGCCTAGCAGCCTGTACTTTACTCTTGTAACAGTGATTAAGCCTTCAGGTTCATAGGGGACCCACCGGAAGCGTTTTGAGAGCATGTACTTATCTTTGAGGATTAGCTCAACATCTTGCCATCCCTCTTTCTTATTCATAATGAAGGGGCCTAGGTGGTGCTTGAACTTGAGATGGGCTTTCTTTTTGGAGCTGTGAAAGTGAGTGAGATCAGAGTGAATGAGCTGCCTATAATACTCCAAGGCAAACAGTCTCATGGGCACATATTTTGGGAGCCTATATGGACAGAGCTCACAGCCATAGATTCTGATGACTCTATGATCTTGGTATAGGTACCAATCACCTATTTTATAATTCTTGGAGAGCTACAGGACTTTCTGTATTTCAAATGACATTCTGGGAGGAGGGGACCTCATCAACAAACAAGAGACTGGGTAAACAAATTGATCAATGAATTCACAATATGAATATGGTGAATTTTGCACTTGGTGGAAAACAGATGTCCAGAAGATAACAGATCTTCTTTCTCCTTTAGAATCCAGCTTTTTAATGTGGCATGGAAAAGCCTCGTACTGGTAGTACATGAACAAGCAAGGATAATTTTAGGGGCGAATGTTCGCCCTTTGGCGAAATTAAGGGGTTTTAAATTTTTAGTGGGCGAATATTTTGTATCATAGTACATTTTTACAAATCACCTCAAATAGCCCACCTTATTTTAAGGGAGAGGGTAAAAAAGGTAAATTTAGCCCTTGAAATTAAGACTTACAACCTTCCATTCGCCCATTTTCAAGAATAGGTTTTATTTAAGTGAATCCTATGGGCCAAATACCATATTTATAAAAGAGGTATCGTAAATTAATAAAAATATAAATAAATGAGTGGTATGGTAAATAAATAAAACATTTTTTATATTGTTGGAAATAATACTGAGAGGGGGGGTGAATCAGTATTATCTAGCAATTTACCAAATCTTCCTTATTTGATCTTTTGAAATATTCTTGCATATCAGTACCATAAAACAATGAGCATGAATAAAGAAAATAGACAGTCACACCAAAGAACACAAGATGTAAGGTGGAAACCCAATGCGGGAGAAAAACCACCTGCTGCAATATGTCTCTATCTTCTTTCAAGAAATTCTTTTTACAATGATTTTGTACTGGTGCAGTCCTTTACCAGCACGCAGGCTGCAACCTGCAGAGAGCTACAACTCTCTCTCGTTTTCCAGTCTCTCCTGGAAGGGAGCTACAACCCCCTACTTCCTTTTATGAAGAATCAAATGATCAACAAGTATACAACAGATACAGTCTACTACAGATATCAGATCAGTAATTACATAAACAACCCAGAACACCTTATGAACAGAAATATACAGTCAACAGATCATCTTAAGACAGGGACGCATATTTTCTTTCTGTGGCCTGCGACTGGACGCAGTATACCTTATGCTGTTCTGCGTGCAGACGCACTGTTCCTTTTGCTTTTCTACGACCGACGCACCAAGAAACACTATCGCGCCGCGTCTTTCGCTTCAGAGACGCACCCAATACCACAGTCGCGCTGCGTCCTTTGCTTCAGAGACGCACCTGAGTCTTTACTGTACTGCGTCCCGGCGCACTTTCCCTTCACTGAATCTGCGTCCCTTCAGATATAGAAGATAAGAGGACTTCAGAACCAACCCAAACACTCAGATCCACAGATCTGATCATGCGCCATATAGATCGTAGTCCATTAGAAGATTCGCCCTTATAGATTTGGACTAGATCTCACCAAGAGATATTCAACCAAGATGATATTAAATCCAAATGAACTCCTTTGCTTTATATAGGCAAGCTTCTCCCCAAAGTGTGGAACAATACCACGAGCCGACACCACAAAAACCGTCGGCTAGATACCACACAAGAAACCCCCACGTGCTTTTCTCTGCCTTGAAATGTGTGCACTGGGCAGACGCATCTCCTGAACTGCTGGCCTGCGTCCTTGGACGCGGGTTCTGCATGGTCTACCTGCGGGGACGCACTTGCTGAACATATTTTCTGCGTCCTTCTTGATATATCATCTGAATGAGTTTGCCATCAAGGACAATACCTGAATCATAATGCCAACAAACTCCCCCTTTGGACTTGATGGCAACCACATAATCTTCAGCTTCATCATTCTCCCCCTTTGACATCAAGGGCAAAGGGTATGCTCCCCCTAAGCTCATGCTTCTCCAGATCTGTAACCAGAAATCCATCATGAAGGAGACAGAGACATATTGCAGCTATTTCCAAGATCTCCTTCTCCATAATGCCAACAATGCATTATGTGCTCCCCCTGAGCCTATACCATCAATAGGAAGAGGATCAATAGTGAGATGATGCATCAACAACTCCCAGCTTTTGCCTGAGGTATTCAAAAGTGTCCCTGGGCAACGGTTTGGTGAAAATATCAGCAACTTGTTCCTTAGAAGGAACATACTCCAACTTGACCTTCTGTTCAAGTACTTGTTCCCGGAGAAAATGGTACTTGATTGGTATGTGCTTGGTTTTTGAATGCATAACCGGATTCTTTGAGATGCTGATTGCACTTGTGTTGTCACATAAGATAGGAATAGGAGGTGTACAAGTGATGTGATAATCCTGCAAAGTCTGCATCATCCAAAGAAGTTGGGTGCAACAAGATGCAGCAGCAACATATTCCGCTTCAGCTGTAGACAAGGCAATTGAACTCTGTTTCTTGCTGAACCAAGATACCAGTCTGGGACCCATAAAGAAAGCACCACCACTTGTGCTTTTCCTGTCATCCACGCTTCCGGCCCAATCTGCGTCTGTATAAGCATGAAGAGTGAGATCTGTATCTCTAGGATACCATAGGCCATAATTTTGAGTCCCTTGAAGATATTTGAAGATTCTCTTCACTGCTTGAAGATGAGTCTCCTTTGGATTTGCCTGAAACCTTCCAACTATTCCAACTGCATGCATGATGTCTGGTCAGGTACCTGTCAAATATAGTAAACTTCCAATCATAGATCTGTAGGTTGGTTGATGTACTGCTGCAGATTCATCATTTGCACTGAGACTACATCCTGTGACCATGGGTGTACATACTGGTTTTGCATCTTCCATGCCATATTTCTTCAAAATCTGCTTGAGATACTTGGTTTGAGATAAAAAGATTCCTCCTTTCTTTTGTTGGATTTGCAAACCAAGGAAGTATGTCAGTTCTCCTAGCAAGGACATCTCAAATTCTTTCTGCATGACCGAGGCAAAGCTTTGACTCATAGCTTCTTCATTACTGCCAAAAATAATGTCATCTACATACACAACAAGTATTAGTAATTTGTCATTTTCAACTTTTATATAAAGATTGCTATCTGCTGAACCTTTTGAAAAACCTTGTTGATGAAGATATTTGTCCAACCGGTAGTACCAAGCCCTTGGAGCTTGTTTGAGACCATAAAGAGCCTTTTTTAATCGGCATACAAGATTTGGATCGTTTCCAAGAATGAAACCATCTGGCTGTTCAATGTACACTTCTTCATCCAAGTCTCCATTCAGAAAGGCTGATTTCACATCCATTTGAAATACTTTGAAGTTCTGACAACTTGAGAGAGCAAGAAACATTCGGATGGCCTCAAGTCTTGCAACAGGAGAAAAAGTTTCTTCAAAGTCTATTCCTTCTTGCTGTGCATACCCTTTACAAACAAGTCTGGCTTTGTTTCTAATTACTTCTCCATTTTCATTCAAATTATTTTTGAAAACCCATTTTGTTCCGATAACATTCTTATCCTTTGGTCTAGGAACCAGCTCCCAAGTGTTGCTCTTTTCGATTTGCTCAAGTTCTTCATCCATTGCTTT
The DNA here is from genome assembly GCA_031772625.1 of Pinus tabuliformis. NCBI lineage: Eukaryota > Viridiplantae > Streptophyta > Pinopsida > Pinales > Pinaceae > Pinus > Pinus tabuliformis. The sequence continues at coordinate 1,372,788,650 of CM062820.1, forward strand.
CACCCAACATTCATCTTTGCATGCCTCTTTCACATTTTGTGGTTCAGTAGAGGAGAGTAATGCCAAATAACTTGAAGCTTCTGCAACTGTTCTTCTAGTTTGTATACCTGCTTCTTTTTGTCCCATGATCTGAGATTCTGGATGGTTCTTTTGAACATATCTGGATGGAGTCTTTTCTTCTATTCTTGTTCTTTCTTCTGCTTCTTCGTGAGGTCCTTCTTGAGATTGTTCTTGCGGTTCTTCTTCTTCATCATTCTGTCTTTGAGGGTAGCTTTCATCTTCTTCAATGTCTTCACGATGTATTTGCCTAGGAATGTATCCCTTCTCATCAACCACTACATCAATGCTGTCAACAATTCTGCCAAGTCTTTTATTGTAGCATTTGTATGCTTTGCTATGTGGAGAGTAGCCAAGAAGAATTCCTTCATCTGCTCTAGGATCAAGTTTGCCAAGCTGCTCCTCAGTATTCTTGATATAGCATTTGCTCCCAAAGATTTTGAAGTGCTTTACCGAAGGAGTTTTACCACTCCAGAGCTCATGAGGAGTTTGAGTGCTGTTCACTCGGACATTTGTCTTGTTGAGAATAATAACTGCCGCATGTGCAGCTTCACCCCAGAAGGTTGCAGGAGTTCCTGATTCATCAAGCATAGCACGAGCCATTTGCTGGATTGTTCTGTTCATTCTTTCCACTACTCCATTTTGCTGAGGAGTTCTAGCTGTAGAAAATTCTCTCCTTATCCCATGTTCATCACAGAAATCGAAAAATTCATTTGAAGTAAATTCTCCACCTCTGTCGGATCTGAGGCACTTAATTTTGTGACCTGATTCATTTTCAACCAAAGCTTTGAAGGATTTGAACTTTTCGAAAGCTTCATCTTTGTGCTTCATAAGTCCTAACCAAACAAACCTGTAGAAATCGTCAATAAATAATATCAAGTATTCCTCTCCTCTAGGTGTTCTTTTTCTGAATGGTCCACATACATCTGTGTGTACTAGCTCAAGAGGCATGCTGGCTGATCCTTCTTTCTCTGGAAAGTTAGTTCTGGTCTGTTTTCCAAACTGACATGATCTGCATATGGTGTTGTCAGGAATTTTGATATCTGGAAGATCGCGAACTGCCTGATATTTGCAAGCTTTCCTTATTTGTGAGAAGCTTAGATGTCCCAACCTTCGATGCCATAACCAGTGCTCTTCATCCTTGCTTAGATAGCATTGTTGTTGTCCTTCATCAAATATGTATAGATTATTTGGAGTTCTTTTTCCTTTGAGAACTGTTTTACCTGTATCAAGATCACGAACAAGACATCCATTTGATCTGAATATAACCTCGGTTCTTTGATCACACATCTGGCTTACACTTAGAAGATTATGCTTTAGTCCATCAACAAACAAAACATTTCCAGCCTTAACATCTTCTTTTAAAGGAGCAATACCTTTTCCTTTTATAGTTGCAGGAGTATCATTTCCAAAAGAGACTTTCTTTCCCTTTTCTAAATTAGAATAAGATTCAAGTTTTTCTTTATCACCTGTCATATGCTTTGAACATCCACTGTCAATGTACCATAGATTTTCTTGTCCTTCTGCATAGAATGCTATCCCACATCTTTCTGTTTGAGGTTCCTTTATTTTCCATGTTTTGGTGCCTGAGGTTTGTTCCTTTTTTTGTTCTTGTACCTTTCTTTCCGGAAACCTGCTTCTGCATTCAAAATCTTCATGTCCAAAATTATTGCAAATAGAGCATTCAACTTCATTTTCAAGAGCTGAAAAGTTGTTATAGGTCCTTTTTGTAATCCCTGTCATACTTCTTTGTTTTTGAGCTTCCCTAGTCATGATTGTTTTATATGCAACACATTGAGCTGCTTTGTGACCAAAGTTATGGCAAGAAAAGCATTGTCCATTGAAGAAGTTTCTGCGATTATTGAATCTACCAGCCAACTGATTGTAATTTCTATTTTCATCTATTCTTGAACCAAATTGGGAAGATTTTACCTGCGGCTGGTTGTGGCTTTTGTTCACCCTTAAGCTGGATTGCCCCTGATAGTTTCTGTTTGACGTTTGTCCCTGCTTTACCTGATGATCTTCCTTGTGCTCTTGCTCATTTCTTCTTGCTGCATCAAGATAACTTTTTGAAGTGGATGCTTGAGAAGTTTCTCCATTATAGCCCAGACCTGTCTTATTTAGTGGAGACCGCTGCACACTGATAATCTCATTCAAAGTTTCAGATCCTTTGACAAACTTGAGATTAATAGTTTTTGTTTTCTCAATTTCTTTTCTGAGACCAACAATTTCACCTTCTAATTTTTCAAGATGTTTTTCCTTTTCATCAATTTGAAATTGTAGAGTATCAATAATCATGTTCTTTTCTTCTATACATCTCTTGAGTCTAGTAATTTCATCATAAAGGTTATCCACATCTACAGCATCCTCATAATCATCATCTTCAAATGCCATTAACAATCTATATTTGTTACCTTGTTCATCTTCATCACTGTTTGATAAGCCATCACTATCTTCATGGGTGTAGTAGCTTTTCTTATTTGCACTCTGTTTCTTGTTCCATCTAACTGGTTCCTTTCCTTTATCCTTATAAGAGCATTTTGCAGCATAATGACCTACTCTTCCACAAGCAAAACATTTGAAAGGTAGCTTACCTCTGAACCTTCCAGAACCCCTTTGAAGATTTCTGACAAAATTTGATTCTTCTTCCTCTTCTTCTGGAACATGACTTGCTTCATAGTGATCTTCTTTGCCTGATGCTTTAAAAGCAGCTTCCCTTCTGTCTGATGGACCTCCCTTTCTCATTTCATAAGCAGTTAGAATTCCATGCAGCTGAGACATAGTGAGAACACGGAGATTTTCCTTTTCTTCTACTGCAGATACTTTAGATTCAAACTTGGGGGATAAAGATCTTAGAATCTTTTGAACTACTATAGTCTCTTTTATTTCTTCACCCAAACTTTTCATACAATTAACAATCTCATCTACCCGAAGAAAATAATTAGCCACACTTTCATCATTATACATCTTGAGAGTCTCATATTGAATCCTGAGAGTTTGAAGTTTAGCTTCTTTTACCTGTTCATCTCCTTCATAGCTAGTGATCATTTTGTCCCATATCTCTTTTGCTGATTTGAAGTGCATGACCTTCATGAACTCTGTTTGAGATATACTTCCTTATAGAGTACTGACTGCTTTTGCATTTGTTTCATACTGCTTTTTCTCAGCTGGATCTGTAGGAGTAGCTGAAGGAAAGGCATAGCCTGATTCTACAATGTTCCAAACTTCTGTACCAAGAGATTGAAGATATGCAGTAACTCTTACCTTCCAATAATTGAAGTTTGTCCCATCGAAGACGGGTGGCCTGATTGATGCTTCTCTCTCGTAGTTGCTCATGATGAACGATCTACCTTCAAGCGATCAAGCTTTTCTGAAGGACCTGCTCTGATACCAATTGTTGGAAATAATACTAAGAGGGGGGTGAATCAGTATTATCTAGCAATTTACCAAATCTTCCTTATTTGATCTTTTGAAATATTCTTGCATATCAGTACCATAAAACAATGAGCATGAATAAAGAAAATAGACAGTCACACCAAAGAACACAAGATGTAAGGTGGAAACCCAATGCGGGAGAAAAACCACCTGCTGCAATATGTCTCTATCTTCTTTCAAGAAATTCTTTTTACAATGATTTTGTACTGGTGCAGTCCTTTACCAGCACGCAGGCTGCAACCTGTAGAGAGCTACAACTCTCTCTCGTTTTCCAGTCTCTCCTGGAAGGGAGCTACAACCCCCTACTTCCTTTTATGAAGAATCAAATGATCAACAAGTATACAACAGATACAGTCTACTACAGATATCAGATCAGTAATTACATAAACAACCCAGAACACCTTATGAACAGAAATATACAGTCAACAGATCATCTTAAGACAGGGACGCATATTTTCTTTCTGTGGCCTGCGACTGGACGCAGTATACCTTATGCTGTTCTGCGTGCAGACGCACTGTTCCTTTTGCTTTTCTGCGACCGACGCACCAAGAAACACTATCGCGCCGCGTCTTTCGCTTCAGAGACGCACCCAATACCACAGTCGCGCCGCGTCCTTTGCTTCAGAGACGCACCTGAGTCTTTACTGTACTGCGTCCCGGCGCACTTTCCCTTCACTGAATCTGCGTCCCTTCAGATATAGAAGATAAGAGGACTTCAGAACCAACCCAAACACTCAGATCCACAGATCTGATCATGCGCCATATAGATCGTAGTCCATTAGAAGATTCGCCCTTATAGATTTGGACTAGATCTCACCAAGAGATATTCAACCAAGATGATATTAAATCCAAATGAACTCCTTTGCTTTATATAGGCAAGCTTCTCCCCAAAGTGTGGAACAATACCACGAGCCGACACCACAAAAACCGTCGGCTAGATACCACACAAGAAACCCCCACGTGCTTTTCTCTGCCTTGAAATGTGTGCACTGGGCAGACGCATCTCCTGAACTGCTGGCCTGCGTCCTTGGACGCGGGTTCTGCATGGTCTACCTGCGGGGACGCACTTGCTGAACATATTTTCTGCGTCCTTCTTGATATATCATCTGAATGAGTTTGCCATCAAGGACAATACCTGAATCATAATGCCAACATATATTTACTCCATAAGTCACCTTATATACATGTAAGGGTGTAAACAAATAAAAATATAAGTAAAGTGGAGGCATGGTAAATAAATAAAACGTCTTTTTATACTTACTCAAAAGGTATGGTAAATAAATAAAAATATAAATAAACTAGATGTATCGTAAATAAATAAAACCTCTTTTTATATTTAGTCCATAACCCTCGTTCTATTTATGAAGGCTCAAGAAAGAGGTTTTATTTAAGTGAATCCTATGGGCCAAATACCATATTTGTAAAAGAGGTATGGTAAATTAATAAAAATATAAATAAATGAGAGGTATGGTAAACAAATAAAACATTTTTTTATATTTACTCCATAAGTCACATTATATTTACGAACACTCAAAAAATGGGTTATATTTAGGTGAAACCTATGGCCAAAATACTATGGGACAAATACCATGGACTAGATTGTTATTAATACCATGCAAAAAACCATTATTAACCCTAATATTAGAATTAATAAAAGTAAAAATGGCACATGGTATTGAACCATGGTATTCACCAAAATGGCACATGGTATTGATCCATGGTATTCACCTGGAATGTAGCCTATTTAAATGGGGGAATTAAACCAACATGTAGCCTATGCTAAGATTCACTACGACTTTACAAAGTTTTATTACTTAGTGAAAGACTCGCCAAGATCTTACAAGATTTTATAATTGAGTAAAATATTCGCCATGCCTGGTGAGAGATTCGCCAAAAAATTATATATACATATTATATTATTGATAAAATCGCCTTCCATTTTTCCTATATACCATGGAGATTCGCCCATTTATTATATTTATAAATTTAGGGGGGGTTCTTAAAATTTTCCCTGTGAACAGGTGGTAGATATAAGATGAATACTTGAAGATGCCCTCCCTGTATACTTTGAAAAGCTGCTCATGTATCTTGTTGGCTATGAACTTAGCAAAATTATATTTGTAGGCAGGAGGTTGGCCTGGGCTATAAGCAGATAGTAATACCAGCACTGTCTCATCAACAAATTCACTGGTCTTATAGCCCAACACTGTCACACGGAATCAGTCAAAAGTGCGGACACAACCGACCTTCCTAGAAGTCTAAGACATTTTAATGACAAACAAGACAAACTAGAACTATCCTTCTCTAAACATGCATTTTGATATGAGAAATCAAGTGTTTCGTTCTTACCTTTGTCCAAACGCTGTTGTAGAAGTCCAAGCTTTGTTGATCTGGATGAGTTCCTCCTTTTCTCCAAAACCTGCAATCACCAACAGTCAAACAATTAAATAGCACCTGATTATAACATAAAACAAATCATATTCAACATATAGACCAAGGAGTACATAAAATAACCCATAAACAACAGGTTATTGAGAAGAATGGACCAATTTGCATTAAAGGTAATCAAAAGTAACCATTACAACCTGAGCCTTGGTGTTGTGCAAGCTCCTTCCAGGGTCCACAAGAGTCTTCCTCTACTTTGACAAAGCTCACCCACTTCCAAATAGAACAAGCAAAGATGGCAATCTCTCCTCACAAGCTTCTAAATGGGAGTCCTAATTCCTGCAACATTTACCCTTAGAAATGTATAGCTTTAACCTCCCCTCCTTCTGGCCCAATTCCTGTATTTATAGTGCTCAAGAGGAAGTTAATCAGGTCCACCATCAATGGGATAATCCCCTCTTTGGATGGGATAGCTCCTTTATTGATGGGATAAGTTCCTCTTTGGTAGGAGTGCATGAACCATCTGGAGGCGCTCAATACACATCGAACAACCTTCTAGAATGCTCTAGAAATGACTACAAGTAACTTTTTAAAGATGAAACTTGCGCATTTTAACCTTTACAGGGGGACGCACCTGCTCCTTTACATACAGAGCATCCAAAGACGCAGCTTTTGTGAACATTGGGTGCGTCCTCGCAGGTAAGGTTGAGAGAACCTGCGTCCCCAGAGATAAATACATTTATAAAGACTTTCTCTCGTTTTGGAGTTTGACATGGAGAGCAGAGGCATAAGACTTGCCTAAGAGGGCAGCATGACTGTTGATTGAGCCATACTAACTGTAAAGAGTGATCTTTTGCCTGTCCTCAGTGGTCATCTTGGCACCTGTATCCAGCAGATGCTTCATGGAGAAAGGAAAGAGCAGCTGAGTATGTTTGAAGTTGAGCATCTGGTTGATGGACTCAGCATTAATGTGAAAGAGGATGCTCCAAGATGGAGACTTGACAGCTCTCTGAGTGGCGTCATAATTCTCAGCACAAAGGCGAATAATCTCTGGAAAAATATCTACAGATGGGAGAAAGTAGTATGGCAGATTTGACTCCCATATCCCATATGTATCCTTACCATTTAAATAGTCATCTCTCAATTCCCTGAAGGTCTGCAAGTGGTCTCTATCACCCACAAAGTCTTGGATGAGGTAGTCCCTGTCAGCAAGAGGCAGGGACTCCAGCTCTTTATTTGGTGGATTCATGGGGGCAACACTGAGAGCTGTGGGTGCAGGGGCAACCATTTGTAATTTCTGAATAGAACAACAAGTGCAATAGGTTGCAAGGCCTCCCTAGAAGTCAATCGGCAGATAGGATGCAGGTGTTGCTGAATGTACTCTTCAAAGAGGAGTTGGCTGGATAGGCAGTCTTGCCTCTGCTCTGTTTTGGTGAATTCATAGGGATTGTGAATCAATGAGGAAGAATTGCAGAGGAGGGGGTAGGATTACAACTGGTGAAATTTAGTTTTTCAAATATGTACCCGGCAAAAGGGAACAATGCCGGGCGATTTGGATGATAATTTTTGAATTTAAGGCCGCGAATTATGGTTTTATCATCAAATTTTGGAGCAGGAAGCAATGTAGGTTGATTTGGTGCAGAAATGATTAAATGACAGTCCTTAATGTTGGATTGAGCAGGTACTTAATGGACAATTTGCAGAGAAATGGCATAAACACGGGTTGAATAGGTGAATTTGGGCAAATACCTGGAAAAACAACGTCGAGAGCTACCGGGTTGGATAGTGAATGAAGAATGCACTTGATTTGGCGAGTGGCAACGTCTGAATCTTCAAATTTGCAGCTTGGCGGCAATTTTCACAGTGAACGGATAAAACGACTCTTTTTTGTTTCCAACGAAAGTGACATAAAACGGCTAAACAGTGCGTTTTTAACGAAAAATTTGGAAAATGGGGGTTATTGGCGCTTTTCCGCCGATGACGTCAGCATGACGTCATGGCGGGCCCCGGGTACAGAGGGTGACGTGGGCGCTGAGCTGGAGGCTAGCGTGGCAGGACACGGTGGCGGACGGTGTGGGGTGGCGAGGTTATGTGGAGGGCCATGAGGCGCGAGGGCAGGTAGAGGTGTCATGACGTCACGATGACGTGGGGGCCGACGTGACAGCGGGGGGGGGGCGGTATCGGGGAGAGTGGTAAGCGGTCTCCCCGCACGGCTTTTGGGCAAAGGCGGTATCAGGGAGGGGGGCTCCGAACACCCCCGCCGCTTGCCACACGTCCTGTGTACGAGGAGGAAAACCGCCCTCTCCCCGGACGTTAAAGGGCGGCGGGTTGAAAATCATAAAAAACCGCCCACCGTTGGATGAAGGGGGGCGAGAGATGGACGGCTGGCGGGCACCCCGACCTGTCATGCATGTTTGGGGGGACCCGTCGGCGTATTAAAATATCCATTTTAATAATTTGGGTTTCAAGCTTTGGTTTTGGGGTTTTCGTGGGTTTTTGTGGGTTTTTGGTTAATCTGTCGGATTTTATAAAAACATAGGGATTTTGGGTTTTGAGAGGGGGAAAGGGCTTGCAGGGGCATTTTTAGGAAAATAGGGTATACGAGGGTTAAAGGTGGGTTATTAGTCTAACCACGGGTTAGAGTAATTCCCAACACAAGGGTTGACTACAGTCCCTGGTGGACTAAAGTCTCCCTTAGACATACTATTTAGCTATAATGCTAAAGGGGGGATATTTATACATTGTTTGGGGTTTATACACCATCGTGTTATAGTAGTAGGGGAAAAGGGGAACATAGGGGATTTAGTGTAGATAGAGTTAGCAGTTATTTTTGTAGGGGAAAATGAATGGGAAGTGATAGAAACTAAGTTTTTAGGAAACAAACTTAGTTAGGGAGTAGATCAAAATGAAAAGAATTTTTACACAAGAAATGTGGCTTCTTTTCAAAGAGAGAAGTCACTTCTGACATGAAGTTTGTACAAATGAAGAGTGTAAGGAGGACTGATCAGGCAGATCCTGCAATGCCCATGGGGAAGTTAGTAAAACACTTTGAAGGGGATGGGGGGAAGTCAGTGATAGTTCAGTAGTTTGCCCAATGAGCCATTGGTCTTGCCTTTCCTGCTGGTGACATCATGGTGATTTTTCCCAATTGATATGCTCAGATCATGCTTTCTGCAACCTTCAACTGCCTACCCTACCAAATATGCCTAACATCTTTTCTTCCTTTGGATGGGTGCACTTAGTCTTGCAAACCCTGATAATTCTCTTTTCTTTTTGCTGCCCTCCTATCTAAGTCCACCGTTATGACTTCCAAGGGCCCAGATTTAGCAGTTGGGCTCCTTTCTTTCTCTATGCACCTAGTCATCTGTCAAGCTTGAGCTGTTTGAACAGGTACTTCCTCTCTAGTCTACAACCTGCAATTTAAAACATTGTGAGGCCTAGCTTGAGCTGTTGGACCACCCATAAAAATAGTAGTGGCAATTTGGACTAGCCACTTTCATGGTCTTTCTTTGGGGTTCATTTCTTTTATTTTTTCATTGACCAATTCATTTTCTTTCCCTTTGATTTTTCTTTTAAGGCATACCCTCTTTACATTTTTTAAATTGTCTGCTTCTTTCCAAAAATGGAACCTTATCAGCATGGAAGGTGAACATTTTTGGCACTTCCACTGTCAATCATGAGAGATGAAAAACTATTGGTATAGGAGGCTAACACGACGGATATTGGGTCGAAAAGTAATCAGGTTTTATCTTTAAAGTCGAACCCAAAAAATCATTAAATAGAAGTTTTATTTCCTATCGGGTGTGTATGGGAGTCAAAGGTGCATTGAAGAAGTGGAGGTGATAAGGTTTAGTTCAACAAGTTTAAAGTTTTGTTGAGTTCCGAATGATCGAACCATTTATTGAATGTGTGATCGGACAGTGATCGCACACAGCTCAAGCAGACATGATAAGTTTACAAACCGAAGTCTAAATCCTTTTTAATTCTGCGGTTTCTTAGTGTTTCCACCAATAAGAGCACTCTCGATATATATGTGGGCCCAAGTTCACACACAAAGTTCTTGTAAAGTTGCAGTTTGTTGTGTTAAAACAGTCTAACTGTCATCAGGACATCTACAAGGTCACAACATGTAGAATAACACTCAGACCATATACTCTAGCCACTGATTCGAATAGTGAATAGCCATTTCCTCCTAATTTTTGTTACTTCCTTTTATTTTATTTTCTTTAGAATGAGGCTTCTTTTACCCTCTATGTAATATTCTATAATAACTTTTACTTTAGACACTTAGGAGAATAGTTAAGAAGTTTGATAGTTTTGGTGATTACCAACTATTTCATAATGTACAAAAAAATAAAAATTTACAGAGAAGGGGTTTGAAGTTGGGAGAACCTGGAGGCTAGGCCACTACATTCTTGATAAAACTGTTAATTAATGGAAGAATCAGAAGTTTTCCACACATTGCTGGGTATGATTTTGTGACTTCTTCATTATGTGTCATCAAATGTTTTCTTCCTTTAAGTATGGTCATGAAGCTTCAGGTCTTTATTTTATTATGTAAATGAAGTTAAAATCCCATTAAAGAGCACTCCTATACTTGAAGATCCCACATCTACAATTCTTCTAAGTTACAGATAGTAGTTTCTGTGTAAGACAACATATGTCACAAGTAGTAGATTTTGTGTAAAACAACATATTTTCTATGACTTCTTCAAGCTTTCTTCATTCATCATTTATATTCAGAAATCAAATTTCATTCTAAGATTTTCATGTCACCTAAGTATTGTGGGTTTAAAACCAAGTTCTTCAGGTCCTCCATTTGAGCATACATAAAATTAAGTGAAAAACAAGTGAGAGTAATTATAAACATTAATGTCTTAAGAACAATTTCTACATAGCCAGGAAATTGATTTCTTAAGGGACAACATTAATTGGTGTGACTGCCAAGGAGAGAAGACAAGAACACTTTTCCCTGGGCTTTCAATAGTTTCCTCTGGTTGTTCAGTGACGAGGAAATATTTGGTTGTTTTGCATAAAAGCAATAATTATAGCTCCAAGAAGACCCCACACAAGATCAGACACCTGACAATAGAAAGTTCAAGCCCTTTCAGATCATGAAAGGCTTGTTTCTAAGAAGGTTGGAAGGTCTAAAACTCCACTTACACTGATCCCTACACTGTCTGCATCAGGCAACAATTCATCACATCTCTCACCCAAACATTCATCTGATCAAGAGTCACTTTTCACGTCATCTTCATTTCAAGAACCCTACTATTAAGAGCACTCTTTAGAGTCTATTACTTTTTTGTTATCTGCTATAGTTATTCAACTTGAACCTGTAACTACATTACCACCTCTGCACACTCCATTTACCCCTCAGTCAGGTTCTAGATCTATTGGTAATCAAAGTTCAATAAATTTGGGAGAAAACATGGCAGCACCTACATTCTTGATGAATGGTTATGCACCTCTTTAATTTCCACTACCATTGAATCAAATGCCACAAGAATACCTCAAGGTTCTTCCGCATTTTACAGGGGAAGATGAAAAAATAATAGAGAATCATGTATCAGTATTTTGTAATTTTGCAGAAAACCTAAAGTTTGAACATCTAGATGTTGTTCTAAGACATTTTGTCCAATCCTTTGATGGAGAAGCAAGAAAATGGTTTAAAGGGCTTCCTAATAACTCTATTACAACATGGGAAGAGATGGAGTGCCTGTTGACCTAGAGATGGGGAGAAAAAAGAGACCATGGGTATTCACTCACAGATTTTAATGTTATCAAGAAGATATCTAATGAAGGTGTTGTTGAATTCATCAGAAGCTTCAATAAATTGTGCAATATCATTCCAATGGAGATTAAGCCCCCTCCTGTTGATGTAGAAATAACTTTTGTAGGGGCTTTTGAGTCAAATTTTAGATTCACATTGAGGGAGAGGAGATCCCCGACCCTTGATCAGATCCAAACAGATGCATTGGAGATAGAAGAAAATCTAGTGGCTATAGGTAAAACACCAGATGCACAACCTGTCCAAGATAAAGGAAAGGCTAAATTAGAATCCTCTCAAGATCAAACATTAGAGGATATGAATATTGTACTTAGAAATTTGTCTAATAAATTGATTAAATTGGAATTAGAGAGTAAGAATTCTCAGAGGCAAATACAACAAAATAGAATTTTTAATCTTCAATATAGAAGACAACCTCTACAAATTTTATATAGGGAGAGAAAAGATCAAGATCAAATTCAAGCACCACTGTATATAGATGCAAATCTTGATGGAGTACTAGAGAGTTCCAAGGATCATGATGACCATATTTTCACATTATATGTAGTAGATGAAGATGAACTAGGTGTTGAGGGAGAAGAATATATTGAAACAAATGTCATCTATGATGATAATCAAATAAATGAATGTTGGAAGTGCTTTTTTGATTTTATGCAGGAAGAACTACATAACAAATATGACTTCAGATCAAGGAAAGGATCTAGAAGTCAAGAAGATGAAGGTGAGTAGCAAGTTCTAGCTCCCTTACAAAAGATGACTCCATAAGAACAAGAACCACAGCCTGCAAAACAATTGAATAAAGGAAAGCAACAACAAAATTCAAGTAGCAAGACTCAAATGCTTCAAAGTGAGTCCTATCAAGACAAAAGTGAAAAAAATTGCTTTAGAGAAACTTGTTTCCATTCCACAAGAGATTTCAGTCATGAAGAAAAGTGAAGATGAGAATGAAAGGAATACTAAATAGAGCCATGTGTCTAGTTTCACCAAAGAGTTAGAAAAGACCAGAATTTAGGTACCCCTCATAGAGTCGGTTAAAACACCATCTTATCAAAGAGAAATTATAGAGTTTATCAATCTATCTCAGAATGTAAATATAAATGACATTGTGAATTTGCAAGAAGATAAAACAGTAATGGTTTTTGGTTCACATGTGGAGGAGGTAGATTCTTCAACACCTCCTTTCTACATTTCTTTATTGGTTCATGATTTACTCTTGCACAATTGTATGTTTTACTAAAGAGCCTCACATAACCTTATGTCATTATTAGTGATGAAACAACTAAACCTACAAGTTACTAAACCTTACAAAGACTTGTATTCTTTTGATTAACAGAAAGTCAAGTGTTTGGGGGCCTTAAAGATATGGTGGTGTCACTAGCCTAGATTCCAGCCAAAAGTTTGGTAATGGATGTAGTGGTAGAAGATATACCTACTAGGTTTGGAATGTTACTATCTAGGTCATGGGGGACTAAATTGGGTGGTGTTTTGAAACTATATTTTTCTTATGCTGTCATACCAATTTTTGGTGGGGAAGAAAGGAGGTTGTATAGAGAAACAAGATTTTTTAGAAAAATCACAAATAATGAAGCAAGTAATTCACCTGTATATAGCCAGGAAAAAGATGAATTTTCTTGTTTCATGTTGCATGACAATGTAGAATTTGCTGAAGATAACCGAAGGCAACTTACTTCAGCCTATGTAAATACAAAGATGCAAACAGAAGGGGTGTGGAAGTGCTTCTTTGATGGAGCCTATTCTAAAGAAGGAACATGTGCTAGTTTCCTTTCACAGGATGAACAGATTCAAGATCACAATATTGGAACCCAGAAGGAGCCCAAGCTTGTAAAATTGTTCAAGGAAGTTTCACTTAATTATAAGGAGAGATATATTAAGCTTTTCATGAAATACACTAATGTTTTGGCTTCGTCCTATGTGGATCTCAAGAAATATGAGAAAAGCATGTTTAGCAGAGTTGGATGCCCTGTCAAAGTCATAACAGACAATGCTCAAGTGTTCAGTTCAAGTAAGTTTGTTGCCTTTTTTCAAAAGTATAATGCTATTTTATCTCATTCAACTGCTTATCATCCATAGGGAAATGGATTGGTTGAATACACTAATAAAACTTTGATGAGAATCATGAAGAAAACTACTACAGAGAATCTTGATGGTGAAACTCTAGAGGTGTCTGTCAATGGGCAGTACCTCAAGCAATATTTCCAGTTCTGAAGCTCAAGCATCCTATCATTGTAGATACCGAAGTGAATTCAGTGTACAAATTCCATAGAATTTGAATTGTTTAAGCAATATATGACTCCATGCACGAGGAGAAGGCACTGATCTATGGTTCTTAGTTCTCCTTAGGTAGAAGCACTATCCCCAGGTGGAGACAGATGTTGTAGTATTCATTGTCACTTGAAGTTACTTGATAGTATTTAAAAAGAAAAATAAACAAATAAGTAAATAAATAAATACAAAAAATAAAATTTTATGTATGTAATTATTTAAAAAAAATCAAAAGACAATGAGCCCGACCCATTTTCTAAAGGTCATGCAGATTCAAGAGGTGTGATCAAGTGATAGCTTGATAAGTATGTTGAGGTGCGCTGTGGGGAATCAATGAGCATGAATATTAATTAAAGTTAAACCCCCATAGTTGACCGTGATGTTAGCATGGTTGACCACAATGTGTGACCTGAAATTACTGCGGGTATTCAACCTCGTTGAAGCTCTCGTTCATTCTTTACCCCCCCCGAATGTGAGAAACATGTGAGAAGATCTTGGCTGTATAATCAACAGGTCACGAATCTGACGGTAATCATGCGGTTAACTAGAACAGGTTTTATTTCGGAAATCAGATGCGATGATGTATGAAATATAGTTTAATTCGTTGAAGTCTAGGCTAATAGTAGCCGTCCATCGAAAGAGATGGGATCCAATGGATATCGGGTCAAAAAGTAATCGAGTTTTATCTTTAAATTTGGGCCCAATAAATCATTAACTCGTAGTTTTATTTCCTATCTGGTCCGTATGGGTGTCAAAGGGGCATTGAAAAAGTGGATGCGATAAGGTTTAGTTCAACAAGTTTAAAGTTTTGTTGAGTTCCGAAGGATCAGGTCATTTATTGAATGTGTGATTGGATGGTGATCATGCATAGCTCAGGCAGACATGATAATTTTACAAACGAGAGTCTAAATCCTTTTTAGTTCCATGGTTTCTTAGTGTTTCCTCCAATCAGAGCACTCCTGATATATATGTGGGCCCAAGTTCACACATGGAGTTCTTCTAATGTTGGAGTTTGCTGTGTTAAAATAGTCTAATTGTCATCAAGACATGTACAAGGTCACAACTTGCAGAATAACACTCAGACCATATACTCCAACCACCGATTCAAACAATGAATAGCCATTACCTATTAATTTTTGTTACTTCCTGTTACTTTATTTTCTTGAGAATGTGGTGTCTTTTAGCATATATGTAATATTTTGTAATAACTTTTACTTTAGATAGTTAGGAGAATAGTTAAGTAGTTTGATAGTTTTGGTGATTACCAACTATCTCATAATGTATAAAAAGAAGAAAATTTACAAAGAAGGGGTTTGAACTTGGGAGAACCTAGAGACTAGGACACTGCATTCTTGATAAAACTGTTGATTAATGATAGAATCAGAAGTTTTCCACACATTGTTGGGTATGATTTTGTGACTTCTCTGTTATGTGTCATCAAACATTTTCTTCCTTTAAGTATGGTAATGAAGTTGCAGGTCTTTATTTTCTTATGTAATTGAAGTTAAAATCCCTTAAAAGAGCGCTCCCATACTTGAAGTTCCCACCTCTGCAATTCTTCTAAGTTACAGTTAGTAGTTTCTGTGTAAGACAACATATTATCTTTAACTTCTTCAACTGTCACAGGTAGCAGATTTTGTGTAAAACATCATATTGTCTATGACTTCTTCAAGCTTTCTTCATTCATCATTTATATTCATAAATCAAATGGCATTCTGAGATTTTCATGTCACCTAAGTATTGAGGGTTTAAAACCAAGTCTTTCAGGTCTTTCATTTGAGAATAAAACATACAATTAAGTGACAAACAAGTGACAATAATTATAAACATTAATGTCCTTTGCACAATTACTACATAGCTAGGAAATTGGTTTCTTAAGGGACAACAAAAGACATGCACAATCTTTGGTAAAATGTGAATAAGTTAATTATGAAATTCATTGATTCCTTTCA
This sequence comes from Pinus tabuliformis, assembly GCA_031772625.1. Classification (NCBI taxonomy): domain Eukaryota; kingdom Viridiplantae; phylum Streptophyta; class Pinopsida; order Pinales; family Pinaceae; genus Pinus; species Pinus tabuliformis. Next base: position 1,372,804,553 of record CM062820.1, read on the forward strand.
TCTATGAGGTTGTGATGTGTGCAAGTCTTGGAGTAAGGCCTTACCAATGAACCATCAGATGGGCATGAGCTCACAATTAGTACCTTAAGGTGAAGCATGGAGTTTCAAAGCAGAGTAGATGAGAAGCCATGGAAATTAGGGTGTGGAGTCCTAAATCCAATAAAGATAAAGACGTGGAGTCTTGTATCTATAATAAAATGTTTACGGTGTAGAGTCCTAAATATTTAAAAAGATCAAGGTGTGGAATCTTGGATCTTTAGAGTAGATCAGGGCTTAGAGTCCTCAATCTACTAAGGCATGAAGATGCATGAAATAGGGGTATGAAATCCCTATTATCCGGAAGAAAAATACCACTCATAGGAAGCTCAAGGATGGATTTACTTAATAAAACCTATTTTCATTCAATCCAAGAGTGAGTTTCTAAAAATAGAAAGTCATATCTAGCATCTCAAGCATGATTTTCCAAAAATAGTAAATCACCTTACATAAAATGGAAATCAAGTATATTTGAAGGAAAATCACTTAACTTATGATTAATCAATCCTAATCATTCAATCTTGAATTAATCCTCAATATTATTAATATTATTAATATTATTATTATGTTTTATGAGATAATGATATTATTATTAAAAGAGAATTACAAGTCATCTTCATCTCCTCAATCACTTCACAGTTCTCTCCCTGATGAATCTATGGCTCTATGTAAATCTCTCTCTTTCAATAATACATTACACTCTTTTTTATGCACTCATCAAAGAATGTCATATTCCTCTTCAACTCATTAAAAACATGTCATAAAAGATTCCTCTTATGCTCTCTTTAATGCTTAAGTTACACTATCATTAACTAAGGCATGTGTACCTCTCCTTAATGGCATGAGTTACACTCCTCTAAATGGAATACAATCCATGAATATTACTACTCCTTTATGACAAGAATTTGTTGCTTCTCCTATATATGTGTCTCATGTATTCTCACTTAGAGGGAGGGAGGTGCATTGTGATACCAAGAGTTGGAGAGATTTGAAAAATATTATGAGAGTGAGACTTGGAGAGTAGCCAATTTCTTTCGAAATGATTTTGAAATTCCTAATCTAAATTAATATGAAGCTCTACTTGGTGGAGTTGACCATGAGTGGTGTTCGGAGGAAGTGAAACTTATCTTCCTTATCTTTCCTTGGATTTCTCTCTACTATTGTATTTTGGTATTGTTTGTCCATTGCAAGTTTACATGAGTTGACTAAAATGCCATGTTATCATAATTTTGAGTTTTTTTTCTCCATGTATAGTTGTAGAGGAAGTTTTCAGACTAAGTGTTTGAAAAAGTGATAAATGAGATAGTAGGAATGTTTTGTTACTTTTCCACTCAACATTAGGGGGTATCCGTGCCATTTTTCCATTTAACCCCCTCTTTGATTCCGAAAAAGTACTTTGCAAAACCCAAATCGAAAGTCTGGGAGATTTTCCAGATTGTTGATGTTAATTACATGCACCTATTTTCGAGTTTTTGATGAAAAATAAGATTGTTTAGTCCTTGTTTTCAGATGCCAACATTTGAAGTTTCAATTTATGAATTTTCTGAGTTGAATATGTTGAAGAAGAATCTCAAATTCATTGTTGCAAAGTGTTTGGAAAAATGCCTCAATGGTTGTAGATTGCATGCTTGCAAAGTGTTTGTCAAAATGCCTCAATGGATGTAGATTGCATGTTTGCAAAGTGTTTATCAAAAGACATGAATGGCTGTAGTTTTTGTTCATATATATTGTTGGAGTAAAATTCCTACTTACTGTCATGCAAAGTGTTTGTCGAAATATATGAATGGCTATAGTTTTTGTGCGTATAAATTGTTAGAGTAAAAGTCCTACTTACCATCATGAGAAGTGTTTGTCAAAAGACATGAATGGCTGTAGTGTTTGTGCATTTTAATTGTTAGAGTAAAAGTCCTACTTACCGTAGCTTTTATGTACTAGAAATTTATGAATAGACTATTTGATGTATGTAGCTTCCTATGTCTGCAAGTTTTTGGTATGAACATGAAAATTAACTTAATAATTTTTTGAAGTGTGAATAGAGAATAGGATTGTTGTTACTTTTATTATCTAAATATTTCATAAAAAAGAGGGTTGTTGGAAACAATTTTATAGTGACTTTCTGTAGGATGTTTTGTCCAAGTGAGCATAATAAGTTTTTCCTGAGCTGCATGAGTTCATGGGTGCATTCTTGTGCTTCAGTGACTGTGGAAAACAACTACATGTGCCCAATTTATGTAGTTTAATTGTTTTACATGACAATTTTTGAAGAATACCATTCTTTTGTATTAGTCACAATAGTTTCTTTTTTTTCAACATTCATTATATAATTCTCATGATTGCAACATTTCCTTAATAATTGGGATTAGGAATTTTAATTGATGAATTTGGAAATGTTGTTGGGTCAATATATTTTGTGATTCTATTTCATAAACATATCATATTTATTAGGTTTATTGATGAAGAGAGACATATTCTTCCCTCAGTCACCTTGCTATAGGTAGGTTAATACTCATACACTTATATGTTATTTTTGTAAAAGAAATATAGCACTTTTTTGGTTATGATATCAAGAGTCAATAAATGAAACTTATTTAGCATAATCTAGGAAATCAAATAGGTTGATCTAGCTTAATTTTCGCACATGGAATTATGGTAGAATTTATTTCCACTCTTACTTAGAGCTCATGTATAAGTATGAAAAGAGCACATGTTATTATCTTTTAAACCAGAGAGGAAATTTTTTTTGTAATTGGTCTTAAGGGAAAGTTATCACTGACTTCTTATGTTGTATTCTTACATTGAAATAGTTGAAGGAACATGATTACATGATAGCTAAGTTAGTCATATTTTTTTTATTTTATTTATTTATTTATTTATTTTTTCTAGTTAAGACTAACCTAAGTACCCACGGGGGATTTCAACCGGTGACCTATCGCAAGGAGTTCCTTAACAAGGCACCCATTCACCATCAATCGAAAGCCCCGTCGGTAGCTAAGTTAGTCATATTATGAGTAAAACAAAAATAAAATAAAAATAAAAATTGAGTAATAGCATTCAATGTGACCTTTACTTCACTATACTCTTGATTGTTGGTAAGGTGGGACCTTATAGTTCCTGGGCAATATGTTTCAAGTTGGGAGAAGTAAATATAAATGTAAAATGTTGAACAAGTTCCCCATACGAAATCTACAGTACGATGGTATTTCGATATATGATAATTCTTAGAGGATCACACCTTTCCCACACATTTATTGAACACACAAAATAAGGAAATCCTCTAAAAATATCTACCTTATTAGCTTATTTATGGAGTGATTTCAAGAAATAAACACAATAATGTCCTGCTAAGATTCCTTGAGCCTCAAGACACAGATAGGATACTAAAAGGTCTACACGATGGACCAGTAGAATGTCACTATGTGGGTGACACAATTGCGCATAAATAATGAGGGCTAGTTCTTATTGTCAAACATTATTCAAAGATGCTCATTATTATGTTCAAAAATTCCCAAATTGTCAGGGATGTGTGCGTGGAGATCATAAGTCAGCCATCCCACTGCTACCAATAGCAGTCAAGGAGCCATTCCAATAGTGGAGACTAGATTTTATTGAAGAAATATTTCCACATTTGTCAAAGAAACACTGATACATTCTAATAGTCAAAAATTATTTTACTTGTGGGACACGAAAAGTTCCTTTAAGACAATTTAATGACCAGGAAGTCATCCACTTCTTGAAGCAGAAAATTATAACCAGGTTTCCCGTTCCTACATCTCTTTTATTTGTTAATGTGACATATTTGTATTTGTTGAAACTCTATGAATTCACATTAGAAAATGGTATTGTATTAAAGCATGCATCTAACTTTTACCTACATGGAAATGGTTTAATTGAATCAACAAAAAAAAATCTTATATGCATTATCAAGAAAAGCATTTTCTCTGAGAAAAGGAATTATCACAATGATTTAACGAATTCCCTATCGGCTGACCGTGTAATTCCTAAGTGTTCCCTGAAAGCCTCAGCATAATTTATGGTCTAGGGCGAAGAAGTTATCTTGCCTATAAACCTATATCTCCTAGCTTTGAAACTCGACCAAGAGTTTGAAGGTATACCTTTCCTTCTGGCTCAAAGTAGAATAGACTCTTTACTTAAACATAAGGAAGGAAGGCTCAAAGCCAAAGAAATATTTTTCATCTATCAACACCGTACTAAGCATTGGGTCGACAAGAAATATTAAGGGTCAAAGATTTTTGATTTGGGTGAGTTATTATTAAAGTGTGGTAAAGCCCATGAAGATAAAGGCTGACACACAAAGTTGCAACCTTTGTCAATTGGCCCTTTAACCATCAAGGAAAAGATCAACCATAATGATTTCAATCTAAAATTCTTAGATGGGAGGGCTTGCTGTAGTGTTTTCTTCTCAAACATGTATGAAAAGAACCCACTTAAGATTGTTGATGAAAAAAAATCTAAGAAATATAAATGGATGTTAAACATTGTAGATCTGCAATAACTGATAGAAACAAAACCTGGCAAAGTCTGGATCTATGCCACAATCATAGTTAAGAAACAAAAAGAAAGAGTAATAAATCCAATCATCCAATGGAAACCAGATATGTAAAGAATAATTTTATTATAAGACCTATGAAGGGAACAAATAAATGTTACCAGTCCCCCTCTATGGGATGGGTTCTTGGCTATCCTCAAACGTCTTCAGCTCGTATAGAGTCTCTCTCCTCTATAATGCATAAACCCAACAAAAATATTGTGTGCGACAATGAAAATAATCAGAGTTACAATAGTGAGTGTAACAATGAAAATAATGAAAAGTGAATAATGAATAAAAAACCCTTCCGTTTATAACAAAATATTGAGTTATCCTCGAATAATAAGCAATAATATAATATTATTAATCCCATTCTTGGAATAACCACTTGGAATATTTTTTTATATTTGGTTAGGAGGGAAAAAGTATTTAAACTTTTATTTAGAAATAATAAATAAATAAATGATTTATTTGTCATCTCAAGCAATTAGTTAAGGAATAATAGACAAATAAGGATTTATCTAATTATTCCTAATGGATTTAGTCAAATTTAAGAAAGAATAATAATTAATTAGTGATTAATTAGTTATTCCTAGAGAAAAATAAGATTAATAATGATTTATCTATTTAGTTTTCATGATTGGGTCAAATTTGACAAGGAATATTAATAAAACAATTGTTTAATTAATTATTCCTAGAAGACAATCAAATAAATAATGATTTTATAATTATTCTTGATGGGTTTAACTATAAATTACTTAACAAAGGTGGTTTATTAAGTAATTTCTCACAGTCAAAGCAATTTTACTATTGTAAAATTGGCTTTACAGAATGTACTTCGATCCATCTAGTAAATTATGCTATATGATCAACGTTTTGGTGATAACGGGATTTCCCCCCAATGTATGACTGTTAGGAGCAAAACATATGACCGAAGTACATTGTAAAGACACAATCACTTAGACAACACAAGGGAGTCAAGGGGAGAGAGATAGACCAAGGAAGATGAATTAAAAGAGATGGGGACAGAGGGGGCGAGACTAATGCAAGTCTCCTTTTATGTTGTGGTACCAGACCTCAATGAGGTGGGGGAGGCATACCCACACCTGAAATGATAACTTAGTACAAGAATAATAGTTCACCTAGAAATATAAAATTGAGAAATAAAGTACATGCTGAATGGTACATGACATGCTTGCATAAAAGAGCCAGAAAATAATACAATGTGTCCTATATACTAATGCACCTGGTAAGAACATCAGCCATGACTGAATACAATAACATCTAAGTACATGAGATACAAATCCCCTTCCCTAAAGAAATGGGTGGGAGGGAGGATAGAACAACCAGAGAAGCCCTGTTGAACAAGGAAGGGATATGAAAAAATGAATGGATCATCTGGAGGAGATGTGCATATAATGAATATTGCGATCGGTAGGAACTAAACCCATCAACTTTGCAGAACTGCATATGAGGCTGTGACAGAGTAGGTATGCATTTGAGCATGTGGGGGGCTACTTGAAGGTCCACCCTCTCATGAGGTCTAAAACGTCTCACACATAACTAGGAATCACTGGTACAATCTACTGCATCACTCGAACATCATGTGTATGGATCACGAACATGAAATGACCAAGTCAAAGGGAAACAATGAGACCCTCTACTCAATCCAATGTGCAGAACAAGAACGGAAGCCAGAACTGAGATACACCACCCTCTAGGCCAGTCTTCTAGAATAAATGCATTGATGTTGACAGAATAGGGCCCGCAATAGATGAGGGAATGAGGATCCTTGACAAAATCACGGGGGAAAATAGTAATGTGACTGATGCACTGACACCAAGGATAATGGGGAAAATGGGACTGAGAGACAAGGCAACTTCCCTTCTTGGAGCATAAAGTGGATGGTTGAATTGGTAGCAACTGACTCAACTTTGGAGGGGATGAGGATAGTATGACTGGAGGCCAAAATGGGCAACACAAGATGAACGGTATGAAAATATGGATGGAATAATGTGAAATTATATAATGGGTCATGCAATAGAGTCCAAGACTACAAGGGTGGCTCATCATAGATGCTCTAAACAAGGGTGACACGATGACGCTGCCACACAGAGTAGGCCCATTGAGGACCATTAAAACATGCGTAGATGATGGTTACTCATGGTGAAAATTGACATATGGTATGACAAGTATTAAGAGGAGGTGGATCTCAAAGTAAAAGTGTCACTTTATGACGAAATTATCTTTTGAGAGGTGACGAAGCGACCTTCTTGAAAAAATGGTTTCTGGGTGAAGTGTCAAATCATCAAAAATAGAGGAAGACCCATTTTAGAGCTCAGTGAGAAAAGTGATGTTGATGGTTCATCAAACTAAGCTATGGTCTAGTCACAATGGGCGATAGAAAAATTATGGATTTTTCTATGAAAGGATGTTTCCCTCCAATTTGGAGAGGAGGAAAAGGCCCTAAATCTTGTGGAGATTGTAGTAGACCAACCAACCATCGGAATCAGGATTTGTGACTTTTAGATAGGTGGCCTTACTCATCTCTTGAATTTCGCTGGTTTATTTCTTGATTTTTGGCACCTGGTAGCTCCATTAGATACCCTTGCCCTTGCTCATGGTCGCATCTCACTTTTTGGGTCTAGAAGTTCGATCTGGCGAGAAGGAAACAACTACAAACCTATGAGCTTGCACTTTATGGGCTGAAAACTACGATTTGTGGCTAGAGGAAAGGTTGGTATGCTGGCTTGATGGGGGATCTAGGCTGATCAGTGCATACAATTGTTTTCTTTTCTTTACTAACAAGACATGTGGTGTTTGGCAAGCATTGTAGAGCTAAAAATGAACTGGCATGAATGAGACTTGGAAACTCTTCGATCTGAGATCCAGGGGGATGGGGTGGTTTGAGGGGCATTGGCTCGTTATGAGGTTCTCAAGTTGGTAGAGAACCCATTGATGAGGGTAGGTGAGCCCTTGCTATCAAGAATTGTGAGCTATTGGGATTTAGACTAAGAGGTCTTTGCCATATAGGGGCACAAGATCAAGCTCACATTACAAGATATTTACTTTTCGACTAGACTAACTCCCCTCGGAGTGGTGGGGGATATTCATCTAGTGTTACCTTGTGGGACGAAAATTATTGAGTTCATGGAGCGCCATTGTCGACGGGGTATTCGTGTCAAGGGCATGAATATCTTGCTTGTTTATCTAGAGATGCTAGAGACATAGGATGTTGTCGTAGCTATGCTATGGGTCTTGGGTATCCAGGCATTTAACCACATCACTGGTGGGCAGATGCTATTAGTTGAGAGTGTTTTGGCTAGGGCCTAGTATGGGTGGGCCTGGATGATGCTGTTGTTAGTGAAATGTTAATTGCGTCTTTGCAAGAGGCAAGTGAATCATCACTGCACTTTTGGTACACTACTATGTGCATTCCTCTTTGAGAAGACACCAGCTATCCATCCTCATGTATAGATCCAAGATGGGAACCGACAGGAGCCCAGGATGTGCTGCTGGGGGTAGCTACCACGGAGAGAGGGCGGGGGGGGTCAGACTGGTGTTTCGACCCGAGTTTTTTGCACATTGGGGTCAAATTCTACTTTACATTGATGATTAACCTTATAGCGCGATGAACTATTAAAGGGATCCTGACTTTCCACTTCTGCCCAGGTGAGCATGGGGACCAAACATTAAGTGTTAAGTTTCTATGTTTTATGGTGAATTTTATATTTCTATCACATGTATATGGTGCTAACTGTGAAATATGTTGTATTCAAACATAACACCAGTGAAGCTAGCAAGATATGTGGGCTAAGCCGCAACACATAGGGCTGTAGATCGAGTGACATCATCATCACAATAGGGTCTAGATGATATTGCACTACTTGCTGATTTGCATCATAGGTTTGATGCACTTTTGATCGGGCTTTCAGAGCATAGATGGAATGACTTAGATGTTCGATACATATATGAGTGCATCGGTCTTCCTTCAGAGTTGTGAGCTATCATACGACGCATGGCAATGGCCGGTCAGGCAATACATGATCTATGTGTAGGTGGAGAAGATCCTTTGGCATGAGATCTGCTGGACAGTGACTAGATGCAGGGACATGTGGGTCCCTTTGATTGTGATTTTTGTAACATGCTATGGGCATGTTGGATGTATTTAGAGATATGGCTCCAAACACTTTTATGATACATAATATGATTATGCATTTTATATGACGATGGTGTTTCACCATTTGTTTTGTTTATGGTTGTCTTCTATGGTGTAGATGTCATAAATGTCAATCTAGAATGTTGCTTGCAATGGTATCTAGATAGTGATTTTGGGCTTGAGGCACATGACTGAAAGTAATGGTTTCAAATTCATGTACCAATAGCTTCACTCGTAGATATTTTCTAAATAGGACTTGGCTATGCACATGATACACACCATTCAATTGCATGAAAAGTAGCAAGGAATCTAAATGAACATGACGATGAAGGATGTGATGAGCAAGGGCATCAACTAACAAACCTATCACTGCATAATATTCAGCTTGATTATTGGTGGCAAATCCAATGCACACACTATTTGAAAGGACTAACGTATACAAGGGGGTAAAAATGGTCGAGGCTGCCAAGGCTAGATTCTAAGATAAGCAACTTGCACTGTTGGCATGACCAATATACAGTGTGGATGATGGATCCATCTAAAAGGTGCAAAAGACAACTGATGAGACGATGCAATCTACCTACCTTGATGGCATAAATAAAGACACACAAATCAAATGGATTTTCTTTGAGCAGAATTTCCTGAGGTAAAGCACTTAAGAAGGAAATGGCCTTCAAAATCCTTTGAAGAAATTCCCCCCTTAATTAATGGTAGGGGTAATCAGGGGTAGACATAGCTTCCATGGTGTCCTCATTAGGCTAGGAGATAGGAGGACGTGGGGAAGAAAGACTACATGATGCAGAAGAATTACCTGGTGTGTCAACTTGAGAAATAAGGTTCACATAAGCATTGTCTGGAATGGTAGACGATGAAATGGTAGATGGAGGATATACTGATGTTGAGGCCTAGGATTCTATCGGAAGAGGTTCGACAAATGCACACGCAAAAGACTCAGAAAGCTTTTCTTACGTGGAACTCAAGGATGACGACAGGTAAAGAATGGGTCCTGTGGTGTCTGTCATCTCGACATCAGGGGGAGGAATCACAATAGTAGGGCTAGAATCTACCTGTTCTGGTTGACTGGTGGTACCAAAATGTTATGCTCTTAACCTGCAAAGCGATACCCAAACATAGAATTTGTGAAGAAAAGATACCGAGAACACAAAATATGCGAAGAAAATATACCCAGAGCACAGAATAGCAATGATTTTATTATCCAGAGAGAAATGTTCACAGGCCTCTTCGAGGGGGCAACCTCCAATAGAAAAACAAGACACAATACTCCTCGCAGGGAGTCTCTATCCTTTATATATGACTCATACATGCAATACCATGAGCCAATATCGTGGATTTTATTAATACCATCTATCTAATACTACCGCCCATTTACCATCTAACTAATACTACCGCCCATTTGCAACTAACTGTGGTCCCGTCATTAATTGCGGGTTAACCACTTACAATTATTAATATGGGCTTTATTGACTCTTGACTATGACGTGATCCCATGACATAAATAAGGGGGTTAGGGTGGGACCCTAACATGCCCTCCCCCTTAAGACTAGCCTTGTCCTCAAGGCTGAAGCTGCGGAAACTGCTGAAGAATAGCAGCTGGTTCCCAAGTTGCATCTTCCAGCGAGGTGTCTTTCCATTTGACTAGGACCTCCTTAATCACGCGGCCATGCAGGTGCTTGTCTCGTGTGTCTAGAACCTGTTCTCGTTGAAGCCAGATTGATCCTTCTTCATCCAATTCAGGTAGACTGGTTTGAACTCGGCAATTGTTCCCAATCACTTTCTTGAGGCACGATACATGGAAAACTGGGTGGATTTTTGCTGTAGGTGGCAAAGCCAGCTTGTAAGCCACTTCTCCAATGCGCTGAAGTACTTGATATGGTCCGTAGAATTTTGGAGAGAGCTTTTGACAGCCCTTGTCTTTGAGTGATGTTTGCTTATATGGTTGCAGCTTCAAAAAGACCTGATCCCCTTCTTGAAATTGGCGCTCTGGGCGATGTTGGTCAGCCTGTTGCTTCATACAGTTCTGAGCTTGATGAAGATTCTCGCGCAAGTGGGCCAGCATGGTTGCACGGTGTTGTAAGAGTTGATCCACTGCTTGTACTTTGGAGCACCCCGTGAGATAAGAAGTAGGGGATGGTGGAAGTTGTCCATAGACTGCTTCATAGGGAGTCATTTTGGTGGTGGCATGATAGTTGGTGTTATACCACCATTCCGCCAGAGGTAACCACTGTGCCCAAAGGTGTTGTTTTTCTGAAGTGAAACACCTAAGGTAGGTTTCTAGACATTTGTTGACGGCTTCGATTTGACCATCTGTTTGTGGATGATATGAAGTACTGAGTTTGAGTTGAGTGCCTTGTATTCTAAAGAGCTCCTGCCAAAAATTACTGGTGAAGATTGGGTCGCGGTCGGATACAATCGAAGTGGACATGCCATGCAATTTGAAGATTTAATCCATGGAAGTTTGAGCAACCAAAGTAGGTGTGAATGGTTGGGGTAGAGCGCAGAAATGAGCATACTTCGATAGTCGGTCCACAACCACCATGATGACTGATTTGTTCCCAGACTTTGGAAGACCTGTAATGAAATCCATGGAGACCTCCATCCAAATTGACGCCGGAATGGAAAATGGTTGTAATGTGCCTGGTGTGTTGACGGTTTCCCCCTTGTGGCGTTGACAGACGTCACATTCTGCTACAAAAGTAAGGATGTCCTATTTCATGCCGGTCCAAAAAAATGATCTTCTGGTGCGAGCGTATGTCTTCTGAAAGCCCGAATGTCCTGCAATGGGAGAGGAGTGCAATTCTGCCAAAATGCGACTTTTGAGGGTGGATGTTGGTGATATGACGACTCTGGCCTTGTAGCGAAGAATATCATTCTACCACGAGTAGCCCTTGCTGGAATTAGGATCTGCCTGTAATTGAGAAATGAGTTGGGAGAGCTCAGGATGTGAAAACCATTCCCCGCGAGCCTCTTCAATCCAGTCTGGAATGGGGAGGGAGACTGCGAGCAAAGTACTTTCCTCCTCAAATTGGCGTGACAATGCATCTGCTACCCTGTTGTCTTTCCCTTTCTTGTAAATGATCTCATAATCATAACCCAGCATTTTGGCTAACCATTTATTTTGTTGGGGGGAAGATAGGCGTTGCTCCAAAAAATATTTAAGACTGTGATGATCTGTGCGGATTTGGAAACGTCGCCCCAACAAGTAAGGTCGCGAGGTCTCAACTGCATGTAAGATGGCCATCATTTCCTTCTCATAGGTAGATTGGCCCAATTTCTTCCCACTTAGTTGTTGGCTGGTGAAGGCCAATGGTCACCCTTCCTGCATTAAGACTGCTCCAATACCTGTTCCCGAAGCATCAGATTCAATGACAAATGTTTTGGTGAAGTCCGGTAGTGCTAAGACCGGAGTGGAACACATGGCGGTTTTGAGAGCGGTAAATGCCTGTTGTGCTTCTTCGTTCCAGAAGAAGGAATTTTTCTTGAGAAGTTGCATCAGGGGCTTCGCTATGCAGCCATAGTTGCGGACAAATTTACGATAATAGCCTGTGAGACCCAAAAATCCTCTCAAGCTTTTCAAGGTCTTAGGTTGAGGCCATTCTTGCATTGCCTGGATCTTTTTGGGATCAACCTTGACACCTTCACGGCCCACAATGTGGCCTAAATACTCAACTTCTTCCATGCCAAATGCACACTTAGACATTTTGACAAATAGTTTATGCTTGCGGAGCAGTTGCAAGAGGATATCTACATGCTTAAGATGTGCCGCCCAAGTGCCACTATAGATGAGGATGTCATCGAAGAAGACCAGGACAAATTTTCTGAGATATGGTCTGAGGAGGTGATTCATAAGGCTCTGAAAAGTAGAGGGGGCATTACAGAGACCAAATGGCATGACCAAGAACTCATAATGGCCTTCATGAGTTCTGAAAGCTGTCTTGGGAATGTCAACTTCCTTCATGCGAATTTGGTGGTAGCCTGAGCGAAGATCCAATTTAGTGAAGAATTGAGCCCCATTGAGTTCGTCCAGCAAATAGTCAACCACTGGGATGGGAAATTTATCTTTGACTGTTAACTTATTGAGGGCCCTGAAGTCTGGACACATCCGCCACTCTTCATCTTTCTTGAGGACCATGACGACTGGAGATGAGTAAGGACTAATACTAGGACAAATGACACCTGCTTCCAACAATTCCTTGATGATTTTTTCTATTTCATTCTTTTGGGTGAATGGATGTCTGTATGGCCACATATTTGGGGGTTGGGCCCCTGGGACCAATGTGATGCTATGATCATGTTCCCCTCGCAAGGGTGGAAGTTCATGAGGTTTGTCAAAGACCGTCCGATGTTTATTCAAAATCTGTTGCATCTCAGGATGAATTGGCGAAGACATGGTATCTACTACCTGGATGGCATTAAATTGAGCTACTACTCCATGATGGCCCTTTTTTAACAATTTTTCCATACGATGTGAGCTTATGATAGAAGGGGCTCCCGCTTGTAGCCCACGGAGGGTATGTGTGTAGTCGTTCTTCTTAAAACTCATATATAACTCCTGGAAATCCATTGTGATTGGCCCAAGAGTGCGGAGCCATTCCGCACCTAGGACAATGTCGCAACCCCCCATGTGTATTGCAAACATGTGGGTTTTCAATTGATAATCCCCCATTTGAATTTTGACATTTTCACAGTGACCTTCACATTTCATTGTGCCTCCATCTGCAATCTGGACTTGGAAGTTAGAAACTGCTCGGACATAACAATGTGCTGCTTCAGCGATCTTTTGGTGGATGAAATTATGGGTACTTCCACTATCAATCAAAACTATTACTGGCCGATGTTTAAGAAAACCCCTGATTTTGAGAGTTTGAGGTGAAGAAATTCCTGCTAATGCATGTAGCGAAATCATTGGTTCATCAGATACCATCTCCTGTTGGTTATCTTCTTCGGTCGCCTCCAGTTCCTCAAGTGGTGGATCTTCCTCGGTGGAGCTGTAGTCAGTGGCATCTATTTGAAAAAACTTGTGCTCTTTGCATTTATGACCCGGGGAATATTTTTCATCATAGTAGTAACATAGTCCTTGCTTCCTTCTTTCGGCCATTTCTGCAGGTGACACCTTTTGAATCTTAAGTGTTTGGGTCATACTGGGAGCCTGTGAGGGACGACCTTTAGCGGGAAAGTTGGGGCGGCTGGATTGAGCTGTTAATGCCCGTTCCACCTTACGGGCTACCTGGCAAGCCTCGTTCCATGTGGGGGGGTGGTGGAGTAGAACCTGAGCTTTGATGGCTTCTTTAAGACCGCTGATAAAGCATTCCATGTAGAATTCATCTGTGAGACCCTTAGTGCGGAAGGCTAAGGCTTCAAAAGCGGTAATATATTCATCCACTGTACCCGTCTGTCGGAGCTTAGTGAGATGCCCCAAAAAAGAGTCTTCCTGTTCAAAGCGATTTCGAAGAGCTTTGGTAAATTGGCCCCAATTCTGAAATTGTCCATTGCAACGCTGATACCATTCCTTCCATTGCCATCATTCACTGTCCAAGTACATGGTGCCCACCATAAGCTTAGTCCCCTCATCTATGATATGATTCAATTGAAAATACTGCTCCATTTGTGCTAGCCATGCGGACGTGTGAGAACCGTCAAATTTATGCATATCCAACTTGGGAGGTCTCTAATTGGGTGGTGGATGGGTGTGCCAGACGTGAGGAGAGTGGCTAGACTCCCCCTCATGGTATTCATGACCCTTATACGCCTCCTCGTGGGCTGGCTCCTTGCCCTTGTCCTGTAGTAGGCAATCTAATCCTTTAATATGATTTTCAATCCTTTCCACCGCAGAGTGGAGGGAGTGCACATCTTCTTCTATTTTTTCTATCCTTTCATTGGCCATTGCTTGAGCGCGAGTTTCTACCATACACCCGTCTGACGAAAATTTGGGACCGCCAAATTTTTTTTTACTAAGAATTGAATGGTACCACCTTGCTCAGCTCGTCGTCCTGATTCTGATGGGCTAGGTCACCAATAAGCGCCCTAGAAGATCTCAGACTCTTTCTTTTTTTTTTTTAATTTTTTTTTTAATTTTTTTTTTTTTATTTTGGAAAACTCCTAACGGAGTTTTACTCCTTTCTGATCAATACTGCAGTCGCCAAATCCTCAAAATGTCAATGCCACCAAAAGTCATGCGAAAATTATATCCAGGTACAGGAACCCTTTCCAACTACTCCGATCTGGCGAATCTGGGAGATCTGAATGGTGGAACAACTGCTGCTGCTGATCTGGAATATCCGATCTGGTGGATCTGAGAGATCTGAATGGTGGAACAACTGCTGCTACTGATCTGGAATAGATGATGTGTGATCCCTCGAGACTGTTGGATACCTATACCAATAGGTTTCATATTTCATGATTGGCAAGAGAAAGTCCAAATATGCTCTGCTTTGAGTTCACAAAGATCCCATATTTCCTAAAGAGCAAGAAGGTGTGTAAAGTGTTTCAAACGTTGATGACCCTATTACAAATTTTGATGGATGATCCAACAGTTTAACCTGGATCATGCCATGTTTCAATTTTGTGTTATAGAATAGAGAAAGAAGTCTGTCCAAACAGCCTAATCTTGGCAGACAAGTAGTTTAGGTAGAGAAGAAAAGGTTTCCAATAGCTCAATCTGGGACCTTGGAAGAGATAAGGTTAGAAGTAGATAGAAAAGAATAAACAAAAAGCCAAAGAAAAGAAAAGGCAAGTAAGGGTTTGCAAGTCCAAGTGCACCCTCCAAGGAGAAACAAAAAATGCTAGGTAAGCAGCTGGGTAGGTAGTTGGGGTTGCAGAAAGGTATCCCTATCATTGCAAGGTGGTGATGGTGGGCAGCAAGGCAAGAGATTAACAGCTGGGAGCATGACTAACCTCCCTCTCCCCCTTCATTTCATTACTAACATTCCCTTTCTTTTAGCTGATATTTATGGAGAAAGATCATGGTTTTTAGGTGGTTCTGGTTCATTCAGAAGCCACATTTCTTGTCTAAAATCTTTTCATTTTGATCTACTCTCAAAACTAAATCAATTTCATATAACCTCAGTGAGATCCCCTTCATTTGCTCCCTTCATTCATATTAACACTAATTCTATTGTATAAATCCTCATATCGCCTCTTCCCCTAATATTACTAACACCAAGGTGTATAAATCCCAAAATCCTATAAATACCCACCCCTTTGGCATTATAGCCAATAAAGTCTCGAGTCAGGGATCAAATGACACCAGGTCATGTTGATGAGCCTAGGCCAGCTACCTCCTCTCCTTCATAAGCTAAATTCCCCTATTTTTACCCCTTTGCACATAAAAACCCCATAAAGATCCTAAATCCCCACCTTACCCGCTTCAAAGGGCAAATAAGCATGAAAACCCACTTTTCCGCCCTATAGCCAAGGTTAGCGCATATAATGTTTTTTTTAAAATTACATTTGAAAATCATATAAAACCCGATTATATACCCCCGCCAGCTTCCGTATACAGCGCACATGTCAGCTCATCCGATGACCGTTAGATCAGACCCTCCAGATCTGACGGCCCTGGTCGTGTCAGAGTCTGTCCGACGCATGACAGTTAAACGTACTATCCCCCTGTCATCTCATTCGTCCGATCACCGTCCGATTATCCGCTGCAGATCCAACGGTTATCCTGATGTCGGAGCTCATCCGCTGTACGAGACTTATCTCCCGACGTCCGTATTTGAAGGACGTCATCCCACTGCTACGTGTCCTCACCACCACGCGTCGGAGGTACAGCCGATGGATACCGCCCCCGTACAAGAGGCGGTACGATATGAAACCATTAGCGGTTTCCAGATTCCCTCATCCCGCCTACCCACGTCATCACCGCATCAGCAACGCGTCAGCGCCCCGTCACCCAGGTACGCTGCCCCGTCGACCTCCCTGTCCCTGCCATTGCTCCACCTGTCCTGCCATGTCACCGCCACCGTGTACCAACCAGACAGCGCCACGTCACCCGATGACGTCAGCATGACGTCATCCGACCTTGACCCCACCAATGACGTCATGCTGACGTCAGCACGAATTCGCGCCAAAAACATAAAAAGGTCTATTTTAGCCAAAAGTTCGCGTTTTTTGGTCATTTTGTGTATTCGTCGTTATTCTGCTCTGCATGCAATCAACGTCCAAATTGTTTACCAACCTGCTAAACTGACCAGAAGACCTCCAGCGCACCAGTTCAACCTGCGGTCACGACCTCTGCTAGCTGTTTTACCAGGTATTCCTCATCATTCATCCTCTGTGCGCCTGCAATTATCTATTTAACGCTTTAAGAAGCTTAAAGGAAGCCGAAAATCAGAAATTTACTACTGAATTCCTCAGTAAAGCATTGAAGTTCCAATTATCACTTCGGAAAACACCAGCCGAGCCTTTTCCCAGTGGCATTCTGCTAAGAAACCAGGCCCTGTCTGCGCAATCGTGGCAGGCGCATTTGAAACCAAATTTTACCATTGAAAGGTGCCAGAAAAGCTAAGCTTCGCTATTAATTGCCATAAAGCAGCATTTCAACTGCTGCAGACCCTGCATTCACCTTTTCTCAGGCACTTTCACCCTTCTCGGCAAAGAAACTCTGTTGTTATTGATCTACATAAGTGACATAATCCCTAAGCAAAACAGAAACCTCAAAGGGAAGTCATGGACCCCCCTGTAGCTCCCATAGCCCTCAATGTGGCTCCCCTAAATGTTCCTAATAGAACATTTGACACCAGAGCATTGGCAGACCTGGACTACAAGATAGTAGAGGAAATGCTGAGCAGAAGCAGGTTCCATCTGCAAATATTAAACGAGATAAAGATCAAACATGAGAGGGGGACAGACATCCTGGGAATTTGGGAGTCATTCCTCCCAATATTCAAACTTCCTCAGGTTAATCAATTCCCTGAGCTTGTGCACATAGTTGCTGAACACTATGATGCATCCCAGAGAGCAGTGCTAGATGCTGAAGGTTCAATCCTGTTCCTCATTACCCCTGAAGCCATCAGGGAGATGTTGCAATTCCAGACAGAGCATAAGTTGGTCCCTCTGTCACTAGCTGATTTAATAGTACAGGGAGCCAGAACCACAGAGGCCCAAATCACTAAGGTCAACCAGCTCTTCATCAAGGCTGATACTTTGCAGTCTCCTCCCATCAACTGCGTTTACCTCAATCAATTGGGCCAAGACCTGGTTGACATGATCAGTCCCATCCTGGGATATGATTCAATAGAACATATTGATGAAACAGTTATACAAATGATGCTTATGTTCTCCCCAGGAAGGAAACCAATCCACTATGATTATGCAACATACATATCAGACAAAATGCATGAACAGTTGATGAATTTGCCAAGAGAAAGAGTGTTTAGGTACACCTCCTACCTATATCATCTGCTCATATACTTCCAGCATGATAAATTCTCCTTCCCAAAGAAGAGAGTAGATGCACAAGGCAATCTGAGATCAGTAGTGTATTGGACATCTGTTTTCCACATATCATGCTACTCTCCATACACCTACTGTGAGTTTATTGATCTTTTCATCCATCCAGCCTTGACTCTACTGATTGGTTCACCTCCTCCTAGACTGACAGAGGACATGAAAAGGTGCTTACATTTGTCAAAAGTATACAGTATTGGGGACTGGTATCTTTACCAACACCACACCGTCATCAGAATATATGGGTGTGAGTTACCCCCATTTAGACTACCCAAATTTGTGCCCATGAGGCTATTTGCCTTAGAATACTTCAGGCAGTTTGGCTATGTGGATATGTTCCACTTCTCAGGCAGAGGCAAGAAAGCACAGCTGAAAATCAAGAGCCAACTTGGCCATTTAGTCTACAATGAAAGGGATGAAGGGTGGAAGGAGGCAGATAGAATACTGGTGGGATTTGGTTTGAAGTACAGTTTTATATGGAAACCCTATGACCCCAACAACTTCATCACAATGAGGAGACTCAAATATAAACTGTCTGCTTACGGTCATCATAGCCTCCCCCAAATTGAAAAATATGCCAATCAAAGCAAGTGGAAAAGGGGAACTCTAGAAGAAGATATAACTCAAAAAGAGCTTGATCAAAGAGCTCTGAACAATCAAAAGAAGATGGCTGACCTTGAGTTTTATGCACAGGTCCCCTCACTGCCAAGCACACAAATTGGAGCAGCAGCCTCCTCTTCAACTACTCCACAGCAAACTACAAAAGTTGCTGGAAAAGTATCAGAAAAAGGAAAGGAAAAGGAAATGGAGGCAGAGCAAGAGCAACAACAGGAACAGCAGCAAAAACAAAGTCAGCAAGCACAAGAACAAGCAGAAGGGTTACAGCAAGGGCAACAAGAAGACATAGGACAGCAAGAGGAACAACAGCAAGAAAAACAAGGGCAGGAGCAGCCTGCCCAGCAAAAGGAAACAGTGGATACTCCTCAGACCACTGAACAAGTCATGCCTACAAGACAAGACTCTACATTTGATGCCTCGGTCCTCCAAACCCCTCAAAAGGAGGACACATTTGTCTTTAGGAAAAGGGAAAGAGAAACTCCCTTGACATCCTCTATCAATCAAGGAGAGAAAAGGCAAAGACTCAACGATTTTCCAGAAGAGGATATAGCCATCAGAGAAGCATTGGGCATGGGCCCACCAAGTCAAGAAATTTCAGCAAGTTCCTCCCACAGGAACTAGACAGGACAATGGGAGGGGAAGTCAGCTCCTCCAGCCAGCAGAAAGAGGAAAGAGTGAGCATAAAGCAGCAGTTCATAGACATTAAGAGTAGGAGTGACCCAATCAAAGTTCAATTATACAATCACCTACTTAACATGGCTCCTTCCAATCAGCAGAGACTCATGTCTGCTTTTGATGTAGGTGAGGGCAAACTGACATTGAGTCATTTTATGCCTACGGCACTCAAGCCACAGTCTTCTGCTGATTATCTCAGGACCAATTTAGAGGTCCTTGCCAAAGACATACACCCCATGGACAAAATTGAGTTGCATAAACAAACAGGGGAAATGGTGTATGCTTCATTGGCCGATAAGACCTTGGACAACTACAAGTTAACAAGCAGTCTGAATGCTACAGCTTCCCAGCTGGAGCTAGAGAGAGCCTCTTCTCAGGCCAAAGACAACAGGATCAAAACCCTGGAAGAAATCATCATAGAGATTGGGCACAATCCCAATGATATTAAAGGGATACAAGAGATCTTAAAAATCAGAGATGCTGATATGGCTGCACTAAGGAAGAAGGTTAAACTTCCAGCCACTATCCATCCACAGACCGATGAAGTGGCAAAACAAAGGTATGAGCAGGATTCCACTGCTCTGTTAATTTCTGTTTACAAAGAACTTCTGAAGGCACAAGAAAAATTGGGGCAATATGAGGCCACACAAGCACCTCTGAAAGGATCATCAACACAAGCGCAAGAGGGGCAAACATCTCAGCCCCCTCCACAGGTCATTAATCTTGAGGAGACTGCTCCTACTACTGCACCTCCACCTCAGCAGGTTGAACAACCAGCCACATCTACTTCAGCAGCACCCACCAGCACAGATCAGAGCTTAGACATGCAAAAGCTAAAAAGCGAAATACAAGCTTTAGAAGCACAAATGATGCAGCTGAATGAAACTAAGGAGCAGCTGGCCAAGGTGAATGAAAGGCATGACAAAACAAAAAGAGAAGTAGGAGAGAAGGCCAAAGAAATCAAAGCTCTTAAAGACAAAATCAAGGAGCTTGAGAAAGAGCTAAAGCTAGATAAAATCATAGCCGAAATCAGAGCAATGATATGGTCCAATATTGGTAAGTCCATCAATAACCAGTGGCCATACATTGAGACAATCCATGAGCAACTGGAGCTCATTCCAAAAGCGCAGAGGGAAATCAGAACATCAAGGGCCTTATTGGGGAACATGCCTGAAATTGCAACAAAAATGATCAATGTGCTCAATCATAAGACAAGTTCTCAGTTGACCATCATGGGAATCGCAAACAGAACTGATACTATCCAAATGATCAAGAGGGTTCTTACTCTTAGAAGTCTGGTGCAAACGTTAGACAGAAGAACCCAGGATATGCAAACTGAGGTAAACAGGTTCTTTGAGAGGTTTCGGGTATTGGAAAGTAAAGGACTCCCTAGCTTGCTGAACAATGGAGGGAGATTATTCACCCATGAAGAATATGCCAAGAGAGTGAATGTTTTTGCCTCATCACAGGTAAATGAGAAGGCCAGCACCTCAGAAGATACAGGGCCTATCACAGGACAAATTTTCTATGGTAAGATAGAAAATCTACTTTTTATAATGAATGAAATGAATCATCTATTTGATGTAGCCCCCAACTTTTTCAAGTATACAGAAGCTGAAGAGACAATGCAGGCCATCCTCAGGCATCAGCTTCCTACACAGGAATGGTGGACAGATGCCATCCAGAGAATTTTGTAAACATTAAGCCATGCATCAATTTCTGTTTTTTCTATAAATTTTGATGGAAAGAACAGTCAGCAAAATCAGCAGGCATCATAAAGTCAAAGCTGAGCCAACTCAGCAGATGGAGCAGCCAACAAAGCAGGAAAGACAAACGCAGCTGGCAAAGCCGAGAAATTCATTGCGCAGGCAAAAGTAAATGCGTACCTACAGGATCGATACATAGTAATGTAACCGACTCAGTGACTCCTTAAAGTCAAAACAATCATCTGACAGACATAAAGGGCATTTACTCTGCATTTAACGTTGTAATAACTCCCTGCCTACTTTCTGAACACTACTGAAGATATTTTCTCTCTCTCAGATGACTCAATGCCTGAGATATTTTGTATACTTATTTCTATATAAACCCCTGCGCATGATAGAGCAGAGGTTGTTGTAATTTTCCTTGAAGAGCTCTCGCTTGCTGTAAGATTCTCAGAGAAATAATACAAAGGGAGAATGGAATTTCCAAAGCTTGGTGTACTTTGATGCGTTGTGGTGAATGGTGAATGTTGCAGGATTCCAGACTGTTTTCATAAAACAATAAGTTTTCTCAAATCTCTGTATTACATGTTTTCGAGTCTTTTGTTCTCTTTTATTGTTCAGATGTTTTACACTTAATAGCCAAGTAGAAGAATGGTTCCAGGACTTAATCCATGATTACCCTGAACTCAAACTGAGCTATTATCCATGTTTTCCTCAGATACAGTAACAGAAGTGTAATTCTTAGTTGCTGCACTTTGAAACTGTATCTTTCGCTGTGATAGACATTCCCAGGGATTCAAGTTTGCCCCTGTGACATCTGTCTTTTCTCATAACCAGTCGGTGGAAACATTTAAAAAAGTGAGTGAAAATTCTTGAATGCTTTCATTGTTTTGTTTGTCTTACCTGTTTCCTGTTATTAATCAAAATTTGTTCTATAAAACATCTAAATGGCCCTGTAAGTTTCACCGGTTCATCTCAAAGTTTCTGGACACCTACAGCCACAGACTCCATTGCCCAATGACACTTAACTCTTTGAGGACTACATCACAGAGACCTGAAAGGAATTCTTCAACCAAAATATAAACAAAACCTGTGCTCAATACCTAGCCTAAAACATTATCATTACAGATACAAATCATAAAGAGAGAGCCCTCTCTGATCACAGTTTGGCTAGAAACAGTGATTAAAAGATTGGTTAGTGGTTACCCCGGCCGTATTCCCTTGGGAGTCATAGGGAACAACCTGGGTGTTAACATAATTGGCGACTCCACTGGGGACTATCAAGATTTTCTCAATTACTATCTATCTTCCAAAGCTACCATCAAGCCTGAAACTAGCCAAGAGGCCTTAGGACTGTTTCTGCAAAACACAGGGACAGCTTTAGGGAAGAGCTAACTAGGGAATCTTCATCCTAGCTTTGAAACATATATAGTCATTCCAGAATCCTTACCTAGTCCTTGTACATATATAACCTCCTGTATAAAGTTCTAAAAGAATACTTAGAAGCTGGCTCCCAAAAGAAACCCAAGGCACACTAGGGCAAACCCTGACCCTGATCAACCCATCATTGTTGATAACCCAAATATCATTCCAAAGAACATAAGGAGACAGCAAAAGCAGGAGAAGCCTGCTGATTCAGATATAAGTTCAGACCAACCTATCCTCATTCCAACTCCTTGCAAAGTCCTTTTCCGTTCCACACCTAATTCCCCTAGTTCATCATCAACCCTCAAAGTCCTCCTCCCCCATTCTCACCATCTGCACATACTCTTTCAACCAGTTTCCCGCTTGTTACCCATCCTATTAACCCTGTTACACCTGTAATCCCAGCTGTCCCATTTGTTCCTATTAACCCTATAAACCCCATAAACATGGCTAACAGATATGCACCTCTGCAGATACCAGCCAATGCTCCAGCTCTACCCCAAGACTACCAAACCAAAATCTCATTTTTTGACTCCCATGGCCCTTTGACAGCTGTCCAGCATGCTAAGAAGATGCAAGACCACTTTGAGACCTATGAAATAGATGATGACAGTGTTAGGATGAGAATTTTTGTCCAAAGCTTAACCGGGGATGTTAGAACTTGGTTTAGATCCCTGAATGCAAATTCCATTGCAACCCCTGAGTTCCTGTACCAAGAGTTTACCAACAGATGGGAGAAAAAGAAAGATCCACTCCACATACTTGGTGAATATAACACTATCAAAAGAGGTCCCAAGAAACAGTTTTGGAATATTGTGCTAGGTTTAACAATGTATATAATGCTATCCCCCAGAATTTAAGGCCCCCTCCTGATTTGGCCCTGTATAACTTCCCTGATGGTTTTGATTCTGATATGGCCTATCAGCTGAAAGAAAGAGATCCCCCAACCCTTGCAGAGGCTCAAAGAGTTGCAGTCACTGTAGAGGCCAACCTAATTGCCAAGAGAAACAGGGCAAAGCTGGAAAAGAAGGCTGGCTTCAGAGAAGAGCCCTCGGGCCTTGATCAAAAGTTGGATGCAATACTAAACAGCATGAAGAGACTGGGTGAAAGAGTGGAATCAGTTGAAAGAAAGTCATCATGGGAGGCATCACAAAGCAATCCTCCTAGAAACCCAAATTTTAGGAGAACGCAGAACCCAAACATAGGAAAAACAAGTGCTGACCAAGACATTAGACCCCTTTTCAAGAAAACTATGCAGAAACTTCCGTAGCCAATCAGCTCAATGAAGATCCTGAAATCAACTTAATGGGTCTGGATGGTAAAAGCCATGTTTTCTTAACACAAGAAGACCATGAGGAGGATGAAAGCAAAACATTCCAAACAAAATCAGGAGAATCCTTTGACTTTAAACAAGGATATGACACTGCTGTCTATGAAGTCCACAAGCAATACAAACTAAGGAGTAGGACTGTGAATGTAAATCAGCCTGAAAAGACAAAGGAGAAACAACAGTCCAAAGAAACCATGGTCACTGAACCTAATGACAACGCAAACGTGCCTACAAAAGAAGTAGTGGTTGAGGAGGTTACTGAACTACTGTCCCCACTACAACAGCCCATGGCAACCCCGTCCTCTCACCCTAACCCAAACATCACCCCTCAAGACATGAGTATAAGGGGCAGGTTTCAGAATCAAGATGAAATCCAACAAGAAGATTTAATGAACAAAGAAAGAACTGCTACCCGTGACTCCAAAACCCAAGTTGACAAACCCTTTGACCTAGGAGCAGAGATTGGCAAGTTAAAGGTAGCAATTCCCCTCTCAGAGCTAGCCAAGCATGACGTATACAAGCAACAGATAAAGAAATCCCTACAGCTCACCAATAGTAAAGATGATGTAAATGTGCTAGATGACACTCCAGAATTACTGTTTGGCCCAGAGGTAGATGGAAAAACAGTAGTCACAGGGGTTTTACCTTTTTATGTCAGCCTGCATGTACATGATAAAATACTGCACAATGCAATGTTTGACTCAGGTGCCTCTCACAACCTTATGCCAAAAGCTGTCATGGAAAGATTAAACTTGGATATAACAAGACCATACAAAGACCTGTTTTCTTTTGATTCTAGTCAAGTCAAATGTTTGGGCCTAATAAAAGATTTATGTGTGTCCCTGGTTCAATTTCCCAACAAAACCATACTAATGGATGTTGTAGTTGCTGATATCCCACCCAAATACGGGATGCTCTTATCAAGATCATGGGGAGCCAAGCTCCAAGGCTCCCTGCAATTAGATATGTCATATGCAACCATCTCTGTCTTTGGGCAACCAAAAAGACTTTATAGGGAAACACTCATGAAGTATATGGTCAGCAGTGAAGAAAAGCCTCAAAATTTTCCAATATATGCTGTCCATTCGGACATAGACTCCTTCATCCTCTTCAATGACAGCGCAAGCCTCTCAAACAATGACATTAAGACCGAAACACTCATACAAGAACAAAACATTGATCAAACAAGTAGCACCTGCCAAACTTCAATCAGCCCAACAATACACATTAACCCTCCTCTAGTTGTCAAAGATTGTCAAACAAATGATGAAATTATCCTAGGAAACAAATGGGAAAAGAAACCCCAACTCATGCTCACATTGCCATCCCATGAACAGAATTTTAAATCTCCTGTTCAGCAAGATATTCTGTGGGTTCTAGAGTTTGATGGCTCAGTCAACAAGTTAGGGGCAGGGGCTGGAGTATGGATACATAATAAAGAGAAAGATTATGCAGAAGGTAGGGCTTACAGATTGAAGTTTAGATGCACTAACAACATGGCAGAATATGAAGCTCTGCTGTTGGGCCTAAAGCTAGCAAAATCACTACAGGCTCCTAAACTCTCCATCATGGGAGACTCTGATCTAGTAATTCAACAAGTGAAAGGAAATTTTGTTACCAATGACAAAAGATTGAGGTCCTATAGGTCTGCTGTAATTGAAATATTAGAGACTTTCTCCGAGTTTGTTATCACAAAAATTCCAAGGGGCCACAATCTCCATGCACACAGCTTGGCAACATTTGCCAGCACCTTCAAATTCCCATTGGAACCCAACAATTGTTTCACGGCAGAGGTCAAATATAGGCCTTCTATTCCAAACAATGTCAAAGAGTGGCAAGTATTTGAGAATGACATGCAAATAAACAACTTTTTAACCTTGCAACAAGAGTTCACAGGATTAAATATTGACCTTGAGACAGCAAGTCAATCACAAATATTTGATGGAGCAAGTCCATCACAATTACAGTTTCAACAGTCTGCCCACCCAATGTCACCTAGAACAGCCAAACAATTACTCAGTCCAACCATTTTCAACAAAGAAAACATTCAGCAAATTAACCAAATTGACTGTGAAGAGATGAGTAGCATTGAGGCTGAAATCATACAACTCAAAGACAATTTCCTTCCTGTGGGCCTTACCCCACTAGAGGATATTTTTGACTCAAATGACATCCCTAGAAAGCCAAAGATGCAGCCATTGGATGCAAGAGTTGAAGAATGCAACATTGGTACTGTTGACAAGCCTAAAATAATAAAGCTATCTGCCTCTTTGCCCCCTGATCAAAAGCCCAAATACATTGATCTCTTTAAAGAATTTCAAGATGTTTTTGCTTGGGGTTATGAGGACTTGAAGTCTTATGATACCTCTGTCATCCAGCATACCATTCCCCTCAAGCCTAATCAAAAACCATTCAAACAGAAACTGAGAAGAATCAATCCTGTGCTCCTTCCTTCCATTGAAAAAGAGTTGCATAAAATGTTCAAAGCTGGTATCATAGCACCAATTAGGTTCTCTGAATGGATTTCAAATTTGGTCCCTACAAGAAAGAAAACTGGTGAGATTAGACTTTGTGTAGACTTAAGAAATTTAAATCAAGTGTCACTCAAAGACAACTACCCCTTACCCAAAATGGATCACATTCTTCAAAGAGTAGTAGGGGCTTCAAGGATATCATTGCTTGATGGATTCTCAGGCTTCAATCAAATCCTAGTACACCCTGATGATCAAGACAAAACTGCATTTACAACCCCATGGGGAACTTTCAAGTATGTGAAAATGCCATTTGGATTGAAAAATGCAGGGGCAACGTTTCAAAGAGCAATGGACATTGCTTTTGCAAAAGAGATTCATGACTTCTTGGTCATTTACTTAGATGATCTTACACCCTTTTCAAAATCTGACCAAGAACACTTGAAACATTTAAGACAGATTTTCATAACATGCAGGAAATATGGTATTTCCTTAAACCCCAAGAAGTCATTATTTGGCTTGGAAGAAGGGAAACTTCTAGGGCATATTATTTCAAAAAATGGCATAAGAATTGATCCAGATAGGATACAAGCTATCCTACAAATGCCTCACCCAAGGAATGTCAAGGAATTGCAAGGATTCTTAGGGAAAATCAATTTTTTAAGGAGGTTTATCCCAAATTTAGCAGAGTTAATCAGATTACTAAACAATATGCTAAAGAAAGATTCAAAGGTCAAATGGACTGTTGAAGCAAAACAAGCCTTTGAAAGTATAAAGTTGGCCTTGACTCAAACCCCAGTGTTAACCAATCCGCAGTTTGACAGAGACTTCATCATTTTCTCCTTTGCCTCCCAACATACTATTGCTGCTGTTTTATTACAGAAAGATGACCAAGGGAATGAGAAACCTATTGCCTTTTTCAGCAGAGCTCTTAGAGATGCTCCTCTAAAGTACCAAATAATGGAAAAACAAGCCTATGCCTTGATCAAAGCTATTAAAGACTTTAGGATTTACATTCTCTACTCCCATGTTGTGGCTTATGTACCAAGTCCTATTGTCAAAGACATTCTCACCCAAGAAAACTTAGAGGGTAGGAGAGGAAAATGGATTGCCAATATACTAGAATTTGACATTGAAATAAAGCCTACAAAGCTGATAAAAGGGCAAGGTTTGGCCAAATTAATGACAGAAGCAAATTTCCAAGCCTTAGATATCAACCAACTGGACAGTGAAACAGAGCTGGCGACTCCAAAGATCAATGTAGCCTTTGAACAATCTCCTTGGTACTCTGATATCTGTTATGTGTTACAAAACCTGTGTGCTCCCTCAGGACTGTCCAGAACTAAGTGTAGGTTCCTAAAAATGAAAACAGCTAGATTTTGTGTGATGGATGGAAATCTACTTTGGAAAAACCATGAAGGTATATTGCTGCACTGTCTAATAGAGAATGAAACTAACCATATCATGCAAGAATTCCATGCTGGAGACTGTGGTGGACATTTGTACTGGAAGTCCACTGTGGACAAGATATTGAGAGCTGGTTATTACTGGCCTACTATGTTCTCTGATGTGAAGAAATTCACAGCCTCATACCACAAATGCCAACTGTTTGAAGGCAAAAGACAGCTGCTGCCACTTCCTTTGAAGCCCATTGCAACAGAGAGACCTTTTCAACAATGGGGCTTGGATTTCATTGGGGAAATTCATCCCTCATCTTCAGGGCAACACAGATGGATTCTAACAGCAACAGACTACTTCACCAAGTGGATTGAAGCTGCCCCATGCAGACAAGCAAATGATTCAGTAATCATTCAATTTTTGGAAAAACAATATACTGGCTAGATTTGGCTGCCCAGACAAGATAATAACAGACAATGCTGCTGCCTTCAGATCCAAGAAGATGGTGAACTTCTGCCATAAATTTCACATTACTTTGGGCCATTCTACAGCTTACTATCCTCAAGGAAATGGCCTTGCTGAATCATCAAACAAAAGTTTGATAAATATCATAAAGAAAGTGCTGGAAGAGAACAAAAAGAACTGGCACAAGAAACTAGTAAACGCTTTATGGGCAGACAGACTAACAACTAAAAGATCAATTGGGACCAGCCCATATGAGTTAGTCTATGGATTAGAGGCCAGATTTCCTTCATCACTAGGAGTGCGGTTATGAAAACTTCTACAAGAAAGCCAAGCAGAGCCAAATGACATGCAAAGAAGGATTAACCAGATAATTTGTTTACAGCAGACCAGAGAACAAGTTTTCAGCAGAGTGCAGATACTACAAGAGAAACTGAAAAAGGCCTTTGATAGAAGAACCAAAGCAGAAGATTTCAATGTAGGGGACAAAGTTCTAAAGTGGGATGCAAGAAGAGAAGAGAAAGGGAAGCATGGAAAGTTTGACTCTTTATGGATAGGACCATTTGCTGTCCAAGCAGTGCAAGGTAATAACACCTACTTCCTCAAAAGTTTGACCGAAACTGACTTGGATGAAGGTCCTGTCAATGGCAGGATGCTGAAGCACTACTTTGACTATTCCCATGAGTGGAACCTAAAGATTCATTGTATATATACAGATGTACATATTATCTTCTGTTTTAGATTGTAAAGAGCAGTTTTCCCAAGTAATTCACCAAGCAGCAAGAGGCTGATAAAATCAGAGGTCTTCCAAGAAAGAAGCACACCATTTTGACACATTGAGGCAGCTAGTTTCAAAGATTGGTATGGGCAGCTAAGGAGCAAGGCAATCTGACCTGCTGTTCTTGGTCTTTCAAAAGAAAAACCATCCCCATGTGGAGCCACTGTTGGATACCTATACCAATAGGTTTCATATTTCATGATTGGCAAGAGAAAGTCCAAATATGCTCTGCTTTGAGTTCACAAAGATCCCATATTTCCTGAAGAGCAAGAAGGTGTGTAAAGTGTTTCAAACGTTGATGACCCTATTACAAATTTTGATGGATGATCCAACAGTTTAACCTGGATCATGCCATGTTTCAATTTTGTGTTATAGAATAGAGAAAAAAGTCTGTCCAAACAGCCTAATCTTGGCAGACAAGTAGTTTAGGTAGAGAAGAAAAGGTTTCCAACAGCTCAATCTGGGACCTTGGAAGAGATAAGGTTAGAAGTAGATAGAAAAGAATAAACAAAAAGCCAAAGAAAAGAAAAGGCAAGTAAGGGTTTGCAAGTCCAAGTGCACCCTCCAAGGAGAAACAAAAAATGCTAGGTAAGCAGCTGGGTAGGTAGTTGGGGTTGCAGAAAGGTATCCCTATCATTGCAAGGTGGTGATGGTGGGCAGCAAGGCAAGAGATTAACAGCTGGGAGCATGACTAACCTCCCTCTCGCCCTTCATTTCATTACTAACATTCCCTTTCTTTTAGCTGAGATTTATGGAGAAAGATCATGGTTTTTAGGTGGTTCTGGTTCATTCAGAAGCCACATTTCTTGTCTAAAATCTTTTCATTTTGATCTACTCTCAAAACTAAATCAATTTCATATAAACTCAGTGAGATCCCCTTCATTTGCTCCCTTCATTCATATTAACACTAATTCTATTGTATAAATCCTCATATCGCCTCTTCCCCTAATATTACTAACACCAAGGTGTATAAATCCCAAAATCCTATAAATACCCACCCCTTTGGCATTATAGCCAATAAAGTCTCGAGTCAGGGATCAAATGACACCAGGTCATGTTGATGAGCCTAGGCCAGCTACCTCCTCTCCTTCATGAGCTAAATTCCCCTATTTTTACCCCTTTGCACATAAAAACCCCATAAAGATCCTAAATCCCCACCTTACCCGCTTCAAAGGGCAAATAAGCATGAAAACCCACTTTTCCGCTCTATAGCCAAGGTTAGCGCATATAATGGTTTTTTTAAAATTACATTGGAAAATCATATAAAACCCGATTATATACCCCCGCCAGCTTCCGTATACAGCGCACATGTCAGCTCATCCGATGACCGTTAGATCAGACCCTCCAGATCTGACGGCCCTGGTCGTGTCAGAGTCTGTCCGACGCATGACAGTTAAACGTACTATCCCCCTGTCATCTCATTCGTCCGATCACCGTCCGATTATACGCTGCAGATCCAACGGTTATCCTGATGTCGGAGCTCATCCGCTGTACGAGACTTATCTCCCGACGTCCGTATTTGAAGGACGTCATCCCACTTCTACGTGTCCTCACCACCACGCGTCGGAGGTACAGCCGATGGATACCCCCCGTACAAGAGGCGGTACGATATGAAACCATTAGCGGTTTCCAGATTCCCTCATCCCGCCTACCCACGTCATCACCGCATCAGCAACGCGTGAGCGCCCCGTCACCCAGGTACGCTGCCCCGTCGACCTCCCTGTCCCTGCCATTGGTCCACCTGTCCTGCCATGTCACCGCCACCGTGTACCAACCAGACAGCGCCACGTCACCCGATGACGTCAGCATGACGTCTTCCAACCTTGACCCCACCAATGACGTCATGCTGACGTCAGCACGAATTCGCGCCAAAAACATAAAAAGGTCTATTTTAGCCAAAAGTTCGCGTTTTTTTGGTCGTTTTGTGTATTCGTCGTTATTCTGCTCTGCATGCAATCAACGTCCAAATTGTTTACCAACCTGCTAAACTGACCAGAAGACCTCCAGCGCACCAGTTCAACCTGCGGTCACGACCTCTGCTAGCTGTTTTACCAGGTATTCCTCATCATTCATCCTCTGTGCGCCTGCAATTATCTATTTAACGCTTTAAGAAGCTTAAAGGAAGCCGAAAATCAGAAATTTACTACTGAATTCCTCAGTAAAGCATTGAAGTTCCAATTATCACTTCGGAAAACACCAGTCGAGCCTTTTCCCAGTGGCATTCTGCTAAGAAACCAGGCCCTGTCTGCGCAATCGTGGCAGGCGCATTTGAAACCAAATTTTACCATTGAAAGGTGCCAGAAAAGCTAAGCTTCGCTATTAATTGCCATAAAGCAGCATTTCAACTGCTGCAGACCCTGCATTCACCTTTTCTCAGGCACTTTCACCCTTCTCGGCAAAGAAACTCTGTTGTTATTGATCTACATAAGTGACACAATCCCTAAGCAAAACAGAAACCTCAAAGGGAAGTCATGGACCCCCCTGTAGCTCCCATAGCCCTCAATGTGGCTCCCCTAAATGTTCCTAATAGAACATTTGACACCAGAGCATTGGCAGACCTGGACTACAAGATAGCAGAGGAAATGCTGAGCAGAAGCAGGTTCCATCTGCAAATATTAAACGAGATAAAGATCAAACATGAGAGGGGGACAGACATCCTGGGAATTTGGGAGTCATTCCTCCCAATATTCAAACTTCCTCAGGTTAATCAATTCCCTGAGCTTGTGCACATAGTTGCTGAACACTATGATGCATCCCAGAGAGCAGTGCTAGATGCTGAAGGTTCAATCCTGTTCCTCATTACCCCTGAAGCCATCAGGGAGATGTTGCAATTCCAGACAGAGCATAAGTTGGTCCCTCTGTCACTAGCGGATTTAATAGTACAGGGAGCCAGAACCACAGAGGCCCAAATCACTAAGGTCAACCAGCTCTTCATCAAGGCTGACACTTTGCAGACTCCTCCCATCAACTGCGTTTACCTCAATCAATTGGGCCAAGACCTGGTTGACATGATCAGTCCCATCCTGGGATATGATTCAATAGAACATATTGATGAAACAGTTATACAAATGATGCTTATGTTCTCCCCAGGAAGGAAACCAATCCACTATGATTATGCAACATACATATCAGACAAAATGCATGAACAGTTGATGAATTTGCCAAGAGAAAGAGTGTTTAGGTACACCTCCTACCTATATCATCTGCTCATATACTTCCAGCATGATAAATTCTCCTTCCCAAAGAAGAGAGTAGATGCACAAGGCAATCTGAGATCAGTAGTGTATTGGACATCTGTTTTCCACGTATCATGCTACTCTCCATACACCTACTGTGAGTTTATTGATCTTTTCATCCATCCAGCCTTGACTCTACTGATTGGTTCACCTCCTCCTAGACTGACAGAGGACATGAAAAGGTGCTTACATTTGTCAAAAGTATACAGTATTGGGGACTGGTATCTTTACCAACACCACACCGTCATCAGAATATATGGGTGTGAGTTACCCCCATTTAGACTACCCAAATTTGTGCCCATGAGGCTATTTTCCTTAGAATACTTCAGGCAGTTTGGCTATGTGGATATGTTCCACTTCTCAGGCAGAGGCAAGAAAGCACAGCTGAAAATCAAGAGCCAACTTGGCCATTTAGTCTACAATGAAAGGGATGAAGGGTGGAAGGAGGCAGATAGAATACTGGTGGGATTTGGTTTGAAGTACAGTTTTACATGGAAACCCTATGACCCCAACAACTTCATCACAATGAGGAGACTCAAATATAAACTGTCTGCTTACGGTCATCATAGCCTCCCCCAAATTGAAAAATATGCCAATCAAAGCAAGTGGAAAAGGGGAACTCTAGAAGAAGATATAACTCAAAAAGAGCTTGATCAAAGAGCTCTGAACAATCAAAAGAAGATGGCTGACCTTGAGTTTTATGCACAGGTCCCCTCACTGCCAAGCACACAAATTGGAGCAGCAGCCTCCTCTTCAACTACTCCACAGCAAACTACAAAAGTTGCTGGAAAAGTATCAGAAAAAGGAAAGGAAAAGGAAATGGAGGCAGAGCAAGAGCAACAGCAGGAACAACAGCAAAAACAAAGTCAGCAAGCACAAGAACAAGCAGAAGGGTTACAGCAAGGGCAACAAGAAGACATAGGACAACAAGAGGAACAGCAGCAAGAAAAACAAGGGCAGGAGCAGCCTGCCCAGCAAAAGGAAACAGTGGATACTCCTCAGACCACTGAACAAGTCATGCCTACAAGACAAGACTCTACATTTGATGCCTCGGTCCTCCAAACCCCTCAAAAGGAGGACACATTTGTCTTTAGGAAAAGGGAAAGAGAAACTCCCTTGACATCCTCTATCAATCAAGGAGAGAAAAGGCAAAGACTCAACGATTTTCCAGAAGAGGATATAGCCATCAGAGAAGCATTGGGCATGGGCCCACCAAGTCAAGAAATTTCAGCAAGTTCCTCCCAGCAGGAACTAGACAGGACAATGGGAGGGGAAGTCAGCTCCTCCAGCCAGCAGAAAGAGGAAAGAGTGAGCATAAAGCAGCAGTTCATAGACATTAAGAGTAGGAGTGACCCAATCAAAGTTCAATTATACAATCACCTACTTAACATGGCTCCTTCCAATCAGCAGAGACTCATGTCTGCTTTTGATGTAGGTGAGGGCAAACTGACATTGAGTCATTTTATGCCTACGGCACTCAAGCCACAGTCTTCTGCTGATTATCTCAGGACCAATTTAGAGGTCCTTGCCAAAGACATACACCCCATGGACAAAATTGAGTTGCATAAACAAACAGGGGAAATGGTGTATGCTTCATTGGCCGATAAGACCTTGGACAACTACAAGTTAACAAGCAGTCTGAATGCTACAGCTTCCCAGCTGGAGCTAGAGAGAGCCTCTTCTCAGGCCAAAGACAACAGGATCAAAACCCTGGAAGAAATCATCATAGAAATTGGGCACAATCCCAATGATATTAAAGGGATACAAGAGATCTTAAAAATCAGAGATGCTGATATGGCTGCACTAAGGAAGAAGGTTAAACTTCCAGCCACTATCCATCCACAGACCGATGAAGTGGCAAAACAAAGGTATGAGCAGGATTCCACTGCTCTGTTAATTTCTGTTTACAAAGAACTTCTGAAGGCACAAGAAAAATTGGGGCAATATGAGGCCACACAAGCACCTCTGAAAGGATCATCAACACAAGCGCAAGAGGGGCAAACATCTCAGCCCCCTCCACAGGTCATTAATCTTGAGGAGACTGCTCCTACTACTGCACCTCCACCTCAGCAGGTTGAACAACCAGCCACATCTACTTCAGCAGCACCCACCAGCACAGATCAGAGCTTAGACATGCAAAAGCTAAAAAGCGAAATACAAGCTTTAGAAGCACAAATGATGCAGCTGAATGAAACTAAGGAGCAACTGGCCAAGGTGAATGAAAGGCATGACAAAACAAAAAGAGAAGTAGGAGAGAAGGCCAAAGAAATCAAAGCTCTTAAAGACAAAATCAAGGAGCTTGAGAAAGAGCTAAAGCTAGATAAAATCATAGCCGAAATCAGAGCAATGATATGGTCCAATATTGGTAAGTCCATCAATAACCAGTGGCCATACATTGAGACAATCCATGAGCAACTGGAGCTCATTCCAAAAGCGCAGAGGGAAATCAGAACATCAAGGGCCTTATTGGGGAACATGCCTGAAATTGCAACAAAAATGATCAATGTGCTCAATCATAAGACAAGTTCTCAGTTGACCATCATGGGAATCGCAAACAGAACTGATACTATCCAAATGATCAAGAGGGCTCTTACTCTTAGAAGTCTGGTGCAAACGTTAGACAGAAGAACCCAGGATATGCAAACTGAGGTAAACAGGTTCTTTGAGAGGTTTCGGGTATTGGAAAGTAAAGGACTCCCTAGCTTGCTGAACAATGGAGGGAGATTATTCACCCATGAAGAATATGCCAAGAGAGTGAATGTTTTTGCCTCATCACAGGTAAATGAGAAGGCCAGCACCTCAGAAGATACAGGGCCTATCACAGGACAGATTTTCTATGGTAAGATAGAAAATCTACTTTTTATAATGAATGAAATGAATCATCTATTTGATGTAGCCCCCAACTTTTTCAAGTATACAGAAGCTAAAGAGACAATGCAGGCCATCCTCAGGCATCAGCTTCCTACACAGGAATGGTGGACAGATGCCATCCAGAGAATTTTGTAAACATTAAGCCATGCATCAATTTCTGTTTTTTCTGTAAATTTTGATGGAAAGAACAGTCAGCAAAATCAGCAGGCATCATAAAGTCAAAGCTGAGCCAACTCAGCAGATGGAGCAGCCAACAAAGCAGGAAAGACAAACGCAGCTGGCAAAGCTGAGAAATTCATTGCGCAGGCAAAAGTAAATGCGTACCTACAGGATCGATACATAGTAATGTAACCGACTCAGTGACTCCTTAAAGTCAAAACAATCATCTGACAGACATAAAGGGCATTTACTCTGCATTTAACGTTGTAATAACTCCCTGCCTACTTTCTGAACACTACTGAAGATATTTTCTCTCTCTCAGATGACTCAATGCCTGAGATATTTTGTATACTTATTTCTATATAAACCCCTGCGCATGATAGAGCAGAGGTTGTTGTAATTTTCTTTGAAGAGCTCTCGCTTGCTGTAAGATTCTCAGAGAAATAATACAAAGGGAGAATGGAATTTCCAAAGCTTGGTGTACTTTGATGCGTTGTGGTGAATGGTGAATGTTGCAGGATTCCAGACTGTTTTCATAAAACAATAAGTTTTCTCAAATCTCTGTATTACATGTTTTCGAGTCTTTTGTTCTCTTTTATTGTTCAGATGTTTTACACTTAATAGCCAAGTAGAAGAATGGTTCCAGGACTTAATCCATGATTACCCTGAACTCAAACTGAGCTATTATCCATGTTTTCCTCAGATACAGTAACAGAAGTGTAATTCTTAGTTGCTGCACTTTGAAACTGTATCTTTCGCTGTGATAGACATTCCCAGGGATTCAAGTTTGCCCCTGTGACATCTGTCTTTTCTCATAACCAGTCGGTGGAAACATTTAAAAAAGTGAGTGAAAATTCTTGAATGCTTTCATTGTTTTTGTTTGTCTTACCTGTTTCCTGTTATTAATCAAAATTTGTTCTATAAAACATCTAAATGGCCCTGTAAGTTTCACCGGTTCATCTCAAAGTTTCTGGACACCTACAGCGACAGACTCCATTGCCCAATGACACTTAACTCTTTGAGGACTACATCACAGAGACCTGAAAGGAATTCTTCAACCAAAATATAAACAAAACCTGTGCTCAATACCTAGCCTAAAACATTATCATTACAGATACAAATCATAAAGAGAGAGCCCTCTCTGATCACAGTTTGGCTAGAAACAGTGATTAAAAGATTGGTTAGTGGTTACCCCGGCCGTATTCCCTTGGGAGTCATAGGGAACAACCTGGGTGTTAACAGAGACAAAGGGAACCATGGTCTTGGGGAGTGTCAGGTGCTACAGATCGCAATATACATAAGGGTCTGACAGTAGTACTCGGCCCAATGTTTCAGGGCTCTAACTAAGGAGGATCGACCGTACCCTTAGCCGTACAACCCGACTACCCTATCGTACGGGCGAGTAATCTCTCTGAGTGTTGTTCTCGATGTACTGTAGCCACAAGACGGCCAAAGTTTTATCTATGGCGAGGTTTCAAGGGAGCTAGGGGGCTTCCTATATACCCAGAGGGTACGTGGAAGACAGTCCGTGCGCGGTTCTGTCTAATGCGCTACTACTCGAAGGGGTACCCACAGGGGTTACAAGGGAGTCCAACAGACGTGACCACCTCTTGTATTTCCTGCGTGCATGCCTCCCCAAATCCGCAGGTTTATGCGCTTAACGATAGATCCCGTGGTTTAAAGACGCCGGAACACGTCTCTAGCCTAAAAACAATTTTCCTAAAATTTGGAGATCCCACCGAGCCCTGGAAAGTGCTCTGATACCACTTGTTATGCTCTTAACCTACAAAGCGATACCCAAACATAGAATTTGCGAAGAAAAGATACCGAGAACACAAAATATGCGAAGAAAATATACCCAGAGCATAGAATGGCAATGATTTTATTATCCAGAGAGAAATGTTCACAGGCCTCTTCGAGGGGGCAACCTCCAATAGAGCAGAGCTCGATTACAAAACAAGACACAATACTCCTCGCAGGGAGTCTCTATCCTTTATATATGACTCATACATGCAATACCACGAGCCAATATCGTGGATTTTATTAATACCATCTATCTAATACTACCGCCCATTTACCATCTAACTAATACTACCGCCCATTTGCAACTAACTGTGGTCCCGTCATCAATTGCGGGTTAACCACTTACAATTATTAATATGGGCTTTATTGACTCTTGACTATGACGTGATCCCATGACATAAATAAGGGGGTTAGGGTGGGACCCTAACACAAAATCCATAGGTAGAGGAGTAAAGTCTCCACAATGAGTGGCCTCGTATTCACGAATCGCCCCAAGGAAATCATGAAATTCATCAAGACAAGGGAAACAATGGGAGTAGTGACCATGAATATCACACAGGGCATAAGGGCAGTTTGTACGAAGCGTCTTTTGTTTCTTAGGTGGGACTAGTAAGTTAACATGGAATTATGGAGGATTCAACTAAGGGAATA
This sequence comes from Pinus tabuliformis, assembly GCA_031772625.1. Lineage (NCBI taxonomy): Eukaryota > Viridiplantae > Streptophyta > Pinopsida > Pinales > Pinaceae > Pinus > Pinus tabuliformis. The sequence continues at coordinate 1,372,842,345 of CM062820.1, forward strand.
CTTCATGAAGCAAAGGTTTAAGTTGAGGAATTTTAGGAAAATTTTTGGTGGCATGCCCAAAAACTTGACACAAAACGTATAGGGGTGTTGGATTTGGGGCCTTATGAGATGGAGAAGCTTGGGGAGCCTTTTCATTCCAATCTTTCCTTTTGTTTTTCCTCCCTAGCCAAATGCCTTCGCAAAAGGAGTTGGTTCCTATTAAGGCTGTAATGGAACTGAACCAGCAGCAGGGGTCATGGGGACCAATTGAACCGGGGTCAAAGCATGATATGGCTGTGGCTGACCAGGAAAAATATTTGTAGGGGGGTCTATGTACCATACTTTGATCCCTAGAGTCATGTTAGGAAGGACCAGCAAAGCCATGAAATGTACAGAAAAATTCTCGGAGGGGGGAATAATTAAGGTATCTAGCCGACAAGATAGTGCCTCAGCATAATAGCTCTAGATGGTTGAGACCTAGCAGAACAGTTCTTGGTGGGAACATAGGAGAGGCACCTATGAATGGAGGAGGTCTTGGGGGAGTGGGTGCAGAGGGTTCAGTTGGAAGAGAAACTGCAGTTGATCAGATATACTAGACTGCTTAAGGGAAGCATGTGACACTTGTAATATGCAAACACTCATGGAATTAGGTTCTGAAGTGGGATGGGGAGTAACAGGGAAAGCACCCAACAATGAGGAATCCTTATAGACTCTAGGTGAGATAGTCATAGAAGGGGTTGAAGACTGCTTTTTGGACATTGACAATATAATGGAATTGGGGGAGGTCACTGATGCTGGCTCATAGTAAGTCAACTAATTGATGGTAATGATATTCCTTCATGCGTGAAGCACATCTTTTGGAAAACCGCAGATATGACAACTGACATAGAATATGTGTAAATACATCCTAAGAGAATGTTGTAATCTAATGGGGCATCAATGACTTCAATGTCGGCACGAACAATCTTACCCGCAAGGGTCACTGGATAGTTACGGTACACGCTGAGGGTCTAGGAGGAGTGTCCATCCCAAGCACATAAAGTGATGGTGGAGGGGGGCAACTCAGGTGACCTTAGCTATTTCCAAACAGTACCGGAAATCACACAGTTGGATGCACCTTCATCAATAATGCATCGGGATATTATGGCATTACAGATTCTAACTGGCATCTAGAAGGAAATGATGAAGGTAATGGGGGTTTCTCTAATGTATCAACTGGGAAGACAGTCAAATGATCTTTAGAATGGTCTACTACACCCAAGGTAGTTAGTAGTTCTTCCTTTTTGGAATGGGCATGACTGGAAGACTCTAATGTTGACATGGCAGTAGGTGATTACGCCAAGTCGTCTACTATACTATATGTATGGGCAGCTCTATTAGAAGTCGTATTACAGCATAACGGTCCCTTTAGGATCTTAGGAATGGCCTCAAATTTCGGTTGAGGGATCTGCAAAGGGCCATTTAGTGTCATAAGAGGCTCATCAGATACTATGGTTTTGGACTCGATAGCAGATGAAGTGGAGGGTTTTTCATATTCATGTGACTGAGTTTGTAGGTTGATATTGGAGGGGTTAACCTCATCAGAGTTCATCATAAGGATCTGGTAGTCACCAGGTCTAGAAAGTTGGGGGAGGTGGGCTTCCTAACCTCGATGAGGTTGAGAAGTAACAAATACTTGTGGAGGGAAAGGATTTGTGAGCACGATTGGTTAAAGTGGCGCGGGATTTTCAGGCGATTGTTGACCTCGAGAAGCTACTTGAGCTTCCCATATTTGGTGCATATGGGGTAAAATAGGATACTCATGTGTATGGTGACCATGTAAACTAGAACATGCATAAGGCTTATTTGTGTGAATAGCCTTTTTCTACTTACGTTGGTTTCCCTGTTGTTGGTTGTTGGTGTTAGGCCGGTTCCCCTAGAGTTCACTAGGCTGGTTACCTTCGTTACCCTAGTTACCCTTGTTACCCTTCCCCTTATTCTTTTCCTTCAAATTTTCGAGATTGGTAGCACTCTCTTATGAAAACACTTGTCCCTGAGGGGGAAGTGGCTACTGGGGCTAAGGATGCATGGAACGTTGCAGTGCTAATGTGGTAGGAGCTGGAGCACTCAACTGTGCATAAAGAGGAGAAACAGATTGGTAGACGGGTTGGCGCCCTGGAAACATGTTGCTATCAGGAGGGGTATAAGTGTTGGAGGAACTAGTGCCCCCCTATGGGTAGACATAACTCTATTGAGGGTATGGTGAAGAGTTTGAAAGGGATCCAACGATACCGTTAGCGGTGTGAGATTCCCCCAGCGTATTTGCACCTCTAGGACAAGAGAGGTTTGGAATGATGGTATAGACATAACCAGATTGTGCATAAATTTGATCATATCTCAAAGCAGTCTAGAGATCTTCTTCCTTTGTTTGAGGAAAATGGGACACGACATCTTTCCCAATGGGGGATAAAAGGCTCTTAAGAAACCAATCTAGATAGACACGGTCTTCGAATGGCAGGGCACAACATGTCCTCCTCCATCGATGCTACTCTTGAACATGGTTAGAAGGGCGAGCAACAGAGGATTGATGGAATGTGGTCAATAGCTCCGTACCACTGTCGTACTGGAGAGGTAATTGGAAATATGAAAGGAATGCTTTAGAAAGTGTCACAAAAATGGAATGAGACGAAGAGGACTGGTCTACATACCATTTTGGAGCGTCTCCAGTGAGCGTGCATTGGAAGAGACAAAATACAAATGGAGTCATCGGTTATGGAGTTGGAAAAACACCACATGTCGAAGGATTGAACATGGTTAGTAGGATCCTCTCCAACATTACCCTCAAAATTTGGGATGTCAGAGGGAAGCTTAGTCATAATAGAGGCCCAACCTACATCATGGTGTATGGAGTCATTTATTAACTAATTAAGATCCGGTAGACTTAACCCAACCATAAAGGGGATCATGGGTAGTTCGAGAACAGTTGCTAAGACTATTTCTCTTGATGTGACCATTGGGATAGATCCAAATCCAACACCAGGTTGGGATCCTACACGAGCTATGGGTCCAAGCATAGTGACGATATGCGGTGAAGGAGGCTCAGAATTAGATGAGGAATTAGAAGAACCAGTTGAAGAGTCAGTATAGTGAGTTAGAGGACTATGAACTCGAACCTGATGGGGAGGAGTAATATGCCCAAGCGGAAACTGGGGGTGAAGGCCTAATAGTCTCTACAACACACGCCTTGGTGGCGCAATGATGATAGGACACATGAAACACATAAATGGTGAAGGGAGATAAGCAATATACCTTTTTCGCAATGTGAGGAGATAAATTTATTATGTTAAGTCTTGGCTTGGTGGTGTAAAGAAAGCACCCTTCACTTAAGGTGTGCTTGTGTGTGCAAGTGTATTAATTAATTAAGCCCAATTCGTGTTTGTAAAAAATTAAAAAATCTTGTTGAAAACAAACTGAAATAAATAATACAAAATGAACAATAAAACAATCAACTAAACCCCACCAAAATTGGGTTTGCAAACACTATAATGCTTGGTGGCTAAATTGATGGAAAATACACTGAAATGGTTAAGAGATCTAAATGTCAGTGTGACTAGGATCAAGTGACACTAAGCTACTAGAAAGTGGTGCAGCAACAACAAAAGACCAGATGGAAGATCATTGCAAAAAGATAGGGAGATGGGTAAACCATGTAGCAAAATCGATGGGACCCTAAGGAAAATGACCAAACAAGTGGAAATATGACGCTATGGATTGTAACAACCTATCTTAATAGATCTAAAATAGAAAGGTATAGATCTGGAAAATGTGGCTTAAAGCACCGCAGAAACTCAGACTACTCAGTCATCTAAACTCCTCTTAAAAAGGTGGAAGTGTACTAGAATCCCTTGGGAAGGCTAAATTCAACTTCGATGACTAAAATAGAGTGGGTTAGGGCCTAAGAGGGACAAGATAGAGGTCAAAATCCCAGCAAATATCTCTCAACAAAACCCAAAAATAAATCTGAGAAAAACACCAAAACAATTAAATCGTAGGTACTAACCTACTTCTCTACAGGGATCACACTTTTTGGGCTAAATGGTGCGTTCTGAAGCCTATATCACACTTTTTGGCTAAAAACTGTGATTTCTATTCCATGGACCCCGATCAGAAAATGTAAAAAAAAAGTGTCACCTTTGTTGTGGCTAGTTCCCGTGACCTGCAGAAAGGACCAGAAAGCTTGCGCAAGTCAGAAATTTATCATATCTAGGGTTAAAAAACTAGGAAACATTAAGAGAATTGAGAAAAGAAGAAACCATAAACTAAAAACCAAAGGTCACCCAGGTTTCTAGTTTTGAAGTATAAAACCCAGCTAAGTTTCCAATTTTGTTGTTTTTTCTTCTCAAAGATGTATGAAAAGAGCCCACTTAAGATTTTGGATGACAAACAATCTTGACAATATAAATGGCTGCTAAACATTGTAGATCTGTAGCAATTGATAGAAACAAAACTTGCCAAAGTCCGGATCTATGCCACAATAATAGGTAAACAACAAAATGAAAGAGTAATAACTCCAATCATCCAATGGAAGCTAGATATGTAAAGACTAATTTTATTAGAACACTTGTGAAGGGAACAAATAAATGTTATCAGTTCCCCTCTATGGGATGGGTTCTTGGCTATCCTCAAATGTCTTCAACTTGTATAGTATCTCTCTCCTCTATAATGCATAAACCCAAAAAAAATATGGTTTGTGACAATGAAAATAACCAGAGTTACAACAATGAGTGCAAAAATGAAAATAATCAAAAGTGAATAATGAATGGAAAACCCTTCTATTTATAACAAAATATTGACTTATCCTTGAACAATGAGCAATGATAAAATATTATTGATCCCATTCCAGGAATAACCACTTGGAATATTTTATTATATTTGGTTAGGAGGGAAAAATTATTTAAACTTTTATTTAGAAATAATAAATAAATAAATGATTTATTTATCATCTCAAGGAATTAGTTAAGGAATAATAAGAAAATAAGGATTTATTTAATTACTACTCAAGGATCTAGTCAAATTTAACAAAGAATAATAATTAATTAGTTCTTAGAGAAAAATAAGAAAAATAATGATTTATCTGTTTATTTTCATGATTGGTTAAAATTTGACAAGGAATAGTAATAAAACAATGGTTTAATTAATTATTCCTAGAAGACAATCAAATACATTGTGATTTATTTAATTATTCTTCATGGGTTTAACTATGAAATACTTAATGATTGAATGCTTTGGGAGCATGAATGTCAGACCGGGTTCAGACGTCTGCATACTGATCTAGGGTTTGAGTCAGGGTTTGAAGCTGGTAACCATGGTGCGTCGTGGAGGGGGGATTTCTTCTCCCTCCTACAATCACATAGTAGCGAACAACAGCAAGGAATCTGATTTGCATCACCTAAAGGAACCAACAGAGGGGATCACTGAGGACAGCAACTCAGGAAAAATAAAATCTCATGAACAAAGAGAAAATCATGAGGAAGATAGTAGGGAGAAGAGTAAAGAGGGTAGTGGTCAAAAAGTTGCACCTTTGAGGGTAAAAGGGGGGTGTAAACCTAAGTTGACCATCACTCGCTGGGTCATTTTAAGTTACCCAACGCTACAGGTGCATAGAGATCACATGATGGAACATGCGATCATATGTAAATTTACGGGAACTTGGCTGACAGAGAAGGCCTTACATGCATGGATAAGGTACAACTGGAAACTGAAAGGAGAAATAAAACTTCACCTTGGATCCAAGGGTTTCTTCACGGTCGTGTTCACGAGATTACAAGATAAAGATAGAGTATTCGAAGGAGGACCCTATTTTTACATTACTACAGGACTATACATGAGACCATGGGTGATGAAATTTGTTCCAGAACGAGAAACGTTCACTTTAGTACCAGTATGGATAAGACTTTACTCCATTCCTTTATATTTTTGGCTGCCAGAGTCTCTAAAGGCTATTGGCAATAAACTAGGGCATTTTATAAAGATATCAAATACGACTGTTATAGACATTTTTGTGCCTCGCATCATGGAGCATGAAATGTCAATAATTACAGGGATCCTCAGTCCCTAAACATGTTGTTCTTACCCCTAAAAGAACAAGGTCATCAAACAACAGCATTTCCAATCAGTTCTCCACCTGAAAACACTTCAAAACAGGCTTATTTTGGATCATGTCAGCTGCTCCACTGAGCTTCTGCGCTGTAATGCAACTGTCCCACTCTGTACCTGCGCTAGAAGTCAAAAGTAATGAAGGCTACCTACGCTGGGCGAGATTGGCCAAGTGGCACAGTCATCCTGCAAGGTGTCAACTGCCCAGGAAGCTTCCAAACTGACACTTGGTTCATCAGATTCGCCTTGTGATGAGTAAGAGGTACTTGATCACCATGTGTAACCAAGGATCTCCAAGTGGACCCAAGAACTGAAGATTAACTGAAGAGGGAGAGGACACTAGTCAGCTCTATGCCAGCCTCAAGCTGACTCATCCTCTCTTCTTCTCTCCTATATATAGAGCTCTTCTATGAGGTCTAAGGAGGCTGGAATTTGGTGTAAAGCAAGGAGGTGCTGTTGGATTACAGTTAGAGCTATTGGGTGATTGTTTTACTAGAGGTGAAGAGGAGAGTTCTTGCTGCTGGGGAGGTGCTGCTGGATTGGAGCCATCATTGGTTGTAACCTTCTCAGAACCCTGTTACTTCTATCAATAAAGTTTTGCATGTTCTCCTATATATTTGTATTGCATTGATGTATTGTATTTACATGTATATTTGATTCACCCTAATCCATGCATCAGTTATGAGTACTTGTATCTTGTAGTTTCCTCTCTCGTTTTGTGCAGGGCTTGTGTGTAGCTGGACCGGCAAAGAGAGCAAGGAGCTGGGAACAAGAGACAAAGAGAGAGGATCAAGATCGACTAAGCGAAGGATACCAGGTTGGTTGATCATTTCTTCCCCCTCTCTGTACTTTCATAAAGGAAAACATCAAAGCTTTACTTTCAGTTGTTGCTAAAGACTGTCACCTTTAGAGTAGGGATAGGGTCATCCGCATCGGATACTTTTCCCCACAACAAACTTGGCGACCATACTGGGGATCCTAGTGTCTTGTTGGTGTTTGTAGTATTCTGCTATTCATTTCTTGAAGAAAAGAGTACCAAATCGAAAAGCTTTTGACTATATCAAAAGCGAAGTAGAGGGACTGCTACTCTTGCTCATTTGCTGAGCAAATTCAAGATTTGAAGAGCCTATCTACAAAAGACTCTTTACTCTTTGTGATAGATCTTCATCCTCTTGATCATCCCTTAGCCTGTACTTGACCTATAGCTTTTTATTTCAGCAAAAACAGTGCATTTTTGAGCTTTTTATGACCCGGAAAACTTTGTAGACGCAACTCTCGTGTCCCAGAGCAGGCTGTCCACAGGCAGTCTGCATTACAGCGCAGGTGCTCCCTTCGGGAACTGCGCTGAGAGTCAAACTGGCAGACTAGAACCTGCGCTGGTCCAGTTAGCCTTTGTCTTGCTCAGTTTTCCTATTGTGTATGAGCCCTGTTTTCACTGATTTTTGCTGATTGCTTGCTGATCATTGTACTTGCTGTAACCAACTTTCCTTGACATTATTCCGCCTCAGTTGTGTGATGAAACTGTGAATGTTCTTTCAGTATTTCTTGCTTCAGTTACAGTTTCCCATTGTGAAAAGCGAACCAGTATAGCTGTGGCCTCTTAGATCCTAAACTGTAAAAGTGTCTGTGTGATCTTAAGAGCTAGTTTTATTACTGTTCATGGCTGTTTGAGTTTGTTTGTTTTTCATTTTATGGCTTGAATTCATATATTTTTAGTGTTGAAACAAGTACCTGTAAGGTGTCTTTTCATTTTAGACGAAACTTGTTTGTTTACGCTTCAAATTGAATTCGAAAATTATACAACAGTTTCCTTTTGTCTACATCAACATTAAGGGAAAAGAAAAGAAATACATGCATCTTGCATTTGCATTTTTGATAAGTTTGCGTGACTGATCTAGGAGAAAGTGCATTAGTTTGTGCTTTGTGCTCTGTGTGGAAAGATAGTGTTTTTCTCTCCCCTCAGTAGTTAGGATTTTCAAAGCTAAAAAGATTGTAAAAGCTTGCTTATCATTTTAGCTGCATTTAGGAATTTGTACCAATACATCTCGTGGTGACCCTGAAAGACAAACTACTAAGCAAGATCAACATTAAAATAGACCCAATTTACATAACAACGCTTTGTAACATAACACAAACATCTAGAGGTCTAGGTAGAGACGTGTTCCGGCGTCGTTAAACATAGTGACTGTCGATCTCTACGAAGGTGGGTGATTCCTCCTGAGAGTCGGTGGCGCTAACACGGACTTGTGCTCCCGCGTACCATCGCGTATATTGGGAGACCCCTATAGGCTTTTATCCTTTATCCTTAGGAAACCGTGTCGGCCGCCCTACTGATCGCGATGCAGTGAACACAGCATTCACGAAGATCGACCACCCGTACCGTAAAACATATTTTGTGGTTTCGCGAAAGGTTTGGCACACCCTCTGCCTAGATCTCCAGAGCAGTTTCTTTTGGCCTTTTTCAAACTCTATAACTGAAAAAGTCCAACCGAGCATTTGTCACTTCGGGCTCGTTAATACATCGAAGGCGACTAGAGTCATCTTTAGCTTTTTCTCGACTCTTAAAACATGAAAAAGCAAGTTTGTGTCTAAAAGCGTTGTTATAAAATTTATTTTAAGCGGAATAATCATCACCCTTCCCGCGTTGATCTTCGAAGTTAGTCCACCACGAGTGGAAGTTCCTGTAGAATCTCTAAGAAATATTTTGGATAGACTAGATATGTCTGAACAACCGTCGACATCTAGGATTGTGTCGTCCGACACAGCAGCAGCAGAGGCTTCTACTGCTACTCCAACGATGTTCGCTGGTATACCATCTGTCCCGGCAAGTTGTCAACAACAAGCCGGAGTCCCATCAGGGACGATGACATGGTTAGTTCCTATTTCTTCGTCCGGATTAGCATCTGGTATTTCTTATGTTGAAACTCGCCAAATTGATCCATTTGGAGGTCAACCTGGGCAATCGATCCCCTTGAGTTCCGGATTGATACCATATGGGGGGCAGTATGCCTTTTCATTACCTCCTCCGGGAGGATGCCCATCCGTGAGTTCACAACAAAGTTCAGGTCAAACTGGAATTACATCCAACAGTTGGGTACCAATACTGCCTCAACAACCAGGAGTTGTATATTCTATGCAACCAGTCCACCCTGTGTCGAATATTACCACCACACCTGCTATGGCGAATGTGTCGCAAGTACAAGCGTTACCTGTTGTAACACAACAACCTCTTGGCTCAGCGACTCAATCACAATCTCAGGGTAGTGCCTCCTTATCTGGAGCGACTCAGGCCCAAACAAGTACTGTGACTCCTCATCCTGGTCAATCATCCGGTATTGGTCAACAGCAAATGGTCCAACAACCAGAGCTGCTTCAATCTCAACAACCGCCTTTCCAGCAATCATATCAAGGACCTGGGCAACGAGTCTTTGTAAGTAATGGGCAACCATACTATAATGGTTACACCCATCAACCTTGTCAAAGTTGTCAGCATAATGCTGGTCTGCAAAGACCCATTGTTCAGGCGATACCATCTTATCCTGGATATGCTTCGCCTAACCTGAACCAACAGTTGCCCTTTGTAGCAACTCTAGAATTACCAGATCTAAACCGGCTGACGAATGATCCAATTGCTTATGCCCCTTGGTGGCCAGCGATTCCACACAAACTTCCATCAGACATTCCTAAATTTAACGGAAATCCTGGTGAAGATCCATCGAATCATGTGATGACATTCCATCTATGGTGTTCATCAAACACCCTGAATGATGATTCGATAAGACTTCGCCTCTTCCAGAGGACATTGACAGGTCCAGCGGCTAAATGATACATTGAATTGCCAAGAGCCTCTTTCGACAATTTCAGCTCCTTAGCCACGACTTTCTTAACCCATTTTCAATTACCGATAAGGTATGAAATAGGAACAGAACTCCTTACCAACTTCAAACAGACAACAGCCACTCACATATCTGATCATATACATGAGTGGCGTCGTCGTCGCAGAATGGTGAAAACTTATGTTCCAGATCAGCTATTAGCTGAGTGGTTTATAAAGTCGCTACTTCCTGCTATAACGGAAGATGTGGCCAAAGGGGGAGTCGTAACAGAGGAGCAAGTCATTGCTCGTGCTCAATATTTAGACTTAGTATATACTCAGTCGGGCACGCTCTACGACAAAATACCTGACGCCCCTAGACCTGAATTTTCAATTCCTCCCCCTCCTGGATCGAATACTAACTCTCACACCAGTAATGGCGTGACTGGCAAACGCAAAATTTCTAGTCAAAATGCAAATGAGCGACTTCTTGCCTCAGAAGTAAATGCCATGTCGACCGACAAGGGCAAACAACTGAAGCAACCAGGGGGCAAGAAGAAAAAGACAGGAAGAAAAAGGAAACCCCCGGCAGGGTGTCATATATGCGATGAGGATCATTGGACGAAAGATTGTCCACATATAGCTGAAGTTAAGAAACTCTTCAAGAGTTCAAAAACCCCAGCAGTACTGACTGATCCGTTTCCTAATCCAAGTCAAAATCTGGTTGCTAATCAAAATGCTTCCGGATCCCAAGTGCTTATGTTGTCTACCTCGAAGCAACAGAATAATGCTTTGACAAGGAGTAAAGATTACGGGAATCCAAAGCTGTCGAACAACAAGGTTAATGAACGACCTAGTAGTTCAACAACAACTTTGACCGAAGTTGTGCCACCCATCGTTCCTGAGCCAATAATAAAGTCGCCAAAGGGAGCAGTACACAAATCGACATTTAATCCTCGTGCCAAAGGAGCACAGAATTATAATATAGTAAAGGACCTGGCCCAATCGCCGTCCACTATGTCGACACTTGAGGTACCACAAAATTACCCCTCCCAAGAGCAAGCTTTATTATCAGCAATAGGTGGGATTGGCCCAATGGATTCCAATCTTGTGGCCTTTGATCATAAAGGATATGACCCTCAGTTACCAGCTCAACTAGCTTTCCTTATTCAAGTGAAAGCCCTCAACAAAACTGTTCATCGAACAATTATTGATGAGGGGGCATCTACATGTCTTATGTCGATGAGTTGCTGGAAAGAATTAGGATCACCACCCTTGTCGAAATCGTCAACGACGTTAAAAGCATTTGATGGACGATCATACACTCCATACGGGATTTTAAGTAACTTGCAAGTTGAACTGGGGGGCAAAACAGTAGGAATTGATGTTGAAGTAATTGATGGAAACCTCGATTACAACATCCTATTAGGAAGGCCCTGGATCTATGCCATGGCCGCGGTTGTGTCGACCTATTTCAGGAGGATTGCATTTCCCTCCCAAGAAGGAATTACAATCGTCGACCAACAAACTTTTCTCCCCAACAGTTCACAAGTTACAGGAAGCATTCCAATGATCCATGCAAGGAATCATTTTTTCCAAAATATCGGAGTAGGTTTCCTAAAAGACCCTGCCTTAATGGGTACTTTCGCCCTACCGCCTCCAAGTAATCTGGCGGAAGTGGCCACAGTGGAAACCTACAAAATGAAATCTAATCCAATCTTCTGGTTGGATTCGGAAGATTCCTAGATATTTTGTCGGCGCCGAGGACGGTTCTTATCTCGTGTCAACCTCGTTAAAAAATGAAACAAGGAGTCATGAGGATAGTTCTTTTATTATGTCAACCTCATTAAAAAATGAAACAAATCCCCTTTTCAAAATTCAAAGGTAAACCTTCATTCCAATCACCGAGTTGATTGCAATGAAGCTTGGGGGGCACCCTCCTTTGACATGCGTCATTATGATGCTGGGGGCATGCAAAAGATCCGAGCAGTTTTAACGCGGTCTTCATGCTCGTTAAAAAATAAATAAAAGCAGTGAGCAATGTTCCCTCCATAGTTTAAGCTCATTTTTATCTAAAAAAAGAACCTATCCCGGTAAATAACCTTTTGAGATCGTAAATCCATCAGCCATAAAAGCCTTGGTCGTGTTTGTGCACCGTCACCTCCACCATCATTTGGCCGATCTTTCACTTCCATTTGTGTGTTTACCCATTTTGAGGAACAGCTGCGAAGAGTGATTTCACCTAGCCATCCTTGTGACACTGCCGTGATTGGAAAATTCCAATTTGTACCTGGAATCTGTTGCTATCCCTGTTTATCACTCGTTCCTCAAAAGACGAGTCTTCTTTGAGCTCTTTTCACTGACTCGTAAAATATGAAAAGTTTGCCCAGTTTTGGCCTTCCAGCTCGTTAAACGACCGGAACGCTATCCCTCCTCTAGGTTTTAATCTTTTTGGACCTGAGGGATTATTGCACAAAAAGATCGAGCGCTTGTTTTGTTCGGCTCGTTAAAGCAATCGAAAACTCATCCCTTCTGTATTGTTTTATACTTTTTTGGACTTAAGGGATTAGATGACGAAAAAGGAATTATGGAGTTAACTTTCTGTACATTTTCAGACTCTCTAAAGATGAAAAGGACCGAGTTTTCCTTGTCGTTAGACTCGTTAAAATGATTAAATAGCGACAAACTTGTCTTTAGACGAGAACGAGTTTCCCTATCGCTAGGCTCGTTAAATCATAGAGATGGGCTTGCCCGAAGGGCAGGTTATAGAACAAGCATATGTTATCCTCCTCAAGCTTGACAAAAATAAAGAGGTACCGGTCAGAAATGACTGGGGAAAAATTGGGAGAACATCAAAGTTTAATGGTAGCAAGTCACTCTTGAACATGACACTTTTTCCGTACCACATCGGGTTGGGTTGTTTCATTCACCGGTCTCATCACCATGGTCCTCGCCAAACCATCCACATTTGGGGTAATGCTACCGATCCATCGCATCAGTGTCGTTATATGTTCAAGAGGGGTCATTCTGAAAGTGTCAACCGTGTCCCATCCACTGCCATACATTATCCTTCATCCATTCATGATCGCCACCCTGAATCATATGTCACAGTTTGTTTTTCACCTCCACTAAAATCATTAGCTCCGTTCCGTGTCATTGATGTGGGATTCATTAAGGCCCTCCTTTGACGGATCGCTTCTTGTCGACTTCAGCTCATTATCCAAGAAGTTGATCTAGGAACACCCCCATCAGTACTTTGAAGCTTGCATGCCTCAATGGCAAGTTTCTCACTTCCGGCGACAGGTATACATCAATGACCTTCGACCAGAAGATTTTGCGTGGCGTTCGACGCCAAGTCCTTTATTCACGCCACGTGAATTGTACTGCAGTACCTTGAGGGTCATCGTCATTATTGGTGAATCCTCTCGCGCTTGTTAACGGTTTTCATTATTGACCGGTAATCAAGCGATGTCTTTCCATGTTCGACTTCAGCGCAATTCTCACATGGATCGACTTGTACTTAGAGTGAAGATCGAACGAGTTTGAAGACCCCGGATCTAGTTTCATCCATCTGGGCTGCGATATATATTCGGGAAATATAAAAGCATTTGCCATGCACATCATTGCAGCAGATGATCATCCTACTCAAAGGATGATAATTTCAACAGAAAATTATCAGTCTACCTTCAGACGATCGTCTGTCATATGTACCAAAATGTATTTATAAAAGCTGAGCATGGGAATGCCCGCCTCAGCTAGATCATGAAAATAGAATGAAAATTAATGTATTGTATTGTATTGTATTACAGGGCTCCTCCTCAGCACTGGAACGAACTTCGGACCCTCTAGATAAAGCATTTCACCCGATAAACGGCCTCATACTTTAGGGGGCAACTGTTATAGACATTTTTGTGCCTCGCATCATGGAGCATGAAATGTCAATAATTACAGGGATCCTCAGTCCCTAAACATGTTGTTCTTACCCCTAAAAGAACAAGGTCATCAAACAACAGCATTTCCAATCAGTTCTCCACCTGAAAACACTTCAAAACAGGCTTATTTTGGATCATGTCAGCTGCTCCACTGAGCTTCTGCGCTGTAATGCAACTGTCCCACTCTGTACTTGCGCTGGAAGTCAAAAGTAATGAAGGCTACCTGCGCTGGGCGAGATTGGCCAAGTGGCACAGTCATCCTGCAAGGTGTCAACTGCCCAGGAAGCTTCCAAACTGACACTTGGTTCATCAGATTCGCCTTGTGATGAGTAAGAGGTACTTGATCACCATGTGTAACCAAGGATCTCCAAGTGGACCCAAGAACTGAAGATTAACTGAAGAGGGAGAGGACACTAGTCAGCTCTATGCCAGCCTCAAGCTGACTCATCCTCTCTTCTTCTCTCCTATATATAGAGCTCTTCTATGAGGTCTAAGGAGGCTGGAATTTGGTGTAAAGCAAGGAGGTGCTGTTGGATTACAGTTAGAGCTATTGGGTGATTGTTTTACTAGAGGTGAAGAGGAGAGTTCTTGCTGCTGGGGAGGTGCTGCTGGATTGGAGCCATCATTGGTTGTAACCTTCTCAGAACCCTGTTACTTCTATCAATAAAGTTTTGCATGTTCTCCTATATACTTGTATTGCATTGATGTATTGTATTTACATGTATATTTGATTCACCCTAATCCATGCATCAGTTATGAGTACTTGTATCTTGTAGTTTCCTCTCTCGTTTTGTGCAGGGCTTGTGTGTAGCTGGACCGGCAAAGAGAGCAAGGAGCTGGGAACAAGAGACAAAGAGAGAGGATCAAGATCGACTAAGCGAAGGATACCAGGTTGGTTGATCATTTCTTCCCCCTCTCTGTACTTTCATAAAGGAAAACATCAAAGCTTTACTTTCAGTTGTTGCTAAAGACTGTCACCTTTAGAGTAGGGATAGGGTCATCCGCATCGGATACTTTTCCCCACAACAACGACATTAAGAAGCAAATACACATCCTTCACCTGGATTTGTGTGGAAATGGACCTATCTGGGGCACTCCCAGACTAGATCATTTTAAAAGTTTATGATGAGGAATGGGTGCAGGCGGTGGATTATGAGCATGTCCCATTTAGGTGCCACAAGTGCCATGAACATGGGCACCTATACAGAGACTGCCCATTAAACAAACTGGAAAGCAACAAAAAAACCACCACAAGGAAAGATCTCGAAGGTTTCACTACGGTGGGGGGTAAGGGGAAAGAAGGAAAGCGACACCAAAATAAAGCCAACGAGGATAGACAACTGAGCCATAAAAGTTTCAAAATCATAGAAGAAGAAATGGGAAACAATGGGGAAAACCGAAAATCAGAGACTAAGACCAATGAGAAGGATAGGGACACTAGCATGGAGAACATACCAGAAACAGTTAGCAATAGGATGATATGCTGACCATTATGGAGTTTAGCAGGGACCATGAGATGACCCAAAGTGAGGTGGGAACGAAGGATCATGAACTACAAGAGATTCTTGAGAAGGAAAACTTGGATCTAGAAAAGTTTCTGGAGCAGAGTACTACCAAAGAAGTTGACTCCCTGCCAAATGAGGAGTTTGATAGGGTTCAACAACTTCTCCTATGGAGATCCTACCCGAAAAGCTTTGGAGTCAAAAGAAACCATGAAATCCAAGGAAATAGAGCGATGAAGACAATGGTGGAAACAATGGGGCACTCTTGCAAGAACCCAGGTAGGAAAAGATAGAATGAGCTACTAAGAGAATGTGGAAAACTCATGATCAACTTAGGTAAGATGAAATATCTAACCAGTTACTCTTTTAAAAATCTTTCTTAATGAAGTTTACAACCTGGAATATTAGGGGCCTATGAAGTAAAAGGAAACAAAGAAATCTCAGGAGTAGAATAAAAGAAGGAAAATTAGACATGGTTTTCATTCAGGAAACAAAATGCTCGATGGATAAAATCAGAGAAATACGTAGCAAATGGTTGAGCAAGTATAAGTATCTAGAGGTTAAGGTAGATAACTTAGCAAGATGGATTCTTATGAACTGGGATCCCCAAAAACTTGGAATCCTAGACGTGGAAGCATCAAGGAACTATCTTTCATTGGTAATAGAAACTGTAGGTGATAATGAGGGTTACATGATTACAAATGTCTATGGTCCTCAAAAAATAGAAGAAAAACTCAAGCTTCTCACTTCCCTTATGGAGCTAAGAGAGAGATATCCTAATATACCCTAGCTTCTGGTAGGGGATTTCAATATGATC
This sequence comes from Pinus tabuliformis, assembly GCA_031772625.1. NCBI lineage: Eukaryota > Viridiplantae > Streptophyta > Pinopsida > Pinales > Pinaceae > Pinus > Pinus tabuliformis. The sequence goes on from CM062820.1 coordinate 1,372,858,524, forward strand.
AAATCTCTTACAGAGGAAAATGGGGGCACCAGAACACTAGGCAAAGACTCCATTTCCTTCAAGAACTTCATAAATAACATGAGATTAGTGGATGTTGAAACTATAAATGGCACCTTCACCTAGAACAACAAGAGAGAAGGGGATTCCCTAGTTGCCTCTAAACGAGACAGATTCATGATCTCAGAGGACCTATTTCTCACAAGTCCTGACACATTAGCTTTAATCCTTCCTTTTGGAGGCTCAAATCATTAGCCAATCCAGCTTGAAGCAAATTTTATGGGCACACCAAGGAACAAACCTTTCAGGTTTGGAAATGTCTACATTTCTCACCCTGACTTCACCACCAATATTGATAAATGGTGGATGGAAGAGTTTCCCTTTCAAGGCACCAAAATGTTAATGCTACAACAAAGACTTAAACACATTAAAGTCAAACTCAAAGATTGGAACAAAAAATAGTTTGGTAACATTTTCAAAGCCAAGAAAGAAGTTGAACATAAACTTCAAGAGATTAATTAGCTTATGATCATAGATAGCTTTAACAAGGAAATGAAATCTCAAGTAGAGATTCTCTAGAAGGAATGGGATGACAAGTGCTGGCAAGAGGAGATTTTCTGGACATAGAAATCGAGAGTATAGTGGATTAAAGAAGGAGAAAGAAACACAAAGTTTTTTCACGTGTGAGCTTTGAGTCACAGGTCACACAACAGAATTCTAAAACTCAAAGATTCTTAAGTGAAAGAGCTCATCGCCCACAAAGAAATGGAATCTATCCTGGTACAACACTTATTTAGCATTGTGAAGGAGCCTCTCTTAGATAGGTCATAGTTCATTAACAAATACATGAGGTACATTCCCAAGCTTGTCACAAGGGAAGACAATAATAATCTCAATATGCCAGTATCTGAAGATGAGTTCAGTGAAGTCATTAACGAGATACAAAATGGGAAAGCTCCTGGCCTGGATGGTTTCAATGTGGCCTTTTTCAAAGCATGATGGAAAACTGTCAAACAAGACATCCTTGAGGTGGTGGAAGACTCAAGAAGATCCAAATAGGTCCTAAAGGCTCTCAATTCCTCTTTCATAGCTGTGATTCCAAAGTAGGAGAAAGCCATTACACCGGAAAAATTCAGACCTATAGCTTTATGTAATGTGGTGTACAAAATAATCTCAAAAGTGATTGCAACCAGACTCAATCCCCTTCTTCTAGCTCTCATCTCAGAGGCTCAAACTGGTTATGTGGAAGGAAGAAAGATTCTCAACAATATCATAAAAGCTCATGAGATGGTACACCCTATGAAAAGCAAAAACCAAGCTGCTATGATCATACAGCTTGACCTAACAAAAGCTTATGACAAACTATGCTGGTCTTACATCAGGGTAGTGTTGAAAGCTTATGTTTTTGACCACAATTGGATCAGATGGGTTATGTCCCTTGCATCCACGACCAGTTTCTCAATCCTGATTAATGGCTCACCCTCGAGAACCTTCATGCCCTATAGGGGAATAAGGCAAGGAGATCTGCTCTCCCCCTTCCACTTTGTGCTCATGATGGAAGGGCTAGTGTTGTTGGGAAAAGTATCCAATACGGAATGACCCTATCCCACTCTAAGGGTGATAGTACCTCAGCAACAATCAAAGCAAATCTATTCGAGATTACTTCTGTATGAGATGTAAGAGAGGGGAGAAAGAGATCCACTAACCGATGTCTTCCGCTAATGATTGATCCAATCTTCTCTAATTGCTGCTTGCTCCCAGCTCCTTGCTCTTTCACTGGCCCAGCTACACCAAGATGCTGCAAAATAACAAGAAGGGGAAACTACAAGAAGCATACGTTCATAATTGATTCAAGGATTAGAATAAATCAAATATACAAGTATCAATATGCCATTGAGACACATGCATATAGAAGAACCTCAAATGCTTTATTAATGGAAGAAGTAAAGTTCAGGAGGTAATACAACCATAAAAGGCCCAATCCAGCATCACCTCCCAACAGAAAGAAATCTCCTCTTCACCTCCTTCAAGCAAATCACCCAATAGTTCTATACTCAAACCAACAACACTTCCTTACATTCACAAGATTCCAGCCTCCATAGACCTCATGAGAGAGCTCTATATATAGGAGATTTGGAGAAAGGATGAGTCAGCTTGTAGCTGGCATGAAGCTGACTAGTGTCCTCTCCCACTTCAGTTATTCTTCAGTTCTTGAGTCCACTTGGAGGTTCTTGCTTCCACTTGGAGATCTAGACCCTCTTACTCATCACCAGTCGAATTCCTTGATCCAAGTGTCATTTTGGAAGCTTCCTGGGCATTGACACCTTGAAGAATGACTGTGCCACTTGTCCCAACTCGCCCAGCGCAGGTAGCCTTCTTTGCAGTTGACATTCAGCGCAGGTACACAGTGGAGCAGTTGACATTCAGCGCAGATGCTCAGTGGAGCAGTTGACATGATCCAGAATTAGCCTGTTTTTGAGTGTTTTCAGGTGGAGAACTGATATTTAGTGTTGTGGTTTGCTGACCTTGTTCCTCTAGGGGTAGGAACAACATGTTTAGGGACTTTGGATCCCTTAGATTATTGACATTTCATGCTTCATGCTGTAAGGCACAAAAATGTCTATAACAGTTGCCCCCTAAAGTATGAGGTCGTTTATCGGGTGAAATGCTTTATCAAGAGGATCCGAAGTTCATTCAATCGCTGAGAGGTGACCTGTAATAAAATACAATACAATACATTATTTTTCATTCTGCTTTCATGATCTAGCTGAGGCGGGCATTCCCATGCTCAGCTTTATAAATTCATTTTGGTACATAGAACAGACGATCGTCTAATGGTAGACTGATAATTCTCTGCTGAAATTATCATCCTTTGAGTAGGATGATCATCTGCTGCAATGATGTACATGTCAAATGTCTTTATATTTCCTAAATATATATCGCAGCCCGGATGGATGAAACTAGATCCGGGGTCTTCAAACTCGTTCGATCTTCACTCTAAGTACAAGTCGATCCATGTGAGAATTGCGCTGAAGTCGAACATGGAAAGACATCGCTTGATTACCGGTCAATAATGAAAACCGTTAACAAGCGCGAGAGGAATCACCGATAATGATAATGACCCTCAAGGTACTGCAGTACAATTCACGTGGTGTGAATAAAGGACTTGGCGTCGAACACCACGCAAAATCTTCTGGTTGAAGGTCATTGATGTATACCTGTCGCCGGAAGTGAGAAACTTGCCATTGAGGCATGCAAGCTTCAAAGTACTGAGGGGTTGTTCCTAGATCAACTTCTTGGATAATGAGCTGAAGTCGACAAGAAGTGATCCGTCAAAGGAGGGCCTTAATGAATCCCACATCAGTGACACGGAACGGAGCTAATGATTTTAGTGGAGGTGAAAACAATCTGTGAAATATGATTCAGGGTGGCGATCATGGGTGGATGAAGGATAATGTATGGCAGTGGATGGGACACGGTTGACTCTTTCTGAACAACATCTCTTGAACATATAAGGACACTGATGCGATGGATCGGTAGCATTACCCCAAATGTGGATGGTTTGGCGAAGACCATGGTGATGAGACCGGTGAATGAAACAACCCAACCCGATGTGATACGGAGGAAAAGTGTCATGTTCAAGAGCGACTTGCTACCATTAAAGCTTTGAGGTTCTCCCAATTTTTCCCCAGTCATTTCTGACCAGTACCTCTTTATTTTTGTCAAGCTTGAGGAGGATAACATATGCTTGTTCTATAACCTGCCCTTCGGGCAAGCCCATCGCTATGTTTTAACGAGCCTAGCGATAGGGAAACTCGTTCTCGTCTAAAGACAAGTTTGTCGCTATTTAATCATTTTAACGAGTCTAACGACAAGGAAAACTCGGTCCTTTTCATTTTTAGAGAGTCTGAAAAGGTACAGAAAGTTAACTCCAAAATTCCTTTTTCGTCATCTAATCCCTTAAGTCCGAAAAAGTATAAAACAATACAGAAGGGATGAGTTTTCGATAACTTTAACGAGCCGAATAAAACAAGCGCTCGACCTTTTTGTGTAATAATCCCTCAGGTCCAAAAAGATTAAAATCTAGAGGAGGGATAGCTCTTCTGGTCACTTTAACGAGCTGGAAGGCCAAAACTCAGCAAACTTTTCATATTTTACGAGTCAGATGAAAAAAGCTCAAAGAAGACTCGTCTTTTGAGGAACGAGTGATAAACAGGGATAGCAGCAGATTCCAGGTACAGGTTGGAATTTTCCAATCACGGCAGTGTCACAAGGATGGCTAAGTGAAATCACTCTTCGCAGTTGTTCCTCAAAATAGGTAAACAATCATATGGAGGTGAACGATTGGCCAAATGGAATGGAGGTGGCAGGTGCAAACACGACCAAGGCTTTTTATGGCTAATAAATTTACGATCACAGAGATTATTTACTAGGGTATGTTCATTTTTTAATGAGCTTGAATGCTCAATCTTATGTTTATTTTTTAACGAGCATGAACTATGTGCTAAAACTGCTCGGATCTCGCTTTTCTATTTTTTAACGAGCATAAATTCCGCGGTAAAACTGCTCGATATACCAGTCATAAGATAAGAATGTCTCCTATGAGATAGCTATTTTTTATGGAGCTTTATCTCACGAAGCTATGCTCGTTCTCATCCTTTCTTTATGCAAGTTCGGAAACGGCTAATCCTACGAGTTTAAAGGGTTAGACCTACAGGTTTAAAGGGAGGACCTAAAAATTTAAAAAATAAATAGTCATCCCTTGCTTGCACTCCAAAAGGTTTGCATGCCCCCAGGTGTAAAGTAAAATTTCAAGGCTGCCCCTACTTATCCGTCAAAACATTTGTTTTAAAGGGTGAGGCTTGCCTCTTTCTGGTTACCCAAAGATTGTTTTGTTAACACCATCAAACGAAAACATCTCCTCGGCACTGTCTACCGAAGTAGACAATGGTGAATGACCTTTGTCAAACAAGTAACCTTAACAAAAGAATCCTGTTCTAGAACAACCCCTCTTCCATCCACGGACGGGGTACGGACTAGTCATATTTTTTCGCGGAAATTATGCTTTATACCCAAGGTTTCCTCTGCCCGAAGCAGACCAGGATGCATGCCCCCTGGGTTACAGTCCCATCTTTCCGAATCACTCGCACTCATCGGGAAGGAGGACTGGGGGTGGAGACATTTCTTGAGAAAATAGACCATTGAGGGTTGGTATGTGACTATTTGCGATGTGTGATCCCGGAAATGAAAGTTGGTCTACGAGCTTGACCATTCTTCCTTCGTGTGGAAAACAAATTACTCTAAAGAGTGAGGAGACTATAGCTCCCATGCAATATATATAGTCTCGTCCAAGGAGTAGGTTATAATCCAAGGGTCCTTGGACGACCATCACGTTCATTTGAATGGTCTTCCCTTTCAACGTAACAGGTACATTGGGGAGGATCCCCAATGGTCAACTGGTTCCTTTATCAAAACCCGAGAGATTTCTTATCTCAGGCAAAAGCTCCAGGGAACCCAGTGCTTTCCAAGCAATAGAGGAAAGGATACTCACAGATGCCCCTTCATAAATGATAGTTCCAGCCATTACCATTCTATAAATTTGGACTATGATTCTGAATGGTACACTGGCTGGCAACCGGGGTCTGCCTAGTTGGTTCCAATCAAAGGACACAACCAGGTTGCTTGGCGGTGGGACCGAATACACGGCCAGATATGACCCTGAAGATGTTCCTTCCTGCGATAAAGGAATGGGCGCATTGCCCTGATGCTCATCAGAGTCGGTGTTGATGAAAAGAATCTGGATGGTGTCATCCTTATTCTCTTCGGTGAGGGTGTCATTTGAAGATGAATCTTCAGTGACGGTGTCATTTGAGGATGAAACCTCTGAAGGAAGAACCGGGTCAACTGCCGTTTCGACCTTTGGACTTTCGTCCGGTCTGGATTCAGTAGGTTCATTCTCAATGACTGACGCTTCAGCTGACCACTTGGGCGGGCCAGCTGTATTTTCAACCAACGAAGGACTTGGCACGAGTTTTTTGTATCCAGGAGGAAGTCTCAACGGTGAAACTGGGCGATCTTCCAAAACTCTCTTCGCTTCGTCTAAGAAGGGACAACGGTGGATGGCGTGATTGCCTTCACACAGTCTGCAGGGGGATCTTGCTCCCCCTCTTTGTCTTGAACCTTCACTTTCGCTGGTTGACGGTAAGCATTCAACATGGCTATCAGAGGTTGATGCTCCCGAATTGTGCAAACGAGGGGACCAGTCCCTTAGTATTCGGGGAATACAGGGACAATCTCTATGGAAGTGGTCTCCTCTACATATGACACATGGTGATTTAGGCCCGGTCTGTGCTGTGTGTGGATTTTTGTCAGATGTCTTTTGCTTGCCCCCAGTCGCCTTAGGCTCCTTCTTCTTCTTTTCTCTCTTCTTCTTCTCCTTCTTTTCCATGGGAGCTTGGCTTTTGCCGGCTCTACCTTGCGAAGATGAAGGATTGGAGGAAGAGTTATAGGAAGTAGAAGGCTGGTGGGCAGCTCTAGACTCATCTAACTGTTGACTCGACTGTTCAGGTACCATGGTGTTCTGAACTACATTGGTTGAGAATAGCCAAATAGGCAGGCCAATTGTCGTTCCTGGAAGCGACAATGTGGCCATGTGGGGCGCACCAACTTCTCCCCAAGAGGAGAAAGGACTAGGATTTCCATCATGTGGAATTCCTTGGTTGGGGCGTTCCATGTTCTCAACTTACAGATCAACGCAGGAATAGGAGGTGATTATGTTCCGTTTAAAATAAATTTTATAACGACGCTTTAGACACAACTTTCTTTTTCACTTTTTAAGAGTCGAGAAAAAGCTAAAGATGACTTTAGTCTCCTTTGATGTTTTAACGAGCCCGAAGTGACAAATGCTCGGTTGGACTTTTTCAGTTATAGAGTTTGAAAAAGGCCAAAAGAAACTGCTCTGGAGTTCTAGGCAGAGGGTGTGCCAAACTTTTCGCAAAACCACAGAATACGTTTTACGGTACGAGTGGTCGATCTTCGTGAATGCTGTGTTCACTGCATTGCGATCAGTAGGGTGGCCGACACGGCTTCCTATGGATAAAGGCTTTGTTCCTATAGGGGTCTCCCAATATATACGCGACGGTACGTGGGAGCACAAGTCCGTAATGATACTTATCGCTTCACCGTGGAGGAATCACCCAACCACTCAACGCTAAGATATCACGTTTAACGACGCTGGAACACGTCTCTAGCTTAGACCTCTATGTGTTTGCGTTATGTTTCAATGCGTTGTTATGTAAATTCAATTTATTTTAAGGTTGATCTTGTTTAGCAGTTTTCCTTTATGGATCACCACGAGATGTATAGTAACACTCCTAAATGCAGTCTAAGATGATAAGCAAGCTTTTCAATCTTTCAACTTTGAAAATCTTAACTACTGAGGGAAAAGAAAGACATCATCTTTTCACACAGATCATAGAGCACACACTAATGCACTTTTCCCTAAATCAACATGCAAACTGTCAAAATGTACATGCACAATGCAGGTATTTCTTTTCTCTTTCTTAATGTTGGTGTAATACAAAAAGAAAGCTGTTGTATAACTTTGAATTCAATTTCAAGTGAAAGAAAACAAGCTTGTCCAAAATCAAAAGACACCTTAAGATTTACTTGTTTCGACACTAGAAATATACAAATTCAAACCATATAACGAAAGCAAAAGCTCAATCAGCTATGAACAGCAAACAAACTAACTCTTAAGATCAAAGCGACACTTATCACAGGTCTAGATCTAATAGGCCACAGCAAGACTAGTTCACTTTCGTTATGGGAAACGGTAAATGATATAAGAAATACACAAAGAACAAACACAGTTTCTTTATACAACCGAAGCGGAATAGTGGCAAGGAAAGTTGGTTTCAGATAGGTACATTGACTGGTAACTGGCTGCAAAAACAAGGATGAAAACAAGGCAATAAACAGGAGGGAACCCCAGTAGCACTAGGCAAAACTGGTTCAGCGCAGGTAGTACACTGGCAGTTTGACCTTTAGCGCAGGTAGCCCCTTCGGGAACTGCGCTGAAATGCAGACTGCCTGCACTGAAGAGATAAACTTTCGTTTTTCTCAGTTTCCGGGTCACAGATTGCTAAAAAATTCACAGTTTTTGGCCAAATCAGAAGCGATCAGTCAAGTACACACTAAGGGATGAAAAGATATCACTAAGAGCTATTTAGAGTCCTTGTGGATCAACTCTTCAAATCATAAACTTGCCCAGAAACTGAGCTAGAGTAGCTGCCCTCTACTTTGCATTTGAAAGATCCAAATGCAGTTCGATTCGGTACTCCCTGTGTTTATGAAATGAATAGAAAAAACACAAACAACCAACAAGACACGATCCCCAGTGGAGTTGCCAATTTGTTGTTGGGAAAAGTATCCAATGCGGAATGACCCTATCCCACTCTAAGGGTGATAGTACCTCAGCAACAATCAAAGCAAAGCTATTCGAGATTACTTCTTTATGGGATGTAAGAGAGGGGAGAAAGAGATCCACTAATCGATGTCTTCCGCTAATGATTGATCCAATCTTCTCTCCTTGCTACTTTCTCCCAGCTCCTTGCTCTTTCACTGGCCCAGCTACACCAAGATCCTGCAAAATAACAAGAAGGGGAAACTACAAGAAGCATACATTCATAATTGATTCAAGGATTAGAATAAATCAAATATACAAGTATCAATATGCCATTGAGACACATGCATATAGAAGAATCTCAAATGCTTTATTAATGGAAGAAGTAAAGTTCAGGAGGTAATACAACCATAAAAGGCCCAATCCAGCATCACCTCCCAGCAGAAAGAAATCTCCTCTTCACCTCCTTCAAGCAAATCACCCAATAGTTCTATACTCAAACCAACAGCACTTCCTTACATTCACAAGATTCCAGCCTCCATAGACCTCATGAGAGAGCTCTATATATAGGAGATTTGGAGAAAGGATGAGTCAGCTTGTAGCTGGCATGAAGCTGACTAGTGTCCTCTCCCACTTCAATTATTCTTCAGTTCTTGAGTCCACTTGGAGGTTCTTTCTTCCACTTGGAGATCTAGACCCTCTTACTCATCACCAGTCGAATTCCTTGATCCAAGTGTCATTTTGGAAGCTCCCTGGGCATTGACACCTTGAAGAATGACTGTGCCACTTGTCCCAACTCGCCCAGCGCAGGTAGCGGCAGTTGACATTCAGCGCAGGTACGCAGTGGAGCAGTTGACAATTAGCGCAGATGCTCAGTGGAGCAGTTGACATGATCCAGAATTAGCCTGTTTTTGAGTGTTTTCAGGTGGAGAACTGATATTTAGTGCTGTGGTTTGCTAACCTTGTTCCTCTAGGGGTAGGAACAACATGTTTAGGGACTTTGGATCCCTTAGATTATTGACATTCCATGCTTCATGCTGTAAGGCACAAAAATGTCTATAACAGCTAGGCAGAGCAATAAGAATGGAAAGTGCTAAGGGAGGAATCAAGGGTTTGAAATTCACCATAGATGGAGCGACCTCAACTTACCAATAATTTTTGGATGACACTATGCTACTGGGCATTCCCACAGTCAAGGAAGCCAAAGCTTTTAAACAAATCTTGAATGAATTTTCTATGGTCATTGGTACAGAGGTAAGCCTTTAAAAATCAAAAGTTTTCTTTCTCAACACTAACATTGCTATTTAGAGAAATCTTACCAAAATTCTAGGGTTCCAAAGGGATCAGTTACCCTCTAAGTACCTAGGAGTGCCCCTTATAGACAAACCTCTAAGGAGGGGAGTGTGGGAGATGGTCATTAAAAAAATTGAAGATAAGTTCAGGAAATAGACATGTAGATAATTAAATTTAGTAGGGTGCCTTGTTCTCATGAAAGCCATCCTATAGGCCGCACCCATTTTCATGATGTCTACTCTTCCTGTTCCTAAAGGAGTTTTACAACAGATCAAGAACATTCAAAGAGATTTTGTTTGGGGCAAAGGGGAAGAGAAAAGGAAGTGGGCTTTCGTAGATTGGGACAAGATATGCAAACCTAAGGCCCATGGAGGATTGGGACTTCATGACCCCGAAACCCTCAGTAGAGTTTCGGGTGAAAATCTTTGGTGGAGGTGGCTCAAGGAATCGGTAACCCCATGGGCCAAGCTTTGGAAATAGAAATATGAAAGAAATTGGCAGGAAATGGATCATATTCGAATTTCTGGGCTTATCAACGGCTCCCACATTTGGAAACTTTCTTGGGAAAATAGAGGTATTGTCCAGAAGCACAACTTCTGGGAGATCCGAGATGGGAAGCTAGCAAGATTCTGGGAGGTCAACTGGCAGCAAGAACCATACCTATTTTGGGAAGAAATAACTGATCTTAAGAATGGCATCGATAACAAAGGTTTATGCATGGTAAGTGACTTCTGGGAGTAGGTAAGGAACAATGGATAATGGAGAATATGGAAGGATCTAGGCTATTGGGAAGAGAGCCCTTTTAAATCTTAGGTAAACTCTCTTGCTATGGACTTGGAACAAAGGAAAATATTGGTTTCATCCTCGCCTGACCAACTAAGACGGGAAAAAAATAGTGGGAAACTCTAACCTAAAAGATGCCAAACAAATAGCTCTAGGGTTCGATTATCAAAACCCTGATAAGGCATGGAAGAACCTCTGGCAGCACCCGCATTGGAAGAAGATAAAGTTGTTCATGTGGTTAGTTCAACAAAAGAAAATTATAACTTGGGAAAACCTTCTGAAGAAAGATTTTTTTGGCCCATCCAAATGCTGTCTATGTGGCACACAAGAGGAGACAATGGAACATTTACTCAACCTTTGCCCCTTCACCTCAAGATTGTGGGATTGGGTGGCCTCAGCTTCAGGAAAACTGACAGGGATGTCCTTAATATTACTAACACTTTGAGGAATTGGAGAAGTAAATTCTTATGCAATGACATCATCAACAATGCTTGGACTCTGGTTCTAGGCTTCTTAATCTAGGATGTCTAGAAAGAACACAAAGGAAGGATTTTCAAGGGAAAAACTGGCTCTACCCATAACACTATTGCATAGATATTAAGATAGCTCAAAGACACTATTGGTGCCATGTTAAGGAGACCTCCAGAGAACCTGAATTTGCCCCAGGACACTCGAATACTACTACAATTGGGTCTCCATTTGCTAGTTCCCCAGATCATACACGAGGATGTGAGCTGGATAAACTTTGGTAAAGACTTTTGGCAGCCTCCTCCTCATGGTTTCCTGAAAATTAACATATATGGGGCCTCTAAGGAAACCCAGGGATGGCTGGTTTTGGCGGGGTCATCAAAGATGAGCAGGGGTGCATAAAGGACATCTTTCATAGTCATCTGGGAACTGCCACAAATAACATGGTGAAGCTCATGTCCTTAGAGCAGTGCATGGAAATACTAATTGAGTCAAATTCTCATAATGTCATCATTGAAGCAAACTCAGAATTGGTTATTAATGTGGCCAAGAAGATCTACAATGGAAAAGCACCTGGAAAAGTATCAAAACATTGGTGACTTTTACATGTTTTTCAGCGTATTCATTCCCACCTTCAAACTTGTTGGGTAGCAAAGGCCCCATGTAACATTTTTTGGGCTTAAAGGCTACAATTTTGGGTAAAAATATGGTAAAGGCTCTGCGAAATGTGAGGAGTGCGAATTGTAATGAGTCAAGTCGAAGGGTTGTCCTCCCAAAAATAATGTAAGAAAATAGAAAGTGAGTCAGCCTGCTAATGTATAGATAGAGCAAGTCTCTATGGTTAGAAGTCAGTTTTTGGGTATGCATTATTGATCTCGAATGTAATGGGTTTATGAAGAAAGAAGTCTTTGAGCATCTGTAAGTTCGACTCAAGGGTGTTGATAGATAGAGAAAGGCTCTGCAACTATGTGCACACAGGCTTGGTAGAGTCCACAACTGTGTGCGCAGACCCTTGGAGCTATATGCGCAGGGCGGATTTGGTTGTACTGAAGAGAAGATCAATAAAGATAAGAATTTATGAATCATTGTGTCTTTTCTTTCAGATCTATCTATTGCTTCTAAATTTATGCATTATCTGTTATAGTTGCACACATGAGGTTTTAATGTTAAATGTTTTTGTAAATAATGTAATAAAAAGATCAGATCTGTAATAATTCTATTACTAATAAAGTGCACCTGCGCGGATCTACGTGGAAGTCCAATAGCAGTACAGAGTGGTGTGAGGCCTTATATGGTTTGCGACTCCTCGAGACCACAACTAGACATCTTAAGGGTGCAGAAACTTGGTTCTAGCACCCTCCCATACTACCTCGGGCGAGAGTTTAGTCTGCGCTCCATAAACTGTTGCCGAAAGGGCCAGTAGTGTGGGATTTGTTCGGCTAATACACTTCTAAAACCTAGGTCAGGCCCCAACAAGCCAACAAATGGTTCCATTTCTAGGACCAGGATCTACCTAGCGATGTGTAATGTCAGGACACCGGAACCCTGTGAAGAAAGAACTTTAAGATTGGTTAGATCTGAAGCTTCACGAGTTCGTGGTTCAGGAAAATAGGAATCTATGGGTATTAGAGGAATGGTGTTAGGATCGTTACATATACACAAAGATCCATGAGATCTTCTTTGTGTCTTTCACGACAGAGTTGTACGAGTGGATTGTGTGGCTAGATGACAACGTGGGAAGGTATAGGCTAGATAAACCCATTGTGTGAACTCAAGAATTGGTGTGTAGGCTAGAATCATCTAAAGATAAAATCGCATGCATGGTAGATCACTGGTTGGATCAAATAATAGGAAGGTTTATCACTGAGTTTATGATAGACACAACTTTGAGTTATAGTGAAGCAGAAAGGTGCTTTCTCCAAGGACCGTGGGGTAAGTACATGAAATCATTGAATAATTGGATGAAAATGTTGTTATGTGAAAAATGGATTATGTGCATTCATTGATGTCTAGCGTAACACGGAGTGGAAGAGGCTACTAAGGAACTGAAGGATTAGAACACAATCCTCTAATTTCTATTTTGCGAGAAAGCGAGGACGAACTCACAGGGTTCTCTCTGAGAAGTGCAGTCTGGTTGATTAAGTAGTGCATTCCATTGATGCCACCACCATCCATGCCATCAGCTACTTCATCTACATCAAACCCATCTTCACCTACCCCACCTCTGCCACCACCGAAGGTTGGGATGGCGAGTGCAGTCAAGTTTCTGGTATTTAGAGGCATAGGAAATCAGGAACCAGATTAGTTCTATTTCATGGTAAAGGCTATATGGGTAGCCCATGGCGTAACGGTATATAAAGTACTCGAGCAATCACCTGAATGCAGGAATAGTGGTGATCCAGGATGCATTGAACAAAGAATTTAGTCGGCCAAAATATAAGACGTAGTCGATCATTAGATTCAAGGAGATCGCGATGCTACCTGATGAAACCCCATGGGATCTAGATCAGAGATTGAAGAGTACAATTGACGAAGCCAACATGACACTAACAGATGTGCAATACTACACGTGGTTTGTGGCATCGTTAACACCACATCTAAGGATGGAACTATCACAATAGAAGATCTCAACGCAAGCTGAAGCATTAGAGACAGCAATGAGGTTGCACAAAACTCCAATACAGGATCCAGGGTTGGGAGTTTAGCAAATCCACGCGCAGATACAAAACCTATGTTTAGAGATGCAGAGTTTGAAACAAGGACAGGCGCCTCGGTTAGAGGCGCGTGAAGAGGTGTGGTGTATAAAATGTAAGGGTCAAGGTCATGATCAGGATTGTTGTCCGCTCTTCAGGAATTATATAGTGGGGGGGGGGAATACCATTGCAACTAGAGGCACAAGCAGGGCCAAGCATGGTGCTTGCCCTCTAGTGTGTGATTTGTCAGATGGGAGGAAAGCATGCCAAAGAAAACAGTCTTCTCTTGAAGAACCTGAGACAACCCCCCCAACAGTTATTTTGAAACTTTGTAGGACGATGGGCCACAATGAATGAAATTACAGAAGTTATGAGTTGTTGATGGATCTAACACCTGCATATAGGATGCAGATGGAGACATGTGGTCAGGATCTAGCTGCAGCAATAGTGTGGGGTGGATTCCAGGGACATGGATGGGGACGAGGGGGAATGGGACCCAGACGAGGACGGGGATAGCTAATCTGCTATAATTGTGGAGGACTGGGGCATTAGGTGCATGATTACACGAACCCGACTAGAGCTTTTTTCCCATACTGTTACCAGTTTCACCATGAAGCAGTTGATTGCCCCACGTTAATTGCTCAGATGTGGGAAAAAGGGGTGCTTTAGACTACTCCCACTCAGAACGTCCAAATGATGAAGGTTGAACTGTGAGTGGAAGACCATAATGTGAATATGATGCTCAGACGTGGTGCAACTACAAGAGAAGATAAGGGGAATTGACTGGAGGAGGAAGCTTGGGTTCGTAGGGCCCGCACAAAAGATCCAGAATTTTATTTGGAGCGTCCAAAGGAAACATTTATGGAAGCTAAGAAGAGCTTCGCAGAAGCTTCTACTACCAGCAGCAAGGATCAAACAGAGCTAGAGAGGGATACTTCTACGCTAACTACCTTTTTGGAGACATGCATGAAGCTAGTACGGGTCACTAAAGTGGTGAAGGGATTGCAAGAGTTGATAACTAGGTGCGCAGGGTCAGATGAACCGTGGATGGTCCAGAAACTAGGTAAGCATGCATTGTGCACCGGGTGTGAAATGCGGTTGACTACCCAGATTGGGGACTATGAGATGGATCAAGTTGTTTTAGACATGGGTTTAGATGTGAATGTCCTACCTAAACAAACCTGGGAGCATAGGGGCAGGCCCGCACTACAACAATCTCCTATCCAATTACAAATGGTGAACCAATAGAAGATCTTGCCTTTGGGGAAACTACAAAGAGTTACAGTAGACATCGAAGGTGCAAGCACACAAACTGATTTTGAGGTCATAAAAATTGTGGACAACAATAACCCATATCCTACATTCTTAGGGATAGATTGGGCAACGGATATGAGTGGAGTCATCAACCTAAAGAACGAAAAATGATATTCGAGAAAAAAGCTCTCTGTGTAGTAGTTCCGCTGGACCCAGCCGAAGGGGTGTGCTACGGTGAGCATGTACACGATTAGGATAGTGATGATGAATTGAACTATGTCTATTAGATCATTGCGCAAGATCAGGATCAGGTGAATCCGACAGCGGATGAGAGAATCTCATGGGACCATGACAGTTCCTGCATGTCAGACTCAGATGAAGAAATTGAGTGATGGTAGAACCGATTGCATGAGGTAACACATTTGCTAAATTGCAATATGATCATTAGATCACTATGCCATGTAATGATAGAAGGAAGGGAGCGCCAACCAAGGAGGATGCCATGAAAGTGGAGGAACTAGTCGACTGATGTGAAATGGCGAATCTGAGAAAAAATTTGCAGGGTGTGCACGATGATGCACCATGCGCGACAGTTACTCAAGAATGGAGTACATGCCAAAAGGTTCGGCTAAAGAAGCGCAGATATAGGAGGGAAGCATGCATACGGTTTGGAGGACAAAATAGGATAACCATCTATCAGCAACATAGGGTGCCGATGTATGTTGTGCAACCACCCACCCAAATTAGAATCACAAGTCCAAATTCACCACAGCAATCCAGTTCGCTAGCTACCAGTGAAAAACTCAGGAGGAGAATAGAGGGGAGCACAAACAACGTCCGTCCGATAAAATGACCCACTAGGAAGCTGCAGATACCTTGGGTTTGATGGGCCTATACCAGAAGGGAGGCAAAGGTCAACTTGTCAATAGTAAGACAGGAGGGAGCTCGGAATAAACAGGGTAGCAGTAGGCCTCGCAAAATCAATGAACTTTGGGCACAAATGAGAAAGAAAAATGTGCTAGTAGGGGAGGGAATCAACAAGGAGGAAAGCACTGATGTACACATAGGTTGTGTGAGTCTACGCATAAGGGAACTAGGCCCAGCTAGGTCTTCTACAGGACTAGAACGAGCTGCAACCCTGCTATCATGGTTGCGCTCACACCCACGGAATAATACACCCCACATAATAGTGTATGAGGAGATAAAGGATACAATGGCACTCGAAAGGTGCCCACAGCCCAAGCTAGTAGGAAAGCTGAGACATCATCCCTGGGGTGTGACCACCTAACTAGCTGTAGAAAGCATAGTCTCAGTGCTCCAAGCAGTTGAAAGAAGATGCGAGACTATAAACAAGTCTACAGGAGGCTGGCGCGAAAAGTAGATTCGATATAGAGTCATTCAGTCCCCAAACTCGTGGCTGTGCCACAAGGGTTGCGCTATTGCATGGAAAGGTCAAGAGGTGACCGTTAATGCCACTATTCCTAATAAGAAATTAAAGGTACAACAAGGAGGAGTAGGTGGCAGGCCATTAAGATAGGAGCTCTGAGCTAGATACGAAAATATTTGCGGCTTAGCCACTATTAATCAACTAGAAGTGGAGGAAAGGGATCCATTCAAAGTTACGCATTCCTATCGAAACCGGTCACTAACACTAGGTTATTCGAGATTTGAACCAGTGCAGACCAGAAAACACTCAGTTACTAGGCATCCGATGAGTACCATGGTGAGAACCCGAGCATGCTTCGTGGAAGAGTTATATCCAACCCAGGCAGAGCTAGATGATGTAGATGGAACCCCCAAAGTTCCAAAGTTCCCATGCACACAGTGGCCCTGGAAAAACAAGCAGATGATGGGGCCAGTTAGGGTATCACCAAGTTTCAGTAAGTTATCAGTAGCCGAAAAGGGCAAAGCAATCACCACCAAAATCGAGGAGGATGACGAAGATTTGCACGATCAGATTGAAGCATAAGATGAGGACAAAGAGGATGTTTTCCAAATCCCTTCATGACCCCCATATATCTCCCCATGGAATGGGACATCCAAGATACCAAAGGACCTGGACATTGCAAAGAATACGCTCCAGAACCCGCTTCTCTTGGATGAGATAAGGTTCTATAGTTTGGCGCTGTGTTGAGTGCCGAGCATCAAGTTCAAAGATTGGCACCTTGTGAACAGCGACAAGTTCCACGAATTATCCGAAGACAAATTACTGCCGCGGAAGTGGTTACTAGGTGTGGAGAAGGCGAGATTACTTAATATGAGGTGGATACCCCACTATCACCGTGCGGCCATCACCATTTTTGTTATCCGGCAGTTACTGTGTCTGGCACATGATGGGTATCTCTAGTTGGAGGAGCCGATTACTATCACAGCCAATTTAGTACACTAGATTATCCACCTACCTGTTAAAGGGAATGACCCCATAAACATAGCCGGAACAAGTGACGATGTGGGTCTCGCAGAAGCAATGAAGGCTAAATATAAGTTGGAGAAGTGGAACCAAGGATATGTAATAGCAAGCATCAAAGACTACAGGGTGCAAATTGCCATCCAGCTACTAGCCAGTAAACTAATGAGGAAATGCCTTGCAGATGAGGTGCCAACTCCTGTCATTACGCTTGTGAAACAGTGTGCAGAAGGGGTTGAGTTCAATTGGGCACAGTTTTTATGTGACAAATTTTTGACAAATTATCAAGAAGCACAGGACAAAGGTAAGATGTTTCATTATGCATGGTTGTTACTATCAATCCTTCTGGTTGTAGGAGAACTGCCACAGGGTAGCCAGTTTCCCAGCATTGAGAACAACCTACCTGAAGGAGTACGGTATACCTCGCTCTAGGCTACCAAGGATGCCACGAGGGTTTGTGAAGTCAAGGTTTTCTAGATCTTCATGGAGGGGAGTATCTTGATATGGATTGCTCGCAGACCATAGATGTCTCCAATGATATACAACAATTTGCAAAGCATGGCCAACTTCAAAGCTGACATGCATAACTTATATATCCGGGCGTGAAAGGATCCAAAGTGAACATGGGTCAAGCTTTCGTTCATTGTAACAGACGATGCCATTTACGAGGTGTTGGCAGCATGGCCTCCAGAGTGGCACGCCCTAGACAAGTCTGTACTAGAAAGGATGGCAGCACAGCAGCAAAAGAAGGAAATCTAGCTATGACTCACTAAATTGGTAGAAAAAAACACGTCAGGGACAAAAGGTAGCTTCGCAGCAGGAGGTACCCAAGGAAGTTCTAGCCGAAGAGATCACGACAGATCAAGAAATGTCCTTGGAATAGGACATGCAAAGGGAATAGGAGGCACAGGAATGCATGAACCATTTTACATAATCAACCCAAATCAAGAGGCTATGCAGCAAGGAATTGTTGCATACATGCCAAAAGTAAAAAACAACAAAGGCATTGGAGAAAGAGTTTCTTGACAATAGAAAACTAGCGAGCAATGTCACTATAGGTGCATTTGCAGAATTGATGACAGAGCAGGCAACTGTGTTGGGGGAGATTAGAGCATAGTTGCAGGCGTTATAGGTGTGACGCTCGGCTGGGTTATCTTAAGCCTAGTAGAGGACACAGCGACAGCCAAGCAGATGGTGCACACCCACACACCGAACACCTTAGTGTTTCCAGCAGGCACTATCCTAGCAGAAGTCGAAGGTGACATGCGTCATTGGGGGTTGAATCTAGTTGTTCTTCCTAGAGGAACCCTATACCAACTATAGGATGGGGTAACCGCTGAGCTTCGTGCAAAGGAAGGTCGTGCCCTCCAAACATTGATGGAGCACAAGGCAAATCTGGAGCAGGTCAGTTTCTAGTGCGTTGACTTGGTTGTACACAACCAGGAAGTGGAATAGGCTGTGATGGAAGCTTGCAGCAAGGTACCAGAGCTAGCTATCTCGGTAGAACTTCCAACAATTGAGAAGATTCATCACATGGCTGAAAGATTTTGTATGACCCAAGAGGAGGCCGCGAAGGCTAAGTGGGAATTAAATTTACAAATTGCAGAGCTAAAACTGAAGGCGCAGCTGAAAACACCCCCGAAGTTCGAGAGTGGTTCCATGGCAGAATTCAAGCAGGACTGGACATGATAAAGCGTGTTGTCCAAGATTGCTCGGGAATGTTAGATCAGTCCCTCCTTATGCTCACCTCCCTCTAAGAAGATCCAACCATACAACAAGTAGAAATAGAAGTGCGGGAGTTGTAGTAGGCTCATGACATAGTCCGAGGGACTACACAGAGGGTCGTTATCACGCAGCGATTGGCTAAAATGAAGGAGGCCCAGGCTCTCAAGGCACAAGTTGATGTTGCTCGGCAAAGGGAGGCAATACTTAAAGAATGCATCCAGCCCTAGCTCGACGAAGCATTTGTGGTTTCCACCACCATCGAGGGAAAGTTAGCACACATGCAGGCAGCATATGATCCCGAATAGGAAACTGCACCGGATACTGATGCATCAGTGACTCGCGTAGAACAGGTACAGAGGATGGCGGAAGAGTTTGTTGCAAGTACAAGTGAAGCGCAGAAGTTGTTGACTAACCTCCATGTGGAGATTGCCGCACTAGCCGAGTGACTTAGGACGAGTCACGATGATTGCATTGGGGGACTGTTGGGTAGTGGAGGCCCCATGTAATAGTTTTTGGGCTCAAAGACCACAATTTTGGGAAGAAATATGGTAAAGGCTCTGCTAAATGCAAGGAGCATGAATTGTAATGAGTCAAGTCAAAGGGTTGTCCACCCAAAAATAATGTAAGAAAATAGAAAGTGAGTCAGCCTGCACGGACCATGGGAATGTATAGATAGAGCAAGGCTCTATGGTCAGAAGTTAGTTTTTGGGTATGCATTATTGATCTCAGATGTAATGGTTTTATGAAGAAAGAAGTCTTTGAGCATCTGTAAGTCCGATTCAAGGGTGTTGGTAGATAGAGGGAGGCTCTACAACTATGTGTATAGAGGCCTGGTAGAGTCCACAATTGTGTGCGCAGACCCCTGCAGTTGTGTGCGCAGGACATATCTGGTTGTACTAAAGAGAAGATCAATAAAGATAAGAATTTCTGAATCATTATGTGTTTTCATGCGGATCTATCTATTGCTTCTGAGTTTATGCATTATCTGTTATAGTTGCGCACATGAGGTTTTAGTGTTAAATGTTTACTTAAAGACTGTAATAAAAAGATCAAATATGTAATAATTCTATTAATAAGAAAGTGTGCCTGTGAGGATCTACGTGGAAATCTGATAGCAGTATAGAGTGGCACGAGGCCATATATGGTTCATGACTCCTCGAGACCACATCCAGACATCCCAAGGGTGCAGAAACCTAGTTCCAATACCCTCCCATACTACCTTGGGTGAGACTTCAGTCCACACCCCATGGACTATTGCCAAAAGGGCCGGTAGTGTGGGATTTGTTCGGCTAATACACTTCTAAAACCTGGCTCAGGCCCCAACAAGCCAACAAAACCCTAAGAGTGGCGAACTTTGTTCATGTGCAAAGAAAATCCAATATGCTAGTTGATTGTCTAGCGAATGAAGGAGTGTTTCGCAAAGAAATTTACAGCAGGCATGTATGGGACTCAATACCCTCGGGGAAATTACGTAATGATTGTCAAAGACAAGCAGATAAAGAAATGGAAAACTTCCAAAGTATTAGGGCTGAACAAGAAGGAAGACTAGTGGAAGCAAGAGAAAGCGGAAGTGGAAGTCACTTTTAACCATTAGTTTTCAAAAAAGAACAGAAGGAAGAAAAGGGGGAAGATAAATGCTTAAAACAAAGCTTTCCACAGGGGATGCACTTGGTAAAGAACAGGTCTCTTTGTTGGCCATTGGCCACGGATCTTGATAGTCTATGTAATCTAATGGCCATCAGGAGGAAATGCAATCAAAGGTTAACCAACAAAGTGGATCCGATGCTCTTTAGTCTAACAATTTATAATCCTTATCGGGTCCGAAAAGGAAATTATAGACCATGCAGGTTTTAGCTCTGATATCTCAGAGGACCGTCGGATCAATCGCCAAGTTCTATAAGCAATCAGAGCTTAAGTTTCAAAATGGACCTAAACTCTTATAAACCAATGGCTCACAATCATTTTGGGTCTGTGAACTGGGTAAAAGGGGTGCAGGTTGCCGAGGTGAGAGTGTTTGTGATTTTCGTCTCACACGAGATCTTAGATGGTTTCATTTTTGTTTCAGGTTATGGATTTGGTTACCCTTCATATGGTTAACCCCTATTGATTGTTACTTTTTAAAGCCATATAACATATGTAATCTTTCTTGCGGTTAATAGAAAGCTCCACTCTTATTTGACAAAAAAAAAACTATAAATTACTTAACAAAGGCGGTTTATTAAGTAATTTCTCACAATGAAAGAAATTTTACCATGGAAAAATTGGATTTACATCGTGTACTTCGATCCATCTTGTAAATTAGGCTAGATGAGCAATTTTTTGGCGATAACAGGGCTGATCCTCTTCCCGTAAATGGACAAGATTTGAAATTTTATTTTCAATATCATATCTAATTTATCTTTCTTGTACGGTCTTTTCTTTTGTTTTCTTTCCATTTTGTTTATGTCAATTATGTGTGTTGCGTCAAGTTGGGTCTCATCTTGTTCTCTATTTTGGTCATTTTACATAAATAAACCTTTTGTTAAAAGTTCTTGGGTCAGAAAGGCTATGTAGTTGAATGATGCGAAAATGTGACAACCACAATGCTTGGCTATCTTCTTGTTCTCCTTCTTTGTTTGGGAAGATGCCATAGGTTGAACTAGGTCCAGATGGAAAATATGATACATCCAAAACGAAAACCTCGAGGGAACCTATTACATCTTCATCTATTCTAGTATCCACTCTCCCCAACTTGGTGTATATCTGCTTGGTGTGTTACATGCTTATCCAATCTGGTAGAGAATGATAAGGGGAAAAAATAAAGTGAGAAAACTAATATTAGAGGTTATAAAAATACTTCTTTGAAGGGGTGTTAGTATTCAAATACTTAGTATTTGTACCAAAAAATACTTCACTTAAGTCACTGGTGACTACTGACCCTAACAATAGAATATGAATGTATATTATTCAGACATGTAATAAAAAACAAAGAAAAACCCTGCAATATAACATATCTTGCAAACATAAATATATAATGTCAATAAATTAAATTCCAATAACAAAATGAAGGACTTAAACAAATGATGATTTTATTAAAACATCTAGTGAGGAGAAATTACAACATGGGCCTAGAGTTCCCCCTCTGTGGGATGGGTCCTTTTCATGTCTGTTACACTAAAATTTGTCACCATGACTATTTGCAGTTAGTATGGCTCCATCAATTGTCATACTATCCTCCTTGGCAAGTCTTATACCTCTGCTCTTCATGTCAAACTCGAAGAAAGAGAGAAAGTCCTTAAAAAGTCAATTAACTCTGGTTACACAGTTTCTCTTAACCTTACCTGCGTGTACGCACCTCGAGTTCACAATACCTGTGTACTTGTATGCTCTGTATGTAAAGGGGTGGGTGCGTACTCTTGTAAAGGTCAAAAGGCACGAGTTTTACTTCAAAAAAGTTACTTGTGGTCGATTCTAGAGCATTCTAGAAGTTTGTTTGACGTGTATTGAGCGCCTCCAGATGGTTCATGTATCCCTATGAAAGAGGAACTTATCCCATCAAGAGGGGAGCTATCCCACTCAAAGAGGGGCTTATCCCATTGATGGTGGACCTGATTAACTTCCTCCAAAGCACTTTAAATACAGGCATTGGGCTAGAGGGAGGGGAGGTTGAAAGCTGAACATTCCTAAGGGTAGATGCTGCTGGAATTAGGACTCCCTTATAGAGCTTGAGAGGAGAGATTCCCATCCTTTCCTAGCCTTATTTGGAAGTGGGTGAGCTGATCAAAGTAAAGGAGAACTCTTGCTGGACCCTAGGAGGGACCTGCACAACACCAAGGCTGAGGTTGTAATGGTTTCTTTCGTTTCCACTTAATACAATTAAGCCCACTTTTCTCAACAGATTGTTATACATGATTTGTTTCATATACTCCTTGGTCTGTATGATGAATATGTTTTATTTTATAAGTTATTCAGGTGCTATGTAATCTTTTGGCTTGTTAGTGAATGCAGGTTTCGAAGAGAAGGAGGAGCTCATCCAGATCGGCGAGGCTGGACTACTACAAAGCGTTGGACTAAAGGTATGTTATAAACACCTGATTACTTGTATTCTAAATGCATATTTAGAGAAAGGTAGTGTTTAATTGTCTTGTTTGTCACTAGAAAGCCTTAGCTTCTAGGGAGGTCGGTTTTGTCTGCAAAATTGACTCTTTCCGCATGACAAAATGGTGACTCCGCTGGGGAACTCCATGATTTGAATGATTTTTCCTTTGTGTGAAACTTTGATTTGAGATAAGTCATTTTCTTTCTGGTTTTTGGCTGTCTGATTGTGCATTTGGGTGGCTTAGCTTAGGGTTAAGTTAGTTTTTATTTTTCTTGATTTTGAGAGGAGTACGCACCCTCTGCGTTAAGCACAGTGCGTAATTGTACACACTTTTGCTGTGTACGCAGAGCGTGGCCACACCTGTGCAAACAGGCTGCCTGCATACCCCTATCAAAAGGTTAGAAAATTTCCATTTTTTCCTTTTTCTCCTATTAGATTTTGTTTATAGCTTGTTTTTGCTACCCAGATCCACTATTCACCTGTCAGAAGCTTTCATCTTGGCTAATTTCATTGGCATTCCTACTTTAAGCTTTCATCAATTGGGTGTTTTGAGTCTCTATTTTGAGAAATTCTTAATTTGATTTCCTTTGGTCATTACTTGGAGGTTTGTCTCAGTCTTTTCACAATTTTGCATCTTTTTGCTTTTGTTTTTGCAAAAACAATTTCCCCCTCATTCGCCCGGGGGGGCTAAATTGTGTATGAGTGTTAATCACCTTTGAGTGTTTTTATTTTTTGATCTTTGGAACTCTCACCCAATTTTCTCGACTTGCACTTGATTGGTTCTTAGATCACATTAGAATCATCTTGTGTTTGAGAATTCTCTTGCATAGATCACATTTGCATAATTAGAATTCTCATTTTCAGAATATTAATGAAAAATGTGCATAGATTACATTTGCATACTTTTCAAATGAATTGTGCATAGATTACATTTGCATAGTTTACATTCTGAAAAATCAATCGTAGGTTTAGATCAGTTTTCTTTGATTTGAATTTACACAAAAAAATAAAAAAATAAAATAAAAAATGGTTTGGAATTGATTTGCATTAGTTTTTCTTGATGAAATTAGTGCATTAGAGAATTTGTTATATTTTCTCTTAGTGATCAATTTTTTGCATTGTTGGAAGTGAATGGAGACTCTCTCCTTACTTTAATTAGGATTCATCGAATTGAAAAGATCACATTATCATATTCGATTGCATTCAGTTGAGTCGGGTCATAACACCATTGGTTTCGTATCCATTTACCCATTTGAGTAATAACAGCCTTAATAACACAACGCTTAATTAAAATTCATCTAGTAATATTTTATTTTCTAGGGCTCTAATACCCCAACATAGCTTAGGCTAGTGTCTTGGAGTAGGAGAGTAATTAACTCTCCAAGACAGTAAAACCAAACAAGTAGCTTATCTTGCGGTAGGATAAATCCAACTATTACATTTATGCTCTGGGAAAGCTCCTCTTAAAGGAGAAGCACGAGACCGTGTCCGAACCAGTGAGGGGATCAATCCTCCTTCATTGGGAAAGACGCCAGATACGCACGTACTACAAACGGTAAACCTCGGATTATTGTCGAGGAGCCTGGGGTCACTTGTCGGTAAACCTTGGATTATTGTCAACGAGCCGGCAAGGGGATTGAGCTTGTTACTCTACCCTTGTGTGCTATCGGGTCGTAGACTGTTCCCCCACGTATATTTGTTGTTGTTGGTGACCTTAGTGACCATTATATTTAGGGTTCTACCCAAGGTGACGGTGGAGGGAAGATCCCACTGTACCTGGAGCAGACGTCGGCTAGACTCACTTGGATTTTCTGGGGGGTTCACTTCACTCGAGACGGTTAAAGTGGAGGAACTTGTGCCGGTCTATTCATTAAGTAGGTTGCCGGGGTAACTGTTCCACCCGCCACTTCTGTACTGAATTCGACGATGTTGGGCTTCATCACCAACTAGTGTTTTTGGTCCGGAAGGCTACTGTTTGTGTGTGGTTTGACTCCTAGATTTGATAGCGCGTGTTAATTTGTTTGTTGTTACTTTTAGAGACCATAGGTGTGAATTGTGAATTTTAATTGTTAGGTGTGAATTGTGAATTGTTAATTTTAGTTTTAAAATTGTTAATAAAATTCACTGAAGTTGAATATAATGGAAAATGTTCCGGAATTTACCAACCTAGGAACCCCTCCTAACGAGGATCCTAGTACTTTTCCTTACTTTGAAAATGTTGGTCCTCCTTATATGGCTACTTTGTCATTACCTGGATTTACAATAGGTTTACCGATATGGTTATTTTCAACTTTGTTGGCCCAAAGTACTCCAATTGTTCCACCTCAACCGAATGCTTCACCTCAAAAGAGTTCACCATCTCAACATCACCAACCTTCTGTTGTCCCTTTACCTTCTTCGCCTAATTTTTCTTCCTCCGTTTCTTCCTCTTCGCTTGGTAAAAGCCTTGATGCTAGTAACCAGGTGTCTAATAAGAAGAAGAAAGGGAAGAAGAAGAAGAAGAAGAAGAAGCAAGATAAGAAAGAAGTTAACCAACCAACCATGACTGTAAGTGTTAGTTGTGTTGAGGAAAACTCCAACATCCATTGTAAACCCAAATACCCTTGCAGGCTTTGTAAGGGTGACCACTTCCTTGTCAATTGTCCTGGTATTCCAAAGGTCTTGGAAGTATGGTCAGAAAAATCACATCAACTTTCCATTGATCCATCAACCAGTGATAGTCAGGTTCCTGGGAAAAAGGGTAAAGTTATGTTTCCTTGTAAGTTATGCAATGGGAGTCATCAAACTCACATTTGCCCTCACATGGATGAAGCCTCAAAATTGTTGGAAAACCTTACTGTTCCACAGCAAGAATTTCCAACTGGTTACCGTAAACTTTCTCCCAACCTGCCGTCAACTGACGGAGTGATTGATCTAATTTCCAGTACAGTCTATCACACTCTTCCATTGGAGAGTGAAACTCATGTCACTCAGGTTTATGATCCATTAGTTGATCAAGTGGTTGATTCAGTTTCACATTCGGTCGATCCCACTTTCCCTTTAGAGAGTGAACTTCATATCGCTCAGGTTCCTTTTTTTACATCAGATTCTTCTACGCTGGGGGGCATTTCACCGGTTTCTACAGAATCCCCTCCAAGTACTGAGGTCTTTTCCTTTGATTGGAATAGACTGACAGAAACTCGTCTTCCTTCCTCCATCCCTTTCCAAATCATTGTCAAGGCTGGTGGTAGGGACATACATCGTACTCAGGTAGATGAAGGTGCTTCTGTTAGTATTTTATCCTCAACTGTTTGTAAAGCTTTGGGTTCCCCTCAGCTTGCGCCTATTACGCAGAATCTGAAAGCTTTTAACAGGACCATTAGTGAACCTTTAGGGATCCTTCCTAAGTTTTCTATTACCTTGGAAGGTAAAACTGTCTATATTGATCTTATGGTAGTTCGAGGTC
Organism: Pinus tabuliformis; assembly: GCA_031772625.1. NCBI lineage: Eukaryota > Viridiplantae > Streptophyta > Pinopsida > Pinales > Pinaceae > Pinus > Pinus tabuliformis. Next base: position 1,372,885,071 of record CM062820.1, read on the forward strand.
CCTTGGATTTCAATTTACTCCTTGGGCGAGACTATGTTTATGCAATGAAAGCTGTCGTATCGACACTCTTTCGCGTGATGTCTTTCCCTGACAATGGAAATATTGTGACTGTAGACCAGCTTTCGTTCCCTAGTCTTGTTTCAACTACCAATAATATGACAACCCTGAATGTTCCTGATTCTCAAGTGGTATCTACCCCGCCACGAGTTAATTATGTGGCAACCGGTCCCATGATTTCAGTTACCGATGTAAGTGAGCCTCTCACTGTTTGCTCATCTCCCTTTGATTTAGATCCGGTAATTGACGTGGAGAACTCTATGGGATTATTTGAACGCGATGTTCTTATCCCTTTGGAGTCCCTTCACATGTGTTCCTTCCAGAGAACTATTCTTCGTTCGAATGAAGACCTCTTGGAAGCCATGATCAAGTTGTGTCCATTGACATGTCTTTCTTCCAGTTGGAAGCCATGATTAGAGGGTGCGAGGATAGTTTTTTCCTGTACCAACCTCGTTAAAAATTGAAACAGGCTACATCGAGGAAAGTTCCTTTTACTGTGTCGACCTCGTTAAAAAATGAAACAGGTATCCATGAGGACAGTGCCTTTTACTGAGTCAACCTCATTAAAAAATGAATCAGGTAAATTTAGGTTATATAGGTAGATATGAGCATAGTTCCTTTCTTGTGTCAAGCTCATTTTCAAACATGAAACAAGGGTGTTGAGGATAGTTCCTGTTACTGAGTCAACCTCGTCAAAAAATGAATCAGGTATGAGGATAGTTCTTTTCTTGTGTCAACCTCCTTAAAAATGAAACAACTCCATTTTCAAGTTAAATATTGAAAGTAAACCTTCATTCCATCCATCGCAATGAAGCCTGGGGGGCATGTACCTCGCTTTGCATCATTATACTGGGGGCATGCGAACTTTTAGAGCATAGTTCCTTGTCTTGTGTCAAGCTTGTTAAAAAATGAATCAAGGTTTTTACAGTAGAGTTTTTTGTTAGGTAGATTGTAGCGAGTAGGTATGAGCATAGTTCCTTGTCTTGTGTCAAGCTCATTAAAAAATGAAACAAGGAGTCTTGAGCATAGTTCCTTATCTTGTGTCAAGCTCGTTTAAAAAATGAAACAAGGGTTTTGAGGATAGTTCTTTTCTTGTGTCAACCTCACTAAAAAATGAAACAACTCCCACAAGTCTTTCCAAGATCTTGCAAGTAAAGCTTCATTCCATCCACCTCATTGAATGCAATGAAGCTTGGGGGGCATGTACTTCGTTTTGCATCATTATGCTGGGGGCATGTGAACTTATAACAAGCATAGTTTTTCATTTCAAGCTTGCGTAAACATGAAACTGAATCCGTGCATAGTTCTTTTACTGTGTCAAGCTCGTTAAAAAATGAAACAAATCCTCCTCTACTTGAGTCGAGAGTTTGACTAGATCTCATAAATGTTAAGTTGTATATTTAGGTTAGTTATTTCAGTGCTTTGCATAAATTTCTTACAGTTTTAGGTCGAGTCTTTCAAACGATCTCGTACATGAACCTTCATTCCATCCATCTTGTACTTAGTTGAATGAAATGAAGCTGGGGGGCATGCGCTCTAGCAGTTACGCTTAGGGGGCATCAAGCACAATTTTCTCTCTGTTTCAAGCTTGTGTAAAAATGAAACTACTCCGAAGCATAGTTTTTCTCTGTTTCAAGCTTTTGTAAAAATGAAACCTATCTCGAGTCCATTTCAGTTATTTTCAAGACTCGTTAAACTCATGAAAATCTCGAGATTATTTTTCTATTTTTCATTCTCGTAAAACAAATGAAAATGTCGAGCTTTTTCTGTCTTTTCCTGCTCGTAAATTAAATTGAAAGTCGGCCATATGAGTACATTTTTATCATTTTTTCGAACTAGTTAAAACTTACGAAAAGGTGAAACCTTGGAGTTCTCTTTTAAGCCCTTTTTAGACTCCTAAAATATGAAAAGATTTCCGAGCGTTTCTTTTACACTCGTTAAAATGGAATTAAAAGACGGTCCACTTACAGCTCTTTTCCGACCGTAAAAAACATGAAAAGATTGCCGGATTTTTGTCGTTTCAAATTCGATATTGGAAATAAAACGACGTGTCCTTGATCGCTTTTTACTTTTCAGATCAGAGACACTAATCATGAAAGTACTCCTTGGTCATAAAGATCAAGCGGTTCTCTCAAGTATTATTTTATACTTTTTCGGGCTTGGGAGACACAAATTTACGAAAAAGTTCAACCCTAGAGTCTTCTTAAGTTTTTTCAGACTCTCTAAAATTGAAAAACGCCGAGTTTCTCCTATACTGGACTCATTAAAATTTCACAGTAAAGGACCTGTTCGATTACAAACAGGGACGGACCACTCCTTCTTAGGGTTCAAATCTAAACTAAGTTGGACTCATCCGAAGGATGAGCTTATAATCAAGCATATGTTATCCTCCTCAAGCTTGTAAAAAATAAAGAGGTACTTGCCAGAAATGGTGGGGGAAAAGAGAGAAAAATGAGCCTATTTGTTATCCTTTGTCTCAGAAGAAGCCTTATCACCACTCTTGAACACGACACTTTTCATTCACCTGGGTTGGGAAATCCTTTGCCTAACAGTTGATGAAACCACATTGAAAATCTTCAACCAGGTTCCGAGTATTAAATTTGGGTCAATTGTCACCAAGCCATCTGTCGTGTCGTTATGTGTTCAAGAGGTCACTACAAATAAACCATTCATCTGCAAAATACCTGTCATCCATCTTGACCATCGCTAAGTCAGTCCTTACAGCTACATTTCTTCAACTTGATCTATGATTTCGTGTTGTGGGCTTGCCTGCAACGGGTTTCTTTCTATCGACATCAGCACATTATCTAGAAAGATGACCTAGAAATCGTCAGTACCTTGAAATTTGCATGCATCAATGGCACGTTTCTCGCCTTTGACGATGGTTTACATCATTGACTTTCGATCGAAGGATTTCGTGAAATGTTCGACATCAACTCATTCATTCACATCTCATGGATTGTACTGGGTACTTTGAGAACCATTGACATCACTGGTGGTCTCTCTCACACTTGTTAACAGTTTACATCATCGACTGGTAATCAAGTGGTTTCTACCATGTTCGACATCAACTCATTTATTCGCATGGATAGAATCGTACCTTTTCGAGAAGTAGAAATGAAGACCCTGGATCTAGTTTCCACCATCTAGGCTGTGAGGAGTTTTGTATTCATTGTACAGTAGACTAATCATAAACAGATGGCTGCGTCCATACTGTGTCTACAAGAGTCTATGATTATGATGTATTGCGAAATCATTCCTATATCAGAGCAGTAGTTAGTTTGTTAGTTAAAGTTTTCAATCTGAGTATGGGAATGCCTACCTCAGCGATGATATGATCTTATATATGTATTTTGTGTTGAATACTTACAGGTTCCAACTGGGCTCTCCACAAGATAATCCTTGAAATGATAAAGTACTTCACCCTTCCTAGATGATATGAAACCCTAATCTACTACAGGCTTCGCACTTTAGGGGGCAATCTGTTACACTAAAATTTGTCACCATGACTATTTGCAGTTAGTATGGCTCCATCAACTGTCATACTATCCTCCTTGGCAAGTCTTATACCTCTTCTCTTCATGTCAAACTCCAAGAAAGAGAGAAAGTCCTTAAAAAGTCAATTAACTCTGGTTACGCAGTTTCTCTTAACCTTACCTGCGTGTACGCACCTCGAGTTCACAATACCTACGTACTTGTACGCTCTATATGTAAAGGGGTAGGTGCGTACTCCTGTAAAGGTCAAAAGGCGCGAGTTTTACTTCAAAAAAGTTACTTGTGGTCGATTCTAGAGCATTCTAGAAGTTTGTTTGACGTGTATTGAGCGCCTCCAGATGGTTCATGTATCCCTATGAAAGAGGAACTTCTCCCATCAAGAGGGGAGCTATCCCACTCAAAGAGGGGCTTATCCCATTGACGGTGGACCTGATTAACTTCCTCCAAAGCGCTATAAATACAGGCATTGGGCCAGAGGGAGGGGAGGTTAAAAGTTGAACATTCCTAAGGGTAGATGCTGCTAGAATTAGGACTCCCTTATAGAGCTTGAGAGGAGAGATTCCCATCCTTTCCTAGCCTTATTTGGAAGTGGGTGAGTTGATCAAAGTAAAGGAGAACTCTTGTTGGACCCTAGGAGGGACCTGTACAACACCAAGGCTCAGGTTGTAATGATTTATTTTGTTTCCACTTAATACAATTAAGCTCACTTTTCTCAACAGATTGTTATACATGATTTTTTTCATATACTCCTTGGTCTGTATGATGAATATGTTTTATTTTATAAGTTATTCAGGTGCTATGTAATCTTTTGGCTTGTTAGTGAATGTAGGTTTCGAAGAGAAGGAGGAGCTGATCCGGATCGTCGAGGCTGGACTACTACAAAGTGTTGGACTAAAGGTATGTTATAAACACTTGATTACTTGTATTCTAAATGCATATTTAGAGAAAGGTAGTGTTTAATTGTCTTGTTTGTCACTAGAAAGCCTTAGCTTCTAGGGAGGTTGGTTTTGTCCGCAAAATTGGCTCTTTCCGCATGACAATGTCATTGTGCTTTAGGTGTGTGCTACTCTCTCAACTTGCAATGGCCAGAAAACAAAAATATGGCTTGAACTTAAGTGGGAGCTCAAATGTAATGAGACAATAATGGTGCCAATGAAAATTTTCATGGTGAAGAATGAGTGGACAACCTCTATTTATAACAAAGTATTGAGCCAAACTAGGAATTAGAAAATAATAAAATATTGTTGACTAAATCAAAGTCTAGTCCTTGATAATACATTACTATATATTTTGGCATGGAAAATATATTGAGAATGGTCAAATATCTTTATTTATAAACTGGTTGAAGTAATTAACAAATAAAATGATTTATTAATCACTTTGTGAGAATTAAGAAAAATATGAATTTGAAATAATTATTAAATAATGATTCAACACTTATCTCAATAGGAAAATGTGCAATATTGTTAGGCCCCTATACTACTAGTGTAACCCATTATTGTTATTAGAGCAACCCCCTTATTATATTCTTGTGTCCATGTAGTCCCCATATGATTATTATTGTGCCCCATAGAAGTCCACTATTATTATTGTTGTGCACTTACATTATTATTGTTATGTTGACTCTTATTAGATTATGACCCCTTAGACTCCTATATATAGAAAGGATGTCTTGTCATTTTTAGTATCCAAGAATTGTTCATTTGTGGAATGTAAAGGATGTTTCCCCCTTGAAGAGACTGATTTTGAATTCATTCATGTATCTTTTCTATCTTTTTGTGAGTTGGTTTCATAACATTTGGTATCAAAGCTTTGGATTCTATGGTTTTGCTGCTCCAAACAGTTCATTGTGTAATTTTCGTTGTAACATTTTTTCTGCGACGTGTCAGAATCTAAAAAAAATATCCATTTCAGTTGAAATCGTTATGAACCTAGGGTCTGAATTTTAGATCTTTTCTCACTATATTTTTGGAGATATGATCTGAGGAAGTTAGGGTTTTTGCAGACTCACGAATTACATTCCAAACAGGTGACCTTTGGAAAATCATAATAAATTTTGCTCTAAGCATCAGATTGAAATTTCATTAGAAGTTATAGAAAGAGGACACACTGTAATTTTTTTTATATCATTTTGAGGTCTGAAGGTTGAAACAGTCACATGTGGAACTTCTTACAATTTATATCTACCCAACTAGTCTATAATTAGGTCATCGTAGGAGATTTCGCATAACTCTTTCTTGAAGAATCCAATATTTATCAGACTAGTGGGGTTAGAAAGACGACTTAGAGAGATACCACAAGAAACAAATTCAGAAATGGAAAATCTGAAATTACAAGGTTACATTTGTTTCAATATCAAGCATCTAAAATCAAGAAAAAACGATATGAGGAAGTTTGATGGCAAGGATCCAGTAAATTGGATACTACACATGGAGCAATATTTTGATCTACCTATTTGGTTATTTTAGTGTCCTAAATTGCTATACATAAATTATCAATCCGGGTATCATAAACTGATGAAGTGTAGTGCATTGTTTGTGCTATATAACCCTTCTTACTTCATTGTTTTTGTGTTTTATGTTGTTTGGGGATTCTTGGTCTTTTAATTCCTAATGATTTACAATGTAGTTGTCAAAACTTCAAATCTAACTTTCGTAAACACTACTAAAAATATAAAGATGAAAACAAAACTTAAGATAGACTTGGAAGCAAAGCTTAAGCAAGAAATGAAAACAAAGTTTCTATTCCTGTTTCACTATTATTTCCAAATCATGAATTAAAACCAAAAGTGAAATTTGTAATTGATGTCTAACTAATTACAGAAATAAAACGAAATGAAATACTTAGTTACTCTGCCTCTCAATTTTGGGAGAAAGTCTCCTTGGGATGACATTTGAGGAATTTTGTACTTCATTATTCTAAGAGAAAATAAATATAGAGATGTGGCAAAGACTCCTTGCATAAATGAAATGTTCAACCACTTAGTTTAGGATGAATTATCAACTTGAAGGGTTTTTCAAAAACATTCATTAACACCACCAGTCAGTAAACTAGAAATAAAATGGCAAAGACAGTAAATGGTACTAATCAGTCTAATTGAGAATTTAAAGACTAGTAAAATAGTGAATGAAGTAAACTAGATTACATTACTAAGTTTTAACTTCTAACTACTAATAAAAACTAGAAAAAGATCAAGAAAAAAGAAGCTACTCTAAATTATGAATACTATTAATAAGAGAATGATGAAAATTGCATTATAAACATTGTTAGTAAGAAAATGGTTATAAAAAATCTGAAAGAAAATGATGAATTTATAGATAACAAGAAGAAAGCCTTCTTCAGTGCAGGGGCCCTCTGCAACTAAATACGCTATGCTTGATCAATCAACTCCAAGAAAACTCCTTCAAATTTCCATAAAACATGTGGTCTTCATATTAAAAATAGGGACACAAAAATGCCCAGGAATTATAGAGTTTAAGATTTTTATTTCACAATAAGGAAAACCATACAATTGTTCGTGGGGAAAAACATTTTATAGCCAAACACATAGAAGACAGATATGCAGAATTTCTTCCTCAGCTACTCGAAACATAAATCCAAGACATGGTGGCTATTGGATTCAGTTGTACAAGTGGTTGTTGGAGTCCGTAGGTACAGGTAGTTGTTCAGGATAACACTTCCCATCACTATGAAACGTGTTAATTAACCACGAAACAAAGTCTTGTTACCTTCGGTCTCTACGTTTTACTTATCGATTGACCCTAGTCTTAGGCCATATTCTTTGTTGACATGGGCTAAGAGAATAGGACAAGGTCCATGTCACGATGATTTCCAAGCTACCCATGTGGCTAGTTTATCCTTCTAACACTTGGAACCTATTAGAGCACGAAGGTAACTGCAAAACAACCAATTAGCTGCAGAATAGGATGTATTCCGTAGCTAATATACAAAAAATTATTCAAACAGAAAAACATAAAAGCATAAGATGTAAATCACTAAATTTCCTCGTTAAGACAGTATATACCAGTCATTGGCGATGAGAATGCATCTTTCTCATGGAAAAACAAAGAAAAAGAATGAGAAGAATTGCTTAGGGAAAGAGTAATTTTTAGGATCAACATACCCCCACTGCAAAATCATTGCATGTCCCCGTGTAATTTTTCCAAAACCATGGAATTTTTTCCTGTTGCATATTCTCAGATACCTCTGCCAATACATCTAACTTCCTTCTCTTGCTCTTATTTGAAGTGACAACCATCCTTGGTTTCTTCATTAGAAGTTTGTAATTAAGGTTGATCACTATCTTGTTCAAGTTTCTATTCTTCCTCTTCAACTTCCTATTTTTCTTGTACCATAGGCCTAGCTGCAGTATGGTATTGCCATCAATGGATTTATCCAATTTTATTTGTTCTTTTAAGGTGTAATTTTCTTTCTTAAAATGCCTATTCAATATCTCCAACTCATAGATTTCTTCATTGAGCGAGTCTGTCAGAGGTTCTTGTGGATTGACAGGTTGTTCTGGATTGACTGAGGAACCTGGATCCCTTGAGGCATTTTTCTTTTCTAGTGATTCTATGCAATCATAGATTTATTGTTGTATTGGATCTATGCCTGGGGATCCTCTATTTGGGCTACCCTCAAAATACTGTCTAGGAGAGTTCTGAGGACTATATGTAAATGGAATACTTTCAGGGGATGATACTAGTATTTCTCCTTCTAAATCGATGAACTGTGTTTCCTTTTATGATACCTTCTTTACCATTCCTCTGAGCCTAGAGCTTCTTCTAAGGGGTTTTATGTTCTCTTCCTTTGCACCCTTTTTCTCTTTTCCTATCTTTTCCTTCCCCTTGAATTGTCTCTTAATATCTATCAATTTTCAGAGATTAGTTGTTCATCATCTAGTAGTAATGGAGATTCAAGTGTGTTCTTAGTAATTCCACCAGCTTTCTATTTTATCTTCTTCCTCTACTTGATTTGCTTTCTGATCTCTGTTAATTTTTCAGAGATTGGTTCTTATTCATCAATTTTCTGTATTGAATGCTCAGGGTTGCTTTGAATGGTGAGATTAGTCTTCTTTCTCCTACTCTTTCTGACACTATATTTTTCAGAAGATTCTGGTGTCTCTTGGAAATGGTTTCTTATCAAAAAGTTTTCCCAGGTGTCCCCTATTTTCTTTAGATGATATTCAACCATGATTTTAACCAATCCATGGTGGTACATGGTTGTTTCCAAAGATTCTATTTTCTTTTTTACATTTGAAGCCATTCTCCTTAAATTGTTTAGAAGGAAGTAAGGGAGGTTGATGTTTCCATTGTCTAGAAAGTTCATCAATAAACATATATGATAAACATACATACATCCAAATCTTCCCTCACAGGTAATAAATTTTTGTAATATCCAAAGCATGTTTATCCATTTACTTTTGAGTGCTGAAATAGGGATTCCTTTCCTAAACATAGTGACATCCATACCTAGTTTCCTGAGGAATACCTTCCATGATTCACTTTGAAATTCTCTATTTTTGAACCACCTCTCACCATGTCTTGGCATTTCTGTAGCATCTGCTATGTAATATTCTGTTATTGAAATCTTGATGTCCCCAATCTCCACTTTTGTACCATCAAATGATCTCGCGAAAGATTTTGTGATCTCCTTGTGATATCCATCAAATGTTTCAATGAACTTAAGCCATACAGTCCTCTGCAGCATCTCCTTGAGTTGGGGGTACCCTTCCATAAAATTTGCCCCTACGAGCTCTGCCCTGATGATGAGTCCCATGGTATCTGTTTTATAGATTTTACTAACCTCAAAATTACTCTCACTGTCTATAAAACAAGTGTTATTGAGAAAATGGAATGACTATGTGTATGGAAATGGAATGACTCTGTGTAGAAAATGGAAAGGCTGTGTTTATGAAATGATTGCGTGAATATGAGAGAAAAACTTAAGAGCTGGGATGTAATAAATAGACAGAAAGGGTTTAGAGAGTTGTAGATAGGTAGGTCACATTGTTATCTTGACCGTTAATAGGTGTAGTTGTGGAGGACCATTTGAGTACAGGTTGTGGAGTTTGAAGTAGAGATTTGTTATGAAAGAATCATTGAGACCATTTGTTATTAAAGATGAATGATATGGCGGAGACATTATGGCGGTCAAATCAAATGATGGTTGATTAAGAGGACATGTTATTATACATGCTATACAAAATTATGTTTTCAAATTGCTTTTTGAAATAAATTTTTGCATTTACCTTTGGAACCTTTACCTTTCGCTTGCTAATTTTTTTTTTGATGTTGATCCACAGGTACCTTGAGCCTGATTGGTCTTCAAAAATTGATTTTTCTTCAACTCCTTGCATACATGATTTTATTATGAACTGTACACTTGTGCCTGAACTGATAAACAAATTGTAGCTACAAAATCAGATTAGCTACAGAACAAAATCAACTCTAGAATGTGGAACAGAAAGCGAAATATGACTTATGGAACATAAATGAACTGGGAATGGCTATGTAAGTGAAATGAAATGAGATGTAAGACAAGATGATAAATGAAATGGATATGGAATGAATACTGAAAAAAAGAAAAATTGAAAATTTTTATTGATGAAATATGACAATGGGATGAAGTGAAACTGCAAAAGTAAAATAGAGTGAGGTGAGTTAAGATGATGAATTTTTCAAAATCTAAACTACAGAGTGATTGTGGCTTTTTGTCACTACTTATTATAGAAAGAAAATTGAAAATATAGGGTGTCAGAAACCTCTGATTTTCACCCTTTATTTTCTATATAAGTATGCCAATAAATGATTGGTTTTCAACCTTATATATATATATATATATATATATATATATATATTGTTTCTCATTTTTATTTTATTTATTTTATTTTATTTTTATATATAGGAAAAATAAAGACTAAGTTAGTGGAGAAGAAGGATTCTTCTTCACTAACTTCATTTCATAATTGTCTTGGAAAATCTTAATGAACACCTCTTTTGAAATGGGTTTCTGATATATCTTTGATCTATGACCATTCATAGGAACAGGAGTTTTAATTTCATCTATTGTTCTGATCCTCACTTCTCCATTACTAAAAACTTTTTCAATCTCATATGGCCCAAGCCAATGAGTTTGAAACTTCCCTTGAAAATCTTTAAACTTTGAATCAAATAACAGTGCCCAATCTCCCACTTGAAACCTCTTTTCCTTGATATATTTGTCAGGCTATTTATCCCTACGTTGTTGGACTATACTAGTCCTTTCAATTGCATCTTTCTTGATTTCATCAAGTTCATTTAATTTCTCCAGCCTATGCTTTTGTGCCTCTGATAAATCTAGTCCTAGTTGGACTACCATCTTGAAAGTTCTGATTTGGAACTCTATAGGGAACAGGACTTGTTTCCCATAAATAAGTTCATAGGGTGTATGTCCCATTGTGTTCCTCCATGTATTGCTATAGGCCCATAAGGATTCAGGAAGCCTTTCTACCAAATCTCTTCTATGTAGATGCACAGTCTTGGTGAGGATTCCGTCAATCACTTTATTTGTAGATTCCACTTGACCATTTGCTTGTGGATGATAGGGAGTAGATTTCCTATGCTTGATCTTGTATTCTTCCACAAGCCCTTCCACCATGTTAGATGTGAATTGAGATCCCTGATCTGTCACGATTTCTCTTGGAACACCAAAACGAGTGAAGATGTCCTCAAAAAGAAAATGAACTATAGATTTTTCGTTAGCAAGAGGTAATGCTTTGGCTTCTACCCATTTAGTGACATAATCGGTGCATACCAATATATACTTTTTTTGCTTAGTTGGAGGATTAACTAGTCCAATAAAATCTAAGGACCACTTTGCAAAAGGTTCAATGAGTACCTGAGTTTGTAATGGCATTTCATTTGAGGGAGCAGGTTTCCCTACGCTTTGGTAGCTATCATGTCTCCTGACATATTCTTTATCATCTTTAAAGATGGATGTCCAATAATATCCTAAAGAAAGGATTTTATAGGCTGTCCTCTTGTCAGCAAAGTGTCCACCACACAGTTCATCATGACATGCCTAAAGAATATTGGGCATTTTATCTTCCCAGCCATACCTTTTGATCATAAGATCTAGCCCTGTTTTATACAATTCGTTAGTGATCCATGAATATCTTGCACTTTACTAAATAAATTTTATTTCCTCTCTAGGAAGCAAATGTGAAGGTAACTTCCCTGTGACCAAGTAGTTAGCAATATCTGCAAACCAAGGAGTTTGAGTAGTTATTGGAAAAAGATATTCATCAGGAAACTTATCTTCAACCAGAGAATCTTCTTTGATATTCTGAAACCTGGACAAGAAATCAACAACTCTGTTCTATTTTCCAGGTCTATCTAGCACAGTAACGTTGAATTCTTGCAAAAGTAAAAGCCATCTTGTAACTCTGCCATTAGTAATAGGTTTATTCATCAAATATATCATTACAGAGTGATCTGCATGAACAAAGGTTTCATAGCCTATTATATAATGTCTGCACTTGTTAATTGCATGAACAATAACTAAAAATTCCTTTTTAGTCATAGTATAATTCAACTCAGTGGGAATCAAATTCTTACTTGTATAGTAAGTGTCATAAGGAATCAAATCTTTTTGTCCCAATACAGCTCCCAGAGCTGTATCTGAAGCATCTCTGGAAATATGGAAAGGGAATTTCCAATTTGGACCTCTTAAAATGGGTGCTTCAGAAATTTTTTATTTCAAGGTTTCAAATGCCAAATGCCAATTAGAATTTTAATTGAATTCACAATCTCTGGTAAGCAATTTGAAGAGCGGGGATGCTATTTTAGTGAAATTTTCTATAAACCTCCTATAGTATCCTGTAAATCCTAGAAAACTTCTAACATCCTTTTGGCAATTTGGAATTGATAACTTAGAGATGACTTCAACTTTAGATTTGTCAACTTCAATCCCATCTCCTGAAATGTGATGTGCTAAGACAATACCTTCTATAAACATCATAAAACATTTTTCATGGCTTAGTGAAAGGTTTGTTTCATTACATATTTTAAGAACCTTTTCCAAATTTTCCAAAGCTTATTCAAATGTATTTCCATAGACTGTAAAATCATCCATATATACCTCTACACAATCATGTATCAGATCAGAAAAAAATCCTAGTACTACTCTTTGGAATGTTGTAGGAACATTACATAACCCAAAAGGAAGTACTCGGTAGGAATAATTTCCCCATGGACAAGTAAACGTGGTCTTATCTTGATCTTCAGGTGCTACTAAAATTTGATTATAACCACTAAAACCATCGAAGAATGAGAGATACTGCTTACCTGCTAATGTATCTAACACTTGATCTATAAAAGGCAAAGGTAAATGATCTTTAATGGTTGCTTTATTAAATTCTTGGTAATCAATGCACACCCTCCATTTACCATTCTTTTTAGGCACAATTACCAAAGGAGAGACCCATTGGCTATCTGAAATTGGGTAAATGAAGTTTACATTCAGTAATTTTTGGAGCTCTTCTTTCACAATCTCTCTAAGATTTGGATTCATTCTTCTCTGAGGTTTTCTGATAGGTCTATTATATTCCTCAATGTAGATGTGATGGATACAAGTCTTAGGATCAATGCCTTTCATGTTGGTGTATTCCCATGCAAATGCAGTAGAATGTTTTTGTAATGTTTTGATTAGCTCTTCTTGTTGTAGTTTCTCCAATTTTTTGTTTATATTCAATGTTCTACCTGGAAAAATTTCAATTGTAGAGCTACCAAAATCTTCCATAGAATAGAGAGACTTCTGCCTAGATGACAAATATTCAACACTAGATTTCTCTTGAAATTTCTCATGGTCATATTTTGAAGATGATTCACAAGTTTCCATTGTATTCAAAATTTGACTATCTTCACTAATTTCTAAAATAGTGAAGAGAGGCTGAATATCATATTCATCATCAATCCATTCTCTGTCATCTATTTCTATGATTTCTTTTGCTGGAGAATATAGAGTAAATTTCTTTTTTGAATTACCATCAGAAATATACATGTCACCAGATCTACAGCTAATAAATGCATCAACTTTGGACAGCCTAGGTCTTCCTAATATGAGTGGATGTCCTCCTAGATTGTTCTTGGAAGTTAAGATAATGAAATCAATAGGATATTCCCAAGAATATAAGGATACTAAAATATCTTCTAGCACACCATCTCATTTGACTACTGGTCTATCTACTAATTGTAGTAAGGTAGGTGTGTAGAGAAGATTAGGAAGTTTAAGCTGCTCCATAGTTTGTTTACTCATGATGTTTATTGGTACCCCTAAGTCAATCAATGTATTTGGAATTTCAATTCCATTGATATGTGTTTTGACAATTGGACTTCCTGGATCCACATATTTTTGTATGGAAATTTCTCCCATCATTATGTCTACTATTTTTCCTACGAGGTGATTGTTTTTTGTTTCTTTTACTTTTCTTCTTGGCTTCTTTATGCTCAACTCGTTTATTGTTTTGGCTAGAATTGGAATTTCTCTAATGGCTTGTAGCAAAGGAATTTTAATACAGACATTCTTCAATTCATCTAGAAAATAATAGTTGGGCAACAAGATCTGTTTTTATACCCCTCTATTAATTTGTAGTCTTTCAGGAAAAGGAGGTGTAGAAGTGGATGCTAGTTGCTCAATGATAGGAGTTTTGTTCACTAATTCCTTTTGTTTTTCTTTTTCAATGTTTTGGTTTTGGAGAGATGTTCCCTCAAAAATTTTATTGACTTTTAAAGAATCTTCCTTAGAACTATCTTGTTCTTAAATAACTACAGAAGGTCTTTCTTTTTCTAATATCCTTCCAAATATTAGTTGGACATCATTAAGATTTAGAGGAGTGATCATGTAAATTGGAAATTTTTGTCCTTCTACCACGTAAGCATTCTGAGGGTTTTTATTGTTGGGATTTGGTAATGGTTGGGAAGGTAGCTGATTTGGTTTCTGTTGAAATGGCAATAAGATTTGAGGATTTTGGTTTTGTTGTGGAGGTTGTTGTGGAAATGGAAATGAAAGTTGGGGATTCTGATTTTGAAGTTGTGGCTATTGATTTTGTTGCTGAATGTGTGGGGGAGGATAATTCTGATATGATGGAGGATATTGGTAATATTGAGAAAATCTTCCATAAGGACTTTCTAATCCTTGTGCCCATGGTTGAGATTGACATTGAGGTTGAGGTTAAGGCCAAGGTTGCTGCCAAGAATTGCAGTTTTGTGGGGGCTGAAGATACATTTGATTGTTAAATACCTGATTTTGTGGCCCCTGCCAAGGTATTCTAGCAATAAAACAAAGAGGTTATGCAGAATTTGGGACTTTTTCCTCCTAAAAGATAGCATTAAGACCTGGGATTGAAGGACAACCCTTGGTCTCATGGAATTCTGAGCAAATCATACATGTTTCTACAATTTTTGCATCTAAAGGGCATTCCCCTAGAGCATGTTTTTTTCTGCATTTTGGACAAAAAATGGCTAAAGCATCAGCCTCAGTTTTCAGCTTGTTTTGTATTTTAAGGTTGTCTAATTGCTCACTAAGGGTCCCTAGAATGTCAGTTTTAAATTCATCAAGCATATTACCAATTTCTACCCTACTTACAGATCCCGTTGTAGATTTGTTTACTCTAACAAGAGAAGGATCTCCTGGCCCTTTCCCTATTTTAGATTTTCCTCTTGAGAAATGAACACACAATTCTCCTATATAATTTAATGGGAGTTGAGATATATATCCCTTCCCCATCATGTTAAGGATATCTATCCCCTCATCTCTAATGGCTTTTAATAAAAGAGCTTTCAAGGTTTCTCCATTTAAATTGTTCATTTTTTCTCTTTTCAAATTATAGTTGAATCTCTCAATCAAATCTTCTAAGTTTTCATCCTCTCTTTGCATCATTTTGAACACTTCATCTTTGTGATTGGTAGGCATGCAATAATCCAAGTATCTATCCAAAACCATTTTTTTCATGTCATTCCATGTTCTAATGGACTGACTGACTAACCCCATGAACCATTTCAAAGCAGCTCCTTTCAATGTGGAAGGAAACAGTTTAAGTTTTTGAGAGTCTTCTAGATAGTCACAAGTTCTACACAAGACTTAAAACTCAAACAAAAATGTTTCAGGATCCTCACTTTTCAACCGATAGAAGTTTGGGAGGATAGAAGGTGAAATATTTTTCATTGTGGCATTTGTTTCCTCATCCACTATAAAGAATCCAAAAGAATTATCTATTTGCCTATTTCCTATACCTCCTCGATTGTTTCCTCTACCTTCTCCATTGTTTCCTCTACCTCCTCCATTATTTCATCTACCTCTCCCTCTACCCCCTCCTACAAATAGTGAGAATTCTCCATCTTGTTCCTCTTCTGCCATTATAGTTTCTTCAAAGTCAGTATAGGCTTCAATCTGGAAGGTTACTTCCTCCTCCTTTGGTTCTTCTATTAATGGAATATGGGAGAGAGGTTGTACTTCGTCTTCCTCCCCAAGTATTCCTAATTCTTTAACTACAATGTGCTTTCCTGTGGAGGTGAAAAGGGTTATTCCTGATGTTGGAGGTTCGAAATTTTTCTACCCTAGGACTGAATTGGTAGATGAAGTAGGAGATTATTTTGATTGGATTTCTACCCCTGGAATTCCAGGAGACCTATGGCTGGAAGTATGAGTTTGGGATGGAGGTGTGTCTTTTCTTATTCTTGGTGGAGTAGGTGGTGTTGTAGGAATTGAACTTCTGCCCCTAGCTATAAATCTACCCCTAGAGTCCCTTTCTCTATGCATGTCATTGTTTTTCTTTTTAAATGTAAGAGATAAGGCTACCTAATTACACTTCCCCGAAAACAGTGCCAAAATGTTTGGTCAATTTAGTGTCCTGAATTGCTCTACATAAATTATCAATCCAGGTATCGTAAACTGATGAAGTGTAGTGCATTGTTTGTTCTAGATAACCCTTCTTAGTTCGTTGTTTTTGTGTTTCATGTTGTTTTCGGGGTTCTTGGTCTTTAATTCCTAATGATTTATAATGTAATTATCAAAAACTCAAATCTAACATTCGTAAAGACTGCTCAAAATCTAAAGATGGAAATAGAGCTTAAGAAAGACTTGGAAGCAAAGCTTAAGCAAGAAATGAAAACAAAGTTTTTATTCCTGTTTCACAATTATTTCCAAATCATGAATTAAAACCAAAATTGAAATTTGCAATTGATGTCTAGCTAATTACAAAAATAAAACTAAATGAAATACTTAGTTACTCTGCCTCTTAATTTTGGGAGAAAGTCTCCTTGGGATGACATTTGAGGAATTTTGTACTTCATTATTCTAAGAAAAATAAAATACAGAGATGAAGTAAAGACTCATTGCATAAATGAAATTTTCAACCACTTAGTTTAGGATGAATTATCAACTTGAAGGGTTTTTCAGAAACATTCATTAACACCACAAGTCAGTAAAACAGAAATAAAATGGCAAAGATAGTAAATGCCAATGATCAGTCTGATTGAGAATTTAAAGACTAGTAAAACAATGAATGAAGTAAACTAGATTACATTACTGAGCTTTAACTTCTAACTACTGATAAAAACCAGAAAAAGAACAAGTAAAAAGAATCTACTCTAAATTATGGATACTATTAATAAGAGAATGTTGAAAATTGCATTATAAACATTGTTAGTAAGAAAATGACTATAAACACAGTGAAAGAAAATGATGAATTTACAGTTAACAAGAAGAAAAATGAAATGAAACCTTCTAAAGTGTAGGGGCCCTACGCAACTGATTAGGCTATGCTTGCTCAATCAACTCTAAGAAAACTCCTTCAGATTTCCATAAAACATGCGGTGTTCATATTAAAAATAGGGACACAAAATGCCCACGAATTACAGAGTTTAAGACTTCGATTTCACAATAAAACTATCACTATTACTACTAACTTCTTTGGTCCTTTACATAGGTATTTATAAGAAAAACCATACAACTGTTTCTGGAGAAAAACATGTTATTTCCAAACACATAGAAGACAGATATGCGAAATTTCTTCCTCGGCTGCTGGAAACATAAATCCAAGACATGGTGGTTGTTGGATTCGGTTGTATAGGTGGTTGTCGGAGTTTGTAGGTACAGGTAGTTGTTCCATATAACACTTCCCATCACTTTGAAATGTGTTAATTAGCCACAAAATAGAGTCCTGTTACCTTCAGTCTCTACGTTTTACTTATCCATTGACCATAGTCTTATGCCATATTCTTTGTCGACCTGGGCTAAGTGAATAGGACATGGTCCATGTCACGATGATTTCCAAGCTGCCCATGTGGCTAATTTCTCCTTCTAACACTTGGAACCTGTTAAAGCATGAAGGTAGCTACAGAACAGCTGATTAGCTACAAAATAGGCTGCATTTTGTAGCTAATATACAAAAATTTATTCAAAAAACAAAACATAAAAGCATAACATGTAAATCACTAAATATCCTCCTTAAGATATTATATACCGATCATTGGTGATGAGAATGCATCTTTCTGATGGAAAAACAAAGAAAAGGAATGAGAAGAATTGCTTAGGGAAAGAGTAATTTTGAGGCTCAACACTACCTGGTGTACAATTCGTACAAAAGGCACATATTGCATATTTATATTTAGAACCGAATCAATTTTTATGGTATAAAGGGATTTTTTCTCATAAACCAGTTGTCACTTAGTCAATTTTCATGGAGGAAATGATAACACATTATGAGGATAAAAAGAGAAACACCTTCTTTAGCCAATTGATAAAATTCAAACAAAAGGGTTCAATGGTAAAGCACATTGAGGACTTCCAAAAATTTAATATAAGGGTAAATGCTATTCTAGAGAAGCAAAGGATTGATATCTTCATAGGGACTTTAAAGGATAACATTCAACATGAGGTTCGTCTTTGTGAACCTGATTCATTGGAGAAGGCATTCATGTTGGAAATAAAAATTGAAAGTGGAATTATGGAAACAAGGAATCCTACCACTCATAACTATAAATATCAAAGTGTTTTTTTCTCCTATCCTTCTACAACATACATGGTTCACACCACAACAATTGGAAGAAAAATGAGAAAAAGGGCTTTGTGTTATAGACATTTTTGTGCCTTACAGCATTGAGAATGAAATGTCCATAATCTAAAGGATCCAAAGTCCCTAAACATGTTGTTCCTACCCCTAGAGGAACAAGGCTAACAAACCACAGCAATTCACAAAAGTTCTCCACCAGAAACTGCTCAAAAACAAGTCAATTCAGGATCATTTCAGTGGCTACACTAGCTGTTTGCCCTGAATGTCAAAGCCAACACTGGCTACCTGCGTTGAATGTCAACTGGAACACTAGCTACCTGCGCTGAACGAGAATGGACAAGTGGCAGGCTCGTTTCTCAAGGTGTCAAAACCTAGGAAGCTTCCAAAATGACACTTGCCTCAGGGAATTCAACTGGTGATGAGTAAGAGGTTCCAAATCTCCAAGTGGAAGCAAGAACCTCCAAGTGGACTTAAGAAATGACAGATGGAGAGGACACTAGTCAGATCTCAAGTTGACTCATCCTCTCTCCAAACATCTATATATGGATCTCTCCTCCATGAGATCTAGAGGCTGGAATTTTGTTATTGCAAATAATTGTTGTTGGTTTGAGACTGGAATCATTGGGTGCTTAATGCTTTGAAGGGGCTGAAGATAGGAATTCCATTTGCTGGGAAGGAGATGCTGGATTGGAGCCCTCTGGGTTGTATCTCTTCCCGAACCTTGTTATTCATCAATAAAGCTATCTTGGTTTCTCCTATATGCTGATGTATTTTGATGTATGAATGTATTAGTGTATTTGGTTTATTTCTAATCCTAAACTAGTTATGAATGTGAACATCTGTCTTTGTGTAGTGTTCTTCTCTTGTCTCAAGTAGTTGTTCTCTTGTCGCAAGTAGCTGTTCTCTTGTGATCTTGCAGGAAGTTGAAGCTGGATAAGCAAGAAGGCAAGTAGCTATGAACACCCAAAGAGAAGAGAGACCGAATCGAGGGACAAACGGAAGACATTGGTAAGTCTATTGATCTCTCTTCTTTCACATTTCATAAAGGAAGAGACTAGCATAGCTGTACTCATTTGTTGCTAAGGCACTGTCACACCTTAGGTGGATAGGATCGTCCTGCATAGGCATTTTTCCCCACAACAAATTGGCGACTCTGCTGGGGACATTTTTTTAGTCATTTTATATGTGTCTCTATCATTGTTTGTTTCATAGACTTGACAGCAACAATGGAACTGCATCTTTCCGGGATGCAAAGTAGACAGTTGCTGCTTTGATCCAGTCACTAGACTTGTCTATGATCTTAACAATGGATTCACAAATGATTTGATGATCCTTGTGATAGATCTTAGTAGCCTCTCAAAGCATCCCTTTGATTACACCTTGCTTATTGCTTTTATTTGGCCTAAAACAGTGAATTAAATAGCAATCTGTGACTCAGAACGTGAGGGAAACGAGAGTTTCTCCTTCAGCGCAAACCCAGTGAAGGGATTCTGCATTTCAACGTAGGTCCCGTGAAGGCTACCTGCGCTGAATGTCAAAACCCCTGTGTTGAGGTTGCGCTGAACCGGTTTTGCCTTGTGCAGCTGGGGTTCTCTGCTTTGTTTTGCCTTGTTTTGATCTCTTATTTTTGCAGCCTGTAACCAGCATAGGTACCAATCTGATAACTCCTTTTCTCTACTTAGATTTCGCCTCCTTTTGTACAAAAATACTGTGAGTGTTTTTATGTGTTTGTGGCGTCATTTACAGTTTTCCTTTGCATGAGTGAAATAGTCATTCTGTAGCCTTTGATTCAGATCTGATTGATTGTGATCTTAGAAGAGAGTTCATTGGTTGTTTGCAGATTGATTATACATTTACTTTTGCTTATTGGTTTGAATTTGTCTCTTTTAAGTGTCGAAACAAGTCTTTATTTCGAAAATCGTTAAGTGTTGTAATCTCTTCTACCCTCTTTGATTTCGAAAAAGTAAACTTGTTTGGATTGATCATTTAAAAGCAAATTCAAAGTTGTACAAAAAGCTTTCTTTGTAGGCATCAATACTAAGAAAGCGGAAAACAAACACCTGCATTGTGCATTTGCATTTGATAGTTTGCATGATTGATTTAGGAAAAGTGCATTAGAGTGTGCTGATTGCTCTTTGAGAAAAGATGGTGTCCTTCTTTTCCCTTAGTAGCTAGGATTTTCAAAGTTGAAAAGATATAAAGCTTGCTTATCATCTTTAGACTGCATTTAGGAATTTGTATCATACATCTCGTGGTGAACCTTGAAAGGCAAACTTCTAAAAAGATCAACCTAAAATAAATTGAATGAACTTAACAACGCTTTGCAACATAATGCACAACATAGAGGTCTAGGCTAGAGACGTGTTCCGGCGTTGTTAAGCCTGGTGACTGTCGATCTCGTAGAAGGTGGGTGATTCCTCCTGAGGGACGATAGCGCCAGTACGGATTGTGCTCCCACGTATCGTCGCGTATATATTGGGAGACCCCTATAGGCATAAAACCTTTATCCTTAAGAAGCCGTGTCGGCCGCCCTACTGATCGCAATGCACTGAACACAACATTCAGGAAGATCGACCGCCCGTACCCTAAAAAGTATTCTACGGTTTTGAGAAAAGCTTGGCACACCCTCTGCCTAGAACTCCAGAGCAGTTCCTTTTGGCCTTTTTCAGACTCTATAACGGAAAAAGTCCATCCGAGCATTTGTCACTTCAGGCTCGTTAAAACATCGAAGGAGACTAGAGTCATCTTTAGCTTTTTCTCGACTCTTTAAAACTGAAAAAGCAAGTTGTGCTTAAAGCGTCGTTAAAATTTATTTTAAACGGAACAATCACCCTTTAATTCCTGCGTTGATCTTTAGGTTGAAAAAATGGAGCACGCCAACCAAGGAATTCCCCTTGGTGGAAATCCTAGTCCCTTCTCCTCTTGGGGAGATGTTGGTGTGCCCCACATGGCCACATTGTCACTTCCAGGACTGACAATTGGCTTGCCAGTCTGGCTCTTTTCAACCAATGTCGTTCAGAACACCACCATTCCTGAACAGTTGAGTCAACAGTTAGACCAGACCAGAGTTGCCCACCAGCCTTCTACTTCATCTTCCTCTCCTCCTTCCTCTTTGCTTGACGGAACTGGTAAAACAAAAAACCAGGTTCCTAAGGAGAAGAAGGAAAAGAAGAAGAAAGAGAAGAAGAAGAAGGAGCCAAAGGCGACTGGGGGCAAACAAGTGTCGTCTGACAAAAATCGACACACAGCACTGACCAGGCCTAAATTGCCATGTGTCATATGCAAGGGAGACCATTTCCACAGAGACTGTCCCTGTATCCCTCGAATACTAAGGGACTGGTCTCCCCGTTTGCACAATTCGGTAGCATCAACCTCTGATAGCCATGTTGACTGCTCACCGTCGACTAGTGAAAGTGAAGTCCCAGGATAGAGAGGGAAAGCTAGATTTCCCTGCAAAATGTGTGAAGGCGATCACGCCATCCACCGTTGTCCCTTCTTAGATGAGGCTAAAAGAGTTCTGGAAGATCGCCTGATTCTGCGAGCGCAACTTCCTCCTGGATATCAAAAACTCCTGCCAAGTCCTTCACTAGTTGAGAACCCGGCTGGCCCGCCCAGGTGGTCAGCCGAAGCACCTATCATTGAAGATGAACTATCTGGATCCATGCCTGACGAAATTCAAAAGGTTGAGACGGTAGTTGACCCGGTTTTGCCTTCAGAGGCTCTATCTTCAAATGATACCATCACAGAGGAGAATAAAGACGACACCGTCCAAATTCTCTTCATCAACACTGACTCTGATGAACAAGGGGGAAATGCCCCCATTCCTTTATCGCAGGAAGGAAGTTCATCAGAGCGTTATCCAGCCGTTTATTCGGTCCCACCACCAAGCAACCTGGTTGTGTCCTTTGACTGGAACCAACTAGGCAGACCCCGGTTGCCAGCAAGCATACCATTCAGAATTATCGTTCAAATATACAGAATGGTAATGGCTGGCACTATCACTGATGAGGGGGCATCTGTGAGTATCCTTTCCTCTATTACTTGGAAAGCGCTTGGTTCGCCAGCGCTTTTGCCTGAAATGAGAAATCTTTCGGGCTTTGATAAAGGAACCAGTCGACCTTTAGGGATCCTCCCCAATGTGCCCATAACATTGAAAGGGAAGACCGCTCAAATGAACATGATGGTCATTCAAGGACCCTTGGATTATAACCTACTCCTTGGACGAGACTATATATATTGCATGGGAGCGATAGTCTCCTCACTCTTTAGAGTAATGTGTTTTCCGCATGGAGGAAGAGTGGTCAAGCTCGTAGACCAACTTTCATTTCCCGGATCACGCATCGCAAATAGTCATGTACCATCCCTAAATGGTCTATTCACGTAAGAAGTGTCTCAACGCACGGTCCGTCCTCTTGATGAGCGCGAGTAATCTGGGAGGATATGACTGGAAACCAGGGGGCATGCGTCCTGGTCTGCTTCGGCAGGGAAACTTTGGGTATAGAGTAGGTTTCCGCGGGAGAATATGACTAGTCTGTACCTCGTCCGTCTAGGAAGAGGGTTATTCTAGAATAAGATTCTTTTGTCAAAGTTATGAGAGTTGGCAAGCTACGTCGCTCACCTTTGTTTACTTCGGTAGACATTGCCGAGGAAGTGTTTTGTTTGAAAGATTAACGAGACAATCTTTGGGTAACTTGAAAGAGGTAAGCCTCTCTCGTTAAAACAAATGTTTTGGCGGAAGTGAAGTAGAGGTAACCTTTAAACTCTGTTTTATACCTGGGGGCATGCAAACCTTTTGGAGTGCAAGCAAGGGGCGGCTATTTATTTTTTAAATTTTTAGGACCTCTAACCCTTTAAACTCGTAGGATTAGTCGTTTCCAAACTTGCATAAAGAAAGGATCCAGAGAAAAGCTTAGTGAGATGAAGCTCCATAAAAAATAGAATCTTGATGGGACACTCTTATCATATGACTGGGTATGCGAGCAGTTTTAGCACAAAGTTCATGCTCGCTAAAAAATAAACGCAAGATCCGAGCAGTTTTAACGTGGACTTCATGCTCGTTAAAAAATAGACATAAGCAATGAGCAAGTGTTTCCATCAGCATTTAAGCTCATTTTAAAATAAAAAATGAACCTACCCGGTAAATAACCACTGTGAATGTAATATCATCAGCCATTAAAGCCTTGGTCGTGTTTGCACCGTCACCTCCACTTTTCCATTGGCTGATTGTTCACCTCCATATGATTGTTTACCCATTTTGAGGAATAGCTGCGAAGAGTGATTTCACCTAGCCATCCTTGTGACACTGCCGTGATTGGAAAATTCCAACCTGTACCTGGAATCAGCTGCTAACCCTGTTTATCACTCGTTCCTCAAAAGACGAGTCTTCTTTAAGCTCTTTTCAACTTACTCGTAAAATATGAAAAGATTTCCGAGTCCTTGGCCTTCCAGCTCGTTAAAGGGACAAGAAGAGCTATCCCTCTTCTAGATTTTAATCTTTTTGGACCTGAGGGATTATTGCACAAAAGGATCGAGCGCTTGTTTTATTCGGCTCGTTAAAACTATCGAAAACTCATCCCTTCTGTATTGTTTTATACTTTTTCGGACTTAAGGGATTAGATGATGAAAAAGGACTTTTGGAGTTAACTTTATGTACCTTTTCAGACTCTCTAAAAATGAAAAGGACCGAGTTATCCTTGTCGCTAGACTCGTTAAAATAATTAAATAGCGACAAACTTGTCTTTAGACGAGAACGAGTTTCACTATCACTAGGCTCGTTAAAACATAGCGATGGGCTTGCTCGAAGGGCAGGTTATAGAACAAGCATATGTTATCCTCCTCAAGCTTGACAAAAATAAAGAGGTACTGGTTAGCAATGACTGGGGAAAAATTGGGAGAAGCTAAAGAAAACTTTGATGGTAGCAAGTCGCTCTTGAACATGACACTTTTCCTCTGTACCACAATCGGGTTGGGTTGTTTCATTCACCGGTCACATCCATGGTCTCGCCATACCATCCATATTTGGGGTAATGCTACTGATCCATCGCATCAGTGTCGCCACATGTTCAAGAGAAGTCGTTCAGAAAAGTCAATCGTGTCCCATCCACTGCCATACATTATCCTTCATCCTTTCATGACCGCCACCCTGAATCATATGTCACAGATCGTTTTCACCTCCATTAAAATCATTAGCTCCGTTCCATGTCACTGATGTGGGATTGATTAAGGCCCTCCTGTGACGGATCACTTCTTGTCAACATCAGCTCATTATCCAAGAAGTTGATCTAGGAACAACCCCTTCAGTACTTTGAAGCTTGCATGCCACAATGGCAAGTTTCTCACTATCGCTAGGCTCGTTAAAACATAGCGATGGGCTTGCCCGAAGGGCAGGTCATATGTTATCCTCCTCAAGCTTGACAAAAATAAAGAGGTACTGGTCAGCAATGACTGGGGAAAAATTGGGAGAAACTAAAGAAAACTTTGATGGTAGCAAGTCGCTCTTGAACATGACACTTTTCCTCTGTACCACAATCGAGTTGGGTTGTTTCATTCACCGGTCACATCCATGGTCTCGCCATACCATCCATATTTGGGGTAATGCTACTGGTCTCGCCATACCATCCATATGTGGGATTGATTAAGGCCCTCCTTTGATGGATCACTTCTTGTCAACATCAGCTCATTATCCAAGAAGTTGATCTAGGAACAACCCCTTCAGTACTTTGAAGCTTGCATGCCACAATGACAAGTTTCTCACTATCGCTAGGCTCATTAAAACATAGCGATGGGCTTGCCCGAAGGGCAGGTTATATGTTATCCTCCTCAAGCTTGACAAAAATAAAGAGGTACTGGTCAGCAATGACTGGGGAAAAATTGGGAGAAACTAAAGAAAACTTTGATGGTAGCAAGTCGCTCTTGAACATGACACTTTTCCTCTGTACCACAATCGGGTTGGGTTGTTTCATTCACCGGTCACATCCATGGTCTCGCCATACCATCCATATTTGTTTGTTTGAAGCTTGCATGCCACAATGGCAAGTTTCTCACTATCGCTAGGCTCGTTAAAACATAGCAATGGGCTTGCCCGAAGGGCAGGTCCTATGTTATCCTCCTCAAGCTTGACAAAAATAAAGAGGTACTGGTCAGCAATGACTGGGGAAAAAATGGGAGAAACTAAAGAAAACTTTGATGGTAGCAAGTCGCTCTTGAACATGACACTTTTCCTCTGTACCACAATCGGGTTGGGTTGTTTCATTCACCGGTCACATCCATGGTCTCGCCATACCATCCATATTTGGGGTAATGCTACTGATCCATCGCATCAGTGTCACCACATGTTCAAGAGAAGTCGTTCAGAAAAGTCAACCGTGTCCCATCCACTGCCATACATTATCCTTCATCCTTTCATGACCGCCACCCTGAATCATATGTCACAGATCATTTTCACCTCCATTAAAATCATTAGCTCTGTTCCGTGTCACTGATGTGGGATTGATTAAGGCCCTCCTTTGATGGATCACTTCTTGTCAACATCAGCTCATTATCCAAGAAGTTGATCTAGGAACAACCCCTTCAGTACTTTGAAGCTTGCATGCCACAATGGCAAGTTTCTCACTTCCGGCGACAGGTATACATCAACGACTTTCGACCGAAAGATTTTGTGTGGTGTTCAACGCCAAGTCCTTTATTCACACCACGTGAATTGTACTGCAGTACCTTGAGGGTCATTATCATTATCGGTGATTCCTCTCACGCTTGTTAACGGTTTACATCATTGACCAGTAATCAAGCGATGTCTTTCCATGTTCGACTTCAGAACATTTCTCACATGGATCGACTTGTACTTAGAGTGAAGATCAAACGAGTTTGAAGACCCCAGATCTAGTTTGATCCATCCGGGCTACGATATATATTCAGGAAAGATAAAGACATTGACATGTACATCATTGCAGCAGATAATCATCCTACTCAAAGGATGATAATTTCATCAAAATTATCAGTCTACCATCAGACGGTTGTCTGTTCTATGTACAGAAAAATGAATTTATAAAGCTGAGCATGGGAATTCCCGCCTCAGCTAGATCATGAAGGCAGAATGAAAAATAATGTATTGTATTCTATCTTATTATAGGTCTCCTCTCAGCATTGGATGAACTTTGGATCCCCATGATAAAGCATTTCACCCGATAAACAGCCTCATACTTTAGGGGGCAACTGTTATAGACATTTTTGTGCCTTACAGCATTGAGCATGAAATGTCCATAATCTAAAGGATCCAAAGTCCCTAAACATGTTTTTCCTACCCCTAGAGGAACAAGGCTAACAAACCACAGCAATTCACAAAAGTTCTCCACCAGAAACTGCTCAAAAACAAGTCAATTCAGGATCATTTCAGTGGTTACACTAGCTGTTTGCATTGAATTTCAAAGCCAACACTAGCTACCTGCATTGAATGTCAACTGAAACACTAGCTACCTGCGTTGAATGAGAATGGACAAGTGGCAGGCTCATTTCTCAAGGTGTCAAAACCCAGGAAGCTTCCAAAATGACACTTGCCTCGGGGAATTCGACTGGTGATGTGTAAGAGGTTCCAAATCTCCAAGTGGAAGCAAGAACCTCCAAGTGGACTCAAGAACTGATAGAGGGAGAGGACACTAGTTAGATCTCAAGCTGACTCATCCTCTCTCCAAACATCTATATATGGATCTCTCCTCCATGAGATCTAGAGGCTGGAATTTTGTTATTGCAAATAATTGTTGTTGGTTTGAGACTGGAATCATTGGGTGCTTAATGCTTTGAAGGGGCTGAAGATAGGAATTCCATTTGCTGGGAAGGAGATGCTGGATTGGAGCCCTCTGGGTTGTATCTCTTCCTGAACCTTGTTATTCATCAATAAAGCTATCTTGGTTTCTCCTATATGCTGATGTATTTTGATGTATGAATGTATTAGTGTATTTGGTTTATTTCTAATCCTAAACTAGTTATGAATGTGAACATCTGTCTTTGTGTAGTGTTCTTCTCTTGTCTCAAGTAGCTGTTCTCTTATCGCAAGTAGCTGTTCTCTTGTGATCTTGCAAGAAGTTGAAGCTGGATAAGCAAGAAGGCAAGTAGCTGTGAACACCCAAAGAGAAGAGAGACCAGATCGAGGGACAAACGGAAGACACCGGTAAGTCTATTGATCTCTCTTCTTTCACATTTCATAAAGGAAGAAACTAGCATAGTTGTACTCGTTTGTTGCTAAGGCACTGTCACACCTTAGGTGGATAGGATCGTCCTGCATAGGCATTTTTCCCCACAACACTTTGTTACAGTTGTGATAATAAATACACTAAAGGACACAAGTGTGCTGAGAAGAAATTATTTTACATAGATTCTGAAGAGGAGGAAGAAAATGATCAATAAACCTCAAAAGAAGAGGATATACACCAGGAAAAAACCCGAGAGAAAGAATAAATGAATCCAACCATATCTTGTAAAGAATTGGCAATAATTACCACTCCTGAAACTCTCAAGGTAGAAGGACATATCAAGAAGAAAAAGGTTAAAGAAGTGAAACATCACATTGAGCATCAAGAAATGAATCCGACCATATCTTGTAATGAATTGGCAGGAATTGCCACTCCTCAAATTATTAAGATAGAAGGACATATCAAGAAGAAAAATATTCAAGAAATGAAAGATCACATTGAGCATGAACAACAAGTTCTCCAACTTCTAAAGGATAAACTGACTTTGGTGTAGAATTGAATGAAACAATAGGCAAATCAACATCATAGTGAAAGGAGTTTTGATATTGGAAACTAGGTATTTTTACAAATAGGTGACAAGCTCCCAGTTCAAACAATATTGTTGGAACTTAATGAGGAAGGAAAAATCATATCTGAACCTAAAGCAGTCATGGAAACAAGAACTTGACAGCTATAAAATCGATGAATTTCATAGTATCCCATTAAGTGGAAGAACTTACGTGCTGAAGATTCCACATGGGAGGAAGATAATTTTATAGAGAATAATGCACAACTACTCAAGTGTTGAGGACAACACTTTTTGAAGGAGAGGGACATGTTAGGTCCCTATACTACTAGTGTAACCCCTTATTATTATTAGTGCAACCCCCTTATTATATTGTTGTGCCCATGTAGTCCCCATATGGTTAGTATTGTGCCCAATAGAAACCCACTATTGTTATTATTGTTCCCTTACATTATTATTGATATGTCAGCTCTGATTATATTATGACCCCTTAGACTCATATATATAGAAAGGGGGTCTTGTCATTCGTATCATCCAAGAATTGTTAATTTTTGTAATGTAAAGGAGGTTTCATCCTCGAACAGGCTGATTTTGAAGTCGTCAATCTATCTTTTCTATATTTTTGTGAGTTGGTTTCATAACAAATAAATAGGGAATAATAAATAAATAATGATGCATTTAATTATTTGAAGGTGATTAAGTCAAAATTGATAATTATCAAATAATGATTTACTAATTATTTCTGGAGGAAAAATCAAGAATAATGATTTATTCAATTACTCTCATGGGATTTTTGAATTTTAATGTGAAATAATTTAGTAAAAACCATTTTTACTAAATTATTTACTATGGTGAAAGTCACTTTACTAGGGTAAAATTAATCCTACATGGTGCATTTTGATCCACCTACTAAAACGTGACTAGGTGACCATTTTTGGATGATAACGGATTGCCCCCCAATGTTGGAGTGTTAGGAGAAAATTGTGTGACCAAGATATGTTGTAGGTCGCACTTTCACGAGACACCCAAGTGGATTTAGAGAGAGAGAGAGAGAGTTGTAAATGCAAGGAAGTATTGAGAATGAAGGGGGTGAGACCTACTTAGATGATAGAAGTCTCCTTTAATTGGTAAGCACATAATCTCAAAAGAAGTGGGGGAGGCATACCCATACGCTCTGAGATAACTCAGTACAAATAATAATGATGTGCCCAAAAATGTGGGTTTAAGAAAAAAAGTACATGATACATGATATGTTGGCATCAATGTGCCTGAATGGGATATAATGAGTCCCATATTAATAATGTCTCTACAATATAGAGGCCAAGAGTAAATACAATAAAATCTATTTATATGAGCACATGAGACATAATTCCCCTCATTATGACATGGAAAGGGGAGATCATCTCCAAATAAGCCCTACTGAATAGGAGAGGGTTCTAATGATCTCAATGGATCATTTAAAGTATATGACTATGTTATGAGTGTTATGATCAGAATAAGTTCAGGTTTTCAGTCTATGGAAATGCAACTGATGTTGTATCATGATTTGTTTTCATTTGGGCATGTGAGGAGCTACCTACAAGGCCGCCCCTTCACGAGGTATGAAACATATCACACACAGTTGGGGAATGATGGAACAATATGTTGGATCACTGGACCATCAAGTGTATAATTCTTAGTTGTGCTACAATGAGTTACAGTCAAACATGCGAGAAACTACCAAAGAAAATGGAAATGATGATTCCCTTTCCTTGATCTGAGGCACTGAACAATGATGAAGGTTGGAATGATGGTACACCATCCTCAAACCCATTCTCTTAGAATAAATGTGTTGAAGTCAATAAAAGAGGGCCCACCAAAGTTGA
The DNA here is from genome assembly GCA_031772625.1 of Pinus tabuliformis. Taxonomy (NCBI): domain Eukaryota; kingdom Viridiplantae; phylum Streptophyta; class Pinopsida; order Pinales; family Pinaceae; genus Pinus; species Pinus tabuliformis. Next base: position 1,372,915,290 of record CM062820.1, read on the forward strand.
TGCCTTAATGATTCCTGAACAAAGGCTTGAGGATCATAGTAATGTGAATATAAGTAACACCAAGGATGATGGTGAAATGATAAGATGAGTGATGGATTGATGATTTCCCTTGTGAAAGAATAATATTCATGGTTGACCTGGCAACGACTGACTCAATTCTAGAGGGGATGGTCAATTACTCAGATGGAGTATTTTCAAAGATAGATCAACATAGCTAGAGGCCAAATATGAGCAGAATGAATGAATGTGATGAAAAGATGGATGATGTATTGTAACAAGACTAAGTGCAACTCTAAACAAAATCCATGGATGGAAGGTGACTCATCTTTGATGCTCTGAACAAGGGTGACTCGATGAAGTTGCCATGTCGATGGGCCGAAAGTGGACCTTAAATACATGATTAAATGATGGTTACTCAAGATGAAACTCAACACATAATTCAACAAGTGCAAGGTAAAAGTGGTACCAGAGTGCAAGCGACAAATGTGAAGATATTTAGTTTTGATAAGTGGCAAAGTGAGAACTCATGGAAAAATGGCTTCCTAGTGAAGTCTCAAATTACCAAAAACAAAAAGAGACCCATTATTGAGCTTGGTGAGAGCTTTCCAATAACTCTCATCATTTTTCAAACTGAGCTATGGTTTGCTTGTAATAATGGACAAAAAAACTAGGTATGTTCCTATAAAAGGGCTTATTGACCCAAAATCCAATTCACTTGCACATTGAGTTTTTGTGATCCAAGTGGATATTGATTGACACCCACCAACTCCACTTTGACTCCCACCATTTTTTCTTTCATTTTTTCAGTTTCCTTAATTTTAGCACAGTTTACTATTTTTCATAGTTTTTTGGGTCCTAAATTTTTAGAGCTGCTTTTAGGCCCTAAACGACATTTTTTTGGAAATCTACAAACCATCGATTTTCTACATAGAATCATATTTTCCATCCTAGTCCTCGGAGAGATCTTCCCATCGGGTTAACATGTTCGTCAGAAAAAGATAATATGACCAAGTTGCAACCCCTGGAAATAGGTTGTCCAACTCACCCCAACAGGGCCCATAAGCTCTTGGTGTTACATCTCCTCGGGTTAGGGTTTTGTTTCTTTAGGGTTTTATCTTATTGTTCAATAATAAAAAGGCCCTTAAACCTCATTGTAACATAGTTTGGAGGCATGTAGCTACCACATCTCTTCTCAGAGATAAGCTACCATCAGCCTAGCCAGTTTATTTCCATTTCTATTTGTAAGCATATTTTAGTATTTTACAGTAATGAAATGAAGTATTATTTCTGTTGCATCACTGTATGTATGGTTATATCTATAATTTTTTGTGTTCATGTTTAAATCTAGATCATTTTCGATAATTTGGAGAGGAGGAGAAGGCGTTAAATATTTTCAAGCTCATAATGGATAAACCGATCTTCGGAATTCAAATCTGCAACTTTCATATAGGTGGCCTAACCCTACCCATCATTTTCCATGGCTTAAGTTCTTAAATTAAGGCCTCAAGAGATTTAGGGAAATGTTGGCTTTACTTCATGGTTGCAATGCACCTATTGGGAATTTTTATGCACTCCAGGGCATAGAAAAGGGCATGAAAAGTGCAACCAACATAGATTTTGGTGGAAAATGTGCACTATGGGCCTGAGGGAAAGACATTGCTGGGGATTTCCAGGAAGCTAAAGCTAGGATTTGAAATGCATTTGATCGCTCCGAACTGACAAAATATGATTTTTTTTGGCAGGTATAGCAGATTTAAGGTTGGTATTGCAAGAAAGTGACTTCGATGATCTTTGCATTGAGATTCACATGAGTCAAGATATTATAGGAGCTATGGCATGATATGGTTTGCTAAAGTTATTAGAGAATCCATTAATGAGAATAGGGAGCCACTTTTACCCTAGATTTTGAGCTTCTAGGACCCATATCAGGAGGGCTTTGTGATATAGGGGCGTAGGATCGAGATCATGATTTCAGACATATATTTTTTGACAAGATTTCCACCCTTAGGGGTGATGCGAGAGATTCATCCAGTGCTGCCTCATGGGAGGCATATTGGAGTGTTTGTAGACTTCTATTATGTACCTAGTAATTAGGTAAAGGACACAAGCATTTAGATAGATGACTTAGAGAGACTTTAGACACAATATATGACCACAACAGTGGTGTGGATATTGGGTACTCCTGCCTTCCACCACGTTTCTAGAGGGCAGAGGACGCTAGTGGAGAGCGTGTTGGGAGGGACCTACTATGGTTGGGCTTAGATTTTGCTGACGTCATTGAAACACTAGTTAGGTCTATGTAGGTAGTGGGCCAGTGACAAAGTTTCTTTTGGGACATTTTTATGCTCATTGTTCTTTGACAAGATCCTTACTATCTGACGATGAGGGAAAATTTTAAGGATGAAAATTTATCTTAAAGTTTAGAAACCTTGGTGAGTCTCACTTGTCCATAATATGAAATCTATAAAATGTTTAGCAATCTTTTTGTAAAAATCTTAAAATTTCTAATAATTTTACATAGTCTCTATATAAAATTTTGGCGGTTTTAAAGGTCAAATAATTTTATATTATAAAATCTCGGAAAATAATTTTTATAGATAAAAGGAAATTAAAAAGTCATTTTTTGGATAGAACATAGGAAAATAACGCACGTGTGAATATTAGCCCTTAAAATTTTCCGTACTGATGAGATGTAAAAATTCGTGATGGGGGGCCATAGGAGCCTAGAATGCGTCGTTGGTGGTAGCTACTGTGATGAGCTAGAGGGGGGGTGTCAAATCGGTGTTCCAACCTGATTTCTTCGCTCATTGGGAACAAATTTCACTGTACATAGATAATTATCAACACAACGAAATGAACTTTTGAGATCCTGATCTACCATTACAATTAAGACGAGGATGGTGCCCAGATGGTAAGTGATAATTATTGTATTTTGGTTGCATATATATTTTAGAAAATATATATATGTGGTACTGATTTTCAACCTTGTGAGATGTAGATATAGCACCGGTGAGTATGGAAAGATATACAAGGCGAGTTGTATCATTTCGGGCTATAGATCATGGGGTGTCGATATAACAACAGAGACCAGATAATGATGTATTACTAAATGATCTTCTTTGTAGGTTTGACTTTCTACTGACTGGGGTGATAGACCATAGGTGGCACGAACTTGAAGACCAATATGTAGATGCACGTACTAGTATTCCCTCTATGCAGTTAGGTATCACCAGAAACATAGTGATGGCCAATTAGGTAATATGACACTTATGAGCTAGGGGAATGGACCCATTGGCACGAGATTTAGAAGAGTACAATGATTAGTCATAGGGGAAAATGGGCCCCCATTTTTGTATGTAACATGCCAAGGGAATGTTAGATGTATTTAGAGTAGTGGACTCCAAATGTTCTATGATGGATATTATGATACATAATGTGGTTATGCATCTTTTTGTGATGATGTGGCTCACCATTTGTTTATTTTATGGATGGCTTATTGTATATGCATGTGATAAATGCTAGTATATAATGTTATTTGCATGGAATCTACATAGTTATTTTGTGCTCTAAGAACATGATTGAATAAAATGGATTCAAATTAACGCACCAAAACATTGACTCGTATATATTTTCTAAATATGATAGGATTACGCACATGATAAATTCCATTCATTTAAACAATGAGAATCAAGGAATTGAGACAACACATGGAGGTGAAGGATGTTATTATCAAGTGCATGGACTAAAAAACCTATCACAACATCATATTTGACCTAATTATTGGTGGAAAATCTGATTCAGACACCATTAAAGTGGAGTAACGAATGCAAAGGGATGAAAATGGCCCAAGCTACCAAGGCTAGATTCCTAGAGAAGTGACTTGCACAATCGGCGTAACCAATATGTGGTGTGGATGATGGATCCATCTGAAAGGTGAAAGAAGATTATGAATGCAATGATGGGAGATGAAAGCTGCATAAATGAAAAAAAGAAAAAAGAACATGCATTTCAATGGGAAATTCTATGGGTAAAATATCTTCAAGTAGAGTGCATTGTGAGGGTTATGAAGAATTATTCCTCTGGACCCTCTAAAAGGTATACCTGCTTTCCTAAAAATTTGTGAATGATATGAGGACCATGCCATAATGGTTCAAACTTTCGATTCCCTAGGACATCGTGATCTTGGTCATAGACAAGAACAAGGTCACCTTCATGAAATGTACGAGGGTCAAATTTATGGTCATATTGAGCTGTGGTGCAACTTTTGACCACTTCAGTGGTTTGAAATTTAACATGAAAGTCTTCATTGACATGCTCAAACATGATGAGTCTTTTTAATGGAGTTTGGCTATTTGAAAGGAGTTGGAAAGCAAGGTGGATGTAGGGGATTTCAGACCTGATTTCTAAGATTGCCTCCTGTCCATAAAAAAGGTGCAAAGCAGTGAACTTGGTGGTGATTTTGTCATAATTTATATAAGCCAATAATGAACGAAAGTGCATAAGATTATCATAGGTATTGTGCTTATTCACCATCCACTAAAGCATGGTTTTAACTATTTTATTCACAACTGTAACTTGTCCATTGTCTTGGGGGTAATAACATGATTAATATTGGTGTTCAAAACCCAACAGTGAAGATAGCTCATGCCAGATATTATCTTCAAAGTGTCGTCCATGGTTGGAAACCAATTTTTTTATAACCCTAAATGGAGAAGTAACATGGTTAAATAAAATTAGGGTTGCAGTAGCAGCTTTGTTATTGAACATGGGCTTGTATTCAACACATTTGGCGAAATATTCAACGGCTATGATAATATAGTTATTCTTATTACCAGATGGAGGTCAATACTCCATGAAGTCAATTTCCCATTTGTAGAAAGGACTAGACGCAATGATAGGATGGACGGGAGCAGGTGCAGCTCAAGCCATGGGGGCATATAGTTGACAATTGGATAATGTTTGACTACCTCAAGGAAATCGCTAAAGATAAAATGCCAAACGTATCTGACACACATGATTTTTTGGGAAGTGTCCATTCCTGACAAGTGACCACCACAAGTGCCACCCTAATAGGGATTGAGGACTTTCTCAGCTTAAGCATGGATGAGATAGTCATGAACTCTAGAGTAAATGCGGTGACAATATATATCATCAACAATGAAAATAAAATGAGGGGCTTGATGTCAAATCCATCATCGATCATCATGGTTGAAATGGGGGGGAATTTTCTTGGTGCTTAAATAGGTGAGGATGTCGTGATTCTAAGGAGCATTTGAGGTTATGGCAAATAACTGTTTAACTGGAATGTCATCATTTATCGGTGGATGTGGTGCACTAGTAGGAAAGTCAGAAATGAATTCAACAGGGGTTAAACCTTTCTTTCTCTTGGGTGTGAAAAAATCCAAATCAAACTCCTAGAGGATAACAATCCAGCAGACATACTTCCTATTGATGATCCTCCAACTCCACAGGAAGGCCATGGGGTTGGAATTAGTCACAAACCTGGTGGTATGAGTAAGGATATAATGACAAAGTTTCTGGAAAGAGAACCTAATGGCCAAGACCAAATTTTCTTCATGAGAATAAGAAACATGGGGACCGTTGATGTTCTTACTTACATAATAGAAGACATGCTTATTTCTAGTTCCATTTGCTTGTATTAAGACTCTGGAAACTGAATAGGTGGAAGCTTATACATACAAGATGAAGTCCCTCTCAAAGTTTTGTGGTATAATCCAGGGAGTGGAAGTGGGAGCATGTTTGAGGGCATAAAAATAGTGTTGAGATTGATCATCCCAAACAAATGAAATGTTATATTAAAGGATTCTAGGAAACTGATGGGTACTAGTGGCATAGTTAGTAATAAACTAATGAATAAAGTGATATTTTCCTTAGACGCTTTGTAGCTGGTGAAGGGTGCAAGGAGTAGGAAGTTGCATAATGGCTTGAACTTTGAAGGCTTAAGGGTGATACCATATTTTGACACAATGAAGACCAAAAGGTGGCCAACAGGGATGCAAAAGGCACACTTAAGGGGGTTCAAGCTAATGTGATACTTCAACATAGGAGGAATATGGTATTGTAATCATCAAGGTGTTACGATCGGTGCTTCGAATGAGTACTAAGATCATCCAGATACACAAGGATAATGTAAGAGAGATCATGAAAAAAATAGCAAATGGCACATTGAAAAGTGGCCCCAGCATTTTTCAGACCTAAAGGCATGACCCTATAAGAATAAGTTCCCCACTAACTAGTAACAACGATTTTAAGTTGATCGACAAAGAAGATAGTAATCTGACTATACCCCAAGAATCCATGCATAAAGGAAAGGACCTCATGTCTCGCACACTCGTCAATGATTTGGTCGATGAAAGGTGTCGAGAAATTGTCTTTAGGACAAGATTTGTTTAGATCACAAAATCCTATACAAACATGAATTTTGCCTTGTTTCCTTAGAAGAAGAATAGGAAAAGACACCCATGCGTTTTATTTAATAGGATAAATGAAACCAAACTACTTGATCTTGTTGATTTCCTCTTTAATAACATCACGTTTGGAAGGATGCATATGCCTTTGCTTTTCACTGATGGGAATGGCATCGGGCCATGTGTTGATATGGTGTTCAAGAATGGTAGGATGAAGTCCAAGCATCTCAGAATAGGACTAGGTGAAAACATCACAAAATCATTTCCATAACTTAGTGTAAGCCTCGATTTATTTTGGGGTGAATTGACCCCCCAAGGTGATATTTTCTTCAACCTCTAGTTTATTTGAAATGTTAATTTTGATGGTAGGGGAAATATTAGACATATTTCCTTCTTCAAAAGCATCTGGTGTAGGAATTCAATTTTTGAACAAATCAACCTCACCAAGGATGAAGTGTTCAGACTCTGTAACATATTGATCATGTGTTTGTTGTGGAAGGAAGTACACATGATGGTGCATATCATCCTAAGCATAATCAATGGTGGTTATGGCTTCCATGATGTTTTCACCAGAATGAAATATGGGAGGACGGAAGGAAGAGGAACAACATGATGAAGAGGAACTATAAAAGGCATCTTCATGGGAGATAGGGTTGACATTCCAATCATTAGAAGGGTCGGATGAATGACTAGTAGATGTGACAACTACCGATGTTGAGACCAAAGTGTTCTTTGAAGATGGTTCAAAAGAAGCAAAATAAGAAACTACTAAAGAATAGGGGTTGAACTATCTATCATCTCAACATTAGGAGGGGGAATCATGATGGTGGATTGAGGAACCTCTTGTCCTAGTGATGGATTGGGGCTAGGACCCATAATTATAGTGGAAGTGGAGTCACTACGAGTGACATATAAATTATGAATCACTTGAAGTGTATCATGAAAATATTTGAGACAAGGACAATGATGGGAATAATGTCCATACTTATCACATAAAGCACAAGGGTGATTCATGCATAAGGTTTTTTATTCTTGGAGGACTCAGGTAAGGTAACGTGGACCTTAGGAATGTTAGTGTCAAGAAAAGTATGGGATACAACATTCTTGATACGAGGTAGCTTAGAACAATTAATTATGGCATGCCCAACAACATCACACAAAGTACATGGGGGAGAAGGATTTGACAGTTTAGGAGGAGTGGGAGTTGCTTGGGGTTCCTTAGCCTTGTTTCCATTTTTTTGGGCTTTGCACCCCTCACCATATGCGTTGAAAATAGGAGTGACTTCCTATTCAGGTTGTTGTGGAACTAAAGAAAAGGGAGGGGAGGTAAAAACATGTTGAACTAGAGTCATGGTTAGATAAGGTTTTAGTTATTCAACATGAGTGTTTGTATGAGGATCAATGTTAGACCAAACTAGGATCCCCAAGGTGATGTCAAGAAGAGCCAACGTAGAAATAACATGAGTCAAAAAGATTCATAGTCATGGGAATAAGAAACATATCTTACCGGAGGGGTAATTACCTCGAGAAACGTCTCTTGGGTGGTTAAGACTTGGGGGAACAATTCATTGTTGGAAAGGACCAGGGGGGACTAGCAAGAGGAAACTGACCTAGAGGAATTCTACCTGAAGGATGAGTTGAGTCATGAGAAGGAGATTGTGCAGAAGTTGGGTGTTGAGAAGGCATACCAAACCTCCTTCTAGCAATTGTTTATCCTTGAAACATGTAAAGACTTGAAGAAATATTCTCATAAGTAGTAGGCAGTGGACCATAGTAAGCCCCAAACAACATCGAATCTTTATAGGCTCCAAGAGAAACATCGGTAAAGGAGGCAGTGGCGTGATTTTCGGTCATCGATGAAATAGTGGTTTGTGGAGAGGTTTAAGACTAAGGGCTATATTAAGTCAACTGATCAATAGTGACAATATTTCCATTATGAGGAAAGTAGTTCTTGTGAAAGACAGAGGATGTGGTAGCTGACATCGAATATGTGTAACTACAACCTAATAAGATGTTATAATCGAAAGGGGAATTAATGAATTTGATATCAATCAAGATTGTCTTTCCAACAACAATGATGGGGTAATTTTGATATAAACAGAGGGGTTGTAATAGGTGATCATCACAAGTAGAAAGGATTATAGTTGATGGTGACACGTTATGTGAACTAATTTGCTTCTAGAAACTAGCAGCCATCACACAAGTGGAGCCTCCTTATTGTATTATTAACCTTTGAATAATGGAATTTTTTGTGGAGAATGATATATGAAAGAAAATGAATTAAGGTAGGGGGATGTTCCACTTTATCAACATTAAAGGCGTTCATATGATCATCAGAGGGATCCACAACTCCCAAAGTATATAGTAGAGCTTTTTGTTGGGATGGGAAGATCTAGAGGAATTCCAGCATTGACATGGTAGAAGGAGACTGCTCCAAGTCATGTATTATGTTATATGTTTGGGCAACTTTACAAGAGGAAACATTTCAATGCAATGGACCTTTGGTGATCTTGGGATGAACTTCTACCTTAGGATGAGGGATTTGCAAGGTACTATTTCATGACGACAGGGGATTAGTGGAACATTTAGGTTGGGATTCAGTCATTGACTTATTCGAAGGATTGCAATATTGGAATGGTAGAGTGTGGAGGTTGAATTTTTTGAAATCCATCATGACAATTTGATAATGGCTTTGGCTAGATTGTGACATTTGAGGGGATCCAATAATTTTTGTTGATTCGGCAACCACAATCGTTGATGAGTAAAATGGTTGGTAATAAATATCAGCTGTGGTGAAGCAGGAGGGGGAGGAGGTGGGGAAATGGGTTACAATCCTCTAGAGCCAGCTACTTGTGCTTCACATACGTAGCACATCGGAGGTAATACAGGGAATTCATGTGTATAATGGCCAAAAACTCCATAATAGGAAGAAGGTTTTTTGGTTGTAAGAGTATCTTTCTTCTTGGGATGTTCTCCCTATTACATGGTTGTAGGATTAACAGTGACTATTAGGAGCATTAGGTTGTCGACCTTGATTGCCTTGGTTTCCTTGTGATTTATTATTCTGGTTACCCTTCCCCTTATTCCTTCTCTTCGGTTTGGGGGAATTGGTAGTACTTTAATAAGCATACACTTCATTTTGTGGAGGTGGTTGTTGTTATGGAAGAGAAGGAGGAGGCATGGGAGGTTGATGCACTAGCGTTGGTGGGGCTAGAGCACTAGGAGGTTCATACAGATAATTAGGATTCGTGAAAATATTGGGATAAGTAGTTTGACTAGAATCTAGCCTTGGCATCGACTAAAGAACATAGGGATATGAATATGACATGCTTGTAACTTGGTAAGAGTTGACACACGAAGGATCAAGAGGTGGATATGTGTAAGTGGAACTGGTCCCCCTGGGGTTGAACATAACTAATAGTACGTTGAGGATATGGTGATATTTGAGGGTGGGAAATATATCCAACAATATCATCAATAATATGAGATGCCCCCAAGACTTTAGAGGCACCGAGTCAAGGAAAATAGGGGAGGACAATATAAACATAACCTAACTAGGCGTATATCAGATCATATTTCAAGGCTAATGAGAGGGCTTCTTTGTTAGTATGAGGGAAGTGGGAAGTGACATATTTACCTATGGGAGCCAAAAGAATTCTTAAAAACCAATCCATCTATACACGGTCTTCAAACTCAGAGCCTTTACACAAGCTCGATATTTTATGCCATTGTTGAACATGGTTAGAAATGAAACTGATAGAAGTTTCATGAAACAAGGTCAAGAGTTTCGCACCTGTGTTGTATCAAAGAGGTAACTAGAAATATGAGATAAAATATTTAGCGATAGTTGTCAAGGTAGAATGGGAAGCATGTAGTTGGTCCATATACCATTTAGCAACAACTCTAGTTAGGGTGTGTTGGAAGAGAAAAAGATGAATGCAGCCTTCGACAATGGAATTTAATGAAAAGCACATATGAAAAGAGTGAACATGATTGGTTCGATCTTCCCCAAGATTACCTTCAAACTTGGGAATTTCATAAGGAAGATTGGAAGGCATGGCAGGCCAATTTTGGCAATGGATAAGAGGACTGTTGATAATATCACTCAAATCAGGGAGGCCCAAACCAACCATATAGGGAAGAAAAGGTGGATTAGTGGCCATACTTGAAAAGGTTCCACTTGTGGGGTTACCTTGGTTAAGACCTTGGTTACCACATGGGTTTCCACCACCTACATTGGCACCTGACGTGGTGGCGGTGTAGGATTGGGAAGATGTGGAATCATAGGAAAGCTAGAAGAATTAGGAGAACTAGAGTCAGTATGGGGACTCAATGGAGGACTAAGAGGATGGGTTCAAGCTCAATGAGTAGGAGTTAGATGTCCAAAATGAAACTTGGGGTGAATGACACGAAGTCTCTATGACAATTGCGTAGGCGGAACAATGTTGTCAAGAAATAGATGAATTAATAGAATAAAGGGTGATGATAGGAGAAAAAAATAGCAAACAACAAGTGAACACCTCGTGTAGTGGTTCCAAGCATAAACTAACTGTAATGATATACTACTGTAATTCAAGAAAACAAGCTTAGCAAAGAAAAAATGATCTCTAGCCTAGAGGTGATCTAAATCCTCAAACAGGTATTCCAAATGGCATTCCAAGAGACTTCTTATTTGACAAAATCTAATCCCTCCAAGCTGAGTTTCCTAGAGAATAGTGGGGTAGAGGACCAACTTCATTCCCACAACCAGTGTTATAAGGTGTTCTTCCTAAGATTGGCCATGCAGGTTTCCTTTGTCCCATGGGGGCAGTCGAGTCTTGAGCTTCTTGGTGATCAACTACAACACAAAATTCCCTACCACAATATGGAAATCCTTCAGGAGAAACTCTCTCAGCATGATCTATCCTAACCACCTCTGAATCGGGTTTCTGACGTGCTCTAGCTTTGGACCGTCGGATGGTAAAGGATTTTCAGCTCCTTATTATGTCAACTTTTTATGTCTTGATGTAAGAGATCAATGGGTGTTATTGGAAGCCTATCCTACTGAACGTAGACCTAAGTACAAATATTTTTTTGGCCCTAGTGTGAAAGTGGGCTTAATCTATATGAGTTAATTTATTAAGGTGGATTGTTTCAAGTCTTGGTTTGGCAGTGTTAGCGAATATTAGGTTTGCTTAGAGTGTGCATTTGTGACAAATGTTTCAACTTTGTGAGTTAATTGAGCATGTTTGATGATGCCAATGTTGTTGAAAATAAAGTGCATACAATGTCAATAATACTGAAAATGGATAGTAAAATAAACAACAAATTCAAGCACACAACCCCCCACCCAAGAAGGAAATAAAGTGGAAAATGGAAAGAGGAAAAACACGTCAGTCAAGGACAAAAAAATGGATAAAATATATAATGTCTAAGGGACTGAGATCTAACGGGAAAAGTCTGTTGAAGATGGAGCAAAAAACCAACCAAAAATAAAGGTGAAAACACTAGAAAACAATAGGAAAGAAGGTATAAAAGCAAGGATACACAAGGGGATACTTATCGAGAAAGGAAGCACAATATTAAAAATGGAATAAAGTATTGTAAAAACCTCTCTAAAATGGCTACAAAACATTGGAAAAAGCACCAAGAAACAACGACTAAAAATGTTGCACATTATACAACTAAACTCAAAAATTCTCTTCCTAAATGATGGAGCTGTACTATAAACCCTAGGGGGATTTTTCCTTCCTCAATGAGAAACTATTAACTGGATCTAGGCATAGACTTTACTCAAGAAATAACATAAACTCTTCATGAAACACATGTAATAGTCTCGAAAAAAGTAGAAAAATCAGAAATTTTTTCTGAAAAATCGTAGAGTGCAGATTGTCTAGTCTCCTGCTCAACTGGTACCTGTGACATACAAAAACATGTGAAGCCCCAACAGACACGAAACCTTTTCCAGAAAATGTAAGGGATCTAAAAATAGAAATAAAGAGGAATAAAAATTATGAAGAAACGCTCAAAATAGCTTAATCATCAATCACCAAGGTTTTAAATTCCTCCCCTAGTGAATTCACCATTTGTTAGTCCAAAAATTCTTAGTATGTGTACCAAAAATAATTCACTTAAGTCACTAGTGACTAGTGACCCTAGAAACTAAATATGGTTTCCTATGCTTCGAATTTGTAACAAAAATCAAAGAAAAAACATGCAATACAACAAATCTTGCAAATATAAACATATAACAACAATAAGTTAAAGTGCAATAACCCAATGAAGGACTTAACCAAATGATAATTTTATTAAAATTCCTAGTGAGGAGAAATGAAAAAATGGGTCTGTAGTTCTCCATCCCTGGGATTTGTCCTTTTCTCATCCTTGTGCTCCAATTGTGTGCTTCTCTCTCACCTTGCAATGGGGAGAAAACAAAAAGATGGCTTGAAAGTGGGAGATCAAATGTAATGAGAGGATAGTGGTGGAAATGAAAATGGTCATGGTGAAGAATGAATGGAAAGCCCTTATTTATAACAAAATATTGATCCAAATTAGGAATTAGAAAATAATAAAATGTTATTGACTAAATCAAAATCTATTCGTTCAAAATACATTATTATATTTTTTGAGAGGGAAATATATTCAAAATGGTCAAATATATTTATTTAGAAAGTGGTTGAAATAATTAACAAATAAAGATTATTTTTTAATCACTTTGTGAGAATTAAGAAAAATGTGAATTTGAAATAATTATTAAATAATGGTTTAACAATTATCTCAAATGGAAAATGTGGAATAAACAAGGAATAATAAGTAAATAATGATTTATTTAATTATTCCAAGGTGGTTAAGTCAAAAATGATAAGAAATAATTATCAAATAATGATTTAATAATGATTTCTAGATAAAATTAATTAAATAATGATTTATTTCATTATTCTCATGGGGTTTTGAATTTTAATGAGAAATAATTTAGGAAAAATGATTTGCTAAATGATTTCCTACAGTGAAAGTGGGTTTATGATGGTAAAAATAATCCTACATGGTGTATTTTGATATGCCTAGTAAGAAATGGCTAGGTGATAATTTTTTGGGTGATAACAAAGGGAACTCTCGTCTTCTCTCAATAAGTCAGGATCCCTCTTCCACCCTTTGAAAAGAATAAGTTTTGCAACATGATCCTATTAAATAAATAAATAAATTGTGAATGAAGAGAAAGGATTCATGTCCATGGAGGTGAAGCAACACCAAAGATGAAACTCATACTCTTAGTATCTTAACCTCACCAAACACATTACCCTTTCCTGGATCAAAACAATTGTGATTTGGCATATCTTTTTTCTATTTGAACCAAGTGAAAAGGAGTGAGGTACTTTGTATATAACCAGGTTGAAAGCGTAAATCAAGACAACATGATTGGTGAATCAATACTTCCTGAAGGGATAACCATTAAACATAAAGTTATTCCTAAGTAGAGAAGATAAAGTATTCCTAGTGTGTCACCAAGTGTTGTCCCTGCTACAACACCTGCCAAAATTTAACTACATTAGGATTTTGGAGCCCACCACAATGTTATATCAAGAGTCTCCTTGGTTGTCAAGTGTCATTTTAAATCATTTTATATATTTCAGGTGTTCTTCATCATTATTATGTGTCATCACATTGATTAGAACATCTCTAGTGTACTTCATGGTTGTAACATCTTTGTTTGTTGTAAAATGACACTTTTGGGTCAAAATCACAAAAAAGTTTCTCAATATACTATGGGAATGTATGTAAAGTAGAATTTTAATGACTATTTATCATTGTTGAAGCTTTTCTAATTTTCATTGAGGAGTTTTATGTTTTGCACATGATTTTATGTCTAAACTGATTGAGTTCCCACCTTGTTATATCCTCTAAACTTTGGCAAATTCTAATTATTCAATTGAACACGTTAAGGCAAAGAGAACAAAGGAAAACTCTTAAGCCTTGAGTGGTAATCCTTTATTGTTTAGAAGTGTGCCCTAAAACCTCTAAGGCTACCTATCACACTCCTAATCATATTTTCCATTCCTTGTTCTGAGCTATGCCCTTGAAGAAACAAGCTTTCTTTTGAGCGTGCTCCTTCACCTCAAAAGGTTGCACCCTGCTTGAGCACATGTTTGCACCTCAAAGACTTGAAGCTTAGCTTCTTTAGCCTTAACAAATGCACCCTGCACCCTCCTTGGCCTCTTTCGAGTGCATGAGCACACCTTGAAGCCCTGAAGCCTCATCCTTCATTCATAGACATTACATCATGCACCCTCATTTTCCTTCTAGAGCACATGAGCAAACCTTGAAGCTCTAAATCCTTTTACTTCAGCCTTCAACTATGCACCCTGCACCCTCCTTGTCTCCCTTGAGTGCACAATACACTTGGGAAGCCTAAAGTCTCATCATCTGTCCCTAACGCATGCTCCTTGCGCCCTCCCTAGAGTGCCCCTCTCTCTTGAGCTCATGAGTGCATCCTGAAGCCCTCAAACTTCTTCTCTTCAATTCTTCAGCCTTTTGAAGTGAATTTTTGGGAACCAAGGTTATCCTTACTCCTCCCAAGTGCAATGTTAAGGCAAAAACATAAAATCTCCCTATTACATGGTTGTAGGATTAACAGTGACTATTAGGAGAATTAGGTTGTCGACCTTGATTGCCTTGGTTTCCTTGTGATTTATTATTCTGGTTACCCTTCCCCTTATTCCTTCTCTTCGGTTTGGGGGAATTGGTAGTACTTTAATAAGCATACACTTCATTTTGTGGAGGTGGTTGTTGTTATGGAAGAGAAGGAGGAGGCATGGGAGGTTGATGCACTAGCGTTGGTGGGGCTAGAGCACTAGGAGGTTCATACAGATAACTAGGATTCGTGAAAATATTGGGATAAGTAGTTTGACTAGAATCTAGCCTTGGCATCGACTAAAGAACATAGGGATATGAATATGACATGCTTGTAACTTGGTAAGAGTTGACACACGAAGGATCAAGAGGTGGATATGTGTAAGTGGAACTGGTCCCCCTGGGGTTGAACATAACTAATAGTACATTGAGGATATGGTGATATTTGAGGGTGGAAAATATATCCAACAATATCATCAATAATATGAGATGCCCCCAAGACTTTAGAGGCACCGAGTCAAGGAAAATAGGGGAGGACAATATAAACATAACCTAACTAGGCGTATATCAGATCATATTTCAAGGCTAATGAGAGGGCTTCTTTGTTAGTATGAGGGAAGTGGGAAGTGACATATTTACCTATGGGAGCCAAAAGAATTCTTAAAAACCAATCCATCTATACACGGTCTTCAAACTCAGAGCCTTTACACAAGCTCGATATTTTATGCCATTGTTGAACATGGTTAGAAATGAAACTGATAGAAGTTTCATGAAACAAGGTCAAGAGTTTCGCACCTGTGTTGTATCAAAGAGGTAACTAGAAATATGAGATAAAATATTTAGCGATAGTTGTCAAGGTAGAATGGGAAGCATGTAGTTGGTCCATATACCATTTAGCAACAACTCCAGTTAGGGTGTGTTGGAAGAGAAAAAGGTGAATGCAGCCTTCGACAATGGAATTTAATGAAAAACACATATGAAAAGAGTGAACATGATTGGTTCGATCTTCCCCAAGATTACCTTCAAACTTGGGAATTTCAGAAGGAAGATTGGAAGGCATGGCAGGCCAATTTTGGCAATGGATAAGACTGTTGATAATATCACTCAAATCAGGGAGGCCCAAACCAACCATATAGGGAAGAAAAGGTGGATTAGTGGCCATACTTGAAAAGGTTCCACTTGTGGGGTTACCTTGGTTAAGACCTTGGTTACCACATGGGTTTCCACCACCTACATTGGCACCTGACGTGGTGGCGGTGTAGGATTGGGAAGATGTGGAATCATAGGAAAGCTAGAAGAATTAGGAGAACTAGAGTCAGTATGGGGACTCAATGGAGGACTAAGAGGATGGGTTCAAGCTCAATGAGTAGGAGTTAGATGTCCAAAATGAAACTTGGGGTGAATGACACGAAGTCTCTATGACAATTGCGTAGGCGGAACAATGTTGTCAAGAAATAGATGAATTAATAGAATAAAGGGTGATGATAGGAGAAAAAAATAGCAAACAACAAGTGAACACCTCGTGTAGTGGTTCCAAGCATAAACTAACTGTAATGATATACTACTGTAATTCAAGAAAACAAGCTTAGCAAAGAAAAAATGATCTCTAGCCTAGAGGTGATCTAAATCCTCAAACAGGTATTCCAAATGGCATTCCAAGAGACTTCTTACTTGACAAAATCTAATCCCTCCAAGCTGAGTTTCCTAGAGAATAGTGGGTAGAGGACCAACTTCATTCCCACAACCAGTGTTATAAGGTGTTCTTCCTAAGATTGGCCATGCAGGTTTCCTTTGTCCCATGGGGGCAGTCGAGTCTTGAGCTTCTTGGTGATCAACTACAACACAAAATTCCCTACCACAATATGGAAATCCTTCAGGAGAAACTCTCTCAGCATGATCTATCCTAACCACCTTTGAATCGGGTTTCTGACGTGCTCTAGCTTTGGACCGTCGGATGGTAAAGGATTTTCAGCTCCTTATTATGTCAACTTTTTATGTCTTGATGTAAGAGATCAATGGGTGTTATTGGAAGCCTATCCTACTGAACGTAGACCCAAGTACAAATATTTTTTTGGCCCTAGTGTGAAAGTGGGCTTAATCTATATGAGTTAATTTATTAAGGTGGATTATTTCAAGTCTTGGTTTGGCAGTGTTAGCGAATATTAGGTTTGCTTAGAGTGTGCATTTGTGACAAATGTTTCAACTTTGTGAGTTAATTGAGCATGTTTGATGATGCCAATGTTGTTGAAAATAAAGTGCATACAATGTCAATAATACTGAAAATGGATAGTAAAATAAACAACAAATTCAAGCACACAACCCCCCACCCAAGAAGGAAATAAAGTGGAAAATGAAAAGAGGAAAAACACGTCAGTCAAGGACAAAAAAATGGATAAAATATATAATGTCTAAGGGACTGAGATCTAACGGGAAAAGTCTGTTGAAGATGGAGCAAAAAACCAACCAAAAATAAAGGTGAAAACACTAGAAAACAATAGGAAAGAAGGTATAAAAGCAAGGATACACAAGGGGATACTTATCGAGAAAGGAAGCACAATATTAAAAATGGAATAAAGTATTGTAAAAACCTCTCTAAAATGACTACAAAACATTGGAAAAAGCACCAAGAAACAACGACTAAAAATGTTGCACATTATACAACTAAACTCAAAAATTCTCTTCCTAAATGATGGAGCTGTACTATAAACCCTAGGGGGATTTTTCCTTCCTCAATGAGAAACTATTAACTGGATCTAGGCATAGACTTTACTCAAGAAATAACATAAACTCTTCATGAAACACATGTAATAGTCTCGAAAAAAGTAGAAAACTCAGAAATTTTTTCTGAAAAATCGTAGAGTGCAGATTGTCTAGTCTCCTGCTCAACTGGTACCTGTGACATACAAAAACATGTGAAGCCCCAACAGACATGAAATATTTTCCAGAAAATGTAAGGGATCTAAAAATAGAAATAAAGAGGAATAAAAATTATGAAGAAACGCTCAAAATAGCTTAATCATCAATCACCAAGGTTTTAAATTCCTCCCCTAGTGAATTCACCATTTGTTAGTCCAAAAATTCTTAGTATGTGTACCAAAAATAATTCACTTAAGTCACTAGTGACTAGTGACCCTAGAAACTAAATATGGTTTCCTATGCTTCGAATTTGTAACAAAAATCAAAGAAAAAACATGCAATACAACAAATCTTGCAAATATAAACATATAACAACAATAAATTAAAGTGCAATAACCCAATGAAGGACTTAACCAAATGATAATTTTATTAAAATTCCTAGTGAGGAGAAATGAAAAAATGGGTCTGTAGTTCTCCATCCCTGGGATTTGTCCTTTTCTCGTCCTTGTGCTTCAATTGTGTGCTTCTCTCTCACCTTGCAATGGGGAGAAAACAAAAAGATGGCTTGAAAGTGGGAGATCAAATGTAATGAGAGGATAGTGGTGGAAATGAAAATGGTCATGGTGAAGAATGAATGGAAAGCCCTTATTTATAACAAAATATTGATCCAAATTAGGAATTAGAAAATAATAAAATGTTATTGACTAAATCAAAATCTATTCGTTCAAAATACATTATTATATTTTTTGAGAGGG
The DNA here is from genome assembly GCA_031772625.1 of Pinus tabuliformis. Classification (NCBI taxonomy): domain Eukaryota; kingdom Viridiplantae; phylum Streptophyta; class Pinopsida; order Pinales; family Pinaceae; genus Pinus; species Pinus tabuliformis. The sequence goes on from CM062820.1 coordinate 1,372,933,936, forward strand.
AAATATATTCAAAATGGTCAAATATATTTATTTAGAAAGTGGTTGAAATAATTAACAAATAAAGATTATTTTTTAATCACTTTGTGAGAATTAAGAAAAATGTGAATTTCAAATAATTATTAAATAATGGTTTAACAATTATCTCAAATGGAAAATGTGGAATAAACAAGGAATAATAAGTAAATAATGATTTATTTAATTATTCTAAGGTGGTTAAGTCAAAAATGATAAGAAATAATTATCAAATAATGATTTAATAATGATTTCTAGATAAAATTAATTAAATAATGATTTATTTCATTATTCTCATGGGGTTTTGAATTTTAATGAGAAATAATTTAGGAAAAATGATTTTCTAAATGATTTCCTACAGTGAAAGTGGGTTTATGATGGTAAAAATAATCCTACATGGTGTATTTTGATATGCCTAGTAAGAAATGGCTAGGTGATAATTTTTTGGGTGATAACAAAGGGAACTCTCGTCTTCTCTCAATAAGTCAGGATCCCTCTTCCACCCTTTGAAAAGAATAAGTTTTGCAACATGATCCTATTAAATAAATAAATAAATTGTGAATGAAGAGAAAGGATTCATGTCCATGGAGGTGAAGCAACACCAAAGATGAAACTCATACTCTTAGTATCTTAACCTCACCAAACACATTACCCTTTCCTGGATCAAAACAATTGTGATTTGGCATATCTTTTTTCTATTTGAACCAAGTGAAAAGGAGTGAGGTACTTTGTATATAACCAGGTTGAAAGTGTAAATCAAGACAACATGATTGGTGAATCAATACTTCCTGAAGGGATAACCATTAAACATAAAGTTATTCCTAAGTAGAGAAGCTAAAGTATTCCTAGTGTGTCACCAAGTGTTGTCCCTGCTACAACACCTGCCAAAATTTAACTACATTAGGATTTTGGAGCCCACCACAATGTTATATCAAGAGTCTCCTTGGTTGTCAAGTGTCATTTTAAATCATTTTATATATTTCAGGTGTTCTTCATCATTATTATGTGTCATCACATTGATTAGAACATCTCTAGTGTACTTCATGGTTGTAACATCTTTGTTTGTTGTAAAATGACACTTTTGGGTCAAAATCACAAAAACTTTTCTCAATATACTATGGGAATGTATGTAAAGTAGAATTTTAATGACTATTTATCATTGTTGAAGCTTTTCTAAGTTTCATTGAGGAGTTTTATGTTTTGCACATGATTTTATGTCTAAACTGATTGAGTTCCCACCTTGTTATATCCTCTAAACTTTGGCAAATTCTAATTATTCAATTGAACACATTAAGGCAAAGAGAACAAAGGAAAACTCTTAAGCCTTGAGTGGTAATCCTTTATTGTTTAGAAGTGTGCCCTAAAACCTCTAAGGCTACCTATCACACTCCTAATCATATTTTCCATTCCTTGTTCTGAGCTATGCCCTTGAAGAAACAAGCTTTCTTTTGAGCGTGCTCCTTCACCTCAAAAGGTTGCACCTTGCTTGAGCACATGTTTGCACCTCAAAGACTTGAAGCTTAGCTTCTTTAGCCTTAACAAATGCACCCTGCACCCTCCTTGGCCTCTTTCGAGTGCATGAGCACACCTTGAAGCCCTGAAGCCTCATCCTTCATTCATAGACATTACATCATGCACCCTCATTTTCCTTCTAGAGCACATGAGCAAACCTTAAAGCTCTAAATCCTTTTACTTCAGCCTTCAACTATGCACCCTGCACCCTCCTTGTCTCCCTTGAGTGCACAATACACTTGGGAAGCCTAAAGTCTCATCATCTGTCACTAACGCATGCTCCTTGCGCCCTCCCTAGAGTGCCCCTCTCTCTTGAGCTCATGAGTGCATCCTGAAGCCCTCAAACTTCTTCTCTTCAATTCCTCAGCCTTTTGAAGTGAATTTTTGGGAACCAAGGTTATCCTTACTCCTCCCAAGTGCAATGTTAAGGCAAAAACATAAAAATCTCCATCAAACATGTTATAATAGGATATCTTTCATTTTTATGTTTGCCTCCCATGAGTGATCGAAGTTACATGTAATTTAAGAACAACATGACAAGGATGCATGAAGAAGATCAAACAAGGAAAGTAGGCAAAGGAAGAATTCAAGAACAAAGAACACATTGAAGTCTTGATGATCAAATAACCCTAAAAAAGCCATAAAATCAAAGACCTCTTGGAAGGTGGAGACATCAACAAGTGAATGACATGAGTGGCAACCATGTTATCATTGAAGAAAGTCCATGTCATCAATAACTACAAGTCCAAGTCGTCAATAGTAGTGATTTGGCATGTCCTTATCACATAATGATGTCGAAATTATTATGTAATCATGTAATCATTGTAGAGACAAAGAAGTGCAAGAGAAAGAGTCATGTATGGAAAAAAGATCCAAGTATAGAAGTCTAAAAGACACGTAATACTAAGAGTCATATGTAATTCCGAAAGTCATTTGGAAGTCCAAAGGTTCTAGAAGTCCAAAGGTCATTCAAAGTTGGAAAGACAAGAATCATGAGGATATGAAAGGTCATAACTCCAGATATAAAAGGATCATCATTACTCATGCAAAGGGATTTTAAACTTGGCTTCTCCCAAAAGGAATTAGAGAGATAAAGATAGTAGTTTTGAGGAGAAAATAGTGGCTCTAACACTCCACTATTGGAGCTAGTGATGTTCATTGTACTCATGTATCTTGGAACTTTTTTCTTTATACTTGAAGCCCTTTAGACAACAAACTTTCATGCATGGATTGCGAAAGTTTTAAGAGTATTTGGTGGGCTCCAGTATTGTAGCAATAAAACTACAACTCCTGGAACTCCCTTCTTTAATTTTATCAACCCGGTAGTTTGTAACAAACTTGGAAGCGACGATGCTGTATGCACAAGTACTAGCTCTTTCCGCAGTTGTCACTTCGTCAGCTGGCACAAGTCCACTAGGAGCTTAAGACAACTTCTATGATCTCTTAGAAGAAGCTTTTTAATTGATGGATGAAAGCTAACTCGAAGGAAGCTAATCTAATTGCAAAAAGAACTGAAAGCCAAAAAGAAACGTAAACCCTAGCAAACCCTAATTCTACCAGCTAGTCCTACTGACGCAAAGGAGAGCATGCAAACTACTAAAAGAGATACCATTACTTCTATGAAGGTAAAATACATGGGTCTAGACTACCTCTATCTAAAGAAAACATCTTTTTGTATTTTTGTTTAAGTTGTTGGAATTATCATGCATGTGCTTCTAACTATTTTTTACTGTGCAGAGGTGGATCAAGGAGGAGAAATGCTTGGGAAAGGTTGGGAAGGTTCAGAGAGGGTCTAAGGGGTCCCTAACACCCTTCCAGAGAGTCTCACAAAGTTTGGCTGCCAAGAAACCGTGTTTATGAGCTTCTACTGGAAGTCTGCAGGGGTTCTACAGGATGTTCAGGATTTCTACAGGATGTTCTGTAATGGGATTTTGGAGCATGGATGGAGGGAAAAAGATGGAGGAATGAGTATGGAGGTGAAATAGGGGTGTGAAGAGGTCTAGGACTTGGTGGATGAGGCTAAGGAGTGATTGGATTTGTTCAAGGATGGAGGAAGCGATGATGCACAAGAATGTAGGAATTAGGGCAAGGTGGGGAAAGTATGGCAAATGAAGGGTACGAATCATGGACTAAGGGTTGGAGCAGATTATCTGATGGATTATGGGTAGATAGAGAAGGATAACAGGTGCTCTGCAAGTTATTTTTCGAATTTAACAAATGAAGACTTGGAAAATCAAGAACCTAATTACCTTGACCTAATCTGACCTAGATAATAGCAAAAGAAATGGAACAGAGGTTTATTTGCACAAAATCAGATGAACTAACTATGAAACTAAGCAATCATAACCCTAAGCATGCAGTCAAAACTGATATCAAGTTTGACAACTAAGAATCCAACACTAATACTTGCATGGTGAAGCAAAACAACGTTTTTGTGGGCAACAAGGTCACCTTTGTCCCAGCTCACGATCCCACTGAGGGAGAGGTAAGATCAAAGGTGCTTGAGCCCCTTTTTCCAAGGATCCTTTATGTTATTAATCTATCCAAATCAATCTGAACATGAAAATCTACTTTAATCATCAAAAGCAACCTAAATAACACAACAACTTTTAAATCTCAATAACAGATTTTACTCTAAGAATGCAGCAAAGACACATGAAAGTAAACAAAGGAGGTACTGGGCGCTTGAGATGGGCCCAACCCCAAGAGCTACAGCCTCCTAAGAGAGATTTAGATCTGGTGCAAAGCTGGATTCATATTTATTGAGCAAGAAAAGAAGAGTTACATCAAAATTGTCCACAAGGAGAACTTGAAAATGAGCTGACAGCAAAACTAATCTATTGCCTAAAAATCAAACTACAAAATGACTACAACAAGACTACGAAATGACTAACTACCAGCTAACCCCAAATGAGGCCCTAAGCCTTCTTATTTATACAAATTGAGGACCCCAACAGTCCTCCTAAACTTTAGGGACTCGGCTGCCCAAAACTTGTAGTTAACAGTAGTCCTACTTGACTTGCTTGGTTGCCCTTGTGCTAATTGATTTGGTGGCCCTTGAACTCCGAGATGATGGTGGAGAATTCGAGGTAAGGGCCCATAAATGAAGGGAACACCTTCCTAAAAATACTCTCCACGAATTTGGCTGCCAAGTGCTCATTTCAACCATTGACTTTGTCTCCAAATTGACCAAAAAGGCTACACAAAGCACACATTAGACTTGTTGGCATAATGACTAACCCAATTCACTCTATTAGCATAAATATAATCAAAAACATGCAATAAACTAATGAGAATGGTGGATTAAGTCGAATTAGGAGGTTGAATGAGCCCAAATAATTATCCATTTTTGGGGCTCATCATCACCCCCCTACTGAAAGTGTTGCTCATCCTCTGAGCAACCAATCTATCTCCTCATCTTTGATGGCCTTGGTGGCCTCCCTGTCATGCCAAGCTTCTGAAGTGATGTCCTCTTCTCTGTCATGAAACCATGCTTCTTTGTTCTTCCCACTGCCTGTGCTCCTTTTCCTAGAGAAGTTTCATCTTTGGTATGATTGTGAAAGTATATTCAATCTGATGGTGGAAATGGTGGTGAAAGGAGATGAAATCAGTGGAGGATGGAAGAAAAGAGTGGCTGCATGCCTCCTCAACAAACTTCAAGCTTCAAATCCCTCTCCATACTTGATTCTGGCCTGCCCAAAGGCTTCTACAGGATGTTTCTGGTAAAAATACAGAACTTCCTGTAGAAAGTCTTGTAGCTTCCTGTAGAAGGTTGAACCATGACCAGATTGTGTCTGAACCTTGAAAAAATGAGTGTTCATGGAGGGGATGGATGTGCTTAGGGTGGCTAGCACAGGTGCTGCCTCCCTAGCTAAAATCTCGGACAATTTCTCCTTCTGCTGCCCTCTCCCCAAACTGCCTTGTATGCCAATCCCAAACAATGCAAAGCCTCTGAACTCATTTGATGAAACTTACTCAAGAGTAATTCCCTTGATGCATCATCTAATTCAACAACTGATCCATCTGCAAGTTGTTGAAAAGCACTCCTTTCAAGCAAATTTTCCATGGCGCCCTTCACTAGCAGATGATTTTGTCCCATTGGTTCCGTGACAATAACACCCATGGATTTTCGATTACAATCAAACTCCAATAAAGCCCGCCTCTTTGATCTTTGTATCCACCAATCACAATTGCCCAATTTCACTATGCCACTGTTGAGAATGGCACTTGTATCACCTGCCATTGGGTCTGGAACTCCCATTGTTTCAACCAATACCTTCACGGTTGCCTCAGTGGGAATACCAGTAGCATGGAACTGGTGACCTTGACAAGATATCCCTGCATCATTGCAAACTGCAGCAACTTCTGCCAGAGTTTCTAAATTTTCCCCCATATTATGTGCAGGCCAATCCAATATTTTTCCATCCTCAGGATTATATGTTGTTCCTTCAACAGCAAACTCTCTAAGTGAACCAGCACTGTACCCTATGGCTATAAAATCACTGACAGACATCTGATTGGTTGTAAGAGTACCTGTCTTATCAGAGCAAATCATTGTGGTGCAACCCAAAGTCTCCACGCTCGGTAACTTACGCATAATAGCATTCTTTTGTGCCATCTTACGAGTGCCAAGAGCCAAACATGTAGTAATCACAGCAGGCAATCCCTCTGGTATAGAAGCAACTGCCAGAGCAACAACAATCTTAAAGTAGTACGTACATTTCTCAAAGGAAAACCTGATATTTTTTTGGCCACCCATCTATGACTTCCCATGAAAGAAAATATTTGTAGTTCATGATCCAGACAAGAATACAAATGGCACCAATCACTATTGTCAGTCTTTCACCAAATTCATCTAACTTTCTTTTCAAAGGGGTATCATGACATTCCATTGAAGCTTCCTGAATTTGTGCCTGAATTTTACCTATTTCTGTAAACATGCCAGTGCTCACAACAATGCATGTTCAGCAACCATTGGTAACTGTAGTTTCTACAAACACCATGCATTCTTTTGACTGCAACTCACAGTCACACAAGGTGGCTAGATATGTTCTTTTGACCACAGGTATGCTGTCTCTGGTCAGGGAGCTATGCTCCATCCTAAAGGTGGATGTCTTGAGGGACACAATTCTCATGTCTGCAGGAACCTTGTCTCCCACCTTCAGTTCCACTATATCTCCTGGAAAAAGTTCTCTAGAGGGAAGATCTACAACATAATGTCCATCTCTAAAGACCTTTGCATGATCAGATTGCATTTCTTTGAGAGCTTCCAAAGCCTTCTCAGAATTATTCTCCTGCCATACTCAAACAATGGCATTGAGGATGAGAATCAGGAGAATGACCAGGGGCTCTACATAGGCTGTTATGCCCTCCTCAGAAGACACATTATCGTGAAACTAGGCGAGAAGAAATGAAATGCCAGCTGCCAGCAGAAGTATTTTAACAACTGTATCATCAAATTGCTCCACTACCAGCTTCCACAAAGGTGTACCATTTATCTTCTGGAGCTCATTCCATCCATATATTTGACGGCGTTTTTCCACTTCATGAGAATTTAAACCATTCTCTAAGCTCACATCATATTCTTCTAAGCATTCTTCAACAGTTTTAGACCAAGCAGGGAATATCTTATCCTCCATGGACTATGAAATAGATGATCAGATTCTGAATTCAAACAGATTGCTCCACCATTAACAGATCTATAATGCGTTTGAAAAACTCCAAAATCAATACTTTCAAGAACCCTGGTAACCTTGGACACGAGCTTTGACTACTGTTCTCATTTCAAGCTTGAATTTTGACAAAAATCTCGGAGTTTCCTTCTGCAGAGTTGTTTGTTGTGTTTCCTGTAGACGACTTCCTGTAGAAACGCCTGTAGAGTGCCCCTGCACCTCTAAGTGAGCCCGATACGCTGGAGAATTGTGAACCAGGCCACAAAGCTCAATGGAGGACGATGGGTTAATCATTTTGTGGAATCAGAGGATGCATACTTCAGTTGAAAATGTTGCAAGTGCAAGTTAACAGCAGTCTGTGAGTTTCAGCTGAGCGTTCGTTAATTGCTGCGTGATTTGTGGTGAAGGAGTGAGGTGGCCAGGTGTACGTGGCCACATGCAGACGACAGTGCTATAATGAGCTGCATGTCCTCTTCTTGTTAATCAGTTGCACTGGAGTTAAAGCCTCTACCACTGTCTGTTTTTTTATTTTCAATTTTCACGTGAGTGACTTACCCATGCATGCTGCGTGATTTTTGCCTGGATGAGTGCAATCGGATATGGCTAGCTTCCTGGCTGAATCCCCCCATCTCATTCGTTCATGCAGTGCTTAGATTAGATTCATGCAATAGAGGAACAAGGTTTAGTCACGTACCTGAAGTCAGATGGTTGCTGTGAGGTGCTTTTTGCTGCTGCATGCTCATATTCTGCTGCTATATGCTTGGATCCTTTGGTTGCATGAGGGCTTGGCTAATGATTTTTGGTTGTTTTCCTTGTGCAGGTGTCCTCTGGCCAGATCTAAGCTACAAACATTTGTTTCCACGTTCGAATCTGCAACTTCAAGCTATTGCTGCTGAATTTCACAGGACCAGAACTTGTTTTGGCCATTGCTCCCAAACAGTAAATCGGATTGATTTGAAACTTTCTGAGCACATTCCTATCATCATTATGCACCTCCCATAGCAAAATGGTGATCAATGGATGCACAGATTTCGAGAAAAATGGAAAATAGCTGAAGATTGTAGAGATCAATTTCTCGAAAACCATGCATCGGAATCGGCTGAAACTTCTTGGGTAGGTTACTATCACCCATATGCATATCCCCATGAAACAGGTTTTGAAACGGATGCACGGATATGGAGAAAATGCAAAAATGGCTGCTGGTGATGGAGGCTGATTTCTTGGAAACCGTGCACCGGAATGGCTTGAAACTGCTCGAGCATGTTGCCATCATCCCTATACAATTCTATGTAAAACGGTTTTTCAAATGGATGCATGGTTTTCAAGTTATGGCAAAAACAAATTTTGTTTTATGTATTTTCTCTTCAAAGCATTTTGCAAGTTTTTGCATGGTGTCGTGCGGAAAGAGTCGTTTGTGCGGACACAACTGACCTCCCTAGGAGTCTAAACTCTCTAGCGACAAACAGGACAAAATGGAGCGATCTTTCTCTAAATACACCTTTTAAAACATGAAAACTACAAATGTTTAGGCTTACCTTATTCCAAAATGCTGTTGTTGTAGTCCGTCCTTGCCGATCCGGATGAGCTCCTCCTTCACATCAATTCCTGCAACCACAAACAATCAAACAATTACCAAGCACTTGCATCTCATATAATAAAACATATATTCAACATGCAGACCAAGGAACACATGAAATAACTCATTAACACAAGCTATTGAGAAAAATGAACCAGTTTGTATTAATAACGAAACAAAGAAACTCTTACAACCTGGCCTTGGTGTTGTGCAAGTTCCTCCCAGGGTCCATCAAGGGTTTTCCTCTACTTTGACAAAGCTCACCCACTTCCAAGTAGAATCAAGCAAAGACAATCTCTCCTCACAAGGTTCTAAATGGGAGTCCTAATTCCTGCAGCATTTACCCAAAGAAAATGTATAGCTTCAACCTCTCCTCCCTATGGCTCAATGTCTTTATTTATAGTGCTGTAAAGAGGTTATTCAAGTCCACCATCAATGGGATAATCCCCCTCTTTGGGTGGGATAGCTCCCTTATTGATGGGATAAGTTCCTCCTTAATAGGGATACATGAACCAACTGGAGGCGCATCCATTTCATCAAACCGACCTCTAGAAAGTTCTAGAAGTAACCACAAGTAACTTTTTTAAGATGAAACTCGCGCATTTTACCTTTTACAGAAGGACGCACCTGTCCCTTAACATACAGAGCGTCCAAGGACACAACTTTTGTGAACATTGTGAGCGTCCCCACAGGTAAGGCTAGAGAGAACCTGCGACCCCAGAGATAAACACATTTTTTACAAGACTTTCTCTCTTCTTTGAGGTTGAGATGGATAGCAGAGGCATAAGACTTGCCTAAGAGGGTAGCATGACTGTTGATTTGAGCCATACTAACTGTAAGTAGTCATGGTGACATTTTTTAGTGTAACAGATTGCCCCCTAAAGTGCGAAGCCTGGAATAGATTAGGGTTTTGTAATTCTAGGAAGGGTGAAGCGCTTTATCATTTCAAGGATTGTCTTGTGGATGACCTGGTTGGAACCTGCAATTTTCAACAAAAAATACATGTATAAGATTATATCATCACTGAGGTAGGCATTCCCATACTCAGATTCAAAACTTTAACTAATGGACTAACTATTCTGATACAGGAATGATCTTGCAGTACATCATTTTTTATAGACTTTTGTAGACACAGTATGGATGCAGCCATCTGTTTATGATTAATCTACATAGATAATGAATACAAAACTCCTCGCAGCCTGGATGGTAGAAACTAGATCCAGGGTCTTCACTTCTACTTCCCGAATTGGTACGATTCTAGCCATGTGATTAAATGATTTGATGTCGAACATGTTAGAAACCACTTGATTACCAGTCGATGATGTAAACTGTTAACAAGCGTGAGAGAGACCACCAGTAATGTCAATGGTTCTCAAAGTACCAAGCACAACCCGTGAAATGTGAATAGATGTTTTGATGTCGAACACTTCACGGAATCCTTTGATCGAAAGTCAATGATGTAAACTGACGTCAAAGGCGAGAAACCTGCCATTGATGCATGCAGACTTCAAGGTACTGTCGATTCCTAAGTCATCTTTCTAGATAATGTGTCGATGTCGATAGAAAGCGACCCGTTGCAGGCAAGTTCGCAACACGAAATCATTGTTCAAGTTGAATAAATGTTGCTGTAAGGACTGACTCAGGGATGGTCAAATGGATGACAAGTATTTTGCAGATGAAAGTTTTGCTTGCAGACCTCTTGAACACATAACGACACGACAGATGGCTTGGTGACGAATAACTCAAAGTTAATCCCCGGAACCCGGTTAAAGACTTTCAAAGTGGTTTGATCAACTGTGAGGTAAAAGATTTCCCAACCCAGGTGAATGAAAAAGTGTCGTGTTCAAGAGTGGTAATAAAGTTTCTTTTGAGACAAAAGGTAACAAACAGGTTCATTCTTCTCTCTTTTCCCCCACCATTTCTGGCAAGTACCTCTTTATTTTTAACAAGCTTGAGGAGGATAACATATGCTTGATTATAAGCTCATCCTTCGGACGAGTCCAACCTAGTTTAAATTCGAACCCTAGGAATGAGTGGTTCGTTCCTGTTTGTAATTAAACAGGTCCTCTACTGTAAAAGTTTAACGAGCCCAGTATAGGAGAAACTCGGCGTTTTTCAATTTTAGAGAGTCTGAAAAAACTAAAGGAGACTCCACGTTGAACTTTTTCGTATATTTGTGTCCCTCAAGCCCGAAAAAGTATAAAATAATACCTGGGGGAACCGCTTGATCTTGCGACCAAGGAGTACTTTCATAATAGTGTCGTTGACCTGAAAAGTAAAAAGCGATCAAGGACACGTCGTTTTATTTCCTTATCGAGTTTGAAACGACAAATCCCGGCAATCTTTTCCTGATTTTGCGGTCAGAAAAGAGCTAAAAGGGGACCGTCTTTTAATTCCGTTTTAACGAGTGTAAAAGAAATGCTCGGCGATCTTTTCATGTTTTAGGAGTCAGAAAAGGGCTTAAAAGATGACTCTGAGGTTTCACTTTTTCGTAAGTTTTAACGAGTTCGAAAAAGGGATAAAAATGTACTCATGTGGCCGACTTTCAATTTAATTTACGAGCAGGAAAAGACGGAAAGAACTCGGCATTTTCATTTGTTTTACGAGAATGAAAGATAGAAAAATAATCTCGGGATTTTCATGAGTTTAACGAGTCTTGAAAATAACTGAAATTGACTCGAGATAGGTTTCATTTTTACAAAAGCTTGAAACAGAGAAAAACTATGCTTCAGAGTAGTTTCATTTTTTCACAAGCTTGAAACAGAGAGAAAATTGTGCTTGATGCCCCCTAAGCGTAACTGCTAGAGCACATGCCCCCCAGCTTCATTCATTCAACTACGGTGGATGAAATGAAGGTTCAAGTGTGAGATCATTTGAAAGACTTGACCTAAAACTGTAAGAAAATTATGCAAAAAACTAAAATAACTAACCTAAAAACTTAACATCTATAAGATCTAGTCAATCTCTCGACTCAAGTAGAGGAGGATTTGTTTCATTTTTTAACGAGCTTGACACAGGAAAAGAACTATGCTCGGATTCGGTTTCATGTTTACGCAAGCTTGAAACGAAAAACTATGCTTGTTATAAGTTCACATGCCCCCAGCATAATGATGCAAAACTAGGTACATGCCCCCCAAGCTGCATTGCATTCAATGAGGTGGATGGAATGAAGCTTTACTTTCAAGATCTGAGAAAGACTTGTGGGAGTTGTTTCATTTTTTAGTGAGGTTGACACAAGAAGAGAACTATCCTCAAAACCCTTGTTTCATTTTTTAAACGAGCTTGACACAAGATAAGGAACTATGCTCATAACTACTCTCTACAATCTACCTACTTAACCTACCCTTGTTTCATTTTTTAACGAGCTTGACACAAGACAAGGAACTATGCTCAAAAAGTTCGCATGCCCCCAGCATAATGATGCGAAATGAGGTACATGCCCCCCAGGCTTCATTGCATTCAACCGGCTGGATGAAATGAAGGTTTACTTTCAATATTTAACTTGAAAAGGGAGTTGTTTCATTTTTAAGGAGGTTGACACAAGAAAAGAACTATCCTCATACCTGATTCATTTTTTAACGAGGTTGACTCAGTAAGAGGAACTATCCTCGTACCTGATTCATTTTTTAACGAGGTTGACTCAGTAACAGGAACTGTCCTCAAAACCCTACTTACTACAATCTACCTACATATCCTAAAATCTACCTGATTCATTTTTTAATGAGGTTGACTCAGTAAAAGAACTATCCTCGGACACACTGATTCATTTTTTAACGAGGTTGACACAGTAAAAGGAACTTTCCTCGGACACACTGATTCATTTTTTAATGAGGTTGACACAGTAAAAGGAACTTTCCTCACCTACACTGATTCATTTTTAAACGAGGTTGACACAGTAAAAGGAACTTTCCTCGAACACACTGATTCATTTTTTAATGAGGTTGACACAGTAAAAGGAACTATCCTCAAACCTGATTCATTTTTTAACGAGGTCGACTCAGTAACAGGAACTATCCTCAAACCTGATTTATTTTTTAATGAGGTTGACTCAGTAACAGGAACTGTCCTCAAAACCCTGATTCATTTTTTAGCGAGGTTGACTCAGTAACAGGAACTGTCCTCAAAATCCTACTTTCTACAACCTACCTAGATATCCTGAAATCTACCTGATTCATTTTTTGATGAGGTTGACTCAGTAAAAGAACTATCCTCATACCAGCCCGTTTCATTTTTTAACGAGGTTGATACAGGAAAAAACTATCCTCGCACACACTGATTCATTTTTTAACGAGGTTGACACAGTAAAAGGAACTTTCCTCGCTAATCCTACTTTCCTATATAACCTACTATCTACCTGATTCATTTTTTAATGAGGTTGACTCAGTAACAGGAACTTTCCTCATAACATCCAATTTCATTTTTTAACGAGGTTGAGAGAGGAACAAACTATCCTCGTTCTCCTTGTTTCATTTTTTAACGAGGTTGATACAAGAAAAAAAAAAACTATCCTCACACACACTGATTCATTTTTTAACGAGGTTGACACAGTAAAAGGAACTTTCCTCGAACACACTGATTCATTTTTTAATGAGGTTGACACAGTAAAAGGAACTATCCTCAAACCTGATTCATTTTTTAACGAGGTTGACTCAGTAACAGGAACTATCCTCAAACCTGATTTATTTTTTAATGAGGTTGACTCAGTAACAGGAACTGTCCTCAAAACCCTGATTCATTTTTTAGCGAGGTTGACTCAGTAACAGGAACTGTCCTCAAAATCCTACTTTCTTCAACCTACCTAGATATCCTAAAATCTACCTGATTCATTTTTTAATGAGGCTGACTCAGTAAAAGAACTATCCTCATACCAGCCCGTTTCATTTTTTAACGAGGTTGATACAGGAAAAAACTATCCTCGCACACACTGATTCATTTTTTAATGAGGTTGACACAGTAAAAGGAACTTTCCTCGCTAATCCTACTTTCCTATATAACCTACTATCTACCTGATTCATTTTTTAATGAGGTTGACTCAGTAACAGGAACTTTCCTCATAACATCCAATTTCATTTTTTAACGAGGTTGAGAGAGGAACAAACTATCCTCGTTCTCCTTGTTTCATTTTTTAACGAGGTTGATACAAGAAAAAAAAAAACTATCCTCGAACACACTGATTCATTTTTTAACGAGGTTGACACAGTAAAAGGAACTTTCCTCGAAACATTGATCATGGCTTCCAACTGGAGGAAAGACATGTCAATGGACACACCTTGATCATGGCTTCCAAGAGGTCGTCATCCGAAGGAAGAATACTTCTTGGGAAGGAACACATGTCAAGGGACTCAAAAGGGATAAGAACATCGTGTTCAAGTAATCCCATAGAGTTTTCCATGTCAATTACCGGAGCTAAATCAAAGGAAGATGAGCAAACAGTGAGAGGCTCACTTACATCGGTAACTGAAATCATGGGACCGGTTGCCACATAATTAACCCGTGGCAGGGTAGATACCACTTTAGAATCAGGAACATTTAGGGGTTTCATATTATTGGTAGTTGAAAAAAGACTAGGGAATGAAAGCTGGTCTACAGTCACAATACTGCCATTGTGAGGGAAAGACATCACGCGAAAGAGTGTCGATACGACAGCTTTCATTGCATAAACATAGTCTCACCCAAGGAGTAAATTGAAATCCAAGGGACCTCGAACTACCATAAGATCAACTCAAACAGTTTTACCTTCCAAGGTAATAGAAAACTTAGGAAGGATCCCTAAAGGTTCACTAATTGTTCTGTTAAAAGCTTTCAGATTCTGCGTAATAGGCGCAAGCTGAGGGGAACCCAAAGCTTTCCAAACAGCTGAGGATAAAATACTAACAGAAGCACCTTCATCTACCTGAGTACGATGTATGTCCCTACCACTAGCCTTGACAATGATTTGGAAAGGGATGGAGGAAGGAAGACGAGGTTCTGTCAGTCTATTCCAATCAAAGGAAAAGACCTCAGTACTTGGAGGGGATTATGTAGAAACAGGTGAAATGCCACCCGGCATAGAAGAATCCGATGTAACAAGAAGAACATCAGCGGTATGAAATTTACTCTCGAAAAGGAGAGTGTGATCGACCGAATGTGAAATTGAATCGACCACTTGATCAACTAATGGATCATCAACCTGAGTGACATGAGTTTCACTCTCCAATGGGAGAGTGTGATCGACTATCCTTGAATTTAGATCAATCACTCCGTCAGTTGACGGTAGGTTGGGAGAAAGTTTATGGTAACCAGTTGGAAATTCTTGCTGTGGAACAGTAAGGTTTTCCAACAATGTTGAGGCTTCATCCATGTGAGGGCAAATGTGAGTTTGATGACTCCCTTTGCATAACTTACAAGGAAACCTAACTTTACCCTTTTTCCCAGGAACCTGACTATCACTGGTTGATGGATCAATGGAAAGTTGATGAGATTTTTCTGACCATACTTCCAAGACCTTTGGAATACCAGGACAATTGACAAGGAAGTGGTCACCCTTACAAAGCCTGCAAGGGTATTTGGGTTTACGATGCATGTCGGAATTTTCCTCAACACAACTAACACTTACAGCCATGGTTGGTTGGTTGACTTCTTTCGTATCTTGCTTCTTCTTCTTCTTCTTCTTCTTCTTCCCTTTCTTCTTCTTCTTAGCCTCCTGGTTACTAACATCAAGGCTTTTACCAGGCGAAGAGGAAGAAATGGAGGAAGAAAAATTAGGCGAAGAAGGTAAAGGGTCAACAGAAGGTTGGTGATGTTGAGATGGTGAACTCTGTTGAGGTGAAGCATCCGGTTGAGATGGAACAATTGGAGTATTTTGGGCCAACGAAGTTGAAAATAACCATATCGATAAACCTATTGTAAATCCAGGTAATGACAAAGTAGCCATATAAGGAGGACCAACATTTCCAAAGTAAGGAAAAGTACTAAGATTCTCATTAGGAGGGGTTCCTAGGTTGATAAATTCCGGAACATTTGCCATTATATTCAACTTCAGTGAATTTTATTAACAATTTAAAACTAAAATTAACAATTCACAATTCACACTTAACAACTAAAATTCACAATTCACACCTATGGTCTCTAAAAGTAAAAACAAACAAATTAACACGCGCTATCAAATCTAGGAGTCAAACCACACACAAACAGTAAGCTCTCCGGACCGAAAACACTAGTTGGTGATGAAGCCCAACCTCACAGAATTCAGTACAGAAATGGCGGGTGGAACAGTTACCCCGGCAACCTGCTTAATGAATAGACCGGCACAAGTTCCTCCACTTTAACCGTCTTGAAGTGAAGTGAACCCCCCGGAAAATCCAACTGAGTATAACCGACGTCTGCTCCAGGTACAGTGGGACCTTCCCTCCACCGTCACCTCGGTAGAACCCTAAAGATTATGGTCACTAAGGTCACCAACAGTAACAAATACACCTGGGGGAAAAGTCTAAACTCCGACAGCACGCAAGGGCAGAGTAGCAAGCTCAATCCCCTTACCGGTTCCTTGACAACAATCCAAGGTTTACCGATAAGTGACCCCTGGCTCCTCGACAATGGTTAATCCGAGGTTTACCGTTTGTAATACGTACTGTCTGGCGTCGTTCCCAACGAGGGGGAATGATCCCCTCACTGGTTCGGACACGAGCTCGTGCTTCTCCTTTAAGAGGAGCTTTCCCAGAGTGCAATTGAAACAATTGGATTTATTCTACTCAAGATAAACTATCTGTTTGGTTTTGTAGTCTTGGAGAGTTAAGTACTCACCTACTCCAAGACCCTAGCCTAAGCTATGTTGGTGTTTCAGAGCCCTAGAAATGTAAAAATTATTAGATGAATTTTAATTAAGCGCTGTGTTATTAAGGCTGTTATTACTCAAATGGGTAAATGGATACGAAACCAATGGTGTTATGACCCGACTCAACTGAATGCAATCGAATATGATAATGCAATCCTTTCAATTCGATGAATTCTAACTAAAGTAAGGAGAGAGTTTCCATTCACTTCCAACAATGCAAAAAATTGATCATTAAGAGAAAATTTAACAAATTCTCTAATGCACTAATTTCATCAAGAAAAAACTAATGCAAATCAATTCCAAACCAATTTTTATTTTTATTTTTGTGTAAATTCAAATCAAAGAAAGCTGATCTAAATCTACGATTGATTTTTCAGGATGTAAACTATGCAATTGTAATCTATGCACAATTCACATGAAAAGTATGCAAATGTAATCTATGCACATTTTTCATTCATATTCTGAAACTGAGAACTCTAATTATGCAAATGTGATCTATGCAAGAGAATTCTCAAACACAAGATGATTCTAATGTAATCTAAGAACCAATCAAGTGCAAGTCGAGAAAATTGGGTGAGAGTTCCAAAGATCAAAACATAAAAACACTCAAAGGCAATTAACAGTCATACACAATTTAGCCCCCCCCGGCGAATGAGGGGGAAATTTTTTTGCAAAAACAAAAGCAAAAAGATGCAAAATTGTGAAAAGACTGAGAGAAACCTCCAAGTAATGACCAAAGGAAATAAAATTAAGAATTTCTCAAAAAAGAGACTCAAAACACCCAATTGATGAAAGCTAAAAGCAGGAATGCTAATGAAACAAGTTCAGGTGAAAATTTTTGACAAGGTACTAAAGGATCTGGGCAGAAAACACTAAGAAAAACCAAAATCTAAAAGCAATTAAAGCAAAAATGGAGTTTTCCTAAATTTTTACAGGAAGACGCAGGCAACCCGTTAGAACAGGCGCGGGCCCGCTCTGTGCAAACAGCAACAGCGCGTCCAAAGACGCACTGTGCAGTACTCAGAGGGTGTGTCCTTCTGGAAAAGTTAAGAAAAACCAAATCTAACTAAATCTAAAGCTAAGCCACCCAAATACTAATTCTCACAGTCAAAAACCAGAAAATAAAAATGATTTTCTCAGAGCAAAGTTCACACAAAGGAAAAGACTTTCACATTAATGGATTCCCCAGTATGGTCGCCAATTTGTCGTGCGGAAAGAGTCGTTTGTGCGGACACAACTGACCTCCCTAGGAGTCTAAACTCTCTAGCGACAAACAAGACAAAATGGAGCGATCTTTCTCTAAATACACCTTTTAAAACATGAAAACTACAAATGTTTAGGCTTACCTTATTCCAAAATGTTGTTGTTGTAGTCCGTCCTTGCCGATCCGGATGAGCTCCTCCTTCACATCAATTCCTGCAACCACAAACAATCAAACAATTACCAAGCACTTGCATCTCATATAATAAAACATATATTCAACATGCAGACCAAGGAACACATGAAATAACTCATTAACACAAGCTATTGAGAAAAATGAACCAGTTTGTATTAATAACGAAACAAAGAAACTCTTACAACCTGGCCTTGGTGTTGTGCAAGTTCCTCCCAGGGTCCATCAAGGGTTTTCCTCTACTTTGACAAAGCTCACCCACTTCCAAGTAGAATCAAGGAAAGACAATCTCTCCTCACAAGGTTCTAAATGGGAGTCCTAATTCCTGCAGCATTTACCCAAAGAAAATGTATAGCTTCAACCTCTCCTCCCTCTGGCTCAATGTCTTTATTTATAGTGCTGTAAAGAGGTTATTCAGGTCCACCATCAATGGGATAATCCCCCTCTTTGGGTGGGATAGCTCCCTTATTCATGGGATAAGTTCCTCCTTAATAGGGATACATGAACCAACTGGAGGCGCATCCATTTCATCAAACCGACCTCTAGAAAGTTCTAGAAGTAACCACAAGTAACTTTTTTAAGATGAAACTCGCGCATTTTGCCTTTTACAGAAGGACGCACCTGTCCCTTAACATACAGAGCATCCAAGGATGCAACTTTTGTGAACATTGTGAGCGTCCCCGCAGGTAAGGCTAGAGAGAACCTGCGACCCCAGAGATAAACACATTTTTTACAAGACTTTCTCTCTTCTTTGAGTTTGAGATGGATAGCAGAGGCATAAGACTTGCCTAAGAGGGTAGCATGACTGTTGATTTGAGCCATACTAACTGTAAGTAGTCATGGTGAGATTTTTTAGTGTAACAATGGAAAGAAAAACCGAGCTTATGCTGTGATGCAGGTATGGAGATGATGGAGGAGGAGTTTGAAGATTTCAGGAGGACTTCTGAACCCTTGAGGAAGCTACCATGTTCGCCAAACCACCTTTTTGAAATCCATTTCTAGCTTCCTAGAATTTCTACAGGAACTTCCTGTAGAAGCACAATGAGGTGGAAAAGATGATGGAAAAGGGTGAGGAATGGGAACATGGATGCTTTTAGGCATAACCAATGGATTCCAAGCTTTAGATCCCCTTCCAAAATCGAATCTGGCTCGCTTGAAGGTTCTACAGGATGTTTCCTGTAGAAATATAGAACCTCCTCTAGAAGGCACAAAAACTCCTTTGTCTTTGTTTTGAGTGATCTTCCTGACCTGCAATGTCATTGCTGCAACCTGAAATTATTCAATGGAAATTAGATTTTTTTTTTTTTTTTTTTCTCTTTTTTTTTGAAAAACAACTAGGGCGCCTCATGGAGGTTTTCACCCTAATTGCCTGCCCTGGGCGCCTCCAAGGGAGGTTTTCACCCAGAGATCTTATTCTCTTCTCTTTTTTTTTTCAACCCATTGACCGCCTCATGGAGGTTTTCAATCAATGAGCCAATCTAAGGCGCCTCCGAGGAGGTTATCACCTTAGATTTCTATTTTCCTATTTTTTCATTTTTTCCTTTTTCTTTTTTTGTTGTTTTTTTTTTCTACCCTACCCTATTTGAAAAACAAAATCGTTCTCAAGTATAAGAATACTTCCAATGGAGCCATGTGCACATCAAGATTAGATATAAACTGATGTGGAGGCTTGAAATGCATGCTTTGACAATTATCCGGATCTTAGAGACCAAATGATTTGACTTTGAAGGGATCAAACATAGCTGAAGAAGAGAGTACTGCTGCAACTTAGTGACCTTCTGAAACCATATCTCAATATAGCTCTGATATCCTTGGTTCTTTTGCTGATCTGGATCATTCTTCATGTCACCTTCTATCATGAATTTCTCATCTCCCTCTGTTTGATGATCTTTCTCTTGAATACATGGAAGATTTGATGGTAACCATGAGGGAGTTTTCTCGATCTCTGATTCTGATCTCTTCTCTTCATCAAGTGCAGCCCATGGTTCTTTGATCTCCTCTTTTGAATCTTCTTTTGCTGGATGTGATCCTTCAATGCTTTCAAGATGATCTCTCTTTTTCAATGCTTTTCCTGAGCTATGGTGAAGATCATTGAGCTCAAGAGGAGTCATTTGGATATGTTGTGCCTCAGCTTTGCAATTGGGTTGAGCTATTCTAATGCGCGGGTTTGGAAATGGTGGTATGGGTAGCTGAGTGGGGGTATATATTTGAGATGGATGTGGATGGGGTTGTGGTTGGGTAGGCATTTGGGGCTGCCTTGGTGGAGTAGGAGGCGATGGTTGTGGCTGAGCAGGTGGTGGAGGAAAATAAGTGGGAGGAGTGTTGTATTGGGGCCTCCACCCCTGATGAGGTGCATTCCACTGAGGCTGTGGCTAAGCATAAGAGTGAAACAAATGAGCAACTGGTTGGGCATAATATGGATCTATGAAGGAACAAGGAGGAGGTGTGAACCAGGAAGGATGAGTAGGGGGACCGCAAGAAGGCATGAAAGTGGCTTGATAGGGGTCATAATAGGTCTCGGGTATCCCTTGCAGTTCCTGCTGGTAAGATCTAGGTTCATGTGGCCTCCTTTGGTTCATATAATAGAGTGATTCAGTGGCTCCTTTGGCTCTCTGATATGCAGCTTTGATTCTGGGTAAGGAAGGGAACTGATCTGTAGGATGGTATTCTTCACAGACAAAACACACTTCTATGGAGTACAATGGACATTCGTTCCTAGGATGCTTTCTAGTGCACCTAGGACAAAAAATGGCCAAAGCCCTCTTGGCTTCTTCTTGCTTCTTTTGGACCCGCAAGGTATCCAGTTGCATGGCAATAAACTGCCTCATATCACTCTTGAAATCTTCGATCTGATTTGCAAATTCATTTTTGGATAAGGTACTACTCCCAACATTTCTGCTTGTAGCCATTCGCTCCAGAGGAATGTTTTCTTCTTCTTCTCCCCTAGAGGTTCTTCAGATATGTCTTGATGTCTACCCAGGGGTTCTTCTTAGTCACAGCCATCGAAGAAGAGAGAAGATTGGCTGTGTGAAGCAAACGGGGGTGTTGTGAAAATATTTTTCTAACTTATCTCTACATTTACCAGGAATGAAAGGAAATCTTTTTGGTTGATTTTTGCTTTTTTCTACTTCTACCTGCAAAACTGAAATAGATTGAACTGCAACTAACTATCTTGCTAAAATGAAAATGTGGAATTGAAATGAAAGCAGGAAATGACTAATCTATTTTTCTCAAATGAAATTGCAGGAATGAAATGCTAGTCTACGCTTGCGAAATTGAAATGATAATCTACGCTTGCATAAATGAAATTGCGAAATTGAAATGCTAATCTATGAAAGTGGGAAATGCTAATCTACTTTTGCATAAACGAAATTGCATAATGGAAATGAAATAAACTACTTAGCAGAAGATTGTAGTGGAAAATAGAAGAAAAGCGGCAATCACCAATACTCTGACGCTTCCCCGGCAAAGGCGCCAAAAAGATGGTGGGCTCCAGTATTGTAGTAATAATGCTACAACTCCTAGAACTCCCTTCTTTAATTTTATCAACCCGGTAGTTCGTAACAAACTTGGAAGCGACGGTGCTGTATGCACAAGTACTAGCTCTTGCCGCAACTGTCACTTGGTCAGCTGGCACAAGTCCACTAGGAGCTTAAGCCAACTTCTATGAGCTCTTAGAAGAAGCTTTTTAATTGATGGATGAAAGCTAACTCGAAGGAAGCTAATCTAATTGCAAAAAGAAACTGAAATCCAAAAAGAAACGCAAACCCTAGCAAACCCTAATTCTACCAGCTAGTCCTACTGACGCAAAGGAGAGCATACAAACTACTAAAAGAGATACCATTAATTCTATGAAGGTAAAATACATGGGTCTAGACTACCTCTATCTAAAGAAAACATCTTTTTGTATTTTCGTTTAAGTTGTTGGAATTATCATGCATGTGCTTCTAACTGTTTTTTACTGTGCAGAGGTGGATCAAGGAGGAGAAATGCTTGGGAAAGGTTGGAAAGGTTCAGAGAGGGTCTAAGGGGTCCCTAACACCCTTCCAGAGAGTCTCACAAAGTTTGGCTGCCAAGAAACCATGTTTATGAGCTTCTACAGGAAGTCTGCAGGGGTTCTACAGGATGTTTAGGATTTCTATAAGATGTTCTGTAATGGGATTTTGGAGCATGGATGGAGGGAAAAAGATGGAGGAATGAGTATGGAGGTGAAATAGGGGTGTGAAGAGGTCTAGGACTTGGTGGATGAGGCTAAGGAGCGATTGGATTTATTTAAGGATGGAGGAAGCGATGATGCACAAGAATGTAGGAATTAGGGCAAGGTGGGGAAAGTATGGCAAATGAAGGGTACAAATCATGGACTAAGGGTTGGAGCAGATTATCTGATGGATTATGGGTAGATAGAGAAGGATAATAGGTGCTCTGCAAGTTATTTTTCGAATTTAACAAATGAAGACTTGGAAAATCAAGAACCTAATTACCTTGACCTAATCTGACCTAGATAATAGCAAAAGAAATGGAACAGAAGTTTATTTGCACAAAATCAGATGAACTAACTATGCAACTAAGCAATCATAACCCTAAGCATGTAGTCAAAACTGATATCAAGTTTGACAACTAAGAATTCAACACTAATACTTGCATGGTGAAGCAAAACAACGTTTTTGTGGGCAGCAAGGTCACCTTTGTCCCAGCTCACGATCCCACTGAGGGAGAGGTAAGATCAGAGGTGCTTGAGCCCCTTTTTCCAAGTATCCTTTATGTTATTGATCTATCCAAATCAATCTGAACATGAAAATCTACTTTAATCATCAAAAGCAACCTAAATAACACAACAAGTTTTAAATCTCAATAGCAGATTTTACTCTAAGAATGCAGCAAAGACACATGAAAGTAAACAAAGGAGGTACTGGGTGCTTGAGATGGGCCCAACCCCAAGAGATACAGCCTCCTAAGAGAGATTTAGATCTGGTGCAAAGCTGGATTCATATTTATTGAGCAAGAAAAGAAGAGTTACATCAAAACTGTCCACAAGGAGAACTTGAAAATGAGCTGACAGCAAAACTAATCTATTGCCTAAAAATTGAACTACAAAATGACT
This sequence comes from Pinus tabuliformis, assembly GCA_031772625.1. Lineage (NCBI taxonomy): Eukaryota > Viridiplantae > Streptophyta > Pinopsida > Pinales > Pinaceae > Pinus > Pinus tabuliformis. Next base: position 1,372,957,015 of record CM062820.1, read on the forward strand.
ACAAAAAGACTATGAAATGAATAACTACCAGCTAACCCCAAATGAGGCCCTAAGCCTTCTTATTTATACAAATTGAGGACCCCAACAGTCCTCCTAAACTTTAGGGACTCGGCTGCCCAAAACTTGTAGTTAACAGCAGTCCTACTTGACTTGCTTGGCTGCCCTTGTGCTAATTGATTTCATGGCCCTTGAACTCCGAGCTGATGGTGTAGAATTCGAGGTAAGGGCCCATAAATGAAGGGAACACCTTCCTAAAAATAATCTCCACGAATTTGGCTGCCAAGTGCTCATTTCAACCATTGACTTTGCCTCCAAATTGACCAAAAAGGCTACACAAAGCACACATTAGACTTGTTGGCATAATGACTAACCCAATTCACTCTATTAGCATAAATATAATCAAAAACATGCAATAAACTAATGAGAATGGTGGATTAATTCGAATTAGGAGGTTGAATGAGCCCAAATAATTATCCATTTTTGGGGCTCATCACTATTCTTGTAATTTTTATGATTCACGCTGGCTTTCAGATGTACTGAAGTAATTTAACTATTTCTGTGACTTTGGTGCTTAAGTTTTTGTAAATGTGTTGTAATGTTTGTAATGATTGCCACATTTATGTGAACTAATTTTCTTGATGCTAGACAAGACTTTCTCATTTATGTGTGTGTGTGTATCTTGATTAGATTAGTATTGTTAATTCTCTTTTAGAGGCTCACTACCCCCTTGTAGTGAAATAACCTTCATACATTTACAACTCGACATTCACAAGGCACACTCTCTTTCTCATTCAAAATCACATGTGCACTTCTCTCTCATGCTAACTTCTTAAGCCAAGGAATATCCTTAAGTAAATAGAAGCCAGACCTTATTTCTGGATGGGAATCCTACACCAAATGCTGTGAAGTCTAGTTGGGACCTTATATCAGGAAGATCCACTATATGCTGGCAATATCCAACATCATTAGTAGGTACCTTGACACTCATTATCATTATTATTGATTTGTCTCACATTTCTTAACGATATATATAAATGACCAATCATCAACTGATTTATCACAATTTTCAATTAAACTCATTTATTTCCATTTTGTAGAAAAGTACCATTTGTGGTTGATGAAGACCTCAGGTTGTGTCAGCATCTCACTTCACTGGATAGTTCCTCCTATTTTTTGCTAGTGACATCCTCAAGTTTTAGATGTTGCACACTCTTTCAATAGCATCCTATATCTTGGTACCTGTGTTTTATGTTTTACCACTACTCTATCTACATGACTTGGTAATTTTATGGGGATTAGTTATACAACATATTTTATACAGATATCCTCCTATATGATATTGAGACATAGCTTAGTTGTGTTGTTTCCTGGCTATGATATAATATTCCATTATATACTCTTCTAATCACTATCACACTTATGTGTACATCATGGATCCATTTTATACTTGATCAGAGTACATGCTTTATTATCTCTGAGCATGGGTATTCTTCACTAAGAGATGAGTCTTCTTTCTAACTTCTTGCATAGGTATTTGATATACTAGAATCTAGTCATCTCCTTCTAGGTTTTTTAGACAACTCCTCTCTTATATTTAATGTATTACATCCACCAATCTCCTTCTCACCTCATAAATTAGGGGGCATCATTTATTTCATATTTCAACAATCTTGTAGACCAGATGCTCTTGTATGGATTGGGTAGCTCCTTTTCCCTTCCAGACTTGACTTGATCTTACAAAAATATTTTTCAAAATCCATATTTGACTCTACCCACTATAAAAATAACATACATTTGCAGTTTCTATGACCTATATCCATGTACACCATTTTAAATTTGAAAAAATAAATAAAAAACTATTTTTCGGGCAAGGTTTATAGGTTTTAGTTGTAGAAATTTCACCTATAGAACAAACCGATATATGCAATGTCCTAAAACATAATACTTGTTCTACTTCTAAAAAACATTAAGCGGAAGCATAATCAAATTCATGAGCAACATCAAGTAGAAACATGCATAACTGATCAAGAGAAATCAATCACACATAACACAGAATATATCACTGGGGAAAGCACTAGTGTAAAACCCCAACACTGTATTATCAATCAAGTGGAAATCTTCTTCAACATACAAAAAGAACCAACTCAATAACTATCCTGCTCTCTCTGTACTCTGATGATCTTAAATCAGAAGATGAAAATCATGGACTACCTAGGCCTCAATATATAGGCCACAAGTCCTCTAATCTCGTATAATAGATCCTTATCCATGCAAGGAATACTTACTAGAAATATCTAATCATATGGTAGTACACTGTCCCACATCTGATCTCAACTGGGTCTCTAATAGAACTGACATGCAACATTTATCCATGAGTGAATCCTCAGTTATCTAAAATAATAGTTGTCATATGCATGCAAGAATTAACAAAATATATTTTCTTATGTTAACAACTTGTTAAAATAATCTAACTGGTCTTGAATAGTTAGAACTAAGTCAACTGATTCTCTCATTATAGAACTCATACTTATTCCCTCAATCAGTGGGACAACTCATGTGCATGCTCACAAAGACTTCAAATTCGAATCCTTAACTAATTAACTCAACTGAATTAATTAATTAATATTTCCAACTGCTGTTAAGACCAAAATTAATTTTACTTCCTATAGATACACTAGGGACTACTATAAATAGGAAGGGATCCCAAAATGCTATTTTTAGAACTTTCTATTTTTAGCAATTTCACCTCTCACCCAATGTGGCCAATGACCTCACTGGCAAAACTGCTATTTTTATACATGCTATTTTTAGCACATTCTAAATTTAGCATTTCTTGTTGCACACATTTCAACACTCCCTCTCAACAAGAAAGGCTTCCTCTTGAACCCAATCCTCTAACTCTAGAATGTTCTACATGCAACACATCTACCCACTCCACTTGCTCCAACAACACTTGGAACAAAAACACTCCAAACTGACCACTCTGTTGGGCTAGGAACATACTATGATGCTAAAGCTCTACATGTTGCTGAAAAGTGATCCCTCTCTAACATCTGTGCTACTGCAACATTTCCATGCATCTCGCACCACTGCACACCTCTCTGTGCCACCTCGCACTGTGCAAAACACTTGTGCCTCTCACATTACTGTAGCCTGCTAGCTGTGCACTATCCTGGGATTGCTTGCACTGTCGCTCTCTCTGTCGCTCCATCTACATCTGTCTCTACCCAATCAGTCAGTTCCTGCTACTCCACATCCTGGCTCCTGTAGCAAGGTCCCATCCAAGAGGTTGGGTGCCTCAAGGATCTTGCCCCTCCTCCTTGGGACGATCACTCTATATTGCCCCACCTCCTCCCTAGAAGTCTGGTTGCATGTGATCCCTCAGCCCACCTGGCTCAAAGTTCCCCCTACTAGAGGTCTTTGCATGATTAGATGTTTCTACTCGATCTCCACTCAGCTTCCCCTATTGTGGCTACTCCATAGCCAACTGAAGCTGCTGCACCAATCGTGGCTCCTCCACAATCGTCTAAGACTTCTTTTGGCACTGCATGTTAAGAAGTAATTTAATCTCCCTCTCAACTACCAAGTATCTAGCCTTTGCCTTGTTTCTCAAGGCTTTGCATGCATCTTGTACCTCAAGTGCATACATGTTCTTGGCTAGCACAACAATCTATTTCCACTTTCCCGTCATCATGAAATTTTCTAGAAAAGGAGCTCATTTCAAATCATCAATATCTCCCTCATCCGAACTCTGATTCAGTGGTTCTTTTTTTTTATTTTGGGTATTTTTCCACAAGGAATCCAAATATGTTATTTACTTCTGAAAATTTTGTACAAAAATATGCAGATATGCTCTGCAAACTCTCGGCCCAAAACTCAAAAACTTTGAAATCTCCTCTCAACATATTGTTCTTTCTTGATCACCTGTGCCCTAATACCATGAAGATTTTTGTAGAATTTTTCCTACAAATCATCTAGCTCTGATACCATGTAGAAATTTCACCTGTAGAGCAAACCGATATATGCAATGTCCTAAAGCATAATAATTGTTCTACATCTACAAAACATTAAGCGGAAGCATAATCGAATTCATGAGCAACATCAAGCAGAAACATGCATAACTGATCAAGAGAAATCAATCACACATAACACAGAATACGTCACTAGGGAAAGCACCAGCATAAAACCCCAACACTGTATTATCAATCAAGTGGAAATCCTCTTCAACATACAAAAAGAATTAGCTCAATAACTATCCTGCTCTCTCTGTACTCTGATGATCTTCAATCAGAAGATGAAAATCATGGACTACCTAGGCCTCAGTATGTAGGCCACAAGTCCTCTAATCTCCTATAATAGATCCTTCTCCATGCAAGGAATACTTACTAGAAATATCCAAGCATATGATAGTACATTCTCCCACATCTGATCTCAATTGGGTCTCTAACAGAACTGACATGCAACATTTATCCATGAGTGAATCCTCAGTTATCTAAAATAATAGTTGCCACATGCATACAAGCATTAACAAACTATATTTTAATATTTTAACAACTTGTTAAAATAATGTAACTGGACTTGACTAGTTAGAACTAAGTCAACTGATTCTCTCATTATAGAACTCATACTTGTTCCCTCAATCAGTGGAGGAAATTAAGGATAAATTCCTCAATTAGTGGGACAACTCATGTGCGTGCTCACAAAGACTTCAAATTTGAATTTCCTTAACTAATTAACTCAACTAAACTAATTAATTAATATTTCCAACTGCTGTTAAGACCAAAATTAATTTTACTTCCTATAGATAGGCTAGGGACTACTATAAATAGGAAGGGACCCAGAAATGCTATTTTTAGAACCTTCTATTCTTAGAAATTTCACCTCTCACCCAATGTGGCCAATGACCTCACTGGCCAAACTGCTATTTTTAGAGATGCTATTTTTAGCAAGACTATTTTTAGCACATTCTAAATTTAGCATTTCTTGTTGCACACATTTCAACATTACTGAAATCCCACCTACAAGAGCCTATGGAAAAAAAAAAATAACCACTTTCACGTGCCATATATACACCCCTTGGGTGGGACTAATGACGACCATATGAGAGGTATCGATACTATACCCAAATTCCCCGTAATCAAGTCCACATTTTCCTATGACTCCTACGCTCCCAGTCTATAGGAAATGCTTGTTTGCTTAAAAGTATGTTCAGTTCCCTTACCTAGAATATCATCAAACTTATTACAGAAGAAGTATATGTTAGCTTAGTCTGGAAGGATCCGGAGGAAGGATTCGCTAGTACATTTGGCTTGGATCAGGTTGTAGCTTTCTTGTACTTTCTTATTTTCATTAATAAAGAGGTTCATGTCTTGTTCCTGAAATGTGTTGTCATCTTATTAATGTTAACTTATCATGTTATTGATGATTATCTAACACACACACACACACACACACAGATATATATATATATATATATATATATATATATATATATATATATATATATATATATATATATATATATATATATATATATATATAGATATAGATATATATATATATAATTCTATTATTTGTGTGTGCTTCTATAATTGACTTGCTCGACTACACATCTTGGAGGAAGCAAAAGGTTTCAACCCTATGAGATATAATCCAAATATAGGACCCATGGGTACATCTATTATTCAAACTTTGTGAATTCCAGTGTTTGATATTATTGCATGAGTGTTATTTGTTGTTTTCTTATTTTTCTCCGTTGGGGCTTTCAACCTTGATTCTCGGCAATTTTTCCCATCAACAATATCTCATGTGCTTTTTATCCTATTTACCTTTCCTATGCATATGGTGTAAATACCATGTGTTCCACTAGTCATTTTGTTTTGGGGTTATTACCTTGGTGGCCTATATTTAGGGATCTTAGCTAGGTCACTATGGATGGGAAGTTTTCATGGTACCTAACGTAGATTTCAATTACCATATCAATGCTCCTGGGGGATGATGTTAAGATCCATCAAGGTCATTGGAATAGTCACTATAGATATGTGTAGGTTAAGGAAACTCCCTCTATATAATTTTTAGTCAAAGGTCTTGGGGATTTCATCACCTGAAGCATGTTTTATTTCAAGAGGTGGGATTTTATGTTGTTTTCTTGTTGCATCTATTAGGACATTTTATAACGCATGTTGTTTTTTTTTAATTTAGCTTAAAATAGTAGTTTCTTAATTAATTAATTAATTTATACATCTATTATGGTTGGCCCAATTATCCACCCATCTTAAAGAGTGTAAAATGTTCATCCTAAAGAGGAGGTTCCACCATGAAAGAGATGTATGGTAACTCCACCGCTACAGCGGTCATATCAAACTAAACATGTGAGGGTTACCTTTTTTTCAAGAGAGGAAGAAAAAATCATCCTTAGAGTGGTATATTATATTTCAAACCACAAGACGTCAACCCTCCTATGATGAATTCTTTTGACTATATACTTTTACAAGTGACTTCCTACTTGTTTCAACATTTTTCTTTATTCTCTCATCCAAAAAACATGAGAGAGTGGTCCTTTCACAATGGGATTGATGGGACATTATTCACCATATATATTCAAGATTTAATCTATGATTTCCTCATTACCTTCAGTTAATATGATAAGGCCTACTTCTACTTTGACTATACCTATTTCAACACTTTAGGGCCTAACATCGATGCGTCTACAAATCAGAGTATTTTTCCTAGTTTGTATGTGTCCCTCCCTCCGACCAAATTTTTTTTTTTTGTATGAACGAAATCCATAGACCTTAAAAGAGAGATTGTTTATTCTAACCTAAATATTCCATACCTACGAGTGTTATTTATAGTCTAGGAATGATATCTATATGGAACCTTCTAAGGTGTTTTGTACTTGTTCCTAGTAATTCTAGGGGTAATAATGTTTTCAGAGGATTATATAATCCTTCGGGAGATTTTCATTAGGGGAGATTCATTTCTTTGGATGTCCATATGCCATTAGAGGGGGTAAGCTATCCGGGGCTAATTTCCTTACTATTACCTCAGTACCCATAAGTTTTCCTACATACGATAATACTTTCCTACTAGAAGGTCATCCTTATCGCGTTAGATATAATCCTATTAGTGACCATGCTTTTGGGAGTTCCTTTATCCCTTTAGGAAAACCTCTTAGGGGAAATAAATATTTTTCCACTATAATTTATCTAGACAACTAATACTCTATGTCTAATAATACCAACCATTCTTCCTTTGGAAACTACGTTATGGGGGTACCACAAGGTCCATATAGTTTACCATATTAACTAGAAAGAATATTTAATAAAACAAATTTTTAGGGCTTTTTTGCTGGTGTTGGATACCGACAACATATAGGCACTCTCCCTGATGTGAAGTCCTAATTAGACCTCACATTGTTTTTAGTAGGAGCCCCATCCGGAGTATCGAATTGACTACCATAGCTTAAGGTTTTCCTTGGTTTCAATGGATAACATAAGAGATTAACACATAACCTTTGAAATCAACAGGTATGTTGACATGGTGAAAGACCAATTGCAATGTGTAAAAGGATACCTTCACAAGAGGGGAAAAAATGTAAGTCTCTAGAAGGAAAGTAATATTACTTCCTAAGAGAGGCACATGAGAGAAAGGATAAATTCATTGAATAAATTGCAAATTATTTCTCAAGATAACAATGATTCATTGAATAAAATACAGCACACATCCAACAAGAAAAGTACCAATGGCAATGAAGTAGTCCAATATCATTAGTACTTATGAACATAACATGTACCATGAACATCCAAAGCATAGTCTTAAAATATTCATGATACATGCATGAAAATGTGTTGGCTCAATGAGCTTCAGTTATTAGGTAAAGGATCCAAGTACACAGTTACAATGGTGATACACTAGCTCTAGTATTGGAGCATTACGTCATCTCTTGCTTCACCAAATGAATGATTTTTTCTCATATTCCAAGCAGAAGAAGCCAAGGCTAGCTCTCCAAAGATTGAGCCTCCAAAAGCCTTTTTCTTGAGTTATGAGGGCGTATTTATAATACCATGAATGAATTTTAATATGCCCTATGACTCTTGAGCTACCCTCATGACTCTGGGACTTCTAAATGAGCTTTGAACTTCTACAAGACTATGTTTTCAACATGTGACTTTTCATATTCCACATGTGACTCTTGAACTTCCACACATTTACTCTTTTTCATTTTCCTTCGATAATATATATACATTGCATATCATGTGGCATGATGCGTTGACACATTGGACTATGTGATGACACTTGTACAAGCGAAAACTTGGCAGTGATGACATGGAAATTCAAATAATGATGTGGCAATGTCATGTTGTTCCATTTTCTTCTTTGTGCTCAATATCCATGTAGTATTTTTTTCTTCTAAATACCCACTCTCCAAAGGGTCTTCAATCAGCATTGAAACCTTCTCAATTTTCATGAAATGTCTCCATTCTTCCATGGTCCATGACCTCTTCATGTCTTCATGATGGTTCTTCTTTATGCTTCTTGTATGCAAGTCCTTATTTTTCCTTCTCCTTGACATATTCCTTGGGAATCATATTTCCTTGTTTAGGAGGTACATCTACCAATGAATTTCATTAATGAAAAATAAAAATTGTCTCAAAATAATCTATCCTATATCTACCTTTCTCATGGAAGAATTTACTTGCAATGGGCTTCTAAAATTACTTAGAATGGAGCACTTGATGAGAATGGCATAGTTCAGATCAACAGGGGCTATGGAGAGTATCGTTGCTCACTAGAACTATGCCATGCACTATAAGGAGTGGTTCTTCAGGGTTCCACAAAGTGGGAAAGTGAAAGATATAGTTTTATGAGCTTGGTGACTAATATTGTGCCATTTGTTAGGCTCAAGTGATTAGGAGATGGTGATAGCACAATTGAGAATGGAAGTGAGTAAGAGATGACCCCACTTCTCACTAAAATGGTTCCATGCACTGAGGATGAAAGGCAAGATAAGTCTTGGTTTAATGAAGAAGTTTAGTGAAGAAGGGTTAATGGCTTGTTCACTAAAACTGCACCATGAACTATGACTGAGAGGCGTGCTTAAGGGAAGGCATAATTTTATTCAATAATGATCTAAAGAGGGCCACATTGTACACTAAAATAACACATTTCACCATACGCTAGAACAATTTTATTCAGAAGTGGCTTAATCCTTTCAAAATTTTTCCTTACACCCTATGCTAGTGCAGTGTCCTTCAACTGTGGTTTCTAGGAAGAAGAAATTGCACATTTGGCTAAGGAAAGTAGGAGAAGGAAAGTCACTTTTCCCAGGGAGCGGCTTAATTCATTTTGAGAGGGAAGATACCTTGTATGTGTTGGAAATAATACTGAGAGGGGGGGTGAATCAGTATTATCAGATCAATATAACTTTTCACTTTCCATATTAAGATTCATATGTGATGCAACAAGTATATATCCAATAAATATATGATTCAGTTAGTTGATCTCTAATGAGTGCATCAGAACATTATTAACCATCTGAGCAGTAAACCGAAGCAGTAAAATAGAACAGATCATCACACGCAAGAAGCACACATGAACAACATGATGTAAGGTGGAAACCCAATGTGGGTGAAAACCACTTGCTACAAGTCCTTTCAATCTTCTTTAATAAGAAATACCTTTTACAATAGTTTTGTACTGCTATAGACTTATACCAGTACACAGGCTTCTACTTGCAGAAGGCTACAACCTTCTCTCATTCTCCAGACACTCCTAGAAGGGAGCTACAACCCCCTTTGCTCTTGTACTAGCTGATCCATTTACTAGTACGCAGGCTGCTACCTGCTGAAATGCTCCAACCTTTACTTGTTTTCTAGCTGCTACTTGAAGGGAGCTACCACCCCCTTGGCTCTTGTACTAGCTGATGTACTAGTACGTAGGTGCCGACCTACCGAAGGTTACAACCTTCTCTTTCTTCCTCCAGGTACCACGTTTCATCGATTTTCAGACTGGATACACTGAAGCACAACATCATAATCTGAAAGGCCACGTTTCATCCAATTTTCATACTGGACCCATTAATACGATTGAAGCTCATAATAAATCAATACTAGCATTATCAATTTCTGAATTACCCAATACTGAATCAATGCTTTCACCAAAGCCAACCTGCATACAGATCTGCAAATATTTCCTTATAACTTTGCAGTTGTTCCATACATCAGACATACCCAAATCATACCATTCATAAAACATACGCCAATAATTCAAATCTAGTCTATCAAACCAGATAATGATAAACATTCCAATCCTTAAGATCCTAATCCATCAAGTATCAAATAGATCTGCAATCAACCAACTTCCTTGTGCATAAACTAAATTAATACTTTCTCAGCACACAGCAACCAGGTATCAAATCAAAACCTTGAACACCGCAGTAATAGATAAAAACAGCTAAAACATATTTCAAGTAAGGTCCGCAACTTCACCAACAGAAACCTACATACAGATCTATAAATTCATTCTTTCAAACATTCAGATATTAGTTAACCTAGATTATTAGATTTATACATCAAGCGTGCCCCACATATCACAGATCAAAATCATATAGAGATACCACTATTCAGCCTTAAGATTTTGACCCATCAATAGAACTTATCCTTCTCCTTGCACTCAGGTTCCTTCTTTATTCAGATCTAGATCTGCACCATAACCCAATCATCGTGTTCCAGATCTAGCAATTTATCAGATATTCAATTATTCAGAAGATGCCTTGCCAAATGATCTGCTTCCTCTTTTATAGCCTTAGGCCTTTCACAATACCAGGGACCAAAAACCATAACAATTCAATACCATGGACCTAATACTTGGGATCAACACTTTTGGATGCAATACCATCGACCAAAACCATAGGATCAAAAACTGTCGGACTAATACCATGAACCAACCATGAAAGTGCATGAACTTTTCTCTGCATGAAAGTGCGTGAACTTTTCTCTTCATGAAAGGAAATTTTCTCTGCATGAAAGTGTGTGAACTTTTCTCTACATGAAAGAAACTTTTCTCTGCATGAAAGTGTGTGAACGTTTCTCTACATGAAAGAAACTTTTCTCTGCATGAAAGTGTGTGAAATTTTCTCTACATGAAAGAAATGTTTCTCTGCATGAAAGTGCGTGAACTTGAAAATAACTTTGTTGCACTATAATTTATCATCTGTGTGATTTGCCATCAAGGACAACACTTGTCTCATAATGCCAACAATCTCCCCCTTTGGACTTAATGGCAAATCTAACTTGTCATACTGAGAATTGTCATCTGATTCCTTTGAGCCGTCCTGCATCCTATGTATTCTGTCACATCTGATATCTCTTCCGTAGATTCATCTAGATATATATAAGTGAGTTGATCTTCTAGAAGTTGGTTTCCATCAAGTACAACACATGCATCATAATGCCAACAATCTTCCCCTTCGGACTTGATGGCAACAATACCAAATCACTCTCCCCCTTTGACATCAAGGGCAAAGGGCGGACCAAGGTATTCTCTTCCTTTGATGTCCATACTCCCCCTGAGTGCCTGCTGAAATCTCTAAATGAGATCCCCCTTTGTATATGCCAAGGTGGACCAATCTGTCCATGCTCCCCTTGAGTACATGCTGAGTCTCTGCACTGCTAAAGTGTGCTATTCATGCTCCCCCTGACTGTAGGCAAGATCTGCAAAAAGATGTTCTACAAGAAGAACATGACTCTATCTTAAATTACCTTCCTATCACCAAAGACTCATACCATCATCCATCTCTCAACCAAGTGAGGATATACAAATATTGACTCATCCACCCATCCAAGTGGGCTTACACTAGAAGTTTACTCATGATAAACAAGTACATTACATCATTCATCCCAGGCATAGTGCGGAAACCAAAAAAGGTCGTTACATGACCTTGATAACAAAGGACATATATGACATAGAGACGAAATATCTAGAGCAAGACTATGAAAGTTATCAATAACTAATATCAGCAGCATCTGTCAAACACTATTCAGATCAACAACTTGTAAATGTCTTGTAGCAAGGTATGTCTGCCTATAGATATCAACTCATCCTCTTGAAAGACATCATAGCCATCTCATCAACATCATGATCTGCATGATCTTATATATCATCCATGTATCATCAATCGGGGACATCTATATCAATCAACATATGTAAGTATCAATCTGTCATTTTATCATCATCATGTCTCCAACAATGCAATTTTGAGTAATCATTCATGTATCCAGCATACTGTATATAGTACTATGTATCTTTAGCTCAAGATCATCAACCGCAGCAATCCTCATCCACATGAGAGCCAAGAACTATAGGAGACTTGCATCAACTATATTATATGATCTTTATGCATATGACGATAGCAGCATATGATAGACTCATCATCAAGTAATGAAGATGTGTATACAAGCTTTGTACTTTTCCTTATCCTTATAAAGATCACCATGTAAGCACTATATCAGAGAATCAACCACAAATCTGATCTGATCATCAACTATGTAACCCAAAACATCATATGAGATTTTGTCATGGACAACTCATAATCATATCATAGCAAGATGTATCCTAAGCATCATCACCAAGGACCACTAACCATAATGCCAACAATGCATTATTAAAAGTATCTGCTCCCCCTGAACCTGTGCCATCTGTTTACTATCAAATCTGATCACGCATATATCAACAAGATGTATCAAGACATCATCATCATCAAGTTAGGATCAAGACATTTCCACACATCATTAACAGATTGTAACCATTATCAAACATGTTAAATAATGGACTGAATCATATCAGACCCTCTTTCCTGAGCCTCTCCCTACTGCTTTTTCTCAAAAAATCATATACACGACTGTGCAGAGACCAACTCGTATATACGCAACTTTCCTTTATGAAACTTGTGTATGAAATTCAGGATACTGAAGTTTCACACTTTCAGCTCCTTCTGAGTCTATTCTACCTATATGTTGTGCTGTGCCACATTTTTCTGACTGTACTTCGTTTTTCTTCCATATCTTCAAGTGTGATGATGTTTTCTCCTTTTGGTGTGGTGCCTGTACCTTGTTCCTGCATTCCTTGGCTATATGTCCAAGCTTGTTGCATGCATAACATCTTGCATGTTTCATATTCCTTCTGTAGCAATCAACAGCTTTGTGATCGAACATATTGCAAGAAAAACAATATCCATTAAACTACCTGTCCAGAATGTGATGATCTTTCTGTGTGATGATCTTAAACCATTCTTCTTCTACATCTAGCTGCAACATGTCCAATATTATGACATTCATAACATTCAATATTATTCATCTGAGTAAATGGACGACTATTACTTCCATAGTTAGGAGTAAAATATTTTCTTTGAAGAATCTCTTTCCTTGATTGTTGATGGGGTTGACCTCTCCTCTCCTTGTTCATCATTTTAGATTTATCTTTAGAGTCCCTTGCCTCACCTTGTGAACTAGATTCGCCTTCAACAGATTCATGAAAACCAAAACCAGTTTTGATAGCAGGAGACCTTTGACTACTAAGAATATCATCCAAGTCTTTAGTACTATCTTGAAATCGTAACAGTTTATCCTTTTCTTCTTTTAAGACATTTACCTCAATCTGAAGTTGTTCTTCCTATTCCAGACATTGCTCTTCAAAATTTGTTCAAACTTTCTTCCTTCTTCCATTTGTTCCCTTAGTTTGAGAATCTCCTTTTCTTGTTCTTCATTCAGATCCTGCTGCATTTGATGAATTCTGAAGGCACATTCCAGCTGAGATTTTACGCTGATAACTTCGTTTTCCTGTTTTTCAATAGCTTGGAGTAGATCTTTATTCTGATTCTTTGATTCTTCAAGATCTTCTTTTAGTGAGAGGATCGTAGCTTCAAGCCTTTTATGATAACTGGATCTATCTCTGAGTTTCTTGATTGTTGTGCTCTTTTCATTGACTTCATTTCTTAGTGATGTTACTTCATCCTGCAACTTTTGATATTTGTCCCTGAATAACTTGCTTACTTTGCTTCCTTCCTCTTGTTGAGCCTTTAGTCTGGTAGCTACTTCTTTGAAGGCACCATCCTTTATGTTAAATAGATCTTCTTGATCTCTAATTTTGTCCGTCGGCCTCTCAAATTCTGCCTCTATTTGATATCCTTCTTGCTCACCCATAAGAGCACATTCACTTGTTTCATTATCACTTACACCACATTCAAATGGATAGATAGCTGGAACATCAGAGGATAACAAATTCATACCTAAGAGTTCATCTTCATTCTGAAATGATTCTGAATCTAAAGTGCTTCTTCCACATAATCCCCAATCGATTCTCCCATTGTCATAGTTTTTCTGAGATGTCTTCTTCTGCTTAGGCACTTTCTTCTTAAGCTTCTTTCCCATTTTTCCACATATCTCCTTCAAGAGATCAAGCTTCTACCAAAGGACCTGCTCTGATACCAATTGTTGGAAATAATATTGAGAGGGGGGGGGGGGTGAATCAGTATTATCATATCAATATAACTTTTCACTTTTGATATTAAGATTCATATGTGATGCAACAAGTATATATCCAGTAAATATATGATTCAGTTAGCTGATCTCTAATGAGTGCATCCGAACATTATTAACCATATGAGCAGTAAACCAGAGCAGTAAAATAGAACAGATCATCACACGCAAGAAGCACAAATGAACACCATGATGTAAGGTGGAAACCCAATGTGGGTGAAAACCACCTGTTGCAAGTCGTTTCAATCTTCTTTAATAAGAAATACCTTTTACAATAGTTCTGTACTGGTGCAGACTTATACCAGTACATAGGCTTCTACCTGTAGAAGGCTACAACCTTCTCTCATTCTCCAGATTCTCCTGGAAGGGAGCTACAACCCCCTTTTCTATTGTACTAGCCGATCCATTTACTAGTACGCAGGGTGCTACCTGCTAAAATGCTCCAACCTTTACTTGTTTTCCAGCTGCTACTAGAAGGGAGATACCACCCCCTTGGTTATTGTACTAGCTGATGTACTAGTAGGTACGTTCCGACCTAGCGAAGGTTACAACCTTCTCTTTCTTCCTCCACGTACCACGTTTCATCAATTTTCAAACTGGATACACTGAAGCACAACATCATAATCTGAAAGGCCACGTTTCATCCAATTTTCATACTGGACCCATTAATATCATTGAAGCTCATAATCAATCAATACTAGCATAATCAATCTATGTATTACCCAATACTGAATCAATGCTTTCACCAAAGCCAACCCGCATACAGATCTGCAAATATTTCCTTATAACTTTGTAGCTGTTCCATACATCAGACGTACCCAAATCATACCATTCATAAAACATATGTCAATAATTCAGATCTAGTCTATCAAACCAGATAATGATAAACATTCCAATCCTTAAGATCTCGATCCGTCAAGTATCAAATAGATCTGCAATCAACCAACTTCCTTGTGCATAAACTAAATTAATACTTTCTTAGCACACAACAACTAGATATCAAATCAGAACCTTGAACACCATAGTAATAGATAAAAACAGCTAAAACATATTTCAAGTAAAGTCCGCATATTCACCAACAGAAACCTGCATATAAATCTATAAATTCATTCTTTCAAACATTCAGATATTAGTTAACCCAGATTATCAGATTTATAGATCAAGCGTGCCCCACATATCACAGATCAAAATCATATAGTGATACCACTATTCTAGCCTTAAGAGTTTGACCCATCAATAGAACTTATCCTCCTCCTTGCACTCAGGTTCCTTCTTTATTCAGATCTATATCTGCACCATAACCCAATCATCGTATTCTAGATCTAGCACTTTATCAGATATTCAATTATTCAGAAGATGCCTTGCCAAATGATCTCCTTCCTCTTTTATAGCCTTAGGCCTTTCACAATATCATGGACCAAAAACCATAACAATTCAATACCATGGACCCAATACTTGGGATTAACACTTTTGGATGCAATACCACAGACCAAAACCATAGGATCAAAAATTGTCGGACTAATACCATGAACCAACCATGAAAGTGCATGAACTTTTCTCTGCATGAAAGGAACTTTTCTCTGCATGAAAGTGCGTGAACTTTTCTCTGCATGAAAGTGCGTGAACTTTTCTCTACATGAAAGAAACTTTTCTCTACATGAAAGTGTGTGAACTTTTCTCTACATGAAAGAAATGTTTCTTTGCATGAAAGTGCGTGAAATTTTATCTACATGAAAGAAAGTTTTCTCTGCATGAAAGTGCATGAACTTGAAAGTAACTTTGCTGCACTATAATTTATCATCTATGTGATTTTCGATCAAGGAAAACACTTGTCTCATAATGCCAACAGTATGGCCTAAATTTATGTTGCATATGGATATTAGAAATACTCCATGTTCAATAAAGAATAGAAGTGATAAAACTTCAATGCAGCAAGTGAATGCCCACAACAAAGCTTATGTGACTTTTCCTTCAAGATACTGAATGTGCATCCATAGCAGATGAACTTTAAGGGGGCTTAGCCCACAATTTTGGGAGGAATAAATATGATCAATGATGCTTATGAATAGGCTGTGCTCATCAAATGAGAGAGGGTTCGTGTATTCAAAACTTCCACTGGGAAGGAGGAACAAGAAGAGCTCCAAAAGGGCTAAGTGTGGGATCAATAGAGTAAGAGAGAGAAAACATCTTAATAAGACTTAAAACACAAATCACACATGTGAATTCCATTAATACAAGCCATAGGAATGCACATGACTCATGAATAGAAGTCACACATTGAAGCACAACAAAGAAAACCTTATTTCTAAGTGAAAGAGTTGAATCGCCACATCATGACACTTATAATACAAGTTGAGACAAAAGTTACAAATGTGACCAAGAAGTGCAGTAATTTGTTGGAATGTATCTAGCATATATTCTTATGATATGTAGGACCATATAATGCATAACATTGTGCTAGAACTAACTCTACTGATGTGTAATGGTGCAGCACATACAAGAGAAATAATGATTAGCAGTGACACCTACAACAATAAAATAACATGGAAACGACACTTGTAAACACGAAAGAAGTTGAAAGAGACACACATCAGAGTGAAGATAACATGAAAATGCTAATTGTTGATGTGAAAACAAGCACAAATAACAACGATGAAAGTGAAACAAACACTTATGAAAGAAAAGGTGTGCAAAAGTAGATGTTAGGAAAAATCACCGCAAAATAAGTATAATTGCAGCTGAAGTGAGGGAGTTTGTCAATGGAAAGTGTGCACTGACTATTGATATGCTAGGCTTACATAAGAAATATGTACTCATACATTTCTCTAGGACTGAGCAAGTGAGATCAAGTGACATAGACACTTGAAATATTGAAACATAGTGTAAACATCGATCGACGATGAAGCGAATCTGGAACAATAGATCATAAGATCCTCAATAGGCTCCAAAAGAATAGGTAGCACCCCCAAAGCTAAGAATAGATGTAAAATTGCCTTATAAAATGTTGTAATTTCATAGTCAGCCTGGGTCATTCATTAGGCTGAGATCTGACGGTAGAAGTTATGTTTAATTTAGGGTTTTTTTCCCTAGAAGGCAACCCTTCGCTATATATGAGGGAATTGTATTGCATCTATGTATATTTGTATTCTGAGTGAGGAAGAGAGATGAGTTTGAGAGTGCAGAGGGAATTATATCAGATCTATTGTAGGTTGTATCTCTTCAGTTTGCTAGATAATATAAAAAGAAGGATTGGTTGTTTCTCCGTGGATGTAGCCCAAATTGGGTGAACCATGTATATCTGTGTCTCTCTTGTTTTATGCGTTTTCTATGTTTATATTTCTATAATATTTTATGTATTCCATTGATCTATAATATATAATTGTCTAACAACTAGTATCAAAGCCGAAGGTATTTTTGGCTGATAAACTCACAAGAGAGAACGGTTCCTGGTTTGAGTGGGAGAAATGGCAGAAGATGGTAGGTTTAGGGTCGAAAAATTTAACAGCCAAAACTACCACCTATGGAAGATGTAAATGGAAGATTATTTCTACCAGAGAGATTTATACCAACCATTGAGTGGAAAGGCAAAGAAGCCGATGAGTATGACAGACACAGAATGGGATATTCTTGACAGAAAAGCACTTGGAACAATACAACTATCCTTGGCGGCATCAATAGCATTTAATATTTCAAAGGAAACGGCAACAGAGGGTTTAATGTTGACATTGACCAAACTATATGAAAAACCCTTGGCCTCAAATAAGGTATTTATTATGAAGCATTTATTTAATATGAAGATGTCAGAAGTTGGATCTGTTGCTGATCATTTAAATGAATTTAATACGATTACCAGTCAGTTATGTTTTGCAGGGGTAACTTTTGATGATGAAGTTAGGGCTTTGTTATTTCTGTGCTCATTGCCAGAAAGTTGGAATGGTTTAGTTATGGCCATTAGTAACTTTGTCTCTAGATCTAGTACTTTAAAGTTTGATGATGTTGTTGGTGCAATCCTTAGCGAGGAAATGTGATGGAAAATCTTCAGTGAGACATCAGGTAATGCTTTGACTGCAGAGACTAGGGGAAGAAAAATGGAAAGAGGAAGGAGCCCTGGATATCACAGTAAGTCAAGAAAAGTCAAATCCAAGTCCAGATCAGGGACAGTGTGCTGGAAATGTGAGAAGAAATGACACCTGAAGAAAGACTGCAAATCTCGAAAGGGAAAAGAATGAGACGCATAGCAAGAAACTAATCATGGAGTGAATGTAACAGGTGATGTGTCACAATATGCTTTGATTCTTTCATTAGAAAATATTATTGATGCCTGGGTGGTAAATTCAGGGGCCTCATTCCATGCCACGCATGATAGGAAACATTTTTATGATTATGTTCACGGAAATTTTGGACAGGTTCGATTGGGTGATGATAAACCCTGTAAAATCATTGGAATGGGTACAGTTTTCATAAAACAACAAAATGGAAATCAATGCCTATTGAAGGAGGTAAGGCATGTTCCAGATTCGAAGAAAAATTTGATTTCAACAAGGTAGTTGGGAGGTGAAGGTTGCATAACTACTTTCATAGATAAAACCTGGCAGGTCACTAAAGGATCCTTTGTAATAGCAAAAGGAGGAAAGGTTGGTGCATTGTATTTATGCAATGATATTTCTAATTCTGTTAATTCTTTAACCTCTACAAGAGAAGATACAAAATTGTAACATCATAGGCTCGAGCACATGAGTGACAAGGGGACGCAGATTCTTCACTCAAGAAATATGTTGCCAGGTTTGAAGCATGTTGATTTAAAATTCTGTGAGAATTGTGTTTATGGAAAATAGAATAGAGTCAGATTCCTTCGAGTTGGGAAAGAAAAGAAGAGAAAAAAATTAGGGCTTGTGCATACAAATGTATGGGGACCTGCTCACGTATCATCTATTGGTGGCTCTCATTATTATGTTACCTTTATTGATGATGCAACCAGAAAAACTTGGATTTATTATATTCAAATAAATCTGATGTATTTGATACTTTCAAGAAATGGAAAGCTTTGGTTGAAAATGAGACAGGAAAAATGTTGAAGTGTCTCAGATCAGACAATGGAGGTGAATATTGCAGCAAAGAGATTGATAGGTACTGTTAAGAGAATGGAATTCGTAGAGAGAATACAGTTCCAATAACACCCCAAGAAAGTGGTGTGTCAGAAAGGATGAATAGGACAATCATGGAGCGTGTAAGGTGCATGAGATTGCATGCATGATTGCCTTTAGAATTTTGGGTAGATGCTATAGATACTGTTATTTATCTAATAAACAGAGGGCCTTCAAGTTCCTTGGATGGTGGTATTCCAGAGGAGGCATGGACAGGTAAAAAGTTAAACCACTCTTTTTTGAAGACTTTTGGTTGTGAAACCTTTGTCCACATTAATAAAGAAAATAGAAAAAATCTTGAGGCAAAATCAAAGAAATGTACCTTTATTGGATATGGTGTTAATTAATTTTGTTATCACTTTTATGATTATGAAAAACAAAAAATCATTAGGAGCGAAGATGTCATATTCAATGAAAAGGTTTTGTATAAGGATCAGTTGTAGGAAAGGAAACAAGAAAAAGAAAATAGAGAATACACAATGCTTGACGAGATCACAAGAAAAGTGCTGGTGCTTGAAAATCATAATGATCAACAACCAGAACAAAAACCACAACAGCAACAAGCCCCTCAAACACTAGAAAGTGGTGTTAGAAGATCTACCAGGATAAGTAGACCCCTTGAATGATACTCTCCTTCATTATATTTTGTATTGTTGACTGATTTTGGTGAGCTAGAATGTTATGAAGAAGCAGTGCAGGTAGAAACTAGGAGGAAGTGGGAGCAAGCCATGAAAGAAGAGATGGACTCCTTAGCACATAACCAAACTTGGGACTTAGTCAAGTTGCCTACAGGTAAAACAACATTGCAGAATAAATGGGTTTACAAGTTGAAGGAAGAAGATGGAGGTAGAAAGAGGTATAAAGCTAGACTTGTGGTGAAAAGGTTTGCACAGAAAAAGGGTATAGACATTGATGAGATATTTTATCCCGTTGTTAAAATGACTTCAATCAGAACTATTTTAAGTCTAGTAGCACCTGAAGATTTGCATCTTGAGTGGTTAGATGTAAAGACAACCTTTCTCCTTGGGGATTTGGAGGAAGAGATATATATGTAGCAACCACAAGGATATGAGATAAAAGGGAAGGAGAAAGTAGTGTGCAGGTTGAAGAAGATCTTTTATGGCTTAAAACAGGCTCCAGGGCAGTGGTATCTAAAATTTGAAAGGTTTATGTCTGAACATGGTCATACGAGATGTCACTCTGATCATTGTGTTTATCTCAAAAGGAAAAATGATGGCAGCTATATTATATTGTTATTGTATGTAGATGACATGCTTGTTGCAGGTTCTAACATGCAGGACGCGCTCAAAATAAAATTGGCAAACTCATTTGCAATGAAGGATTTGGGTGCTGCAAAACAAATCCTTGGTATTAGAATACATAGAAATAGGAAGAATCGCAAATTAACATTGTCTCAAAGTGAGTACATAGGAAAGGTGTTGAAAAGGTTTAATATGCAAAATGAAAAATCAGTTAGTATACCTTTGGCTAGCCATTTCAAATTAAGTAAGGAGGAGTGTCCCAAGACTTAGGAAGAAATGGCTCATATGTCTAAAGTTCCATATGCATCAGCAGTTGGAAGATTAATGTATGCAATGGTTTGCACAAGGCTTCACATTGCACATGCAGTGGGATTTGTAAGCAGGTGTATGAACAATCCAGGAAAAGAACATTGAATGGTAGTGAAGTGGATTCTTAGGTATTTGAGAGTTACCACAAGTCAATAATTATGCTTTGGTGGTTTAAACATTGCTCTGCAAGGATATGTTGATGCAGATATGGCGAGTGATAGAGATAACAAGAGAAGAACAATAGGGTATGTGTTTACTGTAGGTGGAAGAAATGTCAGTTGGGTCTCAAAACTGGAAAGTGTTGTTGCACTCTCAACAACAAAAGTAGAGTATGTTGTTGCTACAAAGGCTAGTAAAGAAAGGATTTGGTTACGACGGTTTCTAGATGAATTGGGTAAGAAGCGGGAGTTGGGAAAGTTATATAGTGACAACCAGAGTGCCATACATCTTGCAAATAACTCTACATTTCATTCCAAGACTAAACATATACAGCTCATGTACCATTTCATAATGTCAGCATTGGAAGATGGACAGTTGAACTTGGAAAAGATACACACTAGCCAGAATCCTACAAATATGTTAACAAAAGTTGTAACCAGGGAGAAACTGAGAATTTGCTCAGTTTCAATTGGTCTTCAATTATGATGAAGAAGATGAGAAATAGCCAGGACCAAAGTGGATTCATTATCCCTTAAATGAAGCAGTGGTGGAGTTGCTATAATCAGTCTCCAAGTGGGAGATTGTTGGGTGTGGAGCCTGATTATCTTATATATTCAAAAGTATCGCTGCATTGGACCCCAGTTCGTAATTGGGCGACAACGCCACCCATAAAATATTCACTACAGGGAGGGTCCAAGAGGGGGCAGCTGCAACCTTTGGGAGCCCCACCTAGTGGGGGGAATCGGGGCAGCGCCCCCGAAGCTAAGAATAAATGTAAAATTTCCTTGTAAAATGTTGTAATTTCATAGTTAATCTAGGCCGTTCATTAGGCAGATATCTGACAGTAGAAGTTAGGTTTAATTTATGGGTTTGTGCCCTAGAAGGCAACCCCTCGCTATGTATGAGGGAATTGTATTGCATCTATGTATATCTGTATTCTAAACGAGGAAGAAAAAGGAGATTGAGAGCGAAGAGGGAATTACATCGGATCTGTTGTCGGTTGTATCTCTTTAGTTTGCTAGATAATATAAAAAGAAGGACTGGTTCTTTCTCCATGGACGTAGCCCAAACTTAATGAACCACATATATCTGTGTCTCTCTTGTTTTATGCATTTTCTGTGTTTATATTTATACAATATTTTATGTATTCCATTGTTTTGTGATATATAATTCTCTAACACAAGAGAAAGAATGATTAGCAGTGACACGTATGAGAATAAAATAATATAGAAACGACACTAGTAAACATGAAATAAGTTGAAAGAGACACACATCAAAGTGAAGATAACATGAAAATGCTAATTGTTGATGTGCAAACAAGAAAAAATAACAACAATGAAAGTGAAACAAACACTTATGAAAGCAAAGGTGTGCAAAAGCAGATGTTAGGAAAAATCACTGCAAAATAGGTATAATTGTAGCTGAAGTGAGGGAGTTTGTCAATGGAAACTGTGCACTGATTATTGATATGCTAGGCTTACATAAGAAATATGTACTCATACATTTATTAAGGACTGAGCATGTGAGATCAAGTGACACAGACACTTCAAATATGACAAGAATATTGAAACATAGCGTAAACATCAATCGAGGATGAAGTGAATCTAGAACAATAGATCATAAGATCCTCAATAGGCTCCAAAATTAAAGTTTAGGTAAAATTTTCGAGCGTGTTGATCACAGTATCAAAAATTGGTGAAAAACTAGTAAAAAATTGGTGATGGGTGCAGTTGAGCTCAACACTCTCTAAGGAGAGCACCATTGCTGAGTAGAACTACATCATGCACTATAAGGAGGGACTCTTTAGGGTCTACCCTAATGGACAAGTGCAAGAGATAACATGATGAGCTTTTTGACTAATATTGCACCATACGTTAGGGTTAAGGGAGTAGGATATAATGATAACACCACTGAGCTTGACAGTGAACAAGGGATGACCCCATTTCTCACTAAAACAACACAATGCACTTAAGAGTTAATGCCAGATAAGTCTTGGTGAAATGAATAAGTTTAGTGGACAAGGATTGAGAGCTTGTCGAATAAAATGGTGCTATGCGTTATGACTAAGAGGAAGGCTTAAGGGAAGGTGTTTTTTTCTTCAATAATGATCTAAAGAGGGCCACACTATCCACTAATACTACAACTTGCACCCTATGCTAGTGCAATTTTCTTTAATATTTGTTGAAATTTTACTAAAAGTGCGCCCTGCACCTTATGCTATCACGGTTTTCTTCCACTGTGGGTAAGAATAGGAGGGAATTGCACATTTGGCTAAAGAAAGTATGAGAAGGAAATTGAATTTTCATAGGGAGTGAGTTAATTCAATTTGAGAGGGAAGATACCTTGTATGGTGTAGTTTGATTTTGTAGATTACTACTAGAAATACTCCATGCATTATACAAGATAGAAGTGCTCAAAGCTTAGTGCAGTGAGTTAGTGCATGCAACAATGGTTAGGTGACTTTGCTTTGAAGGTACTGAATATGCAACAATAGGATATGAACTTGAAGAGGGATTAGCACACAATTCTGGGAGGAATAAATATGATCAATGAGGCTTATGAATAGGCTATGCTCATGACCTGAAAAAGGGTTCATGTATTCAAAATTTGCACTAGGCAGGAGGACTAAGAAGAGCTCCAAAATGGCTAAATCTGGGATCAATAGAGTAAGAGAGGGAAATCATCTCAATACGAATTGAACACCATTAATACAAGTATGTATATGCATAGCACAAATTAATAGTAGTCAGACCTTGAAGCAACAATGAAGTGACACTTATTTCTAAGTTCCAAAGTTGAATCGCCACATTATGACACTTAGAATACAAGTTGCAACACATGTGTCGACTGTGACCAAAAAGTGTGCTAATATATTAGAATGTGTCTAACACATGTTATTATGATGTGTAGGACAATCTAATGTAGAGCAGTGTGCTAGAACTAACTCTAGTGATGTGAAAAGTTGCGACACATACAAGAGTGAAAATGATTAGAAGAAACACCTGCAAAAGTAAAAGTACTTGAAAACGACACATTCAAATGCTAAAAAAATTGAAAGCAACACATGTTAGAGAAAATATAACATGAAAAATCCAATTGTTGAAGTGAAAAGAAGCAAAAACAATAGTCGTGAAACTAAAACAGACACTTATGAATGCGAAGGTGCACGAAAGTGACAATTGAGAAAAATCAATGAAAAAAAGTAAAATTTAAACTGAAATGAGGGAGACTGTCAATGCAAAGTGTGCATTATCTATTAACAAACTAATATTTCATAATAAATATGCGTTCATGCATTTATAAATGTCCTAGCATGTGAGGGAAAGTGACTTAAAAACTTGAAATCTAATAAGAGGATTGAAACACTTAGCGAACATCATTTGATGATGAAGTGATTATGGAATGACAGATCATAAGATCCTAATTAGGCTCCAAGATTAAAGTGTAGAAATATTTTGGAGGGTGTTTATTTCAGCATCAATAAGTTCCAAATTTAAAAACACACTAATGCTAAGAACTAGGACTTCCCAAAAAATATAGTATTTTAGATGATTTAAGGGAACAACTATATGCCATGTTTGCTTTCGAGGTTTTGAAAAGATGTCCTAGTAAGCATAGAGCCTTGTCAATTATCATCATAGGGGTTGACCTATCAGAATTGAATTTAATTATGTTGACATTGATGCAACTTAGTATAGGTTTCCCATTAGGTTTGTTTTTACATCTTAGTTCATCCTACACTCTCATCGATGAGGTACCATTTACTTGTATCATAGTTTCATCATTATAGAAAGATTTTGGTTCTCCAATAGCTATTTAGTCATGTACCACATTCCAGGCTTTTGATGGCCATAATTTGCTACCTAAAAGATTTCTCCTAGAATTTTCCATCAAGCTAAGTGAAAAACTATTATAGTTGATGTAGATATTGTTGAGACTCCACTTGAGTATAATTTTATCATAGGAACTTGTTGGTTTTACACTATGGCTATTTCCCTATCATCTATGTGTCGCACTATTTTCCTTCCACATGAAGGAAATAGCATTACAATTGATCAAATTGATTACAACACTTTGATGAAAAAATTAACTGCTACAGGCATGCCAATGACATTTTTTGGGGATGACCCTTCAGGATATGTGAATATTAATATTCATTTCTTCTTGAACTTTTTGTTAATAAGTATATTTATAATGTCACTTCTTGATATTCTATATACTATTATTACTACCATTCATATCATATCTTCCATCACTACTAGATCCCATTAATCATATGACCAATTAGTGGTTCCATTTCCTCTATATGTAAACTTGTATGGTAAGAACATCCTACTTTTACTAGAACAAGTTGTGTTTTCAATGCTATCATCAGCACATCCAATATGGAATGTGATTAGGATGGTTTACCCACATGGGTCATCACTCCACCTATTTCATATGACTCCCTTGATGTCAAGTTCCCTTTACAGTAGGCCATATTGGAGGTTATAGGTTTTATTGATAGTCCAAAGGAGGATATTCCTCATGATATATCTATTCTCCCCAATCTTGAATTGCTATAGCTTGGGAAAGAAAATCTTGAATTGTATCAAGAGGAATATCTTGGGGCATCAAGTGAATTTCCACCCTTGGAATAAATCAAGTCTTAGATTTATACAAAAAAAACCGCCACAAAATTTTCCAATCGAATCCTACTCATTGATGAGTTCCTTGTACTAGAATTACCTTTTGATAAATATAGTCAAGGATCTATACTAGTTCATGAGAGCACTCACGTTTTATCTCCTCAAGTAGTTCCTGATAATGATATGAATCTATTATTTCACTAAAATAATCAACCTTTAGGAATGTGAAAGTTCCACTTGATTTGGTGTGGCATGGACATGGTGCACCATATGACGTCAAATGTATCCCATTCATTCCTACACATCCATAGGTTTCCTTGGCATGTGTCTAGCAATGGGCACTAGATGATGTAACCTATGAAATTGTAATTTCTTTTATACATATTGATTTTACTATTGCTTTGGTATGTGATGTGAGTGTTCTCATCTTTGGGTGTCAGTTGTTTCAATTCATTTCTTGTCACACTTGGTACATGACTTAAATTTATCAGAGATATACTTTTTTCTTGTCATTTACACACCCATATTGAAACGAAGAGGTTACATATGTTAGTTGTCTAGCTATGTTAACATTTGTGATAATAATTGAGCATTTATACAAGCAAGCATGTCCAAAAAACATGGATTCTAAATAACATCACTTAAAGTCACAACTAACAATTGAAATTTACATCGATAGTACATCATAACCAAAAATCCCCAAAGAAATATAAAAATAAATAATAAAAAATTATGGTCATGTTTTTACCTGATCCATGTTTGATTTCCTTCATTATGTGACTTAACCATGGGTATAACTTTTCTAGATGGATTTTATAGGGTATGGTGGTCTTTTCAATGTGATATCCACTTGATAGTAGGTGCATTTCATATGATCTTTGAATATATGGGTACATATTCATTTTTCATATACGACACATTATTGACCATCAATGTTATCTTCATTGCACCTTTTAGGTACATTCCCATTAAGTTGTAAATGTTACCCTTCTTTATTTCTACGTCATAACTCCCATGGTAAAGACTTAATTTTCCATGTATGCACTAGTTTAAAGCCTATTTTCCATCTTGGTATGCATGTTGCATCTTTTTATATCCTTGAAATACCTCCTTTAGACCCACCATCACTTTGAAATTGAGTATAATTTTCTCTCTTCTCTATCATATTCTGGCCATACAGTGGGAAGAATTCTGAAAGCTTTGTTCTCCTTTTATCATTTTTATATATTTTCTTTCTCACTTACGCATATTGATTTTCTGTCGATTTCCCTTGCTTCACTTGCTATCCTTGCATTCACATGTATGTCAACGCCATTGTCATATTTCACATGGTCTTTCCTCCCTTTGTAGAGAGATCAATACGATAAGTGGTTGTCATATTATAGCCTATCTATTACCTCCTTTTTAGGGTGGTTTCATCATCTTGAAAGATGGTTAAACCCTTCATACCACTCATTTCTCTAGAATGATCTTCCCATTGATTCTTCTCTTACTCATTAAAATTGAAGGACACTGAGCATCGTTTTAACTCTTTTTGGGGCTCATTAAAATTTCATGAGAAGGAAACCATGTTTTGAGAATTACACTACCTTAATTGAACTCCTTAAACAATGAAGAAGGAGCCTTATCAAGGACCATTTTACCTTTTTCTGGGCTCATTAAAACAATACAAAAAAAACATTGTTGAGTTTACTTGTATTCTCTTTTTTTCTTGTTAAACAATGGAGGAGATAGCAAATCAATATCAAAAAAGGGGGAGGGGGTCACATTGTTTTAATATATCATTGGAAATGGTAGCATAGGCACATTTTGGTAATCTGTCGTTCAAAATGGTAATATCATCAATATTTTCCTTGAACATGTCACCTATTTGCATCTGTGTTTTATAGATTCATTTTATATTCATTAAGAATTATACAATATATATGAGTAATTTTACCTCATATGACATGCAAAAACATATTTAACCCCTCATATTAATGATATAACAAATAAAATCTTCTTTAGAAATAAAAAATGAAATTTTATTAATATATTAAAATATCATAAACAACACATTAGTTAGATAGAGAATATTAACTCTATCTTATTATGAATGACACTATGGTAAAATAAATTTGATTTTAAATATTTGAAAGAAAACCGTGTCAATTTCTTATAACCTCATAACATATAGTTAAATTATAAAGAAAATACTTACTCTTTTATAATGAAGGTAGGATAAAATATGAATCCAATTTAAAATGTTACAAAAAAGCTCCATTAATTCATTAAAACAATGGAATATAAACATCATTTTATAAGGATATGATTACTCTCTCTTTTAATGAAGCAGCTATTGCAAAGGAAATCTTATGTACAATATTCAAATAAAATTTTTGTTCTTCCAAAGGACTTTTATAGTTACATTTAAAGATAGTAAGCTTGAACATTACATTATCTTTTACAATTAAATATAAAATATTTTAGAAATATTATATATGGTATTCCACATTTTGTAACTAGTTATAACTATCGTTCAACGCATAATCCTTGAGAATATTGTGTCTAGAATGTGAGGAAACATAGGTGTTTTTAGTAAACTTGTTTTCATACCACAAAGTGTTTGTGAAATATTAAATAAAACCTATAGTTCTACTAGATACTGAGAAATATCTTATTGAATTAATTTTTGGAACTTTTCTCTCTCTAACCCCAACACATATTTTAGATAAGACAAAAATGTGTTTTAATTTTGTTAGATATCTCTTATTTTTACGAAAATACCCATTCTTATTGTCGTCACTACCTTTAAAATGTCCATACCCTAAATGCCTATATTTCACCCCACTATCACCTCTACGACATCTTGCCCAAGAAATTACCAACCCAATTTAAAAAACTAAGGAAATATGCAACATATAAATTATATTTTTCACAATTTCAAAGCCACACTCTGAATAAAGAAAAATAATATTTATCAACAAGGTGAAGCGCTTGTAAAAAAAATTACTCTTATCAACATTACAATATTTTAAGCATAAGGCTGGGGTCTGCAATATTTGAGGATTAGAATTGAAAATTGTAAAAATATGAGATTACTAAACCCAAAGGAAACAAATAAAATCTTCAAGATTATACTATAAACAATGGAGTTGTCTATAATGCGATTTTTTGGAGATTCTGGTGACAGAATCCGGCAGAAGAAATTGAGGTTAAATCTTGATTTGTTGCAGTCAAAATGGTTTTTTAACTGCATATTTGGATTCATTGTGCAGAAACTAGCTATCAAACTTGCGATTAAAATAAATTCCTGCCGGATTTCGACCGGAAAAACCCGCCAAAAATGCTTTCAAAAAATCGCGTTATAGACAACTGCATAAACAATTGAAATATAGAGTATTAAAATATTGAAACCACATA
This sequence comes from Pinus tabuliformis, assembly GCA_031772625.1. Taxonomy (NCBI): domain Eukaryota; kingdom Viridiplantae; phylum Streptophyta; class Pinopsida; order Pinales; family Pinaceae; genus Pinus; species Pinus tabuliformis. The sequence goes on from CM062820.1 coordinate 1,372,986,456, forward strand.
TTTATAAATAGGTTTAAAAACTGATGTGGAAAATCACAATGCTTTTAGTTTGATTGGTCTTCTATTCTAAACATCAATCAACCTCACCGTTGAAGCTCGAAAAAAAATTGTATCCTTAAAAAAAAAAAGGTTAAAAATAAGTATGATTCCGCATTTCTTTTCTCGAGACGAAAGTAAGTTAATAAGATTCATCATGAAATATATATTTTCAATTTTTGTATCTAAAAATAATGATATGGTTTTCACCTATATAATATAATATATAATATTCAACAATATAATATATAATATTCAACAAATTTTAACAATTATCTTAATATTTCACGTTGTCGCTCTAATCGGCACTCAAAAATTATTTACGTACAAAATCAATGCTAGAGAACATGTACAAAATCAGATTAACATCATTATTGCTAGCCATTTCCTTTCCTTTGGCATCATCAAAGATCGAAGAGTGGGATCATTGTTTGGCAACAATTGGATATAATTGCATAACAAATTTAGGTAATAAAACTAAGTGTTAAACTACCATCCCTAGAAGAGGAAATAAGGTTGATATAGCTTTGCTCGCATGAATGGATGGAACACGTACAAACAATACAATTTTATTCAAATCCTCTAGATTTATTATTACAATAATCTTCAACGACATAAACGATTACACGAAACCATATATATCGAGGCAAAATATATGATGGTCAAAATGATTGAGGCAAGGCTTGATTGGAATACCACCGACATGAAATATTTTGTTCTTCACCCATGTTATTTTGGCACTCATCTACCTCAAATATTTCTTTGGATTGTTTTCTATAATACTAAATATAATACTCAACATTGATGAAGAAAAAATCAAATAGATGACACTAAAAAAATGGTAAATAGTTAAGTGTCAAATATTTCGAAGTATACATATTACTAAAGTTACTATCACTCTGGATGAGTCTTCATCATATGGATGAGTCTTCATCATTTTTTATATGAATTTTGTCGAGATAATTTATGTCATACATGATATTTTAATCAATTTATTTGTTTATAAATTTAGAAGGACATTACTATATATATAGGGATTTAGACTTAGATTTGTAGTCACATTAACAAATGGAAAATTATTAATTTTCCTAAATAATGGAGCTAGATTCCTTGATTTAATTAGTAAATAATTTAGCAAATTAAAATAGAAAACCTTTCAATTGACAAAATTAAGAAACCAAAAAACATAACTATGATTTAACAACCCAAACAAATGAAAGAAGCTAATAACACTTCTTGAAGTGAAGTACATAGATCTATTCAAATATATTAGATGATTGGGCATGCACAAGCACCCCACAAGTTGTAGTTTCTTTGGCTTCAAAGGGTTACAATGGTTGAGACCTTAGTCTTTGTTATATCCTATTTTCCCACTTTGAGCCCTTAAGAGGCACCCGAGTTCAGCATCATTCTTTTTAAAATTGATGCACATTTCATCCTCTTTGGCTAGCCATTTTTACTAATATGGCCTCTCCCACAACACTGTCGTGTTGTGTATGATCTCTACCAGATAGTGGATAGCGTTGGAACATGGTACCCTAGTTTCCTTTGAGTAGGGAGTGATTGTGGTTAAAAGTTATAGAGTTTGTTGTTACCAACGAGATCAAATTGACATACTTGTTTATGAGTTGGGTAGGGTTTGATTATTATATAATTTCTTAACTTATTGATCGCGTGGGTTTCTAGATATATCCTCCTAAGGAATGGAAAAAAACTATATAAACTGACCCTAACATGAGGAGAGGAGATCATAAAAAAATACAACTTAGTTATGCAAGTGGATCTCTACTAGGATTTCATTTAATGTGAGAGAAATGCTATCTTCCTATAATCCAATGGAGGGATTCTTGCCAAACATTGAGGAGGGGTCATCTGTATCCGAGGGTAAATTGTATTTATGTTTTGAAATAATAGAATCATTTACGATTTTTTCTGACAAATGTTTCCTATTGATTATATTCATATGGTTTTTATTTATATTTGCACATGTTGACCTACACTCTATGGAGGAGAAAAAATCATTTTTCCAGTTGTGATTTTGAATAGCAGATTGGATCTAGGAGAAAGAAGAAGTACCTTTGAGTGGAAATGGGATCTCTAAAGAAATATTTATGATACATGGTCTTCATCAACCTATAAGGGATCAAGTGCACATCATTTATCTTAATAGATAAATGTATTGCATGTGCTTGTTTTGATTCTTGATATTTCACACAAATTACACCCATAATATAAAGACTCAAAGGGAAATGTCGATGGAGAAACAAATCCTTTCTTCAAAGCACTCATTGAGACAACAATCTAGTACTCTTGTCATCATGATTGATTTTAGTTGTGAGAAGGAAAATAAATTCTTAGTAATGGAAGGATACATTGATGGAAGGCTAGTTTGATAGATTATGCATGCATTAGGGAGTTTTCCTAATGGATAGACTCTCCTAATATTTTATCGAGTACTTTAATAAGAATATTTTTGAAAGAATTTACTAATCTATGGAAAGAGGAACCTAAAATGCTTAAGGCATGGCTAATTTGGTAGAATATGTAGGCATTAATGCCAATTCTTAACAAAGAGGCTCTCTTGATATTTTAAATATTCTATCAGTTAACTTATTTAGTAATATATAATAAACTACTTGCTTTTTCATGAAAATAGTAAAACTATGATGACAAAAAAAATAATAATGTTGATAATTTACAATGGGGAGTTATGAACAATTATGGAAAAGAAAATTATTAAAATTAATGTGTGGAAAAGATAGTTTAAATCTCATGAAAGTATGGACGCGTTGCCATATGTAAATGTAAACATGAAAGAAGAATATAGGAAAACATATATGACAATCCATAGATACAAAAAGCTATGAAAATAAGTTCACACACTCATACAATTGTGGCATTCCATGGCTTAGCTTGTACGCCAAAGGAAACCAACTACTATAAACTCATGAGGACCGCATTTATTACCAACATAGAAGCTTGAATCATATATTCACTAATGAATTTTTTTAGTATTAAGATCACAATAGAAAATTGTGAATTTGAAATATAGAGGTTGTTTAGCAAGTTTCACTAGGTTTGCTTATATACATAAAATTTGAGACAAACTACTGAAAAATATTTTGGTGGCTAAAAATAAACTAATATGTTCCTTATTCTATATGCAAGTCAACTTTATCCATGGAAAAAAATTATCGGAAATCATTTGCTTCCTAAATATTTGTGAAATTCTTTACTAATTTCACAATTTAACACATAGATTGGACACATTAACCAAACATATAGCTGCATTTTTTCGGGGTGCTAGGGGTTAGCTGACCATATAAGGCTCATGGGAAACAAAACCCATGTTCTTATTTTTTTTCTAGCCATCGTGCATGTATCTAAACAAGTGTGAAATTATAGCAAAAAACAGACGATGCACATGGGAGTTCAATCATGGATCAAATCCAATAGATATGAGATGACGATCATGATTATGAGATGTTATGTTTTGTGTTAATGCATGATTTTTATGTGTATGCTAAGATCTATGTACATATGAAGCTTTGTCTTTTAGCAAAGATTTGACTCTGAATTTGTAGATTTGTACGTGGATTTTATAGCATGTAAGGCATGTACACATGTGGATGTGTTTCTAGTAAGTAAGGTACATGTGGGTTTGGTTCCTGAAAAGCGTGTACACACGTGGATATGCTTTAAGAAAAGTGCATACATAGACTAGTGTTTTGATGAAAAAGAATGTATGATTAGTTAATCAGTTTTTTATGTGTTTCGGTTGTTTGTCAATGAAGTCTTATTAAATATTTGTGCTTAAATAGTGATGGTCTAATTGTGAATTGATTAATTGAATAATGCTGAAGTTACTTGTTGATTGAGATTAAATATCTGAGAAAGTTTTGTGATTGGCTTAAAATGTTGCAGTAGAACTGAGTATGATTTAGTGCTTGTTTCAAAATGGTAATTGTTCAGTTTTCAATATTTATAGGTTTAAGATTTGTACATGGGTATGATTCATAAAAGGCGTGGCCCATACACACATGGATTTTCTATTTTAAAGTAGCAGATACATTTAGATATATGGTTGATTAAGGTTTACAATAACATGACCTGGTTTCTGAGATGTGAAATATGATGTTTGATATTCTGGTTATAGTGATCTGACTGATTGGTTGAGATTTGATTGAGCTTCAGTTGACTGGGTTTTAGTGATTTGTTGATTCGGTTGTGTCAGAGTTTGATGATTGAGTTACATTTTGATGATTGATATTGAGCTTAAATGTTGGTAGTGCGTCTAGTCTAAAAATTTGACGAAACATGGCCTATAAGTTATGATGTGTTGTATTAGGTTGATCCAATACAAAAATTTATGAAACGTGGTCCTGGAGTTGAGAGAGTTAGAGCTTCCTTCCATTGGTAGCTGATAAATTAGATCAGGTGATTGGAGCTCCCTTCTAGTAGCAATTAAATAACATGTATAGGTTCTAGCCTTCTGCAGGTTGGTTCTTTCATACTTGTACAATTTTTTACTAGTACAAGAGCGAGGGGGTTGGATCTCCCTTCCTATAGGAGCAGGAGAATGAGCGAAGGTTGTAGCCTTCAGTAGGCGGGTGCTTGCATACTAGTATGAGTCTGCAGTAGTAAAATATTGTAAAAGAAAAATGTTTATATTAAAAGAAAAAGGAGACTGAAACATTAGGTGGTGTTTTCCCACAATGGGTTCCCACCTTAAATCCTGGTCTTCATCTGTGTTTCTTATGTGTGATGGTTTTTTTTGTTCTTACTGCACATGGTTATTGTCAGTCTAATGTTTAATAAGGTATTGATGCACTAGCAGAATATAAACAGATGATGAATTAATTGAAACATAAGTTTACTAGATGTATGCTATTTGTCTTAAGAACAATGGCATATGCATGGAGGTTCCTTTCAGTAAATTTGTGTACAGAAATCAAAATATGAAACGAAAAGTTTGCGATTTTAAAAGTATTGATTCACCCCCCCTCGCCCCTTCGTTATTTTTTCCAACAAATATTTCCTCAAATATTCGATGTTTCCTTTCAGTTTCTCTTCTATACCATTGATATTAGCCTCCATTCCATTCTCCAAAATATCCATCTTATCTTCTAGTACATTTTTTACAGCGAAATTTGTTGCAGTTGGTGTTGTAATTTTGATATATCATGTTGTATTTCTTCCTCTTCTTCATGTGTCACAGTAGAGAATTCTAGTTGCTTACTATGTGTTTCCATTTTCTTTCTTCGAGGTGTTTTTAAATCACACAATGATATCTATTCTTCACTGTTCCCTTTGAATCACTTCAAACTAAGCTTTCAAACAAAACTTATGCAATTTTGAAAAAATATACATACATTTTTCTGGCATTTAGAAGCTCGATATGGAAACAATTGTAAGTCTATAATTTTGTATCACCAAGTTTTGAAATTGCTTCCTTTGGTATCTCTCTGAGTCCCCTTTCCAACCCCATAAGTCAGATTGAGACTGGATTTTTCAAGAAAGAGTTATGTGGAATCTCCCATGATGACCTGATTATAGACTGGTTCAGTAGAGAAAGGTTGTATGGGATGTCGTGTGTCACTATTTCAACCTTTGGCCCTAAAATTTCTACACAAACAATTATAGTCCAGACAATTTTAGTCTCTTTTTCCTGAATTGAAATCTAATGTCTGAAACAAAATTTATGAGAATTTTCCCTAGGTAACCATTTTGAGACAAAATTATGGATCCTACAAAAACCCTAACATCCATAGACAATATCTCCACAAATATTGCGAAAAAAGATCTAAAATTTTTACCTTCCGTTCTATGTGATTTTGGGTCCATGTGATAAAAATTTAAGCTCTTAAAGCCTTGTAGAAAAAATGTTATGACGATTTTCCCTAGGTAACCTGTTTGAGATAGAATTTTGGAGCTCACACAAACCCTAACTTCGTCATAGCATATCTTCGAAAATATATCGAACCAGGATCTGAAATTTTTACAAAACATTCTATGAGATTTCCTCTCCCCATGGTAACAATTTCAGTTTCTAAAGCCTTGTAGAAACAAATATATAGCGAAAATTCTAAGATAGCATGTTTGAAGAAGGGAAAACCTAGAATCCAAAGCTCTGATAACAAATGTTATGCAACCAACTCATAAAATCAAAGAAAAGATAGATCAACAACTTCAAAATTAGCCTCGTGTAGGGGGAAACCTCCTTTAGATTACAAAAACGAACAATTCTTGTATGATTCAAATGACAAAACCTCCTTTCTATATATAGGAGTCTAAGGGGTCAAAATATAACGAGAGTCGACATAACAATAATAATGTAACGACACACGAATAACAATAGTGGGCTTCTATGGGGCACAATAATAACAATGTGGGGACTACATGGGCACAAAAATAACAATAAGGGGGCTATAATGTCAATAAAAATGAGGGAATATACTAGTATTATAAGGACCTAATAGTGAGTGATGTGTCTAAATGAGGATGACGTTTATTGTATGTATATGCTTCATGGGGTGCCTAATTTTTCTTTAAAGTCGACATATAATTTTGTGCACATGTGGGTTTTCTCCTTAAAAATACATTTTTCGTTAACTAAATTAAATTCTTCCAAGGGCTAGGATGGATCTTTCTTAATGAGGAAGACTATGCAAAGGAGGGAATTTATCCTTGAGTTATCAAATTAACACTCCCTCTTAGCTAGGGAGAAATTAACAACTACAACATATGAACCATTTCAAATATCTCATAATAATCAAGTCAAATGTAATCATTGCTCATCTCTTGTCATCTCTACTCATCTCTATTGAACATTCTCAAATGTAAAAGAAGAATAATTTGACATCACAGGGGAGCTAAATCTACCACCCTCTATCAATATGTGAGATCTACTTACCATAAGGGAAAACATCACACTTTCTCCTATTGACCTAGGAGAATAGGCGATATCTACTTACCGCAAGGGAAAACATTACACTTTTTCCTATTGACCTAGGAGAATAGATGATATCTACTCAATAAATCGCACTCTATCCTAGCATATAGTGAAAATAGGCAATATCGACTTAATCGTCACACTTTGTCCTATTGTCCATTGATCATCCATCGAGACCCTTAAGATTAAAGTGGTAGACTACCTACATCTAATACTTTAGCGAGATGAACTTACCACATGGGTAAGGATACATAGCCTATCTCAAGTCACCTCAACACATTAACTATATGAGTAGTTCCAATCGCAAAAAGCCCATCTGTAAGGTGAAATTCCAACTGGGGTATACTTTGCCAAGAGACACAATAGGAAAGATCGACTTACCAAAGGGTAAGCACACCTTATCTTATTGTTTAGAGGCCCGTCGACCCTAGGAACCCTTATTACTACATTCCCACCGTAGGATCTCAACAGGGGGGGAGAGCACGCTCAATGTTCTGGATCAGTCAGGTACCTTACCTAGGATGGTCATATCCATCTATCGAAGCTACACTCTGAAGACCAAGAACTTCCCTTTTGTAAAGCCTTAGTGAGTATATTCACTATCTTCTCATGAGTCAAAATATGATGGAGCCTCACTGCTCCTCTCTTCACCATGTCTTGTATTAAATGATACATATTCTCAATATTCTTGGACTTATGAAATTCTCTGTCAATTGGATCCCACTCTTATTGTCACAATATATCACTATTATATCAAGGACATGCTCAACAAACTCTCGAAAGAGCTTCCTCAATAGAATTGCCTCATAGCTAGCCATGTTTGCAAAAATATATTCTGCTTCAGCTGTGCTTAAAGCTACAAAATTTTGTTTCGTGATCATCCAAGATATCATGGAAGAACCCAAACTAAACCATCATGCTAATTTGCTTTTTTGGTCAATAACATTTCCAGCCCTCTCAACATTAGTGTACCTGTGAAGTCATACATCTCCAGTATTGTATCTCATACCAAGGTTAATCATCCAATGTAAGTATCTTAGTATGTGTTTGGCAACAATATAGTGTGCATGAAGGGGATCATTCATGATTTGACTCAAGGTGGTCACTACAAAGCATATGCCTAGATTAGTGCTCACAAGGAAAATAAATTCCCCAATCAATTTTTAATACTCATAATGGTTTTCTAGGTCAGGTCCATCAATGTCTCTACACAACTTCTTGAAGTATATTTCCATTGGTGTGGCTAAGGACTTGCATTCTACCATTTTGAATCTTTCCAACAACTTCATGACATAGTTTCCTTAAGAAAGGAAAATACCTCTAGGTCTTTTCCACACCTTTATTCCAATGAAATAATGCATCAAAGCAAGATGCTTCATCTTGAAATCATAGATGATAACCCTCTTACATTCAAAGATCAAGGGCTCACAACTTGTTAAGAAAAGAACATTAACATATAAAACCAAAATTAAATGCATACCGTGGACCACTTTGAAGTAGAGTATTGAGTCAACATTGTTTCTCATTAATTAAAAATTCACTGGCTAACTATCAATGCATGCATGCCTGGATATGGGGGCTTTCTTCAAACCTTATAATTCTTTTGTCAACCTCCAAACATCAGTCTTCCTATCCTTCACCTCAAATACCCTAGGATACTCAACATATACTTCTTCCTGTAGTATACCATGAAAAAATGTTGTCTTCACAACCATCTGGTGAAGGGTATATCCTTGGCTAGCACTAAGGGAAATAGTTGATCTTATGTTATTTAAATGGGAAATATGAGCAAATATATCATCGTAGTCTTCTCCCATTTTTTAGGAGAAACATCAGACCATGAAACTTTCTTTGTACTTCTCAATGCTTCCATCAACTCCATGTTTGATGTTGTAGAGCCATTTTGAAGTTACAAAAATGTTTTCTTTATATCTTAGAACAACATCTCATAAATCATTCTTCATAATCAATTCATACATTTTTCCATGGCATCCTTCAAAACATGTTTTTTCATAGCATCTTTAGATGTTGGAGGCTGAACCTGGATGAGAGTGATTATATCTACAATGCATCCCCAGTATTGGCATGGATTTTTTCTTTCTATAATGTTCCCTTTGGCATAAACATATCTATTAACATCATGTAATGTGTCATGAAGCCACAATGGTATCTCCTTGGTAGGAAATCACTTGGAACAACATCTATTGGGTGTGGAGCCTGATTATCTTCTTTATTCGGAGGTATCACTGCATTGGACCCCATTTCATAATGTGGAGGCAACACCGCCCGTCTATGTATTCTGTCAGGGGTGTCCACAGGGGGCGACAATGATTAGTTGGAGGCCCCCCTTAGTGGGGGATCAGGTGCAGCGCCCTCGAAGCTAAAAATAGATGAAAAATTACCTTGTAAAATGTTGTAATTTCATAGTCAATCTAGGTCGTTCATTAGGCCGACATCTGATAGTGGAAGCTATGTTTAATTTAGGGTTTTTTTCCCTAGAAGGCAACCCCTCCCTATATATGATGGAATTGTATTGCGGCTATGTTCTGTATTATGAGTGACAAATAGAGAGGAGATTGTGTGAGAACAAAGAGGGAATTACAACGGATCTGATGTAGGTTGTATCCCTTCAGTTTGGTGGATAATATAAAAGGAAGTACTGGATATTTCTTCGTGGGCATAGCCCAAATTGGGTGAACCAAGTATATTTGTGTCTCTCTTGTTTTATGCATTTTGTGTTTATATTTTTGCAATATATTTTATGTGTTCCATTGCTCTATAATATATAATTTTATAACAGCATCGAAGGGGTCCACAGGCTCCATGGGATCATCAACAATATCCTTCTCAGGTTTTTGCATAAAAGGACCTTCTAGTAGGTCAATTTCATTATATATCTTCTCAGTAGGAGGTGGTCGAAGGAAGATCTCTTGCTTTTCCAAGGGAAACATATTCATCAAAAGTTACATCTCTACTAAACTCGATCTTCCTTTGACAAGATATATATATTTTAAAATCTTTAAAATTTTCACAATATCCAACAAACATACATTTTATTCCAATGCGTTCCATCTTGTTCCTTTTACCTTTATCTACTTGAAAGCATACAAGAGAACCAAATATCCTGAGATGTCCAATATCAAGCTTCTCACCTATGAATACTTCTTTGTCAGGATTGTTTTCCAAAGCTTGATGAGGAACCCTATTTTGATCATAGAACACTATATTGGTAGCTTCTCCCAAGAGAAACTACAATAAATTTTTGTCATGAAGCATAGCTCAAACACATTCCTCAATGGACTTGTTCTTTCCTTCATCTAGATCATTCTGATCGGGACTATAAGGTACAAAAGTTTCCTTCCATATTCTAGCATGCTTGCAAAATTCAACAAACTCATTTGAAGAATGATCTCAACCATTGTCAATCCTCAATACCTTGATCTTCTTCACTATTTTATTTTCTATCAGCACCTTGAAGTCCTAAAACATATTTAAATCCTCATCCTTATTCTTCAAGTAGTATATCGATGTCCTCCTAGAGAAGTCATCAATAAAGATTATGTATTAGAGACGGCCAACAAGAAAGTACACTAGCACGTGTCCACAAAGTCATAATGGATGAGTTGAAGAATACCATCAGTCTTATTCTTATTAGAGGGGAATGGTTTGCTTGTATTCTTTCCACTGGCACATCCCATACCTACTCCAGCATGACTAGCTTGAATGTCAAGAATACCATAAACCAACTCCTTTAATTTCAACAAGTATTCAGAATGTATATGTGCCAACCTACGTTGTCATATCTCACTTTGATGATTGATGTCATGGACCACTGCCAGCAGAGGTCATCCATTGACTCTATAGAGTCCATCAATTCTAGATCCCAAGGTAAAAGCATCTTTCATTCTATGTGAGGACTTTTATTTTGCTGAAATATACTCTCATTCCATTGTGTTTCAAGGAATATATGGATACCAAGTTCTAATTTAGTCCTGGAACATACATAACATCCCTAAGAAGAATGGATTCGTAAGAGTAAAAATGGAATTTGATGGAACCAAAGCCCTTCATAGAATGAGTAGTATTGTCTCCAAGCACGATTTTCAAATTTGAAACCACATCAACCAGGTTTGAGAAGAATTCCTGAAATCTAGAGAAATCTCTAAAAACCCCACTATCTACCAACCAAATATCATACAAATCTATAGGGGAAGAATGAGGAAGAACATAAATTATAATATACTCTGATTGACTAGCAACTACATTGTTTTCATACCTGCAGTTCCTTAACCTCTTTTGTGGATGATTGCCTTCCTTTTGATCATACAACGTATATCTTCTTCTTCTTCTATTATCGCTTCTTCTTATATCATCTCTTCTTCTTCTATCATTCCCTTTTCTTCAATCATTGAACCTATTTTTGTTGAATCCTCGATTGTTGTTAAAGTTGGATCATGAACCATTTCTATTTTTCAGGAATTCTTGAGCATAATGACCATTCTTGTAGTAGTTAAGCCATTCAATTCTACTTCCTCTTCTCTCGGAGTCTTTTTATTTATGGAGAGGCGTTCTTGAACCAGATGTTCCTCCATTTCCTTTCATCTTCTTGATTTTCACAACAAATGTAGAGGGTTCTCCTTCTTCATGCTTTTGAATCTTCCTCTCGAAATTGTCTTGGTCTCTCGTTGAGTGCATTTACCAACGAGCTCATCAAATGTTAGAACTACAATATTGTTGCTTAGAGTAACAATGAAGGTTTTAGAAATATGAGGATTACCTTGAAGAGTCACTGTCACCATCTCTATGTCAGATATTTGTCCGACACCAGATTCCAATTGATCTCCTAAGTAGGATACATAATATAGGATTACATGGATTCCCCCTTATTCATCTTCATCTCTTTTCGTCATTTTTCAAAGAGAGGATGTGATTCAATTTATTGACTTCATATATCCTGGCCATGTTTTCATAAATATCCGTACACTTCTTCAATATACCAACATAAAGAGGTAAATTATGTTGCAAACCATCAACGACAATTTTCTTGTCTTTGATATCACCTTTATTGTACTTGGATTTGGAATCAATAGCAACATCTTCTAGAGGTACATGAAACTTTCCTTCCACATATTCCAAAACATCATTTTTATCCAATATCACTTCCAAGTTGATATTCCAAACTGCAGAGTTTGATGATTATCCCAACCTCTAAGAATCCTTGAAGTAAGAGGTAGACATCTTGACCAAATAAAATATTATCCTTCAACTTCTCTCAAGAATGATTGCTCTTGTCTCTCATCTCCTTGGGCTTGTCTTCACCTTGGCTCTGATTCCATGTTAGTTTTCTACTCTTCTATGTTGTTAGAATAACTTTAGCCCGATTTTTGACTTCATTTAGCAATGATATCAATATTCTAGTAATAAATTGTTAGACAAAAGTAATAATAGGAGGAGGAGGGGTGAATTAATATTATAAGAATAATATAATTTTTTTTGCAATTAAAACTTATTCAGAAATTTACTTCAACAAATATAAAAATATCATGCACATGAAAAACACAAACAATCATCACATGTAGACACTTGGATTTTAGGTGGGAAAATAGCCCTCCAAGGAGAAAAACCATTGAATTGTTTGTTGGTTATTATTGTTATCTATTGCTTCAAAATATTCTCATTTACATTATTTCATCTAGCCACCACTAGCAATGGAGAACCCACTCCTTAACTGAAATGAGAAACGTTGGCCACAACCAACTTGGAGCACCCACTCCAATAATAGACAATCAACATGCACTTAGGTTGAAGTCCCCACTCCAAGTACAAATGATTTTTATACAAGAAAATATAATTCTCAACTAAAAACCTTGTTGCATAAACAAAACTAGCATCAAATAAGAACACTCATGCAACCATAATTTCACACACCAAGTGAGAGAACAAATCTATCCACACACTCTCTAAACGGATATTCAATCCCTACACACAACTCTAAAACATTGTTGATGAATAATTTCTGAAGCACGTTGCAATACTGAAGCTCTGAACTTGCTATTATAACCAATGTTTGTGAAATTTATCTAAATGCACACTCACTCATTCACACTGCTAGAGAACCAACCAAATGAGCAACCTTTCTACACATATTTTTAATTTCTTAAGGTGATTAAATCAATTAATTCTACAGGTGATTGAGCTCACCCAAAAACCTTTTCACATACATTGTATTTTCTTGAGTTTGGCATCTTAACTAAATCAAGCCACTTATACCACTAGCCTTTTTCTATTTTCAACTTTAATTGCCTTCTAAAGGGCCCATAACTTGAACTTTTTCTAGAAAATTATGATCATAAACTCCGCCAAATTCACATTAAATCCAAATATGCATGCATAATCCAGATATTTTTTTGTGTTTTCCTTCACTCTATTTAGATCTGACTAGTCACCCACACAACATTGCTAGCCAATGAATGTAAACATTCAGTCATTCCCATAAGCCTTCATCCATGTGATTGAGGTAGAGAATAATGTAAAAAAAAACATATTTACCTCAAACTAGCAACAGAGCTTCACGTTGTTATCACTCAGGTTGTTCCTCAGGTTGTAAGAAAGGGATACGGCCGAGGTAACCACAAACCAACTTTGGACTACAGGTTCTAGCCAACCATGCAATCAGAGAGGGCTCTCTCTTTGTGTTTCAGATTTGTTGAAATTGATTTTAGGCTAGGTATTGGGCTTGAGGGTTTTTTGTTTTGATTTTGGTGGGAAAATTGATGTCTTCGAGTAGAGAGGCAAAGCATAGTCTGATAAGTTTCAAACCATTGGGCATGGAGTCGAGGAGGAAGACTGGTGGTGCATTTTATTGATCACAAGAGAGATATATGGAGCAAGGTAGCTGCGCATGAAACAATGTTTCAGGTTTAAAGATGGAATGAATGCTAAGGAATGAGAGGCAATCAAGAATCTCTCTTTCAGCTTAACAGAAGGAGATAACAGAGCTCTACCTAGGGGCAGTAAAGAATCCCTAGATAATTAGCGAACACAAGTGAATTAGGGTAAATATGAGCCAGAAGGAATTCATATTCATTACCAATTCATTTAGATGAAAACATACAGAAACAACAGAAATTGAGCATAGAGTGCTGTAAACAAATTCTAAGCTAATCTTTCTTCCTACTATTTAGATAGTGGTTAACAATAAAACAGAGGTAAGATGCACTTATTGTTCCAGGCTGCAGCACATGAATTCCACATTCAGTCTTCAGAAATATTTAACAACACATCAGATAGTCATACTCCAAACTCTTCAGCAGTCTTTGATTATAGAAAAAATCTCAGGTATAGAGTGCGAGTCTCTAGTCAGAATTATCAATCAACCAACCCTTAAAACAGTGTAGAGGGTGGTATATATAGGGAAAACTCTTCAAAATTGCTTATTTACAGTTTGACCTAAACAGTTCTAGAGGAAAGATGATTACTTTAACCTAATCCCATCTAGAAATAAATGCATAAAATATCTTGAGCTGCATTGAGGGCCGCCGTATGGGGACTGAGCAAATGTGTTTTCCTCGGTGGCTTGGTGCAGTTGTCTCTGCAATAACTATGCATGGGTCTCTGCTCCATTGTAGTTCGATGTCCTTAAATGCTTCAACAGTGATTTGAGAGCTGGGATGGGATTTCACCGCTTGATTTGACTTTGTTGGCGGCCATTAAATGTTAACCTGCTTTGGGAACTGAATGTTTCTTTTAAACAATTTAATTGGTACACTTTGCTGCTTCTCTTTCCTCTGATACTCTCTGACACATGAATTGGGTCGCTTCTCTCTTTTGCTATGGGTCTAATCAAACATTAATGGCCACTGTTCAACCTCTGTTTCCTCTAGAACTATCTTCTGCTCCTTTCTGCATGCTTTGCGAAGAAAAACGGGTCATTCGGCGCCTTTCGGGCTTGCTGGGGGCTGCATGATGAAAAGATTCCCCATTCAGGCCTATTTTATCCAGCGATGCGCGATTCACAAATCGCGCATCAAAAACTGCCTCAGAAACTGATTCCGGGGCTCCAGAGTGCGATTTTCACCCTTCGTGCCAAAGTTACTGATGATGTCAGCATGACGTCAGCGGGTGGGACCTCGTACAGCAGGTGACGTTAGCGATGACATCAGCATGTACGGAGGTGACGTGGCAGTACGGTGGGTCTAATGATGTGGCAGGGACGTGGCAGGGTGACTCGACGGTACAGTGGCAGGAGGCCATGCAGGCGGATGACGTCAGCGTCGACGTGGTGCTGACGTAGGATGGAGGAGGGTGGTAAATGGTTTCGAGTGCACCGCCTTTGGACAGAGGTGGTTTTGGGGGAGGGGGCTCCGCCACGCCCAGGAAGGTGACGCATGGCGGGAGTACAGTGGCAATACCGCCCATCTCCCGGACGCTATCCTTCGGGTGCGTTGGGAGACGGGAAGGCCCGCCCACTGTAGATCTGTGGGGCGGGCGATCTAACGGTTGGCGGCGAATGTGAAACGACGGAGGTATAAGGGCGGGGATCCGGGGAATATTCCCGTTTTAATATGCGCGCTGGTGGGGGTTTAGACTTAGGAAAATGGGTTTATGGGTTTAATGAGCGCGGGTTAATATATTTACACTTGGGACTTAGGGATAGGGGCGAAATATGGGTTTTTTGAGGGTTTTAGGGCTAGGGGAGAGGTTGTTAGCATGACCAGGTGTCATCTAACTCCTGCTATGACACGGATGGGCTAAAAATAGCCCCAGATAGACTGCTTTTTCCCTGACTAAGAAGAAATATGGCTATATTGCCAAGGAGCAGATATTTACATAGGGAAGTTTTATATACATAGTTTTAGTAGGGGAAGGGAAAACTGATAGGGAGTTATATACTAGAGTTAGTAGTTAATATGGAGATGATAAGCAGGCACTAAGTTGGGAGACCTTAGGCTAATTTTCGAGGGAAAAGTGACTCATAGATGAGAAATAAAGAATCCTTGAGTGAGGCAGATCTTCACTAAGACGAATGACATGGAAAATGATGAAACTAAGATGAATCAAGCAGATCTTGACCTCTTTAGGGAAATTAGTGAGTGACTTGGGGAATTAGAAGAAAGGGGAGTTAGTGATGTCCAGCTTGAGCTCCTCTAGATGAAAACCGCCTAATAACTGTGATCTGAAAAGATAAAACACTTTGTAACACAAAATTGATCATAAATCATCATTCTGCCACCTTACAGCTACCTACTCAGCCTACTCACCTAACATTTTTCTTATTTTTGGTTTCGGTGCACTTAGACTTGCAGACCCAACTTTACAATTTTTCTTTTTTTGGTTCTCCTATCTAAGTCTACACTTATTTCTGCCAGGGACCCAGATTAGGCAGTTGGGCTCCTTTGATTCTCTACCTATCTACAGATCTGCCAAGATTAAACTGTTTGGACAGATATCATTCTCTATATTCTAAAACAGGAAATTGAAACCTAGGGAGACCAAGATTAGACTGTTTGGACCTCCCTTTAAAAACTTTTCAAAACTGGAACAATTCATCAAAATTGGAATACAGCAGTGGCATTTGGACTAGCACCCTTCATGGCATCTTGTGGAAATATGGAACACTGTAGCCTGCAAAGTATGACATATTTGGCATGTAAAAATGTCAATCATGAAAAATGAACACCTGTTGCAACAGGAGGCTAACAGTGGCTCCACTTGGGGATGGATTTTCCTTGTGAAAAGCCAAGAACAGCAGTTCAGATTGCCTTGATCTCCTATTTGTTGTTGTAGACTGGAAAACTTCTTTGTGCTGCTTGTTTAGGTAATTGAAAGTTTGGAAACCTGAACAACATCTCTCAACCACTGGGGTACTATGAACTGTGCAACATTTCTTGTTTTGCAAAAATTAGTACAGAGACAGAGCCTTTAAAACTGGAACACTTGCTTTGGTTGTGTCTTCTCAAAATTTACTGCTACTTCTTTAAACAATCGGCCTTCTTATACTAAATAAAAACAGAGTGCTGATATATACAAATAAGACTGTACAGAAATATATACAAAGCTTCTCTGTATCCCTTAAAAGGGATCATGGTAATGTTTCAGCATATGGCCATTAACAAGGCCTTCTTCAGCAGTGCCATCCTCTATAGATCTGAGAAAGTAAGTGTTATTTCCCTGAATAGTAGAAACAACAAATGGCCCTTTCCATAAAAAATCAAACTTGGCATGTTTGCCCTTGTCTTCTCTTCTTGAGTCCCACCTTAGAACTTTGTCACCCATATTGAAATCCTGAGCCTTGGCTCTCTTATCAAACATTTTTTTTAGCTTTTCTTGCAAAATTTGAGCTCTGTCATAAACTTGTTCTCTGGTTTGCTGAAGATGAATGGTCTGATTAATTCTTCTTTGAATGTCATTTGGTTCAGCCTGAATTTCCTGTAACAGCTTGATAGTAGGAATGCCCAGCGATGAAGGAAATATGGCCTCCATGCCATACACTAGCTCATAAGGGCTCATTCCAATGGATCTCTTGCTTGAAAGTCTATCTTGCCCATAGGGCATTCACCATCTTTTTATGCCAGTTCCTCTTGTTTTCTTCCAGCGTTTTCTTTATGATATTGATGAGGCTTTTGTTAGATGATTCGGCCAAGCCATTACCCTGAGGGTAATAGGCTGTAGAGTGGCCCAAGGTAATATGAAATCTATGGCAGAAATTGATCATCTTTTTGGACTTAAAGGCAGCGGCATTGTCAGTGATGATTTTCTCAGGGCAGCCAAATCTAAAAAGGATATTGCACTCGAGGAATTGGATAATGATGGTGTCATTGGCTTGCCTACAGGGAATGGCTTCAACCCACTTAGTGAAATAGTCAGTGGCTATTAGGATCCATTTGTGCTGGCCCGAGGAAGAAGGATGGATTTCTCCAATGAAGTCAAGACCCCATTGTTGAAAAGGTTTTTCGATTGAGATAGGTTTCAGGGGTAGGGGTAACAGCTTTCTCTTGCCCTCAAATATTTGGCATTTGTGACATGACATGGCAAACTTCTTTACATCTACAAAAAGAGTGGGCCAATAGAAACCAGCCCTTTAAATTTTATCAGGAGTGGACTTCAAATATAAATTTCCTCCACAATCACCTGCATCGAATTCTTTCATGACATTGTTAGTTTCATTCATGGTTAAACAATTAAGCAGTATACCTTCATCATTTCTCCAAAATAATGCACCATCTATAACAAAAAACTTTAAAACCTTCATTTTCAAAAATCTTTTCTTGGTCCTAGACAATCCTGGGGGAGCACACAGGTTTAACAATAAAAAACATATATCAGCGTACCATGGGGATTGCAAAAAGATTTCACTGATCTGTGGAGTCGCCAGCTCTGGTTCATTGTCCAGCTGGTTAATGTCTAAGGCTTGGAAATTTGTTTTGCACATCAGTTTAGCTAAACCTTGTCCCTTTATCAGCTTGGTTGGTTTTATTTCTATGTCATATTCAAGGATGTTTGCAATCCACTTGCCTCTTTTGCCTTCTAATCCTTCTTGGGTCAATATGTCTTTTACAACAGCGTGTGGGACATAGGCAATCACATGTGAATATAAAATGTACACTCTGAAATCCTTGATGGCCTTAACCAGCGCGTAGGCCTGCTTTTCCATGATTGGGTACTTCAAAGGGGCGTCTCTTAAGGCTCGACTGAAAAAAGCAATGGGCTTTTCAGCTCCCTGTTCATCCTTTTGTAAAAGGACAACAGCTATAGTGTGATCATATGCAAAAGAAAATATGATAAAATCTTTGTCAAACTGTGGGCTAGTTAGGACAGGGGTTTGGGTTAAGGCAGATTTTATACTCTCAAATGTTTTCTTGGTTTCAAGAGACCATTTTACCTTGGCATCCTTCTTTAACATGTTGCTTAACAATCTTATCAGCTCAGCTAGATTTAGAATAAATCTTCTTAAGAAGTTGATTTTCCCAAGGAATGCTTGCAACTCTTTTATGTTTCTTGGATATGGGATTTGGAGGATGGCTTGGATTCTTTCAGGGTCAATTTTGATCCCATCTTTTGATATGATGTGGCCAAGTAATTTGCCTTCTTCAAGGCCAAAGAGAGACTTTTCAGGATTCAAGGAAATGCCATATTTCCTACACGTCATGAATATTTTCCTAAGGTGCTTGAGGTGCTCTTCATCAGATTTGGAAAATGGGGTCAAGTCATCAAGGTAGACAACTAGGAAGTCATGTATTTCTTTGGCAAAAGCAATATCCATTGCTCTTTGAAAGGTTGCACCAACATTTTTAAGTCCGAATGGCATCTTGACATACTTAAATGTTCCCCACGGTGTGGTAAAGGCTGTTTTGTCGTCTGGGTGAACAAGTATTTGGTTGAAACCTGAAAAACCATCTAGCAAAGAGATTCTAGATGACCCCACTACCCTTTGTAGGATGTGGTCCATTTTGGGCAAGGGATAGTGGTCATTTAAGGAGACTTGGTTTAAATTTCTGAGATCTACACAAAGTCTGATTTCACCTATCTTTTTTCTCGTAGGAACAAGATTGGACACCCATTCAGAAAATCTGATAGGTGCTATTATACCTGCTTCCCACATCCTTTTCACTTCCTTTTCAATTGGGGGAAGAATCATAGGGTTAATTCTTCTAAGTTTTTGTTTGAAGGGTTTCTGGTTTGGTTTTAAGGGGATTGTGTGCTGGATCACCGAGGTGTCATAGGATTTGAAATCCTCATAACTCCAAGCAAATACATCTTGGAAATCTTTGAACAAATCAATGTACTTGGGCTTTTGATCAGGAGGTAAATTTCTGGACAATTTGATCATTTTGGGATTTTCTTTTGTTCCAATGTTGTGTTCTTCTATATCAGTGTTAATGGGTTGAAATTTTGGCTTTCTAGGAACATCATTGGCGTCAAACATGTCTTCTAATAAGGTTAGGCCAACAGGCAGAAATTTATCCTTTAAGTCAATGATCTCAGCCTCTGCTTTGGCAATGTCTTCCAAATGCATTTGTTTGAGATGTTCTATGTTTTCTTTGTCAAAAATAGTCGGGTTCAGGATCTGCTTGGATGTTTCAGCTGTTACAGTTTGTTGATCTTCATTTGTTTGCTGTTTTGAATCTGTCATAGCATCTAAGTCAATGTTGATATTTGAAAACTCATGCTCAAGAGCAAGGAAATTATTAATCTGGGTATCATTTTCTAACACTTGCCAATCCTTAACGTTATTTGGGACAACAGGCCTATGTTTTATTTCAGCTGTGAAGTGATGGTTTGGCTCCGAAGGAAGCTTGCATGTACTAGTGAAGGTTGCTAGGCTGTGTGCATGAATGTTATGTTCTCTTCAAATTTTGGCCAGCTTGAATTCAGTGAATGCATTGAGTATATTAGTGGCAGCAGTCCTATAGGCTCTCATTCTATTGTCATTGGTTACAAAATTACCTTTCATCTGTTGTATGATTAAATCAGAGTCTCCTAGGATAGACACTTTCGCAGCTCCTATAGCTTTGAGCAGTTTAAAGCCTAGCAGCAGAGCCTCATACTCCACCATGTTATTTGTGCATTTAAAATTCAATCTATAGGCATGACCTTCTGCATGTTTGTTATACGTAATGTGAATCCAGACACCTGCCCCTGCTCCTAACTTGTTAACGGAGCCATCAAACTCTAAATACCCTGTGATTTCCTGCTTGTGGTTGATGCCTAAAGTGTCAGTCAACTTAGGATTGGGCAGATTTGAAATTTTTGTTTGGGGAGTTTCTTCTAGTATGCTGGTTGTACTAATTATTGTGACAGTTTCATCAGTATGTGCATTTGATTCTTCATTGATGTGTGCTTGTTGTTCCTGAGCAAAGGGCTCATTATCATTTGGAGAATTTGTGTCATCATTAAACAAAATAAAGGAATCCATATCAGAGTGGATTGAATAAATGGGAAAATTTGCAGGGTTGCTCTCACTACTTACCACATATTTCATGAGTGTTTCTCTATACAGTCTCTTTGGTTGCCCAAAGACTGAAATAGTGGCATAGGAGAGGTCTAGTTGAAGGGATCCTTGGAGCTTTTCTCCCCATGATCTTGATAGGAGCATACCATACTTTGGCGGAATGTCAGCAACTACTACATCCATGAGGATGGTCTTGTTGGGATATTGGACTAAGGAGACACACAAGTCTTTGACGAGGCCTAAGAATTTCACTTGACTTGAGTCAAATGAGTATAAATCTTTGTAAGGTCTTGTAACATCAAGATTCAGTTTTTCCATAATTGCTTTGGGCATTAGATTGTGCGATGCCCCTGAGTCAAACATAGCGTTGTGAAAAACTTTGTCATGTATATGCAAACTGACATAAAAGGGTGGGACAGGTCCATATGTTGATTTTCCATTAACTTCTGGGCCGAACAACAGCTCTGGGGTGTCATCTAAAACATTTACATCATCCCTAACCTCTGGCATTTGAAGTGATCTTTGAATTTGTTGTCTATACACATCGTGTTTGGCAAGTTCAGAGAGGGGGATGGATATCTTCAACTTAGCTATTTCTGCCTCTAAATTAAATGGCTTTTCCAATGGAGTCTTGGTGTTGATAATGGCAATTTTTTCTTTTTCTTCTGAACTATCTGCAATTTTCTCTTTTTTATCAGCGTTATGGGACTTGATTGCTTGCGGTTTTTCAATTTCAGGAGGGCTTTTTGGAACACTGTTCGAGCTTTCTTCTAAGGAAAAAGGTGGCAAAGGCTGATCTTTGGAAGGCTGTAGGTCTGTTATGTCTTCTACAGTGACATGTTGCAGTTTTGGGACAGTTGGATCAGCTGGTTCTGTTACAACAACTTTGCCTTTAATCTTGTTGGGCTGTTTGCCATCCTTTGCTTTGCTAGGTTCAGAAATGTCAATGGTCCTAGTTCTCAGCTTATATTGTTTGTGTACTTCATACACAGCAGTATCGTAACCTTGTTTAAACTCAAAAGACTCGCCAGACCTAGTTTGAAACTGATTGTAGTCGAGTTCATTTTGGTCTTCTTGGCTCAGAAATGTTTTGTTCTCACCCTTTAGATCCATCAGATTCATGTGAGTGTCGTCTATGGTTTCACTAGAAGTAGATCCTTCAACATAGTTGTCTTGAAAAGGGGGTCTTATGTCATGGTCTTGGTTAGACCTACCAGCATTTGTGTTCTGCGTTTTCCTAAAATTTGGGTTCCTTATGGTATTAGACTGTTGTCCTTCCCATCATGCTTTCCTTTCGACATTTTCTACTCTTTCTCCCAACCGTTGCAGGCCACTGATGATGGCATCAAGCTTTTGATCAAAAGCTGAGGGTTCTTCCTTAAAGGTGGTTCTTCTTTCCATTCTAGCTCTATTTCTTTTGGCAATTAAGTTGGCTTCTACGCTAACAGCAACTTTTTGCATGTCTGCAAGGGTCTGAGGAGCTCTTTCTTTTAATTGGTATGCCATATCCGGGTCGAATCCATCAAGGAATTTATACAAGGCCAGATCAGGGGGAGACCTTAGGTTCTGTGGTATTGCGTTATATACATTATTGAATCTTGCACAGTACTCCAAAACAGTCTCTTGAGGACCTCTTTTAATTGTATCATATTCTGCTAGTATGTGCAAGGGGCCTTTCTTTTTCTCCCATATGTTAGTAAAGGATTGGTATAGCTCATTTGGGGTGGTTATGGAATTTGCAGCAAGTGATCTGAACCAAGTTCTTACATCACCTATTAAACTTTGAACAAAAATTCTCATTCTCACGCTATCATCATCTATTTCGTATCTTTCAAAATAATCTTGCATCTTTTTAGTATGTTGAAGGGCAGTAAAAGGACCAGTACTATCAAAATATGTGATCTTCGATTGGTACTCTTGAGGTAAAACCCCAGGATTAGCAGGCAGTTGCAGGGGTGCATATCTATTAGCCATATTCGCAGGGATAAGTGGAACAACAGGGATTAATGGAATAACAAGAGAAACTGGAATGGTGGGAACAACAGTAGTGGTAGTATGTGCAGTGAATGAAGGTGTAGAAGGAGTGCTATGAGATGTGGATGATGAATTAGGGGAAACAGGGGTTGAACGAAATAAAACCTTGACAGGAGTCGGAATACAGCTAGGGTAAGCTGTTTTAGGACTCAAATCAACAAAATTTTCCTATCTTTCTTGCTTCCTAAGGATTTTTGGGATTATGTTAGGGTTCTCAAAAACAGCTGGGGGATTTGGGTCTGGATTTTACCTTGTGTATCGTGGATTTTTCTTAGGAGCCAACTTCCGAATTTGTTTTTTGGTATTTCTCTGGGAATATTTTTTTGATTAGCAAGGAACTAATCAGATTTTGGAATGGCTATGTATAGCTTAAGACTAACATGAAGATTGACTGAAGCAACTTTTATCTACTCCTGTAAATGTAAAACAAAAACAGTTTCAAAGGCTTCCTGACTAACATTCAGGCTTCATCTGTAGTTTTAAGGGATATACAGCAATTAGAAAATCGATTTTTCCTGTGGATTTTTTACAACCTTCTTTGTGAATTTAACTGAGGAGAGTCCCCAGTCGAGTCGCCATTATGTTATCACTCAAGTTGTCCCTCAGGTTGTAAGAAAGGGAACGTGGCCGAGGTAACCACAAACCAACTTTGGACTACAGGTTCTAGCCAACCATGCAATCAGAAAGGGCTCTCTCTTTGTGTTTCAGATTTGTTGAAATTGATTTTAGTCTAGGTATTGGGCTTGAGGGTTTTTTTTTTTTTTTTTGGTGGGAAAATTGATGTCTTCGAGTAGAGAGGCAAAGCATAGTCTGATAAGTTTCAAACCATTGGGCATGGAGTTGAGGAGGAAGACTAGTGGTGCATTTTATTGATCACAAGAGAGATATATGGAGCAAGGTAGCTGCGCATGAAACAATGTTTCAGTTTTAAAGATGGAATGAATGCTAAGGAATGAGAGGCAATCAAGAATCTCTCTTTGAGTTTAATAGAAGGAGATAACAGAGCTCTACCTAGGGGCAGTAAAGAATCCCTAGATAATTAGCGAACACAGGTGAATTAGGGTAAATATGAGCCAAAAGGAATTCATATTCATTACCAATTCATTCAGATGAAAACATACAAAAATAGCAGAAATTGAGCATAGAGTGCTGTAAACAAATTCTAAGCTAATCTTTCTTCCTACTATTTAGATAGTGGTTAACAATAAAACAGAGGTAAGATGCACTTATTGTTCCAGGCTGCAGCACAAGAATTCCACATTCAGCCTTTAGAAATCTTTAGCAACGCATCAGACAGTCATACTCCAAACTCTTCAGCAGTCTTTGATTATAGAAAAAATCTCAGGTATACAGTGCGAGTCTCTAGTCAGAATTATCAATCGACCAACCCTTAAAACAGTGCAGAGGGTGGTGTATATAGGGAAAACTATTCAAAATTTCTTATTTACAGTTTGACCTAAACAGGTCTAGAGGAAAGATGATTACTTTATCCTAATCCCATCTAGAAATAAATGCATAAAATATCTTGAGCTACGCTGAGGGCCACCGTATGGGGACTGAGTAAATGTGTTGTCCTAGGTGGCTTGGTGCAGTTGTCTCTGCAATAACTATGCATGGGTCTCTACTCCATTGTAGTTCAGTGTCCTTAAATGCTTCAACTGTGACTTGAGAGCTGGGATGGGCTTTCACTGCTTGATTTGACTTTTTTGGCGGCCATTAAATCTTAACCTGCTTTGGGAACTGAAGGTTTCTTTTAAATAATTTAACTGGTACACTTTGTTGCTTCTCTTTCCTCTGATACTCTCTGACACATGAATTGGGTCGTTTCTCTCTTTTGTTGTGGGTCTAATAAAAAATTAATGGCCACTGTTCAGCCTCTGTTTCCTCTAGAACTATCTTCTGCTCCTTTCTGCATGCTTCGCGAAGAAAAACGGGTCATTTGGCACCTTTCAGTCTTGCTGGGGGCTGCGTGATGAAAATATTCCCCATTCAGGCCTATTTTATCCAGCGATGCGCGCAAATCGCGCAACAAAAACTGCCTCAGAAACTGATTCCGGGGCTCCAGAGTGCGATTTTCGCCCTTCGCGACAAAGTTGTTGATGACATCAGCATGACGTGAGCCGGTGGGACCTCATACGGCGGGTGACATCAGCGATGACGTCAGCATGATGACGTCAGCATGTACGGAGGTGACGTGGCAGTACGGCGGGTCTAATGATGTGGCAGGGACGTGGCAGGGTGACTCGGCGGTACAGTGGCAGGAGGCCACGTAGGCAGATGACGTCAGCATCGACGTGGTGCTGACATAGGATGGGGGAGGGCAGTAAATGGTTTTGAGTGCACCGCCTTTGGACAGAGATGGTTTCGGGGGAGGGGGCTCTGCCACGCCCGGGAAGGTGACGCGTGGCAGGAGTATGGCGGCAATACCGCCCATCTCCCGAACGTTATCCTTCGGGCGCGTCGGGAGACGGGAAGGCCCGCCCACCGTAGATCTGTGGGGCGGGCGATCTAACAGTTGGCGGCGAATGTGAAATGGCGGAGGTATAAGGGCGGGGATCCGGGGAATATTCTCGTTTTAATATGCGCGCTGGTGGGGGTTTAGACTTAGGAAAACGGGTTTATGGGTTTAATGAGCGCGGGTTAATATATTTATACTTGGGACTTAGGGATAGGAGCGAAATATGGGTTTTTTGACGGTTTTAGGGCTAGGGGAGAGGTTGTTAGCATGACCAGGTGTCATCTAACTCCTGCTATGACATGGATGGGCTAAAAATAGCCCCAGATAGACTGTTTTTTCCCTGACTAAGAAGAAATATGGCTATATTACCAGGGAGGGGATATTTACATAGGGAAGTTTTATATACATAGTTTTAGTAGGGGAAGGGTAAAACTGATAGGGAGTTATATACTAGAGTTAGTAGTTAATATGGAGATGATAAGTAGGCACTAAGGTGGGAGACCTTAGACTAATTTTCGAGGGAAAAGTGACTCATAGATGAGAAATAAAGAATCCTTGAGTGAGGCAGATCTTCACTAAGACGAATGACGTGGAAAATGATGAAACTAAGAGGAATCAAGGAGATCTTGACCTCTTTGGGGAAATTAGTGAGTGACTTGGAGAATTAGAAGAAAGGGGAGTTAGTGATGTCCATCTTGAGCTCCTCTAGATGAAAACTGCCTAATAACTGTGATCTGAAAAGATAAAACACTTTGTAACACAAAATTGATCATAAATCATCATTCTGCCACCTTACGGCTACCTACCCAGCCTACTCACCTAACATTTTTTCTTCTTTTTGGTTTGGGTGCACTTAGACTTGCAGACCCAGCTTTACAATTTTTCTTTTTTCTGTTCTCCTATCTAAGTCTACACTTATTTATGCCAGGGACCTAGATTAGGCAGTTGGGCTCGTTTGATTCTCTACCTATCTACAGATCTGCCAAGATTAAACCGTTTGGACAGATATCATTCTCTATATTCTAAAACAGGAAATTGAAACCTAGGGAGACCAAGATTAGACTATTTGGACCTCCCTTTAAAAACTTTTCAAAACTGGAACAATTCATCAAAATTGAATACAGCAGTGACATTTGGACTAGCACCCTTCATGGCATCTCGTGGAAATATGGAACACTATAGCCTGCAAAGTATGACATATTTGGCATGTAAAAATGTCAATCATGAAAAATGAACACCTGTTGCAACAGGAGGCTAACACACGTGATTATGTAAACTTGTAAAACACCCTGCCAAGACCATCATGACATCTATGAACTAGCTGCATGACTCAACAAGGCTCCACACACACCATCAACTTGTCCTCTAACACAATTGTATCTCAGCTTCAAATGATGCCTTATTTCCTCATGACACCTCTTCCATAGACTTTCTGAGACTATGAAAACATTTTACATCAGCATGAAAACCCTCAATAAGTATACAATAGACCCAAGCTGATACATAAGGACTCATGAGTACATAACTTCAATAAGTGACATCAATGGAAACACAAACATGCAAATAAAATCCCCCTTTGCCAATGCTGTCAAACTATATATTCTAAAAATAAATACTACATTTACATATATCAATCTGAAGCTAAGAACATAAATAACTTACTATATCCCCCCTTTGACATCGATGGTAAGGGGTTTTACATGGAAATCTAAAATACATAGAAACAATGTAATACATGGCCAATGATGAAGTAGTCTCTCTGAGGAGCTGCAACAATTACTCCCCTTGGTTTGTTGAACATTCACCTAGAAGTATATTTGTGTTAAGTTATGGTATGTTCTATGCTTATAACAGTTTACTTCTTTTTCTTATTATATTCCACAGATTAGCAATCACATATACATAAAGTAAAGTGTAGATAGAACATTAAACGATCGACATAAAACAAGCCAAGACAAGAGACACAAGATGTGGCGGCTAGCCAGGGAAAAACCCCACAATGTGTGGGGAAACCCTTTGATCAAATATTATTTTATCTTTAGTAATTCAGCAGAGAGAAATAGTACAATAAATTTGATTCCTATTAGCAGTAGCAAACCCTACATCAGCAGCATCAGCATTAGCGGCTTCATTATCAAACTAGGGCAGACGATATCTCACAAACCGACCGTCGGATTGACTTTATTCCAACACCAAAATCTTCGGCTTCTAGAGGAGGTTCAGATGAACCTACAATGCCGCTCAGATGAGGAGATATTCTAGGTCTCGTAGGTCAATCTTTACTTCTGCAATTGCAGCTTCAGTTTCAACAGTTTCCAGCTTGAAACTAGGGCAGTCGATATCTTGCAAACCATTCATCGGATTGACTTCATTCCACCACCAAAAGTTGTGGCTTTCAGAGGAGGTTCAGATGAACCTATAGAGTAGTTCCAAAGAGGAGATATTCTAGGCCACGCAAGTCAATATTTACTTCTACAGTTGCAGCTTCAGTTTCAGCAGTTTCCGACTTCAAACTAGGGCAGTCGATATCTTGCAAACCGTTCGTCCAATTGACTTCATTCCACCACCAAAAGTTGCAGCTTTCAGAGGAGGTTCATATGAACCTACAACATAGTTCCAAGAAGAGATCTTCTAGTCCACGAAAGTCAATCTTTACTTCTACAGTTGCAGCTTCAAATTCAATAGCTTCCGGCTTCACATGTGAGAGAGAGAGACCCATTTCAGCGCAGTAGAGAAGAGACTCATTTCTGCGCAATAGAGAGAGAGAGATGTGATGAGATGATCCAGATGAGGAAAAGTCCTCTTGTATTTATACACAACGTTGGTGGGTGAATAGATGCGATTGTTGGGCTTCTGAGCCTACATGATTTGTAGGTCGGCTTGATAATAATTCCATAATCAAAATAAATTCATATCTCCACGAACACTTATCGGAATTGGATGATCTTTATATCAATCCTACACCTCTCGACGAGAGGAATCTAATAAAAGTATTATCAACCATGAATATGATGACCCACATGAAATTTTTCCCTAGCTGCCAATTTTAACACTCCCTCTCAACCAGGGAGAACTTCATCTTCAATTTGTCTATCGGTCATTACTATTCCTCCATCAAATGCACTACCCTGTACACCCTGACCCTTGCCCTACTCTGCTCTATTCTACATATTCTGCTTTGTCTTGTTCTGCACTGTACTGATCGGTACTATTTTTCTTTGTTCTGCTATGCTCTATTCTGCATGTTCTGCTTTGTCTTGTTCTACCCTGTACTGATCGGTACTGTATTGCTCTGTTCTGCTCTACTCTTGCACTGTTCTGTTTTGCTATGCTTTTGTCCGAATTATGAAGAAGAAGAAATGATCGAGGATGTATCATACTAACTCAAAAGTTAGTCTTAGAGTATGTACCACTGGTCCTAGACCAGTTTCAACCAACCCAAAGTCATTGTCATAGTGAGTACAACTCCACTAGTCCTAGACCAGTATCATCCTCCACTGACTCAAAGTCAGTCCCAGAGTGTGTACCACTAGTCCCAGACTAGCCTTAGCCGACCCGAAGTCAGCTTCATAGTAAGTACCACTCCTACCACTGGTCCTAGACTAGTATCGCAGTCTCAGAGAGTGTACCACTGGTCCCAGACTAGTATCGCAGTCTCAGAGAGTGTACCACTGGTCCCAAACCAGTCTCAACCAACCCGAAGTCAGCGTCATAGTATGTACCACTCTCACTGGTCCCAGACCAGTACTGCACTGACACAAAGTCAGTCTCGGAGTATGTACCACTGGTCCCAGACCAGTCTCAACCGACCCGAAGTCAGCGTTACAGTATGGTACAACTCCTACCAATGGTCCCAGACCAGTATGGTAGTCTCATAGAGTGTACCACTGGTCCTAGAGCAGTCTCAACCGACCCAAAGTCAGCGTCATAGTATGTACCACTCTCACTGGTCCTAGACCAGTACTGCATTGACACGAAGTCATTCTCAGAGTATGTACCACTGGTTCCAGACCAGTCTCAAGCGACCCAAAGTTAGTGTCACAATATGGTAAAACTCCTACCACTGGTCCCAGACCAGTATCATTGATCCCAGATAAATGGAGGTGATCCTACCGTAGGGAGTACAGTAGATACAACAATGCGTCCATCAGTACTACTATGGTCGCTAACTTCATTTCCCTGCTCATTGATCAGATGAGAGGTACTTCCTATGAGTCCCAGACTGCATGGGTAGGATGCCTCGACAGGAGAACTAATCAATCCTGTCCTCACAGGAGAACACATCAATCTTGCTACAATCACCATGGAGAACAAATCAATCCTGCTACAATCGCCATGGAGAACACATCAATCCAGGCCGCCATGGAGAAAACATCAATCCAGGCCTCACAGGAGAACATGCCAATCCTGCTACAATCGCCATGGAGAACACATCAATCCAAGCCTCACAGGACAACACATCAATCCTGCTACACAGGAGAGCAAATCATCCTATTCCACAATAGAGTGAATCATCTTGTCCCACAAGAGAGCAAGTCATCTTGTTCCAGTGCACAGCACCAGGGGAGGGTGAGTCACCCTGTGGTCATATGTTGCTCCAGTAAGAACCACAAGCCCTCAAATCTCCCAAAGCTCAATGTATGCAACATGCAGGACCCTTGTACAAGGGTTTCTTGACGACTCCAAGTCGTTTGCGAAAATCTCAGATTAGATCTTTCCTCAGGGCTTTGACATGGTGTATCAACCTATACATCATCTTAATGCAATGGAGCCTCCTTGCTCATCATCTTACCATATCCCAGACGATGTCTATCTATTGGAGCAATTGAAAAATACGGGATTCCTCAATAATCGAATCCAATCTCTGTTTGTTACAGAGAATCACAATGGTATCCAATGTAAATCCAAACAGCTCACTGAAGAGATTTTTGCAACCAGACTGCCTCACACGAGGTCATGCTAGAAACAATATATTCTGCTTCGGCGGTGGTCAAAGCCACCGACTTCTGCTTCCGCTCATCCAGGATATCGAAGCAGATCCCAAGGTGAAACAGCACCCAAAAGTGCTCTGACAGTCCACCACACTGCCTGCCCAATCAGTATATCCAAGTAGTCTCACATCTCCGGTAGTGTATCTTAACCCATTGTACCACGAAGATATCTCAGATGTTTCTTGGCATCAACCCATTGAGGCTAAACCAAATGTGAGCTCACAATGCTAACTGCAAAACATATGTTCGGATGGAGGTTCACTAAGAACATCAATGCGAATGAGTTTATGAAACTCAGAGGCATTTCCAAATTATGGTCCGACATCAATACCATATAACTTCTAAAAGTTAAGATCCTTGAGGTAGTCACAGGCTTACAGTCCATCATACCAAATCTTTCCAATATCTTTACCACATATTTTCCCTGAGATTGGAAAATTTCCCTTGGCTTCTGTCACACTTCAAGTCCTTGGTCCTTCATTTCAAATCCAGAAGCGCACTCCCTCTTACATTTTTGAATGAGAGGGTCTGCACTTGTTAGAAAGAGGCCATCCACATACAACACCATTATGAGAGGCTTGTCATCTTCAACCTTAAAGTAATGGTTAGGATCGGCTTCACTCCTAGTGAATCCTAGCTTCATCAAGTAGCTATCAATCCTCTCATACCATGCTCGGGGTGCTTGCTTCAGCCCATAGAGAGCCTTCTTCAACCTGCATACATGAGATTTTCAATCATAAATCTCAAATCCTTCAGGTTGCTCCACATAGACCTCTTCTTTAATAGAACCATGCAAGAACATGATCTTGACATCCATCTGATGTAGGTTCCATCCTTGTGAAGCCACAAGGGTTATGATCAAGCAGATGTTCGTATATCTGGCAATAGGTGCAAATATCATAGTCTATACCTTCCTTCTGGGATAAACCACAAGCAAAAAAATGAACCTTATACTTTTCCATACTTCCATTTGTTGCATGCTTTATCTTGTAAAGCCATTTTGAAGTAACAATTGCCTTGTCCAGGGTCTGGGAACTACTTCCCAAACATCATTCTCCATAATAGACTCATATTCTATGGTCATAGCACCCTTCCATAGTTAATGTTTGATGACATCTGAGAATGATGAAGGCTCATTTTATATGATCGTGCTCATGATGTTCAGGTATCCCTGATACCTGTTAAGTTTCTTACTTTGACGGAAGGTTCCTCAAGGTGCAGCATGTCCTTCAGCATCATCAAGTATCCCCTTAAGCCATTAAGGCCTCTTCCTAGAAGAGGAAGGCTCATGTGGATTAGAATCAATTAGATCCATGGGTTCTTCTACATCAGGCATTGAATCATCATCCTTTTCTTTCGGTTCCCTGGTGTGGGCTTCTTGATAGCTCCTGAAAGTCAGAAGATTGTTCACCTTGCGGTGAACTTTTCTTGAGGAGTCTTGGAACCCAATGCTTGATGAGGGCATCGATTTTGTACATATACGGCGGTGATTGTAGTTTCAGCCCATAGAAACTTCGGAAGTCTTTGATCATGTAGCATGACCCGGACAACTTCCACAATCATGCGGTTCTTCCTTCCTACCACACCATTCTGCTCAGGAGTATGTGGTGTAGCAGTCTCCCTCTTAATGGCAGCCTCAGATATGCCTGAGTGAAATAACTGTAATATATCAGAGGTCTTGCTTTGGCTTGAGGGGAATAGTCCCCTTTTGAGCTTTCGTTCGGCACATCCTGGACATATACCTTCTTTCTCTACTTGGAATTTGGGCATCCTTGTTACCATCTGTCTTACATCGGGTAGAGCTTTCTAATGAAGGTGGGCAAACCTCCGACGCCAAAGTTCGGACTGAAGAGTTGTGTCACAAGATGTGACACCTAGTGAACTTCCATCAACCTGATATAACACTAAACCCAAGAGTAAAGGCATCTTTAACATTATTTTTCCATATACATACCTTGCCATTGCTGAAGGTTACCTTACAGCCTTTGTCTTCTGTTGCAGAGATGGATACCATGTTCTTTTTGAGGTCATGTGCATTTAATACATCCTAGAATTTCTAGCCTTCTTGAATGCTTGTCCTCTTCCTTGATTCCCAGCTCTCCTATTACCTTTGTTGTTGAATTTTTCATTCCTTTGATTGCCATCAGAGGTATTTCTAGTTGCACCACTGCATACTGTACCATGCTACTCTAATCATGATTATCATCATGCTACCCATGTCTATGATTTTATCCATCATAATGTTGCTCAAACTAATGTGCATCATCATCATGTTGTCCTATATGTCCATGATCTCATGTTTCCCTTTATTTCCATGATCTCATTCATCATGATGCTCATGATCTCATACATAGTGACTTGCTTTATCGCAAATGTAACATCATCATTTTCTTCTAGCCTTAGGTCCAGCCTTTCCTTTTGATTTAGTCCTGGAATTATTTCTTTTCTTTGCATGAGAAGAAAAAGCAGCAAGAGGACCTTTAGGCATGGGAATTTCTTGCACTTCTTCCCTTGTTTCTTCTTGAATGCATCTAGCCATTAATTCCTCGAAACCAGGAATTACATTATAGTTTAGAAGAGTAGTCCTGAACACATACCATTCAAATGGTAATCCTCCAAGAGTTGTGAGTGCCATTTCTCTGTCAGTAATAGTTTTTCCAATAGATAGGAGATCATTCTTGATCTCGGTGATTCTTAAGAAGTATGCTTACATACTTTCATCTTTACCCTTCTTGATTTCCCTCAACTTATTTCTAAGAAACAAAACTTGGTTTGCATCATTAACTTTAAATAAACTCACCAGTCTATCGTAGACTTCCTTGGAGGTGTCCAGTTCATAGATGTAGGCCACCAAGTGCTTCTCGATAGAGTCCCGTATGATCTTCTATTGTTTTGAATTCTCCATTTTTCCATTTGTTCCAAGCAGCAACAGATGCATTTGATGGAGCCTAAACAATATTGCCTCTTACATACTCTTGGATCTTCTAGTGTTAGATTCATAGATATCTTCCATGCGTGATAGTCATCTTTCTCACGGAGCTTGTCTTTGGCAGGAAAGAGTGTTGAGGACCCCGTAGTTCTTTTAGGATATCCTTGTCAATCTTCTCTTCGATGATTGCTCTTGCTCTTACTCGGGCTTTGTCTTCACCTTAGCTCTGATACCATGTTAAGTTATGGTATGTTCTATGCTTATAACAGTTTACTTCTTTTTCCTATTATATTCCACAAATTAGCAATCACATATACATAAAGTAAAGTGTTGATAGAACATTAAACGATCGACATAAAACAAGCCAAGACAAGAGACACAAGATGTGGCGGCTAGCCAGGGACAAACCCCACAATGTGTGGGGAAACCCTTTGATCAAATATTCTTTTATCTTCAATAATTCAGCAAAGAGAACTAGTACAATAAATCTGATTCATATCAGCAGTAGCAACCCTAGATCAGCAACATCAGCATTAGCAACTTCATTATCAAACTATGGCAGATGATATCTCACAAACCAACCGTTAGACTGACTTTATTCCACCACCAAAAGTTTTGGCTTCTAGATGAGGTTCAGATGAACCTAAAACATAGTTCAAATGAGGAGATATTCTAGGCCGCTCAGGTCAATCTTTACTTCTGCAGTTGCAGCTTCAGTTTTAGCAGTTTTCGGCTTCAAACTAGGGCAGTCGATATCTTGCAAACCGTTCGTCAGATTGACTTCATTCCACCACCAAAATTTTTGGCTTTTATAGTAGGTTTAGATGATACTATAGCATAGTTCCAAAGAGGATATCTTCTAGGCCACACAAGCCAATCTTTACCTCTGCAGTTGCAGCTTCAGTTTCAGCAGTTTCCAGCTTCAAACTAGGGGAGTCGATATCTTGCAAACTGTTCGTCTGATTGACTTCATTCCAGCACCAAAAGTTGTGGCTTTCAGAGGAGGTTTAGATGAACCTACAGTGTAGTTCCAAAGAGGAGATATTCTAGGCCACACAAGTCAATCTTTACTTCTGCAGTTGCAGCTTCAAATTCAACAACTTTTGGCTTCACATGTGAGAGAGAGAGACCCATTTCAGCGTAGTAGAGAAGAGACTCATTTCTGCATAGTAGAGAGAGAGAGATGTGATGAGATGAGTGAGTCCAAATGGGTAAAAGTCCTCTTATATTTATACACAACGTTGGTGGGTGAATAGATGCGACTGTTGGGCTTCTGAGCCTACATGAGTTGTAGGTCAGCTTGATAATAATTCCATAATCAAAATAAATTCATATCTCCATGAATACTTATCGGAATTGGATGATATTTATACCAATCCTACACCTCTCGGCGAGAGGAATCTAATAAAAATATTATCAGCCATGAATAATATTACCCACATGAATTTTTTCCTTGGTTTCAAATTTTAACAATTTGAGACCACACCATCTTGAAGAATAAATGTACATGGAGAAGAAATCCATGTTTAGATGAAGCAAGAAGAAGAAACAATATAGTTCATAATGCTTTGAAAAGCATGCAAACAACCAATCATCATCGATTCTCCAAATTTTGTAGCTTAAAGTGCTCTTGGTGGTAGCCACACGACAATAACTAACTCCATGAAAAATTCATCAATGCCTTCAAAAAGGCACAATACCCATCTTCTCTCTATGATATTAAAATTTCTCCCTTGGAAATGGCTTGGTGAACATATCTATAATTTATTCATTTGAAGCAATATATTCCAACTTCACAAATTTATTGACCACTTTTTCTCTTAGAAAATGACATTTGATTTGTATGTTCTTGTTATTGGAATGAAGAACTAGATTTTTGAAGATTCTTATTTGGCTTATGTTGTCTACCATGATGAGAAGAGGCTCTTCATACTCAACATGCATGTCTTCAAGAGTTTTCTTCATCCATAATATGTGTTTACAACAAGTGGTTATTGGTATATATTCAACTTCAATAGTGGACAAAGACATAGAACATTGTTTCTTGCATGCCAAACAGACCAAACAATTTCCCAAAAAGTGAGTTTCTCTAGAAGTACTTTTCCTGTCATCATTACTACCATCCCAATAAACATCAATAAAAGTAATCAAATTGAAATATTTACCTTTGGGATACCATAATCCATAGTCAAGAGTGCCTTGAAGGTACTTGAATATCCTCTTTACAACATTAAGATGAGTCTCCTTCGGATTATCTAGAAATCTTGAGACCAATCTGACAACTTTCATAATATGAGGTGTAGAAGCATTTAGATACAAGAAGATGAAAATCATGGAATGATACATGGACTGATTTACCTCTAGTGATGCATCATCTTTACTCGTTTTGAAACTGGTTACCATAAGAGGGCACACTGGTTTGCAATCTTCCATGCCAAATTGTTTTAATTTCTCTCTAAGATACTTTGATTGAGAAATGAAAATGCCTTTATCATCTTGAATAACTTGCAATCCAATGAAGAAAGTAAGTTCACCCAACATTGACATCTCAAATTATTTTTTCATTTCATGTGTAAACTTTTGGCCCATCACCTCCAAATTTCTACCAAAGATAATATCATTTAGATACACAAAAATTATTAGAAAATGATTACCTTCAAATTTTATATAAATTTTTATCTATGGATCCCTTTTTGAAGCCTTCTTGTTGTAGATGTTTGTATAGCTTTGCATACAATTCTCTTGGAGCTTGTTTCAAGCCAAAAGGAGCCTTTTTCAACTTACACACTAGATTCTCATCATCTCCCAATAAAAAAGCTTCACTCTACTCTATATAAACTTCCTCTTATAGATGACCATTCAAGAAAATTTATTTTACATCCATTTGATAAACTTAATTTGTTTGTAGCATGAAAGGGACAAAAAAAAAATATCATAGAATCTAATATATGTACAAGTGCAAAAGTTTCATCAAAATCAATACCTTCTACCTGAGTATACCCCTTTCACATGAGTCTTTCTTTGATCCTTACCACCTTGACTTCTTCATCTAGCTTGTTCTTGAACACCCACTTGGTTCCGATGATGTTTTTATCCTTTCACCTTGGAAATGCTCCCATGAATTTTTCTTCTCAATATAATATTCTTAATTCATTGATTTGACCCAAATTTTATCTTCTCTAACCTCATTGAAGTTTTTGGGATCTATTTGAGACAATAGTGGAAAATGTGGTTGATTGAAGCTATCCAACAAATTCCTCCTTGTTTGCACTCTAATCTATTTTCTTCTAAGAATTTGACTTTCCAATAGCCTCTTTAGGACGTGACTTGATTGACCCTTCTCTACTATGGAGGTATTTCTCTCTTATTCCTCTTCTTCTTCCTTGTCAGAAATTTCTTGGTCCTCATATTCTCTGAAACCATGTTCAACTACAACATCTTTGGAATCAATAGATTTAGGAAAATATTCATTAAAAACATTATCAATACCTTCAATTTTCTTTCTGGTTTTCTTTTTGTAGAATTTGTATCCCTTACTCTTGAAGGAATAGCCGAGTAATATGCCCTCATCAACTTTTGGTTCAAATTTTCCAAACATGTCCTCGGTCCTCTTGATGTAGCATTTACTCCCAAATATTTTGAAGTGGTCAACTTTTGTTGGTCTTCCTTTCAACAAATCATATGGAGTGTTGTCATTATTATGCCTAAGAAGGAATCTATTAGCTAATTTTATTATTGTTTGAGCAACTTCTCCCCAAAATGTCTCTAACACACCAAATTCACCTAACATAGGTCGTGTCATTTCTTGGACCAACCTATTTTTCTTCTCCACTGCACAATTTTGTTGTGGTGTTCTAGATATGGATTATTTCCTCTTTATCTCATTCCCATCACAAAAATCATAAAATTCCTTGGACGTGAACTCACCTCCTATATCATATCTAAGAAAATTTATCTTTAAATCAACTTCATTTTCCACAAGTTCCTTAATATTCTTAAATTTGTTGACAACTTCTAATTTTTCTTTCATGAGCATAATCCATGTGGCTCTAATGAATTCATCAAGAAACAATATGAAATATATCTCACATCTTGGACTTTTCTTCCTTATAGGACCACATACATCTGGATGCACTAGCTCCAATGGTTTTCTTGTAGTGAACTCCTTGGATTTGAAATGCAGTCTTGTTTGTTTCCCAAATTTGCATGACTTGCATATTGTGTTATTTGGTTTACCCAATCTTGGTAATCCTCAAACTGATTCAATCCTGCTAATATAGATTAGATTATAAAAATTAACATGACCTAATATTTTATTCCATAGCCAAGATTTTTCTATTTTTCCATGCAACAACTGTGTCTAGTGTCATAAAAAATATACATGTTGCTATCACTTCTAATGGCTTTTGCCACAAAATTTCCTGATTTTTCCTTTCTGATCTCACACTCATTAGATATGAAAGTCACCTCATGTCCATTATCACGCATATGACTCAACTTGATGAGAATGTGCTTCAATCCATCAACATAAAACACATTTTGAGATTTTGTATTCTTGTCCAATCTAATTGTTCCTTTACCTTTTATGGGAATTGCTGCATCATTTCCAAAATTGACAATGTATTTTTTGTACTCTTTTAGCTGTAAGAGTTTTCTCTTAACACTAGTCATCTACTTGGAGTAACCAATATCAATAAACCATTTTTGATGTTGATCATAAGCTATCTAAGAAAGCTCATAATTTTCAGCCTTTTTCTTCCATCTTTTCTCAACTTTTTGTTGATTAGATTTCTCTGGAGTGTGTTCCATGAAAGAGTTTGGAAAGCTAGATCTATACTCACTGGATTTGTGACCAAAGTTGTTGCATCTAAAACACTCAATCTGATTCCTTAGTGGCTGAAAGGAATTATTTCCGTTAGCATGAAAAATATTTGGTCCTTGAGCAACTCTTGATCTATTAACATTTCTTCTAGGAAACATATTCAACCTACAATTTATGGCTTTATCCCAAAAATATTACATGAAAAAAAAACCATAAAGTAGTGTAGGATACCTGATTTTTTGTTTCAATGATGGAGGAGTGAAGTTTGCGGATATTTCTTGCTTCACTTGTTGATATTCCACTGATTTGATTTCAACTTGATTCTTTTCCACATTCTTGCTAGTTTGTGCAATATTTTCTTGATTTGAGTTTCCTTTCAAAGAATCTACATAATTGTTAATTGGTTGATCTTTGACATTTTGTGGAGGATTGAACCCCAAACAAGTTTTATCCTTTGGTGACCTTTCTGTGTTGAGAATATTTTCAAAGGTTTAAGATCCCCTTAGGCATGGAAAAATTAAGACTATAATTTTATTTTATTATAATGTCCCCTTTCCTATAGGAGGAATCTCATTGGTGATAGACTGGATCTATTTCAATACTGGCCCTAATCGGAAATCTCTATTATAATAGAAAATAGAATTAGCCATGGCGTAAGATAATGTTTGTAAACAGACTCTAATTATGCCCAGATTCAATAGAAAAATCACACAAATTCTTCAATTAATATGACAGTGCCCCCTACAAGTGGCATCAGCTGAGTCGTATAGGAGAAATGGATATCAAAAATTTTAACAATGGGCACAAACAGAAATCACTGATATTGGGAGGCTGTGATATGGAGTGCATGTGATATGTTATTGAAATCCTGCTAAATATTGTATTGGGTCTAGATATTAGTGGTGAGTGGATTATCGGAAGTTGGAAGTCAGAGGGGTATGATTATCGAAGATCAGAAATCAGAGGTTGGAAGGTCCGGTTATTAGGAAATCGATGGAGTTCCATATCAGTTATGAACGAGATATGAATATCGCTTATCGGAGATCAAATTTTTTAATTCTTTCTGACTTGAAAATATCTGATCACCGATACTCGAGAGTGGAAGTAATGATGTGTCAGTTGGGTCCTTCTCAATACTCATACTTTATAACATATAAATGAACTTCAACCACTTGGTATGAAGTTCGTGACTTTTGGATATCAGGAATTCTTAGGAAATCCTTCAATATCAAAAATCTAAAAAATCTAGTAGATGATATATATATAACTCTTGTTAATAAATATCTCCACTACTTTACGATAAAGGGTTATGGCCTATAACCACTTTACAATAGATCTTGGTCTCGGGGGCTATTTTAATGACTAATAAAATTGATTAAAAATTAAAATAAAACAAATATTTACAAATAAAATTTTAATATTTACAAATGAATAAGTTTATAAAATAAAAGTAATATACATTTTATACATTTAGTAGGCAAAGGTAGTGAATCTGTCAAATCTCAGTTTAGGCACAATTTTCAAAACCAAACAACCAAATGAGATCAAACAAGTTTTGAGATGAAGAAAAAATAGATCAAACTCATTGAAGTAATCTGCTGATGGTGTTGGACCTGCCAACATGTTATAGACATTTTTGTGCCTTACAGCATGAAGAATGAAATGTCAATAATCTAAGGGATCCAAAGTCCCTAAACATGTTGTTCCTACCCCTAGAGGAACAAGGTCAGCAAACCACAGCACTGAATAACAGTTCTCCACCTGAAAACACTAAAAAACAAGCCAATTATGGATCATGTCAACTGCTACACTGGCTACCTGCACTGAATGTCAACTGCTACACTGGCTACCTACGCTGAATGTCAACTCCAACACTAGCTACCTGCGCTGAACGAGTTTGGACATGTGGCAGACTCATTTCTCAAGGTGTTAGAACCCAGGAAGCTTCCAAAGTGACACTTGGATCAGAGAATTCGACTGGTGATGAGTAAGAGGGTCTAGATCTCCAAGTGGAAGCAAGAACCTCCAAGTGGACTCAAGAACTGAAGAATAACTGAAGTGGGAGAGGACACTAGTCAGCTTCATGCCAGCTACAAGCTGACTCATCCTTTCTCCAAAACTCCTATATATAGAGCTCTCTCATGAGGTCTAGAGGGGCTGGAATCTGGTGAATGTAAGGAAGTGTTGTTGGTTTGAGTATAGAACTATTGGGTGATTTGCTTGAAGGAGGTGAAGAGGAGATTTCTTTCTGCTGGGAGGTGATGCTGGATTGGGCCTTTTATGGTTGTATTACCTCCTGAACTTTACTTCTTCCATTAATAAAGCATTTGAGGTTCTTATATATGCATGTGTCTCAATGGCATATTGATACTTGTATATTTGATTTATTCTAATCCTTGAATCAATTATGAATGTATGCTTCTTGTAGTTTCCCCTTCTTGTTATTTTGCAAGATCTTGGTGTAGCTGGGCCAGTGAAAGAGCAAGGAGCTGGGAGCAAGTAGCAAGGAGAGAAGATTGGATCAATCATTAGCGGAAGACAACGGTTAGTGGATCTCTTTCTCCCCTCTCTTACATCTCATAAAGAAGTAATCTCGAATAGCTTTGCTTTGATTGTTGCTGAGGTACTATCACCCTTAGAGTGGGATAGGGTCATTCCGTATTGGATACTTTTCCCAACAACACAACATGTAAGGGGATCTCCCATGTAAGAAGTCCCAATTAGATCTTAGACTTTTTGGTGTAGGATTCCCAGCAGTGGGATGTACGGTAATGCCTTGACCGTGATTTCACACAGAGCCAAGTAATATGTCTCTGTTGGTAGCGAGGGTGTGATAGTTGTAGCAACCCAAGGAAGGTGCATGAGAGGTTCTAACACATGATGGTTGAGATGAGTGTGTTCCTTGGAAACCTGTGATAGCATGGAGTTAAAAAGGGATAATATGGGAAAATATGCATCACAACATGGAAGGCAAGTTAGCTAGCAATATAGAGTGATGGCTAAACCAACAACACATTTTAGAAAGATTCATACATAGATACACAGAAAGTTATACATGCATGTGTAAGAAAACATATACATAGATCATTTAGAGTAAACGAAATAGCATAGAATACAAAACAACATACTCATGAAACATGCTAGCTCTTGTTGTATTAATAAGCGTAATTTCCAGTCATACAATACATCCATGTCAAACCATTAGTTCCGACAGCGGAACGTTACAACCACAACCACCTGCTCCCCCAAACAGATATACTAGCTCTACACAGTGGAGAAGCCAAGGCTTGTTACAATACTATCCAAGCTCTCTCTAAGATAGTCCTATCGGAAGCTTGCCTAACCAAAAGCCTTTACAATGAGTTATGAGGTTCTATTTATAGCAAAGGGTGGGGTGACCCTTGACATTCCCCTTTGTGACAGTTCATCTACCCTCATGACTCTTCATCTACTCTATGATTGTTACATCCAACTATGGACAGTTGAACTTGCACTTGACAAGACATTACATTATAATGCACAGGTTCCCATGTGAGACAATATGGCTTGAGCAACTCATGCAAGACATCATTGACACTCAGTCTGTTGTGGTGAGACCAACTCTTTGACATGTTTCTGATGGTGTGCATGCGCTGAATGGTAACATCTTTCCGAAGCAAACTCTTGCCCTTGTTGCATCCATGCCTCCTCCATCCAAATCATCTGCTAGCATGTGCATGGTATTCTTGGCAGCAGGTGAAATGGCAACACACTGATGCATAGTTGTCCATGCTAATCTTCCAGTGTGTGCTGGTGGTCATGTACATCAATTGTAAACTACATGTTTAGCTCCATTTGGACTTGCTTCTTGTCTTTTCCTTAGTGAGTGTGCCAAATGGGTTGGATCACATTCGTGCACACAATGACATGCATGCTTCTTAATTCCATTTCATACGATCCATAACACTACTCACCATTCCTGCTATGTGTCAGCTGCTTAGATGATCTATAACTTCTACGGGTGCAATTTCATCCATGAGTGCATGTTATGTCCGCTGTTGTACCTATTCCTACTACAACTCATTCTCTCATCTATGTAGCTCTTGTTATTCCTTGATTAGCTACTTCAACACATGAAACTCCTTCTCTGTTCTGTTCTCTGTCTTTGTGTGATCTTCATGTCGCATCGTCACCTCATAGCCTGAGTCTCCAAAATTTCTTTCATCGCCAGTGGATCTGCTCGAGCTGGCAACTTTGTTCCACCTCTTTGTTGTAAACATCCTTCCTCTTACATTCCTTGCCCGTAGGTGTGTTGCCTTCTACTCCTCTTGATGGTGCTTCTTGTTGTGATACTACTTCCATCTTATCTTGATGTCCTTGTCCATGAACAACCTGATGTCTTCATAGGTAGGCAAGCTCGTAGACACTTTCTTGGCTGCAACCCATGTTGTAATCTCAACGGTGTCCTTTGTCTTTGATCTCCTGAACACCATTGTAATTTTCCTGCTGAGAGACAGACGAACACCTGTGATGCCTGTATACATAGAAACACTCATTGCAAGAAATTTGTCACTCAAAAACTGAAACACACTTGAGAACTGAATTGCAACATACCTGTGTGACTGATCATGAAGGTTGTGCAATTTCTGTTGGGTGGTCAGGAGATTGTCTACCAAAGCTACACAAGGCACAGTATGGGTTCTTGGAAGGCTAACTGACTACTGGAACCACGCAATCCATAGTCCAGCCTTACCTGCTAAGCACTGAAACTACGCAATGCGTAACTTCAATCAACAATGACATGCAACCATCAAACTACATTGCACAATTTTTGGGGTCAACAAGACACTACCTCCAAGAATTGCATAATGCAATCCTAGAGGTTAGTGCTTGGCTAGGCTTGCGAAATTTATCGAGTGAAGGCAAAGCCTTCGCTTCCAGAAATTTGAAGTGCTAGCTGGGCAAGGCATGTTCTAGGCCAAGGCAGCCTTGTCTGGTAGACAAGCGATTGGAAACATGAGGAGTCTGAATGCATGGTGAGATGAATGGAAACAAGGGTGAATGATAGTTCATGCAAATAGAAAGTGCAGGATTCAGGAAATAGGAAGGCATGTAAGTGTGTGAAGCAAGTCGTCGCAACGACGACTGTTTGTAAAAAAATAGTTTCATGCAAGAGACAATAGTGAGATGTTAACGAAAACTAAAATGGTGCTAGTATAAGCTATTATGTATCTAAAAGATAGTAAGCACTCACTGAAATCAAGCAGACATCATTCATACGGAGCGAAACACAAAAAGCACCAGAAACACAATGCAAATTTTGAAAAGTGGGCTTACCCCAAAACAACTGAGCTGAATGTGCCGATGAATCCAAGATGCAATGTGGGATGTTAGAGCTGCAATATCAATGTTAGGAATGAGCTCTACAACATCCGGTTGATGAGTTTTGATAAAATTGAGGTTGCAACGAGAATGCCACAAATATAGGAAAAGCGACACTTGTTGGGAGGTTTCTAAAATGATCTTTGTACATAACCTCCAACTGCTAAAAATGTATCACTGAAACAAGGGATGCCTCTACATGCTACCTTGGGAGGAGTAGGCCATGCATCCAAATCCTTTTTTCTTAGTCTTGTAGGGAACCGATCAACTAAAATGCACATGCAATAGTCTGCTTAGCTTGAAGGAAAAAATGTGCATTTCTAGGAGGTAGTTTGGTTGGCTGCCGAGAGGGATTGCACAAATTCTAGGTAGGGAAATTGATTGCTGCCCAGAATTGCACAATTTTTGGGTAGAGCAGACCTATTAGGAGGAATTGTGCAATGTTCTGGGTGAAGCTTGGTAGGCATATTTGCGCAATTCTAGAGCCCACCAGGCTGCCAGACAGA
The DNA here is from genome assembly GCA_031772625.1 of Pinus tabuliformis. Taxonomy (NCBI): domain Eukaryota; kingdom Viridiplantae; phylum Streptophyta; class Pinopsida; order Pinales; family Pinaceae; genus Pinus; species Pinus tabuliformis. Next base: position 1,373,030,496 of record CM062820.1, read on the forward strand.
ATTGCATAATTTCTGGAGGGAAGGTTGGTTTCCTTCTAGAATTAAGAAATTTCTTGAGGGAGCTATGCAGCCTGCAGCTGGACCAAGTTCGTAAGAACAACCTGTGAAGGGAATGCAACAAGATCTAATGGATAGGCTATCATTCTGCAAAGAAAAACATTGAAGCTTGTGTACTTGATGAAGCAAGACATGCTGCTATGAATGGTTGGTATGGAGGCTCCAAAACGAAGCTCAAGAAAAATTTTGGATAGTGGTTGTAGCTGCTACAACACTTAGTGACACACTGGTAGAACTCCAACTCTCTGAATGGACCTTGTTCATGAAAAGAAAGTCTAACATGTCCGGAAGTATTGTTTAGTTCTTGATTCATCTTGGTTTCCATACTAGCTTTATTATAATATGTGGAATCTGCCAAGCTCTTGATCGATTGACACGCATTCTAGGTGAAGGTAACACATTTGTTTCAATTGGGGTTGAGGGGTATATTAATGGAAAAGTAGTATAGTCATCATAGTCTTAGTTTCATCTCTGGTGTTGCTCCACTGCCAGTAGGCCTAGACATAACCCTGGTGGAGTCCCATAGGAACACAAGCATGGATTTGCTACCAGTGAGCTTGGTGAGTATCCCCACAAAGTTACTTGCATCACCTCTCTATGCAGGAAGCATTTCTCTTATTTATCCTTATTCATTTTTCATTTTTTCGTTTTTCATAACTGTGCATAGCACTCATTAATTTCGGAGGCAGAAGAGGGATTCTGACTTATTGAGAGCAAAAGAGGTTGTTCCTACAGAGAAGTAGTTTATTATACCTCTCACATACCTGCTAAGGTTTTCCCCCTCACCTTACTCTACTTGACTGAGCTGAAAAGGGTTAACCCAAAAACAACCGACAAGAGTAGGTGACACTAGTTAGTGCTCAAGTGTTCTACTTTCACCAAGGTTCACTTCGAAGAGTGCATATTTTCCATCGACATATCATGGACTAAATGTAACAAGCTCTTCATACAGAGGTAGGATGGCAGATAATCAAGTAGTGATAGTTGCACAAGGCCTCTTGTACATTACCCAACTTGTTTCAAGAGTCATGTAGGGTTTCATGTGAAACTAACCTGTGAATGAAAACAAGGAAACAAACAAAAAAGAAAGTAGAAGCAAAAGTAAATGCAAAAACAAAGTGAGTAATCAAACAAGAAAGCAGACAAACAAACATGCAAAGCAAGAAATAGAACAAGCATGCAAGCAATAAAACTAAAAGAAAATGCTACTCCTACTCCTAAGCTAATGGTGCATGGACTTGATCACATGAAGTGATACTTCCAATGTAGCCACCAGTGCATTGGTTGACCCATGTGGGTGAAGGCATGGCCCGCAGGCAACACAGTCATGCAGACCAATAACTGTGAAAGATACAACAATGAAGATAGACACATTCCGAGCTTACAAGCATCCATAGAACAAAAATGAGTGAAAGTGCATGATATGTAGTCTGTGGACATACCATGATCTTCTGTGACACTACGCGTAGATGTTAAACATACACACACTATTTATTGTAATAAGCAAGCATACGTTAGGAAGGTAGACCACCTACATTGGGCAAGTGTGCTTGCTGAGTAAGATTCCTCCAATTCATGAGAAATGAGATCTTGTGCTTCGAATGGAGGAAGTGAAATATGAGTGTTAGATTGAACTTCAATGCATATAGATGAGGGATGAGGGTCCTTGCATGTTTCAAGAATTTCCTTATCAGTAGTGAAACCAACCTCAGGATAGCGAGTTCCTGACATAACCATCAACTATCGCTGCAGTGCCTCGACAATATAGGGGGTTTTGTCTTTGTTGACAGATGGGTAATCATAGACCAGTGCCTTAGATAGATTAACAAAGAGTGAATCAACATCGTGATCAGATGATGGGGTGAATAGATCATGACAAGTAAGATCAGATAATGCAGGATGTTGGTCGACATCCTCATGATTCGGTGAATCACATAGAGGGGTACATGAGAAGAAAGAATGTTCATCCTCCACATTTCCAGAAAGGATAGATGAAAAATAAAGTGGATGTTCAAATAATTATTGGTCCTCTTTGGTGTCAGATCATGAACTCATATCCCGTGTGTCTTGTGAATGATCAACAATGGGTGCTTCTATGGATGGAGATACACATGAAAAATCATGGATGGCAGGATCACCAAGGAGGTCAAATAAAACAGAGGAGGTACAGATATACAGGGATGGTCCTCTACTACTGGTGGATGTTCAAGCTCCCACTCATGCTCTTCATGAATGTTAGTGCATGTTGGTTGTGCAACAACAACTCCATCGACAGATCATTCCTCGTTCAAAATAGGTGTAGAGTTCGGAATGGAAGAACACAATACAGTTTCATCCAGACGATTATCCTAGTTCGAAGATAGAGGTTGAGGTACAAAATACATGTGATGAGGTATGGCACTCACAACCAAGTCTGCGCAAACATTGAAAGGAGCAATGTTAGGAGGATGTGATGGTTGAACAAATGTGTGTGTATGCTCTCCCACATCACTCTACAATGGTGGAGCTCTTTGATGAGGGGATGGTGATAGTCACTTGTGACAGTGATCGCGTCCATCTACGATTGCACAGTTCCATCACTAAAGTATGTTGAGCGGGGTTTAAGCTTGAACTTCTTCTTGGGATGGACAGATTGAAGAACACAATATTTGAATATTTCCATGAGATACTGAAATTTCGCTTGACTTGTTGGGGCTTCAAACATGAATAGATGGAAGTGCTTCAAAACTCCATAAGTGATTTGTGTAGGGCCTTTCGTTGTTTTAACAATTTTTTTATCAAACACTTTAGGATCGAAATGGTGGAAAATAGATCCAATCAGATCGTTGAACTACTTGAATAGGCGCATGGAGTTATGAGGTAGTGTGCCACAACATTGTGATGGGTGGTAACGGAGTGTGTGTACGAGAAACGAACATACCTCTATTTGATTAAAATCTTCCATGCCCTTCATGAGTGCATGGAAGTCATCTAAGTCCTCAATCTAGGCCACTTCGTCTTCACCATCATATGTGAGTTGTGACAAGTGATCCTAGAACTCCCTCTCGACGTGAAAGATATGTTTTTTGGATAGACATTTCGAAGGGAAAAATATAACAAACTCTATGATAGATATGTGAATATTCAAAACAAATGATGAGGGCTCAACTTGTCATCTATCCCTCCTTCTAGTGCCAAAATTTTGGCGGTATTAGACCCGCCAACATGCAAGGGGATATCGCTTGTAAGAAGTCCCAATTAGACCACAAACCATTTGGTGTAGGAATCCCATCAGTGGGTCATACGGTAATGCCTTAACTACGATTTCACACAAAGACAAGTAAGATGTATCTGTTGGTAGCAAGGGTGTGATAGCTACAACAAGTGAAGGAAGGTGCATGAGAGGTTCTAACACATGGGAGTTGAAATGAGTGTTCCCCTTAGAAACCTATGATAACACGGAGTTAAGAAGGGAACACACGAGCAAAGATGCATCACAACATGGAAGGCAAGCTAGCTAGCAATACAAAGTGATGGTTAAACCAACAACACATTTTAGAAAGATTCATACATACATATACAGATAGTTATACATGGATGCGTAAGTGAACAAATACATACATCATTTAGATTAAACTAGATAGCATAGAATACAATACAACATATGCGTGAAACATGTCGGCTCTTGTTATATTAAGAAGTGTAAGTTCTAGTCATACAATACATCCATGTCCAACCACTAGTTCCAACAACAAAATGTTATAGCCACAATCCCCTGCTCCTCCAAAGAGATATACTATATCTGCACAATGGAGAAGCTAAGGTTCATTACAATACTGTCCAAGCTCTCTCTAACATAGTCATATCGAAAGCTTGGCTGACCAAAATCCTTTACAATGAGTTATGAGGTTCTATTTATGGCAAAGGGTGGGGTGACCCTTCGCATTACCCTTTGTGATAGTTTGTGTACCCTCATGACTCTTCATCTAATCTATGACTGTTACATCCACCTATCGACACTTGAACTTGCACTTGATAAAACATTACATTACAATACACATGTGCCCATGTGAGACAATATGGCTTGAGCATGTCATGCAAGAAATCACTAGCACATGGTCTGTTGTGGTGGGACAAACTATTTGACATGCTTGGGATGGTGTGCATGCACTCAATTGTGACATCTTGTTGAAGCGAACTCTTGCCTCTGTTTCATCTAGGTTCATTGCTATGGCTCCTCCATCCAACTAGTTTGCTAGCATGCGCATGGTCTTCTTGGGTGCGGACGAACCGAAAACACACTATTGGCTTGAGGGGGCCTGACCCAGGTTCAGATTTATTTAACCAAGCAAATTCCTATGCTACTATCCCTTACGACAATAGCCCACGGAGCACGCACTGAGGTGTCACCTGAACCAATATGGGGGAATGTAGGAACTAATTTTTTGCACCGTTAAGATGTTTGAGGGGTCGGCTTAGTCCAACTATGAATACCTTCGTGCAAGTCACTTCGCACACTTTGCTGACCCTCAAGGCCTGCCTGATCTGTTATAATTGCCTTTGCACAACCCTAACCACCGGCCAAAGTCCTTTCATGCTGCTAAAACAATGATCTACACTATTTCCCCAAGTTACACTGCGGCTCTTACTTATTTTCTTATAACTGTTAGTTAACTTTGCGTAAATAGATACTTATCTTATATTTGCTTGTTCAAAATATTCATATAAGTATGTGCAACAAATAAATAGTAAACTCCTAATTCATACCCAATATAATTCAATGCATAAAATAGGAAAAAGACACACACAATGATAGGAAACTTCTCTTTATTATTTTCTCCAACAGTTACAGATTCAACAAACCCTGCACACTCAGCAGCAAGGGTTCGTGCACTTAGCTACGGAATACCAAGCCTCTGGGCACTCAGATGTAGAGCCTTCTACTACTCTACTACCCAAAGACTCAACTTTACACTTGAACTTAGAGTCAATGCTTCATCCTCTTTTAGATTATTCCATTTCTTTGATCTCTTTACAATTAGAGCCTCACTCTATTTATACAAACCCATGGTTTGCGGACCATGGGTAGAACTCTCAAGCTGACATTATATTAAAAAAGTAACTGTGGACAACCCTATGACTCAATTACAACTTCGTGCTTTGTGCCCACAAATTGTGAAGTATTTACATCGGAGTTGGTCATAACTTGGGCTTTAAGCCCCAAAATTTTCCTTGGGGGATCTCACACCAAAATAGGCCCCCAACGCAAAAATCATGCCTTGCCCTAAATTCACTCTATCAGTGTGGAGAACTTCATGCGAAGACCTCACAACTCTGTCCAAACTGCTGCAAGCTCGACAGTGCACTTAGGGGCTACATGTTATATCTCTTGGATGTGTCGTTAAGAGACCGCGGTATCTGAACTGCTTCCCTGTATCTACTCCTATGTCGCCTACATCTGGGCGAGCTTGCCTTCAATTTTTACTATGATGATGAAGGCCTCGTTGATCCATGGTTAGACGTGTGCCTTCAGAACCGCTTCTTTGTGTCACACTACGTCTACTTGCTCCTTAAGAACTTTTTCCTGTTGTATTCACGCAAGCCTCTGTGTAAGTGCCACCATCTGCCTGGCCCTTTTATATCATCATATATTTTCTTCAGCTCACGTGCCTTTGTTTTTAAGCATTGTATGTTCAGATCCTCCTACAAAGTGGTCAGGACCTTGAATGACTCTTCCAACATTTTGGTGTAGTCCTTCACTACACTGTTGATCTCCTCCATCCCCGATGTATTGGCACTGGCGCGTTGTTCCCTTACCTCTAGAGGAGTTGAAGCTCGCTCCTTCAACCACATCTCTGCTATCTAAAGGTTCAGCTCCAGCTGAACCTTAGCCATCTCTTCTAGCGCCTCGCGCAACCCTACTGCTAACCTCTAGATGCACACCTCTACTGCAATGGCCGACTCTGAGACCATATAGTAGGCCTCTTCAACCACTTACATCATCCGACGGTTCAGCACGAGTACCTCGTCACGTTGCAGGCTCAGCTGCTCTATGTTCATTCTTTGTTCGCTTAACACCTATATCGTGCAGCCCTCCCTGGCTCGCAGTACTGCAATCACTTCGTCCTGCAGGACATAGAGTGTCTCCTGAGGGAGCACAACCATGTTGATCCATACACCCTTCAATGCACTAACCGTAGGCTTGTCATCATCATTCTCTATAACGAGTGCCCCCTCTAGTAGCACGATGGTGTTGTTCATGTGGGTGCTTAGGATGTCCTCATTCGTGGTCGTTCCTACTGCAAGGTTGGTCGAGAGAGTACCAGCATGAGGAGTGTGCACTTGTAACTCCTGGATCTGTGCCTAGAGGGCCCCCAACATAATCTGATTCTCCTCCACAAGATGCTAGAAGACCTCTGCAATGACGTCGTGCATCGTCTCCCATATATCATGGAGATCTCCTTCGATGAGGGTGATTGGGTCGAAATAAGTCCCAGAAGCTCTCGACTTCTTTCACAGCCCCACTTTCTCTCTAGGGCGTTGATGCTTCAACTGTGTAGATGTTGTTTCTGGGTCCGCACCACCTTCCTTTGTCTCAAGCTCTTCCTTGGGCGACGGTGACTTATGGCCCTCGCGTTCCTTCTTTGCTGCCTATGGCTGCTCAGATGTTGCTACCTCTTTTCTTCTTCTGTAGTTTTTCCTGCTCCTTCTTTTGCTGTGCAGCAGAATTTTCTGTTTCTATCATAGGGATGGCTGGAGCACACCACTCTGGTGGCCATGACTCAAGTACGTTAAAGATAACATTATCCCTGGCCAAGTAGAGTAGTTCATTCCACTTCCTTACGAGGTCCTTGTTCACCCTGATGTAGACATGATGGAAGTCCACCTTAAATTCTGCAAAGCTTTGTAAGTTTTTATAGATAGTGGGCAATAACTACAGCTTGCGGCTATTTTAATGCTCATCTGCATGAACACCCAGAATATTTTACTGTCTTGGATCCAGTGTGCATCTTTAGTGACCCACATCGAAGCATACTTCGCTACCTCTGAGAGATCCCTCATAATTGGGGGGAACTCCCTATCCTCAAGAAATTCCCTAGCCACCAGCACTATGGATAGCAAAAGCCATGCATAGTGGAAGGTTTTCCCCTATTCTTGTGCCTCTCAGGAATTCTCCAAGAACTCTTGGCACAAGTATTTGGAGCAGTTAAAATGGAACCCCTCTATGAACTGCTCAGCGAGTGCAACCCCCCGCACGGGCACATCATCCACACCTACTAGTATCTTAGCCATGACTTTGACTGCCTTGTTGTTTATACTAGAGATCACCTAGCCCCTCTTTTTCTTCTCCACCTTATATTTATTTTTCATCGCCTCCGCGATGGATAAATCACTACTTTTACCCTCCGAAATGTCTGTCTTCCCCTTTACAAGGGAGTCAGGTAGGATCATGTGGCCCATGATGGGGATGGGCTCCCCTAGCCACAAACACCCATCATGCACTAGGCAGAGCAGCTGCTTGATGACGAAGATAGTCACTGGGGCACGATGGTAATGTGGCACCTAGAGCAAGTTCAACAACCCTGCCTTTTCAACGCTGTGAAACCACTTTCGTGGCTCCAACTCTATGACTCACTCTACAGGGTTTTTCTTCAGCTTCATGAGTTGCACGGTCACCAAGTGAGGAAATTTCTCGTGGTCAGCAAGATCTGAATTTTTGAACTTCAAACTCGGCACCCATCCCAGGTGCGCTCCTTCGAAAATGATATCATTAGGTAGTAGCGGATTCTGAAGAGAGCTCTTGCTATCATCTAGGTCCTTGGGCACCTTTTCATTCCCCTTCCATGGAGGAACATATGCAGGTAGCCTAGTTAGAGGGTCCACACCCTCGGTTTCTTTCTCCATGCCTTCGTCCTCATCCTCTTCTATTAGCATGTCCTCAAGGTCTTCCTCTTGCTCATCGATTTCCAAATTCACTGCTTTCCCCTTTTCTTCCATGTTCAATTTAGTTCATAGTAGGTTTTGAGGCGACATGCACTAGAGTCATGGGCAACTTATCCTTCTTGGGTCTCGACATGTGCGGTGATTGAGGGATTTTCGCAACTATCCTAATGCTCTCAAGGGAATATTTTATTGTCATGGCCTACGCGGCCACTTTGGCAGTAATTTCTCCAATTTTCCTGGCTCCTTTAGACACTTCCATTTTGTTTGTCTAGAAATCTCTTAGCTACTCAACCTGGTGCTTAAAAAATGCTATCAATAGGTTAAATAGGTCTTGGTTTAGAATACTCTGGGTGCACGATAGCTCAATTCTCAAATGCCCAAGTTTTTTTTGTTGGGCAGCCCTTTTTAATTTATAGCACCTCTTGAATTCAAGTTCGATCACTGCCCCCAAATCTAGTTCATTAATTCTCCCTTAGCAGTAGATTTTCCCAAATCTAGTCCATAAATCATGTGCTAAATGCTTGTTTCCTGCTCCATTTCATCTCATACCAAGCATCACATCATGAATAGTTACTATAATGGTCACTTTCCAACCAACCCATGTGGCATCGCAACCACCCTTGCGCTATTGCGGACCTTGTGAGACTTTTCTCCTGTGCACAGCCCTGACATCCCGCAGCTCTTGGGCAAAGTAGTTTATAGTCCTGCGCCTCCTTTCAACTGCCTGGAGAACTAAGACTACAGTTCCCATGACTAGTCAAGTAGTTGGGCCACCTGTATATAGCTTCAATCGACCTTCAATCACTTTTGTAGGAAAAGTTGCCTTTTAACTTTACTATCTGCATTGCACCACCATCGATGATCCCTATAGTAATATATGGTCCAATCTGAGGCATCAAGTTGATCAACTCTCAACAGTAGTCTCCAAATTTATCATCGTAATTGCGTGCAACCTATTTTATCACCACAATTTTCTTATCAAGAAAGTCCTTATTTATTCCTTGCTCATGCTTCTTAACTTCTTCTTTTTTCATGGCGCTTTTCTCCCTTAACCAAACTCTTTCCTTCATGAATTCTTGTATCCTAAGATCACCTTGTTGGATCTATCCATCAGGTCCCAAACATTCTTCTTTGTCCACCTGCGCGATCTGTTCTTCCAAGGCTCCACGAACCGTCATATCCACAGGCGCTGCTATGCGCAGACTAGGCATCATATACTCCCTCGGTATTACAACGTTTGCTCCATAGGGCATCCTAGAAGGCAACTGTCCCGTCAGTTTTTTGCAAGTTTTCCTATAAGCGCATAGAACTGTTGGTATGTGCAGGTCCCAATAACTTCGCTATGGATTATATACCTTTTTCAATGCTTCGCACACTTCGTTAAATTCTTTTGAATGGGTAACCTTCTGCACACTCATTCTTTCCATACTCTATCATTCCAACTTGAGGGACTATTCATGCAATTTCCCACCCAACACATTCTTATTGACTATATTCCCCAATGTCAAGTTCACATGCATCTACGTAGGTTGTTTACGATATTCCTGTACCCACCTAGACATATGCATGCGTGGACCATCCCATTCATTGTATTTATTTGTTAGTCAAATCTTAGGCTTCCCAAAACACATGCAGATCCTTCTCCTACATTTGCATGAGTCCTCAAAGCTTCCTTTTCACGCATCCCACCACCACGTGGGCATAGTGCGTAGTACCCACTTCAAAGCCTGGAAAAGTTTCTTTTCTGGCACCTCCCTTTCACATTTGTCTAAGAAAGCATCTACCTCACCTAATCCATCATAAGTAGGGAGATCTCTCACTTCTGTCGATACGTAGTTCTATGATCTTTTCATCATATTGCAATTCAGTGTGGTTACCTTGTGCAACGGTTCTACCATCGCTCTATCTCTTCATCCGAATCTGAAGCACAGTAGCTTTCGTGCTCCCATGAGATTCATCCATCCACAGTGGGATTTACCTAATCTTGCTCTTGCGTAGTTATCTTGTAGATGCAATCCAAATCGTCATTACTTTCAAAGTCACACACTAGCCCTGCATAACTGGATCCCTCAACAAGGTTCAAAGGTACAACTACACACAAATACTTCTCAAAAATCATGTTATGCTTCTTTAGATTAATCACCCAGTTCATGTCAGTGGACCAATCGATTCCTAAGAGCGCAGGGTAGGGATTGATGTCATCAACAATCTCTATCACTTCAAAGTCTGCTAGTGCACTCGCTCGTTCAATATCCACGGTGATTCCCTACAATCTCCCCATATGTATTATCTTTTGCTGGTTCGCCATTTGTAGTTGGATAGAAGGCCATTTCAGCGTAGGCCTTCCCATGCGCTCCCATGTCTGCTTCGACAAATCGTTCGAGTCTAATACTAAGTCCAAAATTAGTTGGTCCATCTCATATTCTCCAATCTGCATGGTCAACCTCATTTTTCTCCTCGTCCTCGTCGCATGCTTTCCAATCTCCCAGACTACACACGACTCTCCTGGCACGGTCCCAACGCATTTTTTAATGAGTTCCTATAATTCTTTTACAGTGTGCAGCAGCTTCATGCATGTTTCTAGGAATGTCATAAGCATAGATGCATCCATTTCCTACTCTTATCTATTTTTTCTTCCTGAAGTCGAGGCATCAACGAAGCTCTTCTTAGCTTCCATGAGGGTGTCCTTAGTGTGCTCTAAATCAACCTTTGCTTCTTTTGTTAGAACCTTATGAGCCAAAGTACTATCTTCGGGTTGTTTGCCTTTATCATCTCTTGTCGTAATTCCACTTTAGAGCACAATGTTCACATTTGGATCTTCCTCACATGGCTCAAATCTCATCATCTGTAGATTTTGAGTCGAGGGAGGTGATAGCACTCCCTTGTCACGTATCCTAGGTATCAGGATAGGACAATCCTGCATTTCATGATCAAACAAGGTACAGTATAGACATGATGGGCACATTGGATTCATACAATCATGGGCATAATGTCCTAGCCCTCTACAGTTGTAGCAGATCAGCTGTCCATGACCTCTTACAAGTCCTCCTCCACCTCGGCCTCACCTACACCCCTGAAATCCGGTTCACGGCACTCTTGCATTCTGGTCAAGGGGCTGCGATTCGGTGTGAACTTTGTAGGTGGATGTTCTATCCATCATCAGCTCATAGTTTCTACAAATGTGCTCGTTGTGTCCAACTGATCTTCAAAAATTATAGAATTACTGTTGCGAATTCTACATGTACTTTAACAAATGGCAGTTGTCCGTACCGTGCTTTCCTGCTATTTGACAAATCATGCACCATAAAGCAGGCACCATGCTAGGTCCTGCTTGTGACTCCAGTCTTAACGACATCAGTACTCCTCCCATGAGGTAATTCATGAATACCGAGTAGTGGTATTTTTCATGACCCTGACCCTTACATTTAATGCACCATACCTCTTCTCGCACTTCTGGTCGGGCTGTCCTGTCTTTTTTTAGATGCTCCATCTCAAGGCATAAGTTTTCCAACTACATATGGATTCGCTGAACTCCCAATTTAGAATCTTGTATTAGGGTTTCATGCAACCTCATCAAAATATTCAAGGCCTCTGCCTGAGTCGTTAACCACTATTGTAATAGCGCATTCCTCAAATTTGGCGTTAGTGATGGTACAAACCATTCACGGTGTTTTCCATCCTTCAAAGTCATATTAGTTTTACGAATCATGCACTTCAACCTCTAATCCAGCTCCTAAGGAGTCTCACCCGGTAGCATTGTGATCTCATTGAATCCAATGATCGACTGCGCCTCTGACTTTGACCTACTAAATTCTCTGTTCAGCGCAATTTGGATATATGCAATCCCCGTATTCAGATTGTCATTAGAATGCTTAATATACTAGGTTAGCGCGCAATCCTACAGAGCAATGACCAACTTTTCTTTCTTTATATTATCATCTGTAACTCATTGTGCTTCCCATATAGCTCTTATCATAAACCAAAACTGCTCCAGATCTTCATTTCCCACTCCCTAGGCAACTTTATCGCACTTCCCATATTCACTCGTGGTGGTGGCGGAGGTGGTACGGGTGAAGATGGAGGTCAAGGAGATGAAGCTATTGGTGGTGTGGGTGGGGGTGGTATGCGTGGAATCCTTTGCCTTATTAAATTGATCGCACTTTGTGGTGAGACCTTCACAAGCTCTTCCTCATCCCCTTGCGAAGGTGAAATCAAAGGGCTATTCTCTGGTCCCTTACTTCCTTCGTTTTTGTAGGTTTTTCCACTTTGCATAGCTCTAGACATCAAGGCAATTGCATAACCCTCTTTTCACAGAATAACATTTTAATCCAAGTATTCAGAGACTTTACATACTTACCTTGTGGTCCTTTGAGAAAGTGTCACTTTGCCTCGCTATAGCTGACTGAAGTATCTACCACGAACTCAGTAATGAATCCTCCTATAATCTTATCGAGCCAGTGATAAACAGTGCACATGATCTTATCCTCTGATGCTTCCAATCTGGATGCCAACTCAGGGGTCCACACAATAGGATTGTTGAGCTTCAACCTTCCTTGTCTATCCACTAGCTTCGCGATCCATTCATACAACTCAGTACGGAAAGATGCGAAAAAAAATTTCATGGATCTCTATGTACCGGTAGTACTCTAACCACTCTTCCTTTGATAGTCGCAAATTCATGTTCTCCTGTGCTGCGAACTCATGAATTCTCCTGGCCAACCAACCCTCAATTTCCTTCTTAGGTGGATTCCAATGATACAACATCAAACATCTCTATGCAGATTTTGGTCCTACCAGTGGAACCATTTGTTGGCTTGAGGGGGCCTGACCCAGGTTCAGAGTTATTTAGCCAAACAAATCCCTATACTATTGGCCCTTTCAGAAATAGCCCGCGGAGCGCAGACTAAGGTCTCACCCGAAGTAGTATGGGGGCATGCTGGAACCAAGCTTCTGCACCCTTGAGATGTTTGAGGGTCGGTTGAGTCCAACTATGAATACCTTCATGCAGGTCACTTCACACACTTTCCTGACCCTCAAGGCCTTTGCGATCTATTATAATCACCTTCATGCAACCCTAACCATTGGCTGAGGTGCTTTCACACTGCTAAAGCAACGATCTGCGCTATTTCCCCAAGTTACATGGTGGATCTTACTTATCTTCTTATAACTATTAGTTAACTTCACATAAACATATTCTTATCTTACATTTGATTATTCAACATATTCATGTAAGTTCATGCAAAAAATAAATAGTAAACTTGCAATTCATACCTAATATACTTCAATGCATAAAATAGGAAAAAGACACATAGAATGATAGGAAACTTCTCTTTATTATTTTCTCCAACGGTTACAGACTCGACTCACCTTGCGCACTCAGCTGCATGGGTCTGTACACTCCGCTGTAGACTACTAGGGCTCTGTGCAGTCAGTTGTAGAGCCTTCTCCTACTCTACTACCCAAAGAATTGAATTTACACTTCAACTTAGACTCAATGCTTCATCTTCTCTTAGATTGTTCCATTTCTTCGATCTCTTTACACTTTAGAGACTCACTCTATTTATACAATCCCATGGTTCATGGATGATGGGTAGAACTCTCAAGCCAACATTACATTACAAAAGTAAGGGCAGATGACCCTATGACTCAATTACAACTTCGTGCTCCACGCCCACAAATCGTGTAGTCTTTACATCGGACTTAATCAAAACTTGGGTTTTAAGCCCCAAAACTTGCCTTGGGGTATCCCATGCCCAACACACACTGATGCATAGTGTCTGTCTTGATCTTCCAGTGTGTGATGGTGGTCATGTGCATCAACTATCAACTAGATGTTCAGCTCTAGTTGGACTTGCTTCTTGTCTTCACCTTGGTGAGTGTGCCAAATGGCTTGGATCGCATACATGCACACAATGACTTGCATGCTGCTCAATTCCCTTGCATACGATCGATAAAAATACTCACCATGTTTGCTCCATGCCAACTACTAGGATGGATCTATAACTTGTACAGGCGCAATTTCATCTGTGAGTGCATGTTGTGGCCATTGCTGTACCTGTTCCTATTGCAACTCCTTGTCTCGTCTATGCAACACATGTTTTTCCTTGAGTTGCTTCTTCAACACATGAAACTCCTTCTATGTTACATTCTTTATCTTCGTGTTGGCTTAGTGGGTCCTGACCTAGGTTCAGAGTTAGTTGTGCCAGAGAAATACCTACACTATTGACCCTTTCGGCATCAATTCATGGAGCATGGACTGAAGTCTCACCCAAAGTAGTATGGCGAGATGCTGGAACCAAGTTTTTGCACCTAGAGATTAGTGTGATGTCACTATGTGCCCTAGATCTACCTTCACATAGATCAATAAGCCGTTATGGATTATCAATGTAAATTCCTTTAGTCATGCTCTAGACCTCTGCGAAGGTTTATGAATAGCTTTTGTGGAGCTCGAATAAGTGAATTACCTAATAATGTACACCATAGATCACTTTTCGCCCATTAATTTATCAGATCTACTTAATTGTTCAATAACGTTAACAAAATGCATTATAGTCTTTACGTAATCACTTAACATTAGTTGCATTCAGATAACAATGTGAAATAAGTAAAGTCATGCATCAATACATCATTATTTCATAATCCCATAATTCATTATAGTATAGAGCGCATTCATACATAACAGAATAAATAGATAAAACACAGGAATTTATGCAACAATCTTCTTTATTGATATTCAGTTAAGCTTACAAACTCAAGATTTCCTTGCAAACTCAGTTGTAGGGGTCCGCGCACTCAGTAGCGGACACTACTCTAGGCCTCTGTTCACTCAACTGTAAAGACTTTCTTTCCTCTAAGACTTCTACTTCTGCACTAGACTCCTTCGCTCATACCCATATACAACTTCTTATTTCTATTATGCCTTAGACTCTCTAAGACACGCCTATTTATACAATTCCAAGGTTCGTGGACCATGGGTAGATCTTCAAAAAGGTGACTTAACTTACATAAAAGATGGTAAAACCCTTTTTGACCCTTTAATAAACTACACGCTCTGCGACCACAATTTGCGGAGACTTTACATCTTTATACATCAAAACTTGGGCTCTTGCCCCAAAGCTTGGGATTTTTCCCCAAAATTGATCTAGGGGACCCCATCCCAATAGCCCCCCAAATCAAAGGTCATAACTCAACCTCAAGTCACTCAGCTGGCACAAAGATCCTGCTGCGAAGATCGCTCAGCTCCACTTGAACCATTGTTACCTCAGTTGTGCTCTATGTGGCTACCTGTTTCACATGTTCTACCAGCTACTCTATGGCTGATCCTTCACTATCCTGCTTGATCTTTTGTTGTGTAAGATGCAGGGTTTGCTAACTTGTCCTATATGTTGGTGGAGACTTGGTAGGCTTCTTCCAACGAAGGGTCCAACCGTGCTTTAACGAATGCCTATTTTTTATGTGCACCTTCCACTTGTGCAAGGATTTGCTTCCCCTCCTGCAACTTGGCAAGGCACTGCACTATAGCCACTGTGCACGCTATCACCTGCACTTCATCATACTATTGTTGAAGCTTGCGGACCTCTGTCTTTAATCTCTACAGGTTGGAATCTTCCTGCAGGGTTGTTACTGCTTCCATGGCCTGCTCAAAGAATGTTGTGCAGTCCACAACTGGGGCATTGACCATAACTACTCCATTCTTAACAGTAGCTTCGAATTATTCTTTGACCTTTGGCAGGGTTGACGGCTGTGACTTGAGCTCAAGTTATGTTATTTTCATGTTCAACTCAAACTGGACTCTGGCCACCTCTACCTTAGCATCCCGGACACCTATTACAAGTTTCTTGATCATAGCCTCCAGTGGCATTTATTCAAGAATGTGAACCTCTGACACTTTCATGCATGTTTCTGCCACCACGGCCACCAGTTGGGCACTGTGTGCCTAGATCATATCTTTTTCTTTCAAGGCCTTTATCTTCTTAATGAACATATGCTCGTTGTTCACTTGGTATTCACTTATGAGTTTGAGAGCATGCTACTCTAGTGCTCTGAGCTCTGTTGTCACACCTTCTTGCAATGTATGAAGATACTCATTGCGAAGTGCTATGAGGTTGAGGCCGATGTTCTTCAGAGAACTCATGATGACCTTGTCATTAGCCACTTTCGTGCTCAATGATCATTCAGGTAACACGACTGCCCAAAGATCAACTCGTCTAACCATATTTGTTGCCTGACTAGTCCCGGGTGCTAAGCATCTCTATGCGGTGCTTAACTGCCCTGCACTCACCTGGATCTTGCTGGTATGGATATGTAACTCATGCAGATCCTTTTCAGGTTTACTGGGCAAATGCAGGTGCTTCTATTCAAACTTCTGGAATAGTTCTGTTGTGGTATCATGCACCTTATCACCGATCTCATTGAGATCATCATTTGTTAGTGTGATCGGATCCAAGGATGGCTTTGTCACTTTCGAATTCTTCTAGGGCCCCTCCTTCTCTTGCTCCATGTACCTCTTCACCTGGAATGGAATGCTCTATCCTTCCTCTCTACCACTGCCCTACTCTGGCTACTCTTCTTCCTCTCTCTAGGGTGAAGGGGATTTACCACTTTGCTCAAAGTCTCGCTCTTCTTGTTCGACCTGCTGCTTTGCAGCACACTCCTTCTTCAACCAGGCATTCTCCTCGTCCTCTTTCCTCCACTACATGACGAACCTCTGGACCGTTTACTTCGCTGCCTCCTTCTTCTTCTTCATCGTGGAACTTCCCAAGCCTTTTATAGTACCTGTGGCTAGATTAGATGGAGTGTGTGAATCTGTCAACCAATGCTTGACAGTTTCCTGGATGGCATCATTCATGGAAAGATAAGGCAGGTCAAACCATTTCTATTGTGTATCCTTTCTCACCCTGATGTATACATGGTGGAAGTGTGCTTTAAACTCTGTGTATTTTGGTAGTTGCTCAAACACAGTCAGAGACAACCATGGCTTTTGGTTGCTAGCCATGCCAATGATCACGTCCATCAACACCCATAAAAATTTGGTCTCTGTGACCCATGCAGGATCATTTGTGGCCCAAAGGGAGGAAAATTGTGTAGCCTCTGGCAATCCTTGATCCACGGGAGGAAACTAACTGTCCTCCAGCAATTCCCAAGCCACCAGCATGATGGAGAGCAAAAACCACAAGTAGTGGAAGGTTTTGCTCTCATCTTGATCCTCATGACAATTCAAAAGGAATTCACTACAGAGGTAGCATGACCAATTGAACTGTACGCCCTCTGCACATTGTGCAGCTAATGAAATTATTGGCACCAGAACCTCATCCACGTGGTATTTCCTCATGACCTTTCCAACTAAGATCTGTGTATCAATTTTCACTGTGGGGTTGGTGATAGACATGATGGAGTACCCACGTGACTTCTTAACGAGCTTGAACTTCTCCTTCATCCTTTCTTCCATGTCGTGTTCACTTGTTTTTTTTCTAGTGTCCTTTGCTAGATTCAAGCCTGAGTACAGTAGGAGCATGATCTGATGGATCAACATATCAGTGATTGGGGTTGGTGCACTTAGGCACAAACATCCGTCATGCACCAAGTTCAACAATTTCTTGATGCAAATGAGGTTAATGTTGGAGAGTTAGTAATGGGGCACCCATTGTAGGTTCAGCAACCCCAACTGATTCAATCTATGAATCCAGTCCACAGGCTCCAACGCAGTGACACTAGACTCTTTATAATATACCCTCTTCATGTAGTTCTTTATTGTGAGGTGTACGAACCTCTCATGGTCTGCCAAATCTGAGTCTTCCAGCTTTAAATGGGGAACCTGTGCTAGGCGCGATCCTTCGGATCTGATGCTCTTAGGTAGCAAGGGTGTGTGAATGAGGAATTTGTCTACATCTACATCCTTAGTGATCTTCACTTTTCCCTTATGTGGAGGGATATAATCTAGCAACTTGGATATAGGCTCCACACCCTCGGCATCTATATCCTTCGCACCCTCTTTGACCTCTAAATCCACAACTTTCCCCTTATCCTTTGTTGGTTGTTTTTCTTTCTTTTAGACCTCAATAGCATAGTGCTTCATCGGTGACTCACGCACTGGAATTTGGCTTATTCTGCTTGTTTTTCTTTCATTTTGGGACTTCTCGCACCGTTGTAGGCTTTCACCTAGGTGACCTCGATTTCGTAGGCATAAGAGTGGGAGCCTCCACGCTCACAAATTCTAGGGATTATCCATCAAAGGCAACAATCCCTCCGGTGCTTTCCGTTTCCGGCTGGGTATCCTCGGGTAATTTATCAAACACATGGCTAGCGACCAAATCTACGAAAACCTGAGGATTCATAAATGGTAGATAGTACAATGAAAAGATTATAATAACGCAAAGTGTTATTTGTTGGACTGCCACACGTAATTTATAGGATAATTTGAATTCAAATTCAGCCGTTCCCCCCCAAAAACTCTCCATAAATGTTGATTTGGCGACAAATCTTCAAAGATTTTAGCCTTAAATGCCTTAGATGTTTTCCCCACCTACTCCTGTTGATGTCTCATAGCTGTCAAATCATGAATTGTGACTATCATGGTCACTTTTTGGTTGTGTTGCATCGTCTCCCCCTCTGTAGCGCAGCTCCCTTCGTGCTTCTTCTGGTACCGTGAAATCACCCTTTTTCACATAGCACCCCTATCACATAGCTCTACAAGCCAAGCAATGTAGTTTGTAGTCTTGTGCTCCCTTGCAGCTACCTGGAGCACTAAGACTATTTTTCTATCATATAGTCATTGGGCTGGATCCCCTCTGTATGGCTTCAACCAACTTCCATTTACCCTTTTAGGAAATGGATCTCCATTCAACTTCATGAGATGAACTGCACCACCATCTATAATTTCTGATGACATATGGTCCCAGCTAGTGCAACTAGAATTTCCCTGGAAAATTAGAAAACTTACTATCATATAATAACACCAAATCATTTACCTTGAAGGTTCACAGTTTGATGTGTCGATCGTGCCAAGAAATTTCACATTCCTTCTGAGCCTGCTGATGGAATCCAGCCAAAAACCAATCTTTCACGAGGTCCATTAGCTGCGTGAGCCTCTCTTCTAAGGCTCTGTGGTCTGCCATTCTTGTGAAAGCTGCTATGCATAGACATGGTATGATATATTCCATCGACATTACAACCGCTACACCATAAACAAACCAGAAAGGCATCTGACTAGTTAGCTTTTTGCAAGTAGTTTTGTATGCCCGTAACACCACTGGTACATGCATGTCCCAATCATTTCACTACATATTGAAAATCTTCATCAATGCATTCTCTAATATCTTATTTAAAGCCTAAACCATTCCATTGGCCTGAAGATGATATGGTGTACTCTTTTGATGGTAAACCTAGAACTCATATGTTAGCACACTGATCGTTTCATTGAGGAAATGTGTACCGTGATCACTCATCAATACCTTCAGGCAACCAAACCTAGTCAACACATATTCAAACAAAAATTTTGTGGATGTCGCCCTCACACAGTCCTTCACAGGCTGCGCCTCTGCCCATCTGGTCAAATACTTCATCGCAATAATGATATAGAGCACACCAGTTTTCTTGCTTGGGGGTTGAATTAGTCTTACAAAAGAAATTTCCCATTTCTCACATGGTTGTACTAATACCTATGGATTCAGAGGGAGCTCATCCCTTCACAATGGTGTTCTCATTCTTTGACATGTGTCACATGCACTACAATATTATTTAGAATCTTTATGTAGCATGGTGAGCATTAGTATTGCATCAATAATGCTGCAAATCCTGAGCTACCTACTTTACTCTTATCAACTTGGTAGTTCGTAACAAACATGGAAGCATCGGAGCTGTATGCACAAGTACTGGTGCTTACTGCAGGTTATCACTTGGTCAGTTGGTTGAAGATCACTAGGAGCTCAAGCCAACTTCTATGGATTCCAAAAGAAGCTCTATATGTGATGAAAGGAGAGAAAGATTACTCTACAGATGCTACTCTAACAACAGAAAGGAGAAAGACTGAAATGTAAAGCAAACCTAGTAAACCCTACTTAACCAACTAATCCTACTTTTGTAGAAATCACCATGAGAACTATGAAAGGAATGCCATTGCCTACTCAAGGAAGTAAACAACATCTAACTAAGCTATTTCTAGAAGTAAATTAGAAAAAAACATCTTTTTGGATTTTTATGTATTTTTATGTGAATTTGACATGCATGTAATTTATTGTGGGTGAATGTGGCAGCGAATAGATGGCCTTGGAGGGTGGTTTTGTGACTTGAGAGGATGTAGGATGGTGTGGATAGGTCCTAGGAGGTCTCAAGTTTCATTCCGGAGGTTTTTCCCACACTCCGCCTTCCAAAGGAATCCTACAGGAAAATCTACAAGAGGACACATGGAATCTACAGGAGGAAAACAGGGAACCATAAGAGGCCTACAGGAGGAGGCCAAGAGTACTTTTCACTTTTTTAGGGTGTGAGAGAGGGTGGAAAAGGTATATTAAGGTTGGAATGAGGTGTTAGGGTGCCTAGGGTCTACCATGAATCACCGAGAGAGAGGAAGATGATTGGGTTTGCTCAAGGAGAGAGGAAGAAGTTCTATGGGAAATGCAGGAAACTAACGCAGAATTAAGGTGAGACTTGGGCAACCTGTATGGCATGGATCAGATGGAGGATGGGATGGTTGATAAGCTAGCCTACTATAGGAAGAGATCTACTACAAAGGAACTGACAGTTAACCAATAAGATCAAGCAAACAATGAAATAAGTGCATCTAGAAAAACAGAGTTTTTCATCAATGTAGTCTAAACTATGATCTATGAGAGGAAATGCTGAGAAATGTTGCTAGAAAGGAAATCATGGAAAAAGTCTATTGCAAATAAATAAGTTAGCATGATAAAGAAGATTTGAAGCAAAGAAAACCTGGATTATTATCCTACTAAAAAACTGCAAACACTAGAAGTCCTATGAATGAGGAAAATCTTTGTTTTTGGGGTAGCAAGAGGGTCCTTGCCTCAAATCATGGTCTCAAAGGGATGAAGAGAGGACAAGGCATTCTTTATAGCCTTTTGAGTCTTCTCTTTATCACTACTTAACCTGCTATAGAAAGCACAAATGGAAGAAAACTATTGAATCATCAAAGGCAACCTATTCTTAACCATAAAAGTGATACATCTAACAACAACCTAATCTACAGACTAAAATAAACATACAAATAAAAGTAAAGCGGAGCTTGGCTACTTGGATCAAACCCTAACCCAAGAGCTTTAGCCCTCTCAGATAAGTCAATGCTAGCTCAAAAAGGATTCCGTCTTTATTTCCAAAACAATAGCAAGATTACATGAATTGTCACAAAATAATAAGCTCAAAGCTGAGTAGATTTTACATAAGTGAAAATCCAAAAAACATTTGACCTTATTGAGGTCCTAGGCCTCTCTACTTATACAAGTGAAGCTACCAATAACTTCCTTAAAATCAGGGAGGCTTGGCTCCCAAAACTCGAGATAATCATCAGTCATCCTCCACTTGCTCGACTACCTTCTAGTGCATGATTTGGCTACTTGTACTCCGAGCTAAATGAAGGAAAGGTCTAAGTGAGGAGTAATAAATGAGGGGGATTCCCTCCTATAAGTCCTCTCCTTTTTGCACTTCAAGTTATTGCTGCCATTTGTCCACTGGATCCTTGACTTTGACCTCAAAAGTCATCAATAATTTATATCAAACACATGTTAGACCACATGGCATCATAACTAACTCAACTCACTCCATAAGGATAAATATAATCAGAAAATCATACAATAAGCTAAGAGAATGGTTGATTTGACTACGTTAGGAGGTAAAATGAGCCAATATAATTACCCATTTATGAGGCTCATCACAGCATCAGCCACCACAACCCAGTGCACAAAACCTTTTGCGATGTTGCTTTTGTTGCATAATTCCTTGCCGCATCTCCTCCATTGGCTTCAACAAGGATACTATTTCACTCAAAATCAGGCACATAACATCGAATTATCTCTTCCGATCCTATTTTATACAAATTCCCAACAATTATTGAGAACTCTCTTGCGCGCAGCACCAACGCTTTTTTCCACTGGCTATTGTATCCTTCTGGAGCTATCCCTGTAGTCAAAAAGTGGATAATATATGCAAAGTGATTATCCGCTACATGCTCTAGGAAGAGCTGCCCATTGGTCAACCCTTCAAATTAGTAGGCTCTTCTCCCATTTCAATGCACGATAGATGGTCCAGTCCTGCATTCAACCTTCCTGGCTTCACAATTACTTCAAAATCATATTCTTGAAATAGCAACAACCATCTGCGTATCTTCCCACCCAACACAAGCTTATTGACTACATACTTCAATGTAGAATGGTCTGTGTACATATTGACGTGTCCGCCCAACAAATAATGCCTGAATTTTTGGAGCACATACACCATAGGCAATCCTTCACACTCTGTGGTGGAGTAATTCTTCTTAGCCCTTGAAAATTTTCTTCTGGCAAATGCTATAGGGTGATATATTTCTCCCTTGCTAGCCTGTGTCAACACTGCTTCAAATGTAATACACAAGGCATCAACATGTACATGGAATTATTTTTCCCAGTCCGGGAAGACCAAGATCAGCGTGGTAACCATTTTCTCTTTCAAGACATCCAGACTATGCTGACATTCTTCATTCCAAAATAATGTAGCATCCTTCTTTAGAAATTTCTCCATGGGTGCAGTAATCTAAGCATAAGCCTTCATGAACTTCCGATAATACTCGGTATGGCCCAGCATTGTGGGCAACTACTTAACACTCCTTGGGGCTTCCAAATTGATTATTACCATAATCTTAACAGGGTCCACATTGATTCCTTTCCTTCATACCACGTGACACAGTAAAATCCCAAAGGGGACACAAAACAAGCACTTCATCAGGCTCACCACAATCTGATACCTTCGACATGTATCCAGCATTAAGCACAGATTGTATACATGGAACTTGACTAGCCCAAACACTACCCAGTCATCGAAATAGACCTCCAAAAACTTGTGAGTAAACTCCTTGAACGTCACGATAATTACATGGGGGAATATTGTCGATGCATTCTTGAGTCCGAAAGGCATCACCATATATTGAAAACAACCCCACTCTGTCGCGAAGGTTGTTTTACTCCTGTCTTCGAGCACGATTTTGATTTGATAGTATCCAAATAACCCATTAGTAAATGAATAGGCATCCTCTCCACCAACATTGTCCAGGACCTCATCAGTAAATGGCATCGAGAAAGGATCATGGACACAGGCATCATTAAGCTTTCTTAGATCTATGCAAATCTTTATTTCATACTTCTGATTCATTTCTTGAATTACCATTCAGTTCGCCCAATAAGATTCCTCCATTGGTTCAATAATACCTACTTCAAGCATCTTTTCCAACTCCAAGTAGGCCTTTTACTTGCATTTTGGATTAAGGCGATATGGCCTCTGTTTAACTAGCTTGGCATCTGGTTTCAGAGTCATTCTCCTCACTCCCAAGTCACCTATCATGTCTTTCAAGTAAAAAAAAATTGTTGGAAACAAAGCCTAGTATTCGATGAGCAACTCAACGAATTTATCTACTGTAGCATCATCCGAGTAATCCCCACTCTTTGTAAAATTTGGCTCTGCCTCTATGCCAATGTTTACCTACCTAGTCTTCAATGGCGCGGTGATATCCAAGTTCTCTATCTATGGACCTTCAACCTTGCAGTGACCTTTTGTCTTTGGTACATGTTACAGGGAAAAGTGTCTATGCAGAACTGCTAATCCCACTAAGGCGGGAAGCTACCTTAGAAACAAACAAAGTAAAACTACTTTTGTTTTCCTTTATGAAAGATAGATGAGAGAAGAATAAAGGAGACCAACCTCTGTCTTGCACTTGGTTCCTTGCTTGATTCCTCTCTCCTCTGATAGTCCTTTGCTACTTTCTTTCTTGTATACCCAGCTTCACGGAGTACCTGTAGAATCAAAGCAGCATAACACTATACGAGAACATGGATCTATTATCATAAACAATCTAGGATCAGATGTAAATTGACCATACAAATGCATAAAACGTAAATCACACAAGAGTATGAAGGAAAACTTGAATAACTTTATTGATAATCAAGAAAGAGCCAAGAGAGTTACAACCAGTTGTTTTGACCCAGCATCATCCTCTCAGCAAGTAAGCCCTTCTTCACCTCATGAAAAGCTTAGATCACCCAACACTATGATGTTGCCTCAAGAAACTAATAGCAATTCCTTACAAGATGCAAAATTCTAGCCTCTGGATCTCTGGGATGAGGGATCCATATATAGATGTTTGCAAGGGAGATGAGTCAGCTTGTGATTTGATTAGTGCCTTCCCTCTGATAGTTCTTGCTTCCACTTGGAGATTGATGATCTCTTACTCATCCCTGGTCGAATTCAGAGAGGCAAGTGTCACAGGAGAAGTTTCTGGAAGATTCCATGCTTCTCCACCTCGCGGATTGACACTGCCATTTGTCTCTTCTCGCCCATCGCACCCCATAGAAGGGATTTTTGAAATGCAACGCACCCACTGTGTGTATTTAGGTGAGATGCAACACACTTTGCCTATGGAGTAGGTGAAATGATCCAGTTTTGACCAGTTCTGAGTAGTTTTTCATGGAGAACTTCTGGGAGAAGCCGTAATCAGTTGACCTTGTTCCTTTAGGGGTGGGAACAACACTTTTAGGGAGTTAGGAGCACTTGGTTTATGGACATTTTATTCTTGGCGTTGCAGTGCCCAAAAATGTCTATAACAGTTGTCCCCTAAAGCATGAGGTCGTTAGTCTTTTTTGATGTCGGGTGAAATGCTTTATCATGAGGATCCGAAGTTCTTTCAAGCTGGAAGGAGACCTGTAATAAGATACAATACAATAAATTATCTTCATAATATTTTCATGATCTAGCTGAGCCAGGCATTCCCATGCTCAGCTTTATAAATTCATTTTCATGTACATAGGATAGAAAATCGTCTGAGTGTAGACTGATGCTTCTGGAGGAACCATCATCCCATAGATTGGATGATTATCTGTGCAACAATGATGTACATTTGATGTCTTTATTTTCCTGAATATATATCGCAGCCTGGATGTATGAAACTAGATTCGGGGTCTTCAATCTCGTTCGATATTCACTCAAAGTACAAGTTCATCCATGTGAGAGATGTTCTGGAGTCGAGCATGGAAAGACATTGCCTGATTACCAGCCAATGATGTAAGTTGTTAACAGGCGCGAGAGGAATCACCGATAATGATAATGATCCTCAAGGTACTACAGTACAATTCACGTGGTGTGAATAAGGGACTTGGCATGAAACACCACGCAAAATCTTTCGGTCGAAGGCCATTGGTGTAAACCTGTTACCGGAAGTGAGAAACTTGCCATTGAGGCATGCAAGCTTCAAAGTACTGAAATGGGTGTTCCTAGATTGACTTCTTGGATAATGAGCTGATGTCGACAAGAAGCAATCCCTCATAGGAGGGCCTTAATGAATCCCACATAAATGACACAGAACAGAGCAAATGATTTTAATGGACGTGAAAACAGTATGATGATATAAGGTTCAGGGTGGCGGTCATGAAAGAATGGAGCGTAAATGTATTGCAGTGGGAAAGACACAGGTGAATTCTCTGAGTGACTTCTCCTGAACATACCAGTGACACTGACATGATGGATTGGTAGCATTAACCCCAAATGTGGATGGCGTGATGTGACCATGGTGATGTGACCGGTGAATGAAACAACCCAACCCGACTTGGATTCGGAGTGAAAGTGTCATGTTCAAGAGTGACTTGATACCAACAAAGTTTCTTCAGGTTTCCTTCCCAATTTTTCCCCAGTCATTGTTGACCAGTACCTCTTTATTATTGTCAAGATTGAGGAGGATAACATATGCTTGTTCTATAATTTTTCCTTCGGGCAAACTCATCGCTATGTTTTAACGAGCCTAGCGATAGTGAAACTCGTTCTTGTCTGCTATGGACAAGTTTGTCAGTATTAAGTTTTAACGAGTTTAACGACAAAGATAACTCGGTCCTTTTCAATTTTAGAGAGTCTGAAAAGGGACGTAAAGGAAACTCAAAAAATCATTTTTCTTCATCTAATCCCTTAAGTCCGAAAAAGTATAAGACAATACAGAAGGGATGAATTTTTGATACTTTTAACGAGCCGAACAAAACAAGTGCTCGATCTTTTTGTGTAATAATCCCTCATGTCCAAAAGATTAAAATCAAAAGGAGGGATAGCACTTCCGGTCCCTTTAACGAGTTGGAGAGGCCAATGGCTCGGAAATCTTTTCATATTTTACGAGTTAGTTGAAAAGAGCTTAAAGGAGACTCATTTTTGAGGAACGAGTGATAAATTCGGGTAGCAGCTGATTCCAAGTAAGGTTTGGAATTTCCCAATCATGGCAATGTTACAAGGATGGCTAACAGGATCACTCTTCGCAGCTGTTCCTCAAAAGGGGTAAACAATCAAATGGAGGTGAATGATCAGCCAATACAAAGTGGAGGTGACGATGAGAACACGACCAAGGCTTCAAAGGCTGAAGTACTACATTCACGATGGTTATTTACCGGAATTTGGTTCATTTTTTAATGAGCTTAAACGCTGGGGGAAACATTTGCTCATTGCTTATGTTTATTTTTTAACAAGCATGAAGTCCGTGTTAAAACTGCTCAATATAATGGTCATTTCTTGACTTTACCATTAATAGATTTGTTCTTTCAAAGTTTGTACTGCATGCTCAATTGCTTCATCAAACTAGTTAGAAATGAACAATATATGTTTGAAAAATGAGTTAGGACACTAATATTTTACTCGAATTACGTAAAGTAATTTAAAAGTGCTTTTACCTCTCATTTTACCATTTCATTTGAACTTTGGCTTGTTGGAGCTTTGGAGGTGCTTTCCCCGTTTGATTTTTCACCAGCTGATTCCGGGAGATTTTGTAGACGATTTTCGGCGCCGTCTGGACCAGGTAGGAGCTAAACCTGAGCTCTTTCATTTCATCCTTCCATTTTGCATTCTGAGCTTGATTTCTAGTTTTTCTCAGCCTGGGTTTTGAAAAACTCGCCCTGGCTCCATCGCACCCTTTATGCATCAAAAGGTGCATTGTATATTAGCCTGTCCACTGGCCAATTGACATGCAACACACCCAGAACACTACTGTAGGTGCGATGAGCGCAAGGAAGGAAATTTATGCATAGTTTTCAATGGAAATTCTTGCTTGTTTCTCACCAAATGAGGATCTAACTCTTCTCTTGTTTGTTTTCAGAGATTTATTAGACCAAAATGACCATTACATGGCGAGAACGTGAGCACGAAGAAGATGACATGCTTGCTTTACATGATCTGGTTACAGTAAATGCATTACGGAACTGTGGCCTGTTGAAGTTTTTCCACATTTCTAGCATGAGACAACAAATCAACTCGCTGCAGTATTTGCTTGATGCTTGGGATCCTACCAACCAGGTGTTCCAGATTAGGGGCAAATCCATCCCCTTGACCGTAGTGGACATGTACTTTTTGACCGGCTTATCGAGGCGGGGTGCCCCCATCTCTTTATCAGGTTCGGCCCGTGGAGGTGAATCCGTGAGAGATTATGTTTGCAGGTATTCCAAAGAGGGATCTCAGCTGAGTAAAGATGGCAAGATCATCATCCGAGATGTCACTGGCAGGTCTTTGAGGACCATTCTATTTACTTTTGGTAGGATCGCTGGGGGTGCGGCTCTTCATGTGGCCAACCGATCTTATATGCAGTACGCCTTGGAATGTCTCGAACCAAAGGTGTTCAACTGGTGTGACGCAGTACTCCTTGTGATGAAAGAATAGTTTACCAAGGTGAAAAGCGAGAGATTGAAGAACTTTGGATACGGTTCTATTTTGACCACCTTCGCCTTGGAAAAGGTACCACTGATGCAGCCACAGTATATTGCACTTGGTTTACCTCCACTGTCTGAACCACATATGCAGAGATGGGTCGACCATATGTCTAGGCATGATGGTCAGTCTCAGATTTCCTTTTGTGATACCTTTTTCGGGTGGTTCGATCGTCAGGAGATGGTTTATTCCGAGTATCCATATGCTGGTATGGACTTCCGGGGTGACCCGGATTTGGTACTACCAGCTGGCGAACAGTGGGGTGCCATTGGTAAATTCTTGACCATATTTCTTTTTATCGTTTTTCCTTTTATAATGTCCTTGTGCTTTATTCTATCAAGACTTAATCAGAACTCATGTGCTCATGCAGATGTTGGTCCCGTTCGGCCAGTAGTACGCCTGAGAGTGCCAGCTGCCACTCTAGCAGGAGAGGCTGTGGGAAGGGCTATCCTTCATGACCTTGATGTGGCCGAGATTATTTCAGCATTATAGGATTAGGTCGAGGGCCTCACTCTCGGTATTCCCATGTGAGGACTGACAAGCTGCCTTTGAGATTGCAGCGACATACTACTGGCATGCCAAGTTGAAGGACTAGGCTTTTGCGCATGATTGCACAGGTGGTGACTTGTTATCAGCAACATCATTAGACTAGGGTGCCCCCTAGCATTTTGAGTTTTGGGTCATTTGACCAATTTTTTCTTGGTTACAGAACATTATGTGTAAACCATAAATAGTTATATATAAATATATTTTTGACTTTCGGAGTTTTATTTTGGTTAAGTTACATGATCCTAATTCAAATATTGATGAGATGCTTCTTTTTATAAATGTTGCAAATGTCTATCTAACACATAATTTTCCAATGAGTCAGTCAATGTGTTTAAGTTTTTGGAAATATGCTGATATTGAATAAAATCAAATTGCCTTTCCAAAATCTTGACCCTTAGGAACATGTGATAGATAGCTAGATTTCGGAAGGAGTAGATACCATTGAGCTGTAGTATGACGAGCTGTGAGTCTAGCCTGACGACCAGTCGGCATATGCTGCGTGCGATGGCATCAGAGAAAAGTTATATCAACGCGCTATATTAAACGATGTTATTGGTTGATCGACCAGTACATACCCCTCTGAAACTTACTAACTCGCCGCTTGGATCGAAAATGGCCCAGGCCACAGAAGATAAGTTCTGCGAATTACGACTTGCTCCGTCGGCATATCCAACAAAAGATTCCAATATGTTTGACGTCTGCGACAAATGTAAAAAGCGGACTTACTTGACAAAAACAAATACTTTAGCGAAAAAAAAAATGTAACAAAAGCATATAGGTTACCACACTGAATCATGGATAGTAATGCTTAAGGTACAACCCATTACAAGGTTGTGCCAGTGGAATCCCGTCATAGTCCATTAACTCATAGGTTCCTTTTACTAACACTTGCTTAACAATATAGGGGCCCATCCATAAAGACTTGAATTTACCTGCTCCCAATTTATCGGATTCTTGGTCATAAAGCAAGACCAAGTCACCTTCTGAGAAGACAAGGGGTTTGACATTCTTGTTGAACTGCGCCTTGACTCATTTATTATGGGCTTCCTTAGTCAAAGAGGCATCACGACGGGTTTCATCCAATTGGATTAGTTCCAAGAAACGAGCCTCTTCTTTTGAAGTTCTGGGGAGAAGGTTGATTGCGAGTTTGAGGGACGAGATTTCACACTGAACTGGTAAGATCTCTTCTAGGCCATACACCAGTTGGAAAGGTGTAAACCCAGTCGTATTCCTTACTGATGTTCGATATGCCCATAAGGCTGAGTACAGGATCAAGTGCCAACTCCTTTTGTGAACTCCAATCGTCCTTTACAGCATGCGCTTCAGGACCTTGTTGATTGATTCAACTTGTCCGTTGGCTTGCGGGCAATATGGAGTAGAGCTGTCATGCGACAACCCTAATTTGGAAGCTAATTCAACCATCATGTGATTGCGAAAATGCAATCCATGATCTGTGACTATAGCCTGTGGGACGCCGAATCTGGTGACTACATGATTGAAAAAGAAGAGGGCAACTATTTCACCAGTGTTATCTAATGTAGGCATCGCCTCGGCCCATTTGGTAAAATAGTCAACTGCGACTATGATATACCCATGCCCCCCGGTCGAGGTGGGGTTACATGTCATGAAATCGATGCCCCATTTGGCGAATGTCACAACAACAACTATTGGCTGCAGAGGTGTGGGTGGTCTTCTGGTTTTGCTATCGAAAATTTGATAGGCATGGAAACTCCTAACTGCGGTTATGCAATCTTTGAACATTGTTGGCCAGAAGTATCCTGCTCGTAAATTTTTTGCGCCGTAGTGTAACCGGATTGATGCCCCCCACACGCGCCTGAATGGAAATCATTCAGGACTTTTTCGGCCTCGTCATGGGTGAGGCACCTCCTCAGGACTGTATCGACACCACGATAGTAAAGTGTATCACCGACGATCATGTAGTCTTTTGATTAGTATCGAATACGTTTTTATTCAGAGCGGGAGGTATTAGGCCTATATTTTTGGGTTTGGAGATAGATGATTATATCTCCATACCACGGATTGCTTGAAGATATCAGAAACAAAGATTCATCCACGATAGTTTCTTCGGATGTTTCATCGTTGGATGATGATGGGAGATCGCATAATAATTCTGCGAAAACCAGGGCTTTCTTTGACTTGGATTTTATAAATTCCAGATCAAACTCATGTAGAATTGCTATCCATTTTGAATATTTCCCCCCCAGCAACTGTCGCGACAATATATAAGTCATGGGGTTGCAATCTGACAGAATGGTAGTTTTTCGAAAGAGGACATAGTGTTCAAATCTCTATATTTCTTGAACAGCTGCGAGTGCTAGCTTTTCAACATAACAATATTTTCTTTCTGTATCATTTAAGTTCTTACTCAAATAATATATAGGATTTTCAATTCCGTTTTCTTCTTGAACTAAAACCATTGCGATGGTTGTATCCATTGCAGCCAGATATAGGTTAAAGCCTTTTTGATAATCAGGAGTGTACATTAATGATGCTTTCATTAGGGATTCTTTTAAAGCATGAAAGGAAGCTTGCGCAACCTGATCCTAGACGAAGGGCACTTCCTTTTTCAATAGATGTGTATAACCTTTAGCAAGTTCGGCGTAATTTGGAATGGACCTCCTTAGAAAGTTTGCTTTCCCTTGGAGTTTTTGAATCTGAAGCAAATTCGAAGGTGGAGGAAAATTAATGATTTCCTAAACCTTACATGGGTCGAGACGAATCCCATCTTTTGAGACTACAAAGCCAAGTAAACGACTAGAACTGAAGCAGAACACACATTTGTGTGGATTGAGTCGTATCTTTTAGTGTCGGCAATGTAGAAATATCGCTCTTAAATGTTGCGGATGATCAATCTTCTTTCGCGAATGAGTCGGAAGGTCATCGAGATATGGTTGAACGATGTTTTTGATGTCATGGAAGGCATAATTCATTGCCCTCTAAAATGTTTCCCCTGCGTTCTTTAAAACAAAGGGTAATTTTCAATATGCGAATGTGCCCCACAGACAAATAAATGCAGTCTTTGATTGGTCATGTGGGTAGATATTTATTTGATTATACCCAGAGAATCCATCCATAAATGAAAAGATTTCCCATCCGGTGCCCTCATCAATTATCTGGTCAATGAAGGGTGTAGGGTAGTTGTCTTTTGGACAAGCTTGGTTTACATCCCTATAATCGATGCACACTCTAATCATTCCTTGTTTTTTCATAACAGGAACAATGTTCGATACCCAATCGGTTAGAGGAACCGGGTAAATGAAACCAGCATGGAGAAGTTTTTCACCTTCTGCCTTGATGGTAGCGGCTTTCTTGGGGTGCACCTGCCTTAGCCGTTCTCGTACTGGTTTGACATCTGGATACATCTTAATTTCGTGTTCAACGATACTCGAGTCAATGCCTGGCATTTCATTATAGGACCAAGCAAAGACATCTCTAAATTCGCGGAAAAGAGCGTTATATATTTCCAGTTCTGAAGGAGAACAACATTTGCTAACATAAATATACTCTACAACATTTGTTTTGGTCGAGACATTTATGGCGATAGTCTCTTCAATGTTGGACAAGTTTCGCTCGGAATCCACCGTGTTTACAATATTTGATAGGAAATCAAAAACTGAGGGATGATAAATGTCATTAGGAGTATCTTCTTCACAATCCGGAAGAAGGGAACGATGGTGGTAATCTTCCCATGGTGCCCCTTCAATTACCATTGATTGAACAATTCCTTCATCGGTGTAATGCACTCGCGACCAAGGATCTGAAGGGGTGGCATATTCCTTAGACCTATCTATCCAAATGCTTGGTGAGCATTGATTTTGGTTTGCCTCCCATGCTAGGAACATTGATTGCTACAATATTTCCATTGGGCTTGGAGGCAATACCTGTGTATGATCCATGTTTATATCGTTTTATGAGATCTTTTTAATCGAAGATATCATATTGCAGGTTCCTACTGATGCCACTTCCGCCAGATTTATTGGAGGTGGAAGGGCAAAAGTTCCCTTTAATGTAGGGTCTTTTAGTAGGCCTACTCCGATATTTTGAAGCGAATGAGGGCTTCCATGGATCATTGGAATGCTTCCCGTAACTTGAGAACCATTGGGGAGGAAAGTTTGTTGATCGACGATTGTAATTCCTCCTTGAAAGGGAAATGCAATCTTCCTAAAATAGGTCGACACAAGGGCAGCCATAGCATATATCCATGGTCTTCCCAGTAGGATGTTGTAATCGAGGTTTCTGTCGATTACTTCAACATCTATTTCTACTGTTTTCCCCCCAGTTCAACTTGCAAGTTACTTAGAATACCATATGGGGTATATGTTCATCTATCGAATGCTTTTAATGTTGTCGAAGATCGCGACAAGGTCGGAGATCCTAAAGTTTTCCAGCAACTCATCGACATAATTCATGTAGATGCCCCTTCATCAATAATTGTTCGGTGAACAGTTTTGTTGAGGGCTTTCACTTGAATGAGGAAAGCTACTTGAGCTGGTAACTGAGGATCGTATGCTTTATGATTAAAGGACACAAGATTGGAATCCTTTGGGTCTATCCCACCGATGACTGATAACAAAGCCTGCTTTTGGGATGGGCAATTTTGCAGTACCTCAAGTGTCCACATAAGAGATGGTGATTGGGCCAGATATTGCACTATATTATAATGCTGTGCCACTCTACCACGAGGATTAAATGTTGACTTGTGTACTATTCCCTTTGGCGGTTTTATTGTCTTCTCAGGAATGATGGGCAGCACAACTTCTGTCGAAGTTGTTGTCGAACTACTAGGTTGATCTTTATCCTTGTTGTTCGACAGTTGTGGATTCCCGTAATCTTTGTTCCTTGTCCATATCAAAGCATCATTTTGCTGTTTGGAAACTGACAACATCAGCACTTGAGATGGGGAAGCATTTCCACTGTCAACTAGATTTGTCCCTGGGTTCGGAAACGGATCAGTTAATACTACCGAGGTTTTTGAATCCTTGAAAAAAATTTAAGCTCAGCTTTGTGTGGACAATCTGATGTCCAATGATCCTCATCGCATATAAAGCATGGTTTTTTTGGTTTCCTATTTCTAGGAGGGTTTGTAGAAGATTTTTAAGGTGATGATTCCTCCTGTTTCTTCTTCTTCCCTTTGGTTTTCTTCTTGCCTCCTGGTTGCTTGGTTTCTTTGCCTTTATCTATCGAAACGGCATTTACTTCCGAGGCAATAAGTTCTTCTTTTTCATTTTGACTGGAAATCTTACAAGCCCTTTTAGATGTAGCCTTTGTTGATCTCATGTCTATTGCACCAATCACGCCATTGCCGGCATGGGAGTCATTGTTTGATTTAGGGGGAGGAGGGACCAAGAATTCTGGTCTAGGAGCGTCAGGTATTTTATCATAGAGCATGCCAGATTGAGTGTAAATCAAGTATAAATATTGTGCGCGAGCGATAACTTGCTCTTCGATGATGACTCCCCCTTTTCCCACATCTTCCGTGATGGAAGGCAATAATAAAGTAATAAACCATTCAACTAAAAGCTAATCAGGAACATACGTTCTTACCATTCTATGACGACGTCGCCACTCATGTATATGATCGGATATGTGAGTGGCCGTTGTTTGTTTGAAATTGGTAAGAAGTTCTGTTCCCATTTCGTACCTTATTGGTAACTGAAAATGGGTTAAAAAGGTTGTGGCTAGGGTACTGAAGTTGTCAAAGGAAGCTCTGGGCAGTTCGATATACCATTTTGCTGCCGGACCAGTTAACGTCCTCCAAAAAAGGTGAAGCCTAATCGAATCATCGTTTAGGGTGTTTGATGAACACCACAGATGAAATGTCATCACATGATTTGACGGATCTTCACCTGAATTTCCATTAAATTTAGGAATATCTGATGGAAGTTTATGCAGAATTTCTGGCCACCAAGGGGCATAAGCGATTGGATCGTTTGTTAACTGATTTAAATCCGGTAACTCTAAAGCTGCCACGAAGGGTAACTATTGGTTCAGGTTAGGCGAAGCATATCCAGGATAAGATGGAATCGCCTAAGCAGTGGGTCTTTGCATACCAGCATAATGCATTTGATGTTGGTAACTTTAGTAAGGTTGGTGGGCATAACCATTGTAGAATGGTTGATTTTGACCATTTTGAATATACGACTGTCCACTATTTGCAAATATTTGTTGCTCAGATCCTTGGTATACTTGTTGGAATTGCAGTTGTTGGTATTGTACCAGCCATGGTTGTGAAGCCATGTGTTGTTGCCCGATACTAACTGTTTGACCAAGATGAGGGGTAATTGTACCCGTTTGGGCCTGTGTCATTCCACCAGTCGGTGATTGTGGTTGAGTCGCAGGGTCAAGAGGTTGTTGCATTACAACCTGAGAAACATGAGGTTGGCATACAACGGGCAGCGCTTGTACTTGCGACACCATCACAATAGCTTCCGTAGTTGGTATATTTGACATAGGTAAACATTGTTGCATTGAATATACAACTCTTGGTTGTTGAGGTAGTATCGGTACCCAACTGCTAGATGTAATTCCGGCATAACCTGAATTTTGTTCTGAACTCCCGTATGGCTGTCCTCCTGGAGGTGACAATGGAAGGGTATACTGCCCCCCATACGGTGGTAATCTGGTACTTAAAGGAATGGTTTTCCCTTGAGGACCGGACTGCCCAAATTGACTTCCTGAAGGATCAACTTGTTCAGACTCAACATAAGAGTTTCTGGATACTATTCCGGACGAACAAATAGGAACAGACCATACTATCGAAATAGCCCCTGAGTGGGCCCCTTCTAGTGATTGAGATCTAGTTGGGACAGATGGTATACCGGCGAACATTGTTGGAGTGATAGCAGGAAGTTCTGCCGTCGTTGTGTCAGATGACACAGTCCTAGATGTCGACGGCTTTTCAGACATTTCTAGTCTATCCAAAAGATTACCTAGCGATTCTACATGAGCTTCCACTAGTGGTAGACTAATTTCTGATGAAGAAGGATATAGAGTGATCCCAACTCCAAATTACGATGGAGTACTAGATGGAGGATCCTCCACAATCTCTTCTATAGCAATCAGACTACGTGGAAGAGGTAGTCTGTCAGGTCTGTAAAATATTTCTGGTGCTGAAGAAGGTATGGAATCTGCAGCGATAGATGTTTGGGGAATAACACTCTCTGAACCGGTTGTAGATGAAACTGGTTCAATAACACAAGTGTTTACTTTCAAACTAGGATCAAAGCTACTGTCCCTCGGCGGCTGTTGAACTTCTTCTGTAAAGGCAGGGATACCAGAAATGTTTGGAGTAACCGGAGTCTTTGATGTTGTTGGAACACTTGTTCTAACTTTACCAGGAGATTTGGAACCAGTTAAACGAGTTCGCTTTGTCCGTAATAGTTTCGATTCCAGAGACAAAGACGGTTGACTCGTAAGCCTCCGCGAACGACATAGTTTCAATTGAATTTCTTCCACGATTGCGGATTACTCGATGAACCAAAAATAAATGGGAAGTATGTTTCCGAATTAGATGAATTTTAGACGCTTTGACACAACTTGTTTTTTCAATTTTTAAGAGTTGAGAAAAAACAAAATATGACTCTCGTCGCCTTCGATTTTTAATGAGCCTAAAGTGACAAGTGCTTAGATGGACCTTTTCTGTTAAGGAGTCTGAAGAGGAACGAAAGGGACTACTCTGGAAATCTAGACAGAGGGATTACCAAACCAATCACAAAACTGCAGAATACTTTTTATGGTACGACAGTCAATCTTCCCGAATGCTGTGTTCAGTGCATTGCGATCGATAGGGTGGTAGACACGGCTTCCTATGGATAAAGGATTAAGCCTATTGTGGTCTCCCAAAATATACTCGATGGTACGTGGGAGCACAGGTCCGTACTGTCACTTATCATCTCAAAGTGGAGGAATCACCCAACCAACAGTGCGAACAATAGTTACCAGGCTTTACGACATCAGAATATGTCTCTAGCCTAGACTTCTAGATGTTGTGTGTTAGGTTCCAAAGCGTTGTTAGATTCATTAAATTTATTTTATAGTTGATCTTGCTTAAGAAATTTGCCTTTCAGGTTCACCGCGTGATGTAGATGTACAATTCCTAAAATGCAATCTAAGATGATAAGCAGTCATTTTATCTTCTTTGTGTAATGAAAATCCTAGCTACTAAGGAAAGAAATACAACATTATTTCAACAAAGAGCAAAGAGCACACACTATATGCACTGTCCTAAATCAAACCAATCAAACAGTCTAAATGCAAATGCACATGCATGTATTTGTTTTCAGCCTTCTTAATATGTGAATGATAAAAAGGAAGCTAATGCGGAAATCTAAATTATTTTCAATGCGACAATTACTAACAAGTTTCTTTTCAAAATCAAAATGAAGACAACGACAACACTTTCTGATTTGGAAATGAAAACTTGCTTTCAACACTAGAAAAACTACTAATCCAGATCAAACACAATAGTAACAGGGTAATTGACTATAAAGAGCAATCAGACTCTCTTCTATGACTGAAAACAACACTTGCGACACTTTCAAATCAAGAAACGACAGTACAATTACGTTACTTCTTTGCAAACGAGAACAGAAAATGACTCAACAAATACATAAAAACATTTACATTTCTCTGCACAATGGAGGCAGAATAACAGCAAGGAAAGGGGTTTCAAACAGATGTGTACTGACTACAGGTAGCAAAACTCCTGAATAGATCTGAAAAGAGTGAACACAGAAACCAAAATTCAGGAACAAGGCCTTGTCTGATCAGTGCACCTGTAACACAGTGAATTTGAAATGCAGCGCACCTACTACACTTGGAAAGTGTGCTGAATTTGAGATTCATAGAACAGACAGTGCGCTGGAGTAGGGACGAGACTTTGATTGGGTTCCGGGTCACAGTTTGCAGTTCAGTTCAGGGATTTTGGCCAAGCAAGTGGTAATCAGTAAATCAATCACAGGGGTAGATCCAAGGAGGTTACTAGAGCCACCATAAGGGCAATTAGAGAGTTTGTAAATTAGTTTTTTAATTCATAAACAAAACTCGAAGATTGACTGAAGCAACATTTATCTACTTTTCATTTTCATAGCAAATGCAGTTCGAATGCTACCTGGCTCGACTTCAGGCTCCGTCTGTAAGTTTATAAAGTAAACAAATGTAGATAAACAAACAACCTAGTCACTCCCTAGTATGGTCGCCATTTTGTTACAGGGAAAAGTGTCTATGCAGAACTACTAATCCCACTAAGGTGAGTAGCTACCTTAGAAATAAACAAAGTAAAACTACTTTCATTTTCCTTTATGAAAGATAGATGAGAGAAGAATAAAGGAGACCAACCTCTGTCTTGCGCTTGGTTCCTTGCTCGATTCCTCTCTCTTCTGATAGTCCTTTGCTACTCCCTTTCTTGTATACCTAGCTTCACGAAGTACCTATAGAATCAAAGCAGCATAACATTATATGAGAACATGGATCTATTATCATAAACAATCTAGGATCAGATGTAAATTGACCATACAAATGCATAAAACATAAATCACACAAGAGTATGGAGGAAAACTTGAAAAGCTTTATTGATAATAAAGAAAGAGCCAAGAGAGTTACAACCAGTTGTTCTGACCCAGCAAGGGAGATGATTCAGCTTGTGATTTGATTAGTGTCTTCCCTCTGATAGTTCTTTCTTCCACTTGGAGATTGATGATCTCTTACTCATCCCCGGTCGAATTCAGAGAGGCAAGTGTCACAGGAGAAGTTTCTGGAAGATTCCATGTTTCCCCACCTCGCAGATTGACACTGCCATTTGTCTCTTCTTGCCCATCGCACTGCATAGAAGGGATTTTTGAAATGCAACGCACCCACTGTGTGTATTTAGGTGAGATGCAACGCACTTTTCCTATGGAGCAGGTGAAATGATCTAGTTTTGACTAGTTCTGAGTAGTTTTTCATGGAGAACTTCTGGGAGAAGCTGTAATCGGTTGACCTTGTTCCTTTAGGGGTGGGAACGACACTTTTAGGGACTTAGGAGCCCTTGGTTTATGGAAATTTTATGCTTGAGGTTGCAGTGCCAAAAAATGTTTATAACAGTACATTAATATTTCGTGGATCCTCATCCTCCACTTCAATAGTGATATTATAGCATTCCAGCGCATGGTGTAGCTGGGTGCACTAATCTAGTTGAATAAATTCCAAGGGATCCTATGGAATTTGGAAGATCACTGCCTTAACCTTCTGTAGTGCCTCATCAATGCTTTCGAACCCGTCTTCAAAGCTGAAGGTTGTCATGAATCCTTCTCTTAATACATCCCACTCTGCGATGGTGTCGTGGAGCTCTATTTCCAAACACCATTTCATAGAGATTATGTCCAGAGTGTGACAAAATAAATGCACCCATTCTGGCTGCTGTTCCATTTCATATACTGTTATCAGGAAATCTAGTGTCTATGCAGAGCTTCTAGTCCCACTAAGGCTGGTAGCTACCTTAGAAACAAACAAACTAAAACCACTTTCGTTTTCCTTTACAAGAGATAGATCAGAGGGGAAAGAAGGAGACCAACCTCTGTCTTGCGCTTGGTTCCTTGCTTGATTCCTCTCCCTTCTGATAGATCTTTTCCACTCGCTTCCTCGTCTACTTAGCTGCAAAGAGCACCTATAGAATCAAAGCAGCATAACACTATCCTAGAACAGAGATCTACTATCATAAACAATATAGGACCAAATATATATTGACCACACAAATGCATATATCATCAATCATAAAAGAATGTGGAGGAAAAATTGAATAGCTTTGGATTTAAGAGATCTGTGGTTTTTATCTTGTGAATCAGGAACCAGAGAATCCACAGTATGAACATTTTTACACCAACGTTTCAAATCCCAAATGGGATCCATCTTCAGGGTTAAAGAATGATGATAAAGAAGAGCACTTCAGATAGAATAAATACTAATGAGGACAAATCTCAAGGAATAACCCACTGTCGGCTAGAAACAAAAATTTTTATTTCTATTATTTTAATTTTAATTTTAATAAATTACTTTATTTTATATTAATATTTATTAAAAAATTTATTAAAGTTTTTTATTAAAATTTTTGCAAAGTTTATATCTAGGTTTAAAACCTATTGAATAAAAAGGATAGAACTCAAACTAACATTAGTAAATTGATTGATTGAACTAAAATGTATTAAATTTCTATATAAATTAATTTAATATATTTATACCCAATCATATTAACAAATATAAATAATTCATATTTATATTTAATTAATATAATAATTAAAATATATTAATTAATAGCTATATAGAAATTAATATACTATAGTATTTTAATGCTAATAATACTATATATGATATAAATAAAAGCTACTGACCAATAAAAATAGAATAGGAGAGGGATAACTTACCTGCTGAAGGCTTTACCTGGGGATGGGTTGACGCTTTTTGATTTCACTGATCAAGGGAAGCCAGCTACTGCTAATTTCCATACCATTGTCTCTGTTTAGATTATGAGGATGCTTAATAATCTCAAGGGCTTCTCTGATCTTTCGTCTTTGATGCTGCTCTTCCCTTGCGATAATTGATGCATTTTCCAGGCAAATATGGTGCTTAGTCTTTGAGGAGTGTTATGCCAAGGCTGAGGTACGAGATCTTCCATTCCTAATATCAGCGCCATGCTCCTTGAGCCTAGTCTGGAGGGAATGACCTGTTTCGCCTATGTAGCTTTTTCCACAAGAACAATCTATTTTATAGACTCCCTTAAGCTGATGATTATTAATAATCAAGAATAGCAAAGAGGATTACAACCCATTGTTATGACCCAGTGTCATCCTCTCAACAAGAAAGCCCTTATTCACCTCATGAAATGCTTAGATCACCCAACACTATGATGTTACACCAAGAAACCAGCAGCACTTCCTTACAAGATACAAAATTCCAGCCTCTGGATCTCTGGGATGAGGGATCCATATGTAGATGTTTGCATGGGGGTGAGTTAGCTTTTGAGATTTGATTAGTGTTCTCTCTGATAGTTGTTGATTCCACTTGGAGATTGATGATCTCTTACTCATCACTGGGCGAATGTAGAGAGGCAAGTGTCACAGGAGAAGTTTCTGGAAGATTCCATGATCCTGCACCTTGTAGATTTACCCTGCCATTTGTCCACTCTCGCCCATCGCACCCCATAGAAGGGCTTTTCAGTATGCATCATGCCTACCATGTGCATTTAGGTGGGATGCAGCACACTTTGACCATGGAGCAGGTGAGATGGCCTAGTTTTGACCAGTTCTGAGTAGTTTTTCATGGAGAACTTCTGGGAGATGCTGTAATCAGTTGACCTTGTTCTTTTAGGGGTTGGAACAACACTTTTAGGGACTTAAGAGCCCTTGGTTTATGGACATTTATGATTGGGGTTTCAGTGCCGAAAAATGTCTGTAACAGTTGCCCCCTAAAGCATGAGGTCGTTAATTTTTTTTTTTGATGTCGGGTGAAATGCTTTATCATCAGGATCCAAAGTTTTTTCAAGCTGGAAGGCCACCTGTAATAAGATACAATACAACACATTATCTTCATAAAATTTTCATGATCTAGTTGAGGCGGGCATTCCCATGCTCAGCTTTATAAATTTATTTTCATGTACATAAGATAGACAATCATCTGTGTGCAGACTGATGATTCTGGTAGAGCCATCATCCCTTGGATTGGATGATTATCTGTGCAGCAATGATGTAGATTTGATGTCCTTATTTTCCTGAATATATATTGCAGCCTGGATGGATGAAACTAGATCCGGGGTCTTCAATCTCGTTTGATCTTCACTCAAAGTACAAGTCGATCCATGTGAGAGATGTTCTGGAGTCGAACATGGAAAGATATCACCTGATTACCAACCAATGATGTAAGTTGTTAACATGCACGAGAGGAATCACCGATAATGATGATGACCCTCAAGGTACTACAGTACAATTCAGGTGGTGTGAATAAAGGACTTGGCGTCGAACACCACGCAAAATCTTTAGGTCGAAGGCCATTGATGTAAACCTGTCACTGGAAGTGAGAAGCTTGCCATTAAGGCATGCAAGCATCAAAGTACTGAAAGGGTTGATCCTAGATCGACTTCCTAGATAATGAGCTGGTGTCGACAAGAAGCGATCCGTCATAGGAGGGCCTTAGTGAATCCCACATCAATGACACTGAATGGAGCAAATGATTTTAATGGAGGTGAAAACGATCTGACTACATAAGATTCAAGGTGGCAGTCATGAAAGAATGGAGCGTAAATGTATTGCAGTGGATGAGACACAGGTGAATTCTCTGAGCGACTTCTCTTGAACATATCGGCAACACTGACATGATGGATTGGTAGCGTTAACCCCAAATATGGATGGTGTGATGGACCAATGGTGATATGAGCAGTGAACGGAACAACCCAACCCAACTCAGATGCATAGTGAAAGTGTCATGTTCAAGAGCGACTTGCTACCAATAAAGTTTCTTCAGGTTTTCTTCCCAATTTTTCCCCAGTCATTGTTGAACAGTACCTCTTTATTTTTGTCAAGCTTGAGGAGGATAACGTATGCTTGTTCTATAATCTACCCTTCGAGAAAACCCATCGCTATGTTTTAATGAGCCTAGTAATAGTGAAACTCGTTCTTGTCTGTATGGACAAGTTTGTCGCTATTCAGTTTTAAAGAGCTTAAAGACAAAGATAACTTGGTCCTTTTCAATTTTAGCGATTCCGAAAAGGGTCATAAAGAAAACTCCAATAATCCTTTTTCGTCATATAATCCCTTAAGTCCAAAAAAGTATAAAACAATACAAAAGGGATGATTTTTCAGTATTTTTAACAAGCCGAACAAAACAAGCGCTCGATATTTTTGTGTAGTAATCCCTCAGGTCCAAAAATATTAAAATCTAAAGGAGGGATAGCACTTCCGGTCCCTTTAATGAGTTGGAGTGGCCAATCGCTCGGAAATCTTTTCATATTTTACGAGTCAGTTGAAAGGAGCTTAAAGGAGACTCGTTTTTTGAGGAACGAGTGATAAATTTGGATAGCAGCTAATTCCAGGTAAGGTTTGGAATTTTCCAATCACGGCAGTGTCACAAGGATGGCTGATAGGATCACTCTTCGCAGTTGTTCCTCAAAAAGGGTAAACAATCAAATGGAGGTGAATGATCGGCTAAAATAGAGTGGAGGTGATGATGAGAACACGACAAAGGCTTCAAAGGCTGATGATAATACATTCATGGTGGTTATTTACTAGGAATTGGTTCATTTTTTAATCAGCTTAAACTCTGGGGAAACATTTGCTCATTGCTTATGTTTATTTTTTAACGAGCTTGAATTCCTCATTAAAACTGCTCGATCTAGTCGTATAAAAAGGATGTCTCATATAACATGGCACTTTTTCAAAGCATTGCCCCACATCCTTTCTTTGTGCAAGTTAGGAAACGACCAATCCTACGAGTTTAAAGGCTTAGAGGACCTACAAATTTAAAAAAATAAA
Organism: Pinus tabuliformis; assembly: GCA_031772625.1. Taxonomy (NCBI): domain Eukaryota; kingdom Viridiplantae; phylum Streptophyta; class Pinopsida; order Pinales; family Pinaceae; genus Pinus; species Pinus tabuliformis. Next base: position 1,373,073,461 of record CM062820.1, read on the forward strand.
TGGTCGCTCTTCGCTTGCATGCCAAAAGGTTTGCATGCCCCCAGGTATAGTGAAGTAGAGTTTCCAGGTTACCCCTCAATTTGCAGACACAACATTTGTTTTATCGGGAAAGGCCTACCTTTTAACAGAGGTATCTTATTCCGGTCTAACCCCATTTTCCTAAATGGATGGGTGTGTCAACCAGTCATATATCCGTCATGGAGACCTACTCTATACCCAAGGTTTTCCTGTCGAAACAGGCCAGGGTGCATGCCCCCTAGGTTTCAGTCATGTCCTCCAAATCACTCGCACTCATCTAGAGGACGGACTGGGGATTGATGAGACATTCCTTGTATGAAAAGACTGTTCATGGATGGTATTTGACTTTTTTCTATGTGTGAACCGGGAAATGAAAGCTGGTCTACGAGCTTGACCACTCTTCCTTCATAAGGAAAACACATTACTCTAAAGAGTGAGGAGACAATGGCTCCCATGCAATAAATATATTCGTGTCCAAGGAGTAGATTATAATCCATGGGTCCTTGGACTACCATTACGTTCATGTGAACATTTTTCCTTCTCAATGTTATCGGCACATTGGGAAGGATCCCTAACAGTCAACTGGTTCCTTTGTCAAAGCCTGTTAGATTTCTCATTTCAGGAAAAAGCAATGGTGAACCAAGCGCTTTCCAAAAAGTTGAGGAAAGGATACTCACAGAAGCCCCTTCATCTATGATGGTACCAGCCATGACCATTCTATATATTTGAGCAATGATTTGAAATGGTACACTAGCCAGTAAACGGGGTCTGCCTAGTAGATTCCAATCGAAAGAAACAACTAGGTTGCTTGGAGGTGGGACCGAATAGATGGCTGGATATGACTCTGACAAACTTCCTTCCTGCGGTAAAGGAATGGGTAGACTACCCCCATGTTCATCGGAGTCTGTGCTTATGACGAGAATTTGGATGTTGTCGTTCTTGTTCTCTCCGGTGACTGTATCATCTGAAGATGGGACCTCCGAAGGCAAGACTGGGTCAACTGCCACCTCGACCTTTTGAATTTCATCCGGTATGGATTCAGATGGTTTATCTTCAATGATAGACGCTTCGGCCTACCACAACAGCGTGTCGGCCGGATTTTCAACTAGAGACGGACTCGGCAAGAGCTTCTTATATCCAGGAGGAAGTTGTAACGGTGAAACCGGACAGTCGTCCAAAACTCTTTTATCTTCGTCTAAGAAGGGACAACGGTGGACGACGTGATCGCCCTGACACAGTTTACAAGGAAATTTACATTTTCATTTTTGTCCAGGGGCTTCACTTTCACTAGTTGATGGTGTATTTTCAACATGATCATCAGAGGTTGATGACACCGGATTGTGAAAACGAGGAGACCAGTCCCTTAAGATCCGAGGGATGCAAGGACAATCTCGATGATAGTGGTCTCCTTTGCAAATGACACATGGCAATTTAGGCCTGGATGGTGCAGTGTGTGGATTTTCATCAGATGATGCTTGGTTTCCCCTTTTCGGCTTTGGCTCCTTCTTCTTATTCTCTTTCTTCTTCTTCTCCTTCTTCTTCTCAGTTACTTGATTTTTAGATTTGCTAGCTTCATCAAGCGAAGAGGAAGGAGGAGAGGGAGAACTAGATGAAGTAGAAGGTTGGGGGGTAACTTTGGTATCGTTTAGCTGCTGAATTGATTGTTTGGGAATCACGGTGTTCTGAATGACATAGGTCAAGAAGATCCATACGGGTAAGCCAATTGTCAATCTGGGAAGCGACAATGTGGCCATATGGGGTGCACCAACATCTCCGTAAGAGGAGAAAGGACTAGGATTTCCCCTAAGGGGAACTCCTTGGTTGGTGGACTCCATTTTTCTCAAGCTAAGACCAATGTAGGAAAGGTGATGTTTATTCCGATTAAAATAAATTTTACATGCTTTGACACGACTTGTTTTTTCAATTTTTAAGAGTCGATAAAAAACAAAAGATGACTCTAGTCGCCTTCGATTTTTAATGAGCTTGAAGTGACAAGTGCTCAGATGGACCTTTTCTTTTAAGGAGTCTAAAAAGGAATGAAAGAGACTACTCTAGAATTCTAGACAGAGGGATTACCAAACCAATCGCAAAACTGCAGAATACTTTTTATGGTACGGTAGTCAATATTCTCGAATGTTGTGTTCAGTGCATTGCAATCGATAGGGCGGTAGACATGGCTTCCTATGGATAAAGGATAAAGCCTATTGTGGTCTCCCAATATATACTCGATGGTACATGGGAGCACAAGTCCATATTGGAACTTATCGTCTCAAAGTAGAGGAATCACCCAACCAGCAATGAAAACAACAGTTACCAGGCTTTACGACGTCGGAATACGTCTCTAGCCTAGACTTCTAAATGTTGTGTGTTAGGTTCCAAACCGTTTTTAGATTCATTAAATTTATTTTACAGTTGATCTTGCTTAAGAAATTTTCCTTTCAGGTTCACCGCGTGATGTAGATATGCAATTTCCTAAAATGCAATCTAAGATGATCAACAATCGTTTAATCTTATTTTTGCAATGAAAATCCTAGCTACTAAGGAAAGAGAGACGATATTCTTTCAACATAGAGAAGAGAGCACACACTATATGCACTTTCCTAAATCAAACCAAGAAATAGTCTAAATGCAAATGCACATGCATGTATTTGTTTTTAGCCTTCATAATGTGTGAATGATAAGAAGAAAGCTAAGCAAAAATCTGAATTATTTTTCATAGCGACATTACTAACAAGTTTCTTTTCAACACAAAATGAAGACAATGAGGACACTTTGTTATTTGGAATTGAAAACTTGCTTTCGACACTTGGAAAAACATTAACTCAAATCAAATACAAGAGTAATAGTGTAATCGACTATCAAGAATAATTGGATTCTCTTCTATGACTGAAAACGACACTTGCGACACTTTCAAATCAAGAAACGACAACTCAATTACACTACTTCTTTGTAAAAGAGAACTGAAATTGGATCACAATACATAAAAACATTTACAGTTCTTTGCACAATGGAGGCGGCATAATGGCAAGTAAGGGGGTTTCAATAGAGGTATGCTGACTACAGACAGCAAAACTCTTGAATAACGCTGAAAAGAGTGAACACAGAAACAAAAATCTAAGAGCAGAAGAGGTCTTGTCTGATCAGCACACTTGTAACACAGGGAAAGTGAGATGCAGCTCACCTACCACACTCGGGAAGTGTGATGCATCTAGATTCCAGAGAAGAGATAGTGCGATGATCCGAGGACGAGACTTCAACTGGGTTCCGAGTCACAGTTTTCAGCTCAGTTTGGGGATTTAGGCTGAGCAAGTGGTAATCAGTAAATCAATCACAGGGGTAGATCTAAGGAGGTTATTAGAGCCACCACAAGGGCAATTAGAGATCTTTTAAATCAATTTTTCGGTTCATAAACAAAACCCGGAGATAGACTGAAGCATCATTGATCTACTTTGCACTTGCATAGAAAATACAGTTCGAAGGCTAGCTGGCTTGACTTCAGGCTCCGTCTATAAGTTTATAAAGCAAACAAATATAGACAAACAAACAATCTATTTGCTCCCTAGGGGAGTCGCCATTTTGTTATCGGGAAATCTAGTGTCTATGTAGAGTTGCTAGTCCCACTAAGGCTGGTAGCTACCTTAGAAACAAACAAACTAAAAGCACTTTCGTTTTCCTTTATGAGAGATGGATGAGAGGGGAAAGAATGAGACCAACCTCTGTCTTCTGCTTGGTTCCTTGCTTGATTCCTCTCCCTTCTGATAGATCTTTGCCACTCGCTTCCTCATCTACCTAGCTTCAAAGAGCACCTGTAGAATCAAAGCAGCATAACACTATCCTAGAACAGAGATCTACTATCATAAACAATATAGGACCAAATATATATTGACCACACAAATGCATATATCATCAATCATACAAGAATGTGGAGGAAAAATTGAATAGCTTTATTAATAATCAAGAATAGAAAAGAGGATTACAACCCATTGTTCTGACCCAATGTCATCCTCTCAGCAAGAAAGCCCTTCTTCACCTCAAGAAAAGCTTATATCACCCAACACTATGATGTTACACCAAGAAACCAACAACACTTCCTTACAAGATACCAAATTCCGGCCTCTGGATCTCTGGGATGAGGGATCCATATATAGATTTTTGCAAGGGGGGTGAGTCAGCTTTTGAGATTTTATTAGTGTCCTCTCTCTGATAGTTCTTGATTCCACTTGCAGACTGATGATCTCTTACTCATCCCTGGGCGAATGCAGAGAGGCAAGTGTCACAGCAGAAGTTTCTAAAAGATTCCATGATCCTCCACCTTGCAGATTGACCCTGCCATTTGTCCACTCTCGCCCATCGCACCCCATAGAAGGGATTTTTAGTATGCATCACACCTACCATGTGCATTTAGGTGGGATGCAGTGCACTCTGACCATGGAGCAGGTGAGATGGTCCAGTTTTGACCAGTTCTGAGTAGTTTTTCATGGAGAACTTTTGGGAGATGCTGTAATTAGTTGAACTTGTTCTTTTAGGGGTTAGAACAACACTTTTAGGGACTTAAGAGCCCTTGGTTTATGGAAATTTATGATTGGGGTTGCAGTGCCCAAAAATTTCTATAACATATACCTTAGTCAATTTTGCCAAGTGATTGCGTGGATCATTCCTCCCATCATACTTCTCAGTTATCTGTACTTTATGATGAATGAATCACATTGTCATCATCCTTTTGTAATCACGTTATTCATCAAAGTTATATTTGTACATACCCCACCACTGAACGGGTGTAGCGTGTAGTGCCCAGTCTAACGCCTGCAAGCAGTAATCCTTTGGAAGTTATTTTTCAAAACAATCCAAAAATTTATCTACGTTAGTTAAACCATTGTAATAAGGAAATTTTCTTACCTCCAATGACACACAGTGCAACGATTTGGTCATCATGTTGTAGCGCAGTGTGGATACTTCATGTAGCCTATTTTTCCAATGTTCCAATTCTTTGCTTGAATATGAGGTACAAGAACTTTCATGGTCCCATGCAATTCATCCATCAGATGTCAGATTAACCTAGTCTTGGTCTCACACTCTGATTTTAGAGATCTGATCCAAATCATCATCACTTTCATCATAGTCATGGACCAGTTCAGTATAGCGAGGTCCTTCTATAGGGTCTAATGGTACTACAACATGGAGTGATTTCTTTTCAAATGACATTATCCGCTTCTTCAAATTGATAACCCCATTCATGTCGATAGCTGAATCAATTCCTAGGAGCATGGGGTATGGGTTGCTACCATCAACAATCTCTATTACTTCAAAATCGGCTAGCATGCTCGCACCCTCTATCACTACGATAACTCCCTGCAATCACCCCATAGGGATAATCTTATGCTAGTTTGCAATCCTTAGTTGAATTGAAGACCACTGCAACACATGTCTCCCCATTCTCTCCTAGGTTTGTTTAGGCAATACGTTTGCATCAAAACCCAAATCCATAATAATCTAGTCCATCTCATACTCTCCTATTTATGTGGTAAGCCTCAGCACGGGCCCTATTCTTGTCTTATGCTTACTGATCTTTCTAACTACACAGGGCCCATCTGAAGCATTATCCTTACTGGCACATTTGTTTATCAACTCTTTTAGTCCTTTCAAAACCTTTCTATCATGGAGTAATTTCATATATGTCTCTAAGAAGGCGGTAAGAATAGAGGGGTCAACCTCTGTAGGTGCGCTGGTATCTGGTAGTTTGTTCTGACTCTCTAAGGTAAAGGCCTCAACAAAGCTTTTCTTCACTTCCATGAATGTTTCCTTCACATGCTCTAGGTCAAACCCAACCTCCTTTTCTAGAGCCTTGTTGACCCATCCACCTTCTTCAGGATGTTTTCCCTTATCTTCACCAGTTGTGATCCCACTTCGTAGGGCGATATTCACATTCGAGTCTTCTTCATGGGGCTCAACCCTAGTCATCTATAAGTTTTAGGTAGGGTTCTGAGGTTGTGCCTTCTTCTCTTGCATCTTGGCCATCAACATAGCACATTCTTCGATTGTGTGGTCAAACTGAGTACAATAGTGACATGACGAGCATGTCTGATTCGTACACCCCCACGTGTAGTGTCATGGAATTTCGCAATTGTAACAGATGGCCTGTCCCCAACCCCTACTAGGCCCTCCTCCTACTTAGCCCCATTTGCATCCCTGATATCCTCCACATGCTCCCCTAGCACCCTGATTCGGAGGCTGAGTTTCTTCCTACGTTCAATACGTTGGAATCCTTTCCATCATCAATTCATCGGGGCCCACCGATTTACAAAAATTGTAGAATAGTTGTTGTGGTGTTTGTACAAACCTTTGTAGCAAATGACGATTATCTCTAACATATTTTCTAGCCCCCTGAAAAATAGCGCACCATAGTGCAGGCCCCAAACTTTAACCTGCTGGAACTTCCTACCATAGCGGCATTGGCCCTCCCCCTGTAATATAATTTGTGAATACAGGGAAATGATCTTTATCATGCCCCTAGTTTCTACACTTGAGGCATGATACTTCCTCACACACCTCTAATTGAGTGCCTTTTTCATTTTTCAATCCCTACAATTCCAAGCAAAGGTTTTGTAACTCTGTGTGAATTTGTTGAACTCCGAAACCAGTGTCCTGAATAAGAGATTCATGCATCCTCATCACAATTTCTAGGGCTTTCGCCTAGATTCCTATATTTTTCTATGATAAAGAAAGCCTTAGGTGGGATGGGATTGAGGCTACAAAACATTCGCAGTGTTTACTATACGTGAGATTCATATTAGCTTCGTAGATCTAGCACTTCAATATTTCATCTAATTCCTAGGGCATTTCATCGGGCCTCATCATGATTTCCTTGAATCCAATTACTGATTGTGATTCAAAGTTGGGCTTACCGAATTCTTTGTTCAAAGCGGTCTGAGTGTCTGCTAATGATGCCAGTAGGTTATTGGTATAGTACTTAATGTACCATGTCAACGCGCGATCTAGCAAAGTGGTAACCAACTATGCCTTCTTTATATTATCATATATAATTTGTTGTGCTATCCATACTGTTGGCGTCCCAAATTTCTTTATTTTTACCCTATTCCAATAAGACTTAAACTCTGTTTTATCTCTATTTAACCCTCTCATTCCTAGACTAGTACAAGATAATCATCTATTCCTACATATACTTCGTATTTCATAATTGAGATTTATTAATTGATTTATTAATTACTTTACATAGATTTCATACCTTTTAATATCTCTTTTAACTTATGTTTAACTTTCCTAAAAGTAATTGAAGAACTAATAGTTAATCATTATTTAGCGTGTTCAGTGTAGGAAGATTCATGTACCACCAATGAAGTTGCTCCATGATCTCCATCATAGCTTGAATCCTTCCACGTGGGCATTTTTGATCCATTACTCCTACTTTGATTGCAAACTATCTAAGGATGGACATTGATGGCATATACTGAGGGATACTTGCTAAGAATATGGTCTATGGCAAGAAAATTTCGTGCTTTATTATAACCATTAGTTGGTTTCGTAATGTTGTTTTTTAGTCTATTCAGCCGAAAGGCTTGAATAGGAAATGACTGTAATAACCAGAAGATGGATAAGGCTGAGAGACTATATATAATATAGCCCTTAAGTAGAGCTAAGTTAGCGATCTCTGCGTTGTAATTTTATTTACTTTGTAATTTTGTATCGCCCTTAATTCTAGGCTAGACTCGCATTATCATGCATATTTGTTGATCAAGTTAATACAAGGAATGTGCCATGTTTTCTTCATGCTGTGTCTAAATTTTTTTCATGCGTGATTAAGTGTTGAACTATTTTGTTTCCTAAATGGGAAACGAGCTGGTTGGCTAGGGCCCATCCAACCCAGCTCATTTACCCTTGTGCTTTCACCATTTAAAAGGTTTGTGTGAACATTTATTCATTTGCAGTTGTGTGGCTTGGATTGCTCTTATGTTTATTTCAAAAGTTCTGAGTTAAATTCATTTCATAGTCAAGCATGAATGGATATGTATTTTGGAAGTTTAATTAAGTTTGTTTCTTTCTTGCAATTTCTTTCCTGCAATTACTTTCTTGCAATTTCCTTCCTGCAATTCTTTTCTTGCAATTTTTGTCTTAGTTTGCTTCCACTCAGGTCATGCAGGAAGATTCTTCCTATACTAGTACATGTAGTTTCCTGCACTCCATTTTATTCATTTACTTTACAACAAGTGTTACATTCCTTTTCTTGCTTATAATTTCATTTATTCCTACAAGCAAACATATTGTTAATTCAAGTAATCATTCTCAATGTTAAGATTTATACTTCTACAGGATCTAAGAATGTTTACATGAATTAAGGAAGGACATTATTACAAACACCATACCTTACACTTGCATTTTATGACTTAATAAAAAGGAACAAAAATGTTATAAGTGAATTTCTTAAAGTTATTTGATGCATGCAAATTACTTTGACTACTGCTTGATTATTCTGAATTATTTTTGCTTTATGAAGTTTACTTTCATTGCAAAGTTCAGCTAATTAAAGCATTCTTTTTCACGTGTAATTTATCTCAGAATCTAGCTTGCAATTGCAATCCTTTTCAACGCGTATTTTAATTCTTTTGAAAGTAAATTGGAATTTTTGGTGAAGGAAACTTTGTCTCAGTGCAAGAGTTGGTGTCTTGTCACAGTAACAGATTGCTCTAAGCCTTGAGGCTTAGAGTAGCTCCATAAAGGCATAAGTCTTTAGTAAATAAGGTAAAATATCCTTTTTCACATAAGTACTATACCTGCACTAGTGCAAGCAGATTGCAATAGTACAAGAACAAGTTTCTTGGTGTACAAAGAATATCAATTGGGAAACAAATATTTACAAGGGCCCACTTGTTAAACTGTTAGCCATCTATACTAAAGATAAACATAGTATTTCATTTCAACATTTAAGATTGCTTCCAGTTGTGTGAAAGTTCCTTTACTTGATTTCCTCGCAAATTATTCTTTTACATTCCAGCACTGGAATTGATTTTGTGTCGATTTTCTTTAAGATTGTTTTGTGTCTGAATCTACAACATTTCATTTAAAAAGTAGGATTAGGAATAGGAAAATTTCATACCACTTCTAGCATTTCCTGTGATTCATCTCCAAGTTTACGAAACCCTTGGGTTGACAACTAGTTGTTGAGGAGTTTTCTTAGGTGCAATTCTTGCACCCAACATTTTGGTGCCGTTGTGGGGGAGGTGATTTGAATTGGTAAAAATATTCCATTTTTTGCAATAGGGGTAACTTTGCTGTTACTTGTTTTGTAGTGTGCTTCTCTTCTCCTGAAGGAATTTATAGGTGTCTAGTTATTTTTAAGTTGCAACATTTTTAGTGGAATTTTGTTTTGTCGTCTTTTTGAAATGAATGCCTAAAAGAGTTAGGGGTCTGAAGCCCACTAGGGTCCAAATAAATACTGATAAATCTAAAACCAAATCTCATACTAGGCCTTGTTTTGTAGGCAAAAAATCCAAACAATCCTAGACTCATCACGTGGGAACAATCCACTTGAGCTCTAGCAGCAGCGGTCTAGGTGTGAAACAACCCACAAAGGGGAGGAAGGGGACTATTAGAACCCATAGTCAGCCTTCTTAGCCTGTTGATAGTGGTTCACATGGAATAACAACAATGGCAGATCACGAAGACCAGGTAGAAGGAACTAGTGAAAATCATTTAAATGAGGAACAACCCACTTTTGGATTCCCAAATGTGGATCCTGATACACAAGCACAAGTGAAAAATATTTCGCCATCAGCTCTTCCTCATTTCTATGGTAAGGTACATGAACATTTAGACTCTTTCCTATTTGAGTTTGATATTTTGTGTAGAAGTTATGATTATTCATCTGATTCCTAGAAGTTAAAGTTGTTTCCTGCAACTCTCAAGGACGTTGTTAGCTACCTATACCAAAAGGTTTCATATTTCATGATTGGCAAGGGAAGGTCCAAATATGCTCTGCTTTGATCATGCAAAGATCACATATTTCCAAGGAAGTACAAGGTGTGTAAATAGATTAATGCATCCCAATTTTGATGGATGGTCCAACAGTCTAATCTGGATCATGCCATGTTTTGAATTTCCAGTTGTAGATTAGAGAAAGGAGTCTGTCCAAACTGTTTAATCTTGGCAGACAAGTAGTTCAGGTAGAGAAGAAAAGGCTCCCAACAGTTTAATCTGGGACCTTGGAAGAGATAAGGGTAGAAGTAGATAGAAAAAACAAAGAAAAAGCTAAAGAAAAGAAAAGGCAAGTAAGGGTTTGCAAGTCCAAGTGCACCCTCCAAGGAGAAATAAAAAATGCTAGGTAAGTAGCTGGGTAAGTAGTTGGGGTTGCAGAAAGGTTATCTTTACCATTACACATATGTTAACTGTGTTTACCAGAGTAAAGTCAATTAATTGACAAGGTGTTCACCTCCATCAAGTTACAGCAAGGAGCATGACTAACCTCCCTCCTTCCCCCTTCCATTTCATTACTAACATCCCCTCATCAGCTGAGATTCATGGAAGAAGATCATGGTTTTATGGTGGTTCTTGTTCATTCAAAAGCCACATTTCTTGTCTAAAAATCTTTTCATTTTGATCTACTCTCTAAACTAAGTAAGTTTCAAATAAGCTTAGTGGTTTCCCCTCCATTTACCCCTTCATCCATATTAACTCTAACACTACTATGTAAATCCCCTACATTACCTTTTCCCCTACTAGTATCTAACACCATGGTGTATAAACCCCAAATTTTGTATAAATATCCCTCCCCTTGGTATTATAGCCAATAAGTTCTGTGTCAGGGATCAAATGGCATCTGGTCACTTTGATGAACCTAACCCTAAACCCCTCCCCTCTTCTGAAGTCATTTAGCCCCTTGGAAAGCTTCATTTTCCAAAAGAAGCCTCATAAATAACCTTGTTTTACCTATACCCCCTTTATTTGCAAAGATAACCCCTAAATACCCACTTTGTTCTTATCCAAAGTATCGGGCCTGCATTATTGCGCATTGAAAACCTTTATAAATCCCCTTTACCCATAAACCCCTTTCAAAACATGAAAAGACCCAAAAAACCCACTTCTAACCGCCTAAACCAAAGTTGGCGCATGCATTTGGTTTATTTTTTGAAATGCATTGAAAACATTGTAAAAACCCATATCCGAAGGTCTTCGCCCGCATGCATATCCCCCGAACATATCATTCCCCCGTCCACCGTCGGATCAGATCCAAGAGATCCGACGGTCCGTATCAATATCGGAGCAGCCCCCGCGGCGGACGTTTAGCGCCCGAGAAAATGACGTTGCGTCACGTCAGGGCGCGGCCACGCGTCGCCCGTTCAGGACTCTCGGAGCGCCTTCTGACAAGACCTGCTCCGTACCCTAACCGCCCCGAGAAACCGTGGCGGCTATCCTTAACCGTAACCGCTACGGCCCTAACCGCCAAGCTGCTATCCCACGTCATGCCCACGTCACCTCCACCCTGCCACCGCATCACACTTTTGTCCGCATCTGTGCCAACGTGCCCGCCACCTCATTACCCCGTGGACCAATGGCAGCCCGCCACCTCACCCGATGACATCATGCTGACGTCATCCAAGGCTGACCCCACCCTATGACGTCATGCTGACGTCATCACAGAAAAAGCGCCAAATTGCAAAAGTCCATATTTAGCCAAAAAACGCGTTTTTTTTGTACTTTTCGCTCATTTGCTACTGTTTCCTTTGCATGCTGTTTTTACGTTCTAAACTGCGCCACCTGCGGGAAACGTCCCGAAGACCTCCAGAGCACCAATTCCACCCACAGCTACGACCTCTATTCGCGGTTAGCCAGGTATTTCTCATAGTTCGTCCTCCATACGCCTGAAATTCACTGTAAATTGCTCAGAACGCTTGAGGAATACTGAAACTCACTATTTCACCGATAGCTTTCCTCTGCAAGCACTTTTAATTACAAATGCAACCTTGAAACCACCAGCAGAGCCTTCATTTCCCGAGTTTTGGGTCAAAAAACTGTAAACTGCTCGCGCAAACGTGAGACAGTTGGTCAAGTTACTTAAAACCTGCCATAGAAGACAGAGGGAGACCAGGCATTGGTCTTATTTATAATTCGAGCAGTATTTCAATTGCTGCATGTCCACTCCACCCTCTGCTCCCCATAATTCACAGTTGCATTGCAAAAACTCACCTCTGTGCTGTACTGCTCACTTGAAACTAATTCACCTGCAAGACAGAAAATGAATAGACCATGGAGACTCCAATTGCACTGAACATCAAGCCTCTCAATGCCCCTCACCAGGAATTAGAATGGAAAGCCCTGGGAGATATGGATTATCAAATGCTAGACTGGTTTCCATTGGGCTCCAAATATAATATTCAGATGTTGAATGAGTTGAAAGCCCAGCACCTTAGTGGAGCAGACATCTTAGGGATTTGGGACTCAAACTTGCCCATCTACAACCTCCCCCAGGTAAATCCTATGCCAGAGTTGATCTACAGATGCCAGGAGTGCTATGACCCAGGCCAAAGAGCTGTCATCAGCCCTACAGGCTCAGTCCTGTTCCATATCACCCCAGAGAGTATAAATGAGATGCTGCACTTCCATACTGCAAAGCTATTGACCCCCCTCCACATGCAGAACTTGATAAAGAAGGGGAGCAAGTTGTCAAATGACCAACTCATCAAAATCAACCAGCTGTTTGTAAAACCAGGCTCTGAAGCCATCAGAACTCCTCCTATTGGATATCAGTACTTGAATGAATTGGGCAGGATGTTAGTGGATTTGATCAGCTACATCCTAGGGTTCAAGGGACTGGAGGATGTGGATGAAATCATAATGGCAATGCTGTCTCTATTCTCTCCTGGTAAGCCCCCAGCTGTACATTATGATTATGCTACATACATTGCAGATAAGATCCATGACCAGTTTATGAATTTGAAGAGGGAAAGACTGTTCAGGTATACCTCATACATATACCACCTATTCTTGTTTTATCAGCCAGCCAGCTTCTCTATTCCCTTGAAACAAGTCAATGCCCAGGGAAATCCAAGGTCAATTGTGTTTTGGACCTCTGTCTTTCATAGTGCCTCTGTATCACCTTATACATACTCCGAGTTCATTGACTTATTCATTCATCCAGCCATGACAGTATTGCATGGTGTTCCTCCTCCAAGGTTAACTGATGACATGGGGAGAATTCTCCACCTGAACAAAACCTACAGCATTGGTAATTGGTACCTCTACCAAAACCACACAGTCATCAGAATATATGGCTGTGAGTTGAAGCCTTTTAGGTTGCCAAGGTATGTCCCCATGAGGCTTTTCGCCTTAGAATATTTCAGGCAGTTTGGGAATGCTGACTACCTCCACTTTCAAAGCAAGAACAAGAAGTCACAGTTAAAGGTAAGGAGCCAGCTGGGCCCTTTCCTATACAACAGAAAAGAGGAGGGGTGGAAAGAGGCAAACAGTATCCTAGAGGCCCTCAAACTGCAAACTAGCTTTGAATGGATACCCTATGACCCCAATCACTTTGTCTCCCTCAGGAGGATAAAATACAAATTGGGCAGCTATTCACACGTAAGGCAGCCTGAGATTGAGCAGTATGCCAATGCATTAAGCTGGGAAGAAGGTACCCTAGAAGAGGAAATTACTAGTGAAGAGCTGCTAGAGAGAGAGGCTAGAAATATTCAAAAGGAAGCTGACTTAGAAACTTGTGGACAGGTTCCCCTCTCATACAAAAAACAACTTGGAGCAACTACTTCATCATCAACAACACATCAGCAAGCTGCCGGGAATACTGCAGAGACAGCCAGCAAAGGCAAAGAAAAGCAGGTGGAACAGCCACCTCCTTTGACAGAAGAGCAAGTGGAAACATTGCTGCAGCAACAAGAAGAGATGGAGCAGCAGGGAGAAGGGCAGCGGCAAGAAGGAGAGCAACATGACAGACAGCAGCCCCTGCGGCAAGAAAGAGTAGTTGATACTCCAAGCTCCACTGAGCAACAGGCTCAAAATATAGTGCCTCCTAGGCCAGAGACTACCTTTGATGCCTCGGTCCTCCAAACTCCTCAAAAGGAGGATACATTTGTTTTTAGGAAAAGGGATAGAGAAACTCCCCTGACATCACCTATAAACCAGGGAGAGAAAAGGCAGAGGTTTAATGACTCTTCTGAGGATGACATAGCAACAAGGCAAGCATTGGGCATGGGCCCACCCAGCAGAGAAGTTTCAGCCAGTTCCTTCCAGCAGGAACAGGACAGAGCTATAGGAGGAGAGGTCAGCTCCTCCAGCCAGCAAAAAGAAGGACAAGTAAGCATCAAACAACAATTTATAGACATCAAAAGGAGGAGTGATCCTATCAAAATACAGCTGTACAATCATCTGCTAAACTTGGCTCCCACCAATCAGCAAAGACTCATGTCTGCCTTCGATGTAAGTGAAGGCAAAATGATCATGATTCACTTTATGCCCACAGCTCTGCATCCCCAATCTGCCTCAGATTACCTCAGGACCAACATGGAGGTCGTGGCCAAAGACATACACCCAATGGACAAAATCGAACTGCACAAACAGACTGGTGAGATGGTGTATGCCTCCTTGGCAGATGAAACATTAGAAAATTACAAACTAAAAAGCAGCCTTGATAATACAGCCTCTCAGCTAGAATTGGAGAGAGCATCATCACAAGCTAAGGACAACAGAATCAGGTCCTTGGAAGATATAATTATAGAGATGGGACATGATCCCAAGGATGTTAAGGGCATCCAAGAAATATTGAAGTTGAGGGATGCAGACATGGCGGCCTTAAGGAGGAAAATCAAACTCCCAGCCACAATCCACCCTCAAACAGATGATGTTGCCCAACAAAGACTTGAAAAAGATGCCACAGATCTAATGATATCTCTGTACAAGGAGCTGATCTGGACTCAAGACAAACTAGGAGAATCAGAGGCTGCAAAGGCAGCACTACAGGCAGCATTGAAGCAAAGAGAAGAGGGTCAAACCTCCCAGCCTCCTCCTGAAATAATCAATCTTGAGGAAGCTCCTCCAACAACTGCCCCTCCTCCTCAGCAGACAGGGCCTACAGCACCAACTACATCAACAACTGCACCAACAACAGAGCAGACTCATAGTCTGGATATGCAGAAGCTCCGAAATGAAATTCAAGTCCTGGAAGCTCAAATTTTGGAGCTCAATTCAGCCAAAGAATCTTTGGCTAAAGTAAATGAGAGATATGATAAGAGCAAACAGAATGAAGCTGTAAAGGAACGAGAAATAAAAGCTCTAAAGAAGAGGATAACTGAGCTTGAGAAGGAGCTCACACTAGAAAAGGTGACAGCAGAGCTAAAAGCAGTCCGCTGGGGCAATATTGGCCGGTCTATCACCAATCAGTGGCAGTATATTGAGACTATGGATGAACAATCAGTACTCATTGCAAAGGCAAACAGGGAAATACACAGAGCTAGAGCAAGCCTTGGCAACATGCCTGATGCTGCCACCAGAATGATCAATATTTTAAATAACAGGACAAGCTCTCAACTGGCCACCATGGGAATTGCTCACAGGACTGAGACAATCTCAATGGTTAAAAGGGTCCTGACACTACGAAACCTGGTCGGAACATTGGAAAGAAGAACCCAGGATATGCAGACTGAAATCAACAAGTTCATGGACAGATTTCAGGTATTACAGAACAGAGGCCTCCCCAGCATATTAAGCAGTGTAGGAAGACTGCTTACCCTTGAAAACTACACTAAGAGGGTTGATGCCTATGCTGCAGAACAAATTGCAAGACAGCCCAGCACTTCAGCAGAATCAGGGCCAGCATCAGGGCAAACTTTATACAATAGGGTGGACAACCTATTTTTTATTATGAATGAGATCAATCATCTGTTTGATGTGCCTCCAAATTTCTTTAAGTATACAGAAGCAGATGAAACCATAGAGGCAATTGTGAAGCACCAATTGCCCACACAGGAAGTCTGGAAGAATTTGACACAGATAATATTATCAAGCCAGAACCTGTAAGTGATAATTTTTCCAGTTTATAAAGTAATTCATACACAGGTAGAATTTTGGTAGATAAGCATACAAAGGAAAGATAAAGGCTGAGCCAACTCAGCAGGGCTATTCGGTCACCACAGCAGCAATCACAGTCACAGATGGCAAACCTGAGAAAATACAACGCAGCAGACATAAAGACGCGTTCGCCAGCATTAAAGCAGAGCGGCTCAACCGACTCAATGATCTCCAAAGGTCAAATTATCCTCTGACAGACATAAAGGGCATTTATGCTGCATTTAAAGTTGTAATAACTTCTTCTCTACTTTCTGAACAAATTTTTGAAGATATTTTCTCTCTCAGATGACTCAATGCCTGAGATATTTTGTATACGCATTCCTATAAAGCCCCCTTCGCATGAGCTTGCAAGGGTTGTTGTTGATTTCTCCAAAAGAAATTCTTATGCTGTAATCCTTTCAGAAGTTTAATAAAGAAAGCGATGGAATTTCTTGGATTTCTGAAGTGTTGGATGCGTTCTGGTGTCTGTTGATAACTGCTGGATTCCTGTGTATTTCACCATACAATAAGTCTCTGTAACTCTCTCTGTCAATTAGTTGTTTTGTTAAAATCCATATATGTTGTCTGATTTTCAATACTAAGCAACAATGAAAAAGAATAACTTTCAGGATTTATTCACTGAGTACCCTGAGTTCAATCTGCGTTGTTTATGAATGTTTTCTTCAGCTGTAATCTAGATAAGTGTAATTCTTAATTGCTGCACTTTCAGAATACACCTTTCACAGTGGCCTTTGTCACAGGAATTCAAGTTTTGCTCCTGTGCAGTGTGTTCACCTTCACCTCACCAACTTAATAGAAAATTCTTAATTGCTTTCTGTTGGTTGACATACATCACCATTTAAGCTAATTTTGTTTGTCTAAAATACACAATAGGCCCTGCAGTTTGAACACCACCAATCCAGCGTATCAAATCATTTCACAACTCCAGACTCCATTGCCCAATGGTATTTCACTATCTAAACACTATATCATAAGACCTGAAAGAAATCCTTCAACCAAAACATAAACCAAAACCTGAGCATAATAGCTAGCCTAAAAACATCATCATAACAAAGACAAATCATAAAGAGAGAGCCCTCTCTGATCACAGTTTGGCTAGAAGCTGTGATCCAAAGATTGGTTAGTGGTTACCCCGGCCGTATTCCCTTGGGAGTCATAGGGAACAACCTGGGTGTTAACATAATTGGCGACTCCACTGGGGAACTTTTTAGGATTCGTTAAATTGATATTTATCTTCCATAGCTACCATCAAGCCTGAAATCAGCCAAGAGGCCTTAAAACTGTTTCTGCTATCACAGTGACAGCTTTAGGGAAGAGCTTATTTAGGGAATCTTCATCTTAGCTTTGAAATATACATAACCATTCCAAAATCTTCATCCAGTCCTTCCAGATAATAAAATTTCCTACAAAACCCTAAAAAACAATTAGAAGCTGGCTCCTAAGAAAAATCCACGGCATACTAGGGCAAATCCTGACCCTAATCCACCCATCATTGTTGATAATCCAAATACCATCCCAAGAAACATTAGGAGGCAGCAAAGGCAGGAGCAGCCTGCTGACTTAACCCCTCGTACAGTTCATCCCAACCCCATTTCTACTCCAATAAAAGTCCTTTTTAGGTCTACCCCTAGTTCCCCTAGTTCACCATCCACATCTCAAAGTCCCCCTCTCACATCTTCATCCACTGCACATATCCCCTTGAACCACACTTTAGGTTCAGCTTCACCTGTTACCCCTGTGGTACCCACTGTTCCTATTATCCCAGCAGCACTTATTAATACACCCAACCCTCCAAATATGGCTAACAGATATGCACCCTTGCGAATACCAGCTAATGCTGCAGCTCTACCTCAAGACTACCAAACCAAAATCTCATATTTTGACTCCAATGGCCCTCTGACAGCTGTCCAGCATGCGAAGAAGATGCAAGACCATTTTGAGACCTATGAAATAGATGATGACAGTGTCAGAATGAGGATGTTTGTTCAAAGCCTAACTGGGGATGTAAGAACCTGGTTTAGATCCCTGAATGCAAACTCCATTGCAACTCCTGATGATCTGTATCAAGCCTTTACCACCAGATGGGAGAAGAAGAAAGATCCCCTGCACATACTTGCTGAATATGAAACAATCAAGAGAGGTCCGCAAGAGACCGTTCTGGAGTATTGTGCTAGATTCAACAACGTGTACAATGCAATACCACAAAACCTCAGACCTCCTCCTGATTTGGCCTTGTACAAATTCCCTGATGGATTTGATCCTGACATGGCATATCAGTTGAAGGAAAGAGAACCTGAAACCCTTGAAGACGCCCAGAAGGCTGCTGTCACAGTAGAAGCAAACCTGATTGCCAAAAGAAACAGGGCAAGGTTAGAAAAGAGAAGCATATACAAAGAAGAACCCACAGCCTTTGATCAAAAGCTCGATGCCATACTCAATAGCATGAAAAGATTGGGTGATAGGGTAGAATCAGTGGAGAGAAAAGCATCATGGGAAGCACCACAAAATAATCCTCCTAGGAATCCAAATTTTAGGAGAAATCCAAACCCAAACATTGGCAAGACCAGTGCTGACCAGGACATAAGACCCCCTTTCCAGGAAAATTATGCAGAAACTTCCACATCAGCTGAGCCCAATGAAGATCCTGAGATTAATTTAATGGGTCTAGATGGTGAAAGTCAAGTTTTCTTAACACAAGAAGATCATGAAGATGATGAAATCAAACTATTCCAAACTAAATCAGGTGAATCCTTTGACTTCAAACAAGGCTATGACACTGCTGTTTACGAAGTCCATAAACAATACAAGCTTAGGAGCAGAACTGTGAATGTTAACCAACCTGAAAAGAAAAAGGATAATCAGCAGCCTGAAAGAGTTATAGTCACACAACCTAGTGACAAAATAAATTCACCTACAGAAGAAGTGATTGTTGAAGAAATCACTAAGCCACTGTCCTTAAGACAGCAGTCTCTGGACACTTCATCTTCTCATTCTAATTTAAATGCTACTCCTCAAGAGATGAGTAAAAAGGATAAATCTCAAAGTCAAGATAAAAATCTAGAAGGAGACTTAATGAACAAGGAAAGAACTGTCACCTATAACCCCAAGACCCAAGCTGAGAAACCTTTTGACCTTGAAACAGAAATTGGCAAAATAAAAATAGCTATTCCTCTCTTAGAACTTGCCAAGCATGACAGCTATAAATTGCAAATCAAAAGGTCCCTTCAACTCACTAGCAACAAAGATGATGTCAATGTATTGGATGACACCCCAGAACTCCTGTTTGGCCCAGAAGTGGATGGAAAAGCAGTAGTCACAGGGGTACTGCCTTTTTATGTCAGTTTACATATTCATGACAAAATACTACATAATGCAATGTTTGACTCAGGTGCCTCTCACAACCTTATGCCAAAAGCAGTCATGGAAAGATTGAATTTGGACATAACAAGACCATACAAGGATCTGTTTTCCTTTGACTCCAGCCAAGTCAAGTGTCTAGGTCTCATAAAAGACTTATGTGTCTCTCTAGTTCAATACCCAAACAAGACAATCCTAATGGATGTGGTAGTTGCTGATATCCCACCTAAGTATGGAATGTTGTTATCAAGATCATGGGGAGCCAAACTCCAAGGTTCCCTACAATTAGACATGTCATATGCCACCATCTCTGTGTTTGGGCAACCAAAAAGACTGTATAGAGAAACACTAATGAAGTACATGGTCAGCAGCGAAGAAAAACCTCAAAATTTTCCTATATATGCTGTCCATTCAGACATAGACTCATACATTCTCTTCAATGATACAACTACTCCCTCAAAAGGTGAAGTTGAAACCAAGATATTCATACAGGAGGAAGATGCAAATGAGAGTAGTATCACTCATGAAACAACAGTCAATCAAACATTTGATAGTGCTGCTGCCTTAAATGTCAAGAACATCCAATCAAATGATGAGACTGTCCTAGAAGACAAGTCAGAGAAAAAACCACAATTGCTACTCACATTACCAGCTCATGAACATATCATCAAATCTCCTTCCCAACAGGACATTCTATGGTTCCTTGAATTTGATGGTGCAGTTAACAAATTAGGAGCAGGGGCTGGAGTTTGGGTACACAATAAAGAAAATAGCTATGCAGAAGGCAGAGCCTATAGATTGAATTTCAGATGCACTAATAACATGGCAGAATATGAAGCTCTTTTACTAGGCCTCAAGTTAGTAAAGTTCTTAAAAGCTGCTAGGGTTTCAATCATGGGTGATTCAGATTTAGTTATTCAACAAGTGAAAGGAAACTTTGTCACCAATGACAAAAGACTAAGGACTTATAGATCTGCTGTTGCTGAGGTACTAAATTCCTTCTTTGAATTCCAAATCACCAAGATTTCTAGGACCCACAATCTACATGCTCATAGTTTAGCCACCTTTGCAAGTACCTGCAAGCTGCCTTTTGAGCCCCATCATTGTTTTACAGCTGAGATAAAACACAGACCCTCCATCCCAAACAATGTTAAAGATTGGCAAGTATTTGAGGATGACAAGCAAATAAACAATTTTTTGACTTTGCAGCAAGAATTTTCAGGACTAAATATTGACAATGAGACAGCAAGTCAATCACAAATACTTAATGGAGCAAGTCCATCACAAATACAGTTTCAACAGACTGCTCAGCCAATATCACCTAGGACTGCAAAGCAAATGCTGAATCCAACTATTTTCAATACAGAAAACATCCAGCAAATTCAACAAGTTGACTGGGAAGAGGGAGTGTCCAATGCTGAAACTGAAATCATTGAGCTAAAAGACAATTTTCTACCAACAGGCCTAACCCCACTAGAGGACATCTTTGACTCAAATGATATTCCCAGAAAACCAAAAATGCAGCCCCTGAATGCAGCCATTGAAGAGTGCAACATAGGTACAACTGACAAACCCAAGATAATTAAATTATCTGCTTCCTTACCTCCTGACCAAAAGCCAAAATACATTGACCTCTTCAAAGAGTTCCAGGATGTTTTTGCATGGAGTTATGAGGACCTAAAGTCCTATGACACCTCTGTAATCCAACACACCATCCCTCTCAAACCTGATCAAAAGCCCTTTAAACAGAAACTGAGGAGAATCAATCCTATGCTTCTCCCAGCAATGGAACAAGAGGTACATAAAATGTTCAAAGCAGGCATCATAGCACCAATCAGATTCTCTGAATGGATTTCCAACTTAGTCCCTACAAGAAAGAAGACAGGTGAGATCAGGCTGTGTGTGGACTTAAGGAATCTAAACCAAGTATCCTTAAAGGACAACTACCCCTTACCTAAGATGGATCACATTCTTCAAAGGGTGGTGGGGGCCTCAAGGATCTCATTACTGGATGGATTTTCAGGTTTTAACCAGATCTTAGTTCACCCTGATGATCAGGACAAAACAGCATTTACAACCCCATGGGGAACTTTCAAATATGTAAAGATGCCTTTTGGATTGAAGAATGCAGGGGCAACATTTCAAAGAGCAATGGATATTGCCTTTGCCAAGGAAATTCATGACTTTTTAGTCATTTATCTAGATGACCTAACACCTTTCTCAAAATCAGACCAAGAACACATAAAACATTTTAGACAGATCTTCCTAAAATGCAGAAAATATGGAATCTCCTTGAATCTGAAGAAGTCCCTCTTTGGTTTAGAAGAAGGCAAGCTCTTAGGACACATCATCTCAAAAGATGGCATTAGAATTGACCCAGATAGGATACAAGCTATCCTGCAAATGCCTCACCCAAGGAATGTCAAAGAATTACAAGGATTCTTGGGAAAAATCAATTTCTTGAGAAGGTTCATCCCAAACCTAGCAGAGCTAACCAGATTATTAAATAACATGCTGAAAAAGGACTCAAAAGTGAAGTGGACTGTTGAAGCCAATCAAGCATTTGAAAGTATAAAATTGGCCCTTACCCAAACCCCAGTCTTGACCAATCCTCAGTTTGACAGAGAGTTTATTATTTTCTCTTTCGCCTCCCAGCATACTATTGCTGCTGTTTTATTACAAAAAGATGACCAAGGAAATGAGAAGCCAATTGCTTTCTTTAGCAAAGCTCTCAGAGATGCACCTCTGAAGTATCAAATAATGGAAAAGCAAGCTTATGCTTTGGTCAAAGCAATCAAGGACTTTAGGATTTATATCCTTTATTCCCATGTCATAGCATATGTGCCAAGTCCTATTGTTAAAGACATTCTCACCCAAGAAAATTTAGAGGGCAGAAGAGGAAAATGGATTGCTAACATACTAGAGTTTGACATTGAAATAAAACCTACAAAGCTAATAAAAGGGCTAGGTCTGGCCAAATTAATGACAGAAGCAAATTTCCAAGCCCTAGACATCAATCAGCTGGACAGTGAAACAGAGCTGGCGACTCCAAAGATCAATGTAGCCTTTGAACAATCCCCCTGGTACTCTGATATCTGTTATGTGTTACAAAACCTGTGTGCTCCCCCAGGACTGTCCAAAACTAAGTGTAGGTTCTTAAAAATGAAAACATCAAGATTTTGTGTAATGGATGGCAATTTGCTTTGGAAAAACCATGAAGGTATATTGCTGCACTGTTTAATGGAAAATGAAACTAACAATATCATGCGAGAGTTTCATGCAGGAGACTGTGGTGGACATTTGTACTGGAAGTCCACTGTGGACAAAATACTGAGGGCTGGTTATTACTGGCCCACCATGTTCTCTGATGTCAAGAAATTCACAACTTCATGTCACAAATGCCAAGTGTTTGAGGGCAAAAGACAGTTGCTGCCACTCCTCTTAAGACCCATTGCAACAGAGAGACCTTTTCAACAATGGGGCTTGGACTTCATTGGGGAAATTCATCCCTCATCTTCAGGCCAACATAGATGGATTTTGACAGCCACAGACTACTTCACCAAGTGGATTGAAGCTACCCCATGCAGACAAGCAAATGATTCAATAATCATTCAGTTTTTGGAGAACAACATACTGGCTAGATTTGGCTGTCCTGACAAAATAATAACAGACAATGCTGCTGCTTTCAGATCCAAGAAAATGGTGAACTTTTGCCATAAATTTCATATTACTTTGGACCATTCTACTGCATACTATCCCCAAGGAAATGGCCTTGCTGAATCATCAAACAAAAGCCTTGTAAACATTATAAAGAAAGTACTTGAAGAGAACAAAAAGAACTGGCACAAGAAACTAGTCAATGCCTTATGGGCAGATAGACTAACAACAAAAAGATCGATTGGGACCAGCCCATATGAGTTGGTTTATGGACTAGAAGCCAAATTTCCCTCTTCACTAGGAGTACCTGTTATGAAGCTTCTTCAAGAAAGCCAAGCAGAACCAAATGATATGCAAAGAAGGATAAATCAAATCATATGTCTGCAGCAAACCAGAGATCAAGTTTTCGGCAGAGCTCAGGTATTACAAGAAAAACTAAAGAAGGCCTTTGACAGAAGAACCAAAGCGGAAAATTTTAATGTTGGTGACAAAGTCCTCAAGTGGGATGCAAGGAGAGAAGACAAAGGAAAACATGGAAAATTTGACTCCCTTTGGAGAGGACCATTTGCTGTCCAAGCAGTACAAGGTAATAATACCTATTTCCTCAAAAGTCTAACTGAAGCTGACTTGGATGAAGGTCCTGTCAATGGCAGGATGCTGAAGCACTATTTTGACTATTTCCCATGAGTGCAACCTGAGGTTCCCTTGTATATATGCAGATGTACATATTATTTTCTGTTTAGATTGTAAAAATGCAGTTTTCCAAGTTTATTGACTGACCAGCAAAAGGTAAATAGAATCAGAGGTCTACCAAGAAGAGAAGCACACAATTTGGGCACTTCAAAGCAGCAAACTTCAAAGATTGGCAAGAGCAGTCAAGAAACAAGGCAATCTGACCTGCTGTTCTTGGTCTTTCAAATGAAACACCATCCCCATGTGGAGCCACTGTTAGCTACCTATACCAAAAGGTTTCATATTTCATGATTGGCAAGGGAAGGTCCAAATATGCTCTGCTTTGATCATGCAAAGATCACATATTTCCAAGGAAGTACAAGGTGTGTAAATAGATTAATGCATCCCAATTTTGATGGATGGTCCAACAGTCTAATCTGGATCATGCCATGTTTTGAATTTCCAGTTGTAGATTAGAGAAAGGAGTCTGTCCAAACTGTTTAATCTTGGCAGACAAGTAGTTCAGGTAGAGAAGAAAAGGCTCCCAACAGTTTAATCTGGGACCTTGGAAGAGATAAGGGTAGAAGTAGATAGAAAAAACAAAGAAAAAGCCAAAGAAAAGAAAAGGCAAGTAAGGGTTTGCAAGTCCAAGTGCACCCTCCAAGGAGAAATAAAAAATGCTAGGTAAGTAGCTGGGTAAGTAGTTGGGGTTGCAGAAAGGTTATCTTTACCATTGCACATATGTTAACTGTGTTTACCAGAGTAAAGTCAATTAATTGACAAGGTGTTCACCTCCATCAAGTTACAGCAAGGAGCATGACTAACCTCCCTCCTTCCCCCTTCCATTTCATTACTAACATCCCCTCATCAGCTGAGATTCATGGAAGAAGATCATGGTTTTATGGTGGTTCTTGTTCATTCAAAAGCCACATTTCTTGTCTAAGAATCTTTTCATTTTGATCTACTCTCTAAACTAAGTTTCAAATAAGCTTAGTGGTTTCCCCTCCATTTACCCCTTCATCCATATTAACTCTAACACTACTATGTAAATCCCCTACATTACCTTTTCCCCTACTAGTATCTAACACCATGGTGTATAAACCCCAAATTTTGTATAAATATCCCTCCCCTTGGTATTATAGCCAATAAGTTCTGTGTCAGGGATCAAATGGCATCTGGTCACTTTGATGAACCTAACCCTAAACCCCTCCCCTCTTCTGAAGTCATTTATCCCCTTGGAAAGCTTCATTTGCCAAAAGAAGCCTCATAAATAACCTTGTTTTACCTATACCACCTTCATTTGTAAAGATAACCCATAAATACCCACTTTGTTCTTATCCAAAGTATTGGGCCTGCATTATTGCGCATTGAAAACCTTTATAAATCCCCTTTACCCATAAACCCCTTTCAAAACACGAAAAGACCCAAAAAACCCACTTCTAACCGCCTAAACCAAAGTTGGCGCATGCATTTGGTTTATTTTTTGAAATGCATTGAAAACATTGTAAAAACCCATATCCAAAGGTCTCCGCCCGCATGCATATCCCCTGAACATATCATTCCCCCGTCCACCGTCGGATCAGATCCAAGAGATCCGACGGTCCGTATCAATATCGGAGCAGCCCCCGCGGCGGACGTTTAGCGCCTGAGAAAATGACGTTGCGTCACGTCAGCGCGCGGCCACGCGTCGCCCGTTCAGGACTCTCGGAGCGCCTTCTAACAAGACCTGCTCCGTACCCTAACCGCCTCGAGAAACCGTGGCGGCTATCCTTAACCGTAACTGCTACGGCCCTAACCGCCAAGCTGCTATCCCACGTCATGCCCACGTCACCTCCACCCTGCCACCGCATCACACTTTTGTCCGCATCTGTGCCAACGTGCCCGCCACCTCATTACCCCGTGGACCAATGGCAGCCTGCCACCTCACCCGATGACGTCATGCTGACGTCATCCAAGGCTGACCCCACCCTATGACATCATGCTGACGTCATCACAGAAAAAGCGCCAAATTGCAAAAGTCCATATTTAGCCAAAAAACGCGTTTTTTTTGTACTTTTCGCTCATTTGCTATTGTTTCCTTTGCATGCTGTTTTTACGTTCTGAACTATGCCACCTGCGGGAAACGTCCGGAAGACCTCCAGAGCACCAATTCCACCCACAGCTACGACCTCTGTTCGCGGTTAGCCAGGTATTTCTCATAGTTCGTCCTCCATACGCCTGAAATTCACTGTAAATTGCTCAGAACGCTTGAGGAATACTAAAACTCACTATTTCACTGATAGCTTTCCTCTGCAAGCACTTTTAATTACAAATGCAACCTTGAAACCACCAGCAGAGCCTTCATTTCCCGAGTTTTGGGTCAAAAAACTGTAAACTGCTCGCGCAAACGTGAGACAATTGGTCAAGTTACTTAAAACCTGCCAGAGAAGACAGAGGAAGACCAGGCATTGGTCTTATTTATAATTCGAGCAGTATTTCAATTGCTGCGTGTCCACTCCACCCTCTGCTCCCCATAATTCACAGTTGCATTGCAAAAACTCACCTCTGTGCTGTACTTCTCACTTGAAACTAATTCACCTGCAAGACAGAAAATGAATAGACCATGGAGACTCCAATTGCACTGAACATCAAGCCTCTCAATGCCCCTCACCAGGAATTAGAATGGAAAGCCCTGGGAGATATGGATTATCAAATGCTAGACTGGTTTCCATTGGGCTCCAAATATAATATTCAGATGCTGAATGAGTTGAAAGCCCAGCACCTTAGTGGAGCAGACATCTTAGGGATTTGGGACTCAAACTTGCCCATCTACAACCTCCCCCAGGTAAATCCTATGCCAGAGTTGATCTACAGATGCCAGGAGTGCTATGACCCAGGCCAAAGAGCTGTCATCAGCCCTACAGGCTCAGTCCTGTTCCATATCACCCCAGAGAGTATAAATGAGATGCTGCACTTCCATACTGCAAAGCTATTGACCCCCCTCCACATGCAGAACTTGATAAAGAAGGGGAGCAAGTTGTCAAATGACCAACTCATCAAAATCAACCAGCTGTTTCTAAAACCAGGCTCTGAAGCCATCAGAACTCCTCCTATTGGATATCATTACTTGAATGAATTGGGCAGGATGTTAGTGGATTTGATCAGCTATGTCCTAGGGTTCAAGGGACTGGAGGATGTGGATGAAATCATAATGGCAATGCTGTCTCTATTCTCTCCTGGTAAGCCCCCAGCTGTACATTATGATTATGCTACATACATTGCAGATAAGATCCATGACCAGTTTATGAATTTGAAGAGGGAAAGACTGTTCAGGTATACCTCATACATATACCACCTATTCTTGTTTTATCAGCCAGCCAGCTTCTCTATTCCCTTGAAACAAGTCAATGCCCAGGGAAATCCAAGGTCAGTTGTGTTTTGGACCTCTGTCTTTCATAGTGCCTCTGTATCACCTTATACATACTCCGAGTTCATTGACTTATTCATTCATCCAGCCATGACAGTATTGCATGGTGTTCCTCCTCCAAGGCTAACTGATGACATGAGGAGAATTCTCCACCTGAACAAAACCTACAGCATTGGTAATTGGTACCTCTACCAAAACCACACAGTCATCAGAATATATGGTTGTGAGTTGAAGCCTTTTAGGTTGCCAAGGTATGTCCCCATGAGGCTTTTCGCCTTAGAATATTTCAGGCAGTTTGGGAATGCTGACTACCTCCACTTTCAAAGCAAGAACAAGAAGTCACAGTTAAAGGTAAGGAGCCAGTTGGGCCCTTTCCTATACAACAGAAAAGAGGAGGGGTGGAAAGAGGCAAACAGTATCCTAGAGGCCCTCAAACTGCAAACTAGCTTTGAATGGATACCCTATGACCCCAATCACTTTGTCTCCCTCAGGAGGAT
Source organism: Pinus tabuliformis (assembly GCA_031772625.1). Lineage (NCBI taxonomy): Eukaryota > Viridiplantae > Streptophyta > Pinopsida > Pinales > Pinaceae > Pinus > Pinus tabuliformis. The sequence continues at coordinate 1,373,101,151 of CM062820.1, forward strand.
AAAATACAAATTGGGCAGCTATTCACACGTAAGGCAGCCTGAGATTGAGCAGTATGCCAATGCATTAAGCTGGGAAGAAGGTACCCTAGAAGAGGAAATTACTAGTGAAGAACTGCTAGAGAGAGAGGCTAGAAATATTCAAAAGGAAGCTGACTTAGAAACTTGTGGATAGGTTCCCCTCTCATACAAAAAACAACTTGGAGCAACTACTTCATCATCAACAACACATCAGCAAGCTGCCGGGAATACTGCAGAGACAGCCAACAAAGGCAAAGAAAAGCAGGTGGAACAGCCACCTCCTTTGACAGAAGAGCAAGTGGAAACATTGCTGCAGCAACAAGAAGAGATGGAGCAGCAGGGAGAAGGGCAGCGGCAAGAAATAGAGCAACATGACAGACAGCAGCCCCTGTGGCAAGAAAGAGTAGTTGATACTCCAAGCTCCACTGAGCAACAGGCTCAAAATATAGTGCCTCCTAGGCGAGAGACTACCTTTGATGCCTCGGTCCTCCAAACTCCTCAAAAGGAGGATACATTTGTTTTTAGGAAAAGGGATAGAGAAACTCCCCTGACATCACCTATAAACCAGGGAGAGAAAAGGCAGAGGTTGAATGACTCTTCTGAGGATGACATAGCAACAAGGCAAGCATTGGGCATGGGCCCACCCAGCAGAGAAGTTTCAGCCAGTTCCTTCCAGCAGGAACAGGACAGAGCTATAGGAGGAGAGGTCAGCTCCTCCAGCCAGCAAAAAGAAGGACAAGTAAGCATCAAACAGCAATTTATAGACATCAAAAGGAGGAGTGATCCTACCAAAATACAGCTGTACAATCATCTGCTAAACTTGGCTCCCACCAATTAGCAAAGACTCATGTCTGCCTTCGATGTAAGTGAAGGCAAAATGATCATGAGTCACTTTATGCCCACAGCTCTGCATCCCCAATCTGCCTCAGATTACCTCAGGACCAACATGGAGGTCATGGCCAAAGACATACACCCAATGGACAAAATCGAACTGCACAAACAGACTGGTGAGATGGTGTATGCCTCCTTGGCAGATGAAACATTAGAAAATTACAAACTAAAAAGCAGCCTTGATAATACAGCCTCTCAGCTAGAATTGGAGAGAGCATCATCACAAGCTAAGGACAACAGAATCAGGTCCTTGGAAGATATAATTATAGAGATGGGACATGATCCCAAGGATGTTAAGGGCATCCAAGAAATATTGAAGTTGAGGGATGCAGACATGGCGGCCTTAAGGAGGAAAATCAAACTCCCAGCCACAATCCACCCTCAAACAGATGATGTTGCCCAACAAAGACTTGAAAAAGATGCCACATATCTAATGATATCTCTGTACAAGGAGCTGATCCGGACTCAAGACAAACTAGGAGAATCAGAGGCTGCAAAGGCAGCACTACAGGCAGCATTAAAGCAAAGAGAAGAGGGTCAAACCTCCCAGCCTCCTCCTGAAATAATCAATCTTGAGGAAGCTCCTCCAACAACTGCACCAACAACAGAGCAGACTCATAGTCTGGATATGCAGAAGCTCCGAAATGAAATTCAAGTCCTGGAAGCTCAAATGTTGGAGCTCAATTCAGCCAAAGAATCTTTGGCTAAAGTAAATGAGAGATATGATAAGAGCAAACAGAATGAAGCTGTAAAGGAACGAGAAATAAAAGCTCTAAAGAAGAGGATAACTGAGCTTGAGAAGGAGCTCACACTAGAAAAGGTGACAGTAGAGCTAAAAGCAGTCCCGTGGGGCAATATTGGCTTGTCTATCACCAATCAGTGGCAGTATATTGAGACTATGGATGAACAATCAGTACTCATTGCAAAGGCAAACAGGGAAATACACAGAGCTAGAGCAAGCCTTGGCAACATGCCTGATGCTGCCACCAGAATGATCAATATTTTAAATAACAGGACAAGCTCTCAACTGGCCACCATGGGAATTGCTCACAGGACTGAGACAATCTCAATGGTTAAAAGGGTCCTGACACTATGAAATTTGGTCGGAACATTGGAAAGAATAACCCAGGATATGCAGACTGAAATCAACAAGTTCATGGACAGATTTCAGGTATTATAGAACAGAGGCCTCCCCAGCATATTAAGCAGTGTAGGAAGACTGCTTACCCTTGAAAACTACACTAAGAGGGTTGATGCCTATGCTGCAGAACAAATTGCAAGACAGCCCAGCACTTCAGCAGAATCAGGGCCAGCATCAGGGCAAACTTTATACAATAGGGTGGACAACCTATTTTTTATTATGAATGAGATCAATCATCTGTTTGATGTGCCTCCAAATTTCTTTAAGTATACAGAAGCAGATGAAACCATAGAGGCAATTGTGAAGCACCAATTGCCCACACAGGAAGTCTGGAAGAATTTGACACAGATAATATTATCAAGCCAGAACCTGTAAGTGATAATTTTTCCAGTTTATAAGTAGTCATACACAGGAAAAATTTGGGTAGATAAGCATACAAAGGAAAGATAAAGGCTGAGCCAACTCAGCAGGGCTATTCGGTCACCACAGCAGCAATCACAGTCACAGATGGCAAACCTGAGAAAATACAGCGCAGCAGACATAAAGACGCGTTCGCCAGCATTAAAGCAGAGCGGCTCAACCGACTCAATGATCTCCAAAGGTCAAATTATCCTCTGACAGACATAAAGGGCATTTATGCTGCATTTAAAGTTGTAATAACTTCTTCTCTACTTTCTGAACAAATTTTTGAAGATATTTTCTCTCTCAGATGACTCAATGCCTGAGATATTTTGTATACGCATTCCTATAAAGCCCCCTTCGCATGAGCTTGCAAGGGTTGTTGTTGATTTCTCCAAAAGAAATTCTTATGCTGTAATCCTTTCAGAAGTTTAATAAAGAAAGCGATGGAATTTCTTGGATTTCTGAAGTGTTGGATGCGTTCTGGTGTCTGTTGATAACTGCTGGATTCCTGTGTATTTCACCATACAATAAGTCTCTGTAACTCTCTCTGTCAATAAGTTGTTTTGTTAAAATCCATATATGTTGTCTGATTTTCAATACTAAGCAACAATGAAAAAGAATAACTTTCAAGATTTATTCACTGAGTACCCTGAGTTCAATCTGCGTTGTTTATGAATGTTTTCTTCAGCTGTAATCTAGATAAGTGTAATTCTTAATTGCTGCACTTTCAGAATACACCTTTCACAGTGGCCTCTGTCATAGGAATTTAAGTTTTTCTCCTGTGCAGTGTGTTCACCTTCACCTCACCAACTTAATAGAAAATTCTTAATTGCTTTCTGTTGGTTGACATACATCACCATTTAAGCTAATTTTGTTTGTCTAAAATACACAATAGGCCCTGCAGTTTGAACACCACCAATCCAGCGTATCAAATCATTTCACAACTCCAGACTCCATTGCCCAATGGTATTTCACTATCTAAACACTATATCATAAGACCTGAAAGAAATCCTTCAACCAAAACATAAACCAAAACCTGAGCATAATAGCTAGCCTAAAAACATCATCATAACAGAGACAAATCATAAAGAGAGAGCCCTCTCTGATCACAGTTTGGCTAGAAGCTGTGATCCAAAGATTGGTTAGTGGTTACCCCGGCCGTATTCCCTTGGGAGTCATAGGGAACAACCTGGGTGTTAACAGATGCAACACTACATTGGTTCATGGGACTAGGAGGAAACAATATATCTTCTTGGGAACAAATGAAGAGAGTGTTCTTGTCAAATATCAGGAATATTTTAAGACTAGATATATTCAATATGAAATCTTTACTATTGTGGAAAATGACAATGACACTCTAGATGACTACCTGCAAAGATTCATGTACATCCTCCAAAGGTCAAAGCACAAATTTGATCTAAGTACCATTAGAACCTTTTTCTTACGAGGGCTTACTGATGATGCTAGGAATAATCTAAATCTATTAGGACAAAGTGATATTGCTCATAAATATTTTGATCAAATCTATGACTTGTGTAGGAAATTATTGAGGAACTAATATAGACGTGGTAAATGAATTTAGAATAGAAATAAGAAAATGAAATCTATTGATTCTATGATTATTGGATTAGAAAACAAAATGTACAATATGAAAATTAAAATAATGAATAGTGTTATTAAACAAATAGACTCTTTCAATTTTCAGGATAAACTTGTAGAGGAACAAGAGTCATTCTCTATTTTTTGTCCAAAATGTAGAAGAAAACATCCTTTAAGAGAATGTCCTCTCGATATTAAAGAAACTAATAAATGTGCAATTTCTATAGGGAAACATGCCAAAGATAAATGTCCCTCCATATCTGGGCTAAAGTATGTACTTGAAGGAGGAAAACCTGAAGATGAATCATTGCATGCTATGGGAGCATGAAGAAAATACCCTCAAGTAAGTGCAGGTATGGCTCTTAAACCTCCACCACATTTTTTTGGTTATAATGCACACTCATATTCCTATTCTAACACTAGTCACTCTCAATATTCGCAGCATGGGAGCCAATATCATTATGGACAACCCTCCCAATATTGGCAACGAGGATGGAGAGGGCCAAACCATTCATATCATTCACATTATTCCTATCTTGCACCTATGTAGTCATACCCTCCTACATATGCACCTTACCGAATGCCACAATCATCATTACCTTAGTTGAGTCAGCCAATACCATCATTACCTCCACTATTTTGACCTTCTTAGCTGCCTGCCAAAGCTTTACTCAACCCTAATAACAAAGCGGTACAGATGATCCATTCTATGAACCAGCTTTCCTCATCCAAATATCAGTCCATGCCATCTGGATTCAATGACCTCCAATTGAGATCGGGGAATATAGTTACCTCAGAAAATCAAAAGAATCCTATGGTGATTATCAATGAGAAAGGCAAGCAGGAAACTCCTGACCGTTCTGAAAAAGATGACACCATCCAGCCTATCCCCATACCTTCTGAGCCTTTTCCATCTTCTTCCAACTGACCTCCCTATCTAGAGATGTTAGTTATGGAGAAGAAAGACCCAATTCTTGAGTCTAGCCTAGCTTCTGAGTTTAGGAAACCTTTCATAAAGGTACCCTTTCTCCAACCTATTAAAGAGATTCCCATTTGCACAAAAAGCATTAGGGAACTTTGTGTCAAGAAAATAGGAAGGAGAAGATTAGAACCTCAAACCATTTAATTTGTTGGTAGAGCAGCAAAGTTAATAATGGAGTGTATGCACATGGAGAAATATACAGACCTCAAAAACCCTGTTGTCTCTATTTAGATAGGTGATGTCCTTGTCTCGAATGTACTTATAGACCTGGCGGAAGCCATTAATGTTATGACCAAGCAAACCATGGATCAATTTGGATTGGTCCATATTCGTCCTACTCCCACTGTTCTTGAACTAGTAGATAGATCTAAAATCAAGTTGGAAGGGGTGTTGGATGATGTGGTCATTTCTCTAGACTCTTGCGAATATCCCATAGACTTCATTGTGCTTCAGCGAAAGAAATCTATGGGAGGATATCCCTTGATCTTGGGAAGACCATGGCTTGCTACGGCCGATGCTTATATCGGATGTCATTCTGGTGACATGTATATTTCCCACTAGGGGCCAAAGAAATACTGATAAATCTGAAACCAAATCTCATATTAGGCATTCTCTTGTAGGCAAAAATTCCAAACAAGCCTAGACTGATCACGCAAGAACAATCCACTTGGGCTCTAGCAGCAGTGGTCCATGTGTGAAATGACCCAGAAAGGGGAAGAAGGGGACTATTAGAACCCACAATCAGCCTTCTCAGCCTATTGAGAGTGGTTTGCGTGGAAGAACAACAATGGCAGATCAGGAAGACTAGGTAGAAGGAACTAGTGAAAATCATGTAAATGAGGAACAATCCACTTTTGGATTCCCAATTGTGGATCCTCATACACAAGTACAAATGAAAAATATTTCACCATTAGCTCTTCCTCATATTTATGGTAAGGTACATGAACATTTAGACTCTTTCCTATTTGAGTTTGATATTTTGTGTAGAAGTTATGATTATTCATCTGATTCCTAGAAGTTAAAGTTGTTTCCTGCAACTCTCAAGCACACAACACTCCACTAGTTCATGGACAGGAATAAGACAAACAATCTTATGCTATTTATTCGATTAGTAAAAACTTGTCACATGCTGAACTAAATTATATGGTTACGAAGAAAAAGTTTTTGGCTATAATGTTTTCTATTAATAAATTCAGACATTATATTACAGGATATGAAGTCTTTGTGCATATTGACAATTCTGCAATAAGATATATGATGAATAAACCATTAACTAGTGGTAGAGTAACTAGGTGGTTATTATTGTTACAAGAATTTAATATTACCATTATTGATAGACTAGGAAAATCTAATGTAGTAGCAGATTATCTTTCAATATTAAATAATCTTGGTGAAGCAATTCCTATTGATGATGATTTTCCTGATGAACATCCTTTTGATGTGTCAACAAAATCCCCATGGTTTGCTAACATAGCTAACTATTAGTCACTCGAAAATTACCACCTCACTTATCCACTCGTGAAAAGTAGAATATCATACCGAAAAACATTGCATATTCCTGGATTCAAGGTGACCTATTTTACACAGGAGCAGATCTCATTATCCGCAGATGTGTACGAGAGGAAGAAGTGTTTGATATTTTAAAATCTACCCATAATGAAAATTGTGAGGGTCACTTCACTGATAATAAAACTGCATACAAAGTGTTATGAGATGGCTATTTTTTTCCCTTCTTATTTAAGGATTCCAAACAGTACGCAAAGCGATGCGACAACTATGAGCGAATTGACCAACCTAATCAAACCAATGAAATGCCTTTATTTCCTCAGGTTATGATTGAGCCTTTTGAAAAATGGGCCATTGATTTTGTAGGAGTAATAAGTCTAGCATCATTAAATAAAACTCATATTTTGGTTTGTATAGATTTCGTTACAAAATGGGTAGAAGCTAAAGCTGTTTCTTTTGCTACTAAAAGAGTTGTTGTTAATTTTCTTTCTACTGAAAACTTTACTAGATTTGGTGTGCCTAGAGAAATTGTTTTTGAAAATGGACCGTAGTTTATTTCTAATATGGTATAGGGTGTGATGGATTAGTACAAAATATGGCACAGGAAATCTACATTGTATCACCCGCAAGAAAATGGTCAGGTGGAGTCCACAAACAAGGTGATTGAGCCCATCCTCACAAAGCTAGTAAATATTCACAGAAAGGATGGGGATGAAAAGTTACCTGAAGCATTGTGGGCATACCAAACCACTTGGAGGAACATCACAGGACACACACCATATGAGCTGGTGTACGAGAAAAAAGTCCTCTTGCCAATAGAATTCCAGATCAAGACTTTCAAGACTGCGGTTCAATTGGGGCTAGATCTCTCTGAAGCACAAAAACAACATTTTCTATAGTTGAATGAATTAGATGAATTCCAAAGGGATGATGTTCAATAGAACATCTTGATTCAACAATAGCACAAGAAGTGGCATGACAAGTCCATCCAGAAGAAGAAATTCCAGCCAGGTTATTGGGTGCTCCTTTACGATTCTAGATTGAAAAATTTTAAAGGGAAGTTCCATACACATTGGATGTGAACCTATGAGGTTGTCAAAGTGTTTAAAAATGGAGTGGTAGAGATTAAAACTATTGATGGACGAAATTCTATGTTCTTGGTAAATGGGCATAGATTGAAGGTATACTTTCAACCCCTTACTAAAGGAGGTTTAATGTAGCAAGTCCAACCGCAATATAAAAAGGAGTTGGTAGGTGGTATCACCAACCAATTGAAGATTTGATTCTTTATTTTCCTCATTAAAAAAAATAATAATAATAATAAAAGAAAATATGCCAAAAAAAAATTCCTGTAATTCTGAAAATTAGTTGACTGACATGATTGCATAAGGATCAACCTGAAAACCAACATGCTGGTAGGAAGATCAAAATTTCAATAAAAATGGAATGTTACTCGATTTTTTAGATATGTTTGCTCCCACCAAGAAGAAGCAGGTTCAAGGAACCCAACCCTTACCCATTATTGGGGTAACTATCATGGAAATGTTTATCCAAGTAAACGCTTAATTTCCGCTGCAATTACTTTTTCCGGTAGCAATGCAGGAAGACCTTGAACATAACATTTTTCCTTTCTCATATTTTCCCACTTTGTAATTCCCACTATTTTTATTTTTCTAAATCCCCAATGAATTACCCTCCTCTTTCTTCTAAGAAAGATACCCTTACCGAATCTCGTAAAATCCTTCTATTTCCCCTGAATTTTTTTCCACATCCCATTCTCCTTTATCGCCTTTGGTGATAGTGTTCTCAGAATCCTTGCAGTAATGTTCCTTCCCATTTTGAAAGTCACCCCTCTCCCACTTCTTTATTCCCTCATAAATTGATTGCAAAATTTGATGCAGTCAATCCAGAAGGCATGCTCATGAAACACCAAAGGATGGCGAATAAAACGTTTCTTGTATATTGAGGCAAATTAAAAAAAGAAAAAGTCCATCTATAGAATTGTGTTATATCAAAATTGTTATTTTAGTAAAATCCCTAGTGCAAGAGGCATAGTGCAAGCATTGAATGCAATCACGATGCATTGCAAGCAGAATCAGTGTAGGAGCACAACTGACTATGGAAGAAAGCGTAAAACAAATTTCACATAGTATAGGAGCATCTTATGAAGAATGTTCATGCAACTTTATTACTATGCACATGAGTGATTCCTGCATTGATAGATCATAACATTATATATTTTAATTAATACTTTACTTTATCATTTACAGACGTAGAAATTTTTTTAAAGTACAAGATATATTGGGTTCTGAAATCTAATGTTTTAATGGGTACTGAAATATGTCTAAATTGAATTATGAGGTAAACTATGGGATATTACAGGTTTTTGGAAAACTCATAACTCACTCCCTTTGAAATAGTCTCCCATCACTTTCTCATCATTGTCTTACCTCCTAACCCGATCATTATGATCATTACACCTCTGTCGCATAAACCTCCACCACATCCAATCATTATTTCTCACCCGTAGTAGGATGAGATGTATCTGCATCATATTCGAGGAGTCATTATTTTATCATTAAACATAATCGGTTAGATGGGACTGAAAATAAAAAGGATGGATGGACCTCTAGCATAAAATTCTCAGCAATCGTTGGTACTGCTCATTAAAATCCTTTTGAGGTTGTGACAGGGAATTATGGAAAATTCAAACATGGCACCTGTAAGGAATGAGCCATCATCCTAGAATGAGATAGAACAGACTGCAGAATATCGGTACAGTCTTTCACTATTGCAAGAATCTAGATTCCTTCCATTTTTGTAGAAGTTCAATGGCTTTAACATGGCCATGGTGGTGGAGTTTGTGAAGATGTTTCAAGTAGGCCGAGCTAGGTTTGACTCATTAGAATGCAAATTCACATAGGATTCCATTACATGAGCTACATGTTTTCCAACTACTAGGGAGCAGTGGTTTAAAAAGGAGCAGCTTGAAAAGAAACGATGGCATCGGTTTATGAGTGACAAGAAGCTCAAAGTTGACTAGAAGAAAGTGCTTCAGTAGAGCACCATGCCTTTAAAATGGTGAGACCTCCTGTACATACTACATAAATTTTGGACCTGCAAGGGATGTCGCACATTAATGTTCGTATACCATATCAAGTTGTTGCACTTTGAGTTGAGGAAACTTATTAATTTTCATTAATACTTGCTCTAAAGACTCGAGAAAATGGTGAAAGGTGTACAAAGAGGGGATGTAAGCGAAGTCACATATAAGATGTATCATCATTGGCTTATCAAAATCCTCATCAAGAAAGTGCTGGAAGAGAAGGGAATGACCTGGAAGGCATTCTTAAAGGAGTTTCGGGTGAGGAGTGCAGGGAAGTCTACTGGCACGAGTGCAAGCAAGAAAAGGACAGCAGAGGCACCATACCCTACCAATAAAAAGAGTAAAAGCAAGCCAATGCAAGTGGAATAATTCTGTCAAAGACACTCTGCCCTCTATAAAGAAAAGAAAAATAAGAACCTCAACAAGGAATAAGAATGTCTCCCCAGGGAAAAATCAATATCGGTGGGCCACTTGAAAAATAGCGCACCATAGTAAGGGCCCTGTACTTTGTCCTGCTGGAGTTTCCTGCCATAGGGGCATTAGCCCTCCCCCTGTAATATAATTTGTGAAGACAGGGAAATGATCTTTATCATGCCCCCGATTTACACTTGAGGCGCGATACTTCCTCACGCACCTCTGATCGAGCCGCTTTTTCGTTTTCCAAGCCCTGCAATTCCAAGCAAACGTTTTGTAACTCCATGTGAATCTGTTGAACTCCGAAAGCAGTGTCCTGCAGAGGAGATTCATGCATCCTCATCACAATTTCTAGGACTTCTGCCTGGGTTCCTATATTTTTCTATGATAAAGAAACCCTTAGGTGGGATAAGAGTGAGGCTACAAAACATTCGCAGTGTTGACTATACGTGAGATTCATATCAGCTTCGCGGATCTAGAACTTCAATATTTGATCTAATTCCTAGGGAATTTTGTCGAGCCTCATCATGATTTCCTTGAATCCAATTACTGATTGTGATCCAGAGTTGGGCTTACCAAATTCTCTGTTCAAATCATTCTAAGTGTCTGCTAATGATGCCAACAGGTTATCAGTGCAGTACTTAATGTACCATGTCAGCGCGCGATCCAGCAAAGTGGTAACCAACTGTGCCTTCCGTATATTATCATTTGTAATTTGTTGTGCTATCCATACTATTGGTGTCCCAAATTTCTCTATTTTTACCCTATTCCCATAAGCCTTAACATCTGTTTTATCTCTATTTAACCCTCTCATTCCTACACTAGTCCAAGATAACCATCTATTCCTACATATACTTCATACTTCATAATTGAGACTTATTAAGTGATTTATTAATTACTTTACATAGATTTCATACCTTTTAATATCTATTGTAACTTATGTTTAACTTTCCTAAAAGTAATTGAAGAACTAAGTGTTAATCATTATTTACCGTGATCGGTGCAGGAAGATTCCCGCACCACCAACGATGTTGCTCCATCATCTCCGTCATAGCTCGAATCCTTCCACATAGGCATTTTTTATCCATGACTCCTACTTCGGTTGCAGACTATCTAAAGATGGACATTGGCGGCGTATAGTCATGGATACTTGCTAAGAATATGATCTACGGCAAGCAAGGTTCGTGCTTTATTATAATCATTAGTTGGTCTTGTAATGTTGTTTGTTAGTCTATTCAGCTGAAAGGCTTGAATAGGAAATGACTGTAATTACCAGAATATGGATAAGGCCAAGAGACTATATATAATATAGCCCGTAGGTAGAGCGAAGCTCGCAATCTCTGAGTTGTAATTTTATTTACTTTGTAATTTTGTATCACCCTCAGTTCTTGGTTGGACTTGCATTATCATGTATATTTGGTGATCAAGTTAATATAAGGAATGTGCCATGTTTTCTTCATCGTGTGTCTAATTTTTTTTCATGCGTGATTAAGTGTAGAACTGTTTCGTTTTCTAAATGGGAAACGAGTTGGTTGGCTAGGGCCCATCCAACCCAGCTCGTTTACCCTTATTCTTTCGCCATTTAAAAGGTTTGTGTAAACATTTATTCATTTGCAGTTGTGTGGCTTGGATTGCTCTTATGTTTATTTAAGAAGCTCTGAGTTAAATTCATTTCATAGTCAAGCGTGAATGGATACATAGTTTGGAAGTTTAGTTAAGTTTATTTCTTTCTTGCAATTTCTTTCCTGCAATTAATTTCTTGCAATTTCCTTCCTGCAATTTTTATCTTAGTTTGCTTCCACTCGAGTCATGCAGGAAGATTCTTCCTATACTAGTGCATGTAGTTTCCTCCACTCCATTTTATTCATTTACTTTACAACAAGTGTTACATTGCTTTTCTTGCTTATAATTTCATTTATTCCTGCAAGCAAACATATTTTTAATTCAAGTAATCATTCTCAGTGTTAAGAGTTATACTTCTAAAGGATCTAAGAGTGTTTACATTAATTAAGGAATGAAATTATTACAAACACCATACCTTACACTTGCATTTTATGACTTAATAAAAGGGAACAGAAACGTTATAATTCAATTGCCGAAAGTTATTTGATGCATTCAAATTACTTTTACTACTGCTTGACTATTCTGAATTATTTTTGTTTTGTGAAGTTTACTTTCATTGAAAATTTCAATCAATTAAAGAATTCTTTTCCACGTGTAATTTATCTCGGAATCTAGCTTGCAATTGCAATCCTTTTCAACACGTATTTTAATTCTTTTGAAAGTAAATTGGAGTTTTTGGTGAAGGAAACTTTGTCTTAGTGCAAGAGCTGGTCCCTTGTCACAGGAACAGAGTGCTCTAAGCCTTGAGGCTTAGAGCAGCTCCATAAAGGCATAAGTCTTTAGTAAATAAGGTAAAATATCCTTTTTCACATAAGTACTGTGTCTGCACTAATGCAAGCAGATTACAATAGTACAACAACAAGTTTCTTGGTGTAGAAGGAATATCAATTAGTAAATAGATATTTGCAAGGGCCCACTTGTTAAACTGTCAGCCATCTATATTGAAGATAAACATAGTATTTCATTTCAACATTTAAGATTTCTTCCAGTTGTTCGAAAGTTCCTTTACTTGATTTCCTCGCAAATTATTCTTTTACATTCCAGCACTAGAATTGATTTTGTGTCTATTGTCTTTAATATTGTTTTTTGTCTGATTCTTTAACATTTCATTTAAAAAGTAGGATTAGGAATAGGAAAATTTCATACCACTTCTAGCATTGCCTATGCTTCGTCTCCAAGTTTATGAAACCCTTGGGTTGACAACTACGTGTTGAGGAGTTTGATTAGGTGCAATTCTTGCAACCAACATTTTGGTGCCATTGTTGGGGAGGCAATTTGAATTGGTAAGAATATTTTTTTTTTGCAATAGGGGTAACTTTTATGTTATTTTTTCTACAGTGCGCTTCTATTTTCTTGAAGGAATTTATAGGTCTCCAATTATTTTTAAGTTGCAACATTTTTAGTCAAATTTTGTTTTCTCATCTTTTTTAAATGAATGCCTAAAAGAGTTATGGGTCTGAAGCCCACTAGGGTCCAAAGAAATACTGATAAATCTGGAACCAAATCTCATATTAGGCCTTTTTTTGCAAAAAAAAGTCCAAACAAACCTAGACTCAACAGGCAAGAACAATCCACTTGAGCTCTAGCAGCAGTGGTCCAGGTGTGAAACAACCCACAAAGGGGAAGACGGGGACTATTAGAACCCATAATTAGCCTTCTCAGCCTATTGAGAGTGGTTCACGTAGAAGAACAACAATGGTAGATCAGGAAATCCAGGCAGAAGGAACTGGTGAAAATCATTTAAATGAGGAACAATCCACTTTTGGATTCCCAATTGTGGATCCTGATACACAAGTACAAATGAAAAATATTTCACCATCAGCTCTTCCTCATTTCTATGGTAAGGTACATGAACATTTAGACACTTTCCTATTTGAGTTTGATATTTTGTGTAGAAGTTATGATTATTAATCTAATTCCTAGAAGTTAAAGTTGTTTCCTGCAACTATCAACGATGCAACACTCCACTGGTTCATGGGACTAGGAGGAAACAATATATCTTATTGGGAACAAATCAAGAGAGTTTTCTTGTCAAAATATCAGGAATATTATAAGACTAGATATATTCAAGATGAAATCTTTACTATTGTGGAAAATGATTATGACACTCTAGAGGACTAGCTAGAGAGATTCATGTACATCCTCCAAAGGTCAAAGCACAAATTTTATCTAAGTACCATTAGAACCTTGTTCTTATGAGGGCTTACTGGCGATGCTAGGAATAATCTAAATATACTAGGACAAGGGGATATTGCTCATAAATATTTTGATGAAATCTATGACTTGTGCAGGAAATTCTTGAGGAACTAATATGGATCTGGTAAAGGAATTCGGAATAGAAATAAGAAAATGAAATCTATTGATGCTAATATTATTGGATTATAAAAAAAAATGTACAATATGAAAATTGAAATAATGGATACTGTTAGTAAACAAATAGACTCTTTAAATTTTCAGGATAAACTTGTAGAGGAACAAGAGTCCTTGTCTATTTTTTGTCCAAAATGTAGAAGAAAACATCTTTTAAGAGAATGTCCTCTCGATATCAAAGAAACTAATAAATGTGCAATTTCTACAGACAACCATGCCAAAGAAAAATGTCCCTCCGTACCTGGGCTAAAAGATGTAGTTGAAGGAGGAAAACCTGAAGATGAATCATTGCATGCTATGGGAGCATGAAGAAACTAGCCTCATGTAAGTGCAGGTATGGCTCCTAAACCTCCACCGCATTTTTTTGGTTATACTACACATTCATATTCCTATTCTAACACTAGTCACTCTCAATATTGGCAACATGGGAGGCAATATCATTATGGACAACCCTCCCAATATTGGCAACAAGGATGGAGAGGGGAAAACCATTCATATCATTCACACCATTCCTATTTTTCACTTATGTAGTCATACCCTCGTACATATGCACCTTACCGAATGCCACAACCATCATTACCTTAGTTGAGTCAGCTAATGCCATCATTACCTCCACTGTTTTGACCTTCTTAGCTACCTGCCAAACCTTTACTCAACCCCAATAACAAATTGGTACAGATGATCCATTCTATGAACCCGCATTCCTCATCCAGATATCAGTCCATGTCGGCTAGAGTCAATGACCTCCAATTGATATGGGGGAAGATAGTAACCTCAAAAAATCAAAAGAAGCCTATGGTGATTATCACTAAGAAATGCGAGGAGGAAACTCCTGACCATTCTAAAAAATATGACACCATCCAGCCTATCCCCGTACCTTCTGAGCCTTTTCCATCTTCTTCCAACCAACCCCCTATCCAGAGAGGTTAGTTATGTAGAAGAAAGCCCCCATTCCTGAGTCTAGCCTAGCTTCTGAGTTTAGGAAACCTTTCATAAATGTACCCTTGCTGCAAGCTATTAAAGAGATCCCCATTTACACAAAAAGCATTAGGGAACTTTGTCTCAAGAAACTAGGAAGGAGAATATTAGAACCTCAAACCATTCAATTTGTTGGTAGAGCAGCTGTGTTAATAGCGGGGTGTATGCACATGGAGAAATATATCGACTCCAGAAACCCTATTGTCTCTATTTAGATAGGTGATTTCCTTGTATGCAATGTACTTATAGACCTGGGGGAAGCCATTAATGTTATGACCAAGAAAACCATGGATCAACTTGGATTGGTCCATATTCGTCCTACTCCCACTGTGCTTGAACTAGTAGACAGATCTAAAATCAAGTCGGAAGGGGTGTTGGATGATGTGGTCATTTCTCTAGACTCTTGCAAATACCCATAGACTTCATTGTTCTTCAGCCAAAGAAATCTGTGGGAGGATATCCCTTGATCTTGGGAAGACCATGGCTTGCTACGACCGATGCTTATATCAGATTCCATTCTGGTGACATGTATATTTCCCATGGAGATTCCATGAAGAAGGTAAGCTTGTATACACCCGCTAGATCTGTTCAGGAGCTCTGAGACACTTTATGATTAGACTACAATAGTGATGAGGAGACTTAGTCAGTTTCCTTGATACGTTAGAATTTTGAGTTCTTGCAGGAGGGTGAGATTCAAGACTTCCTGAACAATCTAGACACCATGCGCAATTTTGAGTCACTGAGTTAGATTTTTAGTCTAGATTTTCAGGAAATATATGACTCTCTAACTCCCTCGCCACCATCTCTAGTGACACATGTATGTACTCTTGAGCCTGATACACTCTTGCTGAGATTAGTCCAGGTAAATCCTTGCATATTAGTTCACACTTGGATTCTTCCCAACAAGAACAGCGTGTGAATTTGTTGCAAAACCATCTTGATGCCTTTGCATGGGGCTGTGAAGATATGAAAGGCATCCCTCCTTAATATTTTTCCCACCATATCTATATTCAGGATGGAACCCGACCTGTCCAAAAACCCCAAAGGCGAATGAACCCAGCTCCGAGAGATGGTGTAAAGGAAGAATTGCAAAAACTCTTAGATGTTGATTTTATCTATCCTATTTTTGATAACCAGTCGGTCTCTCCATTAGTCTTAGTCCAAAAAAAGGATGGGAGATGGAGGATTTTGATTGACTACAGAGAATTGAACAAAGCCACTCTCAAATATTACTTCCCCCTCCCTTTCATTGATCAAGTACTTCATACCCTTGCTGGTAGGAAGTACTTTTCTTTTCTAGATGGCTTTAGTGGGTATAACTAGATATAGATTGCACCCAAGGATCAAGGAAAAACCACTTTTACATTTCCATGGGGTACATTTTCTTACCAAGAGCTTCCCTTTGGGCTATGTAATTCCCCTACTACCTTTCAAAGGGCAGTCTTGGCAATTTCTCGTCACCTTGAGTGTGTGCAAATCTATATGGATGACTTTTCTTTGTTTGGTGATTCATTTTAGGAAGCCCTGAAGAATATAGAAAAGTGCTTTTTCACTGCCAAGAATCTCATCTCACCTTGAGTGATAAAAAATGTAGATTAATGTCTAAGGTAGGGATGGTTCTTGGCCAACTTATTTCTGACAAATGTATCTAGGTTGACACTGCAAAAATAGAAATTATTTCTAGTCTTCCTATACCCAAAACTCAAAGGGAAGTGAGAGGTTTTCTAGGACATGTGGGCTACTATAGGATATTCATTGAGAATTTCTCAAGAATAGCCACCCTCCTTTTTCAAATTTTTGCTAAGATAGTGAGTTTTCTTGGTCCATACCTTGGCAACAGTCCTTTGAGACATTGAAGGAAAAACTAGTCTAGGCACCAGTTTTGAGAGGACCGAACTGGTCCTTGCCATTTCATATTTCCTGTGATGCCTCAGATACTGCTATTGGTGTAGCTTTAGGAAAAGAATAATACAAACAATCTTATGCTATTTACTTGTTTAGTAAAAACTTGTCACATGTTGAACTAAATTATATGGTTACAAAGAAAGAGTTTTTAGCTATAATGTTTTCCATTAATAAATTTAGACATTATATTATAGGATATGAAGTATTTGTGCATACTGACCATTCCACAATAATATATTTGATGAATAAACCATTAACTAGTGGTAGAGTAACTAGGTGGTTATTATTGTTACGGGAATTTAATATTACCATTATTGATAGACCGGGAAAATCTAATGTAGTAGCACATTGTCTTTCAAGATTAAATAATCCTGGTGAAGCAATTCCTGTTGATGATGATTTTCCTGATGAAGACCCTTTTGCTGTGTCGAAAAAATCCCCATGGTTTGCTGACATAGCTAACTATTTAGTCACTCGAAAATTACCACCTCACTTATCCGCTCGAGAAAAGCAGAATATCATACAGAAAAGTGCTGCATATTCCTGGATTCAAGGTGACCTATTTTATAGTGGAGTAGATCTCATTATCTATAGATGTGTATGAGAGGAAGAAGTTTTTGATATTTTATAATCTACCCATGATGAACATTTCGAGGGTCACTTCGCTGATAATAAAACTGCATACAAAGTGTTATGAGATGGCTATTTTTTGCCCTTCTTATTTAAGGATTCCAAACAGTACGCAAAGCGATGCGACAACTATCAGCGAATTGACCAACCTAATCAAACCAATGAAATGACTTTATTTCCTCAGGTTATGATTGAGCCTTTTGAAAAATGGGCCATTGATTTTGTAGGACTAATAAGTCTACCATCATTGAATAAAACTCATATTTTTGGTTGTGCAGATTTTGTTACAAAATGGGTAGAAGCTAAAGCGGTTTCTTTTGCTACTGAAAGAGTTGTTGTTGATTTTCTTTTTCTTGAAATATTTACTAGATTTAGTGTGCCTAGAGAAATTGTTTCTAACAATGGAATGTAGTTTACTTCTAATATGGTACAGGCTGTGATGAAGCAATACAAAATACGACACATGAAATCTACACCATGTCACCCACAAGAAAATGGTCAGGTGGAGTCCACAAACAAGGTGATTGAGTCCATCCTCACAAAGGCAATAAATATTCACAAAAAGGATGGGGCTAACAAATTACTTGAAGCATTGTGGGCATACCAAACCACTTGGAGGAACATCACAAGACACACACCATATGAGCTAGTGTACGGGAAACAAGTCCTCTTGCTAGTAGAATTCCAAATCAATACTTTCAGGAATGCAATGCAATTGGGGCTAGATCTCTCTGAAGCATAACAACAATGTCTTCTACACCTGAATGAGTTAGATGAATTACGAAGGAGTGATGTTCAACAGAACATCTTGGTTCAACAATAGCACAAGAAGTGGCATGACAAGCCCATCCAAAAGAAGAAATTCCAACCAGGTTATTGGATGCTCCTTTACGATTCTAGATTGAAATATTTTAAAGGGAAATTCCATACATGTTGGATGGAAATCTACGAGGTTGTCAAAGTGTTTGAAAATGGAGCGGTAGAGATTATAACTATTGATGGATGAAATTCTATGTTCCTAGTAAATGGGCATAGATTGAAGGTATATTTTCAACTCCTTACTAAAGGAGGTTTTATGCACCAAGTTCAACAACAATCTGAAAAGGAGTTAGTAGGTGGTATCACCAACCTATTGAAGATTTGATTCTTTATTTTCCTCATTAAAAATAATAATAATAATAATAAAAGAAAAAATGCCAAAAAAAAATTCCTATAATTATGAAAATTAGTTGACTGACACGATTGCATAAGGATCAACCTGAAAGCCAACATGCTGGTAGGAAGATCAAAATTTCAACAAAAATGGAATGTTACACAATGTTTTAGATATGTTGGCTCCCACCAAGAAGAAGCAGGTTCAAGGAACCCAGACCTTACCCAAGATTGGGGTAACTAGCATGGAAATTTTAATCCAAGTAAACACTTAATTTCCTATGCAATTACTTTTTCCGGTAGCAATGCAGGCAGACCTTGAAGATAACATTTTTCCTTTCTCATATTTTCCTATTTCGTAATTCCCACTATTTTTCTTTTTCTAAATCCCCAATGAATTACCCTCCTTTCTTCTAAGAAAACTACCCTTACCCAATCTCGTAAAATCCTTCTATTTCCCCTGAATTTTTTTCCACATCCCATTCTCATTTATCCTCTTTGGTGATATTTTTCTCGGAATCCTTGCAGTAATGTTCCTTCCCATTCTGAAAGTCACCCCTTTACCACTTCTTTATTCCCTCATAAATTGATTGCAGAATTTGATGCAGTCAATCCAGAAGGCATGCTCATGAAACACCAAAGGATGGCGAATAAAACTTTTCTTGTATATTGAGGCAAATTAAAATAAATAAAAGGTCCATCTACAGAATTGTGTTCTATCATAATTGTTATTTTGGTAAAATCCCTGGTGCAAGATGTACAGTGCAAGTAGTCAATGCAATCACGATGCATTGCAAGCAGGATCAGTGTAGGAGTGCAACCGACTATGGAAGAAAGTGTAAAACAAATTTCACATAGTACAACAACATCTTATGAAGAATGTTTATGGAACTTTATTACTCTACACATGAGTGATTCATGGATTGATAGATCATAACATTATATATTTTAATTAATACTTTGTTTTATCATTTATTGATGTAGAATTTTTTTTAAAGTACAAGATATATTGGGTTCTGAAATCTAATGTTTTAATGGGTACTGAAATATGTCTTAATTGAATTATGAGGTAGACCATGGGATAGTACAGGATTTCGGAAAGCTCATAACTCACTCCCTTTGAAACAATCTCCCATCACTAGTTCATCATTGTCTTACCTCCTAACCCAATCATTATGATTGTTACACCTATGTCGCATAAGTGTCCACCACATCCAACCATTATTTCTCACCCATAGCAGGATGAGATGTATCTGCATCATATCTGAGGAGTCGTTATTTTATCATTAAACATAATCGATTGGATGGGACTGAAAATACGAAGGATGGATGGACCTTTGGCATAAAATTCTCTACAACAATTTGTACTGCTCACTAAAATCCTTTTGAGATTGTGACAGGGAATTATGGAAAATTCGAACATCGCACCTGTAAGGAATGAGCCATCATCCTAGAATGAGATAGAACAAACTATAGAATATCGGAACATTCTTGCACTATTGCAAGAATCTGGATTCCTTCCATTTTTGCAGAAGTTTGATGGCTTTGACACGGTTGTGGTGCTGGAGTTTGCAAAGACGTATGAAGGAGGTCGAGCTAGGTTCGGCTCATTAGACTTTGAAGTCACTGAGGATTCCATTATGCGAGCTACAAGCTTTCCAAATACAGGGGAGTAGTGATTTAAAAAGGAGCAACTTGAAAATAAATGATGGCGTCAGTTTGTGAGTGACAAAAAGCTTAAAGTTGTCTAGAATAAAGGGCTTCAGCAGAGCACCATGCCTGGAAAATGGTGAGACCTCCTGTACATACTACATAAAGTTTTGACCTGCGAGGGACATTGCACATTAGCGTTCGTATACCATATCAGGTTGTTGCACTTTGAGTTCAGGAAACTTATTAATTTTCCTTACTACCTACTCCGAAGACTTGAGAAAATGGTGAAAGGAGTGCAAAGAGGGGATGTAAGTGAACCCGCATATAAAATGTATCATCATTGGCTTATCACAATCTTCATCAAGAAAGTGCTGGAAGATAAGGGAGTGACCTGGAAGGCATTCCTAAAGGATTTTTGGGTGAGGAGTGAAGGGAAGTCTACTAGCATGAGTGCAAGCAAGAAAAGGATGGTAGAGACACCATACCCTACCAAGAAAAAGAGTAAAAGCAAGTTGGCGCAAGCGGAAAAGAAGTCTGTCGAAGACACTTTTCCCTCAGCAAAGAAAAGAGAAATAAGAACCTCAACAAGGAATAAGAATGTCTCCCCAGGGATGAATCAATATCAGTGAAGCTCTCTGATTGTGATTGATAAACCACCTCTGGTTTCGCCTAAAGACCATAACCTTTGAGTGCTTACAGATGCAGCATCCCACGCTGTGGTAAACAAAGAAAACATTGTAAAGGAAAACAACATGTTGTTTAACATTGTTCATAGAGTAAGAAAGAAGAAGATGACACCAAGTGTGTTGAGAATGCAACAAGATGATGGAGCTTAGTGGAAAGGAGTCGCCTTCGCTAAGTGGGCCCGCAGGCTATTTTTGGCGCAAAGACTATTTTTAGACTATGTCTATTTTAGACATATGGATCATGGTCTATGAGTTGCAGGATGTTGTTTATGGATGATTGGTCATGTTGGACTTCTATTTTTGGTTCACATTAGAGTGATCAAAGTCTATTTTTAAACTGCCAAGCTAAAAATAGAAACATTAAAATATTATTAGCCCTTAGTAATATTTGGACTCTAAACATTATCTTATTCTCTTGGAGAACTACAGTTCGAGCTACGGATGTGGCACATGCAGCTGAAAAAAGGAATCACGTGGTTTCTTGTGTGTTAGTTGATCTATTGCATGGAGGACTTCAGTTAGAACTCATGCATGTGAGTTCTGTGGAGTTGGATGTCGAGTTGATGGAGTTGTGTTCAGTTTGACTTAGTTGAACTAGTTGTATTTAGTCTAACTAAAGAATACACTAGCGATGAGTTGTGTGAATTGATTGATAATTAATTCAATAGTTATTAACTCATAAGGCAACTAAAGAATACATTAGTTAACTTAGTGCATGGATAGTTCAACAAAGATGGGTGTTAGAGGTAAGTGAAAGGGTGAGTTGTGACTATTAGTTGTGCATGAGATTTTGCACATGCATGGATTGAGTTATGCTAATGAGGATTGCGCAGTGTGGGCCAATATCAAGGAAATTGTAGCTTGTGCTCATGCGATTTCTCTTGCAGATTGCGTAGTGGAGGCAGGCAAAGTAGTGGAGGAGATTTGAGTTGTGATTGATCAGATCGGAGCTAGTTTTGTGTGTAACGGGTGGAGATAATACTGAGTACTTGTGAGGAGTATTGTACTATGTATTGTTACATGTTCTCAATCATTATAGTATACAGATAGTGTGGGGTTTTCAGCTGTATGCTTTCCCCAGGTTACATACTGTGTTAATGTGTGCATGCGATTGATGTTTCATTGTTTTTAATGCTGCTAAATTGATGATCAACGTAGAGGAGGTTATGTATTATGCATGTATTCCACAATAGTGTATAATCAGGATAATCTTTGTGAATAAGTGACATATTTTTCAAAATTTCTACATGGTATCGGAGCTGTTGATCATCAGATCTATTATTCCAAAAGTGTTTTCATTTTATTTCTTCAAGCAAAGACTGTAATCGGGCCAAGTAGCCTCTGGATTCATCCTTCCTTTGGAAGGTGAGATATCTAGTAAAATCCCATACAGTCAATCTCTGTACAAGAAATACTTTGTTCTCACAAATTTTAGATCAGAAGCGGTTGAGTTTTGAGTTGGTGGAATGGCGCTCAAGGATAAACTCAGAAACATCTAAGTGAGAGAATGGAGACAGTATGCCCCAGTATCTTACGAAGTTCACCCAATGCCAGGATGAGCTGGGAAGTGTGGGGGTGGCTGTCGATGATGAGGACTTGGTGAGCTTGGCTCTCCTTGGTCTTCCGAGGAGTTGGAATTCCTATCAGGACTCTGTCAATGGTCGGGAGAAATTGCGAGGATGGGAGAGACTTTGGTTGGATCTTGTGCAGGAGGAGATCAAATGGAGCACTAGAGACAGTTCTTCATCCATGCATGATGAGGGGAATTGTGCCTTAGCAAGTAAGGTGAAGAAGGGGAAGGAGAAGGGTTCTCTTTCCGAATCCAGTTCTTCCAATGATGGGAAGACGGTTGACAAGTCGAAGGTGAGATGCTTTCGTTGTGATGAGTTGGGCCATTATGCTACTAATTGCCCAAAGAAGAAATCCAAGAAGGGATCTGGGGAAGGATCTGAAGGTGAGGCACTTGCTTCATAGTTCGAGTTGGATTTCACACTCTTCGCATGCATGGTTTCATCCATGGTGGGAAGTGGTTGGTTTCTTGACAGTGGAGATTCTTTCCACATAACCAGTGACAAGAGTTTGTTCAGTACTTTGGAGGAGAAAGATCTATAGATACTCATAGCGATGGGTAATGATGAGAATTATAGTGTCTCAGGTGTAGGCATGGTTATTTTTTAGAGGAAGCATGGAGCTCACCTTACCTTGAGCGATGTCAAGTATGTACCAGGACTAGAGAGAAACTTGGTGTCGATCGCGATGCTAGAAGACAGAGGCTATGATGTAGTCTTCAGTAAGGGAAAAGTTTTCCTTAGACACATCATCACTAGAGAGGTGAATCAGATTGGTTCACGGGTCAAGAACCTGTATGCTCTTGAGGTTCAAGATGCATGGAAAGCCTTGAGCAGTGAGGCAACTGATGGAGGCTTGGTGGTTGAGAGGGAGCGTATATTACCTCTCAACATGCAAAGCCAGAAGATGTCTCAGACGATTGTGGAGGAGCCACGATTGGTGTAGCAGCTTGAAGAGGTTGTGGAGCAGCCACAACAAGGGAAGCTGAGAGGAGATCAAGTAGAGACATCTACTCATGCAGAGACCTCTAGTAGGGGGAAAGTTCGAGCCAGGTGGGCTGAGGGATCACATGCAGCCATACCTCCAAGTAGGAGGTGGGGTGATGTGTATTGATCGTCCCAAGGAGGAGGGGAAAGATCCTTGACGTACCCAACCTCTTGGATGAGACCTTGCTACGGGAGCCCCGATGTGGAGTAGTAGGAATTGACTGATTGGGTAGAGACAGGTGTGGATGGAGTGGCAGAGAAAGCGAAAATGTAGGGAATCCCAGGACAGCGCATAGCTAGAAGGCTGCAGCAAAGTGAGAGGCACAAGTGTTTTGCACGGTGCTAGGTGGCACAGAGAAGTGTGCAATGGTGCGAGATGCATGGAGATGTTGTAGTAACACAAATGTCAGAGAGGAATCACTTGTCAGTAGCAGGTAGAGCTTCAGCATCAAAGTATGTTCCTAGCCCAATAGAGTAGTCAGTTGGGAGTGTTCTTGTTCCAAGTGTTGTTGGAGCAAGTGGACCGAGAAAATGTGTTGCATGCAGAACATTCTAGAGAGGCAGGATAAGGGTTACTGATAATCCATATCTTGTTGAGAGGGAGTGTTGACAATGCAACAAGATGATGGAGCTTAGTGGAAAGGAGTCGCCTTCACTAAGTGGGCCCGTAGGCTATTTTTGGCGCAAAGTCTATTTTTAGACTATGTCTATTTTTAGACATATGGATCATGGTCTATGAGTTGCCGGATGTTGTTTATGGATGATTGGTCATGTTGGGAAAAATAGATGGACTTCTATTTTTGGTTCAAAGTGGAGTGATCAAAGTCTATTTTTAGATTTCCAGGCTAAAAATAGAAACAGTCAAATATTATTAGCCCTTAGTAATATTTGGACTTTAAACATTATCTTATTCTCTTCGAGCACTTCAATTTGAGCTGTGGATGTGGCACATGCAGCTGACAAAAGGAATCACGTGGTTTATTATGTGTTAGTTGAGCTATTGCATGGATGACTTCAGTTAGAACTCATGCATGTGAGTTCTGTGGAGTTGGATGTGGAGTTGATGGAGTTGTGTTCAGTTTGACTTACTTGAACTAGTTGTATTTAGTCTAACTAAAGAATACACTAGTGATGAGTTGTGTGAAATGATTGTTAATTAATTCACTAGTTATTAATTCATAAAGGAACTAAAGAATACATCAGTTAACTCAGTGCATGGACAATTCAACAGAGACAAGTGTTAGAGGTAAGTGAAAGGGTGAGTTGTGACTATCAGTTGTGCATGAGATTCTGCACATGCATGGATTGAGTTATGCCAATGAGGATTGCATAGTGTGGGCCAATATCAAGGAAATTGTAGCTTTTTCTCACGTGATTTCTCTTGCAGATTGTGCAATGAAGGCAGGCAAAGCAGTGGAGGAGATTTGAGTTGTGATTGATCAGATCTAAGCTAGTTTTGTGTGTAACAGGTGGAGATAGTACTGAGTACTTGTGAGGAGTATTGTACTATGTATTGTTACATGTTCTCAGTCATTATAATATACAGATACTGTGGGGTTTCTATCTGTATGCTTTCCCTAGGTTACATATTGTGTTAATGTGTGCATGAGATTGATGTTTCATTGTTTTTAATGCTGCTAAATTGATGATCAACGTAGAGGAGGTTATGTATTACGCATGTATTCCGCAATAGTGTATAATCGGGATAATCTTTATGAATAAGTGTCATATTATTCAAAATTTCTACAAAATGCAGGAGAAGTTCAAGAAGAGGGTCACAAGGATGGTGAGGCATAGCACATGGAGACCATCAACAATTTCGATGAGTAGGACATCGAAACCCTCAATGTTTTTGATGAACAGGTTACTGAATCCCCTGCTCGTTTAAATGAACAGGGTACTAAATCCCCTAAATAATTGGAGGAATAGGGTATTAAGGACACTATGGAGTTAAGAACTTAAGGTACTAAAACCCTTGGCATGAATGCTATGGAGGGCACCAAAACCCTCGGTAATAAGGAAACCTCGGGCACATAAACTTTTGGCGATGTCATAATGCAAACATTAGATGACCTTAATCTCGACAATGATGGGACTTGCTTTGAGTCCGTTGCAGAGAAGGTATCTACATAGAGGATCTGAGCACGAAGCCCTCTACCCTCTACCTCAACAACTGAATAATGGAATTGGAGCAGAAATTTCATGACCTGGAGGCTTTCAACTAGGTCATGAAGGAGTAAAATTTGCAAAAGCAAGGCGAGGTAGAGCTGCTCGCAGAAGTTAAAAAATAGAAACAACAAGTGAAAGTATGGAACTATCAGACTTCTAAGTGCTACAAACACCCCAAGAAGGTGACTAATCAGTTGAAAGGAGCCTGAGGTGAAAAGCCAAAGGTAGTGAAAGCAAGGATAAGTATTGAAGTACAAGATTGAGAGTTGGCCACCCATTTTTGAAATTTTTTTGTAGAAGGTAAAACGTTGTGTGAGGACACACAATGGATTAGGGATGGGAGGATGACGGTGTCCCAAATTTCTCTATTTTTACCCTATTCCCATAAGCCTTAACCTTTATTAATCTCTATTTAACCCTCTCATTCCAACACTAGTCCAAGATAACCATTTACTCCTACATATATTTCGTATTTCATAATTAATATTTATTAAGTTCTTTATTATATAATTTACATATATTTCATACCTTTTATTATCTCTTGTAACTTATCTTTAACTTTCCTAAAAGTAATTGAAGAACTAAGTGTTAATCATTATTTAGCGTGATGAGTGCAGGTAGATTCCTGCACCGCCAATGATGTTGCTCCGTGATCTCCATGATAGTTCGAATCCTTCCACATGGGTGTTTTGGATCCATGACTCCTAGTTCGGTTGTGGACTATCTGAGGATGGACATTGGTGGCATATAGTCAGGGATACTTGCCAAGAATATGGTCTACAGCCAACAACGTTCATGCTTTATTATAACTATTAACCGGTTTTGCAATATTGTTTGTTTGTCCGTTTGGCAAAAAGGCTTGAATAGGAAATGACTATAATTAGAAGAATATGGATAAGGCTGAGAGATTGTATATAATATAGACTGTAGGTAGAGCCAAGCTAGCGATCTGTGAGTTGTAATTTTATTTACTTTGTAATTTTGTATCGCCCTTGATTTTTGACTGGACTCACATTATCATGTATATTTGTTGATCAAGTTAATACAAGGAACATGCCATGTTTCCTTCATGTTGTGTCTAATTTTTATTTCATGCATTATTAAGTGTTGAACCTTTTTTTTTCCTTAATGGGAAATGAGCTAGTTGGCTAGGGCCCATCTAACCCAACTCGTTTACCCTTGTGATTTTGCCATTTAAAAGGTTTGTGTGAGCATTTATTCATTTGCAGTTGTGTGGCTTAGATTTCTCTTATGTTTATTTTAGAATCTCTGATTAAATTCATTTCATAGTCAAGCATGAATGGATCTATAGTCTAGAAGTTTAATTAATTTATTTCTTTCTTGCAATTACTTTCTTGCAATTCCTTCCTGCAATTCTTTTCCTGCAATTTATGTCTTAATTTTCTTATGCTCTTGTCATGCACGAAGATTCTTCCTGTACTAGTGCATGTAGTTTCCTGCACTCCAATTTATTCATTTATTTTTACATCAAGTGTTACGTTCATTTTCTTGCTTATAATTTCATTTATTCTTGAAAGCAAATGTATTGTTAATTCAAGTAATCATTATAAATGTTAAGATTTATACTTAAGAAGGATCTAAGAATGATTACATGAATTAAGGAAGTACGTTATTACAAACACCATACTTTACACTTGCATTTTATGACTTAAGAAAAACCAACAAAAACATTATAAGTGAATTGCTGAAAGTTATTTGATGCATGTAGATTACTTTGACTACTTCTTGGTTATTCTGAATTATTTTTTCTTAATGAATTTTACTTTCATTGCAAGGCTGAGTTAATTAAAGAATTCTTTTTCACATGTAATTTATCTCAGAATCTAGCTAGCAATTGCAATTCTTTTCAACACGTCTTTTAATTCTTTCGAAAGTAAATTGGAAATTTGGGTGAAGGAAGCTCTGTCTCAGTGCAAGAGTTGGTCTCTTGTCATAGGAATAGAGTGCTCTAAGCCTTAAGGCTTAGAGCGCCTCCATAAATACATAAGTCTTCAGTAGAGAAGGTAGAATATACTTATTCACATAAGTACTATACCTGCACTAGTGCAAGCAGATTGCAATAGTACAAGAACATGTTGCTTGGTGTAGAAGGAAGATCAATTGGGAAATAGATCTTTGCAAGGGCCCACTTGTTATATTGTTAGCTATCTATACTGAAGATAAACATAGTATTTCATTTCATCATTTAAGATTTCTTCTAGTTGTGTGAAAGTTCCTTTACTTGCTTTCCTCGCAAATTATTCTTTTACATTCTAGCACTAGAATTGGTTTGGTGTCGATTGTCTTTAAGATTGTTTTCTATCTGATTCTGCAACATTTCATTTAAAAAGTACGATTAGGAATAGGAAAATTTCATACCACCTCTGGCATTTCCTGTGCTTCGTCTCTAAGTTTATGAAACCCATGGGTTGACAATTAAGTGTTCAGGAGTTTGCTTAAGTGCAATTATTGCACCTAACACATACAACCTCCACAACAAACCAAAATTGATCCAGATCCTCATTTCCTAAGCCTTTGAACACTAGCAACTTCCTAGCGGTGGTGGTGGTGTTGGTGTGGGCGCAGGTGTATGTTGTGGAGGTTAAGGTAGGGGTGGTGTGGATGGATGAGGTATTTAAAGAAAACCTTGCCTTATTAACTGGAAAATGCTCTATGGTGAGGCCCATGCTTCTCCCTTGTCGTCACTTAGAGGAGGCTCAATCAGCGAGTTATATTCAAGGCCTATTCTCCCTTATCATTGAAGAACTTTCCACTTCATGTAGCTCCAAACATCAAGGTAATGCATAACCCGATTTTCACACAAGAGCATCATAATCTAGGAATTAAAATATCTCAAGTGCTTACTGCGTGGTCCTTTGAAGAAGCGTCACTTTGCTTCATTGTAACTGACTGAGGTGTTGATCGTGAACTCTGTAAAAAATCCTCTGATGACTTGATCAGGGCAATGATCAACTGCACATCAACCCTCCACCTTCCTTGGTCGACAAGCCTCCACCTTCCTTGGCTGTCATGCCTTCACCTTCCTTGGTCATTAGACTGTCAAGCCTCCAACTTCCTTTGTCATCGGCTAATTCAGCGATCCACTTGTATAGTTCAATCAAGAAGGTGAAGAAGAAAATCTCTTATATTTCTGTGTATAAATATCTGTCAAACCGTTGTTCTTTTTTCAGGCATGGATTTCTATTTTCCTGCATCGTGAATTCGTGGATCTTTATATCTAACTACTTCTCAACATATTTCTTTGTCGAATTCCATTGATGTGACATCGTACATCTCTTTATACAGATCTTGGACTAGGAAACAGAAGTGGATGTTGACCCAGGTTCAGAGTTAGTTGTACCAAACAAATGCCTACACTACTGGCACTTTTAGCATCAATCGGTAGAGTGCGGATTGAATTCTCACCCGAAGAAATATGGGGGGATGCTAAAACCACGTTTCCACACCCATAGATTAGCGTGATGTTGCTCCATGCCCTAGATCTGTTGTCGCGCATATCAATAAGCCCTTATGTCTTATCAATGTAACTTCCTTTAGTTAGCCTCTAGACCTCCACAGAGTTCTATGACTAGCTTTTGCCGACTGTGAACATGCGAATTACCTACTTATGTGCACCATAGATCACTTTTACTCCATTAATTTCTTAGATCTACTTAAGTGTTCGATAACTTTAACAGAATGCATTATAGTCTTCTTATAATCACTTAACATTATTTGTGTTCATATAATAATGTGAAATAAATAAAGTCATGCATCAATACATCATTATTTCATAAACCCATTATTCGTCACAGCGTAGAGCGCATTCATACATAATAGAAGTAATAGATAAAACACAAGAAATTTTGCAACAATATTCTCTATTGATATTCAGTTAAGCTTACAGACTCAAGACTTCCCTATGCACTTAGCTGCAAGGATTTGTGCACTTAGCTGCGGACACTAATCTAGGTCTTTGCGCACTCATCTCTAGAGCCTTTCCCTCCTCTAAGACTTCTACTTCTACACTAAACTCCTTTGCGTGTATCCATAGACAACATCTTACTTCTATTATGCCTTAGACTCTCTAAGAAACACCTATTTATACAATTCCATGGTCCGCAGACCATGGGTAGATCTTCACAAAGCCGAGTTAACTTTCATAAAAGAGGGTAAAACCCTTTTTGAACCTTTAATTAACTACGTGCTTTGTGACCATAATTTGCGGAGACTTTACATCTCTATAAATCAAAACTTGGGCTCTTGCCCCAAAATTTGGGATTTTTCCCCAAAACTTGACCCAAGCGACTCCATCCCAACACTTCACATGATCTTCATGTCATGTCATCACCTCATAAATTGAGTCTCTAAAGCTTCTTTCATCACAAGTGGATCTACTCGAGCTTGCAACTTTGTTTCGCCTCTGTGTTTTCAACAACCTTCATCTTGTGTCCGTTGCATGCAGGTGTGCTACCTTCTATTGCTCCTGATGGTGATGCTCACGGTGATACTACTGCCATCTTATCTTGTTGTCCCTCTCCACGAACAACAGGATGTCTTCATAGGTAGGAAATCTCATAAACACTTGCTTGGTTGCAAGCCACTTGTACTCTCAACGGTGTCCTTTAACTCTTCTCTCCTAAAGGCCATTGTAATTGTGTTTTTGAGAGACAGAAAAACACTTGTGATGCCTATATACATAGCAACACTCATGGCAAGAAATCTGTCAATCGAAAACTAAAAAACACTTGAGAACTGACTTGCAACTTACCTGTGTGATTAATCATGAAGGTTGCATAATTTCCATCAGGAGGTTGGCCAAACCTGTGAAAGGCATAGTCTGTGTTGTTGGGAGGTTGACTGACTACTGGAACTACACAATGCACAGTCCAGCCTAGACTGTTGAGGACTGACACTATGCAATGCATAATTTTAGTCAGTACTGACATGTAACCAGCAAACTGCATTGCACAGTTTCTAGGGCCAACGCAATATTGCCTCCAACAATTGTGTAATGCAAGCCTAGAGGTCAGTGCTTGGCTAGGCTTGTGCAATTTCTAGATGTAAGGCAGAGTCTATGCTTCCGGAAATACGCAGTGCTAGCCAAGAAAGGCACGGTCTGGGCCAAGGCAGCCCAGTCCAGCCGATGGGTGACTGGAAACATGAAAAGTCTGAATTCATGGTGAGATGATTGCAAACAAGAGTGAATGATCGTTCATTCAAAAAACAAGTGTAGGATTCAGGAAAGGGGAAGGCATGTGGGTGTGTGAAGCAAGTCGCCGCAATGACCAGTGTTCATGCAAAAATAGTTTCATACATGCAACAATAGTAAGATGTTAAGGAAAACTAAAATGGTGGTAGTATAATCTATTACGTATCAAAATGACATAAAGCACTCATGGAAATCTAGTAGACATCCTTCCTACAAAGTAAAACACAAAAAGTGCCATAAATGCAGTGTAA
Source organism: Pinus tabuliformis (assembly GCA_031772625.1). Lineage (NCBI taxonomy): Eukaryota > Viridiplantae > Streptophyta > Pinopsida > Pinales > Pinaceae > Pinus > Pinus tabuliformis. The sequence continues at coordinate 1,373,132,394 of CM062820.1, forward strand.
AACATGCAAAATGGGCTTACCCCAAAACAACTAAGTTGTGTGCACCGATGACTCCTAGATGCAATGTGGGATGTCAGAGCTCCAATATCAATGTGAGGAATGAGCTTTGAAGCATCTAGTTGATGAGTTTTGATAAAATTGAGGTTGCAATGTGCATGCCACAAATCTAAGGAAACCGAAACTTGGTGGGAGGTTTCTAAAATGATCTTTATGTAACCTCTAGCTCCCAAAAATAGATGCCTGAAATAAGGGATGTCTTTGCATGTTTCCTTGGGAGGAGCAGGTCATGCATGCAAATTAGTTTTGCTCGGCCCCGGAGGGAACCGATAAAATCAACTGCACATCCAACAGTCTACTGAGCTTGGAGGAAACAATGTGCATTTCTGGGAGGGAGTTGGGCTTGTTGTTTGGAGGGATTGCATAATTTTTGGGTAGATCAGTTGAATACTACCTAGAATTGCACAATTTCTGAGCAGAGGAGCCAGATAGAATTACGCAATTTCTAAAGGGAAGGCCGATTTCCCTCCATTATTGCGCAATTTATTAAGGGATTTACTTTGCTTGTAGCTCACTCAAGTACGGAAGAACAACCTATGATGGGTATGCAACAAGATCTGATGGATAGGTTGTCATTCTACAAGAAAAACACTGAGTCTTATGTAATTGACAAAGAAAGACTTGCTACTATGAAAGGTTGGTAGTGACGCTCCAAAACAAAGCTAAGGAAAAATTTTGTAGGGTTATTGTAGCCGCTACAACACAATCCAAACTTAGAAAATATGAAAGTGACATGAACAAGATTGAATATGAGGGTCCCCATAATGAAAATTAAGTGAAAAATGGAGGGGTTGTGTTTTTACGACAACAATGGTAACATACTAGGAAGAACTAGTTATCTATGGTTTATTATTAATGAAATACTAAAGGAAAAAGGAACAAGGCTAAACAAAATCAAAATGTTAAGATTCAAAATCTATGAAATCCTTCAAAATAGAGTTTAATGATTTTGAACATCTCTTGTAGAAAACATAAGAGTAATATCATGTTTGCAATAACCATTAATTCATTACAACATAAACTAAAGGACAACAATTTATCATTGTGTTTAGTAAGAAATATGAACTCTCATTATCATAATTAGAGCCACTAATACCAACAGGCATCCATATCCTCAACAGGGTTACCCTTTTAACCTACAGGAATGCGAGTATCCAATCTACAATTTAGTATTTCAGAGAAGATATATTTCATTAATAATTATGAAAACCTTTGTCCTGGCTTGGTGACCAAACATGATAATTCCATTTATAAGTGTTCATATTCATGAACACGTTGTCCCGTGATGGGATATCTTCTCTTAAAATTAAGTGTTGTGAGCCATTATCCTGGCTTGGTGTCCAGATACGATAATGTCATAACAATCAATGGACATGAGCATGCTATGCTGGATCACTACGGAGACCCCTTATCTTTTAGGTTTTCACACAAATTTTAATTTATACTTTGGTAATTTGTGCTAACAGATGGAGAGACAATTCCTCTCTTTAAGAGATGGGGATTGAATGGAAGAGTTATATAATACTAAGCTGGTGTGTTACTTTTGTAATATTAGTAACTGTTTTGGAATATGGCATATTGTAAAGTAGTTTTCTTATGTGTATTAAGGTAAGAGAGAATTCAATGAATATTCCATCAAATAATCTCAAGGATATAATGTATCACCATCAAAAAAATGTTTCCGTTTGACATATGTATGATGAACCTCGTACTAGATGACCTTGCCACTTGTGTTTTCGATGATGTTATATTGATCAACAAAAAAGACATTTCAACATTTTAAGGGACACTACCTAGGAGGGAACTTAAAACAATTGCTTTCCAATTGAAGTGGTGGTTATAAATCATTCAATTGGGTCCAATTACCTTCTCTCTATCTCTACTAGATTAAAGTATGACTTTCATCGACCAATATAGAAGAGACATCAAATTGACTCTTCTTGATGATCAAGCAAGAAAGTGATCCTTAAGCTAACATTATGGCCCAGCCAAACCACTCTAAAGACTACCCATGTATAAGGGGACTTGTAGGATATAGAAAGTGGAACTACATGCAATGTATAATCTAAGATGCATCTAATACTAAACCTATCTTTATTGAAGGAAGGATTAGTATTTATTTCAATCAAGAACAAGCTAAAAGAAATGGAAAATAAGCATGCTAGAATTGAAATGAGATAAAGGAAATAGACGAGGGAAAAGTTCACAAGATCTAATTCTTGTTAAAAAATTATGAACAACTAAATTCCTAATAAGTAGTTACTATACACTTAACTGTAAACAAGTCCAACTTCTAATAAGAATTTGCATAATATCGAAAAGATTCATGTCACAATATTGAAATAGTTCAAATACATGACATGTCGAAAGCGGGACATCTATAAGATTAAACTATTAGATAGCTAGAAACTCAAGGAGATAAAGGTATGTCTTATGCAATTTCCATTATTGAATCTCATTTATGATTAACCGTACAAGATAGCTTGTCCTTATTCTAAATGAGAATTTAAGTAAGCAATCAATAGTAGTGTTGAAAATCCACATACATACTCATACACCGGAAATGATATCTGAAAGTTGAAGCATTTACTTTCAATAATAGAGCAAGATGTAGTGTTATAACACCAATTACATAAATAAATATTATTACAAAGATGAATCAAGATATATAAAAGAATATAGATTTACAGTAGTGCAAGTCGTCTAGTGCCTCTAAACTTGATTCTCTACCTACAAAGATGGGTTGATTCTCACTACAATAGTGAAAATGAAATCACTCCTTACAAACAAGTTGTAAATGTAATCATTACTCTGCTTCTCTTCCTCTCGGATTCACAACCCCCCAACTCAGCCCAACACTAGCCTTTTACACATGATTTAGAAATAATAACCATTTCCCTGAATCTCTCAACAACAAAGTTATTAAAAATACAATGAAACAGAAGGATTGCATTAATTGGGATATGATAGAACGTTTATGGTAGAGTTAAGAATTTTTTCTCAATTTAGCCTGCGAATTGATAAGAATAATATCTCTTGTCTCCAGTTTGTTTCGAAGAATTCGTAGGTTTGGAACAATTGAAACAACAATTTTATTTTATTATAATATCCCCTTGCCTACACGAGGAATTTCATTGGTGATAGACTAGATCTATTTCAATATTGACCTTAATTGGAAATCTTTATTATAATAGAAAATAGAATTAGCAATGGTGTAAAATAAACTTTGTAAACAAACTCTAATTATGCCCAAAACCAATATAAAAATCAAGTGACTTCTACAATTGATATGACAGTGCTCGCTACAAGTGGCATGAGCTGAGTCATATAGGAGAAATAGATATGCGTAATTTTAACGATGGGCACAAAAAAAAAATCGATATTAGGAGGTTGTGATATGGAGTGGATTTGATAACTTATTGAAATATTGTTAGATAGTGTATCTGGTCTAGATATCAGAGGTGAGTGGATTATCAAAAGTTTGAATTCAGAGGGGTATGATTATCAGAGATCAAAAATCAGAGGTTGTAAGGTCTGATTATTGGGAAATTAGCAGAGTGCCATATTGGTTATCAATGAGATATGAATATCATGTATCAGAGATCAAAATTTTCTAAAAGCTTTTTGAGTTGAAAATCTCCAATCACTGGTACTCGGGAGTGGAATTAATGATGTAGCAGGTGGGTCCTTCTAAATAATCATACTTTATAACATATAAATGAACTTCAACGACTTGGTATAAGGTTTGGGACTTTTGGATATCGGGATTCTTAGGAAATCCTTCGATATCAAAAATCCAAAAACTCTTATATATATATATATAGATATATATAGATATAACTCTTGTTAATAAAATAGCTCCACTACTTTATGATAAGGGTTATGGCCTATAGCCACTTTACAATAGATCTTGATCTTGGGGGCTATTTTCATAATTAATCAAATTGATTAAAAAATAGAATAAAAAATATTTACAATTTTTTATTATTATTTACAAATGAATAATTTTGATAAAATAAAAGTAATATACATTTTATACATTTAGTAGGCCAAGGTAGTGAAACTTTCCAATCTTCGTTTAGGCACAAATTTCAAACCAAACAACCAAATGAGATGAAACAAGTTTTAATAGGAAGGCAAAAACAAGTCAAGCTCATTGAATCAATCCAAACTTAGAAAATCAGAAAGTGGCATGACCAAGGTTGAATCAAAGGGTCCCCATAATGAGAATTAAGTGAAAAATGTGGGGGTTGTGTTTTTACGACAACAATGGTGACATACTAGGAAGAACTAGTTATCATTGGTTTATTATTAATGAAATACTAAAAGGAAAATGAACAAGATGAAAAAAATTGAAATGATAGGATTCAGAATCTATTAAACCCTTCAAAACAAAGTTTAATCATTTTGAACATCTCTTGTAGAAAACATAAAAGTAATATCATGTTTACAATAACCATTAATTAATTACAACATAAACTAAAGGAGAAAAATTTAGCATTGTGTTTAGTATGAAATATGAACTCTCATTATCATAGTTAGAGCCACTACTACCGATATGGTTCCATATCTTCAACAGGGTTATCCTTTGAACCTAAATGAATTCCAGTATTGCATCTACTATTTAGTATTTCAGAGAAGACATATTTCATTAATAATTCTGAAAACCATTGTCTTCCCTTGGTGACGGGATATGAAAATTCCATTTATAAGTGTTGATAGTCATGAACAAGTTGGCTTATGATGGGACCTCTGGTCTTACAACGAATTATTGTGAGCCATTATCCTGTCTTGGTGCCCAGATATGATAATGTCATAACAATCAAAGAAAATGAGCATGGTATGCTCGCTCACTATGGAGACCACTTATCTTTCAGGTTTTTCACACAAATTTCAATTTATACTCTGATAAATTATGCTAATAGACGAAAAAACAATTCATCTTTTTAAGAGATGGAAATGGCATGTAAGAGTTATAGAATACTAAACTAGTGTGTTACTTTTGTAACCTTAGTACCTGTTTTAGAATATGGCTTATTGTAAAGTAGTTTTCTTATGTGTCTTAAGGTAGGGGAGGATTCATATACTAATAAAAGATAATGATGTTAAAACTTTCATATGAGCCTAAAAAATAATAGTTTAATGATCTTCCTTTTATTCTTCCCTCTACTAATGGATTCCATTAGATAAGAAAAAAAAGTTCCCAAGTATTAACTAAAGTTGGGTGGAAAATCCCCTCCAAATAAAAGGTTTGTAATATCACCAGGATTAATCCCAAAAAAAGGTGAAATATTCACAAAAGGGGATTGTAAAAGGGACCAAGAAATGTTTTGTAAACAAATCCAACCAAGAGGTAAGAGAAAAGAAATCAAAACTAAAGGGGATTAAAATAGAAGCAAAGCTACTGCAAGCAAAATCATCTAATAACAAAAACTTGAGTGAAACAAGATAAACGAAATACCTTGATATATGCAATAAAGATCTTATTATGTTCTTTGCATTATGTCAATCATATGAAATTTTGTCTTGCTTAGTGAGTTTTTTATTCATAACTTTCATTGAAATAATTTCTCTAACTAAATGGAGAGTTGTGATTAAAGTTTACATATGAGAATTTAATAGGATTTTTTTTCCTTTTATCAAATATTTCTTTAAAACATGCGACTTTGAATAAAAATATCTCAAAAGAGAATAAGTAGGATGATAAGAAAAAGTCAGAAGCAAAGGAAATATCACTAAATGAGTTTTAAACATTGCTCATTCTAGCATTAAGATTTGTGACAACTACTTTATTGGTAAAAGTCGATCTTCTAACCCAAGCCAATACCTTCTAGAAGAAAAGCAGAATATAAGAAAGAAACAATGATTAAAAGAGAAAATAAATTCTAGAAGACTAAAAACAAGTGGAAGTGAACATGTAAATGTGTACCTGAGAGAATTTGATCATAGATTTACCTAACGAATTTTCATCTTTTCCCATGTATTTATCAAAGTTAAAAACCACATTCTTATTTAATTTAAATTAATTGCTAACTGCACCTAATCCTAATCTAAAAGGTAGACTAATACTAAGTAAAGTCGCGCTCCCAATGTAACCATCCAAGCATCTTAGTATCTACATGAATGTCTAAATCATACATTAGTAGCAAAATCATAAATATACCAACAGAAATAAAATTGAATATATTATGTGCATCTAATGCTAATGTATGTAGGAGAAGAAACTTATTATATAATACTTTCCTTGAAATTCTTCCCAACATTTGTCTATAGGATCATCAAGATAAGGATGTGATTCAGGTGTTTGAAAAGAATTGAAAGAAAGAAGAAACAACAAAGTAGTATTAAATATTATTTCCTTATAAATGAAAGGTTGATGTAAAGAAAAAGAAAAACTAGAAATCTTCTTTTCAAAAGAATCAAGTGGATAGCAATGAGGAAGATTTCTCAAAGGAATTCATCACTAGTCAAAATGTATGGATGTACTCTCAAGTGTTACCATTCGTGTAAAATGCATTTGGAAATTTGAAATCATCTATCCAATCATAAGATGGAACGTCCACCTAAGAAGACATTGAAATAGATGATTGAAGTTTTGAAATTGATTATTGCTTGTACTAATTAATGCATTCGATGAAAGTGCAGACCATTGTTTGTCAATATGACAACGTAGTCTGTGCACAAAATAAAAAAATAAAATTGAAAAAAGAAATAAATTGAAAAGAATGAGAGAAAGGTAATTTGTAATATACATCTATGTTATAGTTTATGTTACAACATTATGGAAGTTTGTTTATAGAGATTTTCTTTCTACAAATGATTATGAATTTAAAATCATTATTATCATCAAGATGAAAGCTACAAGAAGGTACATTATCATTATTGGATTGAGAAATCAATATTGATTTAAAATCATTGAAAACATTATGACTATGAGAGGAAGTGTTTGAACTATTATCTTTTTCACTTTGAAAAACAAATGCATTTGAGGATTGGGAATCAATTAAAATATTTTTTGAAGATGAAGAAGAACCAAGTTCAATATTTTCATTGTCATAAATAACTTTATCAATGTCTTCCTTTGTATGTGATTATTCATTAGAATTACAAGGAAGAGAAATTAAATACTTAAACCAACTTGTTAATTAACTTTCAAGAGGTAAGTCATTGGATTTAAATATCATTAGTGTCAATTTAAATTTAACTGAAAATTGATCCAAGGGCTCACCTTTTGTCCTACTCAATTTAGGTAGTTGTTTGCACACCTTTTTGTAGTTTTATCATTGAAAATCCTGAAGCAACATTGCTGGGAAGTCATCCCAGCTATGTTCTGAGGAAACTAGAAGTGACAGACACTAGTATTTTTCTTGTCCTGTCAAAGTATATGTGAAAATCCTGCCCTCATCAACCTCATCAATATTAATTTTTTGAGAATTTGAAATGAATTGAAAAAGGTCATTGAAGGCAAAAGACTTACCATTGAAATTTTCCTTTGACAATGTTTTAAATCCATTGATTGGACTAGTGTTTGATGTTAATTTTTTCAACTTCCATAAAATTACACCTTGGACATCTTAAATGAACAATATAATTATTGCGTTAGATTCCTCTTTTCGAGAGGACCAAAATCAACCTAAATTTCACCCAATTTTATTAAGTGGAAGTTGAGATATGAATTATTTTATCCATACATGTATTATGGAATGGGTCAGCCCTAACCACATGAGTAACTGCTTGGATCAGTCTTAACCATAGGTGACCCCTCAAGAAATCCTATAAATATAATATACCCCAAGATCATTTGGACACATCCTCTCTTCGCTTTTGTCTTGGTTTGCACAGGTTCAATGGAAGGATTTTGCTCAAGGGTCTGAAATTATAGTAAAAAAGGTTCGCTTTGGGTTAGGGTATTTCGGATCTCAGCCGTTGGCATAGAACATGGAATTCTGGTTTTTGGTCACTAGAACAAAAGCCTATGAGAGTGACTATAGTCCCTTGGACACTAGCATGAAGGCTTATGGGAGAAACTTTGGGTTCAAAGGTAAATCACAATGTTCTAGTCCCTGATCACTCACACCAGGTAGCCCTCGAAGCAACTCTATCATCTCGGTCACTAACACAACTCAACAATGATGTGAATTTGTTTTGTTGGTCACTCTACAGCTTAGATAGGGAGTGAATTTGGGTCCTTGCAGTTCAGTGGCAGATTCACATGCATACAAACCTCTTGGCAGCGACTCTACAATCATAGTCACTCACATATTGTATACGTGAGAGTGACCCAGAAGTTTCAGTCAATCGTAGAGAGATTTTATGAGGGCGACCTAGTTCATATCTATATTTTTCACATCTTGGCATTAGTTGGATTCAGAGATCGGGAAAATCTCAGTTTCTCTCAACTATTATATAGATATGTAGATCCATATATTTGATTTGTTAGTTTATGCTACAAACATATGTGTTGGGCTCATTGATAGTAACACCAGTGTTCAACATTATATCGTAGGTGAAATCAGTTTGTAACAGCACATTACAACAATCAGTATGAGGATACTGATTCCTAGCATGATTAGATTTGTTTCAAAAATATCATTATTATTTTACCACATAGATAATTTTATGAATCATTGTGCTCTCTTTTTCTGCATCATTTGATGATGATCTAAGAAGAATGATATTTATAAGGGTTTTCCCCATAGTAGGTTTTCCCTTGGTCTCAGACCAACCCTCATGTCTCTATATTTGTGCATGTTGTCTTCTATTGTTCCTTTTATGTTCCGCTGCATTGATGATGACGGTGATGTTGTTTCTTTCTATGTAATTTCATATGCTGATGTATAATAGTCTAGATCTGAATAATGTAATGATGATATGGGGTGAACTTAAAGTATTGATGGTGAAATGAAATTATCAATGTAAAGAACAATTTCTCCCTAAGAAAAATTAACATGGTATCAGAGTTAGGTTGAAGATATGCCATGGAGATCATCCCAATGATGAAAACATTAATGAAAGTAAGAAGAGGATGGTGGAGACCTAAATCAATTGTAGGATTTGAAGAAAATATTAGCCATCTTGATGATTAGGGTTTGATGGATTATATGAGGTTATAGTTGCATAGAAAACAATGGTTTATGGAAAAGTATTGAGATTTGATGTATGAAACTCTAGCATAATGTATGTGAATATGCTCAAGAACTTGTGGGTGATTTGATGAAGTCCTAGATGGGGTAATCCTTAGCATATTTGGTTGGATACTTTAAGGCAACATTGGTATATGGACCGTAGACGTTGGTTGCTCTTGAAGATTGGTTCAAGAGGGAGAGGATCACCTCTCGTTGAAGATAAGTATTTCCTAACTTATGATGCTTCTTACTTGTTAGACTTATGGATCTAATGATTATGTTTATTGATTTTACTTCCTACATATGTATTTAATGATATGGATGTTTCTAACCTCCTTGATGAGATGTTATGTGTAGATCCTTCTTGAGGATCATCATGAGATGTAGATCTGGGAAGAGATAAAGAGGTACTTGATGAGAAGATGACAAAGTGCTTCAAGTGGCATATGTCAAATCAACAGATGATCAGTTATTTGCATACCACAAGGTATGTATGGTATGTTTCAACTATCGTCTCAGTAAGCCCTAAGGTAGAATGACAATGCCTATTTCTTGATTGGTTCATACATGCATATTGAAGTGACTTGGATCTATGTCTCATATAACTAAAATATACACCTTGCGTTGAACATTTTTACCTTCTTGAATTATATGAGGCTATCTAATGTTAATACATTAATACTCTTGATGTTTGGCTAACATATATGATATATATGTTGGACATTTTGATCCTATAAAGAAGGCTAGCACCTTGGCTCTAGAAAATGATATCATTGATACTTGTCATGACATATTTCATATAGATGGATAGTTCATTGACTCCTATACATGAGTCTACTAGTAATGGTTGTGAAAATCATGATGAAAGCATATTGAAAGAGTGATTGACACTCTTGTTATTTTAATAAATCTTTATTGAATGAAGTAAACTTATCTCATTGATCATGAAGTGCACATTAACCTTGATTTGATAGGTATAAGTGTAAGATTGATATTCCAGATATCTTACTACTTGTGGTCCTGTCTTCATGGAATATGGTTAAATTGGATGCAGTAACTTGATGGAGGGACTTGACAATAAATGTTATTTTGTTAATAATCTTTGAGATATGATGTTGTATCTATCTGTTGCTTTAATTATAACCTTTGATCAAAGATTTATGTCATGATGTTGATAGCCATATGTTTATGATGTAATAGATTTTTTCATGACTCAAGTCAAGACAGGTTTCTTAGATGAATGAAGATGAATGATGCAAATCCCTAGCCAGACGAAGAATCACTTATCAATAGTCTTACCCTTATTACTCTTTGTATTCTATGTTTTTGAAGTATGATTTATGTGAATATGATAGTATTGATCTGCAGCAGAGTCTTAGATAAGAAGCCCATACAAATATTAGGGTTTCTATTATGTTCACAGTCATAGATCTAGGACATCTTGTCCCTGGATGCTCGCATGCTAAGGCCTATACATCATCTAGGTAGTTAAAACCGCTCTCATGCTAGCTTGAAGGGAGAGACCAGAAGTTTTTCTATTGTTGACCATCATTTGAAGCTATCTGAACTCTGAATCATGATGTCCCTGACTATTATGCCACTATTAATTGATTTCTAAATTTATTGAGTTAAATTGTTGATCATATAATGAGGTATTGTGCATGAAATCAAATGGTCACCTAGATGATGTTGGTACCATATATACACTGCAGACAACAACAAGATATGCTAGCAGGAAAAGATTGAATGTTTTCCATAACATGAACATGCAGACTAAACTTATGTTTCCAGGTGACCAGGACATACATATAGATATGTCACTATGTTTGTGCTAAAATAGGTTAGCATGATTTGGCTGATTGACATCGATAAGAAATGTTTTGTCATGATTCTTGACACTAACTTTGAATTCATTATTGAAATGTGCTTTGACTATAGATCTCTCTACAATATAAATTTTGACTTGACCTGATGTCTACTGATCTGATTTGACGATTGTTGATTTTCTTGGATATCAATACTATGTGGGCATGATTATGTATGTGGATATTGGCCTCCTTATTCTTAGAACAATGGTTGGAATGATGATAGTTGTGATTTGGCATGAAAAATGGGACCTGCGTGACTCATCCTTGATGTATGCATTTGCACCTAGTGATAGGATGACATATATTATGCTTATGAGAATTACTTGATAAAATTCAGATTGATAATGCATGACTTGTTGGCATGAAGAAGTCATGAATTGATATGAGTTCCATCTGTCTCTTGGTTGAAAGTATTAATACTGTGATAATGATGATTTTGATAATGGCCATGATTTGGCTTATAAACTATTATGAGTTGACCTTGTTGATTGATGGTGCAACATTGAGTTATATAAGGATGATTATGGTGACTTTGCAAGGCATCATGCTTAGAAATTTTCAATCTAGATATGTCTATATTGGACAGTTACTTGATGAAGTCAGGATTATGAGTTCCAAGGTATTGCTTTAATATTGACTATGGTTTTGGTTTTATATCTTGATGATCTACTTATGACAGGTGATGAGCCTCTCACGATCTAATAAAAGGGAGATGGATTATGAAGCCCAAAATAATGTATCATGGCATGATGAATTGATTTATGGAATTTTGGAAAGAAATTCCATATTGCAAAGCTATTTGTTTTGAATAATGAAAATGAAAAATCCTTGGATACTTTGATTTGAAGTTCAAGATGTTGTTGAACTTGACATGGTATCCAACGGTTGAAGCATTGATGTTCCATTTTGAACATCCATCTATATAAGTATGATGTGTATAGAACCTTAATGAATTCATGAGTAAGTCGCTTCACTGACATAGAGTTTCGATCGATCATGCTTTGAAATATCAGCATGAGGTGTTCTATTTTGAGAATGTGATATTTTTCCTATGATATGTATCTCCACAGATGTATTGATGATATTTGAGATTGTTCTTGATAAGAACATTTGGATTCTTCTTTAGTATGCGATCTGCCATGATATCTCGGATGAGATTTCCATAGCATTACCAAGGTTGACCATGATGTTGCTAGCATAGCTAGCTATGAGGCAAGATATGGTAGGTCCTTAGAGAGATGTTAATACATGATATGGATATGACATGGATAGATTGTGATGATCTGATTGGTAGTAAGTCCTATATTTATAGTTGGTACCAAGATACTCTCATATATTGATATAGTGAAATTGTTCAAAACAAGCACAGGCTTGTAGTTGGAACCTCCATGAGAGGGAGGATGATTATGGTATCCTTTTGTGATTCATGCGATTATATATGATTTGACATGATATCTAATTTGATGTTCTATATGAACAGGAAACAACTGCTATTGATATAAGCTAATGATGAGAGCAACATTGATCGAGGAGACTGAGAAAACTCTTCCTACCTTGCTTGAGCTCCCAGGGTAAGGAATTAAGATAGAGGGCTCATGGGATTGAGGGAAATCTATAGAATAGGGCCTTAACCTATCTGTTACCAAGGGTAGAAGAATGTTGCTACCCTATATTTACACAATCGGAGAATGTTTCTCCCTCATGGTCTTTACAAAGTATACCCTAGTTGGCATCATAACCTTAAGCAAGCTAACTTGATGGGAATACGACTCTTCACTTTGGCTAGCAAGTTGAGAGTGTATTTCGGGTGTACAACCCAAGTTTATTATGATGCAAGTGTTCTATGACATGGCTATTCTGGGTCATCAATGGGAAGATCGGTAGGTAATAGGATGGGTCAACATAACCCGATATGGTTCGAGGTTGAGTGTAAGCTCCTCGATGAAATTCTAGGGTCGAGGGAGTACTCCCCTATGTGATGAGTTATCCTATTGCTTAGTATGGGTGGAAGTTATTTCTCCCCGATGTGGTTCTAGGTTGAGACATGCTTCTTGATGATATGCTCTCTCATGATGATTGATGATGATATTCCAGGTAGCAGCCGACTAGTTGGGATTTCAAATAGCAACTTGATGAGCAGAGGGTGGTAGCTTTATCTCCTCTTCGATAACAAATTCTTCTGATTTTAGATCTGACAATGATCAACTACGAGCAGGAAAAATCAAGAGATAAATGTGAATAAGTAAAGGATAGATGGACATCTACAATGATGATTTGTGATGATGAGACACTTGAGATAGACATGGCATGATGACTACATGATAGAGATGATATGTGATGATATGTGTTGACACTCGAAGATTCCAAAATGGAATATTGTTTGATGTACATATATTGGCAGGCAGAATTCTCCCTAGTTGAGAGGGAGTGTTAATCTTTTAAATTGCGGTGAAATTCCACCTTAGATCATTCAAATGACCAAGATAATGACTACATTAGGTTCCTCTTTTTGAGAGGACCAAAATACAACTAAATATCACCCAATTTGGTTAGGCAAAAGTTGAGTTATGAATTATTTTATTCATACATGTATTATGGAATGGGTCTGCCCTAATAACCTCACTAACTGCTTGGGTCAGTATTAACCCCGAGTGACCCCTAAGAAAATCCTATAAATAGAAGACACCTCAAGATAATTTGGCCACATATTCTTTTCTCTTTTGTCTTGGTTCACATAGGTTCAATGGAGGGAGTTCGTTCAAGGGTCTGAAATTACAGGCAAAAGGTTTGTTGTGTGTTAGGGTCTTCTAGATCTTAGTCGCTGGCACAAGATAGGGCATTCTTGTCCCATGCCTCCAGCACATAAGCCTATGAGATTGACTAGAAACCCTTGGATGTTGGCATAGAGGTAGATGAAAAGGTTTTGATACCCAATTGCTCGCACTAGGTAGCCCTGAGAGAAACCATTTCATCTTAGTCACTCACACAACTCATCAAGGGTGCGATTTTGGTTTTTCTGTCCCTCGTAGATCTCAGCTAGGTAGTGACTTTGGGTCTTTGTATCTCAGTGCTAGAGTCACACACATAGAGACTTCCCGGCATCGACTCTGCAGTCATAGTTTGTCGTATACTCTATATGTGAGAGCGACCCAGAAGTTTCAGTCTCTCACAAATGTTGTTGATGAGGGTGACCCGGTTTAGATCTAGAGTTTTGAAATCTTGGCATCAAATGGCTTCAATGATTAGGTAGATCTGGGTTTCTCTATACTGTTATATATATTTATAGAGCTGTTATAATTTCCCTGGTGAAAATTCTATGTAATAAATGTTAAAAACAATAACAACGGATGACCGGGACACTTACTCCACGTTGAATGTTGGGAAAGACATCCTAAGGTGGTTTTCATTTAGTTGCCTATGGCTAAGTAAATTGGAAAAGGATTTGGAAAGGTGGAATGACAGTTTGGCACAATTATTTATGAAAAATAATGGAAATTAGGAGAAAAAAGGAGGTGAAAGGTCACTGGTTGCATGTGAGGAGGAAAATGAAGGAAAATAATGGAAAATGAATACAATAGAGGCCCCATTCATAAAAAGGTTTCTGAGGATTAGCCAGTACCCTTTTATCAGTTTAGCTTTGGTGCTCTCTCAATATTCTCTCTCTCTCATATTCTTGGATGCTTAGAGTTTCCTTGGAGAACTTTGTCATTGGGGCAAAAAAGGAAAAGAAGGCAAGAGGAAGCAAAGATCAAGAAGGGAAAGGTAGGATCAAGAAGCTACAACAAGCTTCATTGCAAGTATTGACTTGCATGTCTATTTTCCTTACTATATTTGGCATGCATATCATTGCATGTAGTCATTTTTTATCATGGCATGAGTTTTTCCAGGTGTAACAGTGTTTTCAGCCAAGCCTTGCCATTTCGTGATAGCCATGGTGTGACGGGGTTCTCATGTTTAGTTGAGTTGGATTTCTCGATGTATTCGAAGATGAGTGAGATGGATCTTTGAAATGATGGGACACATAGCCTAGTAACCCCTAAACCCGACTGTGGGTTATGGTAACGCTAGATTTTGTGTTGCCTTAGATGGCCTAGGAATCCTTGTCAATGAATGGAAGGATATACGGTAAATCTTAGAGGTGGTTTTCTCTCTGTTGGGCCTAGTAATCTTGGGTTTGGGATATGTGGTAAAGCCTAGAGAGTGGGTCTCAGTTTAGGGCCTAGTGATCCGAGTTTGGATTATGGTAAATCCTGAGAGACTAGGAGACAAAAAATTTCCTTACGATGTAGGTGGAGAAATCTGGTGGCATCCATGCTTGTTTGGCCTAGTGATTAGGTGGAGATCGTGGTAAAACCTATTACAATGTGTTCATTGTCATGGCTTAGTCATCCGAGATTAATTATGGTAAATTTTGGTTTCTATTGATGATGGTGAGGTGGTTTAGACTCAATATTCCATGGTTGAGTTCTTTTGGTTTGAGTCCCACATTCATGTTTAGAATATAGCATGGGGGTGATTAGCTGAAGATAGACTTGCCTCAGCCAATCTATGGTCGGGTGGAACAAGGTAGTGCCATCTCCAGTCAGTTCATTGCACTAATTGATAAGAAATTTGTTCCATTTATTTTGGTGTGTAAATATACTTGTGTATATATTCATCTTGATGGTTGATATGCTTATTGTAATTCTATTCCTATTATGATGGTTATACGTTCATTTTAGGGTAGTAGCTATATTTTGATCTCAGCATGATCTTACTTGTATTTGAATGGAAATCGTATCTATGACCTAATAAGTGATAAGGAAACAAATGACACGAGGAAACAATGGTTCATGGCGATTCTCAGGTAAGTAAGAGATCCCTACGCTTAACTCTATTATTTACACCTGTAGGTTACATGTCGATGATATTTTTTATGAAATGCCTGTCATGGCTAGTAGGGGTTTGGTTAAGGCCTTGATAAACTATTTAATTTTTCATCATTGCTTCCTTGCACTTTACTTAGTTATGAGCTTTCATTCCATTTTGGGTAGTGGCCTAGGCTCTAGGCCTGCAAAAGTGGCTCAAATCCCATAATCACTGGCACAAAACTAGAAAGTTTCATCAATAGTTGCTAGCATGCAAGCATATGAGAGTGACCTTAGGTGTCTGGGTGCTCCATTGCCCATAGCATGAGGTCAATTGAGCCTTAAATACTCCAGAATAGTAGTGGTACCCAGGGATAGGCTTCTTGAGTGGTTGACTTCTCTCTTAAGGGTTTTGTTAATGATGTTAGATGGATTTATGTGATGTTCCATTGATTCGACTTCCTTAAGGTTACCTAGGAGGTCAAATTTGATCATAGTAGCCTGTGGTCTCATGTTTACCTTGGTTGACTTGGATACTTGGGTGGATGTGGGATGAGGGTGTTACAGAGTGGTATCAGAGCATGGTTGAACTCTCAGACTGGATGGATTGAATGTGTTGTTCATGCATGTTTGCTAGTTGCATGTGTGTCTCTTATCCTTATATACTTGTTGCATTTGCTTGATCATGGATTAGGTTTATAGTATGGTTATCATGGAGAATTTGATGTGGACTTCATGAAGAGTAATTGACATGGGTATGTGTTATAGAAATATTTGGGCACTGCAACCCCAATCACATATTTCCATAAACCAAGGGCTTCTAAGTCCATAAAAGTGTTGTTTCTTACCCTAAAGGAGCAAGGCCAGCTGATTACATCATCTCCCAGAAGTTCTCCACGAAAAACTACTCAATACTGGTCAAAGTAGGACCATACAGACTACCCAGTGCTAAGGGTGTGATGCATCTCTCCTCCCGCATGCAAAACGTGTGATGCATATTAGAAATCCCTTCTATAGGGTGTGATGAGCAAGAGCAGAGAAATGGCACAAGCAGTTTGCTAGGTGGAGACCCTGAGAATCTTCTAGAAGTTTCTCATTTGAAACTTGCCTCTCTGAATTCGCCCAAGTATGAGTAAGAGATCATGAATATCCAAGTGGAACCAAGAACTATTAGAGAGATGTCACTAATCAAAATCCCAGAAGCTAACTCACCCCCCTGCAAACATCTATATATGGATCCATGATCCCAGAGATCGAGAGGCTGGAATTTTGTAGTTTGCAAGGAAGTGTTGTTGGTTTCTCTTTGAAGACATTTTTTGGTGATCTTGCTTTGTATGAGGTGAAGAGGGCTTTCATGCTGGGAGGATGGCGCTGGGTCAAACCAAGTGGTTGTAATCCTCTCTTCTACTACTTCTATCAATAAAGCTATTTGAGTTTTCCTCCATACTCTTGTATATCTCTTAATATTGTGTTGATATATGCATTTGTATGGTCAATATATATCTGATCCTATGTTGTTTATGGTGATAGATCTCTATGCTTTGATGGTATTATGCTACTTTGACTCTACAGGTGCTGTTTTAAGTAGGAGAAGTAAGGAAGGAGTGGCGAGATTCTATCAAAGGGGAAAGGAAACAAGCAAGGAGCCAAGCGAAAGAATGAGGTTGGTACTATCTGCTTCTTTCTCATCTATCTCTCGTCAAGGAAAACATAGGTCACTTTAGTTTGTTTGTTTCTAAGATAGCTACCCATCTTAGTGGGACTAGAAGTTTTGAATAGACACTAGTTTTCCCGATAAAAAAATGGCGACTCCACTGGGGAGCGAATAGTTTGATTGCTTGTCTCTATTTGTTTGCTTCATAAACTATAGATGGAGCCTGAAGTTAAGCCAACTAGCCTTCGAACTGCATTTGCTATGCACGTGCAAAGTAGATCAACACTGCTTCAGTCAATCTCTGAGTTTGTTTATGAACTGAACAACTGACTTGCAAAAATCATAAGTGCCCTAGAGGTAGCTCAGGTAACCTCATTAGATCAACCCCTATACTTTGTATCTACTGACTATCATTAGCTCATCCTAAATCCCTGAACTGAGCAGCAAACTATGACCAAAAACCAAGTTAAAGTCTCGTCCCTGGACCATCGCATTGTCTCCTTTTGGCAGACTGGATGCATCACACCTCCTGTGTGTAGTAGGTGGGATGCATCCCTGTTTCCCTGTGTTACAGGTGCGATGATTAGGTAAGACTATTTCTACCTCGAGATTTTGGTTTTTTCTTCAATTTCTTCAGCTTTAATTAGGATTTTTCCTGTCTGTGATGAGTATACCACTGTTGAAACCCCCTTCCTTTTCATTATTCAGCCTCGAGTATACAACAAATTGTGAATTTTTTTATGTATTTTTCACCATTTACAATTCTCGTTTACGAAATAGTAACTTAATCGAACTATCTTCTTTTGATTTGAAAGTGTCGCAAGTGTCATTTTCAGTCAAAGAAAATAATCCTTCTCTTTTTGGTGGTTGATTACACTGTTACTCTTGTATTTGATATGAATTTATAGTATTTCAAGTGTCGAAAGCAGTTTTCAATTCAAAATCGCAAAGTTTCGTCTTGTCTCCCTTTCGTTTTTTGAAAAGAAAATCATTAGTACTGTCAGTTTGAAAGAAGAAATAATTTAGATTTGTATTGAGCATTCTTTTTGTCATTCACACATTAAGAAAGCAAAAAACAAATACATGCATGTGCATTTGCGTTTAGACTGCTTGTTGATTTTGATTTAGGATAGTGCATCTAGTGTGTGCTCTCTTCTCTATGTTGAAAGTATTTCGCTTCTCTTTCCTTAGTAGCTAGGATTTTCATTGCCAAAAGAAGAGTAAACGACTATTTATGATCTTAGATTGCATATTTAGGAGTTGTATATCTACATCACATGATGAACCTTAAAGGCAAACTTCGTAAGAAAGATCAACTGTAAAATAAATTCAATGAACATAAAAACGCTTTGGAACCTAACGCACAACATCTAGAAGCCTAGGCTAGAGACGTATTCCGGCATCGTAAAGCCTGGTAACTGTCGCTTTCATCATAAGTTGGGTGATTCCTCCTCTTTGAGATGACAAGTGCCAGTACCGACTTGTGCTCCCATGTACCGTCGAGTATGTATTGGGAGACCACAATAGGCTATATCCTTTATCCTTAGGAAGCCGTGTCCATCACGCTATCGATCCAATGCACTAAACACAACATTCGGGAAGATTGACTGCCATACCGTAAAATGCATTTTGCAGTTTTGTGATTGGTTTGCTGAGTATCCTTTCCTCAACTGCTTGGAAAGAACTTGGTTTGCCATCGCTTTTTCCTGAGATGCGAAATCTGACATGCTTTGACAAAGGAACCAGTTGACCATTAGGGATCCTTCCAAATTTGCCTATAATTTTGAGAAGGAAAATCGTTTATCCGAACATAATGGTAGTCCAAGGACCTTTATATTACAATATACTCCTTGGGCACGAATACATTTATAGCATGGGAGATATTGTTTCCTCACTCTTTCGAGTGATGTGTTTTCCGCATGAAGGCAGAGTGGTCCAGCTCATAGACGAGCTTTCATTCCTCGGCTCACACATAGATAATAGTCAAATGCCATCCCTAATAGGTCTTTTTACATAAGTATTAATGTCTCATCAATCTCCAGTTCATCCACTTGATGAGCGCGAGTGATTTAGTGGTTGTGACTGAAACCCAGGGGGCATGCACCCTATTCTGCTTCGACAGGAAAACTTCAGGTATAGGGTAGGTTTCTGCGGAGGATATATGACTAGTCTGACACACCCGCCCATTTAGGAAAATGCGATTAGACCAAAATAAGATACCTCCGTCAGAAGGTATGCCTTTCCCAACAGAACAAATGTTTTGTCTGTAAATTGAAGGGTAACTTGGGGGCATGAAAACCTTTTTGCATGAAAGTGAAAAGCAACCATTTATTTTCTTAGTTTGTAGATTCTTAACCCTTTAAACTCATAGGATTGGTCATTCCTAGCTTACATAATAAAAGGCGTCAGAGCAAAATTTCAAATGGTGCAAGCTCCCTAAAAAATGAACCTATCAATGAGACATCCTTATTATACGATTGGCATGAGCAGTTTTACGCGAAGTTCAAGCTCATTAAAAAAATAAACCTAGTAGTGAGCATATGTTCCACCAGAGTTTAAGCTCGATAAAAAATGAACCCACCTTTGGTAAATAACCATTCCGATCGCATTATTATCAGCTTTTGAGCATTGGTCGTGTTCTTACCATCACCTCCACTCTTTCTTAGCCAATCATACACCTCCGTTTGATTGTTTACCCATTTTTAGGAACAATTGTGATGAGTGATCCTATTAGCCACCTTATTTACACTATCACGGTTGAAAAATTTCCAAACATTACCTGGAACTAGCTACCATCTGAAAACATCACTCGTTCCTCAAAAAACAAGTCTCCTTTAAGATCTTTTCATTTGACTTGTAAAATATGAAAAGATTGCTGAGAAATTGGCCTCTCCAACTCGTTAAAGTGATTGGAAGTGCCATCCCTCCTCTATATTTTAATCTTTTTGGACCTAAGGGATTATTACACAAAAAGATTGAGCATGTCTTGTTCGGCTCGTTAAAACTATCGAAAATTCATCCCTTTCGCATTGTTTTATACTTTTTCGGACTTAAGGAATTATATTACGAAAAAGGAATATTGGAGTTTCCTTTCCATCTCTTTTCAGAATCTCTAAAATTGAAAAGAACCGAGTTATCCTTATCGTTAAACTCGTTAAAACAATACCGACAAACTTGTTCATTCAGACAAGAATGAGTCTCACTATCACTAGGCTCGTTAAAACATAGCAACGAGCTTGCTCGAAGGGAAAATTATAGAACAAGCATATGTTATCCTCCTCAAGCTTGACAAAAATAAAGAGGTACTGGTCAGAAATGACTAGGGAAAATTGGGAAGAAAACTTGAAGAAACTTTATTGATAGCAGGTCGCTATTCAACATGACACTTTCACTCCATCACCATGATTGAGTCAGGTTAGGTTATTCCATTTGCCGGTCATATCACCATTGGTCCACCGTACCATCCACTTTTGGGGTTAATGCTACCAATCCATTTTAGTGACGCCGATATGTTCAAGAGAAGTTGCTCAGAGAATTCACTTACCCAGCTTGTGTCTCATCCACTGCAATAACTTCACGCTTCATTTTTTCATGATTGCCACCCTGAACCTTATATCATTAGATCATTTTCACCTCCACAAAATCATTTGCTCCATTCTATGTTGTAGATGTGGGGTTCGTTAATGCCCTCCTATGATGGGTCACTTCTTGTCAACATCAGCTCATTATCCAAGAAGTTGACTTAGGAACAACCTTTTCAGTACTTTGAAGTTTGCATGCCTCAATGGCAAGTTTCTCACTTACGGTGATAGGTTTACATCAATGGCCTTCGACCAAAAGATTTTATGTGGTGTTTGACGTCAAGTCCCTTTTTCACATCATGTGAATTGTACTGTAGTACCTTGAGGATCATTATCATTGTTGGTGATTCCTCCATGCCTGTTAACAACTTACATCATTGGCTGGTAATCAGGGGATGTCTTTTCATGTTCGACTTCAGAACATATTTTCACATGGATTGACTTGTACTTCAGGTGAAGATTGAATGATTTTGAAGACCCCGGATCTAGTTTCATCCATCTGGGCTGCGATATATTCAGGAAAATAAAGACATCAAATGTACATCATTGTTGCACAAATAATCATCCAAGCCAAAGGATGATGGTTATACCAGAATCATCAGTCTGCCACATGAAAAAAGTGTGATTCATACTGTAAATCCCTTCTGTAGGGTGCGATGAGCGAGAGCAAACAAATGGCACAAGTAGTTTGCTAGGTGGAGACCCTGAGAAGCTTCTAGAATCTTCTCATTTGACACTTGCCTCTCTGAATTTTCCCAAATATGAGTAAGAGATCATGAAATCTCCAAGTGCAACCAAGAACTATCAGAGAGATGACACTAATCAAAATCCCAGAAGCTAACTCACCCCCTACAAACATCTATATATGGATCCCTCATCCCAGAGATCTAGAGGCTGGAATTTTGTAATTTGCAAGGAAGTGTTGTTGGTTTCTCTTTGAAGACATTATTCAGTAATCATTCTTTGTATGACGTGAAGATGGCTTTCATGCTAGCAGGATGGCACCGGGTCAGACCAAGTGGTTGTAATCATCTCTTCTACTACTTCTATCAATAAAGCTATTTGATTTTTCCTCCATATTCTTGTATATCTTTGAATATTGTGTTGATATATGCATTTGTATGGTCAATATATACCTGATCCTATGTTGTTTACGGTGATAGATCTCTATGCTTTGATGGTATTATGCTGCTTTGACTATACAAGTGCTCTTTGAAGTGGGACAAGTAAGGAAGGTGTGGCGAGATTTTGTCAAAGGGGAAAGGAAGCAAGCAAGGAGCCAAGCAAAAGACTAAGGTTGGTACTCTCTGCTTCTTTGTCATATATCTCTCGTAAAGGAAAACACAAGTGACTTTAGTTTGTTTTTTTCTAAGATAGCTACCCATCTTAGTGGGACTAGCAGCTCTGAATAGACACTAGTTTTCCCGATATTAGTATGTGACTCACCGTATATGGTTATTTGTCACTTACATGTTGATTTTATGTCACCTACTTACATCTATGTATGTAAGGTTACATCCTTGAGTATTTTGATTATATGCATCAGTCTTGTAGGTTGATTACAAGAATTGATTGATTATGTTTGACTACATGCATTTATGCATATTTATAGTTGGTTAGGCATGCTTATGTATATTTTTAGTTGCATGTAGCAATGTGTATGATGGGGTAATGGTTTTTTTCATGCATGAGGTCATAGCATGCATTGTTGATATTGCCTTGCACTGATGATGGGATCCTAGTTGGAGTGATGTTTATGTGTTGATTCATTTATTTGTGCATGTCTATACACTGTTATGATTATGTTATACATGTATCATGCTGATTTGGTGATCTTGCACACAAGGTATCCTCCCCAAGCTATACTAAGGTATGTCAATTCATTGTGATTTGGTTTATCTGACATATTACGCATTGCAAGAAGAAATATATCAAATGGCTAGAAAGGTGGTAGACTACGTAGAATGTACCTATTCATCAGATCAGCAGCATGGTGTGGGGCATACTTCTGATTTGACCGATACACAGAGGATATTGAAGGAAGATATAAGGATATATAAGGTAGATCATGACCGGATCATATAGGTACAAGAGAAGCAAGCGAAGGTTAATGTTATACTTCTTCAGAGTTTGTCGGACTTGCAGTGACAAGGGTCGCTTCAGATCATCCATGCACATGAGGATGGAACTAATGGAGCATATGGTAGGAGATATCCTGGTAAACACACGTCGGATAGATCGAACCTTGTGATAGATGGCAGGTTGTTGGACACACTAGAAAGGATGGGCGATGAGTATAAGTATTATTATAGTTCTAGTTCTCATAAACATCATGATTGTTATTGCTATCATCCTTACATGAGGAATGATAGGGGATACTTGCTAGATGAATTCAAGAAAGAAAAACCACCTGCTTTTGATGGAGATAGGAATAAGTCTAAAGATTTAGATGCTTGGATACTTGTCATGAAAAATTATTTGAGTTTCATGACTACACAACTAACATCAAGGCTTGGATAGTTGTCTTTATCTTGAAAGGTAAAACATATCTTGTGGGAAGATGTTAAGTGGGTTAGAGACATCAGGACAAATGACTTAAGCTGGTGGGAATTCAGGAGTCTTTTAAGGAATAAGTACTTGTCACAAAGGTAATATGACAGTAAGGCAAATGAATTATATGAGCTAAAGATGGTTCAAAGATTGATGAAGCATACACGACCACGTTTCTCGAGCTATTGAGGTATGCAACATATATTACTAATGAGAATCCTAAAGTTCATCAGTTTGTCAAAGGTTTGCCATTAGCATTTAGAGATTGGATTGAGTATGATGAGACTCGGTTACTTGACGAACTTCTTGGGAAATGCAAGCATTGCTATGAACGATCAAAGTGTAAGAATGAATCCTATCATGGATTGAAAGGAAAGGGCAAAGCTAGAGGTAAATGATAGCCTAATAGAAGAAGGCCTCAACATGCAGACTAGAAAGAGAATGTGGCACTGCAAAAGAGATTTATTATAACTGGACAAGGACACGAGTCACAAAAACAACATATAGGTGTTGGTACTGGTCAGTTTTTATATTGGACATTTGGAAAGGAACACCTTAAGAGATATTGTCGATACAATTAGGGTGGTAGGACTCAGATATACAGTGCACAAGAGGCGTAGACTATTGGGAACATTAGTCAGAGTATTCAATATATTTATGCAGCAGTGGAAAACATGCATGCAAAACACCGGGCATCTATCATTGATATGGATAGTAAGCTTTGTGATCAAGTTATTTTTATTTTGATTGATACTAGATATAATTATAGCTATGTTAGTCCTAACTTGGTCAATAAGTGTGGTTTGAGTAAGGAATTTCATGTAGATTCTTGGTTAAGATATTGTGAATTTTACTTAAATGGTATGCCTACAACAACCCATTTGAATGTATTTCCATTAGGCTCATATCGAATATTATTGGGCATGGATTGGTTGTATCTTCATAGGACCAAAGTTGATTGTTATGGAAAAGCTATTGAGTGTGTTGATGACAATGGGGAACCAAGAGTCTTGCAAGGTAAGGAGAAGGCCACATCCTTTAGGATGGTGACAACTATGCAAGCAAGGCATAGCCATAGGAAGGGTTGCAAGCTATTTGTATTACACATTTCTAGTGATAATGGTAAGGAGGTTGAGGATGCAAGTGTGTTGAATAGGTATCCAATGTTGCAGCAGTACATGGATGCATTTCTTGAGGACATTACAGAGTTTCCACCTCACAGGTAGGTAGAATTTTTTATTGCGTTGGTGCTAGAGGCAACTCTAGCAATGAAAGCACCTTATAGGATGAGCACACCTTATTTGGTTGAGTTTAAATTACAGCTGAAGGAAATCTCGAACAAGGGGTACATTAGGCCAAGTGGATCACCTTGCATTAGGGGCCTTTTGAGGTCTAAAATGGGCCTCCTAATGAAATTATAAAATAATTGTGGAAATAATAAAATAACATTATATTACATCATCAAATTTTTGAGGGAAAAAGGAAAAGACTAGTTTTTCAACTCGTATTTTCAACTTATCGCCCTATGGGTTTAATCAAATTTCTAGTGGAAACACTCATTGGATGCATAATTTGCTTCCTCGTCCGAGGAGTACCCATGTTTCATAGCTTTGATGGACCTTGTACATGAAAAATGAGAAATACATGAAAAACGTGATTGCAATCATGTTTTTTCATGTGTTTCTCATTTTTCATGTAGTAGGGTCCATCGAAACTATGCAACATGGGTACTCCTTGGATGAGGAATTAAATTTACATCCAACGAGTTCTCCTACTATTAATATGAGTAAAACCTTAGGGAGATATGTTGAAAATACGAGTTGAAAAAGTAGTTTTATTATTTTATTATTTTTTAATATTTTTACTCTTTTACTCAAAAAATGGTGAATCATCCCCCATGGTTGACATCATCATATTGAATCCTATTTTTTCTTATAAAGTGAATTTTGGTTGTAAATATTTCTTAGGAGGCCCATTTCAGACCTCAAAATTCCCCTAATGGGGTGCACCAATTTTTTTTGTGAGGAAAATAATGGAAATTAAGAGAGAAAAGAGGTGAAGGGTCAGAGTTTTCATGTGTGGAGGAAAATTAAGGAGAATAATGAAAACCAAAGAAAATAGAGTCCCTATTCATAAAAAGGATTCTATGGATCAGTTGGTAACCTTTTTTTCAGTTTAGCTTTGGAGCTCTCTCATTATTCTCTCTCTCTCATAATCTTGGACACTTAGATTTTTCTTGGAGCACTTTGGCATTGGAGCAAGAAGATCAAAGAAGGCAAGTAGAAGCAAAGATCAAGCAGGGAAAGGTAGGATCAAGAAGCTACAATAGGATTCATTGTAGGTATCCACTTTCATGTGTATTTTGCTTACTATATTTGGCATGCGTGACATTGCATGTGGTTCTTTTTATCATGGCATGGATTTTGTTAGGTGTAACAACATTTTCAGCGTAGCCTTGCCATTTTTAGATAGCCATAGTGTGAGGGCATTCTCATGTTTGTTTGAGATGGATTGTTAGATTGATTTCAAGCTAAGTTAGGTGGATCTCTGAAACGATAGGACACATGGCCTAGTAACCCCTGAACCACACTCTGGGTTGCGATAAAGCCATATTTTGTGTTGCCTTGGATGGCCTAGGAATCCTTACCAGTGAATGTCAGGATATATGGTAAAGCCTAAAGGTGGTTTGCTCTTTGTTGTGCCTAGTAATCCCAGGTTTGGGATATGTAATAAAGCCTAGAGAGTGGGTCTCGGCTTAGGGCCTAGCGATCTAGGTTTGGATTGTAGTAAAGCTTGAGAGAGTAGGATATAGGAAGATTCCTTAATGTGTAGGTGGACAAATACGATGTCATCCATGCTTGTTCAGCCTATTGATTGGGTTGAGATTAGGGTAAATCCTATTATTATGTGCTCATTTGTTTGGCCTAGTGATCCGATATTGATTACAGTAAAGTCTATTTTCTACTGATGAGGGTGAGGTGGTTTAGCCTCGATATTCCCTGGTTGAGTTGTTTTGGTTTAGGTCGCACATTCATGCTTGGAATATGGCATGGGGGTGATTGGTTGAAGAGAGACTTGACTCATCCAATCTATGGTCGGGTGGAACATGGTAGTCCCATATCCAATGGGTTCATTGCATGGATTAATAAGAAATTAATTCTATTGGTTTTCATGTTTAAATATACTGGTGTATATATGGAATTTTATGGTTGATATGCTTATTGTAATTCTATTCCTATTATGTTGGTTATATGTTCATTTTATGGCAACAGCTATGTCTAGCTCTCAATATGGTTTTACTTTTATTTTAATGGGTATTGTATCTATGACCTAATAAGTGATAAGGCAGCAAATGACATGAGGAAACAATGGTTCATGGTGATTCTCAGATAAGTAAAAGATCCCTACACTTAACTCTGTTATTTACAACTATAGGTTATGTTTGATGAAATGCCTGGCATGGCTTGTAGTAGTCTAGTTAAGGCCTTGGTCAACTATTTTCTTTTTCATTACTGTTTCCCTGTACTTTACTTAATTTTGAGCTTTCATTCCATTCTGGGCAGTGGCCTATGCTCTGGGCCTAAAAAAGGGGCTCAAATCCTAGTGTCACTAGCACACAATTGGCAAGTTTCATCTAGAGTCACTGAAATGCAGGCCTATGAGAATGAATTTAGGTCTCTGGTACCTCCTTTTCCCATAGCATGAGAGCAACTAAGCCTTAGATGGTCCAGAAAAATAGTGGGACCTAGGGATAGGCTGTCTGAGTGACTTACTTGTCTCCTAAGGGTTTCGTTGATGATGTTGGATGGTTGTGCATGATGTCCCATCGATTCCACTTCCTTAAGGTTATCTAGGAGTTCGAATCTGATCATAGTAGCCTTTGATGTCATTCTTATCCCAGTTGGCATGCTTACTTGGGTGGATGTTGGAGGAGGGTGTTACATCTGTAGATCTAATTTGTTAGTTTCTATTGCAAACATATGTATTCAACTCATTGAAAGTAACATCGATGTTCAATAGTATTTGGCATAATGACATCAGTATATAGTAGTTGACATCAATGTGTGACAGAACATTACAACCATGAATATGAGGATTCTGATTCCTAGAATGATTAGATTTGTTTCATAGATATCATTATTGTTTTGTTGCATAGATAAAGTTATGGATCATTGTACTCTCTTTTGTTGCATCATTTGCTAATGACCTAAGAAGAAGAAGATTTGCAAGGTTTTTTCTCATAGTGGGTTTTTCCTTGGTGTCTCTATATGTGTCCATTCTTTCTTCTACTATTCCCTTTATTTTCTGCTGCATTGATGATGATGGTGATGTTCTTTCTTTCTATGTAATTGAATATTCTGATGTATAATGGTGTAGACCTAAATAATGTAATGATGATATGGGGTCAACTTAAAGTATTAATGGTGAAATTCAATTATCAAAGTAAAGAACAATGTCACCCTAAGAAAAATTAACATTTGATTGTGATACACTAAAGCATCTCGAAGGAGGTTTTTTGGAGGAACCCATAATTAAAAGTTTAAAATTCTTCAATAAACATTAGCAATCAATTTAAAGCAATACCTCCTTCTAGGGCCAAAAATGTTGATAAAAAAAATGACCTTTCAATATTTTAAGGGAGACCACTAGGTCAGTAACTTAAAACAATTCCTTTTTCATTGAAATGGTGGCTTCGACTCATTCAATTGGGTCCATTTAACCTCTCTCTATCTCTACTAGCTTAAAGTATGATTTTCAACTACCAATAGGGAAGAGACATCACATCGAATATTCTTGCTAATAAGGAAACAAAGTGATCCTTAATCTGACTTTATGGCCCAACCAAGCCAATCTAAATATTGCCCCTCTATGAGGGGACTTCTAGGATGCAGAAAGTAGAAATACATGTAAATTATAATCTAAGATGCATCTAATGCTAAACCTATATTGATTAAGGGAAGGATTAATCTTTCTTTCAATCAAGAGCAAGCTAAAGGAAGTGGAAAATAATCATGTTGGAATTGAAATGAGATAAAGGAAATAGACCATAGAAATAGTTCACAAGATCTAATCCTTGCTAAAACAATTATGACCAACTAAATGCCTAATAAGTAGTTACTAGACACTTAACTGTAAATAACTCCAACTTATAATAAGAAGATGCATAAGAATGAAAAGGTTCATGTCAAAATATTGAAATAGTTCAAATAGTAGGACATCTATAATATTAAACTGTTAGATAGATAGCAGATCAAGGAGGTAAAGGTATATATTTATGCAATTTCTAGTTTCGAATGTCATTTCTAATTAATAATGCAAGATAGCTTGACCATATTCTAGATGACCATGTCAATAAGTAGTCAACAATAGTGCTCAAAAGTCACATACATACTCATACACCAGAAATGATATCTAAAATCTAAATCATTCGCTTTCAATAATAGAGAAAGTAGTAGTGTCATGCAACCAATTACAAAAATAAATATTATTATAAATATGTATGAAGTTACAAAATATAATACAGAGTTACAGTAGTGCAAGTCCTCTTCTACCTCTAAAATTGATTCCCCGCGTGCAAAGATGGATCATCTCTCACTACAATAGTGCAAATGAATAATAAACGTCCTCTTTACAAACAAGTTGTAAGCCCTACTATTACTTTGCCTCTCTTCCTCTCGGATCTGAATCCCCCTACCTCTGCCCAATACTGGGTTGCTATACATGATTTAGAAAGAATAACTATTTCCTTGAATATCTCAAAAGTAGAATTATTAAAAATAAAATGAAACAAAAGAATTGATTCGGTTGGCATATGGAAGAATGTTGATGGTATAGTTCAGAAAAAATTCTCAATTTATCCTGCACAATGATGAGAATAATCTCACTTGTCTCTAGTCTATTTGGAAAAATTCATATTCATGGAACAACTGAAAAAAACAATTTTCTTTCATTATAATATCCCCTTCCTTGTGGGAGGAATTTCGTTGGTGATAGACTGGATCTGTTTCAATACTAGCCTTAATTGGAAATCTTTGTTATAATAGAAAACAGAATTATTTAGGCAATACAAGTGAGAATATTTTTTTGAGTACTAGGGGAAAGGAGCGATGGCGATGGTTAGGGTATCACCGAGCAGGGTTCGTTATGCAGCAGCATCGGCTCTCAAGTCAAGCTCCGGACCTGAAAGCGATTCAGGGAATGGGCAAATGATTATCGCTGATGGGAAGCATTCTGCGCTTTCAGAGAAATGGGGTACCTCGCTCCAAATTAACCCAGACCAAAGCGGCGGCGTATCTGAAGGGCTTTCGATCCATTGGAAACTAAGGCTCCTGGAATGGGAGCGAAGTACAAGTCTGCAAAGAGATTGCGAGGCGAGGGCCATAACAGAAGCAAACCTCTTTGCGTGGATCCACGAGGAGGGCATTACATGGCGGAAAAACGAAAACCCAAATAGCGCACTTGAACAAGGAAGCCGTCGGACCACATGGGGTTTAGAGATCAAGCTTCGGCAAACCCAGAACGAATGGAAAAACGAATGGAGGGGCCTGCATGTTACTGATCCATTTCCCTCTTCAACGCATGGCCCCAAAATTTGTAGCTACGGCTTGGATCTACAAGATCTAGGCCTTCCTGACCCCAGGCAACAGATCGAAGGCTCAAACTACGACTATGATCAAGGCCGCCGCCATGCCGCACTGCATTTTGAGAGCAAGAAGCGCCAGAACGCAAAAAGAAATGGTAGGGGGGGTCTGCATGCTGCAGATCTGCTCCCCCCTTCAAAGCAGTGGCCAAATCTTTTCAGATCCGGCCCAGATTTACCTGAACCAGCCAATATTCAAGACCCCAGGCAGCAGATCGGACACACCAAGCACAGATCGTGCAGAGGGGAGGCAGATCAAGACATGCACCAAGGAAGACAACACAAAACGAGACCGGATCTGGAAGTTTGCTCACAGCCAGAGCAGGTAAGATCAACTCGTTTTCAGATTTTAATTAACCTCCCTGTGGGGAAAACCCGATTATTGTGGGTTCATGCAGAAGGCACCATCCTGCAACTGAAACAGCAGATTTGGACAGAGCTGGGGTATCCAGTTCAAACCCAACATCTGGTGAGTGGTAGGTGGTCCCTCCAGGACTATAGAACGATGAAAAGCTATGAGATCAGCCCAGGAACAACCATTGTATTAAACCTGAGGCTGAGAGGAGGGGCTCCTCCTCAGGGACAGTCAAGCAATTCAGGGGGAGTCAAGGGGAAAGCAGTACCTCAGCATCAACCAAAAGGAGGCATATCCTACAAAAACATTTTACAAGGCAACAGAGATTCGGGGCCCTCGTCAGATCAAGGAGGAAATAAGCCCAGCAATATACCCAGGCCATATATAGTAGACCAGGCAGAGCAAATCCCAGCTTTAAATTTAGATTCTTCTGGGCTGGATGATTTTGTAAAATCTTACGAAACGCAAGCCCTCATTTGCCGTTTCAACAGTTTCTGGCCTAAACCCCTGGATCTATTCCATTGGATCTTCACCAGCTGGACCATGGAATGCGATATCCACCTCTGCTCAAAGGGGTTTTTTATAGTTAAATTTTCATCCAAGGAAGTCAGAGACACAGTTATTAGTGCAGGACCCTGGTTTTGGGGAACATCGGGGCTGTTTATGACCCCATGGTTCCCAGATTTTGATCCAAACAAAATGACTGTAACCAAAATGCCGGTTTGGGTTAGATTGTATAATCTACCGCTGCATTTTTGGAATGAACGAGTGCTGGAAGGCATTGGGAACAGCATTGGAAAATATATCAAAACAGATTTGGACAGGATTGATGAAAGGATCTACACTTATGCACGTATCTGTGTGGAAGTAGATTTAAGCAAAGGGCTGCCGGACAATATAAGGCTGATCTACAAACAACAAAACTGGCTTCAAGTGCTAGACTATGAAAACACTGCTTTCAGATGTAGACTTTGTAGGCAGACAGGTCACCTACAAAGCACATGCCCAGAAGCCAAGAGTAAAAGGAAACAGAAAGGGAAGCAGAAGAAAGGATGGAAATTCTCACCACCAATTTCAGATGATGAAGAATCAGAAGCAGAGGAGGAAGAGACCCCTGCAGAGAAGACCGAGGTAGCTCAAGAAATGGAGAAACAGAGAGAAAACACAACAGACAACAAGGCAGAGATGACAAGCGTGGACCACAGCACAGGAGGCACCAAGCGACATCACCACTCAGATACTTCAGATTCAGACAAAGAAATTGGATCACAGAATGTAGAAACACAGTTGATCATCGCACCGACCGAGCCCACCCAAGGCGAGTGGCGTAAGGTCGAAAAGAAAAAGGGGCGGAAAACATGAACCTTTTTCAGTATTTTCTGCCTCTTCTCTTTCTCTTCTCCCTCTTTTCATTCTCTTTTTTTCTTTTTGCACGTTAGTTTTCTAACGCTGCGTAGAGCCTTTGTGGCAGATCTCAGTATGCTTCAGTGCATATGCAGATGTAACTTTTCATTATCTTTTTAATAAAAGTTATGGTTTTTTCTTCGGGAAAAAGAAAACATAATTATCCATGTCGTAAACAACCTTTGTAAACAAACTCTAATTATGCCCAAAACCAATAGAAAAATGAAGCGACTTTTTCAATTAATATGACAACGACCCCTATAATTGACAAGTGACAAGAGTTGAGTGGTATTAGAGAAACTTTATGGGATTTTTGAGGTCTACAATGGACCTCCTAAGGAAATTATAAAATAATAGTGGAAATAATAAAATAAGAATAGATTACATCACCAAATTTTAGAGGTAAAAATGTAAAATCTATTTTTTCAACTCATATTTTCAACTTATCTCCCTATGGGTTTACTCAAATTTCAAGTGGAAACACTCATTGCATGAAAAATTTGATTCCTCATCCAATGAGTACCCATGTTGCATACTTTCGATGGACCCTGCTACACGAAAGATGAGAAATACATGAAAAATGTGTTTGCAATCATGTTTTTTCATGTATTTCTCATTTTCCATGTAGCAAGGTCCATCAAAAGTATGCAACATGGGCACTCCTTGGATGAGGAATCAAATTTTGCATCCAAAGAGTATTCCTGCTTGAAATTTGAGTAAAAACTTAGGGAGATAAGTTGAAAATACAAGTTGAAAAAGTAGTATTATAATTTTATTATTCTATAATCTTTTTACTCTTTTACACCAAAAATAGTGAATCATTCCCCATTGTTGACATCATCATCTTGAATCTTATTTTTTTTTATAAATTTTATTTTGGTTGTACATTTTTTTAGGAGGCCCATTTTAGACCTCAAAAATCCCCTAATGTGGATATCAAAATTTTTAACAATGGGAACAAACAAAAACAATGATATTGGGAGTTTGCGATATGGAGCGAATGCCATATGTTATTGAACTCCTATTAAATAGTGTATCAGGTCAAAATATTGGCGGTGAGTGGATGATCAGATGTTGGAAGTCAGAGGGATTTGAGTATCAGAGGTCAGAAATCAGAGGTTGGGAGGATTGGTTATCGGAAAATCGACGGTGTTCCATATTGGTTATTAGCGTGATATGAATGTCACTTATTGAATATCGGTGTTTTTTAAAAGCTTTCCAAGTTGAAAATCTCTGATCACCAATACTCGGGAGTGGAAGTAATGATGTCGCAGCTAGGTCCTTCTAAATACTCATAGTTTATAACATAAAAATGAACTACACTCACTTGGTATGAGGTTCAGGGCTTTTGGATATTGGGGATTCTTAGGAATTCCTCAAATATCCAAAATCCAAAAAATTTGATATATGGTTTATATGTAACTCTTTTTAATAAAATACCTCTACTTCTTTATGATAAATGGTAGTGGCCTATAGCCACTTTACAATAGATCTTGGTCTCGGGGACTATTTTTATAATTAATCATATTGATTAAAAAATAAAATAAAACAAATAAACCTATTATTTACAAATAAAAGTTTATTATTTACAAATGGATAAGTTTATAAAACAAAAGTATTGTAAATTTTATACATTAAGTAGGCCAAGGCAGTGAAAATGTCCAGTCTTTGTTTAGGCACCATTTTCAAACCAAACAACCAAATGAAATCAAACGAGTTTTGATAGGAAGACAAAAACATATCAAACTCATTAAAGCAATCGAAACTCATAAAATTAGAAAGCGACATGACCAAGGTTCAATCAAAGGGTCACCATAATAAGAATTAAGTGAAAAATAGCTGGGGGGTTTTGTTTTTACTACAATATATTCCCAAGAGTTATATCATTAACTTAAATTTATTCTAACTATATGTCATGCTTCTCTATGATGATGTCTCGATCTCTTGTTTTCAATGCTTCTATGATGCCTTGATGCATCCCATTATTTACTTAGTGAATCATGATAGCCATATCTTAGAAGACTCTGCAACTTGAAAGGAACTTATGTGAGGAATATTATCTCAGTAGTGGAGATCTATTACTTCCTCCTTGTTGGATTTCTTATTTTCAACATCCTCCACTTCCTTTGTGATGTGAGCTTATTATGTTCCTCTTTTGTTATTTTCCTTCTTGAGGTTAGGATAATCTCTCCTACGGTTCCCATATTCTTGACACCCATAGCATTTTATTTTAGCCATGTTCTTATTCTTTTTCTGAGGACCAAACTTTCTAAATTGTCACTTTCATTTTGTCAATGTAGCATAAACTTGATTTTTCTCACCTACTCCCACATTAGATTTGGACTTTAGCCTAAATTATTCAATATTTAATAGTGAACTTAGATCCTAGAATGGAGTAACTTTTTTCTTCCCATAAATACTTGAAGTAAAGTTACCCCACTCCTCTAGTAGTGCATTTAATACAACTGCAGTCATTTTCCTATCAGACATTATTTCTCCCAGATGTTATAGTTAATCCTGGATATAAAATATCCTCATAAACTATGATGTTACTCCATCTTCCCTTGACATAATCATCTTTTATAATTATTTCCTTGATGAGATGACTTCCCTCGCAGTGCTTATGGAATACAACTCTACTATTTTGTCATAGATTTCTTTCGAAGTTTTGAGTTTAGATACATATAGGATGAGGGGATCCCTGATGGATTATATGCGAATCCTTTGAGCCCTAAATTCCCCTTTCATATACTTAGCAATATATTGAGCATCTTCCTTCCTTGGTTTAGTGATAGAATCTTTGAGATGTTCCATAACGTCATTTTCATTGAGATTCATACATGTCCTTTTCTTCCATGCAAGATAGTTTGAAGCCCCAAACAATTTGTTGATTTCCTTGAAAAAAACATTTTGATAGATTTATATGCTTACATAAATATACTTTCTTTATAGAATGCTCCACATTCTTGCTTCTTTCATGATTTTGATGATGATATAGAGGATAGAAAACTTCTCCTTGATGAAGGTGGTATTCTTCAAGAATTATCCTCGATCCCACAAAGAGTTAGATCACACTCCTTTTTGATCTAACTTCCTTTAGACATTTAGTCTTTAAAACACCTACTAGTTTTGGAATTCCTCCTCATAACAATGATTCCAATACTTCCTTCTAGACTTATTTGATCTAGGGTTATCATGATTCTTTTGACTTCAAGATGATCTTCACATTGATGCCTTCCTTGAGATTTGATCCTTGAGTGTGCCTTGATAAGATTCCCTTCCCTGACTTGGTAACCTTAGCTCTGATACCATGTTGAGCAATCTAGGGCATACAGAGTAAGTGATTTTTGTTCTATTAGTAACTACTTGTGTGTTCTTTTTAATTCTTTAGTTTAGGATCTTATTTTACTTATATTACTATTATTCTTCTTCATAAAACAACTAATAATGTATAAACCATAAAGAGACAAGAGACAAAGAATAGAGGCTTTCATATAGGGCCACACCCTCTTACTCTCTTAGAGGAAAACCCAAACAAATTATTCTTCTTATAGATACTCCAATTGATGAATACCAATACCAACACCATTGACCTATGTTACCGCTCTAATACCAAGAAACCAAGATTCTTATATTTCCCTCTTGATTCAAGTATAGTTAACTGCCTACTCCTTCCTTATGCTTTGAATTCCTTTCAGATATCAACTTCCTTTCCTCTACTTCATACCTGCAACTTCTTGGCCCTAAATAGAAAGCCCTAGCATGTGTAGATTACCATCCTTTTTACCTTTATTTTCTTCGATTTAGGTGGACGATTACTTTTTGGCAACTCAGCTTGTGTTGCACCTCAATTTTCTCCTAGATCTAAAGTGGATTATCCCAAAATAGCACCAAAAATATTACCACAAACTTCTCCTTTTGTTTACTACTCCGCGTTTGTCATGGGATTCCTTCCTAACATGTCCTATTATAGACAGTTCATTGACCAAAAATCTCTGAAATTATGTCCTGTGAACTTAGGATGAGCTTCCTATTTATAGTGGTTTTCCTTTGTAAATTAGATGACATGAGAAAGCTAAGACCACATGTCTCTTATATTAGGTTATTTACTCCATTTTGTAGCTGACTTGAAGGATCTATTTTGTGGTTGGTATTGTAGGGCTTACATATTGATTTAATGACTTACAAAATGTAACATACCCAAGAAGGGTCCTTCATACATGAAATTGACACAATTTGACTTTATGACCAATCCTAAGGCCTCAGAATGGGAGTCATACTAAAAATAAAATTCCTTCCTCATGAAACCCATGAGACAAGTATTACAATAAATATTTTATTTTATTCTTTGCATCAATTACATAAAATCACAATAACACATGTCATTATGAAGATTGAACCTAGTTACATTTTTCGACAATTCACACAATAAAATATAGTTTCATTCAACATTTTAAGGGATGTGATTGGATTACTTCATTTTTCACATGTAGTCTCAAAGGAGTTTGTATACGCACTTGTCGGTGTTAGTACTACTTGTAGATGCTATTAAACTAATAGTAGAAAACTAAGGTTTGGAAAAATGAAATCATATATATATATATATATATATATATATATATATATATATATATATTACCATGCATATTCTGACTGATGAGGAAAGATTTTTTTTGAGACTTTCTACTTTCTTCTACATTTTTAGTGAATATATGAATTTTGATTATGAAGTTCAGAAAATCATTTATATATTTTTAACTATATGTTTAGAAATATGACTGGAGATATGTTTTGTTGCAATTCTTTCTGAATTGAAAGGTAAATTGGAAGAATTTTGTGATCAACCTAAACCTAATTTAAAATTTTAGGGGCTAATATTCGTAGTTGGGCTAATTTTCCATGATTTTTCCAAAAACGATTCGTTAATTTCCATTTTGTATAAAAACGATTCGCCCAAATTTTAGAATATAAAATTATTTTACCATAAAAATCTCCAACATTATATAGAGAGTACATATAAAATCATGATAAATTTGAATAATTTTACAAATACATCAATAAGAATTTTATAGTTTGCATATTAGGGAGTGGTGAGATTCGCCAATGTTTTTAGACATCAAGATAATTTTTCATCCTTAAATTTTTTCCTGCCTGATACATATGCAATATTTGTAAAGATATATATGTAAATCATATAAGAGCTAAAAAATAAGTAACTATTATTCAAATAGGGAAATGAATTTGAGATTACTATTTTTTTTTCTCATTAATGTTTCCAATACCCTTAATTTCTAGGATGTATTGTATCCTTGTATGTTCTACTAAAATAGAAATAACACCAATTGTGCCAACTAGAAACAAATCTCGAATATGCGACAAATTTACAATTGTCATATTTTGAAGAAAATGATATTCTAGAAGAACAAGAGGTATGTTTCCTACAATATTGGAATTAGTTAGTGATATTGTTTTCTCATAGCCACCACCATCATATTTGTGCTTTGGTAATATTTCAAAACTTATTATAGAAATCCCAACATATAAAATATTTTTTTTCTTATCCTATTCCATTATTCCATAATTTGTGTAGGCACATGCAATGATAATGTCATTTAATCCCTCTTATCTGTCAAATATCCATGGAGTGTTGGTCTTCCCTTATTTTCTTTGTCCGAGGAAGTTCTATATTTGAATAACTCATTGCCATTTAAAATGCTTTAGGTTATACTATTTTTGATAGCTTCAACTGATATTTGTATATAATGCAACCTTTTCCCTTGGTCATAAGAATTGGCTTGAAATTAATTATCGAAACGAAAACAACTTTGATATCCAGCTAGCTAAACTTACACAAACCGACCTTTTTTCTTTTGTTTCTTTTGTGTTTTCTGCTTGTTTCACTATCTTTGACGTAATTTCTACTTTTGTAATTGCGCTTGTTGGGATTTTGACTTATTTGGTTGTGTCTTTTGTCCTATCACTGGCAATATCTTTAATTGATACCAATTCAAAATCTAACATTTTTTACATGTTCACAAGCATTGCATTGACATTAATTCTTGAAAAAATTATATATTTGATATTAAGGTTTGGATAAATAGAAAAAATCAATAATGAGGTGTTTCTTAATATTAAAGTAAACATATATAATTAGTAAATATAATATTTTTTAATGTATATATATATATATATATATATATATATATATATATATATATATATATATATATATATATATAGTGCAAGTCACACATGCTCCAAGATGGGCACAATGAGTTTTATCATCCAGTATAACAAAAAGGTTAAGATGTCTGAATATCTGGCATGTTCTAGATGATAAACAATAAGTGCATGAGTTTGAATGTTAAATTGAATATTTCCATTTAGTGCAAGCCACATAGGTTCTAGGATAATCACAAAGAGTTTTATTATCAACACTAATGATCCTTGAAATTATTCGATTACACTAATATTCGAAGGAAGTTCTAGGCATATCAAACTTGCATTTTTCAAATTTTATTACATAAAAGGTCCTACAAGCGGAAGAAATTTCAATGCACATCAAAATGTAAATATAAATTTAAGCACATACAATATGTTAAGATGCATTAATTGCACTTGGTTCCCCTGAATTTGATTCGGGTACCAATGTTTACTATTGTACTAAATGATCTAAATTTATAGAAATAATATTTTTGTATAGATAGGCCTACATTGCCACACATAGTGTCCACCATTTCTTAGAGAAATTTCCACATCTCATTGTGAAATCAATGGGATATGCATTGATTAATCATTGTTCAAGTTTATTTAAAATACAAGAAGGAAAAGTGTTAGATTTTCCTTTATTTAGGCATTATAGGGTCTTTTAATAAGAAAGTGGAATTTTTTTAATCATCTTCATTTATTGAAATTCTGTGTAATTTTAATACACACAATCTCAATTGAATTGCTTGGCCATCTTCTCTTTTTTGGTTTTGAATAGTTGTGATCAACTCTATACAACATTTAACTTTTGTATAGATAGGAATATATTTCCACACATAGAAACCATCAATTCCTAGAGAAATTGGCACCTCCTATAGCAAATTTATAGGATATGCATTAATTAATCATTGTTTAAGTTTACTAAAAATACAACAAGTAAATGTGTTGAACTTGTCTTCAACTTTAGACTATTTGAAATCCTATCACTATAGAGCATTTTATTAGCAATGTTACATTATTTTGATATCATTGGGCATGAGAGGCAGTGCTATTAGATTTTGTTGGGGACATAATTCTATTTTAGCACCCATGCTAGTTGGGGTGTGATATGTTATTGGGCCATGGGGCCTAACAAATATTGGTTGTTGAATCCCATCAAAGTGCATCTCCATTTTAAAACCCCATGCTAGTGGGAGTCTGACATGCATCCAGGACATCCGATGAAAGAATATTGGACTACTAGATTTGGAAGGAACATTGTTGTAGTAAATGATGGTAAGAGAACTTGAATGACAGTTGTTCCCACTCAGTAACATGATGACAATAATTTAATACCAAAACCCATAATGAGAAATAAATGTGGCATGCTGTTAAATTAACTCATAAGTATTCACCAAGCCCCAAGGGTTAGCTCAATCGGTCAAGTCGGGGCCTCGCCAATGGGAGGTCACAGGGTCGAAACCCGAAAGCTCTTGGGGTTAGGTCTGTGGTGACCGAGGGGTGGACCCCCTTCGGGTGGGGTCCACCTAGATTTCTCGAACCTGGAGTAGCAGATCAACTGACCAAGGCCCGTGAACCAGTTGGAAAAAAAAAAACTCATAAGTATTCACCATAATTGATGTTATTAGGCTATTAATTTTTATTTTTCTACATTATGCACTCATTATATTGTTACTGATAAAGGAATTACTTTTCTGTCCCTAGTTTGAGTTCACAGTAAACGTAGAAACATACTATTCTAGCCTCCAGGAAACAACTAATCTTTCCAAAGCCTTACTATAGTGCATTGGTAGTAACCAATAAGGTTTACGACTTTAATATAACTAGATAGTAGTTATAAATATGTTACTTCTCATGTCAATATATTTTATTTTGTAGGGGGATACACTTACCTATTTTTTAGTATAAGTAGCTACTAATTGCACTGCTCACCATGAAAATATGCAGGGTTGTTAAAGCTAATCGCACTAGACTATATCAAGTATCCACTTAGGAGAATTTGGATCTTGAGGACGGAACAAGATATGATAAAGCCATTAGTGTTGCATATTCTAATTTGAAGTTCATAATTACTACATAGATCCTAATTTCTATACATCTAGATAAAACACTATATAGATATAAATTTATTCAAATTCTAATTTATAATTCCTTGTTACATATATTAAATTGAAAAATGAAAAATGTGAAAATCAAGGAAAAAAATGTTTTATGCGAAGTGTTCAAAGTACCTTTTTCCTTATACTTGTTCTTTTGAACCTCTATCTTTAACTATTATATGTTTTCTAAAAATTTAAATAAGCATGGTTTCTAATTACAATATATAAAAAAATATAGAAAAAAGAGGTAATAGTATCATGTGATAATAAAACGATGAATACAAATACTAGAACAAAGAAATAATGAAATAATAAATAGAACATAAATAAACCTTTTAGCTAAGTTATCATTGTATTTAACCGTAACTCTTTTATTTTTGTCCATTTTCCTTGGTTCAAAGATATAAATTAGATCAAATAAATAGAGATAATTAAAAAATTTGAAAATATGTAGAAATCATATATATTGTGCATGATTTAGGAAGCGTTTTTTTCCTTGAATAGAAAAAAAGTAAATATTTCTTAAGGGAATGCATAGAAATAATACGAAGGGCTAATGAACATGATTTCTTCATGTATTTTCATTTTCCTAGGAATACAATATTTCTTCATCCTATGGTATGTATTCAAGACTATTGAATGTTATCCTATAGGAAAAGTGTGTAATTCCAATAGGACCTTCTGTTAAGTTCATAATTCTTTGAACTCAATTGTCGCTAAGATGGGAGTCAAGATGAAAGATCTCCCCTATAAATTGCTAGCCCACGCACCCTAGAGGTTGCTTCTGAAAAGGAAAGGATGCTATGATGCACAATGTAAGAATATAAATAATGTGAACACCAAAATAATTAATAAATGAAGGAAAATATGTCATCAATCAGTACATATCATCATCCACAAAGGAAAGTGCCAACAAAGGCTATTGAAAAATATTAACATTAATTTTCCCATCTATAAACGAACACATTTCTTTTCTTGTTGCGAAATTCTTCTCAAAGTGTCACACAAATGTACCATAATAAAAGCTCCATTGTGTGGATTAACTCCAATCGAATTTAATATTGTAATAAATGTTTAATTATTATTATTGCCT
Organism: Pinus tabuliformis; assembly: GCA_031772625.1. Taxonomy (NCBI): domain Eukaryota; kingdom Viridiplantae; phylum Streptophyta; class Pinopsida; order Pinales; family Pinaceae; genus Pinus; species Pinus tabuliformis. Next base: position 1,373,173,874 of record CM062820.1, read on the forward strand.
AATTTGATTTTTCGAGAAAATATAATAGGACAATATGCCAAAAAGATAGGTAAATTATTGAAACCCTCAACCATATGTGAGGCTATCAACGATATTATGAGGACATAGAATATAGAGACAATAATTTTCATAAGCAAGTTCCATTAGATCAATTATTTCCATACCTATATTATAGGAGCAATAATGTACAAAAGAACAATGAAAAAATGTTGTTACTTCTGAACGAATAACTAGTAGTTCTTGACACAATTGATATTGTGGCTGTAGAACATATCCACTAAAAATAGTGGTTTTCACCAAAATTTATAATAAAATAGATTGTTCTCGTTGAGCTATAAGTAGGAAACTACAGCGCAGAGGATGACATTGTTAATATGGTTGAAGTAGTATGTAAAGGATATAACAAAAATAGGAAAAATGCAAATGTAATATGGATAGATTTCACAAATCCAGACATTAATAAATTATGAAGAAACAAGTACCATGAATTATATGTCAAATATATCTCACCAAATTGGATCCTAATACTAAATATTTCAAAATAGTTAACATCTCATAGCAAAAGCTCTAAAATCGTAATGCAAAAACAATTTTCAATATAATTAGCTCACTAACAGAATATCGCAAAAATTCTAGTTTCTTATCCACATTTTGAGCTTCAAACTTTATTGCCACAAGTTTGTAAATTATATTGTTTGAGCACATTAAGAACATGCATGTTGAAGGAAGGAGGAACCATTTAGCTAATAAAGATAATGTGGGAACTTCCGTTGGCTTAAAGATGATTAATTTTGTGTGCTCTATAATCTAGGAACTGATAGGTCTAAAAGTGCTCACTACATTAATAACATCTTCAATGATAGATGCCACCACATATATTGGAGAAGAAATCATTCACATTGTTATCACTAAAAAATGATCACCTAGCCATTTCTAACTAGGTGGATCGAAATACACCATCTAGATTTAATTTTACCATAGTAAAATCACTTTCACTATGGAAAATAATTTAGTAAACCACTTTTATTAAATTATTTTTTGATTTAAATAGAAAAAACCCCATGAGAATAATTAGCTAAATCATTATTTATTTAATTTTATCTATGAATAATTATTAAATCATTATTTAAATAATTATTCCTTGTCACATTTGACTAAATCCCTTAGGAATATTTAAATAATCATTATTTATATAATTTTCCTTATTTCTGTCATAAAAATAATTATTAAATCACTATTTAATAATTATTTTAATTTCACACCATTCTTAATTGTCGCGAAATAATTAATAAATAATTTTATTTTTTAATTATTTATAAATAAAGATATTTAACCAAATTAAATATATTTTCCCTCTCCACTAAATATAATAAAGTATTCCAAGTGGTTAGATCTAAATTTGGTTAATATTATTTTACTATTCTATATTTTCAAGATTAACTCCATACATTGTTATAAATAGGATGGCTTTTCATTCATTCTTCACAATGATCATAATCATCATCACCATTATCATCTTTTTTCTTTGAGCTCCCATTTTTAGTTCTCCACATTTTGTATGGGTTTTTCACATATTGAGAGAAAATCATTTACTGAAGCCTCAAGAACATGAAAGGACCCATCCTATAAAGGGGGACTTATAGACACATCTATAGATCTCCTTCACCGGTACTATTAATAAAATATTTATTCATTCAAAGTATTTCCAATTGGGTTATTGCATCGGATATTTTATATTGTTTCTTTCTATTGTGGATTGTTTATACTTTTGTTGCAAGTTTTCCATTTCTGTTGCATATCTCAGTCGCTAGCATCCATCAACTTGTTCTTAGCGTCAATTGTCACCTAGTGACTTAAGTGAAGTGTTTTTAGTACATCTTCGAAGAAATTTCACACTAGGAAATGGTGACTCAGCTAGTGTAATAACAATGTTCTTAAGTGACTAATGTTTTAGAAAATTTTAGTGTTTTCTATAGCGATTTTTAGCCTCTCACTTTCTATTTGTATTATTAAACCCTAGTTTGTCAAATTTTTGGATTCTGGTGGTTTTCTGGTATTTTCTACAAGTCACAGGTACCAACTGAGTAGGAGATGACAAAATATGTACGAGATCTATCGACCAAGAGTCTAAAGATAAAAACACACTTTTCAGCCCCCTAAGTGAGTTGCAGAGCACACTTTTTGGCCCAAAACTATGTTTTGGAATTTTTCTGGAATTTTTAAAAACAAATTTAGAGTTGCCAAGCGCGTTGTTTGTAGACTGGTTTGGGTATTGCACTTATATTTTCATTCTCGCTTAGGAATAGATCTACTTAATTTGTCTCTTTGAGGAAGGAAGAAAAACCCCTAGGGTTTATAGTACACCTCCACATATTAGGAAGTGATTTGCTAAGTGAGGAGTCTAGGGTTTTCAACATTTTGAGCCACTAATTTGTTAGATCTACTCCATTTATTTTCATATCTTTTAGATAGGTTTCTTTTACCCTTTCTCCCTTTAGAGTTTGGGTTTGCCTTCGCCCCCATAGCATATCATTAAACATCCTAGGTATTTGATCTCACACCTATTCTTTGCAGCATTTTTTCACCTTTAATTTTTTGTCTGTCTACACCATTTACAGTAGACAAGAGCCTTTAGATCCTAGTCCCTTGAAATTAGATCTTTTAGGCCTTTTTATGTGTATTTGAGCAGCTTGTTTTCCCTCTCTTTCTTAGTTTCTTAGTAGCCCTCGTGGGTGGGGTTTTCTGTGCTAGATTTGCTATTTATTTTTCAGTCATTTTCATATTTATTTACAGTATTTCATCATTTTACTTTCAACAGCACATGGCATCATGAAACATACTTAATTAAATCATCCACTTGACACGTTATTTTCACATGCTCAAACTTTAAGAATATGAGCTTAGTTAACACCACTAAGACAAGACTTCAAACATTACACCTTAATAAATCAACACACATATATTAAGTCCACTTGGGCACCAGGAAAACAAAACTTTGTAGTGTAGGTGTAGGATCGGTCCAGAAGGCTTCCAATAACACCCATCGATTAATTTCATTGAGACATAGAAGTTGACAGACTAGGGAGCTTAAAATCCTTCACCATCCCATAGTCAAATATGGAGTGTGTCAAAAAATCAGTTTGGAGGGGGTTATCTAGGTCATAGTGCGAGTACTAATCCTAAGGGCTACCTAACCTGTGGGAGAGAATTTCGTGCAATGGCTGACTAGTAAGAAGGTCAAAACTTGACCACCTCGATGGGATGAAGGTAACCGTAGTGACTAATATTAGGAAAACACCCTATAGGACTAGCTATGGGAAGCAATTGGTTCTCTACCCTACATTTCTCTCCATAGCTCTGCTTGTGGGGATGAGATTCTGTCAAGTAAGAAGTTCTTTGGAAGGCCATCTGAAATAGTAGATCTAGGATTGTTTCAGGATTTAGATCACATATATGATAGAGGCATTTTTATTTGATATGATGTGTTTTCTTGTATTAGAGTAACATCATTAAAATAGTTAGTTTACACTTGGCACCACTGCACTTGGTGTTTTCTTGTTATTTGTTGCTCTTTTATTCCTATCATCACCCTTTAGTCCTTACATCGTTATTGTCTATACATCATTACAACCCTAGGCATTTGTCACTTCGAATTCATGGTCTTCACCCTTAGTTCCCATTAGGACATATTACTCCTCCGCGTCGAGTTAGAGTACATCCTCCTAGTCCTCAATCAAGTCATGATTCTGATTCTAATTCTATTGGTTCATCTAGTTCATCTTTTTATTCCTCATCTTCCAAACCCTGTATTACCACCATGTCAGGCACCAATGTGGGTGTGGTAACCTATGCTGGTAACCTAGGTGCTAACCAGGGTTCCCCCATTAGCGGAGCCCCCACTAGTGTGGTCATTCCTAGTCCTTGGCTTCCTTTTATGTTTGGTTTAAGTCTCCCATATTTTAGCCAGCATATCAATGATCCTTTTATTCATTATCCCACATGGGTATCTATGCCTACTAAAGTCCCTTCAAACATCCCAAAGTTTGAAAGTAATGCTAGAGAAGATCCAACTAATCACGTTTGCTCCTTGCGCATGTGGTGTTCATCAAATTATGTTACGGAAGATTCCATCCGTCTTCATTTGTTCCAACACACACTCACTGGAGTTGCTACTAAGTGGTATGTCAACCAGCCCAGAGAAACCCATTCCACTTTAGCGATTCTTACCACAACCTTCTTTCATATTTCTAGTTACCTTTTTGTTATGATACTAATACCAGAAATTTGACTTCTTTCAATCAAACTTCTGCCGCTTGCCTTTCCGACCATGTTCAAGAATGGCATAAAAGGAGGAGCATACGTAGATCTCCTGACATGAAAGACCAAGTATATATGGATTGGTTCCTTAGAATGCTTTTGGCCCCTGTTTTTAAATATGTCACATCACAATTCCCCTAGTTTGAGGAAGAGGCACTCCAAATAGCCTTAAAATTCGATTAGATCTATGTGCAGTCAGGTTATGTTTACATTGTCATCCCCAATCTTCCTCAGCATAGTGTTCCCAATGCATCGGGGGCATATCATGCTGTGGATGGCATAGTTGGAACCATTTCACACCCCTAACCATATGCTCCACCTCATATGAGATATGGTCTACCTCAGGGAGGGACCAATTCCCCTTACAATTATCCCTCCCCCAACCCTCCTTAGGGAAACCCTTATCAAGGTCCTAGCACTCCATATGTATATCCCCATCCACATCAACAGATGCTAGGTCTAGCTATTGCACCGCCTGTTTATACCAATGTTGCCCCATATCCTTATTATCAGTATGCACTACTTAGTGCTCCCCCTCCTCTGGCACCAGCACCACAACTGCCCATGCCAGCTCCCCCTCTGTGACAAAAGCAACCTCCTCCAAAATGAGAAGTGTATGCTCAGTGGAGTGGACCCACTCCACCTAACCTTGAGAAAAGGAAAATGGGGAAGGTTGATCGAAACCAGCAATCCCAAGATAATCAAGGAAACTAGGGTCCTCCACCCAATGCCCCATAGGGTCCTCAATCTAATCCTACAACCCAACAACAGGGCAGTTAGACAGAGAAAAACAAGGGTATTCATACGAGAAAACCTTGTTCTTGTTGCAGCATATATGGTCATTATACCCATGAGTGTCCTCTTTTACCTCAGATGAAACAAGTATGGGAAGGTTAAGTAGCTTCTTGAGGATTGAAACTCACCACCCCTCCTCCCCCTCTTGCTTCATCTCAACCGATAGTGTTTACCAATACTTTCCCTTACTAAGGATATATAGCTACCTATCCTACACAAGGTTAGGAAGCTCAACCAACTCCTCCATCTAGTCACCATGATTATCAGATTCTTATGATGGATTCTGATGATTTCAATACCGAGAAAGCCAACCTTCAAACTTGATCACTCCAATAGGACAAGCCACCCGCAAAGTCAACAACTGAGTTCCAACCCAAAGTTTCCACTAAGCCTCTATCGTCACTATTGGGATAGGGTCCCCTAGGTTAAATTTTGGGGAAAAAAGCCCAAGTTTTGGGGAAAATGCACAAGTTTTTTTGTATAGCATGTAAAGTTTCCACAAGTTGTGGTCGCGGAGTGTGTATATAGTAAAGTATCATAAAGGGCTTTACCCTTCTTTTATGTAAGTTGAGTCGGCTTTTGAAGATCTACCCATGGTCTGCGGAGGATGGGATTGTATAAAAGGGTGTGGCTTATGATGTCTAAGGCAATAGTATCGATGATGAGGATGAATGTAATTGGTCAATAGAGGAAAGTACAAATAAGTCTTAGAGTAGAAGAGATGCTCTGCAACTGTGCGTGCAGAGGCCTGGAGTAGAGTCCATAGCTGAGTGCACAGGGAAGTCTTGATTCTATAAGCAGAACTAAAGTATTAATAAAGAGATTAGTCCAAAAAAATTTGCGTTTTTTCCATTTACTTTTGTTATGAATGAATGTGCCCTTATGTTGTAATGCATGATGGGTTTAAGAAGTAATATTGTATTGATGCATGACTTTACATAATTGATGTTGTTATATAAATGCACTTAATATTAGCTATTTATGCGAAGCATATCTTATTGCATGTTAAAGTTCTCAATGCTTACGCTGATCCGGGTAAACACAAGATTAGGAATAATCATAGAGGCACATAAGTGGTTGATTCACCTATTTAGGGTCTGCGAAAGATAGTCATACAACTTTGTCAAGGTCTAGAGGTTGATTAAAGGAAGTTATATCGACAAGACCTAAAGGCTTATCGATCTGCACGAAGGCAGGTTTAGGGCATAAAATGACATTACAATAATCTTTGGCTGCAGAAAATAGGTTCCAACATTCCCCCATACTACTTTGGGTGAGACTTCAGTCTGCGCTCAGCGAATTGATGCTGAAAGGGCCAATAGTGTAGGGATTTATTTGTTGGCATTCTAACATAGGTTTGGCACTATGGCACATGTGTTGTCCTTGATGGCAACTCACTCAGATGGAAAATCATTGTTCAGGCTCTCAGAATGAAAGAAAAAGAGGTATACATAGGTTTCCTTTGACGAAGTCGTGTATACACGCGGGATTGTCGATCAAAAGTCGCGTATGCGTATGCACACACTTTCATGCACAGAAAAGCACGTACATGTGGGAAAGCTTATTTTTAGGACCATGGTATTGGTTCTCTATGGTTTTGGACCATGGTTTGAGTAAGGCCTAAGACTATAAAAAGGAGGAGATCATTTTGCAAAGGGATGGACAAAAAGTATTGAATATCTTATGAAGAGAAATATCTGGAATACTGGTGACTGGTTTATGGTGCATAGCTGAATCTGAATCAGGGAGGAACCAGAGCACAATAAGATGGATAAATTCTATTGATGGGTCAAAACTCAAGACTTGAATAGTAGTATCTTTGTGTGTTTTTGATATGTTATATTTGGCACATGACTTGATCTATAAATCTGATAATCTGGGTATAACTGATGTCTGAATATTTGAAAGAGTGAACTATCTTTTATAGATCTGTACGCAAGTTTGGCACATCAGAGGCACATATACATGCTTTTTCAGTAAGTAAAAATAACGTATATACTGGTTAGCCTTATTTCAGAAGCGTATGCATGCAGGTTGTACACATTGAAGTAGCGTACGTCTCTTGAAATATGTCTTAGCTACTTCTGTTTATTGCTATAGTGTTCTAGGTTTAGAATTGGTGTTTGGTTACTATTATTGCTCTCTGGGTACAACATTCAGAGAAGTAATTATTTGATTCAATTTGTTTGGTGCAAAAGAGATTGGTTGATGCAGATATACTTCATGTTTGATTGATGTTATTCATCGATCCAGTCTTAAAATTTATGAAACGTGATTCCTGGAAGAAAAGAGAATGTTGTAGTCTTCTGTAGGTCAGCACATACGTACTAGTACCTCAGCTAGTACAAGAGCTAATGGGGTTGTAGCTCCCTTCCAGGAGAAGCTGGAGAACAAGAGAAGGTTGTAGCCTTCTGTAGGTAGCAGCCTGCATAATGGTAAAGATTGCACCAGTACAAAATCATTGTAAAAATAAGTTTCTAATTAAAAGAAGATAGAGATGAATTACAGTAGGTGGTTTTCACCCACATTGGGTTTCCACCTTACATCCTGGTGTTCATGTGTGTTCTGATTTGTTCTGCTTTACTGCTCCTGTTTACTGTTCATATGGTTAATAATGTTCTGATGCACTCATTAAGAAGCAACTAACTGAATTATAAGTTTACTAGATATACGCTTGTTGCATTTCACACAATCGTGTATACATGCAGCTTTCATTAACTGAAGTAGCGTATATGAAATTGAATTTGGAAATGAAAAAGTTATATTGATTAGATAATACTGATTCACGCCCCCCCCCCCCCCCCTCTTAGTATTATTTCCAACAATTGGTATAAGCTCAGGTATTTTAGAAGAAGCTTAATCTCTTGAAGGAAGATCTATCATCATGAGCAATTATGAGAAAGAAGCATCGATCAAGCCACCAATTTTTTATGGGAGCAACTTCGTCTATTGGAAGGTAAGAATCAGAGCATATCTTTAATCTCTTGGTACAGACGTCCGTGATATCGTGGAAATAGGATACACATTTCCATCAGCAACTCCTACAGATATGGCTAGTAAGAAGTAGTATGAAACAAATGCAAAGGATGCCAATACTCTGTTAGGGAGTCTATCTCAATCAGAATTCGTCAAGGTTATGCAGCTCAAAACCATAAAAGAAATATGGGACAAGATCGTTCTGAGCTATGAAGGAGATGATTAGGTAAAACAAGATAAACTACAAACTCTCGGAATTCAATATGAAAATCTCAGAATGTACAATGATGAAAGTGTGGCTAACTATTTCCTACGTATAGATGAGATTGTTAATTGTATGAAAAATTTGGGTGAAGAAATATAAGAAGTTTTTTTGGTTGAAAAGGTTCTAAGATATTTATCTTCTAAGTTTGAATCAAAAGTTTCTGCAATAGAAGAAAAATAGAATCTACAGAGCCTTACCATGTCACAGCTACACGAAATCCTAACCGCTTACGAAATGAGAAAAGGGGGACCATTAGACAAGAGAGAAGCTGCATTCAAAGCCTTAGGAAAAGGAGATTACAATGACTCAGGACATACATCGGAAGAAGAGGAAGAATGAAATTTTGTGAAGAACCTTCAATGGGGTTCTAGAAGATTCAGATGTAAGCTACCTTTCAAATGTTTTTCTTGTGGAAGAGTTGGTCACTATGTTGTTCAATTAGAAGGAATAGAAAACAGAATATAAGTAAGAAAAGCTATTACACACATGAAGACAGTGATGGATTTTCAAATAGTGAAAAAGATGAACAAGGTAATGATTATAGACTTTTGATGGCTTTTGAAGCTGATGATTTCTTGGGTGCTATAGATGAAGAAGGTCTTTATGAAGAAATTTCTAAACTGGAAATTTGCTTAGAAGAGAAGAATATGATTATAGATACTCTGACATTCCAACTTGCTGAAATGTAGAAACATAATGAAAAGTTAGAATGTGAAATTGTGGGGCTTAGAAAGGACATTGAGAAAACAAAATCTCTTAATCTTAGATTTTCTAAAGGATATGAAACTTTAGATGAGACTATCAAAGTGCAGTGTTCTCCTCTAATCAAGACAAGTCTGGGGTATACTAAAGAAACATCTCAAGCACAGAAGCCATCTACCTCCAAAAGTTATCTTGAAGCTGCAAGGAGAAGTGAACAGGTTGAAAATCAACAACAAAGGCACAATGAAGATCACCAGGTAAATCAGGGACAATTTACTTCAAGAATGAACAAAAATCACCAAGCAAATTGAGGGCAATCTACTTCAAGGATGAACAGAAGCTACAACCAACCACAGGTAAATCATTCTCAATTTACCTCAAGAATGAATGGTTATTACAATGGAAGGTTTGATGATCACAAGAATTTCTTCAATGGCCAATGTTTCTCTTGTCATAACTTTGGACATAAAGCGGCTCAAAGTGTTTCTTACAAGACCATCATGACTAGAGAAGAACGAAATCAAAGGAGTGTGACTTGAATCATGGAAAGAACCTACAATAAATTTTCTGCTCTTGAAAATGAAATAGAATGTTCTATCTGTAACAACTTTGGTCATGAAGATTCTGAATGCAGGAGTAGGTTTCGGAAAACAACTCAGAAGGAGCAAGCTTCATTGAGCCCCAAAACATGGAGGAAGAAAGGACCGCAACCAGAAAGATGTGGCATAGCCTTATATGCGGAAGGTTAGGAAAATCAGTGGTACATCGACAGTGGATGCTCGAAACATATGACAGGTGATAAAGAAAAACTTCAATCATATAGTGCCTTAGAAAAGGAAAAGAAGGTCTCATTTGGAGATGACACCCCTACATTCATAAAAGGTAAAGGTTACATTCTCTTGAAAGAAAAGGTCAAAGCTGGGAATGTTATGTATGTTGATGGATTAAAGCATAATCTATTGAGTGTCAGTCAGATGTGTGATCAAAGAAATGAGGTAATATTTCAATCAAATGGATGTATTGTTCGTGAGCTTGATACAGGAGAAACCGTGATTAAAGGCATAAGAACTCCAAATAATTTATACATACTCAAGGGAGGACAACAACAATGCTAGCTTAGCAAGAATGATGAACACTAGCTATGGCACAGAAGATTGGGGCATCTAAGCTTCTCTAAAATAAGGAAAGCATGTAAATATCAAGCGGTTTGTGATCTCCCTAACATCAGAACTCCAGACAACACAATATGCAAATCATGTTAGTTTGGGAAGCAAACCAGAACTAATTTCCCTGAGAAGGAAGGATCAGCTAGTAGGCCACTTGAACTTGTCCATACTAATGTATGTAGTCCATCTAGGAAAAGATCACCCCAAGGAGAAGAATACTTTATATTGTTCATTGACGACTTTTCCAGGATGTGTTGGATAGGACTTATGAAGCATAAAGACGAAGCTTTTGAGAAGTTCAAAGCATTCAAATCCTTGGTTGAAAACAAATCAGATTGCAGAATCAAATGCCTCAGGTCTGATAGAGGTGGGGAATGTACCTCGAATGAATTTTTCAATTTTTGTGAAGAACATGGAATAAGAAGGGAATTCTCTACTGCTAGGACTCCTCTGCAAAATGGAGTAGTAGAAAGGATGAACAAACATTTCAACAAATGGCTCAAGCAATGCTTGATGAGTCTGGGACTCCTGCAACCTTCTAGGGTGAAGCTACATTTGCTGCTGTCACTATTCTCAACAAGACAAACATCTGGGTGAACAACACTCAAACTCCTCGTGAACTTTGTTATGGTAAGACTCCCACAGTAAAATACTTCAAAATTTTTCAAAGTAAATGTTACATCAAAAAGACTGATGAAAACCTTGGTAAGTTTGAACCTAGAGAAAATGAAGGCATTCTTCTTGGTTACTCTCCCCACATCAAAGTATATAAGTTTTACAATAAAAGACTTGGAAAAATTGTTGAAAGTATTGATGTAGTGGTTGATGAAGAAGGAAACATTCCAAGCCACATAAAATCTGAAGATTTCGAAGATGATGAGGACTATCCTTCAACAACAAATCAAACTCATGATGAAGAAGAAACCCATGAGGCAGTCGAAGAATAGAAAAGGATAGAATAAAAGACTCCATCCAGGTACGTTCAAAAGAATCATTGAAAAACTCAAATTTTGGGCAGAAAGAGGCAGGTGTACAAACAAGAAGAACTATTTCAGAAGCTTCAAGCTACTTAGCATTTCTATCCTCCACTGAACCACAAAATGTAAGTGAAGCATGCAAAGATGAATGTTGGGTCAAGGCCATGAATGAAGAACTGGAGCAGATTGAAAAGAATACCACTTGGGAGTTGGTTCCTAGAGCAAACGATAAAAATGTAATAGTCACAAAATGGATATTCAAAAACAAACTGAATGAAAATGGAGATGTTATTAGAAACGATGCAAGACTTGTTTGTAAAGGGTATGCTCAACAAGAAGGCATATACTTTGAAGAAACTTTTGCCCCAGTTGCTAGACTTGAGGCCATAAGGATGTTCCTTTCTCTTTCTAGCTTTCAAAAGTTAAAAGTATTTCAAATGGATGTGAAGTCTACTTTTCTAAATGGAGACTTGGATGAAGAAGTGTATATTGAGAAAATAGATGGTTTTATCCTTGGAAATGATCCAAAACATGTATGTAGACTCAAAAATGCTCTCTATGGCCTTAAACAAGCTCCAAGGGCTTGGTATTATCATTTGGATAAGTATCTTCATCTACAAGGTTTTACAAAAGGATCAACAAACAGCAATCTATATACAAAAATTGACAATGATAAGTTGCTAATACTTGTTGTATATGTTGATGATATCATATTTGGTAGCAATGAAGAAGACATGAGTCAAAACTTTGCCTTGGTGATGCAAAAAGAATTTGAAATGTCCCTGCTTGGTGAGCTCACATATTTTCTTGGTTTACAAGTCCAACAAAACAAAGACGATATTTTTCTATCACAAACCAAGTATCTCAAGCAGATCTTGAAGAAATATGGGATGGAGGATTCGAAACTAGTATGCACCCTTATGGTAACAGGATGCAGCCTCAACGTAAATGATGAATCAACAGCAGTGCATCAACCAACCTATAGATCCATGATTGGTAGTATGCTCTATCTAACAAGTACCTAACCAGACATTATGCATGCAGTGGGAATAGTTGGAAGGTTTCAGGAAATCCAAAGGAAACTCATCTTCAGGTAGTTAAGAGAATTTTCAAGTATCTTCAAGGAACTGAAAACTATGGCTTATGGTATCCTAGAAGTACATATCTCACACTTCATGCATATACAAATGCAGATTGGGCAGGCATTGTGGATGATAGAAAAAGCACTAGTGCTGGTGCATTCTTCATGGGTCCTAGATTAGTATCTTGGTTCAACAAGAAACAGAGTTCAATTGCATTATCTATAGCTGAAGCAGAATATGTAGCTGCTCCATCTCGCTGCACACAACTCCTTTCGATGATGCAAACATTGTAAGACATGCAAATCACTTCTACCCCACCTATCTCCATTTTTTGTGATAATACAAGTGCAATCAGTATTTCAAGGAATCCCGTCTTGCATTGAAAGACCAAGCACATACCTATCAAATATCATTTTCTCCGGGAACGAGTGCTTGAACAAAAGGTCGAATTAGAGTATGTTCCCTCCAAGGAACCAGTTGCTGATATACTCACCAAAGCACTGCCCAGGGAAACATTTGAATACCTTAGAGAAAAGCTGGGAGTAGTTGATGCATCCTCTTGCTGTTGAAACTTGTCTGTTTCAGAGAAAAGTGGGTGTATGTGAGTTTCATGAGGAGGATTGGCATACATACACCGGTTTATGTTGGTACAGTCGCGTATATGTTGGTTTGAAGATAAACAGTGGGCCAGGCTCAGGATGAAAGGAGTCTGATATGGGTCTGACAAAGACCATTTGGCACAGGTTCACGAGGAGCATATATATTTTTCTAATAATGCATTGCTGGTAGTATCTAAGAAGATATTGGTTGAATATCACTGTGTTTTGGTTTCAGGGGGAACAAGTGCAGAAGGAGAACATGGTTGCTGGTTTGAATGATGATTGACAGATGCTACTGATGATAGTTGTTGATAACCATCATAGTCTGGTTATAGATATTTGGTATCTATGTCATGTATTTCTTTTCTTATCAAGGTCATGTAACAGCCTTCTTTGATTTCCCCACTATGACTGGGATGGTTGAAGTAATGTTCTTGTTTTATCTTGTGAAAATGAGTCAATATTGGTATATCCCCACTTGGTTGGGAGATGTATGTATGTATGAGCCTTTGGTGATAGGAAGGTTGCTTATGATGTATAGAGTCATGGTCTTTCTTATACATCACTTTTCTACAGACCTTGCCTACAGTTAGAGGGAGCATGGACAACACAGCACATCAGATATTTTAGCATGTCCTCAGGGGGAGCATAACCCTTTTCCCTTGATGTCAAAGGGGGAGAATGACTTTGAATGATTTGGGGTTGCCATCAAGTCCGAAGAGGGAGATTGTTGGCATTATGACATAGGTTTGGCACTATGGCACAGGTGTTGTCCTTGATGGCAACTCACTCAGATGGCAGATCACTGTTCACACTCTCATAATGAAAGAAAAATAGGTATACGTAGGTCAAGGATAATTTTAGGGGCGAATGTTCTCCCTTTGGCGAAATTAAGGGGTTTCAAATTTTTAGTGGGCGAATATTTTGTATCATAGTACATTTTTACAAATCACCTCAAATAGCCCACCTTATTTTAAGGGAGAGGGTAAAAAAGGTAAATTTAGCCCTTGAAATTAGGACTTACAACCTTCCATTCACCCATTTTCAAGAATACGTTTTATTTAAGTGAATCCATTGGCCCATTTTCAAGAACAGGTTTTATTTAAGTGAATCCTATGGGCCAAATACCATATTTATAAAAGAGTTATCGTAAATTAATAAAAATATAAATAAATGAGAGGTATGGTAAATAAATAAAACATTTTTTATATTTACTCCATAAGTACCTTATAAACATGTAAGGGTTGTAAACAAATAAAAATATAAGTAAAGTGGAGGTATGGTAAATAAATAAAACGTCTTTTTATACTTACTCAAAAGGTACGGTAAATAAAGAAAAATATAAATAAACTAGACATATCGTAAATAAATAAAACCTCTTTTTATATTTAGTCCATAACCCTCGTTCTATTTATGAAGGCTCAAGAAAGAGGTTTTATTTAAGTGAATCCTATGGGCCAAATATCATATTTGTAAAAGAGGTATGGTAAATTAATAAAAATATAAATAAACTAGAGGTATGGTAAACAAATAAAACATTTTTTATATTTACTCCATAAGTCACCTTATATTTATGAACACTCAAAAAATGGGTTATATTTAGGTGAAACCTATGGCCAAAATACTATGGGACAAATACCATGGACTAGATTGTTATTAATACCATGCAAAAAACCATTATTAACCCTAATATTAGAATTAATAAAAACAAAAATGGCACATGGTATTGACCCATGGTATTCACCAAATGGCACATGGTATTGACCCATGGTATTCACCTGGAATGTAGCCTATTTAAATGGGGGAATTAAACCAGCATGTAGCCTATGCTAAGATTCACTAGGACTTTACAAAGTTTTATTATTTAGTGAAAGACTCGCCAAGATCTTACATGATTTTATAATTGAGTAAAATATTCGCCATGCCTAGTGAGTAAAATATTCGCCATGCCTAGTGAGAGATTCGCCAAAAAATTATATATACATATTATATTATTGATAAAATCGCCTTCCATTTTTCCTATATACCATGGAGATTCGCCCATTTATTATATTTATAAATTTAGGGGGGTTCTTAAAATTTTCCCTGACGTAGGTTTCCTTTGATGAAGTTGCGTATACATGTGGGATTGTCGATCAAAAGTCGCATATGCGTATGCACGCACTTTCATGCATGGAAATGTGTGTACATGTGGGAAAGCTTATTTTTAGGACCATGGTATTGGTTCTCTATGGTTTTGGATGATGGTTTGAGTAAGGCCTAAGATTATAAAAAGGAGGAGATCATTTGGAAAATGGATGGACAAAAAGTATTGAATATCTTATGAAGATCAAGATCTAGAATACTGGTGATTGGTTTATGGTGCATAGCTGAATCTGAATCAAGGAGGAACCTGAGTGCAAGAAGATGGATAAGTTCTATTGATGGGTTGAAACTTAAGGCTTGAATAGTAGTATCTTTGTGTGTTTTTGATCTGTTATATTTGGCACATTACTTGATCTATAAATCTGATAATCTGGGTATAATTGATGTCTAAATATTTGAAAGAGTGAACTATCTTTTATAGATCTATATGCAAGTTGGGCACATTAGAGGCACGTATACACGCTTGTTTAGTAAGTAAAAACACCATATACATTGGTTGGCCTTAATTCAGAAGCGTATGCATGCAGGTTGTACACATTGAAGTAGCGTACATCTCTTGAAATATGTTTTAGCTACTTTTATTTATTGTTGCAGGGTTATGGGTTCAGAATTGGTGTTTGGTTACTCTTACTACTTTCTGGGAATAGCATTCAAAGAAGTAATTATTTGATTCAATTTTTTTGGTGAAAAATAGATTGGTTGATGCAAATATACTTGATGTTTGATTGATTTTATTCATGGATCTAGTCTGAAAATTTATGAAAGGTGGTGCCTGGAAGAAAATAGAGGATGTAGCCTTCTTTAGGTGAGCACCTATGTACTAGCACCTCAGCTAGTAAAAGAGCTAAGGGGGTTGTAGCTCCCTTCCAGGAGAAGCTGGAGAATTAGAGAAGGTTGTAGCCTTCTACGGGTATCAGCCTACGTACTGGTATAACACTGCACTAGTACAGAATCATTGTTAAAAGAAGTTTCTAATTAAAGGAAGATAGAGATGAATTGCAGCAGGTGGTTTTCACCCACACTGGGTTTCCACCTTAAATGTTGGTGTTCATGTGTGTTGTGATTTTTTCTACTTTACTGCTCATGTTTACTATTCATATGGTTAATAATGTTCTGATGCACTCATTAAGAAGAAACTAACTGAATTATAATTTTACTAGATATACGCTTGTTGCATTTCACAGAGTTGCATATACATGTGGTTTTCGTTAACTGAAGTAGCGTATATGAAACTAAATTTGGAAATGAAAAAGTTTTATTGATTAGATAATACTGATTCACCCCCTCCCCCTCTCAGTATTATTTCCAACATTGTTTGTCAAAACTAACTCCGAACCTAGGTCACAACACACTAAGCCAACAAATGGTTCTATTTCCGAGACTGTGATCTACATAAGGAGATGTGTGATGTCACATCACTAGAGTCCAACTAAGAAGGAAATTGAGGAGTGGTTGGATAGAAAGATCCATGAATTCACAGTGCAAGAAGGCATAAATATACACCTAACTAAAGAACAATGGTTGGCTAGATATCTATACACAAAGATACATGAAATTTGCTTATGTTCCTTCCCAATTGAATTGTATGAGTGATTCGCTAAATTCGCAGATGGTCAAGGAAGGTGGAGGCTTGATGATCCAATAGTGTGGACCTTGGAGCTAATGCAGAGATTGGAAACCTCTGAAGATAAGATCGTCCGCGTAGTCGATCACTGGCTTGATTGTGACACTGGAGGATTTGTGACAAAATTCTCGGTCGATACCACAGTTAGCTACAATCAAGTAGAGTGATTCTTATTCGAGGGACTGCGAGTTAAGTATTTAAGATCTTTGATTACATGGATTAAGATGATCTTGTGTGAAAGGTAGGTTATGCCATTACCTTGGTGTTTGGAGCTATGCGAAGTGGAAATTTCTTCAGGGATAGAGGGAGAACATGCCCTGAATATAGCCTGCTTATTGAGCCTCCTTTGAGTGATGAGAAAGGTGCAGAACATGCTTCACAAAAAAGCACTATATAGTTAATAAGACAATGGTTTCCATGAATACCTAATCCATCCACACCACCTCCACCTTCACCTCCACAACATACTCCTTTTCCCACACTGCCACCACCTCCACCACCATTCAATATGTCGACTACAATGAAGTTGCCTGTTTTCAAGGGTTTGGAAAATGAGGACCTAGACTAGTTTTGGTTCGTTGCAAAGGTCATATGGACATCCCATATTAGTACAGATGATCATATGAAGAAATCGCAGTTGGTTACTGCTCTACAAGATCGCGCATTAACGTGGTACATTAAGTACTACATTGATAACCCGATGGCATCGTTGGTAGACTATTGACCATGGAATCCCCTCAAGGCATGTTTTGGGGCTCGAAGCCCTAGTTTTGACTGAATGTTGTTGTAAAGCTCTGCGAATTGCGGGCCCGGGGCACGAAAGTATGATAGAGTCACAGGGTTGTCCACCCTAGTTTTGTAATGTAATGTCAGCTGGATAGACCTACCCATGGTCACCGGACTGTGGGATTGTATAAATAGAGTGAGGCTCTAAGTGTAAAATGGAGAGAGGAAGAATAAGGAAGTCTAAGTGATCGATTCAAAGAGTAAAGTGTGTCTTTGGGTCGTAGAGTAGGAGAAGGCTCTACAAATAAGTGTGCGAAGGCCTAGTAGTCTGCAGTTGAGTGTGCAAACCCCTGCAGCTGAGTGTGCAGGGTGAGTCGAGTATGTAACTGTGGAAAGAATCAATAAAAAGAAGTTTGGTTATAATTCTGTCTATCTATTCTTTGGTTAATGTAGGATTGATATAACTTGCAAATATACTGTTTATTTACTACATGCATCTGTATGAATGGTTTATGTTGTTAAGTGTACCTCAAAGCACTCAAGTAGGCAAAGATAATTAGCTAACATTGGAATATAAACAAGGTCTTGGGTAATAGTGCAAAAAGTGGCACAACCCTTGGATAGGGTTGCGCGAAGGCAGTGTATTCAGTCATGAGGACCAGAAAAGTGTGTGAAGAAACCTGCACGCAAGGAGAAACTGCAGACCAATCAACCTCATCAAACATCTATAGGGTGTGGAAACCTGGTTCTAGCACCCTCCCATACTACCTCAGGTGAGACCTGAGTCTGCACTCCATAGACTGTTGTCAATAGGGCTAGTAGTACTGGGATTTGTTTGGCTAACTAGCTCTGAACCTAGGTCAGGTCGCGCCGCTAGAATCTGACAAAGAAAAAATTGAGGAGTGGGTGGATAGAAAGATTCACGAGTTTAAGATGCAGGAAAATAGGAATCCAAGATTATTAAAGGAAGAGTGGTTAGATTGCTACTTGTACATAGAGATCCAAGAAATTTTCTTTGCATCCTTCCCCACTAAGTTGTATGAGTGGATCGTGAAGCTAGCAGATAGCCAAGGAAGGTGTAAACTCGACAAACCTATTGTGTGGACTCCAAAGTTGGTGCGTAGACTAGAAGCATCAAAATATAGGATCACGTGCACTGTCGATCACTGGCTGGGTCAAATCATTCAAGAATTGATCACTAAATTCATGGTATATACCTTAGTCGGCTATAGCAATGCAAAATGGTGCTTCCTCAAGGGACTGCGAGGTAAGTACGTTAAATCTTTGAACACCTAGATTAAAATGCTATTCTATGAAAAGCAATTTATCTGGATAGATTAATGTTTGGAGCTATGTGGAGTGGGAGGATCTATATAAATGAACATAGCACAAAACTAGAAACTAGCCCCTTGATTTCACCTCTGCGCAGAGGCAAATAGGAACTTGCGAAGGTTTCACCAAGAAGTGCGATCAATTTGATAAAGCAGAGAATTCCACACATACCACCTCGACCCACACCACCACTAGTTTCACCATCTTCACCCCTGAACTTTCCCATACCACCTCCGCCACCATCGCAAAGTAGTATGGAGAGTGTGATAAAGCTACCAATGTTCAAGGGAGTAGGGAATGATGGTCCAGACCAATTTTGGTTCATGGTAAAAGTAGTATGGGAAGCACAGGGTGTCGCAAACGACAATATAAAGAAGGCAATGTTGGTCAACACTCTACAGGACTGCACGCTAACTTGGTACATTAATCATTCCAATAGCAATCTGAATGCAGGGATAGCGGATATCCAAGTTACGCTAAAAAAGGAATTTAGCACACCAAAATCAGAGGCACAGTTGATCATTGGATTCAAGGAAATCACAATTCTACCAGGCAAGACCCGTGAGAGTTGCATCAAATATTGAGGTACACAATTCATGAAGAAAACATGACACTAACAGATGAGAAACATCGTGAATGGTTTGTAGCATCATAAATACTGCATTTGCAGAATGCATTGTTGCAAAAAAGGCTAACAACTCAGGCTGAAGCTTTGGAGGTCACGATGAGATTGCGCAATACTCCAATACAAGATCCAAACATGGGAGTCCAACAGATTCACGCATAGTTGAAAAACTTTTGCCTCGAGATGCAGAGTTTGAAACAAGATAGGAAAGCTCATCCAGAAGTGCGTGATGAGGTGTGGTGCATAAAATGCAACGGCGAGGGGAATGACAAGAACCACTACCCAGTGTTTGTGAATTACCTCGCGAGAGGAGGACTAATTCCATTGAGACAAGAGGCA
The DNA here is from genome assembly GCA_031772625.1 of Pinus tabuliformis. Classification (NCBI taxonomy): domain Eukaryota; kingdom Viridiplantae; phylum Streptophyta; class Pinopsida; order Pinales; family Pinaceae; genus Pinus; species Pinus tabuliformis. The sequence continues at coordinate 1,373,193,544 of CM062820.1, forward strand.
CAGGTAGGGCCAAGAGCGGCGCATGCATTATGGTGCACAATTTATTAGATAGGAGTGAAGTATGCTACAGATAACTTCCATCTATTACAGAAGTATACACAGACTTCCCAGCAGTTGTTCTGTAATTTCTACAGATTAGTGGGACATGACGAGCGCAACTATAAAAGTTATGAACTGATGATGGATCAGACTCCTACCTATAGAGTTAAGTTGGAATATGGGTCCTTGATCAAAACACAGGAATGTCGTGCACTAGATTTCAGGGGTGTGGATGAGGCCGAGGAGGAATGAGACCAGGAATAGTTTGTGGTCAACTGATATGTTACAATTGCAGAGGTCCAGCACATTATGCCCACGACTATAAGAATCCAACACGACCATCGGGCTTGTATTGTACCTTATTCGATCATGAGACAGAGGAATATCCAACACTGATAGCGAGGCTACGTGATAAAGGATCACTCCAACCTCCCCCAACTCAGAACCTGCAAATGATGAGGTATGAGCCATGTGAGGAAGGACACAATGTAAATATCGTGCTCCAAAGTAGTATTACGACGGGGAATGACAAGGGTAGGCAACTCGAAGAAAGTACCTGGGTTCGCAAGGCTCTGATGAAGGAACCTAAATTTGATTTGGAGCATGCTAAAGAGACATTAATAGAATCTAAGAGGAGCTTCGTGGATGCCTCCACTTCAGGTAGTAAAGATAGACTAGAATCCGAAATGAACCCATCAATGCACACTACATTCTTAGACACATGCATGAAGCTACTACGCAACAACAAGGCTGTGAAGGGGCTATAAGAACTCATAACTAGATGTGCTAGGACCGCACCAGGAGAACCACACGTAGTCCGAAAGCTCAGGAAGCACACGACGTGAACATGAAGGAAGATGAGATTGACCGCACAGATTAGGGAATATGAGATGGATCAAGTGATTCTGGATCTAGGATCAGACGCAAAAGTCCTACCAAAATAGACATGGGAGTGCATGGGTAGGTATACGCTATAATGATCTCGTATCCAAATGCGAATGGAAAACCAGAAAAATATCCTACCTATGGGGAGATTACAGGGAATCACAGTAGATATCGAATAAGTGAGCGCGCTAAAAGATTTCGAAGTGATAGAGATTGTTGATGAAAACAATCCCTATCCCACATTATCGGTAATAGATTGGGCCACTAACATGAATGGAGTGATAAATCTAAAGAAACACAAGATGAATTTTGGGAAAAAGTCACTACGCGTAGTGGTACCTTTAGACCCTCCAGAAGGATCGTGCTACACAGAGCCAGTGCGTGGTAATGACAGCAATGACGATCTAGACTGCATCTATAAGGTAACCATGTCGGACCAAGACTGGGTGAATCCCACTGTGGATGGTTGAATATCCTGGGTGTGAAAGCTCCTGCACGTCAGATTCTGATGAAGAGATAGAATGATGGCAGAACCAGTTACACGAGGTAAGCATGCTCAACTATAACATGATGATAAGCTCATTGTGTTGCATAGCGATGGAGACAAGATATCCGCCTACATATGATGGGTTAAGTGAGGTAGAGGAGTTCCTAAACAAATTTGAAAACGAAGTGTCGGAACTATAGCGTTTCAACACTATGAAATTGGTATTGTGCGCTACGCCCACAAGATGGTGGGGTATGCACGAGGAAAGTTTTTAGGACTAGTGTGAATGCGTAAGAATGATGTGCCTACGATTTGGGAAGCCTTAGATGAGGTTAAAAGACAAGTATGATGGATGGGATGATCCACAAGCACACCTCATGAAATGGAAAGAGGTATATGGGGAAGGGCCCCAACTTGAGTGGGTGCACATGTTCTATCATACCCTGGATATTATACCCATGAATTGGTATATAGAAATGGAGCTCTTCCATGGCACGAATGAATGGGATATATTGAATGAATGATTTGATAATGAGATCTACGACAATTAATAAGGTATTACAGACTTATGTGGATGGATTTGTCTATGTTATTTTATGCAATGGATCGATAAGATTGCAAAATACACAGACAATGAAGCAGTAAACAAAACATAATAAACAACACATAACACAAAACATTTAATGAGCAATTCACCCAATACTCCTGGGCTACATCTCCTAGCCCAAACTTCTATGGTGGCCTCTCTATTATGTCTTCAAGTAGAGTTTTTACAATAGTGAGCTCAATTTGAGCCTCACGGACAATAGATGCAACAATAAGAGCTTTACTTCAACCTCTCAAGTTTTCTCTAAGTGAACAGACTCCCTCAATGCTCTTTTTCTCTTTCCTAACTTTGTCTCGACATTTACCTACAATACTGCCTCCTGTGCTTGCTCTCCATCTGTGGCTTTAAAGCCAATCTAGGCTACGTTTCTCCTCCTCAACTTTCTGTCTCCCTGGCATTTGTCTGCTTTGAATCCCTCTTCTGGCATTACACAATCATTGCATAATGCCTAAAGGGAAGGTGGCCACCTATTTAGCAATGTAGGAGTGCCTCGGTCCCTTGAAATCCTTTGGATTCCCAAACGTAGTCGTTTTCTGCTTAACACAGGAAAGTGAATTCATGACTATGAAATTCTGCTAAAACATAGTTCATTTCAGAGTTCAAAAGTCCTTAAATCTACTCTATTCTCCTATCGAGTCCACTTTTCAGTCACCATCGCATGTCGCAATGGTCCTACTCCAAAGTTCCCTTTGTATTCTTGAAATATGTTAAACTCACAAAAATACATTAAAAATGGCTTTGCTGCAAATCTCAAATCTTGTAAAATAATATCTATAAAACTGTCGGGTCTGGTTAATCAGATCACAGATGTGTATGCATATATGCCTGCTCCATGGTGTTGCTCTGATGTGATATCATAATGCAATTGATCATAATCGCATATCGCTCATGCCCCAGGCCATTTTCAAGCGTTCTTTGTAATCACCGATAGCGATCCTGAGATGCAACATGTGTCATTGATCTGTGCACTTGATCGATAGTCCTAGTTGACTCCGTCAATCACTGCCATAAGTGTTTTGTAGTCTGCATTGGTTTCTACCATCTGCCTATGCTGATTGTGATTGCCGATCAGATCTGGACCATTGATCGGCTAGATCTGACAACTACTGTGCAGTTTATTTGTTTCACCTTTGATACTCTGTTTGTTTTCTATGTATTTTTTCCTCCCAATAGTGTTTTTCATGCTTTATAATAGGTTTTCTCAAGTGGTAATTTTTATCTTTTGAATAAATTTGAAGACTTAGAGAGTGTTCTTGGATCCATTTGGATCACACCTTCCACTGAAAAAGGCTTTTGGACCACCAAAAGTTGGTTTTCAGCTTAAGTGAGGATATTGCTGCCTCACTTGCATAATTTCTATCCATTTCTCACTATTGGGTTTTGAACCATTGAGCCCAATTCTTATGTACTCAACATCTGCTCTGTGCATAGTTCTCACCTTCCTGTCCAGAACTGTATCTTCTTGCAGCTCATTGAGGTATTCAGGCAATAGATCATCAATGGAGGGAAATTGACTTTTCTCTTCGGGATCTTCAATTAATGAAGGTTCAAACAGTCTTAAGTTTTCTGCATTTACCACTGAATAGATATGCATGTATACTGGTATATCAAGGTGGAAATCATTCTCACCAATTTTCTCAAGTACCTTAAAAGGCCCATACCTTATTGGCTTCATCTTCTTTCCTTCACCTTGCATTTTGTCCTTCCTGATATATAGCCATACTTGATCACGAAATTGGAAGTTGTGCTCCACCTGGTGTTTATCATGCCTTGCCTTGTACTTTGCTTGGCTCCTTTCCAGCTGTTCCTGCACTACCTAGTGAATTTCTTGGATCTATTCAATGAATCTTGTTGCTTGGTCCACATCACTATGTCTAGCAACTGCTATGTCTTTTTCAAAGACAAAATCCAAGGGAGACCTCAGTATAAAACCAAAATAGGACTCAAGAGGAGATCTCTATGTAGAAGAATGTTTAGCATGGTTATAAGCATGTTTCACATAACATAAATGTTCATCCCAAAGCTTGGGATGCTTGCTACAATAACCCCTGAGCAATTGGATCAGTTTCCTAATGACTACCTTTGTTTGGCCATCTACTTGTGGATGAAAGGACGTGAGTTTCTTCAGTCTAGTGTCCATCAATTCCCATGGACCTAACCAAAACTTCCCAACAAATTGGGAGTCTCGATCAGATACTATGGAAGTGGGTAACCCAAAATGCACCCAAACATGCTGAAAGAACAAATTCATTGTTTGTTCAGCCATAATCTTCTTATTACAAGGTATTAAAATACACATTTTGTTGAACCTTCCCACAATAACATATAAATAGTCATGTCCCTTTCTAGATTTTGGCAATCCCCCAACAAAGTCCATGGAAACACTTTCCCAAGGATGGGAAGGGACTAGTACTGGAGTGTATAGGCCTAGTTTTCTATTATTGGGCTCACTTTTAGCAGACATGGTACACCCTCTTACATATCTAGAAATTGTTTCATACATTCTTGGCCAATAGTAGAATCTTTGTATCTATGCAACTATTTTACTTACACCAAAATGACCTGATATCAGAGAAGTGTGTGCTTCCCTAATTATGTTGACTCTTTCAGTTTGTGGAATGCATAGATTTTCCAAATTATACAAGAGTTGGTCTTTAGCATAGTAATCCAATTATTCTACCTTTATTCCATTACTTAAAGGTGCATATACATCTTTAAAGTCTATATCTTGAGCATACTGTTCAATGTAGCTTTCATGCATTATTGAGTTATGCTTAAGTATAGTGGATGCATTTATGATTAGTCTTCACAACATATCTGCAACTTTACTGTGTGTGCCCTTTTTATATCTGATGACTAAATAAAACTGTTTTAGGAAACCCATCGACCTATAGTGGCTTGATTACTGCAATTTAGTTTGTGAGTGCAAGTACTAAAGTGGCTGATAATCAGTATGTATAACTGTTTCTTTGACCATTAAGTAATGTTTCCACTTTTTCCCACTCTGGACTAATGCATACAATTCTTTATCATATGTAGGATAATTAACTACTGTAGAATTAAAAGTCTCGAAATGGTAGCATATGAATTTACCATGTTGCATCAACACTACTCCCATGGCATAGTCACTGGGATCAGTCTCGAAGTCAAATGGTTGTTGAAGATTTGGTAATGCTAGTACTAGTGTTGTACTAATTTTTTCTTTCAAGGTGTCAAAGGCTTTCTGCTATTTTCCTCCCCACTAAAACACCTTGTTCAATCCTATTAAAGCATGTAAGGGAGCTGCAATTAAGGAAAAGTTAGCAATAAAATTTCTTCAATACTGTGTTGCTCCTAAGAAGCTTCTAACTTCGGTAGCAGACTTGGGCTTAGGCCATTTTACAATGACTGCAACCTTAGAGGGATCTATCTTCAATTCACCACCCCCTATAATATGACCCAAGTAATTCAAGGATGTTTTACCAAATTCACATTTTGATCATTTAACATAGAAATTTCCTTGCTTCAAAACATCTAAAGTCTGCCTTACATGCTTTAAATGTTCTTCCCATGTTTTACTGAATACAAGAATGTCATCTAGATATAAAATTACAAAATCATGAATAAAAGGCATGAGTACATCATTCATAACTCGCATGAAAGTGGCAAGAGCATTAGTTAAGTCAAAAGGCATAACTAGCCATTCATACAGCCCTTGCTTTGTTTTGAAAGTAGTCTTCCATGCATCTTTCTCTGCTACTCTGACCTGAAGGTAACCACTACGCAAGTCCAACGTGGCAAACTAAATAGCTTCCTTCAACTAGTCCAATAGATCATCAATGTGAGGAAGGGCATAACGATTCTTGATCGTTATTTTATTCAGTGCTCGATAATCAATGCACATCCTCCACAAATCATCTTTCTTCCTCACCAACATGATTGGAGATCCACACGGTGATGTGCTTAGCCTTATGAACCCTTTCTCAAGTAGCTCCTATACCTGCTTCTTGATCTCTGCATTCTCTAAAGTGGATAACCTGTACATTCCGATGTTAGGCAATGGAGGATCTTGTCGCAAATTAATATCATGTACAATTTCCCTTTTGGGTGGTAGACATTTTGGTTCTTGAAATAAGATATCATATTCTGAAACAAATTTTTCTAAATCAGCTTGTTTTTTAGCATCACAACCTTCAAGTACATTGGTTTTATTAGGTTTCTTTTCCTTTACAACCATTAGTAAAAATTGCTTGCATGAATTTACAATTCTTTCATCCGCCTTGAGTTTATGAGAGTATAATTAATATTGAGTTTATGAGCTCTTACAATATATTTGATTCCCTCTTTAACGAGTTTATACTTATTTTCAGCTCTATAGAAAATGGCTTTTCTATCATACAAGTAAGGACTTCCTAAAATAGTTCCACATATATCCAAGGGAATGATATCTAACTCAACCTCATCTACAAATGCTAACCCAAAAGAAAACCTAAGTTTACATTGTCTAGTCACTTGTAGCTTTGCTTTATCACATACCCAACCTATTGGATATTGCTTCTTGTGAGGTGTGGTTAGTAGTCACAATTTCTTTACAATTGCTTCGGAAGTTAAGTTTACTTGTGAACCACTATCAAAGAAAGTATCAATCTTTTGATGCTTGGAAATAACTCTAATATGAAAAAGCTCATGTCTTTTCCTCTCATTTTCTGCACTATCAATAGTTTGGGTAGAATTACTAGTAGATGCTACAAAATTTTTACATTTTATACCAGTGGCTGCAATTGTTGTTTCATCACCTGATTCTGACCCAAAATCTTTCTATATAGTAGTTGTAGTCTTCTTCTTCTTGCCGTCGAACATCTTGGGTTTCAACTCTGGATGCAAAGACCAACAATGTTCATCATCATGTCCATCCTTCTTGCAGTGAGCGCATGAAGTTTTTGCCTTTTGTAGAGCATTTGCCTTCCTCTCTTTCCATTTCTGCTTCCTCTTTTCCTTGTTCTTTCTTGTAGTGGGTTTTGATGATCCCCTAATCTTTGGGTTCACATTCTTGCCTCTAGCCTCTAGAGGGGTGGCCTGAACAGATACCTCATCTATGCTAGTAGGGTTAAACATGAGAATTGTGTGCCTCAAATAGTTGTGTAGACAACCTATATACTTTAGCAAAGTTTCAAGTGAGTCTAAAGAAATTCTTAGAATCAAAGCTCTTTTTCTAAATTCTTGGGTGTGGCATTGTAGACTTTTCCCTTTTAATTGGCAAAGAGTTTGCTAACTCATCATAGCTTTCTGCATATAAGCTAGTGGATAGAATCGTTTTTTAATTGCAGAAACAAATTCACTCCAAACAAAAAGAATTTTACCATGCTTCTTCAAGTCAGCTTTTGTCCTACCTTCCCACCATACCAAGGCATTTCCTCCAAGGTGTAGGCTGGCTAACCAAATTTTACTCCTATCTGAATCAATATTCTGCACCCTGCAATACACATCAATCTGTCTGACCCAGTTATCTAGCTTCTCTCCATTTAATTCTCCATCATATATTGAAAAATCAAATTTAACATCTAATTTAATCAAAGATGTTTCCTTCTTTTCATTTTCAGGGATATCAGGAGGTGTGGATAGAGGAGCCTCTTCTCCTTTCCGTTTGCCTTCAGAATGGCCATCTAGAATAGATTCTTTTGCTCCTTTATCTTGTTTGGAAGAGGAAGAATCCTCACTTTGATCCTTTTTAAATTCTCTATACGTTTCTTTTACCATGGCTCTCATTGTCATGAAACTATCCATGAACTGAGAGTCTGATTCCAAGGGATTTTCTTGTGCCATTTTCCTCCTAGGATAGACTCTACTAATATCTGGGTTAGCTTCAACCAGTTCTCTTTTTCCTAATATGAGCTTTGACCTAGTTATCATTCACCAATCCCGCACAAGCTTGTATAACCTTAGTAAACCTAAAGCTCTGATACCACCTGATCTGATAATGAGATCTAAGACAATTAATAAGGTATTACAGACTTATGTGCATGGATTTGTCTATGTTATTTTATGCAATGGATCGATAAGATTGCAAATAAACAGACAATGAAATAGTAAATAAAACATAATAGACAACACATAACACAACAAATTTAATGAGGATTTCACCGAATACTCCTGGGCTACATCTCTTGGTCCAGCCTTCAGTGGTGGCCTCTCTATTATGTCTTCAAGGAGAGTTTTTACAACACTGAGCTCAATTTGAGCCTCACACACAATAGATGCAACAATAAGAGCTTTACTTGAAGCTCTCAAGTTTTCTCTAAGTACATAGACTCCGTAAACTCTCTTTGTCTCTGACCTAGCTCTGTCTCGACACTTACCTGCAATACTGACTCCCCTGCTTGCTCTCTGTCTATGGCTTTAAAGCCAACTGGGCTACATTTCTCCTCCTTAGCTTTCTGTCTCCCGGGCCTCTCTTCGCTTTGAATCCCTCCTCTAGCATTACACAATCATTGCATAATGCCTAAAGGAGAGGTGGCCACCTATTCAACAACGTAGGAGTGCCTCGGTCCCTTGAAATCCTTCAGATTCCTAATCGCAATCATTTTCTGCTTAACACAGGAAAATGCATTTCACAACTATGAAATTCCGCCAAAACATAGTTCATTTCGGACTTCCAACGTACCTAAGTCCACCCTATTCTCCTATTGGGTTTGCCTCTAAGTCACCATAACATGTCGCAATGGTCTTGCTCCAAAGTTCCCTTTGTATTCTTGAAATATGTTAAACTCACGAAAATACATTAAAAATGGATTTGATGTGGATCTCAAATCTTATAAAATGATATCAATAAAACCATCGGGTCGAGTTCATTGGATCGTAGATGTGTATGCATATATGTCTACTCCATTGTGTTGGTCTGATGTGATATCGCAATGTGATTGATCACAATCACATATCGCTCATGACCTGAGCCATTTGCAAGCGCTCTTTGTAATCACCGATAGTGATCCTACGATGCAACATGGGCCGTCGATCTGCACTGTTGATCGACAGTCCTAGTTGACTCTGTCAATCACTATCACAGGTGTTATCTAGTCTGTGTCGATTTCCACCATCTGCCTATCCTGATTGCGATTACCAATCAAGTTTAGACCGTTGATCTGCCAGATCTGGCGACTATTGTGTAGTTTATTTGTTCCACCTCTGATACTCTATTTCTTTATGTTTTCTATATGTTTTTTCCTCCCAATAGTGTTTTCTAGGCTTTATAACAGTTTTTCTCAAGTGCTAATTTTGATCTTTTGAATAAATTTGAAGACTTAAAGAGTGTTCTTGGATCCATTTGGACCAGCGAAGGATTCTTGTTAGCCTTCACATTTGAGGATCGTTGGTGGGATACTGTTGATGATGCACTGCAAGCAGTAAAAGCAGCTATCTTTAAAATACCCTAGGAGCCAATGGAAGTGCTTTATCCTGAATGGGAAACCTAGATAAGATGAACACTGGAGTGTTACAATGTAAACATTGAGGAAGACAATGAAGATCCACGCAAAGTTAACATTCCAGAAACTGAAGGATATCGCGAGGTTCAATGGATATTGATTGAAGACCCTGACGTTACCGTGCTAGTAAAAAAAAAGTAGGTAAACATTGGTATGGAGGTGGAACTAAAGTATGCAACACTTAACAACTACTGGGATGATGCCACGGTGGACAAGGTTGCTGAGTTACTCCGCGAGTACCAAGACTTATTCCCAACCAAGATCATGGACTTAAAGGGGATCATTGTCGATTTAGGGATGAAAAAGATCACCCTAAAACCCAACGCGAAGCCACTTAAGCAGAGGCCTTACCACTTGAAACTAAAGTACAAGGAAAACGTCCATGTAGAAGCAGACAAAATGCTCACAGTCAAAATCCTTGAGCCAGTGGAAGAATCTGATTGGGTAATTGCTATGGTAGTATGGGAGAAGAAGCAGAAGGGCAAGATAACAATATGCATGGACCTTAGGAAATTAAATGATGCCTGTGTGCATGACCCATTCTGGACACCATTCATAGACGAAGTATTGGAAAATGTTGATGGGCAAGAAGCCTACTCGTTTATTGATGGGTTCTTAGGGTACCACCAGATCAAAATTGCACCAGAAGATAGGAGAAAGGCCACCTTCTCAACTGAGTGGGGTTTCTTTCAATACACCGTTATGTCGTTCGGGTTAAAAAACGCACCAGCCATATTTTCGCACATAGTTCTTGCAACATTCAAAGAGTACATCCACCAATTCTTGGAGGTCTATCTAGATGATTGGACTGTATTTGGGTTAGTTAAGCACCACATGGTAAGCTTAGGCTTGATGTTGGATACTTGCCGATGACACCAAATTATGCTAAACCTTAAGAAGTGTACGTTCCTTGTTCCCTTTGGGAACCTGTTGGGACATTTGGTATGCAAACAGGGACTAATGGTAGACTCTACGAAGATTGTAGTAATTCTAAATTTGGAAGCACCGTGAAGTGTCAAACAGTTGTGTGCTACCTTGGGACTGTTGGCATTATGGGACAAGTGTTGTCCTTGATGGCAAATCACACAAATGATAAATTATAGTGCAGCAAATTTATTTGATAAATTATAGTGCAACAAAGTTCCCTTCATGCAAGAGAAAAGTTCAAGCACTTTCATGAAGATAAAAGTTTCTTTCATGAAGATAAAAGTTTATTTCATGTAGAGAAAAGTCCACGCACTTTTATGCAGAGAAAAGTTTATTTCATGTAGAGAAAAAGTTCACGCACTTTCATGCAGATAAAAGTTCCTTTCATGAAGAGAAAATTTCACGCACTTTCATGGTTGGCTCATGGTATTAGTCCGACAGTTTTTGATCCTACGGTTTTGGTCTGTGGCATTGCATCCAAAAGTGTTGATCTCACGCACTTACATGGTTGGTTCATGGTATTATTCTGACAGTTTTTGATCCTATGGTTTTGGTCCGTGGTATTGCATCCAAAATTGTTGATCCCAAGTATTGGGTCCGTGGTATTGTGTTATTATGGTTTTGGACCATGGTATTGTGAAAGGACTAAGGCTATAAAAGAGGAAGGAGATCATTTGGCAAAGCATCATCTGAATTATTGAATATCTAGATCTGGAATACTATGATTGGGTTATGGTGTAGATCTAGATCTGAGCTAAAGAGGGATCTACAAACAAGAAGAACAATTGCAGAAGCTTCAAGCTATTTGGCATTACTCTCCTCCACTGAACCACAAAATGTAAAAGAGGCATGCAAAGATGAATGTTGGGTCAAAGCGATGGATGAAGAACTTGAGCAGATCGAAAAGAATAACACTTGGGAGTTGGTTCCTAGACCAAAGGATAAGAATGTTATAGGGACAAAATGGGTCTTCAAAAATAAGTTGAATGAAAATGGGGAAGTAATTAGAAATAAGGCAAGACTTGTTTGTAAAGGGTATGCGCAGCACGAAGGAATATATTTTGAGGAAACTTTTTCTCCTGTTGCAAGACTTGAGGCCATCCGAATGTTCCTTGCTCTCTCAAGCTTTCAAAAGTTCAAAGTATTTCAAATGGACGTGAAATCAGCCTTTTTGAATGGAGACTTAGAAGAAGTATACATTGAGCAGCCAGATGGTATCATTCTTGGAAATGATCCAAATCTTGTATGCAGACTGAAAAAGGCTCTCTATGGTCTTAAACAAGATCCAAGGGCTTGGTACTATCATTTGGACAAATATCTTCATCAGCAAGGTTTTTCAAAAGGATCAGCAGATAGCAATCTTTATATAAAAATTGAAAATGACAAATTTCTAATACTTGTTGTGTATGTAGATGACATTATCTTTGGCAGCAATGAAGAATCTATGAGTCAAAGCTTTGCCTTGGTGATGCAGAAAGAATTTGAAATGTCCTTGCTTGGAGAATTGACATATTTTCTTGGCCTGCAAATCCAACAAGAGGAAGGAGATCATTTGGCAAAGCATCATCTGAATTATTAAATATCTAGATCTGGAATACTGTGATTGGGTTATGGTGCAGATCTGGATCTGAGCTAAAGAGGGATCTCACCGGTTGATGGAGAACAAGATCTAAGGATAGAACGGGATCAAATGGTTTGAAATGAACTATCTCTATATAGTTGATTATGCTTATTCTAGATCTGTATACTGACGCTTGTAATGATCTGAACTGGGTATAACTTAAGTTTGAAATTGTTGCAAGTCATGATTGAATATTTATAGATCTATACGTGGGTTGGCTTTGGTGAAAGCACGTATGTACGCAGGTTTGGTTCATTGTAGTAGCATATACCATTTGAGATATGATGTTTAAAGTTACAGGTGGTTCAGGTTGTTGATGTGTTCTGATGACTATTTAATGGTGTCAGTATTCTACATATTCAGTTTGATTGATTGCGTTGATGGATGAGATCTAGTCATGGATCTAATGGACTAGATCGGGTTGCTAACATTCATATTATCCTTGTATATGTATTGATCTGGTGATTGGGTGATTCAGAAGATTGATTGATTATGTGCTTCAATGATATTTATGGGTCCAGTATGAAAATTGGATGAAACGTGGCCTTTCAGATTATGTGTTGTGCTTCAGGTGTATCCAGTCTGAAAATGTATGAAACGTGGTACCCAGAGGAGAGAAGATTGTAGGTCGGCGCCTACGTACTAGTATCTTAGCTAGTACAAGAGCTATGGGGGTGGTACCTCCCTTCCAGTAGCATTTGAAAACTTTGGAGCATTGTAGCAGGTAGCAACCTGCGTACTAATAAATGGATCAGCTAGTACAAGAACTCTGGGGGTTGTAGCTCTCTTCAGGTAGAAGCATGCGTACTGGTATAAGACTGCACCAGTACAGAAGTATTGTATAAGGATTTTCTTATTAAGAAGAAGATTGAGATGACTTGCAGCAGGTGGTTTTCTCCCACATTGGGTTTCCACCTTATATCATGGTGTTCATGTGTGTGGCTTATGTGTGATGATTTTTTCTATTTTACTGCACCTGTTTACTGTTAATATGGTTGATAATGTTCTAATGCACTCATTAAGGATCAACTAACTGAACCATAAGAAGTTGTGGAAGTAGCATATATGAATCTGAATATGGAAATGAAAAAGTTTTATTGATGTGATAATACTGATTCACCCACCCTCTCAGTATTATTTCCAACAGGGACGTACAAGGTACTACAGGAAGTTTTTTAAAAGCTATGCCTAGATCACCGTGCCAATGAAGAAACTGTTGAAAAAGGATGTCACATTCTTTGGAATGATGACTATATGAAGAGCATGGATGTACTAAAAGAGAAATTGGCCTCTACCCAATCCTAGTATTCCCAAAATGGGATGTAGAGTTTCATGTCCATGTTGATGCATCATGCATGGTGCTAGGCGCGGTGCTAGCACAAGAAGGTGGAGAGGGTTTGGATCACCCTCTCACATTCGCAAGTCACAGGTTGTCCAAAGCAGAAAAGAACTATTTCAAAACCAAGTGCGAGGGTTTGGCTATGGTATACGCACTTTAAAAATACCGACACTATTTGCTAGGAGGACATTTCAAAATGTATACAAACCATCCCGCGCTAAAATAATTGGTCAATAAGCCTGTGTTGGGGGGCCACATATGTAGGCATTTCTTATTATTCCAAGAGTATGATTTTTAGGTCATCGTAAAGCCCGGATGCCTAAACACAAGACTGGATCACTTGTCACACATTGAGATGGGTGAGGAACCTACTACTTTGGAGGAAGGATTACCTGACACGCTGCGCTTTGTTGTGCATGTCATGGATGGACACTTTAAAGATATAATACACCTTCTGACAAGAGGGACTGTGCCGAAGGAATACTCTATCCAACAGAAGAAGCAATTGGTGGTGCACGTGGAAGATTTTTTTGTCATTGCGGGGCACCTATAAAAAATGGGAAATGATGAGATATTGTGAAGGTACGTACTAGAATTTGAACGAAGTCAGATCCTCGCAAAAGAACATGGGGGCACTGCAGGAGGAAACTATGTAGGATGAGTGACCACACAAAAGATTCCCTGCGTAGGGTTGCTGTTATGAAACTAGCTCAAGAAAAGATAGAAAAGATAGATCAACGCCTTAGAATTCAGCCTCTTCGAGGGGGCAACCTCCTTTACATTACATAAATGAACAATTCTTGGATGATTCAAATGACAAAACCTCCTTTCTATGTATAGGAGTCTAAGGAGTCACAATATAATCCAGCCAACCTAACAATAATAATATAAAGCCACAAAAATAACAATAGAGGGATTCTATGGGGCACAGAAATAACAATATGGGGTAATAGGGGCACAACAATATAAATAAGGGGTATAACTATAATAGTAATGGGGTAATCACTAGTATTATAGGGACCCAACATGCCCCTCTCCTTCAAAAAAGTGTTGTCCTCAACGCTTGAGTAATTCTGGATACTTCTGCATAAAATTCTCACCCTCCCATGTGGAATCTTCAGCGGATAAGTTCTTCCACTTGATAAGATACTCTGAAATTGATCGATTTCGTAGCTGTCGAGTTCTTGTTTCTGTGACTGCTTCCGGTTCCAATATAATTTTTTCCTTCCTCGTCAAGTTCTGGCAATATTGTTTGAATTGGGAGCTTTTTTCCTATAACCTTCTTTAAACATGAAACATGGAAAACTGGGTTCAATCGAGAAGCTGCAGGAAGCTCCAATTTGTATGCCATAGTACCAATCTTTTGCAACACCTTGTACGGACCATAATACTTTGGTGATAGTTTATTATCCTTCTTAGCTTGCTTTAGGGACATTTGCTTATATGGTTGTAGCCGTAGGAATACCCAATCACCTACATCAAAACTTCTTTCACTACGATGTTGATCTACCTGTTGTCTCATTCTATTTTGTGCCAACACGAGGTTATCCTTTAAGAGTTGGAGGACTTGTTGTTGATGTTCGATGTGATGTTCCACTACCTGAACCTTAGAATTTTCTATTAAATATGATGTGATGGATGGTGGTTGATACACATAAAGTGCCATAAATGGGGTCATTTTTGTTGCTGTATGGAAGGAAGTGTTATACCACCATTCAGCCAGAGGCAACCATTTGAACCATTGTGTCTGTTTATCAGATACAAAGCAATGAAGATATCCTTCCAAACATTTGTTTACTATCTCAGTTTGCCCATCAGATTGAGGATGATAAGATGAGCTATAAGCTAACTGAGTACCAAGACAAGAAAATAATTCTGTCCAAAAATTTCCAGTGAAAATGGGATGTCTATCACTTACAATAATCTTTGGGTTTCCATATAGCTTTTGAACTGTTTCCATAAATGCAGTAGAAACTGTACTAGCTTTAAATGGATGTGATAATGCACAAAAGTGTGCATACTTGGTAAGTCTGTCAACTACCACCATGATGACACTCTTTCCCTCAGACTTGGGTAAACCTGTGATAAAATCTATTGAAACCTCCTCCCAACGTTGGCTTGGAATGGATAAAGGTTGTAATAGACCCGGTGTCTTAATTTTTTCAACTTTATTTTGTTGGCAAACCAAACATTCTGCCACAAACTTTTGAATATCTGATTTAAGGCCATCCCAAAAAAATTCCTTCTTAACCCTGTGGTAAGTTTTTAAAAATCCTGAGTGCCCTCCTAAGGGAGAAGTGTGCAATTCCATAAGAATCTTTTGTTTTAGCTGGGAATTCTTACAGAGGTATATGCGATCTTTGCACCATAACAAACCATTTTGCTAGCTAAATGTATCAGAAGTACTGGAATCTTGTTGTGGCTTTCGAATAAGTGCCCAAACTTCTTCGTCATTCTTCCATTCCTCCCTTGCTTCGTTTATTCAATATAGTTGGATAATAGAAATGGCACACAACAATGCTTCCACATCCTCATCCTTTCTTGAGAGTGCATCTGCCACCACATTTTGCTTCTCTTTTTTGTAGATGATTTCAAAGTCATAACCCAACATCTTTGTGACCCACTTTTGTTGCTCTTCAGAGGATAATCTTTGTTCTAAAAAGTATTTAAGGCTATCATGATCCATTTTTACCTTGAAGTGTCTTCCCATTAGGTAGGGTCGCCATTTCTTAAGTGCATGGAGTATTGCCAACATTTCCTTCTCATAAATAGCTTTGCTTAAAAACTTTCCTTTGATTGGACGACTTTCAAAAGCAATGGGTCTTTCATCTTGCATTAGAATAGCACCAATTCCTTTTCCTAAAGCATCAAATTCCACAATAAAGGTTTTTGTGAAGTCCGGTGTAGCTAAGACCGGTGCTTGGCACATTGCCTCTTTAAGATGTTCAAAGGCCTTTGTTGCTTTTAGAGTCCATGAAAATGAATCTTTCTTCAATAATGTTGTTAGAGGTGCTGCTATTCTCCCATAATTCTTAACAAACTTGTGATAATACCCTGTCAACCCAAGAAATCCTCACAGATGCTTTATGGATGTGGGGATTTTCCATTCCTTAATGGCTTTAATTTTGCTAGGGTCTACCTTAACTCCTTCATGAGATACAATATGACCCAAATATTCCACCTAATGGACTCCAAAGAAACATTTGGATCTTTTTGCATATAATTGTTTCTCCTCCAATAGTTGTAGCAACCTGTCAACATGTTCAACATGATCCTTCCAAGACTTGCTGTAGATTAGTATATCATCAAAAAATACTAACACAAATTTTCTAAGGAATGGTTTGAAAATTGAATTCATCAAACCTTGAAATGTTGAGGGTGCATTGGTAAGGCCAAAAGGCATGACCAAAAATTCATAATGACCCTCATGAGTTCTAAATGTCGTTTTCAAAATGTCTTCAATCTTCATTCTGATTTGATGATATCCCGAACGAAGATCCAACTTGGTGAAGTAAATTGATCCATGCAATTCATCCAGTAATTCATCAATGACAGGAATGGGGAACTTATCTTTAATAGTGAGCTTGTTGAGCTCCCTATAATCCGGACACATGCGCCATGATCCATCCTTCTTGTGCACCAATACTACTGGAGCTGAGAAAGAACTTTGACTCGGTTGAATTATACCAGCCTCTAGCATTTCTGCAACCATACGTTCAATTTCACTTTTTTGGACATAGGGATATCTGTAAGGCCTGATGTTTGGAGGAACACTTCCTGGAATCAGATGAATAGCATGATCATGATCACGCATAGGTGGGAGACCTTTGGGAGTCTCAAATACCTTGGAATGATTGTCCAGGACTTTTTGGAGATCTGGAGCAATAGATGATTCCAATGTGGAAACATCTAGCGAACATAATTGTGCAATTACACCTCTTTGCTCCTTTTTTAGAAGCTTTGTCATGCCATTAGAGCTAATTATCTTTCCTGGTTTTCCTACAATACCCCTTAATTCAACTTCCTTTCCTTCCGTAGAAAATTTGATGAAAAGTTCTTGAAAATTAAAAGCTATTGTACCCAAGGATTGTAGCCATTGGACTCCTAGTACAACATCGACACCTCCCATTGGAATGGAAAGCATTGGGCTAGTCAATACATATTCTCCCATGGATAGCTTGATATTATGGCACTTTCCAGAGCAATTTATTGTTCCTCCATTTGCAATCATCACTTGACACTCTGGTGCTAGATATAGGAAGCAATTCAATTCTTTTGCTACCCTACAATGAATAAAATTGTGGGTGCTTCCTGAATCAATCAACACTATTACCTTTTTCTTCTTGATTTGTCCTTCTATCTTGATGGTTTGAGGAGTGGTAATTCCCGCCAATGCATTACAAGATATGGTCGGATTTATTTTTTCTTCATCTAGGCTTTGTTCCTGGAATATATCCTCTTCTTTTGACCTTTCTTGCTCCTTTTCTTCTTCCTCTTCACAATCTATGTAAAATAATTTCTTCTCAGCACACTTATGACCTTTTGTGTATTTTCTATCACAATTGTAACAAAGCCCTTTTGCTCTTTTTTCTTCCAATTGTTGTGGTGTCAACCTTGTAGGCTGTGGATGACAGGGGCAACAACACTTCTATCTTTATAGTTGTGAGTGGTATGCTTCCTAGTTGCCATAATTTTGCTTTCCATTTTTCTTGCTAACCTGAATGCCTTCTCTAATGAATCAGGTTCCCAAAGGTGAACATCATGTTGGATATTATCCTTTAAAGACCCTATGAACACATCAATCCTATGCTCCTCTGGAATAACTTTTACCCTTATGTTCAATTTTTGGAACTCCTCAATGTGCTCCATTATTGAACCCTTTTGTTTGAGACTTATCAATTGGCTAAAAAAAGTGTTGCTTTTTGTATCCTCATAATGTGCTATCAATTCTTTCGTAAAAATTGCCCAAGTGATAAATTGTTTACGAGAACAAAGCCATTGATACCATACAAACTGATTTGGTTCCAAATATACAGTTTCCATACGTACCTTTTGTGCGTTTTGCACATTATTGAGATCGAAGAATTGCTCCATCTATAATATCCATGTGGCAGGATCCTTGCCATCAAACTTCCTCATATCGATTTTTGGAATATGGTGATTATTCAATCCAACATTAGCGTCTATGGAATCATGATTAACATTTCTTTTGTTCTCATCATGAGTTTCCTTTACTACCTTTTAACCATTAGTAAGTATTTCTTGTAGAAAATTTGTCAAATCTGTCTTCAAATCTGCCATGCCTGTCTTCAAATTTGTGTTCAAATCTATCTTCAAATTGTCCATCTTAGCTTCCATGCCTTTCATCTTAGCTTCCACACCATTTATCTTAGCTTCCACGCCATTTATATTAGCATCTGTTAATTGTTGTGAGCGTGACATTTGTTGCACTTCTTCTTGTAATTTTGATATATCATGTAGCATTTCTTCCTCTTCTTCATGAGTCATGCTAGAGCTTTCAGGTTCCTTACTAGGTGTTTACATTTTCTTTCCTCAGGGCATCAGTTACCCATAATAATGCTCTAATATGCCCTTTTAATTCCTTCAAAATAAATTTTCAAACCAAGCTTAAGCAAAAATTTAAAAAAATCTACACACCTTTTTTCACTTTGTAGGAGCTCGATATTGCCTCTGATGTATCTCTGTACTTTCCGATCATCTAGTTCTAGATTTGTGACTTATAGTAGCTCTTTGTGTCCTCTTTCCAATGCCACTAATCGGATCCAAATTGGATTCTCCAAGAAAGAGTTATGCACAATCTCCCAAGATGACTTGATTATAGACCTTTCTAGAAGAGCGACGTTGTATGAAGTTCCACGTGTACAATTTTCGATATTTGGTTCTAAAAAAGATAGACAAGAAACTACAGTATGTCCTCTTTCTGCACCTTCTTACGAAATTTCAATATGATTCGCAGAGAGAACTTTATGACAATTTTCCCCAGGTCACCTGTTTTGAATGTAATTCAGGAGTCTGCAAAAATACCATCTTCCTCAGATCATATCTCCGAAAATATCGCGCAAAAAGCTTTGAAATTTGGATCCAAGTTTTAGCGAAATTTATTCTTAAATGGGTTTTTTTTGAGACTTCTGAAACATCACAGAAAAAAATTTATATCGAAAATGCCACGATGACCTGTTTGGAGCAGCGAAACCCTAGAATCCAAAGCTCTGATACCAAATGTTATGAAACCAGCTCAAGAAAAGATAGAAAAGATAGATCAATGCCTTAGAATTAACCCTCTTCGAGGGGGCAAGCTCCTTTACATTACATAAATGAACAATTCTTGGATGATTCAAATGACAAAACCTCCTTTCTATATATAGGAGTCTAAGGAGTCACAATATAATCCAACCGACCTAACAATAATAATATAATGCCACAAAAATAAAAATAGAGGGATTCTATGGGGCACAGAAATAACAATGTGGGGTAATAGGGGCACAACAATATAAATAAGGGGTATAACTATAATAGTAATGGGGTAATAACTAATATTATAGGGACCCAACAGTTGCGGTGGCCAACCCTTCATCAAGATTCAAAAGCAAACTGTAAGGCCTACAATATATCTCAAAGGACCGAAAAACCCTCAGAGAGGGACGAGATGCCTTTGAGTCCACAAATGACACTACAACCCTTCGAAAAATGGGAAATTGAATTTGTAGGCCCTATCAAACCTTAGGGAAAAATCGGTGCACGATACATTATCACTGTGACAGAGTACCTGACTTGCTGGGCAGAAGCGTAGCCGGTCAAAGACTGCATGGCTGCCACAACTATGAAGTTTTTGTTTGAACATGTGTTGACTTCATTTAGCTGTCCAAAAATCTTAATGAGTGATTGCGGTACACATTTCCTGAACCAAACCATCAGCACACTAAGAGAGGAGTTCCAGGTGTATCATCAGAAAAGCACACTATATCACCCACAAGCCAATGGAATAGTATAAGCATTCAAAAAAATACTAGAGATTGGGACCTATGCGTACCTGTTGTACTATGGGCTTATAGGACAACATGCAAGAAACTAACGGGACAGACACCTTTCCGGCTATCTTATGGCATGGAAGTTGTCATGCCAATGTAGTATATTGTCCCTAGTCTGCGCATAGCAGCGCTCACAAGTATGATGGACTGTGAAGCCCTAGAAGAAAGACTTGTGCAGTTGGAGGAACTCGAGCATGAACGATTTCTAGCTATCTTTCATCAATAGGTGTAAAAGTAGTGCGAGAAGGCCTGGCACAATTGCCATATTAAGTTGCACACCTTCAAAGTAAATGATCTAGTGCTATTGTATGACAATAAGTTTGAAAAATTCTTGTGAAAGTTCAAAATACAATGGCTGGGACAATATGTTGTTAAGGAGGTCACAGATGGAGGTGTGGTATAGCTAATCAAACTGAATGGAGAGCCTTTCCCAGGAAAAGTGAATGGCAGCCGCTTAAAGCCCTACACAGGTGGCCTGACTATTTGACTAACTGGAAAAAGCACAATCTTCACACTCCAAGGATATGGACAAAGGCATGGGACTGTAAACAAATGCAGGGGATACCAGCATAGATGCAGAGAATTAGTTCGGATGCAAAAGTCTTAGGACAACATATGCAACAGATCTAGCAAGTAGCAGCTCAGTGCGCTGTTAACCTCTGTGCATTTTGAGAACAATTGGAGGGACTCTATGCGAATATCACCGCGCCAAAAGAGTGACTCGAGGGCGAGTCACGATGTTTGTGTTGGGGGCTTGTTGCCCATGGAATCCCCCCCAAGGCATGTTTTGGGGCTTAAAGCCCAAGTTTTGACTGAATGTTGTTGTAAAGCTCCGCGAGTTGTAGGCACGGGGCATGAAAGTATGATAGACTCACAAGGTTGTCTGCCCTAGTTTTGTAATGTAATGTCAACTAGATAGACCTGCCCATGGTCCGCGAACCATGGGATTATATAAATGGAGTGAGGCTCTAAGTGTAAAAACGAGAGAAGGAGAATAAGGAAGTCTAAGTGATTGAGTCAAGGTGTAAAGTGGGTCTTTGGGTCATAGAGTAGGAGAAGGTTTTGCAGCTGATTGCACATAGTTCTAATACTCTGCAACTGAGTGTGTAGACCCTTGCAGCTGAGCATGGAGGGTGAGCCGCAGTCTGTAACCGTGGAAGGAATCAATGAAGAGAAGTTTGGTTATAATTCTATGTATCTATTATTTGGTTAATGTAGGATTGACATAAATTGCAAATATATTGTTTATTTACTGCATGCACCTATATGAATGGTTTATGTTGTTAAGTATAACTCAAAGAAATCATGTAGGCAAAGATACTTAACAAACATTGGAATATAAGCAAGGTCTTGGGTAATACTGCAAAATGTAGCACAAACCCTAGACAAGGCTACGCGAAGGAAGTTTATTAGGTTGTGAGGAATGGGAAAGTGCACAAAGCAACCTATGCATAAGGAGAAACCGTGAACCAATCAACCTCATCAGAAATCTCTAGGGTGTGAAAGCCTGGTTCTAGCACCCTCCCATACTACTTCGGGTGAGACCTCAGTCTGCGCTCCACGGACTGTTGCTGAAAGGGCTAGTAGTATTAGGATTTGTTTATCTAACTAACTCTGAACTTAGGTTAGGCCCCAAGAAGCCAACATAGACACTCAGACTATGTCCAATAAGGAATTCAGTAGGCCCAAGTTTGAATCACAATCAGTCATTAGATTCAAAGACTTGACGATGAGGCATGGTGAAACATCCTGGGAGCTGGATCAGGGATTGAAGTGTAAAATCCGTGAACCTAACATGAATCTCATAGTTGGGTAGCACCGCGAATGGTTTGTAGCTTAGCTCCTGTCACACCTAAGGGTTTATTTATCACAGTAGAAAATTTGGACCCAAGCGGAAGCCCTAGAAATTGCGATGAGGTTTCATGAGACGCTAATTCAAGAGGTTGCTTTGGGATTTCAGTAGATTCACGCAGAGTTTCACAATATTTTCCTAGAGTTTCAAAGCCTGAAGAACGATAGAGCAGCTCGGGCAGAGCTGTGCGAAGAAGTTTGGTGTATGAAATGTAAGAGTTAGGGGCATGATAAAGATAATTTCCCTGTCTTCATGAATTATGTTACAGGAGGTGGGCCATTGCATCTAAGGCTATCTAAGGTGAATTATTTCCCGTATTGTGGTTTTCTATCTATCAGGTAGCTAGAAAGCATGTAAAGAAAATTGTCACTTGCTGCAGAAATTTGTGCAGACACTGCAACATTTCTTATACAACTTCTGCAAATTGGTGGGAAATGATGAGCATAATTGCCATAGCTATGAGCTGATTGTGGAAAGAATGTCCACCTATTGAATGCAATTAAAGACCCAGCCTCTAGATCAGGGCACTAGGGGAGCGTGCGGGACATATTAGGGGTGCAGCTAAGGCCGAGGAGGAGGAGGACTTGGTTGGGGTTGGGGACAATTCATTTGTTACAATTTTGGAGTGTCAGGACACTACACACGGGAGTGTATGAGCTTGACATGACTATCATTCCAATCTTGTACTTAGTTTGATCACACGATAGAAGACTGCCATGTATTGATAGCTAAGATGGAGCAGAAGAGGGTGCACCCTCAACAGCCTACCCAGAACATGCAGATGATGGGGGTTGAGCCTCGTGAAGAATATCCTAATGTGAATATCATGCTGCAAAGTGGAATGAGGACTAGAGAGGATAAAGGAAAGCAACCTGAGGAGAGTGAACGGGTCCACAAGGCTCTAGGAAAAGAGGTTGGGTTTGATTTGGAGCACACCAAAAAAATGTTCCTGGAAGCAAAGAAAAGATTCATTGAAGCCTCTACCTCAGGAAGTCAAGACAAGTTGTCCAAAGAAATGGACCCCTCCATGCTTACTACGTTCTTGGAGACCTCTATGAAGATGCTATGCAATACCAAGGCCATGAAACAATTACAAGAGTTGATACGTAAATGTGCTAGTAAAGAAAATGCTCCTGAAGGACATCACATAGTTAGGAAAATTGGTAAGGATAAGGAAAGAATAGGGCATGAGATGAGGCTCAATGCTCAAATAGGAGAATATAAAATTAACCAAGTTATTCTGGATCTTGGGTCAGATGCAAATGTTTTGCCTCAATAGACATGGGAGAGAATGGGGAGACCTGTGCTGCAGTGGTCTCCGATTCAATTAAGGATGGAAAATGAACAGAATATTATCCCCATGGGAAGATTGCATGGAGTGACAGTAGACATTGAAGGCACGATTACGTTGGATGATTTTGAAGTGATAGAGATCGTGGATGAAGACAATCCATACCCCGCACTCCTTAGCATTGATTGGGCTATCTAAATGAATGGAGTAGTCAATCAGAAGAAGCGGACGATGTCATTTGAAAGAAAATCACTCCGCATGGTAGTACCTTTGGACCCTGCAAAAGGACAACACTATACTGAACCGGTTCATGATTATGAGGAAAGCAACAATGATTTGGACCAAATATATAAAATAATAGTACGAGATCAAGATTGGGTTAATCTGATAGCTGATGGATGTATTGAATGGGACCGTGAAATTTCATGTACATCAAATTTAGATGAAGAGTTGGAGCACTGGTAGAATAGGTTGCATGAAGTATCTACGTTACATTGTAACATGATGACTAAATCGTTGCGTTATGTATCGTCGGAGGTAAGAAGTTTGCCTTATTATGATGGTCTAACTGACATAGATAAATTTTTGGATGCATTTGAAAGGGAAGTGTCTGAGAAACATTGCTTCCCAGCACTAGATTTGGCACTACTTGCTGCGCCCACAAGGTGGTGGGGTATGCATAAAAATAGTTTTGATGGATGGCATGAATATAGAAAAATTATGAGGTTGTGGTTTGGTCGCCCAAAAGTTCGGCTAACAGAGAAATATGATGGAAGGAATGATCCACATGATCATTTCACAAAATGGACTAAGGTTTATAGAATGGAGCTACAACCTGAGTGGGTGCATTTATTCTGTCACACTTTGGATGTAATACCAATGAATTGGTACCTCGAAACAGAGCTCCGCCAAGGCACTAAAGAATGGGACATTTTGAGACAGGGATTCTTGATGACATTCAACTTTGAAGATGGGTTCAAATGTATTGACAAGGCACTATAGGAGGTCAATGCAATGATCTTCATAATACTACAAGATCCTTTGGACTTGATTCAACTAGTTTGGAAACCCCACCGTGCCATGCGCTGGAGTTCTATAATGTGACTACTGAAGAAGAAGAGGAGGATCCAAGGAACATTAACATCCCAGAGGTAGAAGGACACCACGAAGTTGAGGGGATATAGATAGAATCCAGATATCACCACGTTGTTGAAAACCCAATAGGTAAACATTGGCACGTAGGCGGAACCAAAGTTTGTGAAGATAGGGGACTATTGGGATGATGCTATGGTGGACAAGGCCACTGAGTTGCTCCATAAATATTAGGATTTGTTTCCCACAAAATTTTTAGACTTGAAAGGCGTAAACGATGATTTGGGAGTGATGAAAATAACTTTAAAACCAGATGCAAATCTTGTTAAGCAGAGGCCATATTGCCTTAATCCAAAAGACAAGGAAAAGGTTCATCTGGAGTTAGACAAGATGCTTGCAACATGTATTATTGAACCAGTAGAGGAATCTGATTGGGTGAGTACAACGGCAGTTCAGGAAAAGAATAAAAGGGATGAAATTAGGATTTGTGTGCATCTCAAGAAGCTCAATGATGCCTGCATTGATGATCCTTTTCCATCTCTGTTCACAGATGAAGTATTGGATAATGTTGGTGGGCAGGAGGCCTATTCGTTCACTGATGGGTTCTTTGGATAACATCGGATAAAGGTTGTGCCGTAACACAGGAGTAATATGACCTTTGTGACTAAGTGGGGATGCTTTCAGTATATAGTAATGCCTTTTGGGCTTAAAAATGCATCGGCGATCTTCTCACGCGTAGTCATCGCGGCGTTCAAAGAGTTCATTCAAAAAAAATTGGAGGTATATTTTGATGATTGGATAGTGTTTTGACTGGTAAAGTGCCATCTCACTAGTTTTCACTTGATGTTGGATACATGCTAATGGTATGAGATCACGCTAAACTTGAAGAAATGCTTATTTTACATCCCTTTTGGAAACATGCTAGGTCATCTAGTCTGTAGACAAGGATTAATGGTGGACCCTACTAAGATCATGGTTATAACTAATTTGGAGGCACAAAAAAGTGTTAAACAGTTGCACACAACATTGGGTCATACTGGATACATCAAAAGTTCATCAAGAGGTATTGCCAGATTACCGCACCAATGGAAAAGCTACTAAAGAAGGATGCTACATTCTATTGGGATGAAGAATGTCAGCGGATTCTAGATGTATTGAAGGAGAAAATGGTCACCACACCAATCCTAGTCTTCCCAAATTGGAAGAAGGAAATTCAAGTGCATGTGGACACTTCATGTATTGTGCTAGGAGTAGTGCTGACATAGGCCAGTGAAGGGGAATTGGATCACCCTATAACATTTGCAAACAGGAAGTTGTATAAGTTTGAAAATAATTATTCAACGATAGAGTGCGAAGGGTTGGGTATGGTGTACACACTCCAGAAGTTCAAACATTACTTGCTAGGTGGGCACTTTAAGATGTATAGAGACCATTCTTCATTAAAGTACCTAGTCAACAAGCCTGTGTTGGGGAGAGATATGCAGATGGTTACTGTTGTTTTAGGAGTATGATTTTGAGGTAATTGTGAAGCCAAGATGATTGAATGTAGGGAAGACCATTTGTCGTGCATTGAAACAGGGGAGGAGCCCACTAATTTGGAGGAGGGGTTTCCCGACACGCAACTCTTTATGATCCACATAACAGATAATAACTTTGCAACCATTATCCACTTCATGACTACGTGAATGGCTCCAGAAGGAAATATGAGTCAACAGAAGAAGGAATTGGTGGTGCGTGTGACAGACTTTTATGTTATTGTAGGCCACTTGTATAAGATGGGGTTGGACAAGATACTACGATGTTGTGTGCCTGATTTTGAACGAAATAGTGTCCTAGCTGAAGCTTATGGAGGGGTTACAGGAGGCCATTATGCAATAAAAGAAATAGTGTAGAATATTTTACGCATTGGGTTGTGGTGGCCGACGCTGCATAAGGATTCCAAATCATATTGTAGGGCATGTGATGCATGTCAAAGAACAAGCAGACCATCACAAAGTGATGAGTTGCCTTTGAATCCAAAGGTATCATTGCATCGATTTAAGAAATGAGCAATTGATTTTGTAGGACCGATTCAACCTCCAGGAAAGAAGCCAGGTGTGTAGTATATCATCACCACGACCGAGTATTTACCAGATGGACAGAGGCACAACCTATGGAGGACTGTACAAGGGAAACAGTAGTGAAGTTCTTATTTGAATATGTGTTGACCAGGTTGAGTTGTCTGAAGATTTTTATGAGTGATCATGGTACACATTTCCTCAATGAAACGATAAGCGCACTGAGAGAAGAATTCTTAGTTTATCATCAGAAGAGTATGCCATATCATCCTTAGGCCAATGCGACAATTTAGGTGTTTAATAAAATATTTGAGGGTGCACTGACAAAGGTTTGCAATGTGTAGAGGAATTATTGGGACGTGCGTGTACCAACAGTATTATGGGCTTACAAAAGTACTTGTAAGAATCTTACTAGTCAGACACATTTTAGGCTCATCTATGGCATAGAGGATGTGATGCCTATGGAGCACATTGTGCCTAGTATATGCATAGTATATTTTACAGGAATTGTGGATTGTGGAGCCTTAGAAGAAAGGCTCGCACATCTCGCAGAGCTGAAGGAAGATAGACTTTTGGTTGGATTCCATCAGTAGGTTCAGAAGGAACGCGAAAAGGCATGGCATGATCAGCACATCAAACTGCACACCTTCAAGGTAAATGATTTAGTTTTATTATATGACAGTAAGTTTGATAAGTTTCCAAGAAAATTTCAGATGCATTGGCTGGGGCCATATGCCATCAAAGAGATTACTGATGGTGGAGCAGTTCAGCTTGTGAAATTGAATGGAGATCCATTTCCGACAAAGGTAAATGGAATCTGATTCAAGCCATACACTAGGGATCCTACTCAATGAGTACATGATTGTAGCATAGTCTTAGCGCTCTAGGCAATCTCAAGGAGGCACGAAACTATAAACTACGCCATTTTGTTTCAGAGTTGCATGACAGGGGGTCTGTGCAAAACAGAAGGGTGTCATAGTACCAGAAGAAGCGCAAAGAGAGTTGTTCTATGGGGGGGAGACCATGCAGTGCAACCAAAAAATGAATGTTACCATCATTTTTTGTGATTTGACAGTGAAGGAACAGTTAAGAGGAGTGGGGGGAGACATTTAAGGCTGAATTTAAGAATGAAATCTTTGAAAATCTATTGCCAATCTAGCATTTATGAACAGATTTTGGGGGGAACAATCAAATTTGAATTTGAATTTGCCTATAAATTATGTGTGGATGTCCAATGAGAAACACTTTGCATCCTGAGAATTTATGTGTTGAGTTTTCAAGTGTTTATGAATCCTTAGCTTTAAGCGGATTTGGTCACCATCTCTATGTTTGAGAATTTATATGAAGACACTCATCAGTTTATTCTTAGCATAATGTCTAGACTAGCCAAGACCTCTAGTACTGGGGATGTTATTTCCTGTGAGGGAGTTGCTCTAGAGGTTGTCAGTATGGAGGTTCCAACTGAGGTTCCAAGCGTAGGCCGATGAGGGAGGTCCCCAAAACCAAGAAAGATAAGAAAAAGAAGCTTGTTTCGGTGTGCGAGTCATCAAGGAAGCATGCCACTACACAGGCCCAGAGGAAAGAAATGTCGAGCGTGAAGGAGAAGGGGAAAGTGGTGGACCTGGAGGCTAGAAAGGCCACAAAATATATAGATATTGAGGGGGTGGACCCTATATCTAGGTTGCCAGAGCATATCCCTCCACACAAGGGAAAAGTGAAGGTCTTGAAGGACCCAGATGCAGGACAATTCCTCCTCAACACACCCCTGTTACCAAAGAACATCACCTTTGAAGGTCTGTGCTTAGCGCAGATCCTGCACTTAAAGCTTGAAGATTGGGATTTAGCGGACTGCGAGTGGTTCCTCCACCATGCTACCGACACTTTCATGCAGAGGGTCTTCTACATAGATTTTGGTATCATTACATTGGAGCCTGTGGAATGGGTTCGTGGAGTAAACAAGTCAAGGTTGTTGAACCTATTGTGAGTGCCATACAATCATCACTTAAATATAAACCTGACCATCATTAAGTAGTTGTTGTGCCTAGTGCAGGATGGGTGCTTCTAGTTGAATGTGTCGATCACCATCACCTATGTGCTAATACATCGGATCACGCAATTGCCACACTCTAGGTTATTTTTGGCCAAGGTGTTTGGTGAAAAGACGAGCAAGCGCGACCTCACTGAGAAGATGAAGGACAAGCTTAAACCTGTGAAGAAGCTGTGCAGGTACTTGATTACTTCAATTACTGATCCAGTGGTAAAGTTTTCCATGGAGATTCTAGCTAGCAAGGTTATGTGAAAGTATCGTGTGGATGAGGTGCCAAAACTAGTGGTTTCATTGGTAGCACAGTGCGCAGAGGGTGTACAATTCAACTGGGTGCACTACCTGTGTAGTGAGTTCCTCACGAACTATAGAGAGGCATTGGACAAGAGTAAGACATTGCACTATTTGTGGTTGCTGCTCTCGATAGTGCTCGTCGCATGGGATTTGTTAGAGGATAGCCAATTTTATCCAGTGGAGAAGGATTCACCAGAAGCCATGAAATTTTCATCTCTCTGGGCCACGAAAGAGGCTATGCAGGTCATAGAGAGCAGAGTTATTTGGGTGCTGATGGAGGTGAGCATTCGCACGACCATAAACCAGAAGCCAGGGTTGTCACTAGCAATGTCTGAACAACTCTGACGGTACGCGGAGTTCAAAGCAGACTTCAACCATGTATACATTCGGGCGCGAAAGGATCCTGAGCAAAAGTGGTTCAACCTACCCTACCTTACTACAGGTGACATTATTGAAGTGGTCATCAAGTGCTGGCCCATAGAGTGGAATTCCCCTTCTGACCTGGTCACAAGGACCAGCAAGTCCATGGAGAAGAAGGAGACGGACACGGCCAAGCAGAAGGTTCAGTAGTTGGATGAAAAGCAGAAGAAAGAGGCCGAGGAGAAGGTCCATGTAGAATCAGAGTGCATCGTGAAGACACATGCAGAGTAGGAAGGGCATGGATCTGAAAGTAGTCAAAAGTCTCATTCATCCCAAATAGAGGAGGAAGAGTGATTAGAGCAGGCTGGTGGTGAGAAGAACGATAGAACTCCCTTTCGAGTGAAGCAGTACAGGGAGAAGGAAAAGGAAGGACTGCAAAAGAAGAAAAAAGCCACCAAGCTTTCAGCAGGAGGTGAAACAGCTACTTGGACAGGTAGAAGTAGCAGAGAGGAAAGAGGCGGCCCTCAAGGCCAGATTGGGTCCTTAGTTGAATGAGGCCTACATTATCTCTTCCAAAATTCAGGAGAAGTTGGCAAGCCTATAAAGCATGCAACAGAAAATCAAGGAAGACAGTGTGGGACCAGTAATAGAGTAGCTAGTGGAGAAGATCAAACAACCAGCCACATAGAAAGTCACTGAGGTAGTAGTGGAACAATTAGAGTTGGGAGCTCTCCAGAGTAAGATATCCATGCCAGCAGAGTGACTCGATGGCTAGTCACGATCTTTGTGTTGGGGGCATGTTGGGACAAGGTCCCCTAGGGTCAGTTTTGGGGGAAAAGCCCAATTTTTGGGGCAAAAAGCCCATGTTTTGTTGTATAGAGTATAAACTCTTCACAAGTTGTGGTCACGGGGCGCATAGAAACTAAAGTTTCATAAAGGTTTTTACCCTTATTTTATGTAAGTTGAATTAGCTTTTGGAGATCTATCCATGGTTCTCAGACCATGGGATTGTATTAAAATGTGTGTCTTAGGATGTCTAACATAGTAGTATCGATGATGAAGATGAATGTAATGGGTTAGTACAGGAAAGAGTGAAGAATTTTTAGAGTAGAAGGGAGGCTCTATAGGTATGTGTGTAGAGGCCTAGAATATAGTCCATAGATGAGTGTGTAGGGAAGTCTTAAGTCTGTAAGTAGAACTAAAGTATTAATAAAGATATATTCTAGAAATTCTTGCGTTTTGTCCATTTACTTCTGTTATGAATGAATGCACTTTTATGCTATAATGAAGCATGGGTTTATGAAGTAATACTGTACTAATGCGCGAGTTTACATAATTGATGTTTTTATATGAATGCACTTAATATTAACTTTTTACGTGAAGCATATATTATTTCATGTTAAAGTTATCAACACTTAGGCCGATCTGGGTGAACACGGGATTTGGAATAATCAATAGGGCACGTAAGTGGTTGATTCATCATATTAGGGTCTGCGAAAGACAGTCGTAGAACTTTGCGAAGGTCCAGAGGTTTATTAAAGGAAGTTATATAAACAATTGCTAAAGGCTTATCAATGTGAAAGAAGGTAGGTATATGGCATAAAGTGACATTATGGTCATCTCTGGGTGTGGAAACTTGGTTCCAGCATCCCCCCATACTGCTTCAAGTGAGACTTTAGTCCACACTCCGCAGATTGATACCAGAAGGGCCAGTAATGTAGGGATTTGTTTAGAAAAACTAAATCTGAACTTGGGTCAGGACCCATTAAGCCAACAATCACCTAATGATACCTTAAATATCCCTCCACCTAAGGTTGAGGTTACTCCCATAATCCCAAAAGTTTTTTTACGTTAAAATGTTTCTTCTACCAAATTCACCCATACATATAGCATAGTAGTTGACTTCGCAGAGTCTCCTACTACCATGTCAATGCTGGAAGTCCTCTAGATGTGCTCATCACAACCAAAATCTCTACTATCTACTATGGGTGTCATGGATCCTGAAGGAAATCAGATGATTTTCTTTCATGTTGTCAAGTCAGAAAATCCTCCCCTACATTCATCCAGTGCATTTCAGATACTAGCCTTCATTAGATATGCCACTGTCTAGCACTGTATTATCGATGAAGGCACCTCCACCTATGTGATGGCCTCTAGTGTTTGGAAGAAATTTGGTTCCCCTAACCTATCCGCATCCACCATCACTCTTCGAGCCTAGGATGGTCATCCTTCACAGCGCCTTGGATTATATCACAACTACCTAGTCAGAGAAATTGGCAAGACCATTTGTATTAACATTGAAGTCATTGATGCTTCCTTAGAATATAGAATCCTTTTGGGTCATAGTTATACTTATACCATCTCAGCTATCAGATTGGCAGTTCATTGTAATATGTGCTTTCCCTACAATGGAAAGATTGTCACCATCGATCAGTTCATGTACTATGATCCCAAAGCTGAGACTTACCCCGAGTCCAGCATTTCATTCATGGCTGACAATAATAGTGTCTTTCTTGTCTCTCTAGGAGTCTACAAAGGTTCCACTTTGCTTGCTCCTTACTATGGTCAAATGCCTACCCCTTCTGAGCCTAGCTGATCTAGTGTTTGCATGCACCAAGCATCACGGAGCACCCTCAAATGGTTTGATATGCCTTCACAGTAGACTGCACCTACACAACTTGTTGTGCCTAACTCAACCCAAGCTTCCAGTACTACTCCTCAAGGTTCATTTGATTTTGTTGGTGTCTGCCTTAATCCATTTTTGCCCAGAATCGTTCTAATTCAGATATTGGGGGAAAGGACCCCAAGATCTAAAAAATTGAAATGGATCTTGGTAGGGGAGGCCCCCATTGATTTGAAATTTTGAAATGCCAAAAGAAAATAGGAGAACAAAAATTAAATAAAACCACCAAGAAACCTTTTATTAAAATAGAGAATATATGTAAAAGATACATTATGGTGGACAATCTGTCCTTTTACAAAATGCAACTTTCTACTTATAGCCTTTTTTTGTTACAATACCACTGCTATGGGGTAAAATGCACAGTGTACAAAGAATGAAAACTACCCTTAAAGGTCTTCTCGGGACCTTCGACAGACTATAAGATTATCTGCAGAAGCTACCTAGTTATACACATGTTCATCTATCAAATATAAGTTGACAAAGTATGGAAAGAGGATTACCTCAAGTCTCCTTCTAGATTTGTTTGGAGATCGCTATGCAGCCAAGAAGAACTCCTTCAAAGCTGGCTCCAAGACAATTCCTGCACAAAGGAAAGGCAAATAGAATCACATCATACAATATTGAAAACTAATATAAGAATACGCAATGAACATATATTTCTATACAGCTTAAACTACTCAACTCGACAAGTATCGAAATGAACAACTCCATGAACAATGTTACTGACACTATGGAGTAGTGATATAGACATTTTTGGGCACTGCAACCCCAATCATATATATCCATAAACAAATGGCTCCTAAGTCCCTAAAAGTGTTGTTTCATACCCTAAAGGAACAAGGTCAGTTGATTACGGCATCTCCCAGAAGTTCTCCACATGAAACTGCTCAGAACTGGTCAAAATTGGACCATACAGGTTGCTCAGCACTAAGGGTGTGATGCATCCCACCTTCCCAATGTAAAGGGTGTGATGCATACTGAAAACCCTTCTATAGGGTGTGATGGGTGAGAGTGGACAAATGGCAGAGACAGTTCGCGAGGTGGATGATCATAGAATCTTCCAAAAAATTCTCTTGTGACACTTGCCTCTCTGAATTCGCCCAGGGATGAGTAAGATATCATCAATCTCCAAGTGTAACTAAGAACTATCAGAGAGAAGACACTAATAAAAATCCCAGAAGCTGACTCACCTCCCTACAATCATCTATATATGGCTCCCTTATCCCAAAGATCCAGAGGCTGGAATTTTGTATCTTGTAAGGAAGTGTTGTTGGTTTCCTGGTGGAATATCATAGTGTTAGGTGATCTAAGCCTTTCATGAGGTGAAGAAGGGCTTTCATGCTGGGAGGATGATGTTGGGTCAGAACAATGGGTTGTAATCCTCTCTTCTAATCTTCATATCAATAAAGCTATTCAAGTTTTCCTCCACATTCTTGTATGTCTGATAGTATATGCATTTGTGTGGTCAATATATATCTGGTCCTATATTGTTTATGATTGTAGATCTCTACACTTTGAAGGTGTTATGTTGCTTTGACTTTACAGGTACTCTTTGAAGTGGAGTGGTCAAGGGAGAAGTGGAAAAGACCGGTCGGTGAGGAGAAGGAACAAGCAAAGAACCAAGCGAAGGATTGAGGTTGGTATTCTTTGATCTTCTCTTATCTACTTCTCATAAAGGAAAACAGAAGTAACTTTAATCTGTTTGTTTCCAAGATAGCTACCCATCTTAGTGGGACTAGTAGCTCTACATATACACTAGATTTCCCGATAACAAAATGGCAACCATACTAGGGAGCGAATAGATTGTTTTCTTGTCTATATTTGTTTGTTTTATAAACTTACAGACGGAGCCTAAAGTTAAGCCAACTAGCCTTCAAACTGCATTTTCTATGCAAGTGAAAAGTAAATCAATGCTGCGCCAGTCTATCTCTGGGTTTTGTTTATAAACTGAAGAATTGATTTGAGAACATTCTAATTGCCCTAGTGGTGGCTCTAGTAACCTCTTTAGATTAGCCCCTGTGATTTCTATTTACTGACTATCAATAGCTCGACCTAAATCCATCAACTAAGCTACAAACTGTGACCAAGAACCAAGTTCAAGTCTCGTCCTTGGACCATCGCACTTTCTCCTCTTGGGAATCTGGATGCATCGCACCTCTCGTGTGCTGTAGGTGTGCTGCGTCGCACTTTCCCTGTGTTGCAGGTGCGCTGATCAGATAAGACCTCTTATGCTCTCAGATTTTGGTTTTGTGTTCACTCTCTTCAGCTTTATTCAAGAGTTTTGCTGTCTGTGATCAGTATACGACTGTAGGAACTCCCTTCCTTTGCATGATTCTGCCTCCATAGTACAAATAATTGTGCATGTTTTTATGTATTGTGCACCATTTACAGTTCTCTTTTACAAAAAAGTAACGTAATCAAACTGTCGTCTTTTGATTTGGAAGTGTCAAAAGTGTCGTTTTCAGTCAAAGAAAAGAATTCTATTGTTCTGGATGGTCAATTATACAGTTACTCTTGTATCTAATTTGAATTAATAGTTTTTCAAGTGTCGAAAGTAGTTTTTAATTCAAAATAGCAAAGTGTTGTCATTATCTTCCTTTCGTTTTTGAAGAGAAATTTGTTAGTACTGTTGCTTTGAAAAGATAATTCAGATTTGTACTTAGCATTCTTCTTGTCATTCACACATTAAGAAAGCTGAAAACAAATACATACATGTGCATTTTCATTTAGACTGCTTGTTGGTTTGACTTAGGACAGTGCATCTAGTGTGTGCTCTCTGCTCTATGTTGAAAGAATATCATCTCTCTTTCTTTAGTACCTAGGATTTTCATTGCAAAAAAGAAGATTAAATGATTGTTTATCATCTTAGATTGCATTTTAGGAATTGTATATCTACATCACCCAGTGAACTTGAAAGGAAAATTTCTTAAGAAAGATCAACTGTAAAATAAATTCAATGAAAATAAAAGCGCTTTGGAACCTAACGCACAACATCTAGAAGTCTAGGCTAGAGACGTATTCCAGCGTCATGAAGCCTGGTAACTATCGTTTTCATTGTTGTTTGGGTGATTCCTCCTCTTTGAGACGACAAGTGCTAGTACAAACTTTTTCTCCCACGTACCATCCAGTATATATTCGGAGACCACAATAGGCTATATCCTTTATCCATAGGAAGTCATGTCTGCCACCTTATCAATTGCAATGCACTGAACACAACATTTAGAAAGATTGACTGCCGTACCATAAAAAGTATTCTACAGTTTTGCGATTGGTTTGGTAATCCCTCTGTCTAGATTTCCAGAGTAGTCTCTTTCATTCCTTTTCATACTCCTTAAAAGAAAAGTTCCATCTGAGCACTTGTCACTTTAGGCTCATTAAAAATAGAAGGCGACTAGAGTCATCTTTTGTTTTTTCTCGACTCTTAAAAATTGAAAAAAAAAGTTGTGTCAAAGCATCTAAAATTCATTTAATTCGGAATCATTTTCCCTTTTATTTTTAGTTGATCGAGTAATCTACAATCGTGGAGGAAATTCAATTGCAACCTCGTCGTTCGCGGAGGCTTACGAGTCAAGCGTCTTTGTCTCCAGAAACAAAATTATACCGAACAAAGTGAACTCGTTTAACCGGATCAAAGTCCCCTAGTTTGGTTGGAACAAGTGTTCCGACACCTTGAGAGACTCCAGTTACTCCAAAAATTTCTAGCATCCTTGCCTCTATAGAAGAAGTTCCACAGCCACTAGAGGACAGTAGAATTGATCCTTGTGTGAAGGTAAACACTTCTATTCCTAAACCGGCTCCACCCACAACTGATTCAGAAGGTGTTATTACCCAAACAACTGTTGCTGCAGAATCTACACCTTCTTCGGCACCGGAAATATTTTATGGACCTGACGGTCTACCTCTTCCACCTGGGTTGATTTCAATAGAAGAGATTTTGGAGGATCCCCCATCTAGAACTCCATCGCAATTTGGATTTGGGGTCACCCTATATCCTTCTTCGTCAGAAATTAGTCTAC
Source organism: Pinus tabuliformis (assembly GCA_031772625.1). Taxonomy (NCBI): domain Eukaryota; kingdom Viridiplantae; phylum Streptophyta; class Pinopsida; order Pinales; family Pinaceae; genus Pinus; species Pinus tabuliformis. The sequence goes on from CM062820.1 coordinate 1,373,229,647, forward strand.
CATTATCAGAAGTTCCTGTAGAATCGCTAGGAAATCTTTTGGATAGACTAGATATGTCTGAACAACCATTGACATCTAGGACTATGTCATCTGACACAGCAGTGGCAGAACTTCCTGGTGTCACTCCAACATTTTTTTCCAGCATACCGTCTGTCGCAGCTAGCTCTCAATTGCTGGATGGAATCCATCCAGGGGCTGTTTCGACAATATGGTCTATTCTCGTTTTTTCCTCCAGAATAATACCTGGAATCTCTTATGTTGAGTCTCAGCAAATTGATCCTTCGTAGTGTCAATTTGGGTAGTCCTGTCCTCAAAGGAAAATCATTCCCTTAAGCACTGGATTACCTCCGTATGGGGGGCAATATGCCCTTTCATTGTCTCCTCTGGGAAAACGAACATACGAGAGTTCACAACAAAATTCAGGTTATGCTGGAACTACATCTAGCGGTTGGATGCCAATACTACCTCAACAGCCAAGAGTTGTATACTCAATGCAACAAAGTCTGCCTATGTAAAATATCCCCACTACACCGGCTATTGTGACGGTGTCACAAGTACAAGCGTTGCTTGTTGTATTCCAACCTCAAGTCTCTCAGATCACAATCCAACAGCCCCTTGTCTCTACAACACCACCACAATCATTGATTAGTGGCTCCTTAACTGGAGTGACCCAAGCTCAAATGGGTACCATTACCCCTCGTCTTAGTCAAACAGCCAGTATTAGACAACAACAAATGGTTTCACAACCATGGCTAGTGCAATATCAACAACCACAATTCCAACAACTCTACCAAGGATCTGAGCACCAAATCTTTGCAAGTAATGGGCAACCATATATTCAAAACGGTCAAAATCAACCATTTCATAATGGTTATGCCCATCAACCTTACCAAAGTTATCAACATCAAATGCATTATGCTACTATGCAAAGACCCACTACTCAGGCAATCCCATCTTATCCTCGGTATGCTTCACCGAACCTAAATCAACAGTTGCCCTTCGTGGCAACTTTAGAGTTACCTGATCTAAATCGACTGACAAACGATCCAATTGCCTACGCTCCTTGGTGGCTAGAAATTCCTCATAAACTTATGTCAGATATTCCTAAATTTAATGGAAATCCAGGTGAAGATCCATCGAATCATGTGATGACCTTTCATTTGTGGTGTTCATCTAACACTCTAAAAGATGATTCGATCAGGCTTTACCTTTTTCAGCAAACGTTAACTCGTCCCGGAGCAAAGTGGTATATCGAATCGCCTAGAGCTTCATTCGATAACTTCAGCACCCTAGCCACAACCCTTTTAACCCATTTTTCAGTTACCCATAAGGTACGCAATAGGAACAGAGCTTCTTACCAATTTCAAATAGACAACGGCCACTCACATATTTGATCATATTCATGAGTGGTGACGTTGTCGTAGAATGGTGAAAACATATGTTCCTGATCAGCTGCTAGCTGAATGGTTTATTAAGTCATTATTACCTTCTATTACGAAAGATGTGGCAAAGGGAGGGGTCATCACTGAAGAGCAAGTAATTTCTTGTGTGCAACATCTAGAGTTGATATATACTCAGTCTGGCATGCTCTACGATAAAATCCTTGATGCTCCTAGACCAGAATTCTCTGTTCCTCCCCCTCCTAAATCAAGCAAAGACTCTCATGCCAGAGTGGCGTGATAGGTGTGACTAGCACAAAAAGCGTAAAATCTAAATCAAAGAAAGCTCATACGATTCCGAGTCAAAATACAAATGAAGAACTTCTCGCCTGAGAGGTAAATATCCTTTCAACTAACAAAGGCAAAGAACCAAAGCAATGAGGGGGCAAGAAGAAAAAGAAAGGGCAAAAGAAAAAATAGGAGGAGTCATCTCCTGAAAAATATTATGCAAACCCTTCTGGAGATAGGAAACCAAGTCATCGATGCTTTATCTATGATGAGGATCATTGGACAAAAGATTGTCCGTACAAAGCCGAGCTTAGAAAATTTTTAATGAGTTCGAAAACTTCGGCAGTATTGACTAATCCGTTTCCGAATCCAGGAACAAATATGGTTGCTAGCGACAATGCTTCCCTTTCCCAAGTGCTAATGTTGTCGATTTCGAAGCAGCAAAATTATGCTTTGATATCGACAAGGAATAAAGATTACGTGAATTCACAGATGTCAGACAACAAGGCTAATGATCAACCTAGTAGTTCGACAACAACTTCGACCGAAGTTGTGCCACCCATCATTCCTGAACTAACGATAAATTCGCCAAAGGGAGTAATACACAAATCAACATTTAATCCTTGTGCCAGAGTAGCACAACATTATAATATAGTGGAGGATATGGCCCAATCGCCGTCCGCTATGTCAACACTTGAGGTACTGCAAAATTGCCCCTCCCAAAAGCAGGATTTATTATCAGCGATAGGTGGGATTGACCCAACAGATTCCAATCTTGTGTCTTTTAATCACAAAGGATATGACCCTCAGTTACCAGCTCAACTAGCTTTCCTTATACACGTGAAAGCACTCAACAAAACCGTTCATCAAACAATTATTGATGAGGGAGCATCCACATGTATTATGTCGATGAGCTGCTAGAAAAATTTAGGATCTCCACCCTTGTCGCGATCTTCGATGACATTTAAAGCATTTGATGGACGAACATACACCCCATATGGGATTTTAAGTAACTTGTAAGTTGAACTGGGGGGCAAAACAGTAGAAATAGATGTTGAAGTAATCGACGGAAACCTCAATTAAAACATCCTACTGGGAAGGCCCTGGATATATGCTATGGCTACTGCTGTGTCGACCTACTTCAAGAAGATTTCATTTCCCTTCGGGAGAGGTATTACAATCGTCGACCAACAAACATTTCTCCCCAATAGTTCACAAGTTACAGGAAGCATTCCGATGATCTGTGGAAGCCCTCATTCGCTTCAAAATATCTGAGTAGGCTTACTAAAAGGCCATATATTAATGGGGACTTTTGCCCTACCACCTCCAATAAATCTGGCAGAAGTGGCAGCGATGAGAACCTGCAATATGATATCTTCTATTCAAAATATCTCTGAAAATGATATTAACATGGATCATCTGCAGGTATTGCCTCCAAGCCCAATAGAAATATTGTAGCAATCAATGTTTTCAGCATGGAAGGCAAACCCAAATCAATGCTCATCAAGTGTCTGAATAGATAGATCTAAGGAATATGGCACCCATTCAAATCCTTGGTCGAAAGTACATTCTACAGAAGAAGGAATTTTTCAATCAATGATGATTGACGGGGCAGCATGGGAAGGTTACCACCATCGTTCCCATCTTCCGGATTATAAGGAAGATAATTCCAATGAACTTCATCATCCCTTAGTTTTTGATTTTCTATCAAATACTGTAAACATGGTGGATTCCGAATGAAACTTGTCCAATATTGAAGAGACTATCGCCATAAATATCTCAACCAAAACAGATGTTGTAGAGAATATTCATGTTGGCAAATCTTGTTCTTCTTCAGAACTGGAAATATATTACGCTATTTTTCACGAGTTCAAAGATGTCTTTGCTTGGTCGTATGATGAAATTCCAGGCATTGAATCGAGCATAGTTGATCATGAAATTAAGATGTATCCAGATGTCAAATTGGTACGACAATGGCTACGGTAGGTGCACCCCAAGAAAGTCGCTGCCATCAAGGCAGAAGTTGAAAAAATTCTCCATGCTGGTTTTATTTACTCGGTTCCTCCATCCGATTGGGTATCAAATATTATTCCTGTAATGAAAAAACAAGGAACGATTAGAGTTTGCATCTATTATAGGGATGTAAATCAAGCTTGTCCGAAAGACAACTACCCTACACCCTCCATTGACCAGATAGTTGATGAATGCACCAGATGTGAAATTTTTTCATTTATGGATGGATTTTCCGGGTATAATCAAATAAATATCTTCCCATAGGACCAGTCAAAGACTACATTTATTTTTCTGTGGGGTGCATTTTTATATCACAAACTACCCTTTGGTTTAAAGAACGCAGGAGCAACATTTTAGAGGGCAATGAATTATGCCTTACATGACATCAAAAACATCGTTCAACCATATCTCGACGATCTTCCGGCTCACTCGCGAAGCGGACCGATCATCCGCAGCATTTGAAAGTGATATTTCTACGTTGCCGACACTACAAGATATGACTCAATCCAAACAAATGTGTGTTTTGTGTTAGTTCTGGTCATTTACTTGGCTTTGTGGTCTCAAAAGACGAGATTCGTCTCAACCCATGTAAGGTTTAGGCAATCATTAATTTGCCTCCACCTTCAAATTTGCTTCAAATTTAGAAACTCCAAGCGAAAGCAAACTTTTTAGGAGGTTCATTCCAAAGTACGCCGAACTTGCTAAAGGTTATACTCTTCTATTGAAAAAAAAAGTACCCTTCAACTGGGATCAGGTCGCGCAATCTTCCTTTGATGCTTTAAAGGAATCCCTAATAAAAGCATCATTAATGTACGCTCCCGATTATCAAAAAGACTTTAACCTGTATCTGGCTGCAGTAGATACGACCATCGCAATTGTCTTAGTTCAAGAAGATAATGGAATTGAACATCCTATATATTATTTGAGTAGAAACTTGAATGATACGGAAAGCAAGTACTCCTATGCTGAAAAGCTAGCTCTTGCAGCTGTTCAAGCGATACAAAGATTTCGACACTATGTCCTCTTTTGAAAAACTACCATTTTGTCAGATTGCAACCCAATGACTTATATATTGTCGCAACAGTTGCTAGGGGGCAAAACAAAAACAGAATAATCTATCTCCAAACCCAAACATATAGTTCTAATACCTCCCACTCGGAACAACGACACATTCAATACCAAGCAAAAGACTACATAATCGTCGGTGATACGCTTTACCATCGTGGTGTTGATACAGTTCTGAGGAGGTGCCTCACCCACGAGGAGGCCAAAAAAGTCCTGAATGATTGCCATTCAGGCTCGTGTGGGGGGCATTAATCTGGTTACGCTATGGCCCAAAATATTTTACGAGTAAGATACTTCTAGCCAAAAATGTTCAAAGATTGCATAACCGCAGTCAGAAGTTGCCATGCATGTCAAATCTTCAATCGAAAAACCAGAATACCACCCGCACCTCTACAGCCAGTAGTTGTTGTTGGGCCACTTTCCAAATGGGCCATAGATTTCATGACATGTAACCCCACCTCAGCCGGGGGGCATGGGTATATCATAGTCGCAGTAGACTATTTTACCAAATGGGTCGAGGCGATGCCTATATTAAACAACAACGACGAAACGACTACCCTCTTCTTTCTCAATCATGTAGTCTCCAGATTCGGCGTTCCACAGGCCATAGTCACATATCATGGATCGCATTTTCACAATCACATGATGGTTGAGTTGGCTACCAAATTAGGGCTGTCCCATGACAACTCTACTCCATATTATCTCCAGGTTAATAGACAAGTTGAGGCAATCAACAAGGTCCTAAAGCGGATGATGGAAAGGATGATTGGAGTCCATAAAAGGAGTTGGCACCTGATCTTGTACTTAGCCTTGTGGGCATACCACACATCAGTGAGGAATGCAACCAGGTTTACACTTTTTCAACTGGTGTATGGCCTAGAAGTGATCTTACTAGTTCAATGTGAAATCTCGTCCCTCAAACTTGTGGTCGACCTTTTCCCCGGAACTTTAGAAGAGGAGGCTCGTTTCATGGAACTAATCCAATTAGATGAAACTCATCACGATGCCACTGTGGCTAATGAAGCCCATAAGAAAAGAGTTAAGGCGCAGTTCGACAGGAATGTCAAACCCCGTGTCTTCTCAGAAGGTGACCTGGCCTTACTTTACGACCAGGAGTCAGATAAACTGGAAGCAGGTAAGTTCAAGTCTTTATGGATGGGCCCCTATATTTTTAAGCGTGTATTAATGAAAGGAGCCTACGAGTTAGTGGATTATGATGGGATTCCACTGGCGCAACCCCGCAATGGGTTGTACCTTAAGCGTTACTATGCTTGACTCAAGATAGTAACCCCTATGCTTTTGTTACATTTTTTTTTTGGCTAAGGGTAATTGTTTTAGCTAAGTGATCCACTTTCACATTTGTTGTAGATGTCAGACCTATTGGAATCATTTGTTGGATATGTCGACCGAGCGAGTCATAGTTCATGGAACCTATCCTTTGCGGCCTGGGCCATCTTCGATCCAAGCGGCGAGTTATTGAGTTTCAGAGGGGTATGTATTGGTGGGTCAACGAACAATATTGCTGAATACAATGCGTTGATAGAGCTCCTCTCTGATGCCATCACATGTGGCATACGCCAACTCATCGTCAGGCTAGACTCAGAACTCATCATCCTACAGCTCACTTGTATCTACTCCATACAGAATCCAGCTATCTATCGCATGTTCCTAAGGGTCAAGATTTTGGAAAGGAAATTTGATTCTATTAAATATCATCATATTTCTAGAAACTTAAATGCATTAACAAACTCAATGGAAAATTATGTGTTGGATAGACATTTGCAACATTTGTAAAAGAAGCATTTCATCAATATTTGCATCAAGATCACGTAACTTAACCAAAATAAAGCTCTGAAAATAAAAAAATATATATGTAACTGTTTATGGTTTATACATAATGTCCTGTAACCAAGACAAAATCGGTCAAATGACCCAAAACTCAAAATGCTATGGGGCACAGTAGTCTAATGATGTTGGTGATAACAAGTCACCACATGTGCAATCATGCGTAAAAGCCTAGTCCATCGACTCGCCACGCTAGTAGTATGTCGCTACAACCTCTGAGGCAGCTCGTCAGTCCTCACGTCCAGAATATCAAGAGTGAGACCCTCGACCTAGTCCTACAATGCTAATAGAGTCTCGCCCACATCAAGGTCGCGAAGTATAGTCCTCACCACAATCTCTCCTGCTGGAACGACAGCTGGTGCTCTCAGACGTACTGCTAGCCGAAGTGGTCCAATATCTGCATGAGCACATGAGTTTTGATTAGTCTTGATAGAAGTAAGCACAAGAACATTATAAAAAACTGATAGACAGAGATATGGTCAGAGAATTTACCCATAGCACCCCACTGCTCACCAGCCGGCAACACCAAATCCGGGTCACCCCGAAAATCCATACCAGCATATGGACACTCGTAAAAAACCATCTCCTCATGGTTGAACCACTCAAAGAAGGTATCAGAGAAGGAAACCTAGGACTAAACAGCATGTCAGGTGATAAGGTCGACCCATCTCTGCATCCGTGGCCCAGTCGATGGAGGTAAACTAAGTGAAATGTACTGCGGTTGCATCAGTGGGATCTTTTCCAAGGCGAAAGTGGTCAAAATAGAACCATAGCCAAAGTTCTTGGATTTTCCGCTTTTTACCTTGGTCAGTTGTTCTTTCATCACATGGAGTACTGCATCACACCAGTTGAACACCTTTGGTTCAAGGCATTCCAAGGCGTACTGCATATAGGACATGTTAGCCACGTGAAGAGCCGCACTACTAGCCAGTCTATAAAAAGTGAACAGAATGGCCATCAAGGACCGGTTAGTGACATCTCAGATGTTTATCTTTCCATCCCTACTCGGATGAGATCCCTCTTTGCAATACCAGTGAATATAATCTCTCACAGACTCACCCCCATGGGCGGAACTTGATAATGAGAGAGGGGTACCACGCCTCGATAAACCGGTCAAAAAATAGATTCCAAAATAGTCAAGGGGATGGATTTTCCTCTGATCTGAAACACCTGGTTGGTAGGATCACATGCATCGAGAAAATATTGCAACAAGTTGATCTGTTGCCTCATGTTGGAGCTGCAGAAAAACTTGAGCAGGCTACAGTTCCGTAGTGCGGTTACCGTACCCAGATCTTGTAAAGCAACTATGTCCTCTTCTTCATGCTCGCATTCTCGCCATGTAACAACCATTTTGGTCTGATGAATCTCTGCAAAACAAGAAAGAGAACAATCAGTGTCTTGATTTGGCAAAAAAAGGGAAAAAATTCCATGAGAAAATAGTGCAAAAGTTTCCCTTCTCGCGCCCATCGCACTGTTATAGACATTTTTGTGCCTTACACCATTGAGCATGAAATGTCCATAATCTAAGGGATCCAAAGTCCCTAAACATGTTGTTCCTACCCCTAGAGGAACAAGGCTAACAAACCACAGCAATTCACAGAAGTTCTCCACCAGAAACTACTCAAAAACAAGTCAATTCAGGATCATTTCAGTGGCTACACTAGCTGTTTGCGCTGAATGTCAAAGCCAACACTGGCTACCTGCGTTGAATGTCAAATGGAACACTGGCTACCTGCGCTGAACGAGAGTGGACATGTGGCAGGCTCATTTCTCAAGGTGTCAAAACCCAGGAAGCTTCCAAAATGACACTTGCCTCAGGGAATTCGACTGGTGATGAGTAAGAGGTTCCAAATCTCCAAGTGAAAGCAAGAACGTCCAAGTGGACTCAAGAACTGACAGAGGGAGAGGACACTAGTCAGATCTCAAGCTAACTCATCCTCTCTCCAAACATCTATATATGGATCTCTCCTCCATGAGATCTAGGGGCTGGAATCTTGTTATTGCAAAGAATTGTTTTTGGTTTGAGATTGGAATCATTGGGTGCTTAATGCTTTGAAGGGGGTGAAGATAGGAATTCCATTTGCTGGGAAGGAGATGCTGGATTGGAGCCCTCTGGGTTGTATCTCTTCCTGAACCTTGTTATTCATCAATAAAGCTATCTTGGTTTCTCCTATATGCTGATGTATTTTTGATGTATGAATGCATTAGTATGTTTAGTTTATTTCTAATCCTAAACTAGTTATGAATGTGAATATCTGTCTTTGTGTAGTGTTCTTCTCTTGTGATCTTGCAGGAACCCGTTGAAGCTGGACAAGCAAGAAGGCAAGTAGCTGTGAACTCCCAAAGAGAAGAGAGACCGGATCGAGGGACAAACGGAAGACACCGGTAAGTCTATTGATCTCTCTTCTTTCACATTTCATAAAGGAAGAAACCAGAATAGCTGTACTCATTTGTTGCTAAGGCACTGTCACACCTTAGGTGGATAGGATCATCCTGCATAGGCATTTTTCCCCACAACAAATTGGCGACTAAGGCATTTTTCCCCTAAAGTATGAGGTTGTTTATCGGGTGAAATGCTTTATCAGGGGGATCCGAAGTTCATCCAATGCTGAGAGGAGACTTGTAATCCAATACAATACAATACATTATTTTTCATACTGCTTTCATGATCTAGCTGAGGCGGGCATTCCCATGCTCAGCTTTATAAATTCATTTTTTTGTACATAGAACAGACAATCATCTGATGGTAGACTGATAATTTTGATGAAATTATCATCCTTTGAGTAGGATGATTATCTGCTGCAATGATGGACATGTCAATGTCTTTATCTTTCCTGAATATATATCGCAGACCGGATGGATGAAACTAGATCCGGGGTCTTCAAACTCGTTCGATCTTCACTCTAAGTACAAGTCGATCCATGTGAGAAATGTTCTGAAGTCGAACATGGAAAGACATCACTTGATTACCGGTCAATGATGTAAACCGTTAACAAGCGCGAGAGGAATCACCGATAATGATAATGACCCTCAAGGTACTGCAGTACAATTCACGTGGTGTGAATAAAGGACTTGGCGTCGAACACCACGCAAAATATTTCGGTCGAAGGTCATTGATGTATACCTGTCACCGGAAGTGAGAAACTTGCCATTGAGGCATGCAAGCTTCAAAGTACTGAAGGGGTTGTTCCTAGATCAACTTCTTGGATAATGAGCTGATGTCAACAAGAAGCGATCCGTCAAAGGAGGGCCTTAATGAATCCCACATCAGTGACACGGAACGGAGCTAATGATTTTAATGGAGGTGAAAACGATCTGTGACATATGATTCAGGGTGGCGGTCATGAAAGGATGAAGGATAATGTATGGCAGTGGATGGGACACGGTTGACTTTTCTGAACGACTTCTCTTGAACATATGGCGACACTGATACGATGGATTGGTAGCATTACCCCAAATATGGATGGTATGGCGAGACCATGGATGTGACCAGTGAATGAAACAAACGACCCCGATTGTGGAACGGAGGAAAAGTGTCATGTTCAAGAGCGACTTGCTACCATCAAAGTTTTCTTTAGTTTCTCCCAATTTTTCCCCAATCATTGCTGACCAGTACCTCTTTATTTTTGTCAAGCTTGAGGAGGATAACATATGCTTGTTCTATAACTTGCCCTTCGGGCAAGCCCATCGCTATGTTTTAACGAGCCTAGCGATAGTGAAACTCTTTCTCGTCTAAAGACAAGTTTGTCACTATTTAATGATTTTAACGAGTCTAACGACAAGGATAACTCGGTCCTTTTCATTTTTAGAGTGTCTGAAAAGGTACATAAAGTTAACTCCAAAATTCCTTTTTCGTCATCTAATCCCTTAAGTCCGAAAAAGTATAAAACAATACAGAAGGGATGAGTTTTCGATAGTTTTAACGAGCCGAATAAAACAAGCGCTCGATCTTTTTGTGCAATAATCCCTCAGGTCCAAAAAGATTAAAATCTAGAGGAGGGATAGCTCTTTCTGTCCCTTTAACGAGTTGGAAGGCCAAGGACTTGGCAATCTTTTCATATTTTACGAGTCAGATGAAAAGAGCTTAAAGAAGACTCGTCTTTTGAGGAACGAGTGATAAATAGGGTTAGCAGTTGATTCCAGGTACAGGTTGGAATTTTCCAATCACGGCAGTGTCACAAGGATGGCTAGGTGAAATCACTCTTCGCAGTTGTTCCTCAAAATGGGTAAACAATCATATGGAGGTGAACGATCGGCCAATGGAAAAGTGGAGGTGATGGTGCAAACACGACCAAGGCTTTAATGGCTGATGATATTACATTCACAGTGGTTATTTACCAGGATGGTTCATTTTTTATTTTAAAATGAGCTTAAACGCTGGTGGAAACACTTGCTCATTGCTTATGTTTATTTTTTAACGAGCATGAAGTCCGCGTTAAAACTGCTCCGACCTTGCGTTTATTTTTTAATGAGCATGAACTTTGTGCTAAAACTACTCGATTACCCAGTCATAAGATAAGAGTGTCTCATTGAGATTCTATTTTTTATGGAGCTTCATCTCACAAAGCTATGCCCCGCATCCTTTCTTTATGCAAGTTAGGAAACGGCTAACCCAAAAAACAGATAAATAACCGCTCTTTGCTTGCACTCCAAAAGGTTTGCATGCCCCCCAGGTATAAAACAGAGTTTCAAGGTTACCTCTACTTCACTTCCGCCAAAACATTTGTTTTAACGAGAGAGGCTTACCTCTTTCAGGTTACCCAAAAGATTGTCTCGTTAATCTTTCAAACAAGACACTTCCTCAGCAATGTCTACCGAAATAGACAAAGGTGAGCGACGATGCCCACCAACTCACATAACTTTGACAAAAGAATCTTATTCTAGAATAACCCTCTTCCTAGATGGACGGGGTACAGACTAGTCATATTCTCCCGCGGAAACCTACTCTATACCCAAAGTTTCCCTGCCGAAGCAGACCAGGACGCATGCCCCCTGGGTTCCAGCCATATCCTCCCGGATTACTCGCGCCCATGAGGAGGACGGACCATGGGTTGAGACACTTCTTGTGTGAATAGACCATTTAGGGATGGTACATGACTATTTGTGATGCGTGATCCAGGAAACGAAAGTTGGTCTACGAGCTTGACCATTCTTCCTTCATGCAGAAAACACATTACTCTAAAGAGTGAGGAGACTATAGCTCCCATGCAATATATATAGTCTCATCCAAGGAGTAGGCTATAATCCAAGGGTCCTTGAACGACCATCACGTTCATTTGAACGGTCTTCCCTTTCAATGTTATTGGCACATTGGGGAGGATCCCTAAAGGTCGACTGGTTCCTTTATCGAAGCCTGATAGATTTCTCATTTCAGGCAAAAGCACTGGTGAACCAAGCACTTTCCAAGCAATAGAGGAAAGGATACTCACAGATGCCCCCTCATCAATGATAGTGCCAGCCATTACCATTCTGTATATTTGAACGATAATTCTGAACGGTATGCTTGTTGGCAACCGGGGTCTGCCTAGTTGGTTCCAGTCAAACGACACAACTAGGTTGCTTGGTGGTGGGACCGAATAGACGGCCGGATATCGCTCTGACGAACTTCCTTCCTGCGATAAAGGAATGGGGGCATTGCCCCCTTGTTCATCAGAGTCAGTGTTGATGAAGAGAATTTGGACGGTGTCGTCTTTATTCTCCTCTGTGATGGTATCATTCGAAGATAGAGCCTCTGAAGGCAAAACCGGGTCAACTGCTGTCTCAACCTTTTGACTTTCGTCAGGCATGGATCCAGACGGTTCATCTTCAATGATAGGTGCTTCGGCTGACCACCTGGGCGGGCCAGCCGGGTCCTCAACTAGTGAAGGACTTGGCAGGAGTTTTTGATATCCAGGAGGAAGTTGCGCTCGTAAAATCGGGCAATCTTCTAGAACTCTTTTAGCCTCGTCTAAGAAGGGACAACGGTGGATGGCATGATCGCCTTCACACAGTTTGCAGGGAAATCTAGATTTCCCTCTCTGTCCTGGGACTTCACTTTCACTAGTTGACAGTGAGTAGTCAACATGGCTATCAGAGGTTGATGCTACCGAATTGTGCAAACGGGGAGACCAGTCCCTTAGTATCCGAGGGATGCAGGGACAATCTCTGTGGAAGTGGTCTCCCTTGCATATGACACATGGCGATTTAGGCCTGGTCAGTGCTGAGTGTGGATTTTTGTCAGATGACTCTCATTTGCCCCCAGTCGCTTTTGGCTCTTTCTTCTTCTTCTCTTTCTTCTTCTTTTCCTTCTTCTCCTTAGGAACTTGGTTTTTTGTTTTACCAGTTCCTTCAAGCGAGGAGGAAGGACGAGAGGAAGAATTAGATGAAGTAGAATGCTGGTGGGCGACTCTAGTCTGGTCTAACTGTTGACTCGACTGTTCAGGAATGGCGGTGTTCTGAACGGCATTGGTTGAAAAGAGCCAGACTGGCAGGCCAATTGTCAGTCCTGGAAGCGACAATGTGGCCATGTGGGGTGCACCAACATCTCCCCAAGAGGAGAAGGGACTAGGATTTCCACCAAGGGGAATTCCTTGGTTGGTGTGCTCCATTTTTTCAACCTAAAGATCAACGCAGGAATTAAAGGGTGATTGTTCCGTTTAAAATAAATTTTTAATGACGCTTAGACACAACTTGATTTTTCAGTTTTAAAGAGTCGAGAAAAAGCTAAAGATGACTCTAGTCTCCTTCGATGTTTTAACGAGCCCGAAGTGACAAATGCTCGGATGGACTTTTTCCGTTATAGAGTCTGAAAAAGGCCAAAAGGAACTGCTCTGGAGTTCTAGGCAGAGGGTGTGCCAAACTTCTCACAAAACCACAGAATACTTTTTAGGGTACGGGCGGTCGATCTTCCTGAATGCTATGTTCAGTGCATTGCGATCAGTAGGGCGGTCGACATGGCTTCCTAAGGATAAAGGTTTTATGCCTATAGGGGTCTCCCAATATATACGCGACGGTACGTGGGAGCACAATTCATACTGGCGCTATCGTTCCTCAGGAGGAATCACCCACCATCCACGAGATCGACAGTCACCAGGCTTAACGACGCCGGAACACGTCTCTAGCCTAGACCTCTATGTTGTGTGTTATGTTGCAAAGCGTTGTTAAGTTCATTCAATCTATTTTAGGTTGATCTTTTTAGAAGTTTGCCTTTCAAGGTTCACCACGAGATGTATGATACAATTCCTAAATGCAGTCTAAAGATGATAAGCAAGCTTTATATCTTATCAACATTGAAAATCCTAGCTTCTAAGGGAAAAGAAAGACACCATCTTTTCTCAAAGAGCAATCAGCACACTCTAATGCACTTTTCCTAAATCCAACATGCAAACTATCAAATGCAAATGCACAATGCAGGTGTTTGTTTTCCGCTTTCTTAGTATTGATGCCTACAAAGAAAGCTTTTTGTACAACTTTGAATTTGCTTTTAAATGACGAATAAAAACAAGTTTACTTTTTCAAAATCAGAGAAGATAGAAGAGATTACAACACTTAACGATTTTCGAAATGAATACTTGTTTCGACACTTAAAAGAGACAAACTCAAACCAATAAGCAAGAGTAAATGTATAATCAATCTGCAAACAGCCAATGAACTCTCTTCTAAGATCACAATCAACAGATCTGAATCAAGGGCTACAGGATGACTATTTCACTCATGCAAAGGAAAACTCTAAATGACACCACAAACACATAAAAACACTCACAGTCTTTTTGTACAAAAGGAGGAAGAATCTAAGCAGAGAAAAGGAGTCATCAGACTGGTACCTATGCTGGTTACAGGCTGCAAAAATCAGAGATCAAAACAAAGCAAAACAGAGCAGAGAACCCCAGCTGCACAAGGCAAAACTGGTTCAGCTCAACCTCAACACAGGGGTTTTGACATTCAACGCAGGTAGCCTTCACGGGAACTGCGTTGAAATGCATAATCCCTTCACTGGGTCTACGCTGAAGGAGAAACTCTCGTTTCCCTCAGGTTCTGGGTCACAGATTGCTATTTAATTCACTGTTTCAGGCCAAATAAAAGCAACAAGCAAGGTACAATCAAAGGGATTCTTTGAGGGGCTACTAAGATCTATCACAAGGATCATCAAATCATTTGTGAGTCCATTGTTCAGATCATAGACAAGTCCAGTAACTGGATCAAAGCAGCAACTGTCTACTTTGCATCCGGGAAAGATGCAGTTCGATTGTTGCTGTCAAGTCTATGAAACAAACAATGATAGAAACACAAATAAAATGACTAAACAGATCTCCCCAGCGAAGTCGCCAATTTTTTGTGGGGAAAAATGCCTATGCAGGACAATCCTATCCACCTAAGGTGTGACAGTGCCTTAGCAACAAACGAGTACAGCTATTCTGGTTTCTTCCTTTATGAAATGTGAAATAAGAGAGATCAATAGACTTACCGGCGTCTTCCGTTTGTCCCTCGATCCGGTCTCTCTTCTCTTTGGGAGTTCACAGCTGCTTGCCTTCTTGCTTGTCCAGCTTCAACGGGTTCCTGCAAGGTCACAAGAGAAGAACACTACACAAATACAGATATTCACATTCATAACTAGTTTAGGATTAGAAATAAACTAAACATACTAATGCATTCATACATCAAAGAGAAGAGAGACCGGATCGAGGGACAAACGGAAGACACCGGTAAGTCTATTGATCTCTCTTCTTTCACATTTCATAAAGGAAGAAACCAGAATAGCTGTACTCATTTGTTGCTAAGGCACTGTCACACCTTAGGTGGATAGGATCGTCCTGCATAGGCATTTTTCCTCACAACACGCAGCCCAGCAATGTACTGGGTGAGATGCATACTAAATGGCCAATGGCCAGGCTAGTATGCATTGCACCTTTCGATATAGGAAGGGTGCGATGGAGCCAGGGCGAATTTTTCAAATCCTAGGGGCTCAAAAAAACAAGGAAACATGCTCAGAATTCAAAAAGGAAGGAATGCAACTAAAGAGCTCAAGTTTAGCTCCTACCCGGTCCAAACGGTGCCAAGAATCATCCACAGAATATCCCGGAATCGGCTAGTGAAAATCAAGGGGGAAAAGCACCTCTAGAGCTCCAAAAAACCAAAGTTCAAATGAAATGGTTAAATGAGGGGTAAAAACAAATTTTAAATTACCTTTCATGTAATTCAAGTAAAGTATTAGTGTTTTAACTCATTTTTCAAACATGTATTGTTCGTTTCTAATCAGTTTGATGAAGAAATTGAACAGGCAGTACAACTGTCGAAGGAACAAAGTGGTTAGCGGTGAAAAAAAATAATCAATGGCCATTATCATGAGTAGTTTTTATGTGAACTTCAAGCTCGTTAAAAATTAAACCTAAGCGATGAGAAAATGTTTCCCCCAGAGTTTAAGCTCATTAAAAAATGAACTAATTTCCGGTAAATAACCATTGTGAATGCATTATTATCAACTCCTAAGCCTTGGTCGTGTTTTCATCATCACCTCCACTATATTTTAGCCGATCATTCACTTCCACTTGATTTTTTACCCCTTTTTGAGGAACAGCTGTGAAGAGTGATCATGTTAGCCATCCTTGTGACATTGCCGTGAATGGAAAATTCCAAACCTTACTTGGAATCAGCTGCTACCCGAAATTATCACTCATTCCTCAAAAAATGAGTCTTCTTTAAGCTCTTTTCGTCTGACTCGTAAAATATGAAAATATTTTCGAGCATTTGGCCTCTCCAGCTCATTAAAGCTACTAGGAGTGCTATCCCTCCTACAGATTTTAATCTTTTTGGACCTGAGGGATTATTACACAAAACGATCGAGCGCTTGTTTTGTTCGGCTCGTTAAAATTATCAAAAATTCATCCCTTTTGTATTATTTTATACTTTTTCATACTTAAGGGATTATATGATGAAAAATGATTATTGGAGTTCCCTTTACATCCCTTTCAGACTCTCTAAAATTGAAAAGGACCGAGTTATCTTTGTTGTTAAACTTGTTAAAGCCAATAGCAACAAACTTGTCCATATAGACAAGAACGAGTCTCACTGTCGCTAGGCTCATTAAAACATAGCGACAGGTTTTCCCGAAGGGAAAATTATAGAACAAGCATATTTTATCCTCCTCAAGCTTGATAAAAATAAAGAGGTACTGGTCAGCAATGGCTGGGGAAAAATTGGGAAGAAACTTGAAGAAACTTTATTGGTAGCAAAGTCACTCTTGAACATGACACTTTCACTCCATGTCTGAGTTGGGTTGGGTTATTCCGTTCACTGGTCATACTACCATTGCTCCATCATACCATCCATATTTGGGGTTAACGCTACCAATCCATTCCAAGTGTCTCCGATATGTTCAAGAGAAGTCGATCAGAGAATTCACCAACTTGTCTTGTGTCTCATCCACGGCAATACCTTTACGCTTCATTCTTTCATGACCGCCACCCTGGACCCTGTATCATCAGATCGTTTTCACCTCCAAAAGTCATTTTCTCCATTCCGTGTCGTAGATGTGGGATTCATTAAGGCCCTCCTATGACGGGTCACTTCTTGTCAACATCGGCTCATTATCCAAGAAGTCAACCTAGGACAACCCTTTTAGTACTTTGAAGCTTGCATGCCTCAATGGCAAGTTTCTCACTTTCAGTGACAGGTTTACATCAATGGCCTTCGACCGAGAGATTTTGCGTGGTGTTCGACACCAAGTCCCATTCTCACACCACGTGAATTTTACTGCCATACCATGAGGGTCATCATCATTATGGGTGATTCCTCTTGTGCCTGTTAACAACTTACATCATTGGCTGGTAATCAGGCGATGTCTTTCCATGTTCGACTCCACAACATTTTTCACATGGATCGACTTGTACTTTGGGTGAATATTGGATGAGTTTGAAGACCCTGGATCTAGTTTCATCCATCCGGGCTGCGATATATTCAGGAAAATAAAGACATCAAATGTACATCATTGCTGCATAGATGATCATCTGAATCAAAGGATGATGGCTCTATCAGAATCATCAGTCTGCTACATAGATGGTTGTCTGTCCTATGTACATAAAAATGAATTTATAAAGCTGAGCATGGGAATGCTCGCCTAAGCTAGATCATGAAAATATTATGAAGATAATGTATTGTATTGTATCTTATTACAAGTCGCCTTCCAGTTTGAAAAACCTCAGATCCTCATGATAAAGCATTTCACCTGACATCAAAAGATTAAATGACCTCATGCTTTAGGGGGCAACTGTTATAGACATTTTTGGGCACTGCAAACCCAATCATATATGTCCATAAACCAGGGGCTCCTGAGTCCCTGAAAGTGTTGTTTCATACCCTAAAGGAACAAGGTCAGCTAATTACATCATCTCCTAGAAGTTCTCCACAGGAAACTGCTCAGAACTGGTCAAAACTAGACAATACAGGTTGCTCAGTGCTAAGGGTGCGATGCATCCCACGTGCCCAGTGTAAAGGGTGTGATGCATACTAAAAATCCATTCTATATGGTGTGATGGGCGAGAGTGGACAAATGGTAGAGACAATTTGCGAGGTGGATGATCATAGAATCTTCCAGAAACTTCTCCTGTGACACATTCCTCTTTGAATTCACCTAGGGATGAGTAAGAGATCAACAATCTCCAAGTGGAACCAAGAACTATCAGAGAGAAGACACTGATCAAAATCCGAGAAGCTGACTCACCTCCCTGCAATCATCTATATATGGATCCCTCATCCCAGAGATACAGAGGCTGGAATTTTGTATCTTGTAAGGAAGTGTTGTTGGTTTCCTGGTGGAATATCATAGTGTTGGGTGATCTAAGCTTTTCATGAGGTGAAGAAGGGCTTTCATGCTAGGAGGATGACACTGGGTCAGAACAATGGGTTGTAATCCTCTCTTCTAATCTTCATATCAATAAAGCTATTCAAGTTTTCCTCCAAATTCTTGTATGTCTAATAGTATATGCATTTGTGTGGTAAATATATATCTAGTCCTATATTGTTTATGATTGTAGATCTCTGCACTTTGAAGGTGTTATGTTGCTTTGACTTTACAGGTACTTTTTGAAGCGGAGTGGTCAAGGGAGAAGCGGTAAAGACCGGTCAGTGAGGAGAAGGAACAAGCAAAGAACCAAGCAAAGGATTGAGGTTGGCATTCTTTGATGTTCTCCTATCTACTTCTCATAAAGGAAAACAAAAGTAACCTTAATCTGTTTGTTTCTAAGATAGCTACCCGTCTTAGTGGGACTAGCAGCTCTGCATAGACACTAGATTTCCCGATACCAAGTAGGGAACACAACTACAGTTCTGTATTTATAATGGAAGAGTGATTACAACCATCCATTGTATCAACCTTCCCTTGCCCCTTCTTCTTCTCTCTCTCTCTCTTTCAGCTCACTTCTTCAAGTGTATGACAGTTCGCAATAGGTTAGTGGGCTATCCTTTCAAATGCTCTAACCCCTTTAACACTATACCCCTCACCTTGCTTATATAGCAATTGAGTTAGGGTTTCTAAGCTCCTCCTAGATCTCATTAGGGAAAAATCAATGAACTTGCCTCGCTTTTTAGCTCTTTCCCATTTGCCTTCTTTTTTCAGATTGGAAATTCTCTAAATATCTTGCTTTTAGATGTTTCCTTACTTTTCTTGAGCAAATCTAGGGATAAATATCTAGACATTTGTGAGGGAATTCATTGGCTTGTCCCTTTGAACATCTCTTAGTTTCACTAACGCTCACCCTGGTCTAACAACTTGAGTTAGCAGGGTGACTAATGCTCCTCTATTCTTGGTAGCAAGCTTTATAAAGCAGGTTAGCAGTGCAAAACCAACTTTAGTGTGGATTCAAGGCTTGTAATTGTGGTCTTTGCTTCAGTCATGCTATTTTTCATCTCTGAGTTGATGAGGAGGTCATTTTTTTGTATAATAGATGCCCCCTAAAGTATGATATCAGAGGCAGAGATGATGGCCGAAATACTTTACTGAAACTGTAATTTTCCGTCAAATTGTTTTAGAGAAAGAGAAGCTTCGGGTGGCAAGGGAAACCTGATACAACACACATATATATAAAACTGCTAAAATCATGTCCTGAGTCGGGCATTCCCATGCTCAGTAGCTATGTCAGAGTAATCTTCTCTGAAGAGATATAACAAGGCTGGCTACCGATAAGCACAATGCGGATCCAGTGTCATAATAGAATCATCCTAAAACAACTGTCTCCAAAAGACAATATCCACAACTTGGGAGAGGAAACAAGGCTGAATGATGCAAGCCTCTACCCAAGGTCTTGATTTCCGCTTCACCAAATAGCATATATCAATACATGTGAAATATTTGTTGATGTTGAACATGCATGAAATAATCTGATTACCAGTCAATAATTGAGACCATTAATAGATGTGAGGAAGGCCACTGATAATGGTAATGGTCTCCAAGATGCACAGTACAAACTAGCAAGTGCGAAAGATTTCTTTGTCATCGAACACCCATAGAATTTCTTAACTAGGAGCCAATAATGAGAACCCCTAATCAAGCACAACGTAACCTGCCACTAATGTCTACAAGTACCAAGGCACTGAATGTGTTTTTGTGTTATCTTCCTAGATAGAGTGTTGAAGTCGATAGGAAGAAACCTGTCGAAAGGTAGGCAATTATGTGTCCTACATCAATCGACACAAATCGAGAGAAGAATGATTTTGTTTTTTCAGGAATTTTTTGAGCATTTGGGTCTAAACAATGGAGGGCATGATGAAAGGATATGTATGATTGGTTGATAAAGTAAACCAGTGGGAACCCTTGAACAATAGAAGGCACCACAATGGTTTTAACTAGATAGCACTAGACTCATGAACACTATAGAGTGTTAAGATACGGAGATGCAATTACATCAAGGTATATAGGCTAAAACTCATAGGTTGGTAGGGTTCATATTAAGAGGCCATCAAAATGAAGGTTTATCTTAGGGAGTGCCATGTTCAAGGGAACGATTGCTGCCAAACCACTCTTTCTAATACAAAATAAAGTTGTATTGTCCACTTTCCCCGTCTGATTAATTTAATGAGTCTAGATGGGTAAACTCATCGATCTTTTCATTTTTAAAGATTTTGAAAAGGATTGCAAAAAGAATGACTCTTTGCCCTATCTGATTAGTTTAATGAGTCCAGATAGGCAAACTCGTCGATTTTTTCATGTTTTAAGAGTCTGAAAAGTATCGTAAAAATAATGACTCTATATCTTGTCTGTGTAATTTAAAGAGTCCAGACTAGACAACTTAGTGATCTTTTCATATTTAGAGAGTCTGAAAAGATCGTAAAGAGAGACTCCATGGTGGTCCCTTTATCATAGTTGTTAACTGGGTGCGATAAAAGGTTAATAATATACCTGGATCGGTTACTTTTCCATATTTTAATCTATTGAACCCGGATAAAGAGAAACCTATTTTCAATAGATGTCAACCTCATTTTGTTATGAGTAGGAGGCGACAGACTAAACTCATTTTTTGTCATGAATTTTTAATGAGTCACAAGACGAAAAACTCAATACCTTCATCAAAATTTTTGAGTCAAATGAAGAAAACTCAAGGTATCTTTTTTAGTTTAATGAGCGAGAAAAAGAGGGAAAAGAACAACTCATCCCTTCTTCATACTTTTACGAGCTCAAAGGAGGGGAAAAACTCAGGGATTGTTTGATTTAAAGAGTGAGAAATTTTCCCAAAAAAAGAAATTTCTCTTGTTGCTGTCGTCTATTTTTAATGAGCCTAGTAACAAAAACTTAGGATTTTTCAGTTTTAACGAGCAAGAAAAGTACCTAAAAGAATGCTCAGGTCATCTTTAGCAAGTTTAACGAGCAGTAAGACTAAGATCGCGATTTTTTTAGTTTAAAGAGTGAGAAAAAGCACCTAAAAAGAATTATCCTTTTGTCTTTTACAGTTTATGAGCTTGAAAAAGATCAGAAAAGAGTTGCTCAGAGCATCGTTGCATGTATTTAATGAGTGTAATGATGAAACTCAGAGATGCTTATATTTTTTAAAGAGCAATAAAATATCACAAAAGGTGTTTTATCCATCGTCATACAGATTTAATGAGCACAACGATGAAAACTTGGAGATTTTTATATCTTTTAAAGAGCAATAAAATATCCCTAAAAGTGCTCTAACCATCGTCGTACAGATTTAACGAGCGCAATGATGAAAATTCAGAGATGTTTATATTTTTTAAAGAGCAATAAAATATCTTAAAAAGTTCTCCAACCATCGTCGTACAGATTTAACGAGTGCAATGATGAAAACTCAGAAATTTTTATATTTTTTAAAGAGCAATAAAATATCTGAAAAAGTCCTCTATTAATCTTTCTAGTAGTTTAATGAGCCCAAAGAAAGATACTCAAGGTTTTTTGGATTAACGAGCAAGAAAAACAACATAAAAAGAATCCTTGGTCTTTCTCGATCTCATGCTTGACATTAGAAGGGTCTATGCCATGCATTTCCTCATAAGACCAAGAAAAAACATTGTGAAAGTCCCCAAACAGGTAGGTGAATCTCACAATTTCCTTAGGATTTTGATTGGCTCCACTCTGTGTGTTTTCCATGATACCTATCATGACAGAAATATCGGGGAGCAATGCTTGTGAAATATTGCCCCTATTTCCTTGCGAGTCCAAAAGTTGGATAGTTGTATACGGTGAGGAAATGATTTCATGTGCGTCAGGTGATAGGATTTGAAGAGGCATCATGTTTGAATCAAATATCGAAACATGATGGTGCGAATCCTCCCAAGGTCACTCTTCTAACCTCGTGATCTCTCTAATCGGTAGGACTTGATTGAGTGGATCAAAAGAAAGAGCGATTATGGGAGGGGTAGTGGTACCACTGGCAGAAGCCAAAGTGACCGAAGATTCAGATGCAAATTGAATACCTTGGTAGGCCAATTCAGCTGGTGAGAGCGGCATTTTTTCTCTGTATGTGTCAATGTCTAAAGGAGCCGATAGGATCCATGGATTGGTATTTTCATGAGGAATATATGAAAGCATATTGACCATCTGTGAATCCTTTAGGGGTTGAAGAGGGCAACAACCCATCAGAGAAGAAGCCTTCAGTAGACCAGTACCTAAACTGACGTAACTGTCAATTCCACCTCCTACTAGGGGTACAAAGCCACTTGGTAATGGTGAATAATCAGGGGTGCATAAAGACAATTGATCTATTGTAACTACCTTTCCATTCAATGGAAATTCGATTATGCAAAAGACAGTAGATACGATGGCCATCATGGCATATGTCCAACTGCGACCCAGCAAAAGATTATAGTCGAGTTTTCTATCCACAACTTCTATGTCAACCATTATGGTTTTCCCACTCAAAGTGATGGGGAAACTAGCTAAGTATCCTTTTGGTATAAAGGTGTGGTCGTCGAAATCTTTCAGGGAGTTCAACTACGGGGATAGGGTTAGGGAACCCAGGGTGAGCCAACGTGAAGCCAACATGACGTAGGTTGAAGCAACTTCGTCGATGATAGTTCTATGTACACCTTTACCTTTCAAAGTGATATGTACTTGAAATGCAAGCTAGTAGGAAAGGGGAGGTTTACACTTTTCCATGTTTAAAATGGAAAGCACGGAATCCATAGTGTCAATACCTCTAATAGCTGAAAGCAAAGCTTTCCGTTGGCTAGGGTATGTTTGTAATACTTTGAGCGCCAACATAGCTGACGGTGCTTGCGCAAAATCCTCTACGATATTGTAGTGTTGGGTGGCACATGTATATGTATTGTGTGTTGTGCGTCGAGGTGCCCACTTAGGGGGTTGAATTACAAAGTCCTCAACCGGCCTTTCGATATGCAGATCGTTGGGCGGTGATGGGTTTGGACCTGAGGATGGTTCTGCTGTAGGAGCGACAGGAGCTCCATAAGATTTGGCTTTTGTGGCGAGTTCTACCATTTCAAATGTGTAAATGGTAGAAGATCCTTCACCAGCTGAAGGATGTTGTGAACCATCATTTCCCCTTTGTGTGGGTTGTAGTTGGTTGGCAATGAGATTTGGCTGCTGTTGAGTAGGAAAAGTATTTCTAAGGACAGCAAGTGCCTCACTAGAATCCCTTTTGGCAAGGTAATCTGTACATTCTTGAAGACACTAACAATTCCAGGTTATTTGGTATTCAACACAGAGTTTACATAGATATCTGGTGGGTTTATCCTTTTCCTCATTAGTAGGTGTAGCGGCTTTCTATTTTGGGTTGGGATGCTTGGATGATTTCTCTTCAGAAGGAGCGATCTTGTTCTTATTCTTCTTGTTCTTGCCACCAAATTTTTGTGTAGACTGCATAGAGTTTATCATAGTGATAGGAAGAGAAGTTGCTTTGGTAGAGGGGTCCACTGCCAACTTGGCAATGGAACCACTAGTTGATTTACAGTGACCGCAGAGGTTGCATTGACAATCTCGTTGGCGTGCACTCTAGGGTGATGAGTGGAGAAAGAATTGGGGTTCCCAGGAGCATTTTGGATTATGTCATAAAGAGTGCTAGACTGTGAATAAATCAAATCTAAGTTTTGGGCACAACATATGGATTGGTCTTCTGTGATCGCACCACCTAGAGTGACATCTCTAATGATTTATGGGAGTAAGGACTTACAGAACCAGTCTGTTAAGAGAAAATTAGGGATGGGAGCTTTGACTAACCTCCACCTACATCTCCATTCATGAATATGATTGGAGATGTGGGTGGCAGTATCCTGATGGAATGAAGTAAGGAGCTCTATCCCAGTCTTATAGTTGATAGGTAACTGAAAGTGCTTTAGGAACTCCATCGCTAAAGCGTCAAAGGTATTTATTGACGCACGTGGCAACTCAATATACCATTTCGCTGCATTTCCAGAGAGGGTGTGGGGAAAAAGATGTAACTGGAAAATATCATCCACCATAGAGTTTGAAGCACACCAGAGATGGTAGGTGGTGATGTGGGTGCCCGGATCCTCCCCTTGTTTTCCATCGAACTTTGGAATGTCCATTAGTATTTTATGCGGGGTCGGCGGCCATTGTAAGTTGTGGTAGATGGGGTCGTTTGTCAGCTTGTATAAGTTGGGAATATCCAACATTGCCAAGAAAGGTAGAGAGTTAGGTGCCCCCGACTGGGACCATGGTGATGATGGATGACCTGAAGAGCTTTGTGTTCCACTCATCATTTGGTTCTCCATAGTGTACATGGGCTGTGTGGTGTAGCAGTTGCTTTGCGATATGGTGCTGTAGAGTGGATTTCCATGAGGATTCTGATATTGGGGTATGAAATTTCCCCCAGTATAAGCAGTGCCCCCTTGACTCATTTGAGTCTGTGAATAGGGTGCCCCCATGGATTGGTTGGGAACTCCTTGTGGATTCCTGACCGAAACAGAACTAACCATTTGGCTTTGATTAATATAGGGAACACTCATGTCAATTGGTGACTATCCATGCATGCCTGAGAACGAAGGGGAAACTGTGACATTCCCTATCAACATGTGCATATTGGGAACCCCCCAAAATATCTAAATCTAGGGGTTGGAACTGTACATTGGCGGCCCACCATATTGTTGGTAAACAGGAACCTCAACCATAGTGTTGCATTGAGTATTATATGGAGCATTGTATGTGGCACTTGTCGAAGGTATGCATTGTGGCACCATAGGAGTGGAACCTAGCATCTGTTGGGTTCCACTTATAGAGGGTGTTATGTGAGTTGCCGTACCTGGGACAAATGGGATAGTGGGGTTCCACATTATCGGTGATGTGATGACTGTTGATTGGGGAAGTGGTAGAGGACCAAAAATGTCTCTAAAATTCCACAACCCATGAGTCATCAATTGGATAGATGGGAAAGTTCCACCTACTGAAGAAGGAAGTACAGGTACCATGGGAACCATGATAGGGTCTAAGGGATTTGTGAGCGAAGTGTTAAAGTGACGAAGAAATACTTTTGTGAAGAAATCCTCTAGCAAACTTGAATCGTCAGTCATCCACATAGATCCTGTGTTAGATTTAGGAGACTGATTCATTGAAGATGATAAATCCGAGTTAGAGGAACTCGACTGATCCTTCACAATGAGTGGCAGAAGTCCTAACAATCATCTAGAGTGACGATGAGGGCCGGATGTAGCCATGGTGACCATTAAGTTTTATCAAATAAATTTTAATGCGATATTCTTTAAAGTCTCAAAAATGATAGCACTCGGGTACTTGAAAATAAAAAATGCACTAAATACATCAATCACCAAACAGAGGGAAAGTACCTCATCTGATAAGCACCGATCACTGGAGATGAAACCCAGTATATCAATGAATAACAGACAAGGATGGCCAAATGTACAGTTACGATTACATAGAGCTTTGCCTGAACCTGAGATTGAGGGGCCAAGTACTCTTGTGAAGATGATCACCCTCCCAAAAACTGAAGACAAAGTAGTTCCATCTGTGTTAGGTAACAAGACAGCCTCTCCCAGTCACCTTGTGTAAGTCCTTATAAGTTTGGCCACTAGAGATACCTCAAATCACAGACATCACTAGGGGGGACATAGTCATAGACAACATGATGTGTGGGCAGGATACTTGAGTCCCCAACTCAGTTTTGAAATCCCCAAAGGGACCCCCAGTACACAGAATGCCTAAAGGATTTGTAAGAGAAGGCGGTGTACCTTCAATTACAGTCCGATGTGGTCTCGTATTTTGCTCCATTGTTAGTGGAGTGATCCCGGTAATATGAGTGCAAAAGGAATTTTTCACTCGTTAATGACACTAATTTTGGTTTTCAACCTTGGGTAGTTCGCTCACATGCTTATCCCAAGATCCTAGCCTAGCTAATGTTTGTTTGCTCAACAGAGTAACTGATTGATTTTAATGTAAATTTTAAGTGTACTTGATTATTTCTCTTCGGTAGGGGTGTTGACGTATGAAATATGGTCGGAATCTTGCCTCAATAAATCATGCAAAACAATGCTCTAAAAAAAATTTCAATTTTTATGCAAACAAGCCTTATTCTACATATTCATCTTTTCACATATTCATAGATTCGTCTGTGCATATAAAGCATTCAACACTTGCATAACCAAAAGATTCCTTTTCCAATATTTCCTAAAGATTACTGAAAACCAAAATGAAGCAGCTTACAACTATTTCAATGAAAGGATGAATACAATTTATCAGTCTTTCTTTAAAAAAAATGTAGTTTAAGAGAGAAAAACTAACACTTTTTCCTAAAATTAAATTTTCAGGACACCAAATTTGCTAACATAATATAGTTGTGGATCTTACTTCAACCCATAAGAAAATTTTCCCCTCCTTTTCATCCACAGGCACTACTGAAAATCATGGAAATGGGAGACTAATGCTCAGTTTCATTGTAAACAGAGAGTTAGTTGGTCCACTAACGCTCCCTCTACACAGGCACAATGCTTTATAAAGCTCTGTTTAGCCTTGTAACTTGCGTTAGTGGGGGAAATTACTCAAACAGAGGGCCTTTAGGATTAGTTTCTAAGGAGAATGCAAACTAGTAGGATGTAACAAGATAGTTGGTGGATCAGAAAAGGAGTTGAGGAAGTAGGGAGCTCTTAGAAGAAAGAGAAGAACATAGAAGAGTCTAGGTAAACCAGGAACTAGATGTATAGTCCCCAGTGGAGTCGTCAATTTTGCTATGGGGTAAAATGCATAGTGTATGGAGAATGAAAACTACCCTCAAAGGTCTTCCCAGGACCTTCGATAGACTGTAAGATTATCTGTAGAAGCTACCAAGTTATACACATGTTCATCTATCAAATATAAGTTGACAAAGTATGGAAAGAGGATTACCTCAAGTCTCCTTCTAGATTTGTTTGGAAATTACTATGCAGCCAAGAAGAACTCCTTCAAAGCTAGCTCCAAGAAAATTCCTGCACAAAGGAAAGGCAAACACAATCACATCATACAATATTGAAAACTAATATAAAAATGCACAATGAAAATATATTTGTATATAACTTAAACTACTCAATTTGACAAGTATCAAAATGAACAATTCAATGAACAATGTTACCGACACTATGGAGTAGGGAACACAACTGCAGCTCTGTATTTATAATGGAAGAGTGATTACAACCTTCCATTGTATCAACCTTCCCTTGCCCCTTCTTCTTCTCTCTCTCTCTCTCTTTCAGCTCACTTCTTCAAGTGTATGACAGTTCACAACAGGTTAGTGGGCTATCCTTTCAAATGCTCTGAACCCTTTCACAGTCACCCTCACATTGCTTATATAGCAATTGAGTTAGGGTTGCCAAGCTCCTCCTAGAGTTCATTAGGGAAAAATCAATGAACTTGCCTCACTTTTAGCTCTTTCCCATTTTCCTTCGTTTCTCAAATTTGAAATTCTCTAAATATATTTCTTTTAGATGTTTCCTTGCTTTTCTTGAGCAAATCTAGGGATAAATATGTAGATATATGTGAGGGAATTCATTGGCTTGTCCCTTTGAACATCTCTTAGTTTCACTAACGCTCCCCTTGGTCTAACAAATTGAGTTAGCAGGGTGACTAACGATCTGCTATGCTTGTTAACAATCTTTATAAAGCAAGTTAGCAGTGAAAAACCAGCGTTATTGTGGATTCAAGGCCTGCAATTGTGGTCTTTGCTTCAGTCATGCTATCTTTCACATCTAAGTTCATGAGGAGGTCATTTTGTCGTATAACAACCATAGATAAATTCCATGAGTGGGTAAATACCACGGGTGAATTAATAACATGGGTTGATGTCACTTTAAAAACCATCAGTGGATGAAACTTACAATACCATGGGTAAATTCCATGGGGGGATAAATACCATGGGTGGATGAATATCATGGGTGGATGCCACTTACAATAATATGAGTATATTACATGGGTGGATGAATACCATAGGTTGATGAATAGCATGGGTGGTCGCCATTTTTCATTCAGATCATTCCTACCTCCTTAAGAGGAAATGGTCCGCATTGCATGAAGTTCCCTCCTTAGAAGCCTTTGTTGAATATGAAGAGCCACGAAAGATAATGTTTTTGTGTTTAAACCATAACTGTGATTAACAAAGATCCGAGGATAGAGAATCCCCTGTAATTCTTGTGTCCAATTGTGATACTGCCAATGTATGACATAGAAAATGAACTTCGATAAAGTGTGGGTTTTTGGATGACCCATTACCATGAAAAACGAAGATTCGAGGATAGAGATACCCTGTTATGCTCATGAGAAACTATGCTATTAATAGTGTGCAGCCTAGCAAATGGACTTTGGTGACAAGTATTTTGTGCGGTTGACCCATAACTGTGATATTGATTGTTGATGAAATAACAGGTGCCTACATAGCATGGGGTGGGAGGATACATATCGAAAAGGAACTCGCTCTGAATACTGCTCCATATTTAAATGGACATAACTTAGTCAATATAACTTATAATATGTATCATAACCTACTTTTGTAAATATAGTGACCATTCTGCATATTCCCATGAGTTTGAAATCCTTATATGGGCATTCTCGAATCTTAGATTCAGGAAGGAACGATTCTGTCATCAAAAAAGTTCTGAAAAAAAAATAGCCTATTTTAAATGAATGATATCTCCCTCATATTAACCCAGATGCGAAGAATTTTCTTTTTTAAATTGTTTTATTCTTCAAGAGGATCTCACATCTATAATCAATTTTCTGGAATTCTACACAAAAACTGCAAAAAAATGATAGGAGAGTCGTCGTCCATGAATTGCCGTCAGAAAATTTTTTGTAACACAACTAATTTTAAATCAATGATATCTCCCTGATCCAGACTCTAATTCAGCCTATTTGTTGTTTTAAATTTGTGTATTTTTTTTGCAAGGAATCCGGATATGTTATTTTTTTCATAAATTTTGCACCAAATTTTCAGATCTAATCTGCAAACTTTCCACGCAAAAAAATCCTACAAAATAATGAGAAGAAAAAAAAACTTCCCACTTTGCACAAGAAATTGCTCTATGGATGTCATATCATGTGCATGAAGCTTGTTGAAAATTGATGTAAAAATTTGAAACTGAAATATGTGTGAACCTTCATTCCCATGGAGTCGTAACCTGAATATGATACCATTGATCCGAATCTTATGAGGAGGCCCCCAAGATCTAAAAAATTGAAATGGATCTTGTGGGGGGGGGGGGGTGGCAGAAGGCCCCCATTGATATGAAAAATTGAAATTATAGAAGGAAATAGGACAACACACATTAAACAAAACCACTAAGAAACATTTTATTAAAATAGAGAATAAATGTAAAATCTATATTATCATGGACAATTTGTCCTTTTACAATGCGACTTGTTACTTATATACTTTTTTAGTTATAGTACCATAGGTAAACTCCATGGGTGGGTAAATACCATGGGTTTACATCACTTAAAATACATTTGGTGGATTCAATTTTCCATTCGGATCATGTTTCCCCAGGCCTTAACCATTGCAGAGCAGTTCCTCTAGGCCACTATCCTTCTAGTTAGATATTGTTCTTATTTCCACCTCCTAAATTTTATTCTACACCTATCATGGCTATGTTGATTTTACCCAACATTACCTTAGGTGTGTCATTCTGGTACATCGATCCTCCCACAAACACTTCATCCAATCAACTTAAACCTTACACTACTTTGACCCTAGTCCAACATGTTATTCCTACCCTTGCCTTTTCCTTAGTTGCACAATAGGAGCCTACTCATGTTGAAAAAGCATTCGGAAAGGGGGATACAGCCCAGAAAAATGGAAATAAAGAAAACCCACCCCTAGAAACTGCAGCTCCTCCTAAGCTGTGAAAGCCTCTTTATCCTTGTTATTTGTGTGATGTTGTTGTCCATGCTGCTAACAATTGTCTTGAACTCCCTCATGTTAAGGATGTGGTCACTAATGCCTTCCCTAATTCTAACATTCCTGAGGTGCATGTTGATGAGCCCTAATATTGCACCAAGAGTATTGCAACTTCCAGAGGCCCTTCAAATTTACTTATCAACATGGTGTTCATAAAAACTTCGAGATGATAGTGTTATATACATGGTAGATGAATTCTACTCATGAAACCCTCAACTAGGTCACTTGATCATTAGAGCTCCAAGACAATTCCTCTACCGAACTTAAAGCAGATTAACTACTAAAAGAAGAATGTAAAAGGTAGTCCTAGTGAAGAGAAAGTAAATTATTTTCAACTCTAACTTTTAAATGTTGTCAACTTATAAATGCTAATGATTCCATTCATGAAAACATCGGAATTATGCTAACTGCAGAAAGAAAACTACTCTAATTTGCAATCAATGATCTAGCTATTGGGATTTCTTGAAAATAGAAGATAATCCTACCAATTCACAACTCAAAAATCCATGGATTATTTATCTAATTCACACTTCCATATTAATTAAAGTCCTAAATGCCAAATTTTGAATGAGAGAACTAACGTTATTCACTCTTGAAGAAAAGAAAAATGAACGAAGGGAATCGCCTAGGTGGTATTTGTGGTCATGGAATCCAAGTGGAGGGGTCAACCTAGTCCTAAACTAAGCTATGATATCATTGTAGGTAAAAATAGGCTGCTATAGGTGTGCTACATGATGTTGCTATAGGATTCCTATAATGTTACAAGAAGTCCTGAAATGTCACAGGAATTTGGCCAAGAGGGTTTGGAGGGTAAGGATAATGGGATGAAATGATGGTAAGTTGAATGAAGGTTGTGGGGAATATAGGGAATGTGACCAACACACCTATCCAAGCCCAAAACTTCAGGAAGGTTGGATTTGGACTAAGAGGGCTGCTTATGGTGACCAAAAAACAGAGATCAAGAATAGGGGTTGGAATTCATTAGAAAAGAGTGGAGAAGTCGTAGGTGGAGTTGGTGAAAATATTCCTTGCCTACAAATCCAATGACCCTACAATATCATGTGTACATATTCCTCTTTTCATTTTCAAAATATTATAGTTAATGGTGGAAAAGATGAATTGAATTTGGAAACTTTCTAACTAATTATAAGAACTTGATCTATGCAATGAACTACTTCCTAAGGTACAATAATCATATGTGAAGAAAGATACAAAATGTAATGCTTTTCCAAGAAATCACACAATTCTTTTGGGATGTACTGGTGGACTCCTCTAATCATGCTTCCATGAGAGGGTGAGATATGGATCACAATCGCAAATTTTTTTGAGGAATTATACTATATTGAAATACAATAACTAATCTAAATTCTAGGCTAGAAGAAATATAAATAAATTGTACTGAATTGTAGCAACTGATCAAAATTTTAGGCTAAGAGAAATAGAAATACATAAGAGGGATGTAGGCTACTAGGGTTGGGCCTAAACCCAAGAGCTTTAGCCGTCTAAAATAACTAAGTGATGGATCAAGATAAAGCTTATCATTACGATTCCAGAAATGTCAAATACATCATAAAATAACAATCACAAGTGCTTCAACTCAATGGCCTGTTAACTACAATAAAAATTTGAATCCTAATGAGTTCCTTGGAATGTTTATTTATACAAAATTGTAGCTGCCAATATCTCCCTAGAAAATAAGAATGTTTTTCTCCCTAACTCAAGAATAGGTGGATCTAGATATTCCTTGACATGCACTTGCTCAAATGCGAATTACCTCGACCTTCTTGGCTGCCAACGACCTCGATTTCACGAGAGATAGAGTGGTAATATTTTGCTTATTGGGTAAGTTAAGGAGGTGGAAAACCTCCTATAATCTCTCCTTGTTGTCTACTTCGAGCTCCTACACTCCAATTATCTCAAAATTTCTCCAATTCCTGCATTTAACACACATTAGGCCACATGAAATAGCAACACATATTTTACCCATCACACTATGCATAATATAACAAGATTTGTAGATAAATTTGAGGAAAATATAATTTAATGATTTGGAGGATGGAATTGTGACCTTGATGATATACTTATTGATGAGCCTGGTGATCACCCCCTACTAAAACTATTACTCATACTCTGAGAAACTCAATTGTCTATGCCCATGTCTTTCATTGCCCTGGTGGCCTCTTTGACATCCCAAGGTTCTGCAGATGGTGTGCCCTCCTAAGGATAGAAGGTTGAATCCTTTTCTATGTTTGTGCATTTCTTCCCTTCCTCTTCTTCATTCCTTCCTTCCTGTAAAACCGACAAAAATGGTGGATTGAGCTTGAGTCCAATCTAGTTGACCTTTAATATTTGAATGCCCTTTTCTACAAGGGTGTTCTTTCCAATGCATCCCTCAACCTTTCGGGAGAGTGATACTCCTTGATTTGGAGAATGTGTGGCAAGGCATTCCATATTCTCTGGCATTCTTGTTTGCTCTTTGTCAATAACAACGTGAGAAATTCCTCAAAATGGGAGATGTCCTACTCTTGAGTGGCAAGGTATCTAGGTGATATCTTAGCATCCTTGGACATGATATTGTGAGTACTGATTATAGCCATGGGACTTATCTTCTCTTCCCTGATATAGAGGGGTTATTTTTGTTCCGTTGCCATTACTTTATTCACCTCCTCAACTCTGGCCACCTCATGACTCATAGAAGATGCAAGGGCCATCAGTTACAGGTCTCCCAACTTTGCGTTGGGATCCAAAACATTTATACCAGTTAAGGTAAGGTTGTGTATGTATAACTCAGCTAATTTGGCCCTATCTTCTATGCTTCTTTGTTCACCGAACTCAATGAACTACTTGTAATCCTGAAATGGCATGGATCCATGTTGTGATAATGTCTTCATTTGGAACTATATCCATTGTTCCTTGAGGAAGAGTGCATAAGGATTAGATGACAGTCTGCACTGTAGTGCCTCCATGGAGAGGCTTTCCATTATGGCCAATTGGGTTTCCTTCTCTTGAAATTTCTTCCTCAACCATTTATTTTCTTCTTGCAGTTTCTATGTCATTATGGACTCCTGTTCCCTTCACTCACTTAACTCTTTTCCCATTTTGAGTACCTTCTTTTCCATGAGACCCATATCTTCCACCTTCTTGGATTTAACAATCTACATCCATCTATGGGTCCTTACTCTTTCGTCTTCAAGTTCAAGGAAACGTGGGACTACAATTTTTTGTGGGATCACTCTACCTCCTTCAATGAACTTATAATAGGACCTCAAACTAACCTATGGACTAGGTTCTTGTAACTCTAGAAAATCCTTCTCAAACTTTCTTGGGGAAGCTCCCCCCTCCTGTAACTATTATGTTTTCTTTTTTCCCTTCATGTTTCTCTTTCTTCTCTTCCTGTATCACTTTTTGTTCTTCATGTAGCATGCTCTATATTTCCTATAGCATGCTTTGCTTTTCATGTATCATCCCTTTTCTTTTTTGTTGGCATGTGGTAGGTGCCTTGGGTTGTTTATAGGAGGTTGATATAGTGGTATGCCTCCTTACATATGCCATGGGAGTATTTATTATGGCTACAAGAGATGTGACCTCCTCAACTTTCCTTTCAGTGGGTCCTACCTCTTCTTTTTTACTTGGGGATTCCTCAATTATAATAGGGGATTTTGTGGGAGTTTGAGGCCTCTGCTATTTAATATTGGTGATTTTCCCAGTTTTGAAGTAGAGGGGAGTTTGCCTTTGTCTTTTATTTTTGGGTTTTATTGGTGTGCTCAAGGTAGCTAAGGTGATAGCTACCTCTTTTTTAGTAGGCCCTGAAGACAAACTTGTCTACTATGGGGATACCTCTTATTCTCTAGATGTAGTGGTTTTCTCAGCGCTTGGTTCCTCCTGTTTCTCCTCCTCTTATTCTTCATCTTTATTTTTCTCTACTTCTTCCTCTTGTTATGGTTCTTCCTGTCTTCTATGCCTCTGCATCTTCTTCCTCTTCTACCTCTACCTCTTCTTCATCTTTACCTTCTCATCCTCGAACACTAGAGGCTCGAGTCTCACCTGGTGTGAGGGTTTCAGTGTCCATGATGGTTTCTCTATCCATTCCCTAAATTTGGACTAGAGGTCAAGGATTCTTAGTTTATTAAAATAATATACCACTATCATTTTGGTGAGGCCATGGTGGCGTAGGTGTTTGTGCTTTCCCTCTCTCACGTTTTGGCTCATGTCCTTGATGGACTGTAAGAGGAAATAAGGTAAAATGAGTCTTTCGGCTAGGGGAGATTCTACTTGAAACCATATCTCATAGAGCAATCTGAAATGGTAGCCATAGACTACACTTAGTCTTCATTCACAGGAGATGAACTTGAGGATATGGTACACCACTTCATCCCAAGGATAGGGTAGTCTTTCCCTTATGACTCCACTTTTCTCTTCAATAGGTTTCTCATCAGCAATGAAGAAGTTATTTTTGGAAATTTCACTGCCTCTCCTATCTTCCCTCCTCCATTGGATTCCTAGGGGAAGGGTTTTAACCCTGCTGATTAGCTCAGGACTGATAAGAATGGCAAATCCCCTTACCACAGTGGTGGCACTGACTCTTGTCTGAGATTTTAGGGCCATGAAAAATTCATATGCAACATCATCATCATATCCATTCAATAGCTCAAAGAAACCTAACCACTGATGCCTTTTGAAAATGTCTAATACATGAGGTTGAATATGAGTTCTTTTAGTGGTTGTAGGCTCCCTTCAACTGAATCCCCCTACCTTATTTGCCCTTGTTTTCAACGAAGTTTAGGATGTTTCTTCCTATAACAACTCTAATGTCTAATTCAATGGGGATAAATGGTTGGAATCTCTAGTTCATGACAATTATTCATAGTCCCTCTAATCGATAGCCATAAAAATTCTTTCAATTCACAAAATGACTCCTATGACTTGTATAAGTTAGGGTGCAACAACATGTAAATTATGGACAAATGAATGAGAGGGGCTACTTAATTTTCACCACATGGCCTGGGATAAGGATAATTTGAGATCAAATTGACCTTTGGTAGCATTCTTTCACCCTTGGAGGCTTCCTGTAGCATTTACAAGCTTCATGTAGCTTCCTCCTATAAAAATGACAGAGTAAGTTTCAACTCTCCTCGATGGCTCCCCAAGCTCATCCTTACCTTAACTATTTTTTCAATGAGTGTAGATTCAAGAGAATCTGAGCCTCAGTACATTATATGCTATTTTTGGCAATAGCTTAGAGCATAGTGATTACTTGGTAGAGGCACATGTTTTCTTCTTTTGGACCGTTGCCCCA
This sequence comes from Pinus tabuliformis, assembly GCA_031772625.1. Classification (NCBI taxonomy): domain Eukaryota; kingdom Viridiplantae; phylum Streptophyta; class Pinopsida; order Pinales; family Pinaceae; genus Pinus; species Pinus tabuliformis. Next base: position 1,373,265,367 of record CM062820.1, read on the forward strand.
CCAGGAGTGATCATTCGGTCGTCCCTCGTAATCAAAACCCACTCTCTATTATCTAATATTGACTGATTTGACACTCCCACATTGCATGATGACTCATAAATCACTTTCTTTTCACTAACTGAGCATGGCCAAGTTAATTGGTCATCTCCAACTTATAAAAATACCTTACCTCGACATTCATACATTTTTCATTATTTTACACATAGGGAGGAGCTGAGAAGTTTCCATACCTGTGCAGAACTTGTGTTCAATCGATTCAGGGGTGTGCATGCTACCGTGTTGGACCTTTGTATTGTTACTCACGGAATTTCCTTTCTATCTTTTTCTGCTCCTGTGTATATCTTCTTTGCTCTTGCATGTTTGACTTTTGTTGTTGTTATGTGTGCACATCCCTTGTTGATATACCACATGCATCTACTGCTACTGTAGATTTTTTCTTGGAGTTGCAAAGTGCTTCATGAGATGGTATCATCCCCTCAACTTGATGGGAAGGAAAAAAACTAGGCTTTTGGCTTTTCTCTAGTGGTTGCATAGGCTGCTACAAGAGAATCTTGTAGAAACCATTTTTTTCTTCCAAGGTCTTTTAAATTCGGGGCTGTGATGAGGAAGAGTGTAGAGGCGTTTGAGGATGATGTTAGGGCCTGATTGAGTAGTGTAGGGTTTTGTAAATGAAGGGAATGTTCTCTATGTTTTTTTCAAGAAATTTTCAAGATGAGACAGAGTTTAGGGTTAGTTTTGAAATATATTGTCTTTTTTGTGAATAGGCATTTTTGAAGGATTTATGTGTGGTGGATCAAGGTGGGAAATTCCCATTTACCTTTTTCCAGGTCATGCTTGGTTGTTTTCTCAATCAAATCCCCTTCCTATAGATTTTTGGGATCATCCTGTAGTACTACAGGATCTTCCTCTAGCAATTATAGTCTTCCTATAGCAATACAGAGAGGGCTGAAAATTGGATTTTTGAGTGACTATGATGGTGGAGAGAGGTGAGGGTAGGGGTTTTCATGGAGGATATGGAGTGGATGGAGGGAGAAGTGGATGGAAGGTTGAGGATACTAGCTCTGTAGTTCTGAAATTTTCCACTGTCTTTAAAACCTACAAAATGAGAAAATATATTAACAGAGATGTTGTGGATCCATGTCATGAAGTTATCCGTTTTTTTTTGCTATTTTTATTTTATTTTTTGAGGGCCACACATGCTACCTCAAGATAGGTTTTCAACCCAAGAGTTGCCCTTAGATGCCTCATAAAGGTTTTCATGCAAGTCTTTTATTGTTTTTTTTCTTTCTCTTTTTTTTTCACAAACAAAAACAATATCTAGGAATGTTGTGACTTGGAAGCTATGACACTTCCAATCACATTCATCTCTCTGCTGACGATACTGAAGAATTCTTCCTTGGACATAGGTTTTTTGTAATCCTTCAATATGTACCCATTGAAAATCTAGGGAATGCGTTCCTCATCAATGGTCCTAATTTGAATAGCTCCATTGTCATGGAATTTATCTATTAGGTATGGGTCTAACCATATTTTCATAGATTTCCCTTTGAAGTCCTTGGAGCTAGAGTCATAGAGCAAAGCCCAATCCCATTCTTGAAAAACTTTGTCCTTGATATTCCTATCATGCCAGACCTTCCTCTGCAATTTGATAACTTCGGTGTGTAGGAGGGCCTACATTCTGAACTCATCCAATCCATTTAACTGGAAGAACCTCTCCTTTTGTGATTTGGTGACATCTAAATCAAAATGTGTTTCCATTATCAAAATATTATACTCAAACACAATAGAGAGCAAAGCTTTCTTTCCATAGACAAAATCATAAGGGGTAAGACCAGGAGTTGTTTTCCAAGTTGTGTTATAGGTCCAAGTTGCCTCCACTAATCTATATGTCAAATCCATTTTGTTGTTTCTCATAACCTTGGTGAGCATGCCCCCTAATTCCCTATTTGTGACCTCTACTTGTCCATTTGACTAAGGATGACAGGTAGTAGACATTTTGTGCTTGATATGACACTTCCTTCATTAATTATTGATCAGATGTGATGTGAGTTGAGCTTCCTAATCAATGTATATCTCTTTAGGGTACCCAAATTTGTAGAACATATTCTCCCTTAATAACCCATCCAATCTCTCCTTTGTTGCTACCTTGAAAGCTTTTTTATCTAGACAATTGTCAAATAATCAGTGGACACAATGATGTGCATTTTTTCCCCTAATGGTGGATCAATTGAACGAGTGAAATCCATACCCCACTTGTCAAATGTCTCCAAAGACACCTGAGGTTGTAAGTATATATCATCCATAGGGTTAGGTCTCTCCATTCTCGAGAACTGATCACATCAGCTGGTGTATCTTCCTACATCTTTGGGGAGAATGGGATAGTAGTAGCCACCTTGTAGAACCTTGAAGGTTATCCTTCTGGTAGCAAAGTGACCTCCATAAGGCCCATCATGAGAGGTTTAGAGGATGTCAAAGAATTCCTCTTCCCTAACACATCATCTCAATAGTTTATCTAGTCCTATATTGAAGATATTTCCCCCAATCCAAGTGAAAGGGGCACTCTTCCTTATAAATTTTCTCTTCTCCCTAGATGAAAGATTTGGAGGGAATTATCTAGCAACTTGGTAGTTGGCTATGTGAGAAAACCATCGAGAGAGAACTGAGAAAGAAAATAAGTGATCATCTCGAAGCTAATCATTAACAATCCCTTCATCGCCTGTAGGCAAAGTAAGTCTAGACAAAAAATCAGCTACATTTTCTTTTCCTGCCTTATCGATGATAGTTAAATCCACTATTGTAATATTAGCAACAATATAATAGTTCTAGCATTCACATCAAGCTTGTTCATTAAGTACTTGATAACTCCATGGTAAGTATGCATAAAACTTTGATATCTAATGACATAGTGTCTAAACTTTTTTTATAGAGTGTACAATGACTAGGAGTTCTTTCTCAGTTACAATGTAGTTCAATTCAACCTTAGAATTGTTTTCACTAATGAAGTAAATGGCATAAAGTAACTTATCATCTATCTGGACTAAAGGTACTCCTATAGATTTTTTGAATGCATCAGCATGGATATGAACGGGAAGAGCCCAATTTGGACCTCTAAGTATGGGTGCAATGGTTAATTTTTCTTCAAATACCTCTAGATCCTCTTGGCTACTATCTGGCCAATAGAATTCTAAGTCCTTAGCGAGCAATCCAAACAATGGTGAGGCTACTTTATTGAAATCTTTGATAAACCTCCTATAATATCTAGCTAAGCTGAAGAATCTCCTAACATCCCTTTGCGTTTGATGAGTAGGGAACCTTTTTATGATGGACATTATGTTGGCTCCACTAGTATTCCCTCCTAAGATACTGAATAGCCAAGGAAAATCCTTGCATTCGTCAAGAATTCACCCTTCTCAGGACCAAAAGAGAGGTTCATTTCAACGCACTTCTTCAATACTTTCCCCAGGTTAGAGATAGCTTCCATGAAGTCACACCCATAGGGAGTGAAATCATCCATCTAGATCTCTACAGAGTCATGGACCAAATCAACAAATATGCTCAGAATTTCCCTTTGAAAAGTGGCAGGAGCATTACATAATCAGAAAGGAAGGACCCTATAAGAAAAGGTACCGCAATGAAAAGTGAATGTAGTTTTGTCTAGGTCCTCTAGGCTGATCCATATCTCATTGTAACCATTGAATCCATCCAGGAAAGAGAAGAAATTCTTCCTCACAAGACCATCTTAAATTGGATCAATGAAATGTAAAGGGAAATGGACTTTCTTAACGGCTTTGTTCAGCTCTCTGTAATCCACACAAATCCTCCACTTTCCACTTTTTTGTGACCAAAACTAGAGGGGATACACACTCACTATCTGAGATGGGGTCCATGAAACCTTCATCTAACAACTTTTTAAACTATTCCATTACTATGTTTTTGAGGGATGGGCTCATTCTCCTCTGAGGTTGTCAGATAGGTTTTCATACCTCCTTCATGTATATGTGATGAGTATACAATGAAGGATGCACCCCTTTCATTTCTTTATAGCCCCAATAAAAGGCATCTATGTGCTCTCTCAACATTTTTCACAACTTTTCTTCTTGCACGGTTGAGAGAGAGGGGTTAATATTCAAGGTTCTTGTTGTGAAGCTAGCTCAAGAAAATATAGAAAAGATAGATCAACGCCTTATAATTCAGCCTCTTCAAGGGGGCAACCTCCTTTACATTACATAAATGAACAATTCTTGGATGATACAAATGAAAAGACCTCCTGTCTTTATATAGGAGTCTAAGGGGTCATAACATAATCAGAGCCGACATAACAATAATAATGTAAGGGCACAATAATAACAATAGTGGGCTTCTATGGAGCACAATAATAACAATATGGGCAGTACATGGGTACATCAATATAATAAGTGGGTTATACTAATAACAATAAGGGGTTACACTAGTAGTATAGGAGCCTAACATGCCCCTCTCCTTCAAAAATCGTTTTCCTCAACGCTTGAGTAGTTCTTGATGCTTCTGTATAAAATTCTTGTCCTCCCATGAGGAATCTTTAGCAGGTTAGTTCTTCCACTTGATGAGATACTTTGAAATTGATCGATTTCGTAGCTGTCGGGTTCTTGTTTCTGTGATTGCTCCAGGTTCCAATATGATTTTTCCTTCCTCTTCAATTTCTAGCAATATTGTTTAAATTGGGATCTTTTGCAACTTTTGAATAAGTGGCCATACTTCTTCATCCTTCTTCCATTCATCCCTTGCTTCGTTTATCCAATCTGGTTGGATAATATAAATAGCACAAAACAATGCTTCCACATCCTCATCCTTGAAGAGTCTTCCCATTTGGTAAGGTCACCATTTTTTAAGTGCATGTAGCATTGCCAACATTTCCTTCTCATAAATAGCTTTCTTGAGATGTAGCAGTAAAAATACCCAATCACCTACATCAAAACATTTTTCACTACAATGTTTATCTACCTATTGTTTCATTTGATTTTGCACCAAAGTGGCGTTATCCTTTAAAAGTTGGAGAACTTGTTGTTGATGCTTGATGTGATCTTTCACTGCTTGAACCTTTTTCTTCTTGATGTGTCCTCTATCTCTAGAGTTTGAGGAGTGGTAATTTCTTCCAATCCTTTACAAGATATGGTTGGATTCATTTCTTGATGCTCGATGTGATCTTTCACTTCTTGAACATTTTTCTTCTTGATATGTCCTTCTATCTTGATAGTTTGAGGAGTGGTAATTTCGGACAATGAATTACAAGATATGGTTGGATTCATTTCTTATTTCGCGATGTGATATTTCACTTCTTGCACATTTTTCTTCTTGATATGTCCTTCTATCTTGAGAGTTTGAGGAGTGGTAATTCTTGCCAATGCTTTACAAGATATGGTCTGATTCATTTCTTCTTTCTCTAGGGTGGGGTCCTCGCGTATATCTTCTTCTTTTGATGTTTCTTGATCCTTTTCTTCCTCCTCTTCATATTCTATGTAAAATAATTTCTTCTCAGCACACTTATGACCTTTAGTGCCTTTTTTATCACAATTGTAACAAATCCCTTTTTCTCTTTTTTCTTCCAATTGTTGTGGTGTAACCCTTGTAGGTTGTGGAAGGTTAGGAGAAACAACACTTCCATATTTATAGTTGTGAGGGGTACGCTTCCTGGTTTCCATAATTTTTCTTTGCATTATGTCACAAAGCCCTTTTACTCTTTCCAATTGTTGTGGTGTTGCTCTAAAGAAGGTGTTGCTCTTTGTATCCTCATAATGTGCTATCATTTCCTCCGTGAAAATTGACCAAGTAACAAGTTTTTTACGAGAATAAAGCCCTTCGTACCATAAAAATTGATCTGGTTCTAAATATGAAGATGCAATACACACCTTTTGTAACAGTTGTACACCATGTAGGTCAAAATATTGCTCCATCTGAAGTATCCAATTTACTGGATCCTTGCCATCAAACTTCCCCATCTTGCTTTTTCTTGATTTTAGGAGCTCAAACTTGAAACGACTATAACTCTGTAATTTTAGATCTTTAAGTTCTGAAATTGTGACCTATAGTAGCCCTCTGTGTCCTCTTTCTAATGCCACCAGTCTGATCCAAATTGGATTCTCTAAGAAAGAGTTATGCACAATCTCCCAAGATGACCTGATTATAGACCTTTCCAGAAGAGCGAACTTGTATGAAGTTCCACGTGTCACTATTCTGACCTTTGGATCTGAAAAAGATATACAAAAACTACAGTCCGTCCTCTTTCTGTACCTTCTTACGAAATTTTAATATGATCCCCAGACAGAAAGTTATGACGATTTTCCCCAGGTCACCTGTTTGGAATGTAATTCAGGAGTCTGCAAAAAGACCAACTTCCTCAGATCATATCTCCGCAAATGTAGTGCATAAAGCTCTGAAATTTGGACCCGAGGTTTAGCACGATTTCTTCTCAAATGGGTCTTTCTTGCAACTTCTGAAACATTGCAGAAAAAAAAGTTTGACCTGTTTGGAGCAGTGAAACCCTAGAATCCAAAGCTCTGATACCAAATGTTATGAAACCAGCTCAAGAAAAGATAGAAAAGATAGATCAACGCCTTAGAATTTAGCCTCTTCGAGTGGGCAACCTCCTTTACATTACATAAATGAACAATTCTTGGATGATACAAATGAAAAGGCCTCCCTTCTATATATAGGAGTCTAAGGGGTCATGACATAATCAGAGCCGACATAACAATAATAATGTAAGGGCACAATAATAACAATAGTGGGCTTCTATGGGGCACAATAATAACAATATGGGCACTACATGGGTACATCAATATAATAAGTGGGTTATACTAATAACAATAAGGGGTTACACTAGTAGTATAGGGGCCTAACAGTTCTAGATGGACAAAATTCTACCATTTTGACATGTCCAGGACTTGGCTCCATTAGGCATAACTCGTTCCAAGGATTACCCTCAGATTCCTTCATAAGCTCATCAAGAGGCATAGTACTGGGCGATTGGTTCTGGAGGATTTGGTTAATGAGGTCATGTTCATTAGGTTGCTGCTGAGGCTCATAATTGGGTAAATATATGGACCTTAATACACCTCCAAGCTTACTAAAATCAACTCTTCTCATAATTCCTTACATGTTTTAATTATATTTTTCTTAATGAGATGAGTAAAAGTAAGATGTATGTCTAGTGGTCTAATGTGCATTGATTGCAGGATTTTGGGAGAAAATTATGGAAATTATGGGTAATTAAGGTGCAGGTACTCGAATGAGACAAGAAGAAGATATTATAAGAGATGGATCTTCCTCACGAAATCCTCACTCATTCAAATATCCCTGATTCAAATCACACCATCTTGGAGTTGTAGGCAGTCGAGTCACGAGGATCATTGGAAGTTGAGCAAATGATAGTTAAGAACTAGTTTATCTTGAGATTGGGAGCTAAGTCTCCCTCCATTTAAGGAATTTGTTGGCAACTTTAGTTGTATAAATAATGAGGCTTAGAGCCTCATTACGATTGGGAATTTTTATGCAAGATAACTAAGCACTTTTAAGTTGAAGGATTGTGACAAAACATTGTTATGTACTTTTTTATATGTTAATGAAAATGAGCATTCCCTTGGTCCAACACTGAGTTGACCCAAAGGGATGAAGAACTTGTGTTAGGGCCCAAAACCTCTCAGCAGAGGTTCCTCTTTCTGTACTTGTATGCTTAGGTTATTTCATAGATTACTTGTTGAATTGATTTTGGTATTGCTCAATTGCAAGTATTGGTGAATTTGATTAGTTTTCTTCCATTTGTGCATAGCTTTAATAACAACTTTAAAGAGATAAAGAAATACCAAAAAGGATGAAAACAAGTGGATCTTGCCTCATTCCTCCCTTTAAGGACCATGGTCTAAGGGAAAACTCTCATTCAACCCAAAAAAACTAAATTATGGTTTCTTATGAAATTTAGGGTTTTTTTGGTAATTAGATCAACATCTTTCAGTGTTCAAAGATAGGTTTTAGTCTTAATTTATGCTATCTTAATTTTTTTATTCAATTTCATGGTGTTTTTACAATAGGCTGCAAGCATTACCATGCATGAACTAGGCAAATAAATGACACAATTTTGTTTTCCAATCTTGATGTAAACCTTTCTTGTTTTAATATGATTTATAGGTAAATGCCAACAATGATGTGTGTATTTCACGCATTTAAATAGTGGAAGAAGACCTCATATAAGCAACCTCAGCTTAACCTCACCCATCCATGATCACCAAAAGCCACTAAGTTCATAATCTGAGTTATCATTTCACAAGGACAACTTGCCATGCTTGTTGAGAAAATCCAACCATCATACAACGTTGCTTTGAGTTCTGAGGGAGTCCTAACCACTTCCTTGCCTTATTGCTTCCATTACTCACCTTCTGTAGGCCCCATACCACTGTCCAAATCACTCCTTATGCTTTCGTCCTATTCCTGTAGGAAAATTGGGGATCCTGTAGGTGAATTAGGACATTATGTATACATCTTGTAGGATGACCTATAGTGGCTTGTTTTGAGCCCGATTTGTGAGAAATGCATCAAGAAAGGTAGGAGAAGACCCCTACTTGCCTCCCAAGCCATCTGACCCATCACAAACATCTCTCTCCACACCTAACCCACCTGTCATACAATCAAGAAGTATTAGAATTCATGTTTTCACAAAAAAGACAAAAATAAAAGGTTATTGTGCTTATTCATGTGCACAGTAGTCAAGTGTTTGATTAGATTAGATTGCATGCTTAGGTTAGTTATGATTTGACATGTGTTGGCTTAGAATTCTTCTAAAGCAATGTATCTTAACAAATATCTAGATGAGTTGTGTGCTTTAAGCATCTATTTCATCCTTTCTTTACTGCTGTGGGTAGCATTTCCATTCTATCAATTAGCGTAAACTTCTCCTTTCTCAATTGGTAATCAAACTTCTTCTAAGTCAATAGAAGATTGGCTTGATAAACCCCAGTGGTCTATCACCGAGATCAGTAGTGACAAAAGAGTGGACCCATTGCATCTATTTGTTCATACAACATTGTCACCTCTAAGTTTGTACGAACCTTGGGTTGATGAAGTAAAGTTGGTAGCCTAGGAGTTGCAGCATTCTTGCTGCAATACTATTGCTCATCACCTTTTGGCATCATTGCCAGGGAGGTGTCTGAGTAGATGTGATTTCTAATTTCTTTCTTCCATTTCTTATCTCTTTCATGATGTTGTTAGTTTCATTTTTACAAGATAGTTGTATGTTGGTTTGCGTTCCTTTCTATTCTGCAAGTGATTTCATTCAACAGTTGGCTTCAATTCAGTTTGTCTTTTCTATTCTACAATTAGTCTTAAATTTCAAAAGAAACAAAAAATAAACTTCTTTCATGCCTCGCAGGAATAGGGATAACTTAGGAAAATTTCTCCCAAATACCCCCACCACTTGCAACAGCCAACCTTACCTCTTCTTCGGTGGTTATGAATTAGAGGACCCCTTTGGCGAGCAACCTGAGATTTTTGAAGAGCCTATAGGGGAAGAAGAAGAACCCATTCCAACTAACATATTGGCTGAAAATAGAAATGAAAGGGGAGATAGAGAAAGGATTGAGGGTGCTTTTTCCATTAGAGAAACCGATGGGGATGCCAAGATGAAAAACATAAGATCGTCTGCTCTTCCTCACTTCCATGGCCTAACCTTATAAGATTTAGATACTTTCCTGTTTGAGTTTGCTGTCATATGTAGAACTTATGATTACACCACTGATGATTAGAAGTTGAAGTGATTCCCATACACTCTCAAGGATGCAACTATGCGTTGGTTCATGGGTTTACCTAGGGATAGTATCACCACCTGGGCTCAGATGAAGTAATATTTCAACAACAAGTATAGGGACTATTAGAGGTCCAACTACACCAAAGAGGAAATTTTTAGAATGACCTTGGGGCATGATGAGTCCTTAGAAGATTATCAGGAAAGATTCCAGCTCAGCTATAAAAGGGCCACGTGCACACTTGATCCTAAATCACTTAAGCTAGTCCTACTTAGGGGGATCAGGGAAGATATCTTGGATACCCTAAACTTGTTATGAGGAGGGGACATATACTAACTACCCTATGAGGATATCAACATAGTTTTTAAGAATCATTCTAGGGGAGCTACAAAAAAGGGTAGGGTTAGTCAGATAGTGGCTAGCTCATCCTCTTCCAACACATCCATAAAAAGTGAAATTAGAAACATATTTGAATATTATAGGAGTAAAATGCTGCAAACCCTTTCCCTACAGATGGACACTGTGCAAATCTAGAGAAAGAAGGAGGAAGTAGAGAGGCTCTTAGCCATCTTATCCCCTACATGCACAAGGAGGCACCCTAGTAATGAATGTCCACTAAAACATATAGAAATATGCTTAGTCTATGAAGAAAACCACTCCATAGACAAGTGGCCTTCTCTACTTGGACGAAAATATGTGTATCAGGGAACCAAAGGGCTGACTGAACATCTCTACTACATAAATCCAAGGAGGCCTCATGGGCCTCGACCATACCAACAAGGCATGCAAGGTTCATCCAATGCATATTACAACCCTACCAAAACACATTCATTCCCTCTTGCGTCCCCCCTGCTCATCCCTCTTGATCTACACCTTCTCCCTTGTCTTTTGTACCTTAGTACCATTTCTAGCCGACCAACTAGCCATTTCAGCCATATACACCTCCACAACCTCAATGGAATGCACCACCCCATGGGTGGAGGCCCCCATACAAAAATGCTTCATCTTTATTGCCTTCACATCCTACTCAACCACAACTTTTACACCCTTCTCCACCTAAAAAACCTCAGATACCTACCCAAAAAAACCAAAACTTGAAAAATAGATAGACACAATAGGTCTATAGTGAAGGGACATCCTACCCTGCTTATGTTATGGAAATTCAGGAAATCAACCTTAGACCTGGGAGAGTGCTTCTGGATATTCAACCTCCATCTCCACCTAGGGAGAGTGACAAAGAAAGAGAGGAAATGATGCCTAGAGTGAATCCACCATCATTTCCTGAAAGATTAACTCATCTAGTCTAACCTACCCTAGAACAAAATGAACTTGTGGGTGAATTGAAAAACTTGTCATGTTCCTACAAATATAATAACAACTCTATTCATTGTAAAATGGGATTTACCTTACCTTATAGCTTCCTCTTTAGCTCTTAGAAGGCCTATTTCTCTATTTCTTGTGGAAAGAATGGAGACTATTTGTCAAAATCCCAATTCTATAAGCTATTAGTGATGTACCTATTTACAACAAACTTATTAAAGAGAAGTGTTTCAAACATATAGGGAGGAGAAAAAGAGACACCCCTACCATTAATGTCATTGGACAATTATCCGACTTAACACTAGGACAAGTAATTTGCCTAAAGTATCTAGACCCTTGAAGCCCTATAGTAGATGTACACATCAATGGCACCATTGCCCCACATAACTTGATTGATTATGGGGCCGCCATTAATTAAATGACTAAGGACAACATGCTCAAGCTGAATCTCCAGGGTTCATTAAGAAAGACCATGATAGTCTTGCAGCTTGCATACTGATCCATAGTAGCCCCTGAGGGGATTGTTCAGGATGTGATGGTCTACATGGACTCCTGGGAGTACCATGCAGATTCCTTAGTTCTCCATCCGAAGACCAAATTTAATGGTTATCCTCTCATACCTGGGAGGCCTTGGTTAGCCACTGCTGATGCTTACATTAGCCATAGAGATGGACATGTGACTATAAAAAATGGGCATCCATCCAAGCAGTTGGTACGTTACCCTCCTGCTTAACCATGTCTAGAACATGACTTACCTAAATGGCTAGAAGAGGAGGAGGAAGATGAAGTCTAATCCACCCAACTCTATACCCTAGAAACTTCCATGGGAGGAGGAAAGCCTGATGAAGATGATTTGATTGAACACATCCTCTAAAATCCAAGTCCCAAGACCTGGTCTCTAGAGGAAGCAGTGAAGGAAGTTGTTGTAGCGGCTATAACCACCCTCTAAAATTTTTCCTTAGCTTCATTTTGGAGCATCCCTACTGACCTTTCACAACATCATGTCTTGTCTTATCAAGTACACAAGCTTCAGTAATTTCCTTGCAGAATGACAACCTATCCATAAAAGGTTGTTGCATTCCCCTCATAGGCTGTTTCACTGGCCTTGGTCCAATCGTAGGCTGAGAAGCTCCCTCAAGAAATTGCCCAATTATGGAGGGCAACTAGCCTTCCCTCCAGTAATTGCGTAATTCTGTCTTGTAGCCTGCGGGGCTACAAAATTGTGCAATTATTCCTATCACTATTCACTGAGAAAATTGTGTAATTTCTCCCAGGAGGACTGCTTAGCCCAAAAATTATGCAATTCTGGAAAGTAGTCAGCTGCTCTACCCAAAAATTGCATAATCCCTCTAGGTAGGAAACTAAACTCCCTCCAAAAAATGTGCATTCTTTCCTCCCAATTGAGTAGGCTGTCACAAGTACAGTTTAGTTGATCGGTTCCCTCTGGGACTATGCAAAACTGATTTGCATGCATGGGCTACTCATCCCAAGGTAACATGGAAAGGCATCCTTTGTTTAAGGGATCCATTTTTAGCAGTTGGAGGTTACATGCAATGATCATTTCAAAAACCTCCCACCAAGTGTCGCTTTCCCTATATTTGTGGCATGAATGTCGTAGCCTTAATTTTATCGAAACTCATCAACCGTATGCTGCATAGATCATTCCTCACATCGATCTTGCAATTATGACATCCCACATTGCATATAGTAGTTGTTGGCACATTCAACCCAATTGTTTTGGGGTAAGCCCACTTTTCATGTCTCGTGCAACATTTCTAGAGATTTTTGTGTTTCACTTCGTATGAATGTTGTCTTCTTGATTTCAGTTAGTGTGTGCTGTCGTTTTGATAAAGACTATCTTTTACTGGCACCGTTTCAACTTTCGTTAACATCTCACTATTGTCGCATGCATGACGTTGTTTTGCACGGATGGTCATCGTTGCTGCGACTTACTTCACATACATGCATGCTTTCCCGTTTTCCAAATCCTACACTTGATGTTTTCATGAATGATCATTCACTCTCGTTTGCACTCATATCACCATGCATTCACACTTCTCATGTTTTTAGTCACTTGTCGGTCGGTCTTGGCTGCCTTGGCTCAAACTGTTGCATGCTCGGCTAGCACTACCCATTTCTGGAAGCAAAGGTTCTCCCTTCCCTCCAAAAATTACATAAGTCTAGCCACACACTAAGCTCTGGGATTTTATTGCACAATTCCTGGAGGTGATGTCCTATTGGCCACAGAAACTATGCAATGCACTTTTTTGGTTGCATGTCACTGCTGACAGAAATTGCACATTGTGTACTTTCAGTCCTCAGCAAGCTAGGTTGGACTATGCATTGCATAGTTCTAGTAGTCACTCAACCTCCCGACAACCAGGAATGTGCCTTTCATAGTTTTGGAAGTTAGTCTCCTGACCTCCCAGTGGAAATTGTGCAACCTTCATGATCAGTCACACAGGTATGTTGCAAGTCAGTTCTCAAGTTCATTTTCGTTTTCTACTGATAGATTGCTTTCCATGAGTATTGCCATGTCTCCAGGTACCACAGGTGTTCATTTGCCTCCCAGCAGCACGGGTACAATGGTTTCCAAGAGGGAAGAGTCGAAGACACCGTTCAGAGCACACTTGGCGATGCAGTCGATCAAGTGTCTATGAAATTTCCTACCCACGAAGAGATCAACTTGGTCATAGACAAGGACATGAAGATATGATGTTAGTTGCATCACAACCAACAGTACCATCAACAGTAGCTGAAGGCAACATACCAAATGTAACAAATGTTAGAGGAATGTTGTTCACAACACAGAGGCGAAAGAAAGTTGAAAGCTCATGCAGATCCACTAGTGATGAAAACAACTTTGGAGACTCAGGCTATGAGGTGACAACGTGACATGAATATCACACGAAGGAAGAGAATGGAATAGAGAATGAGTTGCATTTTCTGAAGCAACAACTTAAGGAAGAGAAGGAGTTGCATAGATGAGAGAATTAGTTGCAACAGGAATAGGTACAACAGGGGGTGCAACATGCACTCACAGATGAAACTGCACCCATACAGGTTATAGATCCATCCCAACAGCTGGAACAGAGAAGACAAGGTGAGCAGTGTTGTTGATAACATGCAAGGGAATGCAAAAACATGCATTTCATTATGCGCACACATGTTATCCCACCCATTTGACACACTCACTGAGGCAAAGACAAGAAGCAAGTCCGAATGGAGCTGAACATCTACTTTGACAAGTTGATGCACATGACCACTAGCACACACTCAAATATTTTCACATACACTATGCGTTAGTGTGTTTCTGATTTAGCTGTAGGTAAGAAGACCATGTGCATGCTATCAAATGAGTTGGATGGAGAATCCATACCAATGCACCCAGATGCAACGGAGGCAAGAGTTTTCTTCAGCAAGATGTCACCTTGGATTGCATACACACCATCACGGATGACCAACCTTGGCGTCAACTCACCACCTTCACCATCACAAGCATGTCAAAGAGTTGGTCTCACCACAACAGACCAAGTTTCAATGATGTCTTGCATGGCTTACTCAAGAAATTTTCTCACATGGGCACATGTGCATTGTAATTTAACACCTTGTCAAGTGGAAGTTCAAGTGTCAATAGTTGGATGTAACAGTCATAAAGTAAATGAATAGTCAAGAGGGTAGATGAACTGCCACAAAGGGGAATGTCAAGCGTCACCCCACCATTTTCTATAAATAGAACCTCATAATTGATTGTTAAGGATTTTTGTCAGCCAAGCTTCTCATAGGACTATATCAGTGAGAGCTTGGACAATATTGTAACGAGCCTTGGCTTCTCCACTGCGAAGAGCTAGTATATCTCTTTCGAGGAGGAGGCGATTGTGGTTGTAATGTTCTGTTGTCGAAACTAGTGGTTGGACATGGATGTATTGTATGACTAGAACTTACACTTCTTAATATAATAGAGCTAGAATGTTTCATGCATATGTTGTATTGTATTCTATGCTATTTGGTTTACTCTAAATGATATATGTATTTGTTTTCTTACGCATGCATGTATGGACTATTCTGCATATGTATGTATGATCTTTCTTAAATGTGATGTTGGTTTAACCATCACTTTGGATTGCTAGATAACTTTCCTTCCATGTTGTGATGCATCTTTGCTTGTGTGTTCCCTTCTTAACTCCGTGCTATCATAGGTTTCCAATGGGTGCATGCACCTCACCGTCCGTGTGTTGGAACCTCTCATGTGCCTTCCTTGGCTTACTATAACTGCCACACCCTTGCTACCAAAAAGGACATCTTACTTTCCTCTATGCGAAATCGCAGTCAAGGCATTACTGTATGACCCACTATTAAGACTCCTACACCAAATAGTATGAGGTCTAATTGGGACTTCTTATTGGGGAGATCCCCTTACATGGGGTATCTCCAGCACCATCATAATTTTGGTGCTAGAAGGAGGACCACATGACAATCTAAATCATCACATCTGTTTTGAATATCTACATATCTATCATGAATAGCTATAGAGTTTCTCTTCCAGAGTGCATGTCTTATGGAAATGACTTCATTATCTCAGAAAATCTCTCAGATAACTTGTCACGTAAAACATATGATGGTGGAGGCCACGTAGCCTTGGTTAGGCACACGGTCGATGTTTTAGGCTCATGCAAAAGACATGGAATCTTTGAAGAATACATGACCTGTGCATTTTTCATCTACCTTCGATGACACTCAATGCACTGGTGTGTCACGCTGCCCGAAAAATCTATTCATTCTCTTGCTCATTTGGTCGCAAAGATAAACTATGCTTTCAATCACTTTAACAATAAAGAGCTTGACCAAGAATTCTAAAATTACAAAAAGAACCTGATGAATCCATTGATCAATTTTACACGCTTCTTTAATCTTGCATATCGATTTCCGGAAGATGAAATTGATTAGGAAATTATTTATGGAAGATATGAGTATCTTCTTCACATATATGAACCCCGCTTAGTACACTTTGGTGATGGAGCTGCGCAATCATAGGTAGGCACAGTTGTTGTCACAAGTGACTATCTGCCTCCACCTCATCAAATAACTCCACCACCATAGAGTGATGTGGGAGATCATGCACACACATATGTTGAACTGTCACATTGTCCCACCCCACATTCTCTTGATATCTGCGTAGATTTGGGTTGCAAGTTTGTTTGTTGTCACATGGATTCCTTCTTTCAACCTCCATCCCCACATTCTGTTGATCCTTTGAATTGTACTTTCTTGTGTTCTCCCATTTCAGATTCCTCACCTATTGTGAACGAGGATCAAATTGTCAACGGAGTTTGTGTTATGTAGCCAACCAGCACCATCATTCATGATGAGTGCGTGGGGGAATCCAAAGAATAAGCTATGGTGAAGGATGAATCCCTTCCAACCGCACCTCATCTGCTTTATCCTAACATCCCTTGTGATTCTGCCACTACTGATTTCCTTTGTGAAAACCCATTTCCTAATGTTTCTACTTCTGATCATTCACAAGACACGTCGGATGTCAGTCTGTCATCATAGTGTGGAGAGGACACATCTTCCTCTGAAATTTCATCCAATCAATCATCTATCATTTATGAAAAGATAAAGGGTGAACATCTTTTCTTCTCATCTAATCCTCTTCCCGATTCATAAAATCATGAGGATGTCGAAAAAATTCATGAATTTTCTGATCTTGGTTGTCGTGATCTCTCTACTTCTCCATCTGACCACAATGTTGATTCAATCATTGATAATCTGTCTAAGACACTGGTCTACGATGATCTATCTGTCAATGAGGTAAAAACCCCGCAGACTATCGAGGCACTTCAGCCCAAGATGATGGTTATATTAGGCCCTTTCTATCCTGAGGTTGGTTTCACCTCCAGTCAGGAAATTGTTGAAACACTCAAGGCTCCTCATCACTCTCTTCTTTGCATTGAAGATCAACCAAATACCCAGATTTTGCTTCCTCCAGTTGAACTACATGATCCCATTGCTCATGCATTGGAGGAATCTTACACAGCAAGCACACATGCACAATGTAAGTGGTATACCTTTCTCACATTTACTTGCATGTCATAGTCAAGAGAATGCATACACTCGACATCTACACACAGTGTAGCACAACACCATGGTAGCTCCATAGAGTGCATGTCAAGCGCTTTCACTCATATTTGGTCTGCCATCGGTTATAAGCTCAGAGTGTGTCCGTCTTCATCGTTATATCTTTCCCACTTGTTGGTTTGTGCAACTATGATGTTCGCAAATTGTGCCTTCACCAACATGGGTCAACCAATGCACCAGTGGCTGCATTGGAAATATCACTTTACATGATCAGGCCCATCCACCATTAGCTTAGGAGTAGGAGTAGTGTTTGATTTTAGTTTGCTTGCTTGCATGATTGTTTGCTTTCTTGCTTTGTTTTCTTGTTTGTCTTCTTACTCACTTTGCTTCTGCATTTGCTTTTGCTTCTTGCTTTGCTTTTTGGTTTGTTTTTTTGTTATTGTTCATCGGTTATTTCGCATGGACCATGTATGACTCTTAAAACAAGTTGGGTAAAGTACAAGAGAACTTTTACACCTGTCAACATTTGGTTACCTGTTGTCTTCTCTCTTATGTAAGAACTTGTTATCTTCAGTCCATGATACATCAATGGAAGATATGTACTGTTCGAAGTGAACCTTGGTGAAAACACAATTCTTGCACGCTAACTAGTATCAAGTACTCTAGTTGATTGTTTTTGGGTTAATCCTTGTCAGCTCAGTCAAGTAGACTAAGGTGAGGGGGAAAACCTTAACAAGCATGTTAGAGGTATACATGAACTACTTTGAAAGAACAACCTCTTCTACTCTCAATAATTCAAGATCCCTCTTCCACCTTTGAAATGAATAAGTGATATGCATAGTTATGAAGATGGAAAATGGAAAAATTAAAAAGTGAAGAAAGTTTGAAAAACTGAAAAATGAATAATGTGATAGAAGAGAAAGGCTTCCTGCACAGAGAGGTGATGCAAGTAACTTCATCGGGGTACTAACTAGACTCGCTAGCAGTCAAGTCATGCTTGTGCTCATGCATGACATTGCTGGGGTATTGTCCATGCTTGCTGGTAGTGGAGCACCCCAGAGATGAAACTAAGACTCTGACAACTATACTGCTTGTGCACCAATATACCCCTCAACGGCAATCGAAACAATTGTGTTCACTTGGCTTGGAATGTGTGTCAATCAACCAAGAGTTTGGCTGATGCTACATCTTACAGTCAAGCAAGTGTGGAAACTAATATGAATTGAGAACTGAACAATAATTCCGGAGGTGTTAGACTTTATTTTCATGAACAGGCTCCATTCAAAGAGCTAGAGTTCTACCAGTGTATCACCAAGTGTTAGTAGATACAAGCACCCTCCAAAATTTTTCCTTAGCTTCATTTTGGAGCCTCCCTACCAACCTTTCACATCAGCATGTCTTGTCTTGTCAGGTACACCAGCTTCAGTGATTTTCTTACAGAATGATAGCCTGTCCATCAAAGCTTATTGCATTCCCCTCATAGGCTATTTCACCAAACTTGGCCCATTTGTAGGTTGAGTAGCTCCCTCAAGAAATTGTGCAATTCTGTTTGACATCCTACTGGGCTCCAAAATTGTGCAATTCTCCCTATCACTGTTCACTGAGAAAATTCTGCAATTCCTCCCAGTAGGGCTACTCAGCCCAAAAATTACATAATTCTAGGCAGCAGTCAGTTGCTCTACCTAGAAATTGCGCGATCCCTCTAGGTAGCCAGCCTAGCTCCCTCCCAGAAATGTGCATTTTTTCCTCCCAGCTGAGCAGACTGTTGCATGTGCAGTTGAGTTGAGTGGTTCCCTCCGAGACCAAGCAAAATTGGTTTTCATGCATGGGCTGTTCCTCCGAAGGAAACATGTGAAGGCATCCCTTGTTTCAGGGATCTATTTTTAGCAGTTGGAGGTTACATGCAAGGATAATTTTAGAAACCTCCCACCAAGTGTCGCTTTCCCTAGATTTGCGGAATGTGCGTCGCAACCTATATTTATTTATTTTTATTTTTTTTTAAGATATTTGAGTTAACTTAATTTTCTTGTTCCTATATTTTTATCGATTCTAACTAACTTTTATCTTGACTACCTATGGATATATATATATATATATATATATATATATATATATATATATATATATATATATATATATATATATATATATCTATATATATATATATATATATATATATATATATATATATATAATTTATACATATATTATAAGATAGGTCATTTTCATAACTAATTCTCATGTATATACTATATAACTTATATTTTTTAATTATTAATACCTTTTCAAGTAACCATTAACACCATTTAAAATTATTTTAAATATTTATTGGGTACCTAATATAACTAATTTCCATAATAATTTTTATGACCCTGGTCCTAAAGTCAAAATTAGCCATTGGTCAAGTTAGCCATTGGAGTCTCTGCTCAGACTATTTAACATGCTAAGCTGGATCTATTTCTTCAACTTGTCCTGACGATGAACCACACTAGTTAGTTCGAAACGTGTCAACATATATTTTCTGCATGTGATTTACGTCGAAATATTTCTTATAAATGTTATGGATCACAAAAGCCTCAATTCAGCCATTGAACCTCTATTTTATCAAAACTCATCAACAAGATGTTGTAGAGCTCATTCCTCACATCGATCTTGTAGCTATGACATCCTACATTGCATCGAGGAGTTGTTGGCACATTCAACTCATTTTTTTTGGGGTAAGACAACTTTTCATGTCTCGCACTACACTTATGGCGTTTTTTGTGTTTCACTTCGTATGAATGTTGTCTGCTTTATTTTAGTGAGTGCTTTCTATCGTTTTGATACATACTAGCTTGTACTAGCACCATTTCAGTTTTCATTAACATCTCACTATTGTTGCATGCATGACGTTCTTTTGCAGGGACGGTCATTGTTGCAGTGACTCAATTTACACATATGCATGCTTTCCCATTTTCTAAATTAGGCACTTGTTGTTCGCATGAATGATCGTTCACTCTCATTTTCACTCATATCACCATGCATTCAAACTCCTCATGTTTTGAGTCACACGTCAGCCGGACTCGACTGTCTTGGCCCGGACCATGCCTTGCGTAGCTAGTAGTGCATATTTCTGAAAGCCAAGGCTCTCCCTTCCCTTTATAAATTATGAAAGTCTAGCCAGCCACTGACCTCCATGCTTGCATTGCACAATTCTTGGAGGCAATGTCTTGTTGGCCGTAGAAACTGCGCAATGCAGTTTGTTGGTTGCAAGTCACTGCTGATTGAAATGGTGCATTGTGCAGTTTTAGTCCTCAGCAGGCCAAGATAGACTCTATATTAGTCAACCTCCTCACAACATATAATGTGCCTTGCGCAGTTTTGGCAGTCAGTCTCCTGACCTCCTGACAGAAATTCAACAACCTTCATGATTAGTCACACAGGTATGTTGCAAGTCAGTTCTCAATTTTTTTTTGGTTTTCAACTAACAAATTGCTTTCCATGAGTGTTTCCATGCCTTTAGGTACTACAGGTGTTCATCTGCCTCTCAGAAACACAGGTACAATTGTTTCTAGGAGTGTAGAGTCCAAGACACCATTCAGAGCACACTTGGGGATGCAATCGATCAATTGTCTATGAAATTGCCTACCCACGAAGACATCAAGTTATTCGTAGACAAGGACATCAAGATATGATGGAAGCAAAATCACAACTAGTAGCACCATCAACAGCAGCTGAGGGCAGCATACCAGATGTAACAAATTCAAGAGGAAGGTTGTTGATAGCGCAGAGGTAGAACAAAGTTACAAGCTCATGCAGATCCACTTGTGATGAAAGCAACTTTGGATACTCAGACTATGAGGTGACGGTGCGACATGAAGATCACACGAAGGAAGAGAACAGAACATAGAAGGAGTTGCATGTGTTGAAGTAGAAATTAAAGGAAGAATAGGAGCTACATAGATGAGAGAATGTGTTGCAGCAGGAATAGGTATAAAGGGGGGAGTAACATGCACTCATGGATGAAACTGTGCCTGTACAAGTTATGGATCCATCCCAACAACTGGCACGGGGTAGAAAATGTGAGTGGTGTTGTAAATCACATGCAACATAATGGAACATCATTCATTTCATTGTGTGCACACATGTGAGCCTACCCATTCTGTACACTCACCGACGTGAAGAGAAGAAGTAAGTTCAATTGGAGCTGAACATGTAATTTGACAAGTTGATGCACATGGCCACTGGCACATACACTATGCATCAGTGTTCTACCAATTCAGTTTCCCCCAAGAAGACGATGTGCACGCTATCAGACGAGTTGGATCGAAGAGCCATACTAATGCACCTAGATGCAATGGAGGAAAGAATTTGCTTCAGTAATATGTCATCATGGAATGCATGCACACCATCATGGACGACCAAGATTGGCATCAACTCACCACCTTTACCATCACAAGCATGTCAAAGAGTTGGTCTCACCACAATGGAGTAAGTGTCAGTGATGTCTTACATGGATTTCTCAAGCCATTTTGTCTCACATGGGCACATGTGCATTGTAATGTTATGTCTTGTCAAGTAGGAGTTCAAGTGTCGATAGTTAAATGTAACAGACATAGAGTAGATGAAGAGTGATGAGGGTAGATGAATTGTCACAAAGGGTAATGTCAAGGTTCACTCCACCCTTTTCTATCAATAGAACCTCATAACTCATCGTTAAGGCTTTTGGTCAGCCAAGCTTCTAATAGGACTATGTTAGAGAGAGCTTCCATAGTATTGTAATGAGCCTTGGCTTTTCCACTGCGTAGAGCTATTATATCTCTTTGGAGGAGCATGCGGTTATGGATGTAATGTTCCATTGTCGAATCTAGTGGTTGGACATGGATGTATTGTATGACTAGAACTTACACTTCTCAATATAACAGCCAAAACATTTCATGCATATGTTGTATTGTATTTTATTCTATCTGGTTTACTCTAAGTTACATATGTATTTGTTTTCTGATGCATGCATGTATGGACTATTCTACATATGTATGTATGAATCTTTCTGAAATGTGTTGTTGGCTTAACCATTACTTTGCATTGCTAGCTAACTTGCCTTCCATTTTTGGATGCATATTTGCGCGTATGTTCCCTTCTTAAGTCCGTGCCATTACATATTTCCAAGGGGTGCACTCACCTCTGTTGCAGGTGAGACCACCCTAGGGTCTTGGGTTGAGAACCCCAATAGAGCGAATGGAAAACCACAATAAGAAATGCTCAGGAAATCAACCTAAATGCTTATTCTACTGAACTGTGCAAGAGTGTCCTTACCCAAAAGTCCTACGTTTGAGTAGATCCTGCAGGGTGCAAACCCTCATCTTCTCTTGATGTCTTCAAAACCTGAAGATTATTCAAATGAAACAT
Organism: Pinus tabuliformis; assembly: GCA_031772625.1. Lineage (NCBI taxonomy): Eukaryota > Viridiplantae > Streptophyta > Pinopsida > Pinales > Pinaceae > Pinus > Pinus tabuliformis. Next base: position 1,373,287,926 of record CM062820.1, read on the forward strand.
ATATAACAATAGAAACATAAATCATGGCCATCCTATTAACTTTGAATCATATAAAGGAAAGGAAAATTAGGCATCAATGTAAGATTCATAAACGAATTACAATATAATTCGTTGCATAAGCACATTTAATATTGGAAACAAAACATCATTCCTTTATTGAAGTTAGCTACAAGTAAAGTGGAGAAATATGACCCGAGTCCTTGCCCAGCTCCAAGTGGAATTGCCCTTTGGAACTGTCCTTTCCTGGCCTCAGAAATCTTCCTCCATCACCAATACAAGGATATCTCAATAAAGATGAAGAATATCTCCAACAAGGAAAGAAGGGTTTCCAAAAGCTTTGGGGAATGCAAGAGGCATAGGGATTTCATCACACTCGATTAGGGATAATCTCACTATAGTATCAATATATCATCTCTTCTCCCTTGAGGCCTTCCCATGGTGGTTTATTTATACTTCTCCAAATTACTTTTCTCGATTGGATACAATTGGGCCACGGGAAATAAGAGGTGAGTAACAGGTAAAACCCATGAACTCTGCTCAAAATTAAGGAAATTTATTTTTTTAATCGTTTTAACATATGTACGCCGGCTGGGCATATGTTGACCCGCATGTACATGGTTTTATCACAGGGAAAAGTAGTGTATAGGGAATAAAACATTGTTTTTTAAGATTTGGTACCAAGTCTAGAAGGAAGGGTTTCCCTAGGCCATAATGAGAGCATCAGATCTACCAACAGTGGTAAATGGTGCTATAATAGATACCCCCTAATATATGAGGTCAGAAGGGGTACATGATGGCTGAAATGTATTAAGTGCATAGAAGGAATCATGCTGAGACTAAGGAGGAGTTCACCAGAATTCAGCCTGCTAAGCCAGCGAAAGAGATCGGAAAGAAATGATTGTCTGAGGCAGGCATACCCATGCTCATAAATATAAAAGCATGTCTGCATGTCAACTAAAAAAGCAGATCTAATATGCGTACAAGTATAAAGGGATTGAAAATACATAATGGATCATTTGATCACAATCAGGAGAGTACATGTCTGAATATCACATATAAAGAGTTGATCAATGACCTTGAAGTCAAGAAATTGATCGAAATAGTACCAAGTGAACATGATGGAATAAATGGTACTACATTGCAACTCGGGTGCGAACACACATGATATCATTGTAAGGAACTGCAATATATAAGGCGGATGGTGTCAACTAGTAGAAATATGAGCAACTAACAAGTGAACTAAGACATGCTGATGCAAACTCGAGGTCTTCACCGACCACCGTGGTACATTTCTACATAGTGGGAATAAATGATCTAAAGTCGACCATGTGAGAAATCTTTTGATTACCAGTCATTGATGTATACCGTTAACAAAAGTGAGGCTACTCACCATTAATGATGATGAGAGTCAAGTTACCCAGTACAATCTAACATGTATGAACAAATGAGTTGTAGTTGAACACTTGGAAGAATCTATCAATCAGGATACAATGATGTTTTCCCACTATCGATAGCAAAGAAATATTCCACTAATGACTACAAACCAAAAGGTACTACCAAATGCACTCTAGATCTCTTTCCTAGAGAAACAAGCTGCAGTCGATGGGAAAATTCCCGCTAGAAGCAATTAACGCATCCTTCATCAATCTAGTGTGTGTGTAACCCATACACTAATAATGTGGAAGGAATGGAATGAAGAAAGATGTAGTAGCCCAACCGAAGCACATTTATGACATACACAAGATGTGGCTAGTGCACAATAGAAACCCTCTGAACCAACCAATAATGAAAGCTGACATAGAGGCGAGGAATCCACCAATAGGGTCAAATGGAAACCAAGGCACTACATGAATCCCAAAGTGTGATAATGAAAGTTGATGTCGAACACAAGGGAAACCACCGAGTCAAAGACCCATGATACTGATCGATGTTGACCACAAGGTGACCTATCAATAATGAAAATAGGGCCAGGTTGTGGCTCTAGACCTACCCTTAGAGAAATTTGTCTTAGTCGATAAGAGCAAGATCCACTTGCAAGAAATCAATGGAGACCTTCTCAAACCAACATGAGAAATGGACAAACATAGCTGATGTGATGATGAACATGAAGCTGATAACTAGGGATGAGCGATTGAAAAATAGTTTAAGAGACACCGCAGAGAGGTTGCCTCAAGTTTACTTCCCTTGAACAAAAGTGGTGGGCCCCAGTATTGTAGCAATAATGCTACAACTCCTGGAGCTCCCTATCTCTAATTTTATCAACCCGGTAGTTCGTACAAACTTGGAAGCGACGGTGTTGTATGCACAAGTACTAGCTCTTGTCGCAGTTGTCACTTGGTCAGCTGGCATGGCACAAGTCTGCTAGGGCTCAAGCCAACTTCTATATGCTCTCAGAAGAAGCTTTATGAGTGATGGACGAAAGCTATCTCGAAGAAAGCTAGCCTACTTTGCAAAAAGGAAACTGAAAGCCAATAAAGCATGGAAACCCTAGTAAACCCTAATTTGACTAGCTAGACCCTTACTATGCAAAACTGTGAATGAAACCACTACCAATAATGCCATTACTTGCAGTGAACTGAAATACATACATCTAAGCTACTTGGATCTGAAAAGACATGTTTTTGTATTTTTTTCATTAAGTGGTTGGATTTATTGTGATCATGCTTTTGATTAGGGTTTGGTTGTGCAGGAGCGGTTGGAATGGAAGGAAAGCATGGGCAAGGTCAGGATGGCTAGGGGAGGTCCCAGAGGGTCTCTAGCATCAGTCCACAGAAGTCTACCACGTTCGGATGCTCAGCAACCGAGTTTGCAGGCTTCTACAGGAAGTCTGCAGGGGATCCTACAGGAAACTCAGGGATTTCTACAGGAAGTCTGTGCAATTCTACAGGATGTGCTGTAAGTGGAAGTTTGGTGATGGTGAAGGGATGGAATGGTTTTGGGTGGATAGGTGAGGTGGAGATGGAACTTGTGATGGCTCAGGGATAGAGAAATAGGATGGGGAAAGAGTGCACAAAGTTGGTTGGTGGATGGAAGGCTAGAACAATGAAAGGTCAAGAAAATGAAGCTACGTGGGCAATGGAAGAGTTGGAAGGTAAACGAGCTGAACAGAGGTCAAGGATGTGGCTTTAGGCGTGGTCAAGACGAAGAAGAAGGAAATGGAATGATGTGGAGCAGTGTAAATAAAACAAATTGCTTATGACTGTCACCAAAAACGAGAATTCATTAACCTATGCTTCCTGTGCTATGAACTCAATGAACAACAATGTAAATCATGAAGAGAAGTTGTGCATGAAGTTGTGATGAAGGAGTATGGTTCAAGATTGAAGTGCATGGAAAGATCTATAATGAAAATGACTGTGTTTCAGCTTGCATAAAGGTAAAAGGCTGCATTTTTTGGTGGTTGGTTCAGACTGCACCCCAATCCCTAACAGAGATAGTAGTGAGGTCCTTTCAACCTTTTCTGGAGCTCCAATGAATTACAACTCTCCTATTCTGATCTAAGCAACTGAAAGCAAAATTAACCATAAGCTAATCCTACTTAATCCTATTAAAGAAATCAAATCAACAAACTGTGTTCTTGAAATGCATGTCAAAACAAGTAAACAAAGTGCTGGAAAGAAAGGTAAATAACACTACAAAGAAGAGGAGGTCTATGGCTCTCAGGTTGGGCCCTAACTTGAGAGCTATAGCTCCCTTAAAAACTCAGAATTGAATCAAAAGCTGCCTGTCTTTATTGAATAATCATGAGTCTAACATCATGCCAAAACTGGCTTACAAAAAGACTAATTGGCTAACCAAATTGACTAACTAGCTAATCCCAAAAAATGACTACCAACTAGCTAAACAAATTGACTAACTAGCTAATCCCAAAAATGACTACCAACTAGCTAAACAAATTGACTAACTAGATAATCCCAAAAATGACTAACTGAAATGAGGTCTTGAGCCCTCTTATTTATACAATTTGAGGACCCAACAATCCTCCTAAAATTTAGGGACTTGGCTGCCCAAGACTTGTAGTTAACAGCAGTCCAACTTGACTTGCTTGGCTGCCCTTGTGCTCATTGATTTGGTGGCCTTTGAACTCCGAGCTGATGGTGGAGAATTCGAGGTAAGGGCCCATAAATGAGGGGGACACCTTCCTACAAATCCTCTAGCTTGTTCTCCCACGAGTTTGGCTGCCAAGTGCTCATTAAGACCTTCAATTTTGTCTCCAAGTTGACCAAGAAGGCTACATAAAGCACCCATTAGACTTGTTGGCATAATGACTAACCAAATTCACTCTATTAACATAAAAATAATCAAAAACATGCAATAAACAAATGAGAATGGTGGACTAAGACAAATTAGGAGGTTGAATGAGCCCAAATAATTGTACACTTTTGGGGCTCATCATCACCCCCCTACTGACAGTGTTGCTCATCCTCTGAGCAACCAATCTCTCTCTTGTCTTTGATGGCCCTGATGGCCTCCTTTTCATGCCAAGCTTCTGAAGTGATGTCCTCTTCTCTGTCATGAAACCATGCTTCTTTGCTTCTTCCCACTACTTGCTCCTTTTCCTAAAGAATTCTCAGCTTGGGTATGATTGTGCAAGTATATTCAATCTGATGGCAGAAATGGTGGTGAAAGGAGATGAAACCAGTGGAGGATGGAAGAAAAGAGTGGTTGCATGCCTCCTCAACAGACTTCAAACCTCAAATCCCTCTCCATAATTGATTCTGGCCTGCCAAAAGGCTTCTACAGGATGTTTTTGGTAAAAATACAGAACTTCCTGTAGAAAGTCCTGTAGCTTCCTGTAGAAGGTTGAACCATGACTAAATTGTGCCCGAACCTTGAAAGAAATGAGTGTTCATGGAGGGGATGGATGTGCTTAGGGTGGCCAACACAGGTGCTGCCTCCTTAGCTAAAATCTCGGCTGATTTCTCCTTTTGCTGCCCTCTTTTCAAACTTTCTGTAGAAACAGTTCGCTGGCTTCCTGTAGAAACAGTCCTGTAGTGGCTTTTTCTGTCTTCCTGTAGAAACAGTATTCACTGTTTTGGCCTGCTTGGCTGAGGGTGCCTTCTCCTTGACCTGTGCTATGGTTGCCTTGGGTGTGTCCCTACTTGTTTTGACATTTTTAGTCCTCTCTGCCCGTGTTTGAAACCATTTCTCCCTTGGTGTTTGCGTTTTTACTCCACCCACAGCTTTGGCCTCACCAGCTTGTCGTTTTTCTTGCTTTTCCTCTAGATTTTCTTGTTCCTTTACCTGTGGCTTTTCCTTTGGTGGTCTATCTGGTTATATTGATGTTGCTGCCCCAAAACTTGATGGTTAAAATGAAATTAGGGTCTCACAAACAGAGTGCAGAGCTTAATTTTCACACCCACCATCATACATATAACCATCTAAAATTCACTTTTTTCACACAGGTTAGCCATGACAGTGATTTATCTTTTCTACAAGAGAAAAAATGTTGTAACAGGAACTATGGAGGAGAATATTGATGCAGAACCAACGAAGAAATTTCATGAAACCACAAGTAAACTGCTATTTTGACCCACAGGAAGACTTGTTTTAACTTTCCCTACTCTAAACAATTTAATTTACCACCTTTTGAAATTTCATGCATAGGTATGGCGTTTTTCAAGCCTACCTCTCTTCGAAACTCCAATTTGTCAGAGAAAAATCCATTTTCTCTGCTTTTGAAAGCTGTGTCATATTGTCTGGAGAACTTCTTCCTGTAGAACACTGATAAGCAGGGTTTTTTTTTTTTTTTTTTTTTTTTTTTAAGAGAAAATGGCCAAGAAAGCTTGGTTTGCTGCTATGGATCTTGTTGCAGCTGCAAGGACAACGATAAACTAGAAATAATAGCTGTGAGAGTTCGATGGCTGTTTATGAAGATTTTCGTTGATGGAGGGTGAGCTGGCCAACTACACGTTGGCCCCATGCAGACTGTCGGTCCTCACTGCAGTGTTTAACTATTTGTTCTTTGCCTATAATCACGTCCATCAATCACGCTGAAGTTTAACTGTTCACCACTGCCCGTTTTCAATTTCCTTCCTGAGATGGCTGAGCGCACGTGTCTCATTCACCCACCAAGTGCTGTTGAACTGGATGAGGGTGGCCAGTTAGCTGGCCACCAATTTGTCTAAATCCAACCATCTCATTGTTCACGCAGTTCTCGAATTACATTCATGCAACAGAGGAATTAGTTTAGTCACGTACCTGCAAGTCGACTGGCTACTGTGAAGCTTTTTGCTGCTGCATGCTTGGATTCCTTGGTTGCATGAGGGCGTCGCTGATGATTTTTGATTGCTTTTCTTTGTGCAGGTGTCCTCTGGCCGGATCTGAGCTGCATGTAATCGTTTCCACGTTCAACTCTACCTGTTCAAGCTGCTGCTGCTGCATGGTCACAAACCAGAACTTCTTTTTGCCATTTCTCCCAAACGGTAGATCGGATTGATATGAAACTCGATGAGCATGTTCCTACCATCATTATGCATCTCCCATAGAAAATTTGTGATCAATGGATGCACGGATTTCGAGAAAAATGGAAAATGGCTGAAGATTTCAGAGGTCGATTTCTCGGAAACCGTGCATCATAATTGGCTGAAACTGCTTGGGTAGGTTACTATCACCCATGTGCATCTCCCCATGAAACAGGTTTTGAAACGGATGCACAGTCATGGAGAAAATGCAAAAATGGCTGATGGTGATGGAGGTTGATTTCTTGGAAACCGTGCACCAGAATTGCATGAAACTACTCAGGCATGTTGTCATCAACCTTTTACAATTCCCCATAAAATGGTTTGTCAAATGGATGCATGGTTTTCAAGTTATGGCAAAAACAAATTTTGCTCTATGGATTTTTGCTTCAAGGCACTTTGCATTTTGGTTGCATGGTATGACAAAATGAATTTTGGTTGTGATGCAGGTATGGAGATGATGGAGGAGGAGTTGGAAGATTGTAGGAGGACTTCTAAACCTTTGAGGAAGCTACCATGCTTGCCAAACCACTTTTTGAAATGCATGCCTAGTTTCCCACAATTTCTACAGGAAGTTCCTGTAGAAGCACAAGGAGGTGAGAAAATGATGGGTGAAGGCAAGGGATGGACACACAAGTGCTTGTAGGCCTAATCAACATATTCCCACCATTAGATTCACTTTTGAAATTGGATTTGGCTCGTCCAAAGGTTCTACAGGATGTTTCCTGTAGAAATACGGAGCTTCCTGTAGAAGGTAAGAAAATTCCTTTGACCTTGATTTGAGTGCTCCTCCTATCATGAAACGTCCTTCTTGCAACCTGCAATGTCACTGCTGCAACATGAAATTGTTCAATGGAGATTAGCTTTTATTTTTCTTTTTCTTTTTCTCTTTTTTTTTTTTTGAAAAACAACTAGGGCGCCTCATGGAGGTTTTCACCCTAATTGCCTGCCTTGGGCACCTCCAAGGGAGGATTTCACCCAAAGATCTTATGCCGTTTTATTTTCTATTTTTTCCAACCCATTGACCGCCTCAGGGAGGTTTTCAATCAATGAGCCAATCTAAGGCGCCTCCGAGGAGGTTTTCACCTTAGATTTCTATTTTCCTCTTTTTTCATTTTTTTTCTTTTTCTCTTTTATTTTTTTTCTTTTTTCTACCCTACCCTACTTGAAAGACAAAGTCATTTTCAAGTATAAGAATACTTCCAATGGAGCCATGTGCACATCGAGATTAGAGACAAAATGATGTGGAGGCTCGAAATGCATGCTTGGATAGGTATCCAGATCTCAGGGACCAAATGATCTGACCTTGAAGGGATCAAACATAGCTGAGGAAGAGAGTACTGCTGCAACTTAGTCACCTTCTGAAACCATATCTCAATATAGCTTTGATATCCTTGGTTCTTTTGCTGATCTGGATCATTCTTCATGTCACCTTCTATCATGACTTTCTCATCTTCCTCCTTTTGCTGATCTTTCTCTTGAATACATGGAAGATTTGATGGTAACCATGAGGAGGCTTTCTCGATCTCTGATTTTGATCTCTTCTCTTCATCAAGTGCAGCCCATGGTTCTTTGATCTCCTCTTTTGAATCTTCTTTTTCCTTTGGTTCTTCAATAGAATCTTGGTTTTGCAACACTCTTCCTGAGCTTTGGTGAACATCATTGAGCTCAAGAGGAGTCATTTGCACATGATGTGCCTCAGCTTTGCACTTGTGTTGAGCTGCTCCAATGTGTAGGTTTGGAGATGATGGTACGGGTAGTTGAGTGGAGGTGTGAAATTGAGATGGAGATGGATGGCAGTGTGGTTGGGTAGGCATTTGGGGTTGCCTTGGTGGAGGAGGAGGCGATGGTTGTGGATGAGCAGGTGGTGGAGGAAAATGAGCGGGATGAGAGTTGTACTGGGGCCTCCACTCCTGATAAGGTGCATTCCACTGAGGCTGTGGCTGAGCATAAGAGTGAAATGAATGAGCAACTGGTTGGGCATAATATGGATCTGTGAAGGAACAAGGAGGATATGACCAAGGAGGAGGTGTAGACCAGGAAGGATGAGCAGGGGGACCCCAAGAAGGCATGACAGTGGCTTGATAGGGGTCATAATAGGTCTCGGGTGTCCCTTGCAGTTCTTGTTGGTAAGATCTAGGTCCATATGGCCTCCTTTGGTTCATATAACGAAGTGATTCAGTGGCTCCTTTGGCTCTCTGATATGCAGCTTTGAATCTGGGTAGGGAAGGGCACTGATCTGTAGGATGGTATTCTTCACAGACAAAACACACTTCTATGGAGTACAATGGACATTCGTTCCTAGGATGCTTTCTAGTGCACCTAGGAAAAAAAATGACCACAGCCCTCTTGGCTTCCTCTTGCCTCTGTTGGATCCGCAAGGTATCCAGTTGCATGGCAAGGAACTGCCTCATATCACTCTTGAAATCTTTGATCTGATTTTCAAATTCATCTTTGGACAAGATGTTGCTCCCAACATCTCTGCTTGTAGCCATTTGCTCTAGAGGAATGTTTTCTTCTTCTTCTCCCCTAGAGGTTCTTCAAATATGTCTTGACGTCCACCTAGGGGTTCTTCAATCACAGCCATCGAAGAAGAGAGAAGGCTGTGTGAAGCAGTGGGGGTGTTTTGCAATCATTTTTCTAACTTATCTCTACTCCTACAAGGCATGAAATGAAATCTTTTTGCTTGATTTTTGTTTTTTTCTACTTCTACTTGCAAAAATGAAATAAATTGAACTGCAACTAACTATCTCGCTAAAATGAACATGCGAAATTGAAATGAAAGCAGGAAAAGACTAATCTATTTTGCTCAAATGAAATTGCAGGAATGAAATGCTAGTCTACGCTTGCGGAATTGAAATGCTAATCTACGCTTGCAGAAATGAAATTGCAGAATTGAAATGCTAATCTACGCTTGCAGAAATGAAATTGCGGAATTGAAATGCTAATCTATGAAAGCAAGAAATGCTAATCTATGAAAGCAGGAAATGCTAATCTATGAAAGCAGGAAATGTCTATGCTACTTTTGCAGAATGGAAATGAAGTAAACTACTTAGCAGAAGGCAAGAGTAAGAAAGTAGAAGAAAAGCAACAATTACTAATACTCTGACGCTTCCCCGGCAACGGTGCCAAAAATATGGTGGGCCCCAGTATTGTAGTAATAATGCTACAACTCCTGGAGCTCCCTATCTCTAATTTTATCAACCCGGTAGTTCGTACAAACTTGGAAGCGACGGTGCTATATGCACAAGTACTAGCTCTTGTCGCAGCTGTCACTTGGTCAGCTGGCACAAGTCCGCTAGGGCTCAAGCCAACTTCTATATGCTCTCAGAAGAAGCTTTATGAGTGATGGACGAAAGCTATCTCGAAGAAAGCTAGCCTACTTTGAAAAAAGGAAACTGAAAGCCAATAAAGCATGGAAACCCTAGTAAACCCTAATTTGACTAGCTAGACCCTTACTATGCAAAACTGTGAATGAAACCACTACCAATAATGCCATTACTTGCAGTGAAATGAAATACATACATCTAAGCTACTTGCATCTGAAAAGACATGTTTTTGTATTTTTTTCATTAAGTGGTTGGATTTATTGTGATGATGCTTTTGATTAGGGTTTGGTTGTGCAGGAGCGGTTGGAATGGAAGGAAAGCATGGGCAAGGTCAGGATGGCTAGGGGAGGTCCCAGAGGGTCACTAGCATCAGTCCACAGAAGTCTACCATGTTCGGATGCTCAGCAACCGAGTTTGCAGGCTTCTACAGGAAGTCTGCAGGGGATCCTACAGGAAACTCAGGGATTTCTACAGGAAGTCTGTGCAATTCTACAGGATGTGCTGTAAGTGGAAGTTTGGTGATGGTGAAGGGATGGAATGGTTTTGGGTGGATAGGTGAGGTGGAGATGGAACTTGTGATGGCTCAGGGATAGAGAAATAGGATGGGGAAAGAGTGCACAAAGTTGGTTGGTGGATGGAAGGCTAGAACAATGAAAGGTCAAGAAAATGAAGCTACGTGGGCAATGGAAGAGTTGGAAGGTAAACGAGCTGAACAGAGGTCAAGGATGTGGCTTTAGGCATGGTCAAGATGAAGAAGAAGGAAATGGAATGATGTGGAGCAGTGTAAATAAAACAAATTTCTTATGACTGTCACCAAAAACGAGAATTCATTAACCTATGCTTCCTGTGCTATGAACTCAATGAACAGCAATGTAAATCGTGAAGAGAAGTTGTGCATGAAGTTGTGATGAAGGAGTATGGTTCAAGATTGAAGTGCATGGAAATATCTATAATGAAAATGACTGTGTTGCAGCTTGCATAAAGGTAAAAGGCTGCATTTTTTGGTGGTTGGTTCAGACTGCACCCCAATCCCTAACAGAGATAGCAGTGAGGTCCTTTCAACCTTTTCTGGAGCTCCAATAAATTAAAACTCTCCTATTCTGATCTAAGCAACTGAAAGAAAAATTAACCATAAGCTAATCCTACTTAATCCTATTAAAGAAATCAAATCAGCAAACTGTGTTCTTGAAATGCATATCAAAACAAGTAAACAAAGTGCTAGAAAGAAAGGTAAATAACACTACAAAGAAGAGGAGGTCTATGGCTCTCAGGTTGGGCCCTAACCTGAGAGCTATAGCTCCCTTAAAAACTCAGAATTGAATCAAAAGCTGCCTGTCTTTATTGAATAATCATGAGTCTAACATCATGCCAAAACTAGCTTACAAAAAGACTAATTGGCTAACCAAATTGACTAACTAGCTAATCCCAAAAAATGACTACCAACTAGCTAAACAAATTGACTAACTAGCTAATCCCAAAAATGACTACCAACTAGCTAAACAAATTGACTAACTAGCTAATCCCAAAAATGACTACCAACTAGCTAAACAAATTGACTAACTAGCTAATCCCAAAAATGACTAACTGAAATGAGGTCTTGAGCCCTCTTATTTATACAATTTGAGGACCCAACGGTCCTCCTAAAATTTAGGGACTTGGCTGCCCAAGACTTGTAGTTAACAGTAGTCCAACTTGACTTGCTTGGCTGCCCTTGTGCTCATTGATTTGGTGGCCTTTGAACTCCGAGCTGATGGTGGAGAATTCGAGGTAAGGGCCCATAAATGAGGGGGACACCTTCCTACAAATCCTCTAGCTTGTTCTCCCACGAATTTGGCTGCCAAGTGCTCATTAAGACCTTCAATTTTGTCTCCAAGTTGACCAAAAAGGCTACACAAAGCACCCATTAGACTTGTTGGCATAATGACTAACAAAATTCACTCTATTAACATAAAAGTAATCAAAAACATGCAATAAAGAAATGAGAATGGTGGACTAAGCCAAATTAGGAGGTTGAATGAGCCCAAATAATTGTACACTTTTGGGGCTCATCAAAAAGCACGACTCAACTATGACTACATGGCAACATATGATAACTTTGTATCAGTTCATCATGAAGGAGGCATAAGAAAACTCTCCATATGATTGGAAGAGGTAACCAATCAGAGGAGTACTAACTCAATAACAAGGTTAAGGCTCTCCTAAGTAAAACTAAAACCCATCCTAATGGAGGAAAGACTTACTTTGAGTGCTTTGTTCAAGGGTGACACAACTGACTCTAGCTCCCATCAAATATGGAAATAATGTCCTGTTCCCGATCTTTTCGGAATATATAACTTTTTTGCCTTTTTCTTTTATATGAAGCTTGAAAAATAATAAAAGAATTTTATAGTACAGTGGAAAGAATGAGTGTCGAAAAAACAGATGCTCTAGTTCCTGGGAAGGGAACATTCCTATTCTCGATGCAAGGTGGTGAACATGGTTAAGGACACTCAAAGGAATGTTCTTTGCATAGGTGAAATGGTGTGTCAAGTCGTAGAGGATAAGTTATTGCAAGGTTGACTTTGCAGAAGACACGGTCGAAAAGTGGCTTAAACACGAGTCCAAGTGAAGATGGCTCAAGGCGAAAAAGTGAAAATAGTCAATAAGCAATGAAACGGTACAAATCAACACAAAGGAGCCTCTAGGGAATAAGGCTAGAAAATAGCGTAGAAGAACAATAATGAGTCTTCAATGCACAAGTCATGGTGGGACTAAAGAGGAATCCCGAGCCTACTCAATATAGCAGCATGGGAAACAAATGTCAGCAAGGATCTAATTGAGATGCCCATGTAAAGGTTGGCTCTACCATCGTGTCATGATTTTAAAGTCAGCGAGTGAAAAGGGTTTATGAACCAGGACATGATGGGGTCGACCCTATGGAAAACATATCACAGTAAGGAGGCTAGTATGCCAAATGCAGTGGAAAGCGGTATTCCATAAACTATATTCCAATAAGAAAACAATACCTGCCATGATGGGCCTATGGTCATGGGACCAAAATGGTTTCTCAAAGAAGTCTCCAAAATTTCCTATAAAGATAACCCATTCTAAACACTCCAAGCCAAAGGGTCAAAGAGTCCACAAGATAAAAAACAACTTTTGGGAAAATAAATTTTGTTTTTCAACCTATATAAGGACTTTTGGACTCACATTTTTATCATTTGTGTTTTGAGCAAAGAGCTGTGGACACAAACTCAAACAAACTTCCTCCATCAAATCCAACCATTCAAATCGCTCCAAAACTTCCAGATAACCCTTTTATCATGATTTTAAGCATTTGTGATACTTTTCAGATGATTTTTTCATAATTTGACAGTATGAAAATATGTTAAAAAATTCAACTCTGCTTACATGTGGGTTGAATATAGGTAACCCACAAGGGCCCTACACGCGACTGTGTAAAAAGGGAACCCACATGTGGGCGAGTCAAAAATTTAAAATATAAATCTAATGATTTGAAACATCCTTTTTGGGCAGGATGACAATCACTTGGTGTGAAAGGGAGCATAGTGCCATTGATAACCAAGTAATGAAAGCTAAAAATACGTTAGATGATTTGAGAGGTTGTGGCTTGCTAAAATTATTTAAAATTCCAAACATGAAGGTGAATCAATGATTGATTGAGTAGTTGATTCAATAATAGTGTGCAGAGGATGATACATTCATGATTGATCATATTCCCCTACGAATCAAGATAGAAGATATTTACTTCATTACCAGTCTTTCTCGAAGGGGAGAGATAGTGCATTTTACTAGCAGGATGAGAGGTAGTCTCAGTGTAGAAGACTATGTCCACATATACTGTCCTGGTCATCATGAAAAGATCAGAAGTTAGATTCCAATCAAACATGTAGAGAGTTTATCCTTCAAAATCCTACTATTTACCATCACCAGGGTAAATGGTTCTGCTTCTTTACATCAAGCATCAAGTGTATCCATGAGCCTAGTAGTCGAGTGCCTTGCTACTGTGTTTGATTAGTGTACACCTCTACTGACCGACATGAAGAACCAACTCACTTCCATTCAGAAGGGCCAGACAAAGAGTTTTAGATACAACGCAATATTATGCTCATTCTTCTTTGAGAAAGTACCCCGGCTTCGATCCAAGGTGCTATCGACCATGAGCATCCCGAGGGATCCACGGATGGGTAGATGGGCTAACTTGATGAAATGCTTAGGGGGTGGTGATGTCCCCAGGATGACTTTTGATGATGAGTTTTCGCATGGTGGGATCAATAGGTCATCACAGTCGATGACTACCCCTATGCTGGAATGGATTTCCAGGGAGATCCAGATTTAGTATTACCGCTAGATGCATCATGGGGTGCCATAGATAACAATTTTTGACTTTTTGAATTTCTTAAGATTTTTGGATTTTTAATATAATTGAACTTAAAAATATTTTTATGAGACAAGACACTTGAAAAATATATTGATCATGTTTAAGATGTGGGGCCAGTGAGACCTAATGAATTTCCTTGGCATAGGCATTGTGGAAGAGATGCCAAAGGGGCCGCTACTGATACTGACAGAGTTCTCCATGCAGTTCAAAGGAACTTGATCAGACTGAGTCACCAAGTACCCATGATAGCCATAGAGGACTTACCTGAGGAGATGTAGCGTCACATGGAAGGAGTACCACGAGACTGGGCGTAACTATTTCGGCTTGTGGCCAATGACGTTGTTTATTTTATAGCTACTCATGCTGAGTCAGATAGATAGATTATTAGATCGTTTTATGATTAGACATGATGATGGGCATAAGCCCAAATATTGTAGGGAATTTTGTCCTGATTTTTGTATATTATTTTGGACATAAACACTCTTTCTATATACATGTGATTTTATGATGATCATATATACAAATGATACTTCAATTATCTTTTATGTTTTTAAATTTGATGAATGATTTATATGTTAGTCCAATGCTTAATTAGCAATTGAATCTAATAAGGAATTTTCTGGTCATGGAATTTGAACAAATGTGATATAAACAAAGGATTGTTGCAAAAATCATACTCTCAGAAATTGGTGACACAAATAGGGTTCTCGTACCCAATAAATGTTTGTCAGCTGAGATACCACTAGTTGTGAGTCTAAATAAACCACTAACGAATCAATATGAAGAGATATCGCTTTGGATAGAAAATAAATAATGGCAGTATATTCAGAAATATTATTCGATGCAGGACTGATACGTACTCCTCTCAAAACCATCAACTAGCCAGATCAATAATAAATTAGCAAAGCCGCAAAAGCAAGGTTCTAGGAATTCCCACTCGCACCAACGGCGAATCCTAAATATATTGAATTGTCCATCAATACCTGCCAAAGCAGATCAAAAATATCAACATCACTAAAACTAATAGATAGCTATGTACAAACATACAATATATACAAACAAGTATGTTCTCGGCTAAAGCCTAAGAAAAGTACTTATTAAGGTAGAGCCCATTTCTAGGCTTTGCCAACTTGTTTCCTTCAAAGTAAATTAATTCATAAGGTCCATTTTTCAAAACTCACTTGACTCTAAAGGGACCGTACCACATAGAATTAAACTTGCCTACCCCCAAGGTGTCTTTGTCTTGATCGTAGACCAGGACAAGGTCACCTTCATAAAATTTCTAGGATGGACAACTTTATAGTATTTATTTTTTAACCTCTTGTTAGGGGCTTCTTTTATTATGGTAGCATCTCGACGCTGCTCATCAAGATGCTCCAAATGAATGAGGCACTGCTCGAGACTAGAAGTCTCTGGAAGAAGTTCAACAACCAGTTTAAGGGAAGGAATTTCACATTCAATAGGAAAGATAGATTCTAACCCGTAAACCAGTTGAAAAGGAGTAAAGCCAGTGGCGGTCTTAAATGACGTTTGGTATGCCCAATGTGCTGGATAAAACATGATGTGTCAATTGGATATAGCTTTGTTAATCATCCTTTGCAAGATGATTTTAAGGGATTTGTTCATGGCTTCAACCTGCCCATTAAGCTGAGGATAATACGGAGATGAATGCTCCTACCGAACTAACCCAAATTGAGAGCCAATTCAGACATCAGTTGATTTTGGAAATGATTGCCATGATTAGGGAAAACCTCTTTAGGGATACCAAACTGGGAAATAACTTGATTGAAGAGAAACAAGGTTGTTGTTTCACTATCATTCTTAAAAGTAGGCATGGCCTCATCCCACTTCGCAAAATAGTCTACAACCATAATGATGTACTTGTGATTTCATGCTGAAGGTGGATTACAAGTAGTAAAATCAATGCCCCACTTTGTGAAAGGACTGACGGTGATAATAGGAAAAAGCGAAGTTGGATGTGCGCACATTTTTTGAGTATAGACCTGACAAGGATGGCATATTTTGACCACTTCAATAAAATCTTTGAAGATTGAAGGCCAAAAGTAGCCTGCTCACAATTTTTTTTGGGCTGTTGCAAGCCCAGATAGATGACCTCCAAAAGCTCCACTATGGCAATCATTAAGAATTGACTCAACTTCTTCCAATGTTATACAACGCCTAAGGATTGAATCAATCCTGCGACGATATAATGTGTCACCTATATAACATAATTCTTAGGGATGTGATGCAAATTTCTACGGTCATCTATGGAAAAAGTGGGTGGAAACTTCGAAGTCTGGAGATATATAATGATATCCCCATACCAAGGATGTTGTGAAGAAATAATAAATAAATGTTCATGAGGAAAATTTTCGTCGTGAATAATTTCTTCCTCACAAGGCAATTCTGATGTCAACTCTGTAAATACTAAAGATTTATTAGATTTAGCCGACATGAATTTGAGATCAAATTCTTGCAAAAATGACAATCCATCTATTATATTTCCCCCAATCACTCACCTACTAAGAACAAACTAAAGTGGATTGAAGGATGCTAAGACAAACATTTTTCGAAGCAGTATGTAATGCCGAAGCCGTTGGACAGCATTGACAGCTGCCAAAGCTAATTTCTTGATGGGAGAATAGCATGGTTTAGGGACTACCAAGCCTCAACTTAGATAGTAGATTACATGCTCACATAAAGCATCATCTTCCTGAGCTAGAACCATACCAATGGTTGATCCTATTGTAGGGAGATACAAGAGGAAATCTTTGATATAATCAGGTGGACTCAACAATAGAGTATAGGTTAATGCTTTTTTCAAAGCATCAAAATATTGTTGCATGAAATCACCGCATAAAAACGAGACACCTTTCTTAAGAAAATCCATAAATCCTTTTGTGATCTCGACATAATTGGCTATAAATATCCTCAAGAAATTTTTCTTTTCCTTGGATACTTTGAAGTTGAAGTATGGAAGATGGGGGAGGAAACTGAATTATTGCTTCAACCTTGTAGAGATCAACATGAATCCCCTCTGTTTACATGATGAATCCTAACAACTGACTGGATGTTACTACGAAAACACACTTATTTGTATTCAACCGGATTTTATAAAAATGACACAACTCAAAGATCAGCCAATGATGTTTAGGATGATCAATTCTCTTTCGAGAATGAGAAGTTAAATCATCCAGATATGCTTCGATAACATGATTGATGTTGTGAAAAGCATATGACATGGCTCGCTGAAAGGTGGCTCCAACATTTTGGAGGCCAAAAGGCATTATTTTGTACACAAACGTAACCCAAGGAAAAATAAAGGTTAACTTGTGCTGATCTTCTAGAAGGATAGTAATTTGATTGTAACTAGAGAATCCATCCATGAACAAAAAAATTTCATTACCCACACATTCATGAATAATTTAATAATTAGATGGAGTGGGGTAACTGTCTTTTGAACAAGCCTTATTTAGGTCACTAAAGTCAATGCAAACTTGAATCGTTCCTTGCTTCCGGTCAACGGGGACTAGATTAGATACCCACTCAGTTAGAGGAATGAGGTATATGAAACCTTCCTTTAGCATCTTTTCGACTTCATCTTTTGATAGTTGCTACTTTTCTAGGATTAATCGGATGAAGTTTTTTACGAATAGGTTTAACATTTTTGTATGTCTTCATCTCATGCTGGACTATATATGGATCTATTCCAAGCATTTCCTCATAAGACCAAGCGAACACATCATGCAAATCTTTGAAGAGATCAATATAAGTTTGAATTTCTTCAAGGGAACAGTTAGCTCCAATGAAGACATTTTCGATTGTGTTAGGATTCCTAGAGATGTTCACTAGTACAGTTTGTGAGATAACAAACATGTTACCTTGAGTAGAAAACTATGTTGGGGCCAAAGGGTCTCAAACTATATGAACATCACTGGTAGAAGGACTGGACAAACTTGACTCAATTTCTTGCAAATGAGGGAGGAAATATGAACGATGATGTACATCATCCCATGGTCTATCAACACCCATCATTGCTTCTAGAACTGCTTCCTCAGATGGCGAAATAGTATCTAAGCAATCCTGAGCTGAAGTTGAATCGAGGGACTAGGCCAGAGCCACATCTCCGTCTAACTTCTCTAGTGAGACAGGAATAAGATGGGAGTCTGCAGAATTAACAATAACTGATAATAAATTTTTGTTGCAGACATAGGAAATTCCATTCCACCTACTTTCCCTCCATCTAATGTGGGGGTAGATGAAGGTAAAGGCCAAGGATTTGAAAAATAATGAGTTTGAAAGAACTCTCTTCGAGAAGGTCCCTTGGAGGATGAAATAAAATTGATCTAGTTGTAGGAGTAGGAAGATCGAAAACACCCATTAAAGAAGACTACATCCCAACTCCTAAATTCTCTATAAGTTGCCTGGTATTGTCCACTAATGGAACAGTAGACTCAGAAGATGCGTGAGAGTCACCCAGAGAATAGTCCATCTGATCCACTCTTACGATCCTCCCCTCATGAGGGAAGCAAAGGATGTGAAGTAAGGATGAAACTATGGAATCCATCTCATAAATCCAATTCCTTCCTAAGAGGAGGATGTAATTCAGATTCACATCGACTATTTCTACCTCAATATTTACCACCTTTCCCCCAACACATATGGGAAAGGATGGAATAATCCCATGCAGCCTATGAGAATGTCCATCAAATTCCGTCAATAGAGTCGGTGAAGGAAAAACTTGAGGCAATCCAATGACCTTCCAACATGACATGGACATCACACATGTGGAAGCTCCCTTATCAATAATGGTTTGAAAGATGTTGGTCTTTCGATATGTAGACTTTATCTAGAAAGCCATATGATGGGGGAGTCTCTTTTTGACGTTTGACATATCAAAAGTAAGCACAAGAGAATTTTTTGGATCTACTGCTCCAATTGTTTAGAGTAATGAACTCTTATGAGCAGGACACAACTGGAGTACCTCTAACGCTGACATTCCACAAGGAATTTGAGCAGATCTTCTACAATTGAGTAGTTTTGGGCTACCCTAGCATTACGGCTAATGGTTGAGCACTTTGTGGAACCTCTCAGCACCTGAGGTATAGACTCAATAGAGGGCATTCCAATATGGAGTGGCTCTGAGGCATCGAAAGCAGAATTAGCCTTAGATGATTCTAATTCACTGTAATCACGTGATCACATAGCGATGTTGATATGCGAGCTCATCATGTAATCATTTGATGAATTATCCCCTTCCTAGTTGCCCCTTGCAGGAGTACCATCATTAGAGTTTGTGCTAGTAAGTAATTGTTGTCATTGGGGAAAATGGTTAGTGAGGATAGCTTGGGAGCTTGAGGACCCCTGCTGCACTAACAAGCATTGAATGTCTTGGATCTTAAGGAAGAGATGAGTCAAATGATCCCCATTGCATAAATTTGCATGGAAATTTTACTTTTTTCTTGGACTCTTTTCTACCCCCTCCGGCATCATTTCTGGGTTTGTTTGTATTTCCCTTCCGATCCTGGCTATTTTTCCTACCTCATCCTTTCTTCTTATCATCAGATTGTCAGTTTCCTTTGGGGTTAGAAGTTTGGATGGAATTTATAGACGTCGGTTGGGAAGGTGTAAATATATACAGTGATGTGTGCATAGAAGAAGCAATTTGTAAAGACAACTGCTACAATTGATTCAACGGGTTAGCCATGTTGGCATCAATTGATCCAACTAGCCCATTGGCATGGAGACCTAGCTTCAGTTTGGCTATATTCACCTTGGATATAGGATGTCAGGTAGAATTTTTTGAAGAACAACAGACTAAGAGTATATAAGTTCCAACTATTGAGCTCTAAAAATAGCCTTGTTTTCAATCAAAACACCGGAGAGAGACATTTCCTTAGAGATCTTAGGTTGTAAAGATTTAAGAAACCATTCAAGAAGTAGTTCTTGTCGAATATCATCTTTAATGAGCCTCTTCCTTCTCCTCGATTCCTGGATATGATTTAAAATGTGAGTTTCCTGATCTTGTTGGAAATTAGCCAGAAGCTGAGTTCCAGCATCATATGGAATAGGCAATTGAAAATGGTTTAAAAATATAGTAGCCAAATCATCGAAAGAAGTGAAGGTGCCCCTCAACAGTTTTATGTACCACTTAGCCACATTTCCAGTTAGGGTACGTTGAAATAATCTCAACCTGATTGAATCATCTATCACGGAGTTGAACGAACACCATAAGTGAAAACTAGTTACGTGGTCACTCAAATCTTGACCAATCTTCCCCTCGAATTTTGGTATATCCGAGGGAAGTTTGGTTGGAACTAGAGGCCAAACCGGGTTATACCTAATCAGATCATTAGTCAATTTAGAGAAATCTATAAAGTTTAACATTGCCAGAAAAGGGAGTCGTGGCGTACCCTGAGGATTCCACCCAATCTAGGTGGAACTCCCAATGTTATGAAAATAATGGCCTGGATTTGTGAAGGCACCAGGATGCATGAAGTATCTCGTAGATGCAACTGAATTGTAAGGAGCCCCTTATGGTCTAGAAAAAACTGGAGTTTTACTAACTCCTACAGAGAAACCTCCGTAACTAGTAGATTTGCCCCATAGAGAAGTGTTAAAAGGAGTAGAGAGCCCTTGGTAAGGGTTACATGCATTAGCATAAGGAGAAAAGTTTTGGAAATAACTAACAGAAGAATACAACATATTCCCTTCTTGGTGGAAATAAGATTGAGTCTCGGCTCCTAACCCACTAACTGCGGGGTTAGTCCAACTTTGAAATGGATTATAACTTTGACCCATAGAGGAAAAAGGAATTGATCCCAAAGTTGGATTGGAATGTGCTATATGACCACCCCTAAACACAAAACCCTGAAAAGAAGTTGATCGACTTGCCATGGATGTGGAGGCAGCTGATGAAATACTTAATAGAACCGAAGGAATCATGTTGATCAACATTCCTAAAGGGAAAAAGCCAATGCCAGAGGTAACAACTTGAGAACATCCACTCGAAGATGGAGTGGAAGTAGAACCAAATATAACAATGCTAGGAGTAACAAAATGTATAGAAATGGCTCCTCCTCCTTGTACAGATACTAGAGTTTGCATACCCGTAGCACTTGTCATGGATCCCATGCTTCTAGCTGTGGTCATCGAAGGAAAAGATCGATATAAACCTGGGCTCGAAGGCATGTTGGTCGGAGTTCCTATGTATAATAAAAAGTTTGGATGATCGAGAGGATGAGGAGAATTAGGATCCGCAATAGACTCAGGAAGCTCTTCAACCTCAATATTTTCTTCTGACTAGAAGAAGACTCGAGAAAGAATGAGAGTGTTCCTCACTAACTCTCTACTTGTACCAGGATTATCTTGTGAATCAATAACTCCAACTAGAGGATCAATCTCTGATGTGCCTACTTCCACTAGTTGAAAACCACTGGCAAGATTGCTCGTACACCTTCAAGGAGAAGGCTCGGGACTCATAGGTGATAGCCCATGAAGACTCTTGGACCCACGAGTCGGTCGATTAGACACTTTGAATTATTTTAAAGAGATATACTTAAAGACTCAAAAAATTGTAAATCTAGGCCAACTATGAGAAAAGAGAACTCTCTAAAAGTCCCTAAAGATACAAGAAGTCAAACAACTTTCAGGTATTTTTGCTATAGGTGATTAGGAATGGTCACCAAAATACAAGAAAGTTAAAATCAAGGGCCTTCCGAAAATATTCTAGGGTAACTATGCCCCAGGCATATTAGCGAAGGTATCAGAAGTAGTTATGCTAACCTCCAGACAACAGCCTTTGTCGGTGCAAGCACCCCAGCTTCACAACGGTACCCTCTATAAGTACTGCTGAATGTGATGCAACGTTAGGCTTAGGTGTCATAGGATTCCCCTCCACAACCACCTATGTGATCCCTAGGAAAGACAACTATGGATACCAAATCATATCAAAAGTTGGGCAGAACAATTACAAGGCGGGATCCAACAAGTAGGAGAGGGGTTATCTCTCTTCCTTGTCTTCCTCTCCCTCGTGCTTAAGTCCCAGTCACAGAGCTTTCCCAATCTTTCTAACGATATTGGGTTTCGCTCTTTATTCAACTTATACGTTTTGTAATTTAAGTGGCCTTGGAGAGTTAACTCTCCACTCACCTATTCCAAGGCCCTAATGAACCTAAACTTGTTGGTGTTTGTTAATGGAAACAATAAAAGTTCTAGTTCATTTTATTAAACCGCTTGATTTTATGTAGTTGTTCCTTAAGTCAAGGGGAATTACAAGAGTGAAATTGGATGTCTTATGATGCAAAAGAAACAAATAGAAAACTAACTATATGGATGCAGTCATTTTCTTCGATGAAGAGTGATTTCTACTTGGGTTCTATGAAACCTATATATAAGAAAAATAATTTTCTTTTCTTTTCTGAAACAATCCACACACACCCAAAATCTAAAAAGACTAAGAATGCTTAAGATGCAAACTAACCTAATGCAAGTCAAAATGATGATGCAAGATCCTAAACAACACTCATAAGAAAATGAGGTTCTTTATAGAGACAATAAGCCAACTTGAAAATGAAGAGGGAAAAAATTTAAAACAAATCTCTTTCGAAATCAAGCAAAACTAATTGCAAAATATCACAATTCACTTCTCAACAATAGAACAAAAGAAACCGTAAACCAAAATCTTGGAAAAAGAAAAACAAAAGTGATGTTTTTGTGTTTTTTCTTTTAAGGAAACAAAAGCAACTTTTTGATGTCACAAAAGTAATACTAAAATTAGAAGATCAAGAAATAAGCACAAGGAGTATTTAAATCTCACAAGTTATACAACTCATAAATAAATGAAACTTGAAACAAGAATACAAACTTGCACAAATTGATACGAACAACAACAAAAGATTCTGGCAAACCGACAAAATGTCAAGAAAGAAATACTTACAAATTTGCCAAAAAGACTCTCAAGGAAGCATGAAAAGAAACAAGGCCATGAAACAAGGAAAAGCAAAGCAATGGAACTTGAATTCTAGGCTGAAAATGAAATCAAAATGAATTTCTTGTTCTCGAAAACTAGAACATCGAAGAACTTCAAAATGAAGATTTGAACACAAGACACAAACTACAAACTTTGTTAAGAAGCAATCCTAGGCCAATGAATAATTTTCAGTGAGAAGGAGATTTTTGAAAAATAAATCTTGCAGGAAAATTGAGTTCTCCAGATAGTAGATGACCATACAAGAACATAAATCACTAGGTAGTAGACCTAACTAGGCAAAAATATTTTACAAAACAATTCAAAAGATTGCATACGCGACTATGTAAGGACACAGAAGAATGCACACTTATTTATAATACAACAAAACTCACATATACACCAGTCTGATTGAAGAAACCTACGTGTATACATGACTGTAACCCAAGAAAACAACGTATACAAAGCTCAATTAGAAAAAAAACAAAAAGTCTGATCAAGAAGATCAGAATTGGTGCATGGTACACTAATGGATCAAACAACACTGTAAAAGCAAGAAATCAAGAAATTGAACACTGATTGAGAACAAACAACCCAAACCAGGAATAACAAGAATGTTATCCCTAGTGGAGTCACCAATTCTATTGCAGGTGAGACGACCCTAGGGTCTTGGTTTGAGAACTGCAAAAAAGTGGAGGGCAAACCATAACAATAAATTCTCAGGCAATCAACCAAAATGCTTATTCTACTGAACTATACAAGAGTGTCCTTACCCAGAAGTCTTACATTTGAGTTGATCCCGCAGGGTGCAAACCCTCAGCTTCTCTTGCTGTCTTTGAAACCTGAAAATTATTCAAATGAAACATATACAACAGTAGAAACATAAAGCATGTTCATGATATTAAATTTAAATCATATAAATGAATGGACAGTTACGCATCAATGGAATATTCATAAAGTAATTACAATATAAATCGATGCATAAACACATTTAATATCAGAAACAGAACAGCATTCCTTTATTGAAGTTACCTGCAAGTAAAGTGGAGAAATACAAACTTATTCCTTCTCCAGATCCAAGCGGAATCGTCCTTTCCTGGCCTCAACAATCTTCCTCCATCACCAATACAAGGATATATCAAGAAAGATGAAGGATATCTCCAACAAGGAAACAATGGTTTCCTGAAGATTTATGGAGTGCAGGAGGCACAGGGATGTTGTTAGACTCAATCAGGGATAATATCACTATAATATGAATATCTCATCTCTTCTCCCTTAAGGCCTTCCCATGGAGGTTTATTTATACTTCTCCAAATTAGTTTTTTCAGTTGGGAAATAGTTGGGCCGCAGACAATAGGAGGTGAGTAAAAGGTAAAAGCCTTGAACTCCACACGAAATTAAGGAAATTTAATTCTTTTAAGTGTTCTAACATATGTACACGGTTTGGGTATATGTTGACCCATGTACACACGCTTTTATCACAGGGTAAAGTAGTGTACATGGAATAAAACACTATTTTTTTAGACTTTGGACCAAGTCTAGAAGGAAGGGTTTCCCTAGGCCATAATCAGAGCATCATATCTACTAAGAGTGGTAAATGGTGCTATAACAACCTCACCCTTTGTGTGTTGGAACCTCTCATGCAACTTCCTTGGCTTACTGCAACTGTCACATTCTTGCTACCAATAGGGACTTCTTACCTGCCTCTCTATGAAATTGTGGTCAAGGCATTACTGTACAACCCACTGCTTGGACTCCTACACCAAACATTCTAATGTATAATTAGGACTTATTACTAGGGAGATCCCCATACATGTTGGTAGGTCTAGCACCATCATTTAGAAGCTGAGAACAACCATCATATTGATCTATGATTAGTTGATTCAAACTCTACTCATGTCAATACAATAGAATTCGGCCCTGAAAGAACACTAAAAATCAACCCCTCTCTTTCTATACACCAAGAGGAAGAGTTATGTAATATGCTAAGGGAGAATTTGGATTCCTTTGCTTGGAATTCCAAAGAAATGAGGAGAGTGCATCCCTTGATGAGTATTCACCACATTTATATCAAAGAAGGTTGCAAACCAATCCGACAATGCCAAAGGAGAATGAATCCACCTCTCAAGGATATAGTCAAAGAAGAGTTGAAAAAGATGTTGGATGCAGGATTCATCTACCCTATCTTGGATAGTGACTGGGTACCTCCTTTGGTGCTGGTTCCAAATAAATATGGAAAGTGGAGGATTTCTGTTGATTACAGAGATTTAAATAAAGCAATAAAGAAGGACCATTTCCCTCTTCCTTTCATTGACCAGGTGTTATATGGCCTGGCAAGGAAAAAGGTTTTCTCTTTCTCAGATGGCTTCAAAGGATACAATCAAATCCATATTAGCTCAAAGCACCAGGATAAAACCACCTTCTCCTATCCTTGGGGTGGTTTCACTTATAGGGTCCTTCATTTTGGTCTATCCAATGCTCCTACCACTTTCTAGAGGGAAGTCTTGAGTATCTCTGTAGAGCTAGTCCATGATGCAGTAGAAATTTATATGGATGACTTTACATCCTATGGGTGTGATTTCTAGGAGGCTCTCTCTAACTTGGGTAAGGTGTTGAACAAATGCATTGAAATGAACTTATCCTTAGTCTCGAAAAATGTGAGTTATTGATGATTGAAGGGATTATTTTGTGTCACTTAATATCCCAGGAAGGGCTGCAGGTAGACCCAAATAAGATAGCCATCATCAAAATGATTACGAATCTACAAAAATATAGGGATGTTAGAAGTTTTTTAGGCTTATCCAGATAGTATAGGAGATTTATAAAATATTTTAGCAAGTTAGCTTCTCCTTTATTTGGGTTATTGGCCAAAGACTCCAATTTTTTATGGTCAGAGAGGTGTTAAGAAGACTTGGACACCCTAAAGGACAAGTTGACTACTAAACCTATTCTATGAGGCCCAAATTCAGCTCTTCCTTTTCATATACATGTTGATGCCTCTCAAAAATCCATAGGAGTAGCTTTAGGTCAGATAAATGACAAGCTACCTTATGCCATTTACTTCATCAGTAAGAATCTATCGAAACCTAAGCTGAGCTACATAGTGACTGGAAAACAACTCCTAGTTGTTATGCTTTCATTGAATAAATTTAGGCATTACATTACCGGTTACCAAAAATTTGTACATACTGACCATGCTGTAATTAAATACTTGATGAATAAACCTGATGTAAATGCCCAGATTATTAGATGGTTGCTTTTATTGCAATAATTTGATTTAACTATTATTGATAAGCCTGGCAAGGAGAATGTTGTTGCAGATTTTTTATCCAGATTGACTTTACCTACAGGGGAGGAAGGAATGGTTAATGATCACTTACCACATGAACATTTATTCACCATTTTAGTTTAGTCTCCATGGTTTTCTGACATAGAAAACTACTTGGCGTCTGCACAATTTCCACCAATTTTTCCCCAAAAGAAAAGAGCAGGATCATAAGAAAGGGCACCCCATTCACTTGGATTGGGGGTAATCACTTCAAGCTAGGTCCAGATCAAATTCTAAGAAGATGTGTGAGGGAGGATGAAGTCTTGGACATCATTCTGGCCTGTCATGATGGGCCTTGTGGAGGTCACCTAAGAAAAAAGAACAACATTCAAGATACAAAATTTGGTTATTACTGACCTACTCTTCACCAAGATGTGAGGAGGTATACCAATCAGTATGATCAGTGTCAAAGGATGGGGAAACCTACCCCAACGGATGAGATTCCTCTGTAACCTCAAGTGACTTTCGATCCATTTGACAAGTGGGGCATTGATTTCATCGGGTCCATTGACCCTCCATCGAAATAGAAGCAGTACATCATTATGTGCACTGACTACTTAACTAAGTGGGTTGAAGCCAAAGCCATTAAAGCAACAATAGAAGAAAAGGTGGTTGAATTCTTAAGGGAAAATGTGTTTTATAGGTTTGGGTACCCTAAAGAATTGGTCGCTTATCAAGGTAGTAAATTTAAATCTGACATGATTGAGAATTTGTTAAGTGAGCACAAGATCAAGCACAAAACATCAAATCCTTACCACCCATAGGCTAATGGGCAAGTGGAGGTAACCAATAGAGAACTGGAAGGCATTCTGACCAAGGTGATTACGAGCAGCAGAAAGGATTGGGCAGACAGATTAGTTGAGGCCACCTGGGCCTACAATACCACCTGAAAGACCACCACTGGCTTCACCTCTTATGAGCTGGCCTTTGGGAAGAAAGCCCTCCTATCCATTGAATTTGAATACAACACCTTAAGGATGGAAACACAACTAGATCTGGATATCACTAGGGCACAACAATAAGCATTGCTCTAGCTGAATGTGTTAGATGAATTTAGGAAGTAGGCCCTCCTACACATAGAGGTGACTCAAGTTCAAAGGAAAATTTGGCATGAAAATAATAAAAGGGATAAATAGTTTTAAGAAGGTGATTGGGCTTTGTTGTATTCCCAGTACAAGGATTTTAAAGGAAAGTTGAGAACTAGATGGTATTGGGCCTTATGTAATAGAATAGTGCCATGATAATGGTGTTGTGTAGATAAGAACCATTGATGTAGAGGCTATCCCTTTGCCTGTCAATGGGTATAGATTAAATATCTACAAGAAGCCATTGTCAAAGAAAGAATTCATTAATAGCATCAACAAGATAGTGATGGTGGTCGAGCAAGTCTCATCTTCCACCCCACGAAGTCCCTGAAGAAGAAAAAAAAGAAAAAAGAAAAAACGGAAAAAGAGAAAAAACAAAGAGACTCAGGTGAAAACCTCCATGAGGAACTTGAGTCCCACTGTTGGGTTGAAAACCTCCTTGGAGGCAGCCCAAGGCTATTTTTAAAAAAGAAGAAGGAAAAATAAAAAAATCTGTTGGTGAAAATGTCTTTTGAAACACCCAGGGTAGGCAACTAGGATGAAAACCAACTTGGAGGTAGACTAGTTGTTGTACAAAAAACAAAGAGAGACAAAAAAGAGAAAAGATAAAAAATATGGAAGTTTTGTTGTCCAGGTCAGCAAGAGGATGATAAGCACAACATAAGAAGGATAGAAGGAGCTACAAGTGCCCTATTTTAATCCTCCCATCTCATATCTTCCACTATTCACCTAGTCTTCCATTTATAAACCCCTCCAGCTCATCTCACTCAAACTCTGTTTTCTACAGGATTCCCTATAATCCTACAGGATTTTATTGTAGGAATGAAAGTGTCCTTGAAATCCATAAGTAGGGAAGTTTTAGAGCAAGGTGATGACACAAGCCTATGTCTAGATGAAAAAACATTTACTCCACCACACCATAGCCATTCCTTTCATCATCCATGCATCCCTCGAAGAAACCAATTAAAAAAAAATTACAGATTACAAAAAGAAGAAGGAAGAGAACAAAAATAGAAGAGAGAGATAATATGGAAAGAGGAACCATACCTATAGGGAACATCTCTCACCTATCATTCCTTACCACCCTTCTCCACTCATTTCAATGTCCCTTATGTTTAAGAGTTGAGAAAAAAATTATGAATGTTTAAGGCAGAGGTAGCTACAGGACTTCCTGTAGGTATCCTATAGGAAATCCTATAGTAGCCTATCCCACAAAGGAAACCACAGAGATGGCAGCCATCTTCAGAACTAGGACTACAAGGATGAAGAAGCTCCTCTAGAGCTCAGCAGCAACAAGACGATCACTAGCAACAAGGTCTGACACCTACACATAAAAAGGAATAAGCATCAAAAGAGGCAAATACACTTAAAGATACGCAAATTGAAAAGCATAGAAAAGAGGCACCACTCTCCAACATGCATCATCAATGAAGCACCTTACCCCCAGGTATTTCATCTTACTTATGCTCTCTCATTTGTACGATATGATAAAAACTGTAGGATTATGTGAGAGTTGGTTTTATAAGTAAAGGTGGTAAGTTAACTTGGCCACCTTTAGCCAGTCGATGAGAAGAAAAGAGCTAAACCACTCCATGCGTGGAAAAGGTCAAATCAAAAGAAAAATTAAATAAAGCTAAAAATGGTTAACATACAAAGGATAAGAGTGCGAGATAATTATGAGGTAAGGAGGAATTATGGACTGATAGTGGGACCAATGGTCCAAAAGGAGATGCTCATACTTAGATAGCCAACACACCACGCCACAGGATCATCCATGTATGGAAATAAGGCACTGATTCGCATACAAAGAGATCAAAAGAAACTTCAAGATTTCATCGAACGAAGAGGTTTCTCTCGGCCTTCTTGAAATAGAATCTATAGGAGACAGTCAATTTTTACAGTGTAGGAAACCCACAGGATATAGAGGAATCAGTCTACAGAGATATTAGTGGACACTAAGGGAGGTCAAATAAAATGTATCCTCACAAGAATGTGGAAATCTGAGGTAGGAGCCATACCGTCCATATTTTCCATTTGAAAAGGAAAAGAAAATCCTCAATTTGGTTAGGAATTTGCAATGCATCTTAGGATAGAAGAATTGTATTGCATGTGAAAATAAAATAAAAAAAACTTCCTCACATACACAAATTCTTAAACTATATCCACACGATCCTCTACAATTACCAAGGAAACATGACAAGAGGCTTCAACAAGAGCGAACCCACGAATGCAACAAGGATCCACTATTATCCTCCTGTGGTGGAAATCTTCAAAAGGCATCAACGGATGGGGTTCTTTGACAGGATGAGAGGCTACAGTGATGATGTGGCCACAAAATTTTCCCTCTCACTCATACCCCTCACTAGTACCAATGCCACTACTGTGGTCAAGGGTTAATCAGTAGAAATTGCCCCTAAGGTTATAAGCAGAATCACTACACTCCCCCTAGGATTACCATGGAGAAAAGAGGACATGGGAAATAACACCCTTGCAAAGAAAAGTTTCTTTTTGGAAGGACAAAAATGGGGTTATAAGGGAGAGCATTGTGTACCCTTGGAATGAAGTCAGTTACCACCTCATCAAATATATTTCATGTGAAGGGAGATATAGTATAGTGTATGGACACCACTTCAGACTCCTCCAAAAACTGAGATTTGGAGAGAACACAGCTCCTCATAACAGATTGATTATGCCCTACTTTCTTCTACAATCCATGATAGACATGAGCATCAAAGTGCAAGAGGGAAAACATATGTAGCTAGCCCAACATGGGTTGATCAAACTCATCCTCGAATATGCTCTACAAAACTTAAGACACCCTATTTCATGGACAACATTTAAATATATGCAGGAAGAAGGAGCAATTGAATCTATTGAATATGGCAGAAGCCCTACTGCTAGTGAGGGAGAAGAAGAAATAGAAGAGGAAAAAGGAGAAGAGATAGAGGAGGATATTGAACAAGAAATAGAGGAGGAAAATGAAGAAGAGACAGAGGAGGAAACAAAGGAAGAAATATATGAGTAGAGTGAAGAAATGGAGGAAGAAAAATAAGCGGAAGGAGGAGACAAGGAAGGGGATGAGAAAGAAAAGGGAAATGAGGAAAGAGAATAGAAGGATGAATAGAATTCCACAGTTCAAGATAGAGAGGAAGAAGAATCACCAAGGGTATCGCTAGAGTCTACAGAGAAAAATTCAACAATTACTCTTATTGCCCTAAGTACACCTGTCAAATCAGAGGGGAAGAGGCAAACACAAACTTGAATGTACTTCAGGACAGGAAAGAGCACTAGGATTAGACAAGGAAGACCTCAAACCCCCACTGAAACTCCAATTGTCATTGAGGACTCACTAAAGCAACAAGAGAAGGAAACCCCTCTAAAGAAAAATGAAGGAGAGGGATCATCAAAACAAACTTCTCCCAAGTCTCTAGTTACCCTATGTTAGGAGGCCTCTCACAAGGTCAGCTTCATAAAGGGGAATATGTCTCCTACATGAGACATAGATAGACCTACAAGAAGGAGAGGCCATCCTACAGGAAACTCTGTCAAAACTACAGGAAACATAGAAAAGAGACCAGGAAGGAATTACTCAACAAGAAACAAAGGAAGAAGACAAAGAACTAAGAGAACCTATCCCATAGCCAAACCTGAACTCCTACTACAACTTCATTGAAGGAGGTAGGGTGATGCCACAAAAGTTTTCCATTCCCCTATTCTTTGAACCTGAAAAAGAGAGGGCAAGGACACACAGGTGGATGCAAATTGCAAAATAAAAAGGTGTAGATGATGTAGGTCACATGGAGGAGAAATTGCAAGAGATGGGTAGAGAACTGAGCAGCATAAGAGAGAGAGAAGCAATGATGAAATCCTAGCTAGAGGCTAAGAACACATGGATAAGGAAGAAACTATAGGAAAGGGAAATCCAATTGGCAACTATGGCCAGGTTGTCCATTGATAAAATCCAATGAAGGATGCCAACAAAGTCTTATGCCTTGTACCTCAAGGAACAATAGCTACAATTCCAAATAAATATCCTAGCAAAAAGAGGAACTATGCCCTTCCAATACTATAAACAATTCATTGATATCTATGATGAAAGCACCTTGGAAGATAGAGAAAAATTATCTGAGTTTTACCTACACAATTTGGCCTTGACAAATTTAAATTTGTGGGACCCAAATCCCAAGCTAGGGGACTTTCAATTGATGGCCTTAGCATCATGGATGAATCATGAGGAAAAAGAGATACAAATATGAAAAATTTAATGAAAAAAGAAGAGACATAACCCATTATGATCACAGCAGAACAATCTAACCCAGTGGTTGTCATCAACAACCGCAACCTCCTTGCAAATGATCCCAAGATTACACCAAGGTAACTTGCTGTATAAGAACAAGAAATGACACACTTTGAAGACATGTTCAGATTACTAGGAGATGACAGCCAACAAGATTTCAAAAGGAGATGGAACACCTCACCTTAAATCCTCAAAATCAGATAATATCATTCTCTTGACAGAATGAGAGAGACACTAAATAGAACCCTAATGTATAAGCAGGCTCTACAAAGTCTCAAAGTCAACTAGATTGGCTTGAGGCTTAGTCCACCATTGCTTTTGAGAATTTGGGAAGGAGTAAAAGAAGAAGAAGAAAGAAAGGAGTGTGAAGAGATAGAGAGGAAGGTATGATTTTATTCGCAAGAAGAAGAGACTACAACAAAAGCATGGGATGTCAGGGAAGCCACTAGAGAAATTAAGGACATGGACATAG
Source organism: Pinus tabuliformis (assembly GCA_031772625.1). Taxonomy (NCBI): domain Eukaryota; kingdom Viridiplantae; phylum Streptophyta; class Pinopsida; order Pinales; family Pinaceae; genus Pinus; species Pinus tabuliformis. The sequence continues at coordinate 1,373,320,247 of CM062820.1, forward strand.
AGTGAGTTGCTCATATGATGAGAAACACTCTCAGTAGGGGGTGATGATGAGGCTCATAATTGGGTAAATATATGGACCTTAGTACACCTCCAATCTTACTAAAATCAGCTATTCACATAATTCATTACATATTTAATTATGTTTTTCTTAATGAGATGAGTAAAAGTAAGATGTATGTCTAGTGGTCTAATGTTCATTGGTTTCATTTTTTTGGGAGCAAATTATGGAAATTATGGCTAATTAAGGTGCAGGTACTTGAATGAGACAAGATATAGAGATTATAGGAGATGGATGTTCCTCATTAAATCCTCACATGTTTGAAGATCCCTTAATCAAATCACGCTAGGTCGGAGTTGCAGGCAGGCAAGTCACGAGGATCATTGGCAGTCAAACAAGTGATAGTTAAGCACTAGTTTACCTTTAGATTGGGAGCCAAGACTCCCTAGATTTAAGGAAGTTGTTGGAAACTTCAATTGTATAAATGAGGAGGCCTAGAGCCTCATTAGGATTGGGATTTTTTATGCGAGATAACTAAGCACTTTCGAGCTGAAGGATTGTGGCGAAACATTGTTTTGTATATTTTGATATGCTAATGAAAATGAGCATTCCCTTGATCCAACACTGATTTTACTTAGAGGGCTGAAGATTTTGGGTTAGGGCCCAATCCCAGTAGTACAGGTTCCTCTTTTTGTACTTGTATTCTTAGGTTATTTCATAGATTACTTGTTGAGTTGATTTTGGCATTGTTACATTGCAAGTATCAGTGAATTTGATTACTTTCCTTCCATTGTGCATAGATTTAATACTAGCTTTAGAGAGATAAAGAAATACCAAAAAGGATGATAATAGATGGATCTTGCCTCATTCTTCCCTTTAGGGACCATTTTTTGAGAGAAAACTCTCATTCAATCCAAAAAGAAAAAAAATTGGTTTGTTATGAAATTTCAGGTTTTTCTGCTAATTAGGTCAGCATCTTCCAATTTTCAAAGATAGGTTGCAGTTGTAGTTTATAATATCTTAATATTTGTATTATATTTCATGGTGTTTTCACAATAGGATGCAAGAATCTCCATGAATGAACTAGGCAAATAAACGATGAAATTCCATTTTCCTATGTTGATGTAAACCTTTCTTGTTTTAACATGATTTATGGGTAAATGCTAACAATGATGTGTATATTGCAGGATTTTCAATAATGAAGGAAGACATCATATCCACAACCTGAGCCTAACCATACCCATCCATGATCACCAAAAGACACTAAGTTCATAATCCGAGTTATTATTTCACAATGACAACTTGCCATGCTTGTTGAGCAAATCCAACCATCATACGACTTTGGTTTGAGTTCTGAGGGAGTCCTAACCACTTCCTTGCCTTATTCGTTCCATCACTCACCTTCCCAAAGCCCCAGACCACTATCCAAATCACTCCTTATGCTTTCACCATGTTCCTTTAGGAGAACAAGTGATCCTATATGTGAATTAGGACATCTTATAGATATCTTGTAGGACGACCTGTAGTGGCTTGTTTTGAGCCTGATTTGTGAGAAATTCATCACAAAAGCTAGGAGAAGAACCCTTCTTCCCTCCCAAGCCATAGGACCCATCAAAACCATTTCTCTCCACACCTAACCCACCTTCCATACAATCAATAAGGATTAGCATTCATGTTTTCATAAAACAGAGAAAAAGAAAAGGTTGTTATGCTTATTCATGTGCACAGCAGTCAAGTGTTTGATTATATTAGATTGCATGCTTAGGTTAGTTAGGATTTCACGTGTTAGCTTAGAATTGTTTTGAAGCAAGGTATCTTAACAAATATATAGATGAGTTGTGTGTTTTAAGCATCTATTTCAACCTTTCTTTACTGCAGTAGGTAGTATTTCAATTCTTTCAATTAGGGTAAAATTCTCCTGTATCAATTGGTAATCAAAATTCTTCTTAATCAATAAAAGGTTAGTTTGAGAAACCTTGGTGGTCTATCACCCAGCTTAGTAGTGACAAGAGAGTGGACCCATTGAATCTATTTGTGTATACAACATTGTCACCTCCAAGTTTGTACGAACCCCTAATTGATGAAGTAAAGTTGGTAGACTAGGAGTTGTAGTATTCTTGTCGCAATAATGGTGCTCATCACTTGTCCCCTCCTATAACAACATCTAGGGTACATACTATATGGGATGTTGTATGATACACTCCATCTTCCTCCTCCCCTGCCAACCATAGGGGTAAGTCATGCTCAATTGATGGCTGAGAAGGAGGGTACAATACCAATTGTTTAGACAAATGCCCATTATTAATGGTCATGTTCCCAACTCTACAACTTATTCAAGCATAAAAAATGGCTAGCCATGGTATTCCAAGGATGAGAGGATAACCATTGAATTTGGTCTTGGGTTGGAGAACTAGGAAGTTAGTAGGATACTCATAAGAGTCAATAGAGACCATTACATCCTTAATAAGTCCTTAAGAAGCCACTGTGGACCTATTTGCATGTTGCAACGCTGTGGTGATATTTATCAAGGATCCTTCGATTTTTAGCTTGTTCATGGTTTCTTTAGTAATCACATTGATGGTTGCCCCAAGATCAATAAAGGTGTGAGGGAAAATGATTCCATCAATGTGCACATCTACCATAGGACATCCAATATCTAGATATTTTAGGAAAATCACTTTCCCTCGCATTAGATCAGATATTTGACCAATAACATTGATGGTTAGGGTGTATTTATTTCTCCTCCTAGGATGTTTGAATCGTTTATATTTTATAAGATTATTGTAGATGGGAACATGCTTGATAGCTTGGAGGATTGAAATTTTAACACATAGGTTCTTCAATTCTCCCAGAAGTTTGGTATCTTCTGGGGTGTGTTGGTTAGGATGGATCAATCTCTCAGGAAAAGGAGGTGGATTTACTTGAGGGTTATTCTCTTCCGTTTCCTCTTCAAGATTATTAAGTTGAGATGGAGGTTGGTTATCTGTGAGCACTCTTCCAGACTTGAGGTCGATTTCTTGAATATCCACAACATAGGTAGGGTAATATGTCTCTCCACTATAGACATGTAGCACTTTCTCATTGTTCGGGTTCAAATTGGGTTGAGCAAGTGTCTAAGGTTGCTTGGGTGGAGTAGGATGAATGAGTTATGGGTGAGATGGAGGTGGAGGCAGTAAAGGAGGAGGTTGGTTGAGTTGACGCCTCAACCCTTGTGATGGGTTATTCCACTGAGGATGTGTAGAAGTATATGACTGAAATGTTTGATTCATAGGATAAGGAGGATACTGAGCTGCATAAGACCAAGGAGAAGGTGTGGACCATGATGTATGATTGGAAGAGTACCAAGGTGGCAAGGGTGAATTCTGGTTGGGATGGTAATAAGAGTAGGATTCACCTTGCATGCCATGCTGGTATGGCAAAGGACCTCAAGGCCTCATTTAATTTATGAAATAGATGTGTTGAACCCCACCTTCTTCCCGTTGGTATACAAATTTCAATCTAGGAAAAGAAGTACACTTATCTGTGGCATGATTTTCCTCACAAACTGAGTAGACCTCTATAGAATTTAATGGGCATTCATTTTTAGGGTGTTTTCTAGTGGTTTTAGGGAAAAATATATCTAAGGCCCTCCATGATTCCTCTTATATTCTCTTGATTTGCATGGTGTCCATTTGTAGAGAAAAGGTATGCAACATTTCACCTTTAAATTCCTCCAACATGTTCCCAATTTCATTCTTGATGGATGTTGTCAAGGGAGAGGAACTGACCAAAGCTTGATTGGCCCTACCCTTCTTCCTAGTAGCATTAAAATGGGTTTTAAATACTATCTTGGTATATTCATAGGGTAGCTGATAGATGTCTCCCCTAGATATCATGTTGAGGGTTTTCGGTATGTCCTCCCTGAGTCCTGTAAGAAGGACTAACTTGAGTGATTCATGATAAACGGTGCATATTTCCCTCCAATAAATGAGCTACAAGCTTTCCTCATAGTCTTCCAGGGATTCATTAGGTCCAAGTGACATTCTAAAGAAAAGCAGAAATACAAAGGAAAATAGAAATATACAAGAGGGACCTAGGATTCTAGGGTTTGGCCCAACCCCAAGAGGTTCAACCCTCTGAACTAAATTATTCATGGATCAAGATAAATGTTTCATTATCATTTCAAAAATTTCCAATACATCATCAAAATAATAGTCACAAGTGCTTCAACTCAATGGCCTGTTAGCTAAAATAAAACTTTGAATCCTAATGAGTTCCTTAGAATGTTTATTTATACAAAAGGGTAGCTACCAACAAATCCATAGAAAATAGGGATGTTTGTCTCCCTAAATCAAGAATAGGTGGATCTAGATCTTCCTTGACTTGCAGTAGCTCGACTACCAATGACCTTGGCTTGCTTGGATGCCAATGACCTCGAGTTGATGAGAGATGGAGTGGTGATATTTTGTTAATTTGAGGAGTTAATGAGGTGAAAAAACTCTTAGAATCTCTCCTTGTTGTTTACTCTGAGTCCTGTACTCAAATTATCTCAAAACTACTCCAATTCCTACATTTAACACACATGAGACCACATGACATAGAAACACATTTTTTACCCCTCACAATAAGCATAATATAAAGAAATTTGTAGAAAAATATCAGAAAAAGATAATTTAATAAGTTGGAGGATGGCATTATGACCCTTATGATATACCTATTGATTAGCCTCGTCACATCTCACCTTATTTGAGTCAGCTAAGAAGAACAAATCATTACATACAAACCAACCATGTGCTTTGTGTGATGATTATGGCTAATATTCCCATCATTGTTTATGTATCTAAGATTTTCATGATACACTTCAAGTGCTTTGTAAATTAGAGGCTTCTCGTAGTGAGTCCACCTCTCCTCTACCTATGGATTCTAATCCCACTCCTACACCAGAACAGGAGGTCTCTCAATCACCCATTGTCATCCATCCCCCTTATGTTGAGATGATTGATAGTACCACTCTTTTTCTCTACCTATCATCATTGATGAGATCGATGCCCTGGAACTCCCATGATGTCTCCTATTGTGATTCTGTTAACCGTTCTTCGACAAACATCACCGTCTCAACATCGGTAGAGATTCCATCTACTTGTCATATGTCTCCCAACCATGACAATGTGTATGTGAACCTTGTCTCTCATGAATATGCTTTAGATAGCTCTTTGCCATCCTGCTGTCTTTCTCCCTCCAATCCACCCATTTCCACTTTGATGAATACATCATGGAAGTTATGACCTCCCTTGATTATCCTTGGAATGATATGCACCATCGTGCATACTTCCTTCTACAAAAAAACCATAACCAATATGTTGTGGAGTCCAAAGACTTATTTCGTGGTGAATTCGATTGGTTCAAAAGTCCCATTCTTGTAGTAGATGCTTTTGTGGAAGGAAATATGGCTAACATTTCCCCACCATCAAAATCAATATTTCGAACAAACCAAGGGTCGAAGAAAACATTGTCTTGGGGGCACAGTGTAGCCCAGAAGAAATTGATGCTTACACCAAGCTATTCAAGGAATTCCATGATGTGTTTTACCTAGATTATTCTAGAATTCCTGGACTTGACCCTACCATTTTTGAACATCACATCGACACTTGGCCCGATGCCATACCCATCCACCAAAACCAAAGACCTATTCATAATTCGAAATGTGAAGTTATTGAAGCTGAAATTGATAAGATAAAGCAAGTGGTTTCATAAATCCCATTGAATACACCACATGGATGTCCAATCCCATTCCCATTCTCTAGAAACAAGGCACCATCCATGTCTGCACTGACTTCTGTAATATGAACAAATCTTGTCCCAAATAAAAATTTCCCACACCCTTCATAAACCAAGTCATTAATGAGTGTGCTGGCAACGAAGTTCTCTCATTTATGGATGGATTATCTAGATATAACTAGATATATATCTGTTATGTCGATTAGTTGAAAATCGATTTTACTATATTGTGGGGAAAATTTTCTTATAAGGTCATTCCTTTCAGTTTGAAGAATTCTAGGGCTACTTTTCAGTGTGCCATGTCCTACAACTTTCACAACTTAGCTCATATTATCCTTACATATCTCGATGATCTCACTGCTTGTTCTATACTTCGGCCACAACACCTTCATGACTTGTGTACCATGTTTCTATGATGTTGCAAGTATAACATTCACCTCAATCCCCTTAAGTGTGTATTTTGTGTTCCTTTCGGTTGAATTTTTGGCTTCATTGTGTGCAAATATGGTATCACTCTTGACCTGCTTAAATTTTAACCCATCCTTGAACTTCCTCCTCCTCATACTCTTTGTCAGTTACAAATCATTTAAGGGAAAGTTAACTTGCTTTGTTGGTTTTTTCTTGACTATGCCACCATAGATCATGTGTTCCTTAGACTCCTTCGATCTACCATTACATTTGTTTGGGATGACCAAGCTCAATAGTATTTTGATGCCCTAAATGTGCTCTTACTTCTGATCCCTTGATTAGTCAACCTAGCTTTGAGAGGGATTTCATCTTATACATCTCTGCATCCACCCATTCAGTTACTAGGGTCCTCATATAAGATGATTCAATAGGTATTGAGAATGTCATATATTATTTCTTTAAGAACCTTAACAGTCCCCCTGTGTCCCACTCCCATGAAAAAAAGATAGCGCTTGTTGTTGTGTTCTTTGTTCAAAATATTCGACATTATATCCTTATGAGTACCACCAAAGTTGTGACGAATTCCAACCCATGGATTTCCTATTGAGTCAATGGATCATTAGTAGGAAGTACGCTTGTTCGATCATTATCCTTCAAGAACGTGATCTTGAATTTGTCACGCTCAAAAGTAAGAAAGATGTTTCCCTCGCCGAACTCATTTATGAGTTTCCCATTGTTGCACCTAATCCATCAATTAGTGACGATATTCTAGATGAACACTTGTTCTTCATTACCTTAGATGATCCTTGGTATGGTGAAATCCTTACCTATCTTGGAAGCCATAAATTCCCCCCCCCCCACCTCAATCATGATGAGCGATGACGTATTCGACATCAAGCCCCTTCTCATGGTGTCGATATTATCCTTTGTCATTGTCTCATCCATGCTGAAGTTGAGAAAGTGCTCAATGCTTGGCATGGTGGGGCTTGTTGTGGCCACGTCTCCAGAATGGCCACTGTTGGCTTAGTGGGACTTCACCCAGGTTCAGAGTTAGTTGTGTCAAACAAATCCTTATACTACTGGCCCTTTCAACATCAATCCATGGAGTGTGGACTAAAGTCTCACCCAAAGCAGTATGGGGGGATGCTGGAACCAATTTTCTGCACCCAGAGATCAACGTGATGTCGTTTATACCCTAAATATTCCTTCGTGTAGATCAATAAGACCTTATGGATTATTGATGTAGCTTCCCCTAATCGGTCTGTAGACCTCCGTGAAGGTCTATGACTGGCTTTTGCAAACCCTAAACAAGTGACTTAACTACTTACACGCATCACATATTACTCTTAACCCAGTACTTACTCAGATCTACTGAAGTGTTCGGTAACTTTAACAGACAACAATATAATATTCATGTAAACACTTAATATTAATTGCATCCAGATGACAATATAGATCAAGTAAAATTGTGCATCAATACATTATTATTTCATACAACAATTATTACTCACAGTATAAGCGCATTGATATATAACATAAGTAAAGAGATAAACACAGGAATTTCTGCAACAATCTTTCTTTATTGATATTCACTTAATGCTTACAGACTCAAAACTTCTATGCGCACTCAGCTGCAGGGCTCCGTGCACTCACCTGCGGATACTACTCTAGGCCTCTGCACACGCAACTGTAAAGCCTCTCCTTCTACCTTCTACACCAACTTAGACTCCTTCTGTTGTACCCATAGACAACTCTTCCTTACCTCTTCCATCTTAAACTCTCTAACACACAATTATTTATACAATCCCATGGTCCTGTTGAAGCCCCGAAAATCGGGTTGACAACAAGGGGGATACCCACCCGGTCCGAACCTTGGTTGGTAGCTCCTTATCCGTTTGGTATAGCGGGTCCGACTGGGGATAATGGGACCAGTTTCCCAATCTAAGGGGTGTGTGTGTGTGTAGAGTTGGATGATGTTGATCTAAGAGTATTTTAAGCTAACTTAATTCAAACTTCTAAACTAACTCTATGCTATTGTAATCTAATAAGAAACAACACATCTAATCTACGCTAACCTGGGGTGTATTTATTCTCTTATGCGATCTAAAGAGATTTCGAACAATAAATGGTAATAAAGATCATTCAGCTATCATAAGAATAGAAATCAATTAAGATAAACCACTTTACATAAAAAGTTAAGCAAAACAATTGTGAACAGCATACCGCATAATACGTTATTCATATATCAAGCACAAATAAATGACTCCACTGTACAGAAGTGCCAAATGGTAACCCACACATTCATGCATTAACATATAAACAACTGAAAACTGCATATCACTTTAAGAATATAAGTAGAAATTGGTCAAGAGATAAAAGTACCATTTATGACTGGTTCCACTCATAAGCTTCAAGTAATAACGATTTATCTCTACTTGTTCTAACATCTACTAAGAGTACAAAAGTGCAACATCAGTAGTAGACATTAAATGCAAACATTGATAAATCTCGATCCATCCATTCATCAAAAACCCCCTCCGAGGGTGCAAAAGTGCATGTTCTGAGGACAAGTTTTTTGACAAATTTCCGGACCCTTCTCCAAATGTCTGAGAAGGGTTTAAATACTACTAACTAATTAATCTTAATTACATAAATTTAGGACACAGCTTCAAATGACCGCCGTTCTACTAAAGAAAATTTATTTCTAAAAATTGAATCTAATTTCTAACCGTTTTTGTATTTGCTCCTTAGTGTTGTAAGCCATGCAACGTTCGCCTGGGAAGAGTCGGTTGGTTGTCTTCTCCTTTCGTTCGAGCGATGAAAATAGAAATAACAAGAGCTGGCACCGTTTTCTGACAAACTAAAAGATATTTTCGAAAATCTTCCTCTGGCTTGGTGTATTCGCTATGTGTATACTTGGTATAACCCAAATTTCTTTCAAACTAATTGTGCTGTTGCTATTTCGGTTTCCGGCCGTGCAAATGACTGAATAAGTTAGGGACTTTGCTCTCTGAACAATTTTCTGTATTGAAAACTGCTTCCGTTCTTTGTTCCAGGCTTTTCTGGAGTGTCTTCCCTCTTTAGCGTTTTTTCTTTTTGCTTTACCCAGTCTGAGCTTCAGGATCTTTTGTAAACATGCTGCTTTTGTGCGCCTTTGACTCTGAGTCTTGGATAGTCTATTTCCATCAGTATCGGTTGAGTGATACTCTGGAATCCGCGGTCCTGCTGCATGCGGCATCCGTTTGCGAAGGCATCTCTTCTCTGTTCTCCGAGTATTGACGCTTTCCCCTTTTCCTTAGATGTTTCCTGCACATTGATTTATATTAGTTGCTGCCTTACAGTTTACACAAAGGAAAAGAGTAATGACAAAAAGATTGACATGAAAGCTTTAAGTTCTAATGAATGCATAATCATGACACTCATAATGACTTGACTCTTCGAAAAACACAACAAAATCCTTCTCGGATACTTTGGCGTACAACCATTAATTTTTCTTAAGGCGCGCGCCCAATTTTGGTCTACAGATAGCTTTCCTTGAACACTATGTCGAAGGAATTTTGCGATGAGTGATTTCTGCGGTTTGCATCGAAGTATCGAGGATTGCGATGTCAAGATATGTCATCACAGGAATTGATGGTCGCATTCAACGCATATCGCAAATCGCAGATCGCGAATCGCAAATCGCGCTTAATCATCCAATCACTGTGTGTTGCTTATGCGATGTTGTGATATGGGACGTCGCATGTCGGCCGTCGGCAATTCCTTAATTTTTCATTTTAAGAGCGCTTCTCAATATATGCGATGCGATGAATTTCGCGTCGCTTCTTCGCAGCTTATTTATGCGCATAGGAAAACGCTTCACTCTCTCTTCGTGATGCGATACAGCTTTAGGGAGTTAAAATACAAAAATTTTTATAAAATGTTTTTTGGGTTTTTTGTTAAGGGTCCCCGTTTGCTTGGTGTTATTGCTAATACCAAACAAAGAGGAGGGTTGTTGTTGACCACAACAATGGCGATTCACTGTGAAGAACCAGTTATCTCTGTTTTTCTATTGAGTTTCCACTTCCGAAGCAGAAAAATTTTCATATGTCTAAATTTTGTTATGGACAGATAGAGTACATTACTCCTTATCCTATAAATGATACTTTGTCTCAACCTTTTCATATTCCAATTATTTGTTTCCTCAGGCTTAGTTCTTGTGTTCACACCAGACATTACTCGGTCTTTTTTTTAAAGATAAAATAAGGTCTTCTCTGCGTGCTGGCTTTTAAAATATGCTCATTTGTCGTAGGTAGAGCCTCTGCTACCTGCAAGCGTCCATAGCCTCAACAAGGTTACCTGTTATTCAACAATGATCCTTTATCTTGCTTGAGGTTATTTACAACATTTCAGAGAAAAACCCTTTTTGACACTTTTTCCTTTTTTATTCTCTAAAGAACAATGTCTTGGTTTGGTGGCCAAATTATGACACAGTCATTCACTTGATTTACACTTTTGCTGAACAAGTTGGCTCGTGATGAGACCCCTTGTCTTTTGATTGCAACAATCTTGAGTCGTTGCCTTGTTTTGGTAGACAGTATTGGCAAAGTCAGCAAGTTATAATATCTGTGATCATGATAAGCCGGCTCGTGATGAGACCTCTTATTCTTCGAGATATAGTGTTTTCTCGGATTCTTTCTCTTAATGCTGCAATTTCCTTTAGCAGGGAGGAAGTCATTGTTTTTCCTTAAGAAAGCTCTGGACGACAATAATAGAGTTTTGAAAATAGCAGCTTTACAAAGAATATTTATTTTATTATTGATACCTTTCATTGTGCTGATATAAAACAATTTCTTACCAAAGGTTGCTTTCATCAAAGTTTTTGAAGTTGAAACTAGCATCATGTATAGGCTAAAGTTAACTCTACCCGTCAATAATAAAAATTAGATTTTTCGAAAAGTTTTGCTACTTGTACAAGCGAAAAGCTCAAAATCTGATAGAGAATTGGTGTCTTTTTCATGAACCCTTTTAGTGACCATCTACAACTGGTTTTATTTATAAGAAAGAGAAAAAACAAACACAAACTAAAAAATATCCTACAAAAATAGAAGAGTGATCTTCTATGGAAAATATATTTTAAGAATCTGTCCATTAACAGGCAAAGAATCTCTTCTACCTGCAAAATCCTGCAACACAAACGTCGATGGGCCTATGACTTCTACAATCTGAAAAGGACCAAGCCACAGCTTCTGAAATTTCATATGTTTGCCCTTTTCTTCATGAGCCTTATCCCATTTCAAAACTAAATCTCCCATCTGAAAGTTTTTCCTGGTCATTATGCTTGAGTCAAAAGAGGATTTTATCAGCGCTTGATGATGGGCATGGGTTTTCTTAGCTTGTTCTCGTTGTTATTATAATTTTATTATTTCCATTTGTCTTAGTTGTATGGAGGAGGTAGATACCTCATCGATGTGTTGTACTAAAGACAGAGAGGGAATGACTAAGTGACTTGGAAGAACCACTTCTTTCCCATAAACTAAATTAAAGGGAGAAGTCTCGATTGAAGCTTTCTTCGTTATTCTATCTGCCCATAAAGCATTTACCAATGCTTTGTGCCAATTATTTTGGTTTTGGTCGACTTTTCTTTTAATAATCCTGATCAAGTTTTTGTTTGTTGATTCAGCCAATCCATTACCTTACAGATAGTAGTTGGCCGAATATTTTAGTTTGAAACCTCTTTTAAGTGCAAACTCAGTCATTGTATTTCCAGAAAAGTATGAAGAATTATCAAACATTAAGGCCGTTGGCAACCCAAACCTAGTGACTATAAATTGATCTATGAATTCAATAATGTTTTCATAATTATCTGTCTTGAGAGGAACTGCTTCAACCCATTTAGTAAAATAATCTGTTGCCGTGAGGATGTACCTATGCTGCTTAGAAGAGTGAGGAACGATCTCACCTATTATGTCAAAGCCCCATTTACTGAATGGTTGCTCGATGTTAACCGGCTGTAGTGGCATGGACGATTTCTTTTGTTTCCCTGCAGCAGTCTGGAAGACTTTGGCATTTCCTCATGTAACTGTGTGAGTCTTTGAACAACGTGGTCCAATAATATCCTGCACGTAAGATTTTATGTGCAGTAGCGTCTCCAGCATAGTGTCCACCTGCTGGTCCATCGTGGAGTTCCTGCAAAACCTTTTCGGCTTCAGTTTCCTCAAGACACCTAAGAAGCACAGAATCGTAATTCCTTTTAAACAGAACATCATTTATGAGTTGGTATTGTTTAGCTTTCAATCTCAGAGCTCTTTTCTTGGTGTGATCTAGGTGTGATGGAGCATACCCATTCTTAAGATAATAAATGGTGTCAGCATATAATGATTCTGCGTCGTTTAGGCTTACCTCATACGTATGTACCTCTTCAGATGAGTTCTTAGGAATTTGCGATGCTCCAGCCAACATCTTGCAGAAGCCTTGACCTCTTACAATGTTTGCTGGTTTGATCTCAAGATCGTATTCTTGTAAAGCGGTGATCCAATTTGCTCTTTTTTCGCCCACATCCTTCTGTATCAGAAGGTTTCTTACCGGTGGAAACAATACTATGACTTTGGTATGGGCTTTAAGTAAGAAAGGTCTGAAATGCTTGATCGCTTTGAAAACAGCATATGCGTGTTTCTCCACGTCTGAATAGCTGAGTTCAGCACCTTGTAAGTTCGAGCTAAAAAATGCAATTGGAGATTCCACCTTCTCTTGATTTGCTTGAGTTAGAATCGCGGCATAAGATTTCTCTGAGGCAAATGTGTATAAGATAAAAGATTCTGAAAAATTCGGGGTCGCTAAAGATGGAGCGTTAATGATAGCTTGTTTGATCAAGTTGAATGCTTCATGCTCATCTTGACCCCATTTAAAATTTGAATTCTTTTTAATCATATTTTGCAAAGGAGAAACAATACATGAGAAGTCTGGGACAAATCTCTTCACAAAATTGATTTGACCAAGGAAAGATTGCATGGCTTTTTTGTTATGAGGTATAGATATTTCGGAAATTTCTTTGATTCTGTCAGGTTCAATGTGAATACCAGATTTTGACACTATGAATCCTAGCAATTTTCCTTCACTTAATGCGAAAAAAGATTTCTTTGGGTTAAGTGAAATCCCATACCTTAAACATCGTTGAAAGATTTGTTTCAAGTCTTTGAGATGGTCACTTCGCTTCTTGGAGTACACTGTTATATCATCCAGCTAAATCACTACAGATTTATTGACTAAACCTTTAAATGCGATGTCCATGGCTCTCTGAAAGGTAGCGCCGACATTGATCAGACCAAATGGCATCTTCCGATATGCGTATGTGCCCCATTTAGTTCGGAATGTGGTTTTTAACTGATCATCGGGATGTACCAGCACTTGATTGTATCCTGAAAATCCATCCAAAAAAGACATTAATTCTAAGCCTACTACTGCCTGTAATATCTACTCCATAGGTGGGAGGGGAAAATTGTCTTTTTGACAGGCTTTGTTGAGATTCCGGAAATCGATACAGATTCTAATATCTCCGTTTTTCTTTCTAACGGGTACCATATTGGATACCCATTTGGAATGTCTGACGGGAAAAATTATCCTGGCTCTCAACAACTTATTTAGCTAAGTTTTTATCTGATTTTCTAAATTGGGGTGGATTTTTCTGAGTTTTTGCTGGACAGGATTTTCATTGTCAATCATAGGGATAGTGTGTTGAATGATAGAAGTGTCGTATGTCTTCAGCTCATCGTAATTCCAGGCAAAAACATTTTTGTATTGCCTCAAAATACGGATATAAGCTAATTTTTCTTCAGGGGCTAGGCCGTGGCCTAGATTAACGTTTTGTGGTTTCTCATCGGTTCCTAGGTTTACTAGTTCATAGTTCAGAGTCGAACTGTAGAGTTTAGAATTGGTAGACCTTTTAAACCGACTTTTCAAATCATATAAGTCTTCTAACTTAACCACCGATTTAGGTATAGCATTATCAGTGCTATTTTGTTGTATTTGGTGATCATGATGGTCTTCGTCAATTATTTGATTTGAGTAGGATCCTTCAGAAGTGAGGAAATTTACAATGTCAAGATCGTCATTGAATACTCTCCAGTTTGTAATGTTGTTAGGGATGGATGGTCTAAAGATTAATTCTATTGAGAATCTATCTGGACTAAAATCTTCGGAGGGAATAAGTCTGGAGGCTACGTTAGCTAACAGGTCTGTGCTCGCATTTTGAAGTCTTGGGATTGATGAAATATTGAATGCTACGAAATGTGCAGTCAGATCTTGTACTAAAGATTTATAGTGTTTCAAATGACCTGATAGGCAATGTATGGTGTTACGTACCTGTTTGACGACGATCTCAGAGTCTCCAAAGACTTGAAGGTACTTAACGTTTGACCCGATTGCTTTGTATAGGCCTTACACCAAGGCCTCATATTCCGCTGTATTGTTTGTGCAATCAAATTCAAGTCTGCACGTAAGCATGGTCTTATTTTCATCTGGGCTAATCACAACGCATCCTGCTCCTGCTCCCTCGTTAGATTTAGAGCCATCAAAATATAATTTCCAAAACAAAGATGTATTTACAAGGTTATCTAAAAAATTAACACACTTTGAATTACCAGTTTGGGAAAAAATTTCGACTTGGGACAAAACTGAATTTTCTAAGTAAGGTGAGATATGAGCATTGAAATTGCCGAGGAAAGAATCTACCGAGTAATTGCCTATGATACTGCTGTTGTATGCTATTGCCTCATTTTCTCCCTCCAATTCCGTCACTATGTACTTTTGGTGTAACTCTCGTTCAACCTTTATTTGATTCGGTTTACCATTTTAGGGTAACCACATGTGCGACGAGTCGGTTGAGAAGTATCCATGGAGTTTTTCAGACCAATCCCTGCTAAGAATTAAACCATAGAATTCAGGGATATCAGCTACTAGAATGTCAATAACCTGACATACCTTCGGGTTAGACGACAATCTTATGGTCACTTGATTAAGTTCACCAATCACTTCGACTTGAGATCGATCAAGTTGAACTATGTGCACCGCGGATTTTTGTGGTTGAACATTCAACTTGGCACATATTGATCTGGGTAAAATATTCGTTGAAGCACCAAAATCTACCAAACAATTGTGCACATTTTTATTGAAAATTTCATAAGTGAGAAGAAAAGGGGGAGTGTGAGACCTTGATCTTCCTCCAATCAAGGCGATGTCATTTGGATCAATCTTATTGATCGTGTTGGTTGGAGGTCTTCCCATGTTGTGGGAAGCTACAGCTGTAGGTAAAGATGTAGGAGGCACGGCATGTAATTCTTTCATCATTATCTTCTGTTGATGTTTCAATTTGCTCAACTCGTAAAGAGTGATATTAGCCCTAGTCTTTTTCATGTCATCGATAATGTTGTACTCCATTTCATCCGACACAATGAGTGTTTTTGATGGAGGTGTTTGATCTGATTGGACTGGGCTATATTGAGTCGCTTTAGCGGTTGTTTTCTTTGTTGCGACTTTATCTTTTGCTGCAGGGCTTGCGCCCTTCTGCTTAGGGGTAGTCTGGGGAGGATCAAGTTGGTTTTTGCTTCGTGTTCTAACCGGAAATGCTTCTTGATCTTCTTCTTGTGGGAGGATGAAATCCCACATTCCTTGTAGTTCCACAACTTCTTCGTCATCGGTCTGCCCTTAAGTGGTATTCTCTTCTTCTTCCTCTTCTTCGAATTCGACGTTTGAGATAGCGTTGGGTGGTTTCACATCCATTAAAGGATTTCTTTTAAAAGCTCTGTAGGGATTTTTTGAAGAAGTTTCTGCTACTTATTTTTTTATGTCAATCATCTCATTGCAGATGGTTTTTAACACTTTTTGTAATCCTTCCAAATCGAAAGGATCTTTCGTTTGTTTCTTCTTGGGCTCTTCCTTGTAGGAGACTTTCTTAGATTTGCGTTCCTCTATCGCAGATCTTTTTTCGAGGGCTACTACGCGCTTCTCTACTGCTATCACCTCTGTCAAGTTTTCAACTAAGGTTGTCTTATTTTCCCTATCGACGAAGATTGCCAAGTTTGATGGTAAGGCTGTAATATACCATTCACATCTCACTTCTTCGCTGGGCTGGGAAGCAGCGAGAATTTTGTTGAGGATTTTATTGAACCGTAAATTAAAATCTTTGATGGGTTCTCTAGCCTCGACTTTAAGATTGGATAGGTCATTGATCAACGTCGCCGTTGATCTGTCATCCCCAAACTTGGTAAGGAATTGACTTTGAAAAATGTCCCAACTTGTGATAGACCCGAAAGGTAATGAAAAATACCATGACCTGGCTGTCCCTTGCATTGTGTAGGGAAAAAGCCAGACGACAACATCCTCGTTGGTAACTCCGTTGAGATTAACAGAAAGCATGAAATTATTGATATGCTCTTCAGCTAGAATGCCTGTTTCTGGATTGAATTTGGGTAGCCATTTCTCAGGATGGGCCGGTATTGGGCTCAGGGTGGAGGCATGAAAACTGCCCCAGGATTGTTCCATGGAGACTGGGCCATCGTTGAGCTGCTAGTGAATGAAAGTGCAAAGGATGATCCCTGATGCTAGGAAGATGAAGATATTATGATATTTGATGATTGAAGAGGAGGGTCTGTGGAAGATGTATGAGTGGTTTGGAATGAAGACATGGGTGGTTGACTTCGCGGTGATGGAGTTGAAATGGACGACGTGGATGAAAGAGTCTCAGTGTCAGACTCTGGTGGTGTTTTCCTTGCTCTTTTCCTGGTGGGGAGAGGGAATTCAGTTGGCTGGATGCCAAATTTTCCGCTCTTTAATCTGGTCAGGGGATGAGCAGGATTGTACTGCGAAGTCACGCTACTTTGAGATTTATCAGACATCTGAGTAAAAATAGAGAATCCCTGGAGTTTACGAATCAGAGTTTGAATTTCAGGGGGTTCAATGATAAATTGGTCTAAAATATTATGGTATGTAGCAGCGGTTGATACTCGATCAACTTCCGACTCTAGATTTAAACGTACTGGGGAAGTCGGGGGAGTTGATGAGGGCGATTTACTCTCAGAATGGTATTTAGATTTTGATTTAGGTGCCATTCATAGTTCGGGCCCTCCTTCTAGTGCCAAATATGTTGAAGCCCCGAAAATTGGGTCGACAACAAGGGCGATACCCACCCGGTCCGGACCTTGGTTGGCAGCTCCTTATCCGTTTGGTATAGCGGGTCCGACTGCGGATAATGGGACCAGTTTTCCAATCTAAGGGGTGTGTGTGTGTGTAGAGTTGGATGATGCTGATCTAAGAGTATTTTAAGCTAACTTAATTCAAACTTCTAAAGTAAATCTATGCTATTGTAATCTAATAAGAAACAACACATCTAATCTACGCTAACCCGGGGTGTATTTCTTCTATTATGCGATCAAAAGAGATTTCGAACAATAATTGGTAATAAAGATCATTCAACTATCATAAGAATAGAAATCAATTAAGATAAACCACTTTGCATAAAAAATTAAGCAAAACAGTTGTGAACAGCATACCGCATAATAAGTTATTCATATATCAAGCACAAATAAATGACTCCACCATACAGAAGTGCCAAATGGTAACCCACACATTCATGCATTAACATATAAACAACTGAAAACTGCATATCACTTTAAGAATATAAGCAGAAATTGGTCAAGAGATAAAAGTACCATTTATGACTGGTTCCACTCATAAGCTTCAAGCAATAACGATTTATCTCTACTTGTTCTAACATCTACTAAGAGTACAAAAGTGCAACATCAGTAGCAGACATTAAATGAAAACATTGATAAATCTCGATCCATCCATTCATCAAAAACCCCCTCCGAGGGTGAAAAAGTGCATGTTCTGAGGACAAGTTTTTTTACAAATTTCCGGACCCTTCTCCAAATGCCTGAGAAGGGTTTAAATACTACTAACTAATTAATCTTAATTACATAAATTTAGGACACAGCTTCAAATGACCGCCCTTCTACTAAAGGAAATTTATTTCTAAAAATTGAATCTAATCTCTAACCGTTTCTGTATTTGCTCCTTAGTGTTGTAAGCCATGCAACGTTCACCTGGGAAGAGTCGTTTGGTTGTCTTCTCCTTTCGTTCGAGCGATGAAAATAGAAATAACAAGAGCTGGCACCGTTCTCTGACAAACTAGATTTTCGAAAATCTTCCTTTGGCTTGGTGTATTCACTGTGTGTATACTTGGTATAACCCAAATTTCTTTCAAACTGATTGTGCTGTTGCTATTTTGGTTTCCGGCCGTGCGAATGACTGAATAAGTTAGGGACTTTGCTCTCTGAACAATTTTCTGTATTTAAAACTGCTTCCGTTCTTTGTTCCAGGCTTTTCTGGAGCGTCTTCCCTCTTTAGCGTTTTTCTTTTTGCTTTACCCAGTCTGAGCTTCAGGATCTTTTGTAAACATGTTGCTTTTGTGCGCCTTTGACTCTGAGTCTTGGATAGTCTATTTCCATCAGTATCTGTTGAGTGATACTCTGGAATCCGCGGTCCTACTGCATGCGGCATCTGTTTGCGAAGGCATCTCTTCTCTGTTCTCCGAGTATTGACGCTTTCCCCTTTTCCTTAGATGTTTCCTGCACATTGATTTATATTAGTTGCTGCCTTACAGTTTACGCAAAGGAAAAGAGTAATGACGAAAAGATTGACATGAAAGCTTTAAGTTCTAATGAATGCATAATCATGACACTCATAATGACTTGACTCTTTGAAAAACACAACACAATCCTTCTTGGATACTTTGGCGTACAATCATTAATTTTTCTTAAGGCGCGAGCCCAATTTTGGTCTACAGACATCTTTCCTTGAACACTACGTCGAAGGAATTTTGCAATGAGTGATTTCTGCGATTTGCATCGCAGTATCGAGGATTGCGATGTCAAGATACGTCATCGCAGGAATTGATGGTCGCATTCATCGCATATCTCAAATCGCAGATCACAAGATCGTAAGATCGCAGATCATGAATCGCAAATCGTGCTTAATCATCCAATCATTGTGTGCTTCTTATGCGATGTTGCGATATGCGATGTCGCATGTCGGCTGTCGGTGATTCCTTTATTTTTTATTTTAAGAGTGCTTCTCAATATATGCGATGCGATGAATTTCGTGTCGCTTCTTCGCAACTTATTTATGCGCATAGGAAAACGCTTCACTCTCTCTTCGCGATGCGATACAGCTTTAGGGAGTTAAAATACAAAAATTTGGATAAAATGTTTTTTGGATTTTTTGTTAAGGGTCCCCATTTGCTTGGTGTTATTGCTAATACCAAACAAAGAGGGAGGTTGTTGGTGACCACAACAGGTCCATAGACCAAGAGTAGATCTTCAAAAAGTGGACTTAACTTACATAATGAAGGGTAAAACCCTTTTTGACTCTTTAACTATCTACACACTCCACGACCACAAATTGCAGAGACTTTACATCAAAATTTGGGCTTCTACCCCAAAACTTAGGATTTTTCCCCAAAATTGACCCAAGGTACCCCATTCTGACATGTCCCCAACACAAAGGTCGTGACTCACCCTCGAGTCACTTGACTGGTGCGGAGATCTTGCTACGGAGATGCCCCATATCTACTCGTGCAACCACTACTTCAGTTACACTCTACGTGGCTACATGCTTGATTTGTTCTACCAGCTCCTCTGCGGTTGGTCCTGCACTATCCTACTTAATCTTATGTTATGTACACTGCAAGTTCACCAAATTTTCTTGTATGTTGGTCAAGACTATGTAGGCTTCATCCAACCAAGGCCCTAACATTTCCTTAACGACTGCCTCTTTCTTCTGCACTTCTTCCACCTGTGTAAGGAGATTCTTAGCCTCATGTAGTTTGGCAAGTTGTTGTTTTGTAGCAATGATGTGTGTCATTTCCATCACTTTGTTGTATTGTTGTTGGAGCTCACGGAGCTCTGTATTTAATCTCTGCAGGTTGGTATCTTCCTGAAGAGTCATTACTACTTCCATAGCCTGCTCAAACACCGCGGTGCAGTCCTTGACCAGAGCGTCCACCATAGCAACTCCATCCTTAACAATGGCTTCACACTGTTCCCTAACCTATGGTGGGGTTGAAAGCTATGACTTGAGTTGCAGTTCTGTTATTTTCATGTTTAGCTCAAACTGGACTCTAGCCACCTCTGCCTTGGCATTGCACACACCCACAACAAGTTTTTTGATCTTTGCCTCCAGCGGTGCCTCCTCAGGGATATGCAATTTTGGCACCATCCTACATGCTTCTGCTACTATGGCTGCTAGCTCAGTGCTTTGTGCCTAGATTGTGTCTTTTTCTTTCAACGCCTCTATCTTCTCGGTGAAAAACTACTCATTGTTCACCTGATATTCACTGATTAGGCTGAGAACATGCTACTCCCATGCTCTTAGCTTCATTGTCACACCATAGTGCAGTGTGTGAAGATACTCATTGTGGAGTGTTGTGAGGTTGAGGCCAATGTTCTTTAGAGAACTCATGATGACCTTTTCATCAGCTGCTACCTAACTAGTCCTTGGTGCCAAGCTTTTTTGTGTGGTGCTTACCTATCCGGCGCTCACCTGGATCCTACTGGTCTGGATCTACAGCTTGCGCAAATCCTTTAGGATAGTACTTAGCACCGACTATTGCTGTTGTTCGAAATACTGCAACAATTTCACTGTTGTATCACGCATCTTATCTCTGATCTAATCGAGATCACCTTATGTGAGCATGATTGGATCTAATGATGGCTTTGTCTCTTTCATATTCTTTGGTGCCCTTCCTTTTCTTGTTCACTGTACCACCTCACCTGAAACGGTGTGTTATGTTCTTCATCACCGCCACGGCAACAAAACCATTTGTTGTCTCAGGGGGTCCTAACCCAGGTTCAGAGTTGGTTGTGCCAAACAAATCCCTACACTACTGGCCCTTTCAACATCAATCCATAGAGTGTGGACTGAATTCTCACTTGAAGAAGTATGGGGGGTTGCTAGAACAAAGTCTCTACACCCAGATATCAGTATGATGTCATTTTATACCCTAAATCTTCCTTCGCGTAGATTGATAAGCCCTTATGGATTATCATTGTAGCTTCCCTTAATCAGCCTCTAGACCTTTGCAAAGGTCTACGACTGGATTTTGTGGACCCAGAATAGGTGACTTAACTACTTACATGCATCATAGATTACTCTTAACCCAATATTTACTCACATCTACTGAAGTGTTCGATAACTTTAACAGACAACAATATAATATTTGCGCAAACACTTAATATTAATTATGTCCAAATGAAAATATAGATCATGTAAATTCATCCATCAATACATTATTATTTCAAACAACCATTATTACTCATAGTATAAGTGCATTCATATATAACAGAAGTAAAGAGATAAACACAGGAATTTCTGCAACAATCTTTCTTTATCGATATTTAGTTAATGCTTACAAACTGATGACTTCCCTGCACACTCAGCTACAGGGGTCTATGCACTCAGCTACTTACACTACTCTAGGCCTCTTCGCACACAGCTGTAGAGTCTCTCCTTCTACCTTTTGCACTAACTTAGACTCCTTCTATCATACCCATAGATAACTCTTTATTAACTCTTCTATGTTAGACTCTCTAAGACACACTTATTTATACAATCCCATGGACTCTGAACCAAGGGTAGATCCTCAAAAATTTGACTTAACATACATAAATACAGGTAAAACCCTTTCTAACTCTTTACTTATGTACGCACTCTGTGACCACAATTTGTAGAGACTTTACATCAAATCTTGAGCTTTTGCCCCAAAACAAGGGTTTTGCCCTAAAATTGACACAAGGCACCCCATCCCAACAACCACTACCCAAACGTATCATGTGTGCATGTTACGTTTGGCCTTCTCTCTTCAGATATTGTATTGAGGTAGTCGAACACTGTCCCTATTGCCAGTTATACACCCTAAGGTGCGAGCTCCACCTACTCCCCTCCATCTAGTCATTGCAACTCATATTTTCTGTAAATGGGCTATTGACATTATGGAGTGTTGACCCCCATCCAATAATAACCACAAGTTTATTATCATGGTCATCGATATTTTATCAAATGGGCTGAAGTGATGCTAATGTTCAATAGCACCATGGCTACTATAGCCTTCTTCCTCTTTAACCATGTTATCACTTGATTTGGGGTTCTGAAAAAATTGGTCTCTAACCATGGTTGACACTTTGAAGATGAGATATGACATGAGCTATTATCTCTGTTGGGTTTTGAACATCAATATTCATTGTCTTATTACCCCAAATAAAATGGCCAAGTTGAAGTTGTGAATGATATCCTTAAAACTATGCTTTAGCAGACGATGAGTAAACATAAGACCAACTAGAATTTGATCCTCTTCCCTACGTTATGGGCCTATAAAATTTTTGTCAAGACCACCTTTAGGCTCACTCCTTTCCACCCTATTTTTGGAGAGGAGGTTGTTTTTCCAATGAAGTGCGAAACCCCTTCCCTTGACCTTGTCATCAAACTCCTCCCGGAAACCCAAAATTTAGAACAATGACTCATCATGCTTGAGCACCCCACTGAAGACCATCGGGTTGCATTGTAAAACATCGAAGAGGCAAAAAGTGCACCAAATATTAGTATGACCACAAAGTCTATCCTTGTACCTTCCTTAAAGGAGAGCTTGTTCTTATGTATGACCAAGCTCATGATGTCCTGGAACGTGAGAAGTTTGAACTGATATGGGTAGAGCCTCATATCATCCATAAGTGTTTGGGCCAGGGGGCATACCTCTTAGAGGATCTAGAAGGAGAAATCCTTCCCAATCCTCGAAATGCACTCTACCTTATGAAATTTTACAGATATCATTTCCCACTGAAATGCATGTATCTATTTCTTTCTTCTTGCATTTAGGTAGTTTTCATCCTCCATGTTCTTACAAATTGTTTTCTTGTCTCTTTTATATGGATCTATCATCCACACCTTATATCGGTTTTACCAATGGTGCGAGTCACTTCACCAGGAACCTTTCCTTGGAAGATTGGGAAAATTTGACCCCCTTGCAATCATTATTCTACTCCAATGGCATTTGCATTGGATTTGTGACCAATAACTAGGCTGATATGATGTCATTATAGTTTTTTTAGTTGATTCCCTTGACTGTCGCATCCTTCACCTTCATGTTTGTCTTGATTCCTTACTGCTTGTCATGGAATTGAATGGCATTTATCGTGTGCACAATCCTACACTATTTAGAAAATATCTACAAGTTAATCTTTTGGCGCATGAATTTGAATCCATTTCATTCAATCATGCTCATAGAGTCCATAATCACTATGTAGATACCATTGTTAATAACACTCTAAGTTGGCATTTATCACACCTAAGAAGACATCCATAAACAAATGGCAAACCACAATCATCACAAAAAGTTTCATAATCATAAATATGTATTGTAATAGAGTGTTTTGAGTCGACTACTCTAAGTTCATCCGACATGCCCTCGAGCCAATGGCTCCATTCCCTTAGCCCATAGATCTCATACTACCTAACCGACCATCGCAAAGCACCACATGATCCCTCGCCACTCCGGGAGAAGAACTGTGCACTCATCTATATAGTAATATTCTAGATCATGCCACCCGCACTATGAAACCCTTGTCAGTAGCACACCATATTTGTGTCAGAGATGCTCCAACAGAGAAACATCACTTGGTCTCTGTAGTGGTGAGGTACCACCCTAATTTGCAGTGCCAGTCGTTGTGGCTCATCCTATCTATCCTTCCAGCCTCACAAGTGTTATATCTACATACAAAAATGTTTATAAATTAGTAACACATACATATATTTCTTAAACTATAAGTGCATCAAATGTATATCAACTTTCACTTACCATATGGGCCCCATGCTCATCTCAATGGAAGTGGTAAGTTGGCATCCCCATAATAGTTCATGCCACTGTATGGATAGTCATCTATGTATAGTGGCATTTGGTCCAATGACTGAAAAAATAAGGTCAGAACACTTGCCAGACTCCCCCTCCTCCTCATCATCTGATTAGCTGCCCCAAGTGACGCATATTGGGCTCCTCTGGGCCCCCGTCATTGATTTGAACATGAGGTTTCATAGTAGGTATCTTCTCAAAGAAGAGTGAGCATAAAATTGTCCCAAATGACCAACTATCATTGGTCCTCCATATACATAATTTCAACTATCGTTTCAATGATGACAACATCACCTGGGCCGACCCATAGTAGGTCCCTCTAATTACACTATCTACCAGCATCATCTTCCCTCCAGTGATATGGTGGAAACCATGGCTACCACATATCCATAGCACCATTGTAGCTGTAGCTCATGTCTCAAGCCTCTCCAAGTCATTTATGTGTATGGTCGTGCCCTTTGCATGAATCCTTGATGCATAGTGACGATCAACAAGCTCATCTATATGAATCCCCTCTTGATCTAGGTCCCAGTAACTCACTATCCTTGACATCAAGGGCTCACCAACCCTCATCATGGTGTTCTATAAGAACTTCAGCATGCCATATCCTACTAGTGTCCCTATCAATGCTTAATTCCCCTGAATATGAGCACGGAGGGACTCCAAATCTCATTCTTGCCATAATATCTTTAACTCTACCATACCTGAAAAATACCATTATTTTTTCAGTGAAGAGTCAAATGAATTCACAACTAGTACTTAGCTTCAACTTTCAACACACTACCAGTCTTACCCATCCTCTCAGCCAAAAACACTGTTTTTTCCCTCAAAAATACACTGGGTGCACTTGTGGGCCCCATTTCTACACTCTAGAGTGGAGATCATTTCCCCAAAAGTGTGTTGCAACCATGAGGATGAGCGGGGCTCTCCCACACAAAGCTGAAGCCGTAATTTGAAATCTAATCCACCAAAAATAATGAGTAAGGTTAGGCCACCTACCTCCAACTTGTAGATATTTATTTCGATGGTCAGTTTGTCTGCTACGATCTCCACAATATTTAGGCTCTTCCCCTCCTCTCCAAATTATCCATATAAAATTTGCAAATGAATTGGATTTGAAGGCAAAAATCCCTTTTATAGGAAAAACCCTAGTTTTTTCATCTTCCATTGTGACCAAACCATAGCTTCGTTTGACAAACTATGAGCACCATTAGAAATATATCATTGAGTTCTATGATGGATCTCTCATCTTTCGGGTAATTTGACACTTCACCAGGAAGCCATTTTTTCCATGAGGTCTCACCTTTCCACCTCTTAAAACTGAATTTCTTCATTTGTGCCACCCTGGTACCACTTCATCATTTCACTAGTTGACTCACGTGTTGATTTTCGTCATGAGTAACCATCATTTACTCATGTTTTCATGCTCCCCTCTGTGCCTTCCCCATGTGGCAGCATCATTGAGTCACCTTTGTTCAGAGGATCAGAGTTGTGTCACCCTCTTACTTATTGAGTCTATTTTGTGTCCCCTTGATTCCCATTAGATTGCTTCATTTGATTTCGTGTCACACCCACCCCATTTTATCCTTGTTTTGCCTCAAAATGTAATGCTATGTCTTTTCCAAACCGTTGTTTGATTCATCCACCATCCCCTCTGGAATCGAGTTAGTCACTGCGAGGTCAACCATTTCTATTATGTTATGACAATGGAATTCTTTAGTTCGCCACCCATTTTGTTTCCTTCCATCATCAACCCTGGTTTCATTCCATCAATCACACTACTGTCATCCCTCATGCCTTTGTTGAATATTCTTTATTTCCTTAACTATGGTCGCCCTCGTCTATCGGATTCAACACATTTATTCCAATGGTGTGGTCTAGAGGGTAGTCTACCTTGGTTTGATATTCCATCTTTGTTCGGTACTCCAAATCAAGCAAAGGGGCTCATTATTTCCCTTTGACTTAGTTATTTCTCAAATGCTCGACATCAACTCATTATCGCATGATTGATATTCATACACTTGATGGGTCAGTGATCAAGATGATTATCCCAGTGATTCCCAGATGCGTCTGAGATGTTCCAGACCTCATGAGGGAGCGGCCCTTCAAGTAGCCCCCCACATGCCTATATGGAAACAGATGTTGATCTAGCCTCAAATGCAGTTCCACAGATGTCATGGGTTTCATTTTTGTTGGTCGTAGTGCCCATAGCACACATGTATTCTTTAAACAATCCATTCAGATCTTTAAAGACCTTTCTTGTCCAATAGGGCTTCCTTGCTTGTGATCCCCCATCAACATGTCATCTCGAAGGATTTTACATCTCAGGTACTCAGATGTTATTGTATTCAGTCTTGGCCTATGTTTTCCCAACCATATTATGTATATGGGATCCATTATATTATTTCATGGCCCACTGATGCCATTATATCATGTACCATGTGTCATGTACTTCATAGCTCAGTCCCACATTGTTGGCCTCATCATTATTATTTTTATGCATTTATCTCAGGGAGCATGGGTATGCTTCCTCCGCCTCATTGGAGATCATGTACTCCCACATAAAGGGAGACTTGTATCAGTTTAGTAGGTCTTACCCCCTCCATCCCTCTCTCTCTCTCTCTCTCTCTGACTCCCGTTTTGGTGTCTTATGGAAGTGTAATATACAACATATTTCTGTATTACAATTTTCTCCTAACAATCATACGTGTGGGTGGAATCATTTTTGACTAAAAAATGATCACCTAGCCATTTATAACTAGATGGATTGGAATACACCATGTAGATTTAGTTTTACCATCATAAAATCATTTTCACCATGGAAAATAGTTTAGTAAAGCATTTTTATTAAATTATTTTCTGATTTAAATTAAAAACCCCATAAGAATGTTTGAAATAATAATGAGAGTGGGTGTAAATCAATACTTACAATTCAATAATTTTTCATTTCCCAATCAAATTTCTATGCGCTACATCAGTGAAGTGAACTTAAGTGTGCATGCAACTGTAATTAAAGAAACCAACATATACCTAGAGAACTTATGATTTAGTTAATTCATCATGTGTTGATCTTTAATCAGTGCATCAATACTTTATTATACAGTAACTATGTGTAGTACTAACATAATAAACCATCACACATAAGAAACACACATGAACACCAAGATTTAAGGTGGAAACGCAATGCGGGGGAAAATCAACCTATTACTGTCTCTCTATATTCCTTTTAATAT
Source organism: Pinus tabuliformis (assembly GCA_031772625.1). Lineage (NCBI taxonomy): Eukaryota > Viridiplantae > Streptophyta > Pinopsida > Pinales > Pinaceae > Pinus > Pinus tabuliformis. Next base: position 1,373,347,574 of record CM062820.1, read on the forward strand.
AAAGAAAATATGTTTACAATCTTGTACTAGTTCAGACTCGTACCAGTATGTAGGCACCCGCCTGCTGAAGGCTACAACCTTCTCTCTTCTTCCAGGGACCATGTTTCATAAATTTTCATAATGGACTCTCCTGGTACACAAAAACACAATATGAAGGCCTCATTTCATAAAATTTTCACACCGGACCTATCAGAAACTTTGAAGCTCAAACTCTAGACTAACAACTTCATCAACCAACAGTTATTCAATCTGAATACTCAGATTACTGTCACCAGAACACTGTGCTAAACCGAGAAACCTGTGTGATCATTCAGAACCAACCGCAACCTCAAAAATCATACATCAGAATTAATATGCTACTTTAATGGACCCAACCTGTGTGTATATGCTACTTCCTTTAACCAAACCTTTGTATCCCTCCAAAACTAATGAATCATAAAAACTTTTGAATCAAATATATACCAACCAATAATATTCTAAACATCGACTATCAAATTACAAAGATCTAGATAATCAGTAGTAAATATTACCCTTCTCACTTAATCAATCAATCAATCAGACTCAATATCCTTATGCATTCAGTTCTACTTTCAAATATAAGAAGTCATCATTGACAGACAACAATAAACTAGCATCACTAATTAGATAAATTAGTCATTTCTGAATAATAGGCTTTTCTTTTGTATACGCTTCTTGTAAGCTTCGAATCAGCATGTATACGTGCCATCACCAAGGTGAATCAGCATATAGATATGCAAATACTAACTTAAAACTTCACTGTTATTCCAAATCCTAGACGTACCTAGATCATGATATTTAAAGAATAAAAACTGTGTAAGCAATCAGATCTAGCCCAATCAATATCAGGTCATTCAATGGTAAGTCAGTTCAGGTCTCATGATCTTGATTCAATTTTGAATTCAAGGTGAACACAATATTTTAGATTATATCAAAATCATAGCCCCTGCAACATAAAATATACTTCATATAGAATTATTCTTGAGAAACTCTTTCACTTACACACTTGGCCCTTTGATCTTCTCCTCCTTATATAGTTTTGGCCTTTCTCAATACCTCGGACCAAAAAAACACTTAAAACCTGTGGTATTCTTGGACGGGATAGAATAGCCATTACTCTGCTCAATATTCTGGGCTAATACCATGGTATTGGCCCTTGGTATTCTTTAATCTTAAATTTCCTTGATTCTCCAACTGATACATGCTTTTCCTCTTCTGAAAGTGTGTGCATACGTATACGCCCTTTTTGTTCTATTAACCCACGTGTATACGCTTCTTTGACAAGGTGAACATGCATATACAACTTAAAATACCTTACAACATCCTTTCACTTCAACTTCTTAATTTTGATCAGTATACCTTTATTCCAACTTCCTGTTCTTCTGTACCAATGCCCTATTACCTCTAAATTCACCTGTTACAATTTGAGTTTCCCTTTATCAAATCCGAACTGACCTGTGAGTGAGTTTCCAACAAGGAGAACACCTGTATCATAATACCAACAATGTTCCCACTTAGACTTGATGGCAACCATATTGGTGTTGATTACTTCAAGTTGTAGAACTTGTTTGAGATATTGAGCAACATTTAAATACTCCCCCCCTTTGAAATCAACGGCAAAGGGTGGACTAAGAGATTATCCCCCTTTGGGATACATATTGTTGTACATGCTCCCCCTGAGTACATGTAGAGTCTGCATAGACATTTTTCAAAAGAATAACATGACTCTATAACTCAACCATGTGAGTATTGCCTTCCTATCACCAATGACTCATACATACGGCAATCACCCAACCATGTGGGGATATACCAATTGTTTATACATGACTGAAATATAGTAGTTATTACATCATCCTTCCCATACATAGTGGGGATAGAAATTACATAATAAGTCCAATAGGACAATGGAATTCTTTAGTTCACCACCCATCTTGTTTCCTTCCATCATCAACCCTGATTTCATTCCATCAATCACACTACTATCATCCCTCATGCCTTTGTTGAATATTCTTTATTTCCTTAACTCTGGTGGCCCTCTTCTATTGACCTCAACACATTTATTCCAGAGGTGTGGTCTAGAGGGTAGTGTACCTTGGTTTGATATTCCATCTTTGTTCGGTAATCCAGATCAAGCAAAGGGGCTCATTATTTCCCTTTGACTTAGTTGTTTCTCAAATGCTCGACATCAACTCATTATCGCATGATTGATATTCATACACTTGATGGGTCAGTGATCAAGATGATTATCCCAGTGATTCCCAGATGCATCTAAGATGTTCCAGACCTCATGAGGGAGCGACCCTTCAAGTAGCCCCCCACATGCCTATATGGAAACAGATGTTGATCTATCCTCAAATGCAGTTCCACAGATGTCATGGGTTTTGTTTTTTCTGGTTGTAGTGCCCATAGCACACATGTATTCTTTAAAGAATCCATTCAAATCTTCAAAGACCTTTCTTGTCCAATAGGGCTTCCTTGCTTGTGATCCCCCATCAACATGTCATCTCGAAGGATTTTACATCTCAGGTACTCAGATGTTATTGTATTCAGTCTTGGCCTATGTTTTCCCAACCATATTATGTATATGGGATCCATTATATTATTTCATGGCCCACTGATGCCATTATATCATGTACCATGTGTCATGTATCATGTACTTCATAGCTCAGTCCCACATTGTTGGACTCATCATTATTATTTGTATGCATTTATCTCAAGGAGCATGGGTATGCTTCCTCTGCCTCATTGGAGATCATGTACTCCCACATAAAAGGAGACTTCTATCAGTTTAGTAGGTCTTACCCCCTCCATTATTTTTTCATTCTTGAATTTCGTTAGTTCTCTCTCTCTCTCTCTCTCTCTCTCTCTGTGACTCCCTTTTTGGTGTATTGTGGAAGTGTAATATACAACATATTTCTGTATTACAATTTTATCCTAACAATCATACGTGTGGGTGGAATTATTTTTGACTAAAAAATGATAACCTAGCCATTTATAACTAGATGGATTGGAATACACCATGTAGATTTAGTTTTACCATCATAAAATCAATTTCACCGTGGAAAATAGTTTAGTAAACCATTTTTATTAAATTATTTTCTGATTTAAATAAAAAACCCCATAAGAATGTTTAAAATAATAATGAGAGGGGGTGTAAATCAATACTTACAGTTCAATAATTTTTCATTTCCCAATAAGATTTCTATACGCTACTTCAGTGAAGTGAACTTACGTGTGCATGCAACTGTGATTAAAGAAACCAACATATACCTAGAGAACTTATGATTTATTTAATTCATCATGTGTTGATCTTTAATCAGTGCATCAATACTTTATTATACAGTAACTATGTGTAGTACTAACATAATAAACCATCACACATAAGAAACACACATGAACACCAAGATTTAAGGTGGAAACGCAATGCGGGAGAAAAGAAACCTATTACTGTCTCTCTATATTCCTTTTAATATAAAGAAAATATGTTTACAATCTTGTACTAGTTCAGACTCATACCGGTATGTAGGCATGCACCTGCTGAAGGCTACAACCTTCTCTCTTCCTCCAGGGACCACGTTTCATAAATTTTCAGATTGGATTCTCTTGGTACACAAAAACACAATATGAAGGCCTCATTTCAGAAAATTTTCAGAATGGACCTATCAAAAACTTTGAAGCTCAAACTCTAGAATAATAACTTCATCAACCAACAATTATTCAATCTGAATAGTCAGACTACTGTCACCAGAACACTGTGCTAAACCAAGAAACCTGTGTGATCATTCAGAACCAACCGCAACCTCAAAAATCATACATCAGAATTAATATGCTACTTTAATGGACCCAACCTATGTGTATATGCTACTTCCTTTAACCAATCCTTTGTATCCCTCCAAAACTACTGAATCATAAAAACTTTTGAATCAAATCCATACCAACCAATAATATTCTAAACATCGACTATCAAATTATAGAGATCTAGATAATCAGTAGTAAATATTACCCTTCTCACTTAATCAATCAATCAATCAGACTCAATCTCCTTATGCATTCAGTTCTACTTTCAAATATAAGAAGTCATCATTGACAGACAACAATAAACTAGCATCACTGATTAGATAAATTAGTCATTTTTGAATAATAGGATTTTCTTTTGTATACACTTCTTGGAAGCTTCGAATCAGCATGTATATGTGCCATCACCAAGGCGAATCAGCATATAGATATGCAAATACTAACTTAAAACTTCGCTGCTATTCCAAATTTTAGACGTACCCAGATCATGATATTTAAAGAATAAAACTTGTTTAAGCAATCAAATCTAGCCCAATCAATATCAGGTCATTCAATGGTAAGTCAGTTCAGGTCTCATGATCTTGATTCAATTATGAATTCAAGGTGAACACAATATTTTAGATTATATCAAAATCATAGCCCCTGCAACATAAAATATACTTCATATAGAAGTATTCCTGAGAAACCCTTTCACATACACACTTGGCCCTTTGATCTTCTCCTCCTTATATAGTTTTGGCCATTCTCAATACCTCGGACCAAAAAAACACTTAAAACCTGTGGTATTCTTGGACGAGATCAAATAGCCATTACTCCGCTCAATATTGTGGGCTAATACCATGGTATTGACCCTTGCTATTCTTTAATCTTAAATTTCCTTGATTCTCCAACTGATACATGCTTTTCCTCTTCTGAAAGTGTGTGCATACGTATACGCCCTTTTTGTTCTATTAACCCGCGTGTATACGCTTCTTTGACAAGGTGAACATGCATATACAACTTAAAATACCTTACAACATCCTTTCCCTTCAACCTCTTAATTTTGATCAGTATACCTTTATTCCAACTTCCCGTTCTTCTATGCCAATGCCCTATTACCTCTAAATTGACCTGTTACAATTTGAGTTTCCCTTTATCAAATCCGAACTGACCTGTGAGTGAGTTTCCAACAAGGAGAACACCTGTATCATAATGCCAACAATGTTCCCACTTAGACTTGATGGCAACCATATTGGTGTTGATTACTTCAAGTTGTAGAACTTGTTTGAGATATTGAGCAACATTTAAATACTCTCCCCCTTTGAAATCAACGACAAAGGGTGGACTAAGAGATTATCCCCCTTTGGGATACATATTTTTGTACATGCTCCCCCTGCGTACATGTAGAGTCTGCACAGACATTTTTCAAAAGAATAACATGACTCTATAACTCAACCATGTGAGTATTGCCTTCCTATCACCAATGACTCATACATACGGAAATCACCCAACCATGTGGGGATATACCAATTGTTTATACATGACTGAAATATAGTAGTTATTACATCATCGTTCCCATACATAGTGGGGATACAAATTACATAATAAGTCCAATAGGACATATTCAAGCATAGACTATGACAGATGGAGACATATTACACCATAGATATTTACATGATCTATGCAACAATTGATATGAATATCTAAAACCATAGGTGAAGTCATCAACCATAATGCCAAAAATGTAGAATGTTTGTGAAGGCTAATGATCCCCCTAAACCTGTGCTACCTGTCCATTGTCAACTAATCATTCATAAAGGCATCTTCATCAGTTAGATAAAAATCAATGAGCAAAGCATATTAGCAGACTATAATCATCAATATCAGACTGAGCACCCATGACAGAGTCTGACCCATCGATTTTCTATTAGAAAAACATATACGCTCTTGTAGCCACAAAAAATCGTGTATATACACAACTATCCTTCATGAAACCCGCATATAGGAACCTTCTTCTGAAAACTGGATTTAACAGTAGGATGATGCAGAAACTATTCCTAGCTTTTGTCTGAGATATTCAAATGTTTCTCTGGGAAGTGGTTTGGTAAATATATCAGCAACATGTTCTTTTGAGGGAACATGCTCCAATTTAACCTTTTGTTGATGCACTTGTTCTTGTAGAAAATGGTACTTAATGGGTATGTTCTTGGCCTTGGAGTGCATGACTGGATTTTTCAAACTACTGATGGCACTTGTATTATCACATAAAATGGAGATGGGTTGAGAACATGTGATTTGAATTTCTTGCAATGATTGCATCATCTAGAGTAGTTGTGTGCATGAAGATGCAGTAGCCACATATTTCACTTTAGTTGTAGATAAGGCAATTGAGCTTTGCTTCTTACTGAACCAAGATAATAACCACTATCCCATATAGAATGCACCTCCACTAGTGCTTTTTTGATCATCAACATTTCGTGCCCAACCTACATCTGTATATGCATGAAGAGTAAGATCTGTATCTTTACGATACCATAGACCAAAGTCTTGAGTTCCTTAAAGATATTTGAATATTATTTTTACAGCCTGAAGATGTGATTCCCCTGGATTTGCTTTGAACCTTCCAATAATTCCTACTACATGCATGATATCAGGTCTAGTACCTGTGAGATAGAGAAGACTTCCAATCATAGACCTGTATGCTGGTTGATTCACTGTAGGTGATTCATCGCTAGAACTGAGGCTACATCCCGTTACCATTGGAGTTCATACTGGTTTAGAATCTTCCATTCTATACTTCTTCAGAATCTGCTGAGATATTTAGTTTGTGAAAGAAAAATAGCATCTTTTGTTTGTTGTACTTTTAGACCAAGAAAATAAGTAAGTTCACTAAGTAAGGACATTTCGAATTCTTGTTGCATAACTGAAGCAAAGTTCTGACTCATAGATTCTTCATTGCTGCCAAAGATGATATCATCAACATTAAAAACAATAATTAGTAGTTTATCATTCTCAATCTTGGTGTATAAGTTGTTTTCTGCAGATCCTTTTGTTGAACCCTTGTTGTTGTATATATTTGTCAAGGCAATAATACCAAGCCTTTGGAACTTCTTTTAGCCCATAAAGATCCTTTTTGAGCTTGCATACAAGCTTTGGATCATTTCCTAGAATGGATCCCTCTGGTTGTTCAATATAAACTTCTTCTTCTAACTCTCCATTAAGAAATGTAGATTTTACATCCATTTGGTACACTTTGAATTTCCGAAAACTTGAAAGAGCAAGAAACATTCTTATGGATTAAAGTTTGGAAATAGGTGCAAATGTTTCTTCAAATTCTATACGTTCTTGTTAAGCATATCCTTTACAAACAAGTCTTTCTTTGTTTCTAATAACCTATCCATTTTTATTCAATTTATTCTTGAATAATTTTGTTCCTACAACATTTTTATCAAGAGGTCTAGGAACTAGTTCCCAAGTATCATTCTTTTCAATTTGGTCAAGTTCTTCATTCATTTCCTTAACCCAAAATTCATATTTTCTAGCTTCATTAACATTCTATTGTCCTATGTAGGATAGTAATCCTAGATATCTGGAAGTTCCTACAAGATTTCTTCTTGTCTGTACTCTAGATCCTTTCTCTCGTAGAATTTGAGATTCTAGATGATTCTTTTGAACATACCTGGGTGGAGTCTTTTCCCTGTCAGTTGTATATTCTTCTAATGCTTCATTGGTTTCTTCCTCTATATCATTTGGATTTGCTATAGGAAAGAATTCACCGTCTTCCTTATTGTCATCATCCTTTGTTGACTTTATATGTTCTGAATTTTTTCATGCTTCATCAATTACTAAATCAATGCATTCAACAATTTTCCAAAGTCTCTTGTTATAAGATTTGTATCCTTTACTTCTAGATGAATAACCAAGAAGGATTCCTTCGTCTACTCTGGGTTCAAACTTACCAAGTTTTTCATTAGTCTTTTTGATGAAACATTTTCTTCCAAAAACACTGAGGTGTTTTTAAGTAGGAGGCTTACCATACCAAAGTTGATATGAATTTTGATCACTACTTACCGAAACATTAGCTTTGTTGAGAATAGTAATAGAAGCAAATGCAGCCTCACCCTAGAAGGTGGTAGGAGTTCCAGATTCATCAAGCATAGCTCGAGCCATTTTTTGAACCGTTCTATTCATTCTTTCCACTATGCCATTTTGTTGAGGAGTTATGGAAATAGAGAACTGCCTTTTTATTCCATGTTGTTCACAAAAATAAAAAAAATTCATCTGATATGAATTCTCCCCCTCGATCAGATCTGAGACATTTGATTTTTTGATCTAATTCATTTTCAACTAAATATTTGAAGGCTTTAAACTTTTCAAATGATTCATCTTTATGCTTTAGTAGACCTATCCAACATATTCTAGGAAAATCATCAATGAATAAAATAAAGTATTCTTCTCCACGAGTTGACTTTTTCCTTGTTGATCCACACAAATCAATATGGATGAGTTCAAGAGGATTACTTTTTGATCCTTCTTTTTCATTGAAATGGATCTTGGTTTACTTATCGACCTGACATGGTTTGCAAATGTTATTTTTTAGGAAGTTGATATCTCAAAGATCACGGACCACCTTGAGCCTACACGCTTTTCTTATTTGAGAAAATATTAGATGCCCCAATATTCTGTGCCATAACTAGTTTTCATCTATTTTGATTAGATAACATTTTTTATTGTCCTCTTTTTAGTATATATAGATTGCTTAGTGTTCTTGTGCCTTTGATTACGGTCTTTCCTGTATCAAGCTCACGAACCATGCATCTATTTTATCGAAACACAACCTCATTTCCTTGATCACACATTTGATTGACACTCAACAAGTTGTTTTAAGCCATCAACATACATGATATTTCCAGCTTTAACCTTTTCTTTCAAATAAATGACACCTTTACACAGTTAGTGTCATTTCCAAAGGAGACATTCTTTTCCTTTTCTAAAGCACTATATGAATGAAGTTTCTCTTTATCACCTGCCATGTGTTTAGAGTATCCGTTGTCAATTTACCACTGATTTTCTTGTCCTTCTACAAATAGAGCTATGCCACATATTTCTTATTGAAATTCCTTCTTTCTCCATACCTTGGAATTTTATGGTGTTTGATCCTTTTGAAGTGTTGGCCAAAATTTTCTCTCGCATTTAGATTATTCATGACCAAAGTTATTATGAAACGAACATTCAATTTCATCTTCAAGAGGAGAAAAGTTATTATAAGAACTTTTCTTGATTCCTGTCATGCTCCTTTGATTTCGTGCTTCTCTAGTCATGATAGTTCTGTAGGAAACACATTGAGCAACCTTATGCCCAAAGTTATGGCAGGAAAATAATTTTCCATTAAAAACGTTTTTGTGATCTTATAATATTTTGGTATTTCTTACCTTTTGGTTGATGCTTCTATTGATGTTCATCCTTGGAGTAAATTGAGCATGATTTAACCGATGAGTACTTTTAGGCTTTTGTTGATGATTAACATATTGTTCACTAGTCTTTGCTGCATCAAGATAGCTTCTAGTGGAGGCTAATGGCTTTTGTGTTTGGGATGATTCTTCAGTATATCCAAGACCAATCTTTGTAACAGGAGAACAATGAACCTTGATGATTTCATTTAAATTTTTTGATCCTTTAGCAAATCTAATATTAAGAGATTTTGTATTCTCAAGTTCTTTTCCTAGACCTATAAATTCACATTCTAGTTTTTCATTGTGCTTTTCTCTTTCAACGAGTCGATGTGTCAACATGTCTATGATCATATTGTTTTCTCCCAAACAGATTTTGAGCTTAGTGATTTCTTCAAGAAAGTATTCTTCTTCTAAGGCATCCAAAAAATCATCATTGTCATAAGCCATGAGTAGTTTATATTCTTGTTCAGTTTCATCTTCATCATTGTTAGATAATCCATCACTATCTTCATGAGTATAGTAACTTCTTCTATTAACAACATTTTTTCTATTGCCTTTTGTAGACTCCCTTCCTTTTTCATGATTATCTTTATTAGGAAATTTTGCAGCATGATGTCCAACTCTACCATAAGTAAAGAATTTGAATGGTAGCTTACCTCTAAATCTTCTAGAACCCCATTGAAGCTTCTTGACAATGTTTACCTCATCTTCTTCTTTTGAAATATATCGTGATTCATTGAGATATTCCTCTTCTTTTCCATTTGTTGAAGCTTTGAAAGCGGCTTCTATCATATCTGATGGACCTCCTTTCCTCATTTCAAAGGAAATTATAATTCCATGAAGTTGAACAACAGTAATAGATTGAATATCCTTCATTTCTTCTACGGTATATAATTTTGACTCAAATTTAGAAGACAAATATCTCAAAGTTTTCTATACTAAAGTAGCCTCCCTTATCTCTTCACATAGATTCTTCATACAATTAACAATCTCATCTACACTTAAAAATTAACTAGCAATACTTTCGTCACTATGAATCTTGAGAGTTTCATACTGAATTCTGAGACTTTGGAGCTTAACACGTTTTACTTGGGAGTCTCCTTCATAGCTCTAAATGATTTTGTCCCATACCTCTTTGGCTGTATTGAGTTGGACGAATTTGGCAAATTCTGATTCTCACAGACTTCCAAATAAAGTATTGACTTCTTGGCATTAGTTTGGTATAACTTCTTACCTGTGGTATATGTAGGTATTATTGCTGGAAATTGGTATCCTCCCTCCACAATTTCCCGAATATCGGCTCCAAGTGACTAAAGATAGGCTATGGTTCTTGTTTTCCAATAGACTAAGTTGTTCCCATAGAAGATTAGTGGTATGATAGATCCTATGCCTTCATGATTTTTCATCTTCAAAGATCTCCCTTCAAGCGATCAAGCTTCTTCTGAAGGACCTGCTTTGATACCAATTGTTAGAAATAATACTGAGAGGGGGAGTGAATCAGTATTTACAATTCAATATTTTTTCATTTCCCAATCATATTTCTACACGGTACTTCAATGAAGTGAACTTGTCTGTGCACACAACTATGATTAAAAAAATTAGCGTATACCTAGAGAACTTATGATTTAGTTAAATCATAGTGTTTATCTTTAAGCAGTACATTAGTACTTTATTATATAGTAACTATGCGCAATAATAACATAATAAACCATCACACATAAGAAACACACATCAACACCAAAATGTAAGGTGGAAACTCAATGTGGGAGAAAAACCACATGCTACTGTTGTCTCTGTCTTCCTTTTAATATAAAGAAAATCTATTTACAATCTTGTACTGGTGCATATTTATACCAGTATGCAGTCACCCACCTGTAGAAGGCTACAACCTTCTCTCATTCTCTAGCTTCTACTAGAAGGGAGCTACAACCCCCTAGCTCTTGTACTAGCTGATATGTTTACTAGTACATATGCATCGACCTACATAAGGCTATGACCTTCTCTCTTCCTCTAGGGACCACGTTTCATAAATTTTTAGACTGGATGCTCCTGGTAGACAACAACACAATATGAAGGCTTCGTTTCATCAAATTTTCAAAGTAGACCCATCAGAAATTTGAAGCTCAAACTCTATAATAATAAATGCATCAACCAACAATTAGTCAATCTAAACAGTCAGATCACTGTCATCAGAACTGATGACCTTACCAAGTCAATACTATATAATTCTTTGCCTGAAAACACTAAGCTACATCCACAATCTCAAGATCGAGACTCTAATCCTTCATGTGCCCATTTGTTCAACAATAATGCCCTTAAAATCAGTCTTCAAATTTGACAAGGAAGGATCAAATTCAGAGCTTTTGCGCTCCGTACAATACCTGGGCATGATCAAGGGAACACCAGAGCATACCATGGCTCTATTCCTTAAAAAATATATGTTCGTTTCTCCTTAGTTTTGTTGGATGCATGAGAACGCCAGAGTTCAGAATAGGATATGATTTCCTGGAACAGGAACATAACTTAGGGATTAGGAACAAAACTGGTGAACAGGAACCCTGTACTCATTTTCACACAATCATCCCCACACTTCTGCTACCTTATCTATAATCTCCTTCACACTTTCCTCCTTCAACAACTGAAATACAAGTTTAGCATAAACATTCTTTCTTAGTTGTTCATGGCTTGCTACATAAACTTCTTGGGCCTACTGAGGAGAAGCCACTTTCCCTATAACAATAACCTGAACAGGATCATATGAAAATACCACATCATTCCAGCTATGCGTATTATCACAATGCCTTTAGCTATTCATAATAGACATCAAACAGTCTTCCCTGCTTCCCATTCTTCTAGCTTTTCCTCTATACATGCAGTCACTTTGAGACACTGCGTCACTGCATAGGCCTACTTTAATCCAATAAACTGATTATCCTCGCCAATGACATGTCTACGCTCTGAATTCCCACAAATCACCCACTTACAGCCAATATGCTAGAGTTGTTCAACACTGATTTCTCTAGTGAAAGCCTCACCCTTTCCAAACTATGAATTTTTGGCAAAAATTTCTATATGATCAATGAAAGAGCTCTTCACTTGGTCAATACAGACAATGTATGCACATCCCTTTCTCTTGCATCCTCCATCAAAAGGTGCTCGAATACCATCTAATTTTCGCCTAGTGTTGTAACTGAAACCTTGATCGACACTCCACTCCACTCACATGATTTCTTCTCCAAATTCAAGAAAAATCATGACATTGTGCACTGTATTTACAGATAAAACCCTGTCATCGATGCCGCCTCGTATCCCACTCAACGAATCATTAACAATTTCACAGCCTCTTCAAGTCTGCATCCTGTCTAAATGGCCAATGCCAACAACATTTATCCTCTCCATGAATAATGTCTAAGCGCTTTGCAGATAGCATGTAACCTATCTTCCCTATGGGTCTTTCCCAGCCAAAATCTCTTTTCTCCACGGTCTATGAGAATCAATTTTCAATGTGTTAAGGGTTGAAACCAAGATGAATTACTAACAGAAAATGATTTTCCTCGGAGATTTGCTTCCTTGATCTATGTTCTTTTTGTTGACTACCTCAACAGCTTACTTTTATATTCTCTTAAGAGTTTCCCATCCTTCCAAATCTTAATTAAAGTCCATCATTGGAACTGTTTTACCTCCAATTATTTTTCTCTGTACACTGTCTCGGCACTCTATCCTTCTCCATTTCTTCTGCATACATATATCTTATTAAAAAACACTGTCTATAAATAATTATAATTCAATCACATATTTACTCTACATATTTTTGAAATCCAATTCCTATATTCGTAAACAAGTATTTACATAGGTTCTTCTCTAAGGCCTGATTTACAATACCAATGGCCTTTATTTCCCTATATGACCATAGGCTACAATCAACCCTATCTATTCCTATCTAAATTGATTTCTTCATCCTATTTCCCTTCTTTTCATGCCTTTGAGGCTTACATTTTATATCAAAGCTTATCAAACCAATTCTGGTTTTAGATCCTCCATCTGCTCAACAAAATCCTAAAATCTCTTGACTCCATCAATTAATCCCTAACTCAAGATTTACAATTAATTTCCAAATCTATCAATCCCTATGAGCTCTCAACTATCCTAATTCTCTCATGTTCTCCTACATTCGAGAACATTCACAATATTCCTCACAATATCTAATTAATTCTTATCTAAATATCTCTCATTAGAATCAGGCAAAAACATTAATACTTACAATAATTTAATTCTTAGGAAACCAACTCCCTTGAAAACATAAGAACCCCCATGTCTACTAAAATACAATGAAATTTCTGAGTCGAATGCCCTTGCATCAGGCTCCCAAGTTTGAAAATGTTATTTGTCTCTAGATCATGTGTCCTCATATGTTGATAGAAAACCTCCAGGTCCCAAACACTTGTTTGTAGTTGTCTAAATGCTCTGCTTCTTTGCTATTGTTGTATGTCTGCTATCTTCTATTTCATCTTCCGCTCTTTGTCAATCAATTTCAAAGTCTAATTGATCACTATTCCCATTGTTGTCAATCCCCTCCATCTGGATTGCTTCATCATTAATTTCCCTAATTATTCAGTCTCCATCTCTAGCACATCCTTAGGCTAGTAAATATTTTTCCATCTAGTACTACCTCTTCCTCTTTGCCTCAGGTTGTTGCTGCTATCTACTAACTCTTTCAACTTCACATTTTTCATATCTTCAAGATCTTTCTCTTTCATGGTTAACTCTTCCTTCATTGAATCCTAATTTTCTAGCATTATTTCCAGTAATTGAACATCTCTGTCCCATGGATTAAACTTTCCCATAGAATCTTCCTCTTCCATCTTTACTTGGCTACTCATCTGTGCCAAATTTCCTCTAGCATCTGCAACAAAACCTACACTCACAAAACAATTATTAAAATAAAAAAGATAAGGCCTCATTGCCTCTTCTTCCTTTGGCAACATTTTAGTATGTTGCTCTGATTTTTCCTCCTCTATTAGCACATCAATATGTTGATTCAACCTCTCTAAATAATTCTCTAAAGGACTCTTGCGACTATCGGCAAGTCTCTCTTCCACACCATCTACTTCAATGATGTCTCTCTATTCTTGTCCACTATAGTGAACTCCTTCCTTTGCAATCACATTGTCATACTCCGAGTTTTCCAACAAATATTCCAGCAATTCAATTTATCTTTGACACTTCATAAGTATTTCATTATCACTTATAATTTCAAGTTCTTTCTACTGCAATAATTCACTACTTTTCTCATTCAAGAGACATTCTACATCATTCTTTAGTATTTATCTTCTAAAAGATACTCTTCCATGCTTTTGACAGCTTCAAAGGCTACCCATCCTTTGCAAAACCTGTAATCACATCAAAATTATTAGATTAAAAAGTATAAGGTTTTATATCCTCCTCCTCATTCGAACTTATCCAATAGTTCAAAAAATCATCAATAATTCCTTCCTCAGCAAGGTAAACTTCTTGTTGTCTTGAATTTGCACAATGGTTCATAAGATCTTTCACAAATCTCTAGTCTTCATCTTCACCCAGAACTTCACCTTGTTTTGCTTCACAAATGGAAACTTCCATTTTCAACTAATCTTATTCGAGTTCTTCAGATTTCAATTTAACATTCATTAACTTCCCAAGCTTCTTAATCTCTTCTACTAATTTCATATCCACCTACTGATTTCTCTTCTCTTGTAGCCTCTGCCACTTCAATTTTTTCTCATGGTCCAACCATATATTTGGCACTCCTTATTTCTCTGTAACATTTCCATCAATATTTCAAGATGAACTGCAATCTCAACCTTCTCCCCCTCATATTTGTCTTAATTGTCTCTACATGCCATTTTCCTTGGCATCCTCTTTCTTCACCTTTATTCTACTGTGGTCTTCATCATATCTTCTATCATGACTATCAATGGCCATATTCTTCTCTATCTTCATGATTTCCTCACTCACTCACTATGAGCTATACTAAAGCCTCTGCAACAACAAGTCCTCCCTGTTGTCACTTACCTAACAAAGCTCTCCTCTCGACTTGGTATTTTTCCAAGCACTAGTTCTCTATATCTGAAACCTCATTGAGCACTTCTCTCAACTCATCTACACCTTTGAAAATAATTACTTTTCTTCCTTTATCCAACTTCTATTAGAATTCTTCAAAGTTCTGCCACACTCTTCTTTCACTCAGATATTCTTACCAGATTCCCTCATTATTTCTTCTTTTCTTTTGTTGAGATGCTCTCTCTTTATCTACAATCTGAATTCTGCAACCACAATCTTCAAACAAAATTAAAATAAAACACACTATCTCACCTTCAACATCTATGTTTGGTCATGTTCTACCATTCACCTGTATACACAACTTCAAAACATAACTATGTTCTAATTTTATCTCAAAGAAATTTTACACGTAGAATGTCCTTGTTCAGCTCTGATACAAAAAATGATGACCTTACCAGGTCAATACTCCATCATTTGTAGCCTGAAAACACTAAGCTACATCCCTAGTCACAAGATCGAGACTCTAATCCTTCCTATCCCCATTTATTCAACAATAATTCCCTTAAAATCAGTCTTCAAATTTGACAATAAATCATCAAATTCAAAGTTTTGGCACTCCCTACAATACGAGGTGTGATGAAGGGTACACTAGAGCATACCAAGGCTTTGTTCCTTAAAACCCATATGATCATTTCTCTTCAGTTTTGCTGAATACATGAGAACGTTGGAGTTGAGAATAGGATATGATTTCCTGGAATAGGAATAGAACTTAGGGATTAGGAATAGAATTGGTGAGTAGGAACCCTATACAATGTTTCACATAGGATTCCCCACACTTCCGCTTCCTGATCTATAATCTCCTTCACACATTCCTCCTTCAACAACTAAAATGAAACTTTGACATAAACATTATTACTTAGCCATTCACAGACTGCTACATAAACTTCTTGGGCCTACTAAGGAGTAGCCACTTTCCCTATAACAATAACCTGGATAGGATCATATGCAAATACCACATCATTCCAGCTAGGCATATTATTGTAATGCCTTTAGTTGTTCATAGCAGAAATCAAACAGTCTTCCCTGCTTCCAATTCTTCTAGCTTTTCCTCTATAAGTGCAATCACTTTGAGACCTAGTGTCACTGCATAGGCCTACTTTTGTCCAATAAACTACTTATCCTCACCAATGACATGTCTATGCTCTGAATTTCCATGAATCACCCAGTTACAACCAATACCCTCGAGTTGTTCAACACCGATTTCTCTAGTGAAAGCCACACCCTTTCCAACCCAGGAATTTTTGGCAAAAAATTCTATATGATCAATTAAAGATTTCTTCACTTGGTCAATACAAACAAAGTATGCACATCCCTTTCTCCTGCATCCTCCATCAAAAGTTATTCAAATACCATCTAATTTTCGTCTAACATTGTAACCGAAACCCTGATCGAAACTCCACTCCACTCATAGGATTTCTTCTGCAAATTCGAGAAGAATCATCACTTTGTACACCATATTTGCAGATAAAACCCTGCCATCAATGCCACCTCATATCCCACTCAACGAATCATTAACAGTTTTGCAGCCTCTTCAAATCTGCGTCCTGTCTAAATGCCCAATGACAACAATGTTGATCCACTCCACAAATGATGTCTAAGTGCTTTGTAGATAACATGTAACATATCTTCTATGTGGGTCTTTCCTAACCAAATTCACTTTGCTCCACGGTCTATGAGAATCAATTTCAATGTGTGAAGGGTTGAAACCAAGATGAATTACTAACAGAAAATGCCTTTGCTCGGAGATTTTCTTCCTTGATCTATCTTATTTTTGTTGATTCATTCAACAACTTACTTTCGCAACCTCTTAAGCGCTACCCATCCTTCCAGAGCTTAATGACAGTCCATCATTGGGACTATTTGACGTCCATTTTTTTTTCTTTGTACGTTGTCTCTCCGCTCTGCCCTTCTCGATTTCGTCTGCACATATATATCTTATCCAAAAATACTCTGTCTATAAATAATTACAATTTAATCAATATTTACTCTACACAGTTTTGAAATAAAATTTATATATTCGTAAGCAAGTATTTACACTGGTTCCTCTGTTAGGCCTGATTTCCAATATCAGTGGCCTTTATTTCCCTACATGCCCATAGGCTACAATCAACCCTATATATTCCTATCTAAATTTCTTTCTTCATCCTATTTCCCTTCTTTTCATGCCTTTGAGGCTTACATTTTATATTAAAGCTTCTCAAACCAATTCTAGTTTCAGATCCTCCATCTACTCAACAAAATCCTAAAATCTCTCAACTCCATCAATTAATTCCTAATTCAATATTTAAAATTAATTTCCAAATCTATCAATCCCTCTGAGCTCTCAACTGTCCTAATTCTCTCATGTTCTCCAACATTAGAGAGAATTTACAATATGCCTCACAATATCTAATTAATTCTTATTCTAAATATCTCTCATTAAAATCATGCAAAAACATTAATAATTACATTAATTTAATTCTTAGGAAACCAACTCCCTTGAAAACACAAGACCCCCCATGTCTACTAAAATACAATGAAATTTCTGAGTCGGATGCTCCTGCATCAAGAAAATTGTGCTGAACCTAAAAACCTGCATCATCATTCAAAACCAGTTGCAACCTCAAAAATAATACATCAGAATGAATATGCTACTTTCACGAACCCAATCTACGTGCATACCTACTTCCTTTAATGAAACTTGCGTATACCTCCAAAACTATTAAATCATAAAAACTTCTGAATCAAATTTGTACCATCTAGTAATATTTGAACATCTACTTTTCAAATTATAGAGATCTAGATAGTCAACATTAAAGATTACCATTCTCAATTAATTAATTAATTAATCAGACTCAATCTCCTTATGCATTTCTTTCTACTTTTAGATCTAAGAAGACATCATTTGTAGACATCAGTAAACCAACAACATTGATCAGATAGAACAGTCATTTCTGAATAACAAGAATTTTTTTTGTATACACTACTTGGAAGCTTCAAATCAGCGTGTATACATGCCTTCACCGAGGTGAACCAGTGTATAGATCTGAAAATACTAACCTACAGCTTCGTTGCTATTCCAGATTTCAGACATACCTAGATCATGATATTTAAAGTATAAAACATGTGTAAGCAATCATATCTAGTCCAATCAATATCATATCATTAAATGATAAGTCATTTAAGGTATCATGATCCTGATCCAACATTGAATTCAAGGTGCACACAATATTTCAGATTACATCATAATCATAGCCCCAACATAAAATATACTTTCGATAGAAGTATTCTTAAGAATCCCTTTCACTTGCACACTTAGAACCTATGCTATTCTTGGACAGGATCAAATAACCGTTACTTTGCTCAACATTGTGGGCTAATACCATGGTATTGACCCTTGGTATTCTTTAACGTTAAATTTCCTTGATTTTCTAACCCATGCGTGCTTTTCCTCTTATGAAAGTGTGTGCATACGTATATGCACTCTTTGTTCTGTTAACCCACATGTATACATTCCTTTGACAAGGTGAACCTACATATACAACTTAAACTTCCTTACAACATCATTTTCCTTCAACTTC
The DNA here is from genome assembly GCA_031772625.1 of Pinus tabuliformis. NCBI lineage: Eukaryota > Viridiplantae > Streptophyta > Pinopsida > Pinales > Pinaceae > Pinus > Pinus tabuliformis. Next base: position 1,373,366,478 of record CM062820.1, read on the forward strand.
TTGATTTTGATCAGCAGATCCTTATTCCAACTTCTTGGTTCTTCTGTACCAATGCTCTGTTACCTCTGAATTGACTTGTTACAATGTGAGTTTTCCTTTATCAAATTTGAACCGAGCTATCAGTGAGTTTCCATCAAGGACGACACCTCTATATAATGCAAATTGAGAATAATTAGATAAATTATTATCTATTTAATTTTCTCTAGCAATAATTATTAAATCATTATTTAAATAATTATTCCTCGTCACATTTGAATAAATCTCTTAATAATATTTAAATAAGTCACTATTTATTTAATTTTCCTTATTTATGTTATCATAATAATTGTTAAATCACTATTTAATAATTATTTTTATCTCAGACCATTCTTATTTCTTGTGAAATAATTAATAAATCATTTTATTTGTTAATTATTTCCAAATTAAGATATTTAACCATTTTAAATATATTTTCCCTCTCCAATAATTATAATAAAGTATTCCAAGTGGTTATATCTGCATTTGGTTAATATTATTTTATTATTCTACATTTTCTAGAATAACTCCATATTTTGTTATAAATAGGAGGGTTTTTCATTCATTCTTCACCATGATCATAATCATCATCACCATTATCGTCTTTCTTATTTGAGCTCCCATTTTGAGTTCTCGACATTTTTTTGGGGGTGTTTCACATATTGAGAGAGAGAATCATTTTATGAAGAATCAAGGACATCAAAGGACCCATCCCACAGAGTGGAACTTGCAAACCCATCTATAGATCTCCTTCACTAGGTGCTATTAATAAAATATTTATTCATTCAAAGTCTTTCCAATTGGGTTATTGCATTGAATATTTATATTATTGTTTCCTATTTTGGATCATCTATACTTTTGTTGCAGGTTTTCCATTTTTATTGCAAATCTGAATCGCTAGGAGCCATCAACTTGTTGTTAGGGTCACTTGTCACCTAGTGACTTAAGTGAAGTGTTTTTGGTACACCTTCAAAAAAATTTCACACTAACACACGTGATGCAAGTAAGAAAATGATGACCACAAAACCTAAAGAAGATATTTCTGACATGACAAAACTAGCAAAATGACAAACCAAGAGAGAACTTTGAAGAAAATCTTGTGTAGCAATCCCCTCAAGAAGTAATTGAATATTGGTTGGAAATGTGAGTGTTAAAACGTGCATGATAAGAACTTGGTCAATCATCCCATGGACATAATAAATAGAGTTTGTCTTTTCAATTGACATATTACCTTTCAAAGTTTTAATAACTTCTTTGTAGTTTAATCATGCCATGTATTAGGTACTAACTACTCATGTATAATTATTACAATTAGACATTTCTGTGGGTGTTAAAATTTTCATACCTTATAAATTTTTTCGACCCCAACATAAAACATATATCATTACCAAGTATATGTATTTGAAAAAAAACGTTCAAAAGAATCATATAACATCATGTATCGATATAATTTTAGCAAACAACATATCATTCAAAAATACTAACTTAATTTTTCAACCAATGTGCATGAGGAAATAAATAAATCAAGAAACATGTCTAAAATGTATTATATATTTGGTCATGGTGAATTGTTAATAATTCATGTATAGCAAGATATAACAACACCAAATTAACAAAATATGAAACACTGAAAGAAATATAATTACTCATAATGGTATTTAATAAGATTTCACTATCATCATGAATACACTAACACAATGTGGGTTCTATGCTTATTCAAACACAAGCTTCATGTCAAAAAAATTCAACATCCTCCAAGTAGAATTGAGGTCTTCATCAAAAAAATTCCAAACAACTTCGTACATAGCACTCCTTTAATTTAAAAGCTACATTACATACTCTCAGAAACATTAAGTACTTGCAAGATCTATTTTTATTCCTTGAATATTGTTTAGCAACTTTGGTTTTTAACTCACTAAAGTATCAAACATTGAGCCTTCTATAGCTTGGTTATTTTTCTTCTTGGGCTTTTGGAAAAGTTGTGAATTCCTCTTCTTCTTCTACCTCTATAACCTCCTAGATAACTAACTACAAAGGTTGGACCAATTCCATACCCTGTATAACTAGAGAAATGATGGTTTGTTTAGTAAAATATCTCTTTAGCTTCATAAATATGTCTCATTCAGTTGGCGATGACCACTATTGTTTCCTTAATTATAAATAAGATACACCAATATGAGACTGAGGACAATAAGGATAATTTGGAAATTTTTGAATTACCTTATCTAAATTGAAATACATGCAAAGAGGATTTACAAGTAATTCCCTAGAAAAATTTTCTTCGCTATTGTTTAAAGAGTCGCCCTGGTCTTCTTCAGCCTTTTACACTGTGGTTTGAATTTTTTTATCTAATATCAACCAACCTGGATCATTATAAAAGGATGGCATCTTGAACCTTTGAATATATTCCCATTCTCCTTTGAATTATGTGAAAATTATGTTAGCTTTAGGGATTTCAACATTCGTTTCATCCATTTCTTTCTTCCCTTATTTAACTGATAAAGTTAATAGAATAACATCTACTCTACCACGAAAAACCAACAATTTAATAGCTTCTTCATCAATTGAATCTACATAGCTAATAATCTGGTCAACCTCCTTCAACATTTCATCTACTACAAGAATTATGTTCTTCATGCCTATCTAAGCATTAACAATGATAAGTATTTAATAATGAACCAAAATTTTGGCATAAGGTTTAATCCTAGTGATTCTTTCATTAATCATGTTCTAGATTTCATTATTTGCATCATTTAGCGTGGCTCTTTCCAACGTAGTATTTTCTCGATATTTTTGCAAGGATTGTAGTTATTTTTTGTTTCCCTTAATATTGATTGCACTCCTTCAATGGTCTCATCCTTCTATTTCATTTCATTGATCTATTAAGAAAAGTCTTTTAGTAGAAATCACATAAGAGAAATCACATTGATCTAGTTCTACAAAAGTTGTTTCTTAACCTATTGTTGATTTTTAATTTATTATTCTAGTTCAACAAACTTTATTTCAAAGAACTTAATTTTATTTGATCAATATTTCCAACTATGTCTTGTTCAAGAGAAATACCATCATTCATTTTATATCCATATATTTTATTCCCATACTTTTTATTCTTTTCCTCAAATTATTTGTTTTGTTTACAAACTTATTTCTATAAATCTTTCAATTGTTCTTCTTTTATATTGAGCATTATTTCCAATTATTTCACTTTCTTTTAATTTTTCTTCTTTACATTGATATGTTGTAACTAAATGTAAGAGCTCATACTTAGAAGACTTCAAGGCTACCTTCAGTTCTTTGATTTCTTTATCCTTTGATTCTAATAACTTTTTGGTAACAGTGTTGTCTTTGGGAAATCTTGATAAACAAACTATCCTATTTTCCAAGTATTTAGTCTTATCTTCTTTACTTTTTATAGTATCCTTAACATCAATAAATTAACATTCAACCCTATTTAACATAGTTTGCAACCTTTTGATTCTAAAAATGGACTCTACTGGTCTTTTAGTAACTACTTCTTTATTTCTTATTCCATTCCACCATATCCATATTAAGCACTTGACATAAACCAAAATTAGTTGAAGTGGCTCTTGTCTGAATGAGCTCTATTCTAAACATCATATTTTGGCTAAATAATAGTTAAATTTAACGTATTTTGATCAAAATTAGTGGAGGATAGGAACCCGGGACATGCTCTGGAAGTCATTGCTTTGCTAGTTGTTTCTTCTATATTCTTTGTTCTCTTTGCAATAATCATCACTTCTATATCCTTTGTCCTTGAAATAAATTGTGGAAATGAGCATAAGTGTGCCCACATATTATTTAGGTTTCATTTCTTTCAACAAACCTTGTACCTACTATGATAATTCTTCATTATTCTTTTGGAGCATAATATCTTCATCATTTTCGTGTTTTCTCTTAACCAGTACATGAACCATTTCATTGAACTTTGTATGAGTTTCCCTTATTTTTAGTGGAATTTATTGATGGTTCAATTCTTCAAAAAACGCTTTCTCTAGACAATGTATGACACCTATCTAATAGTTGGCTTTGCAAATTTCATCTCTAGTGTCCTATATGTAACTTCTTTAGGTACCTACATACTTTCTTATTTATCATTGCTTTTAGGCCATGTATCATTATTAGCCAACTTTTTGACGTCAAGATTGGACATATGGATATAAGCAGATAGCCCTAATTTTTTTTCTTAATTCACAAATAATATGCAATTGATCATATGTCTAGGTAGAATTCTTTCCAAAAGCATATAAAATTAAATCCATTTCAATGATTTCCAAGCCAAATCTATTTTGATTGATAATAGGTAAAATTCAAATACCATTGTAATCATTGACTTTTTACCTTTATATGCAAAGTGAGTCTCATAAGCATAAAGCCTCAGAAAAAAATATCTAGGGCAACAAATTTTGGAAGATAATATGGTTGACCTTACAAACCATATATTGCTATGATAGAGTACTTCTAAGAAAGATACTAGTCCCCTATACAAGTTTCTTTTATTAACTCTAAAATCTTCTTGAAATACTTTGGTGTTCATTTAGGGGTCGTATCATGGAATTTTTCTTGAACGTGAAACATGAAATAATCTACAAATTTTAGGTCACCTTCATGTATCCTCCCTAGGTATAACACTTAAGTCCACTTGTCAACTTCTTTCACTCTTTCCTACACATCCTTAATTCTTGAGAATAACCCTTTAATAAAGAATTATTATGAATATCAAAATAGAGTTATATGAAAAATATATGTAATGTGTCCAAATAAATCAAAAGCTCACACAATGTTGAGGTGACAATGTATACTCTAAGCTACATAACCACCAAAATTAATCTTCATTTCACTGGGATTTGTCATTATTTTCATGAAGCATATAAGGATAACTTTATCCATAACCAAGTCATTGTGATGCTTAAAATAACACTATGAAGAGGCCTTGAACTTAAACTATGGACTAAATACCTTACTTGTGTCTCATAATTTAATTTTCACTACTCTACTATGCTTTTCAACCATACTTTATATAAGGCTTAAATTTTCATCTTCATCCCAAGTTATGAACTGATCATTTAATTGTTTATCTATAATATTTTTTCCTTTCAAAAGAAACCTCAAGATTTTTTCCATAGTTTCCTCAAACACTTTTGATAAAATACATCCATCTATAGGATGTGAAATATTTTGAATTGTCAAATCATAATGATTAGATAAAAGGAATTATATCAGAGCCAAAATGAACATCCGATATTGTATCATTGAATAAAACAATATTTAAATGATAACTTTCTAAGCTACACTATTTTCCATTCATCTATATTTCAGATCTAGTGGCATGCACATCTATTTTCTATATGTGGGTTTCATGGATTTGTTCTAATGTATTAATGAAAACCTCATTCTCGTGTTAAATAGCAATTCTAAATACGAAAAATTTATGGGCTATAATTAATATACTACATTAAGGATTTGGAAAGTTTAGTATTTCATAGAGACTGGAATGGTAGGCTTCTATGTTCCCTTTGTGCTCAAACAAGGGATGGAAAAATAATTCTTTTAACCGTGCCAATCCAAAATATAGCACAAAATATAGGCAAATGAGTATTAATAACCTAATAACCTTAGTTATGGTGAATATTTTCTAGTTAATTTTCACAACACACCACATTGACACCCAGTCACAAGTATTACTATTAAATTAATGTCATCATGTTAATAAGTGGATACAACTGTGAGGGGGGTCCACCTTCCATCATTTGTTATTGTGACTTTCCATTCAGATCCAATGGCCTAAAATTATTTGATTAAATGAACTGCATGCACATAGGGCTCCCACTAGTGTAGGGTTTTAAAATGGAGTTGCACTCCGATGACATGCAATGGCCAAGATCTCTTTTATATGATGAACCAACAACATATAATATCAAAACCAATGCTGGAACTAAAATAGAATTGCACCCCCAATGAAATCTAATGGCCTCACTAATCACAATCAAAGGCCACCAACGCCCATTGGATTCCAACTTGCTTAGAGGTTAACACTTCCTAATATAACACTGTCTTCTACGCATGATTAGATCTCGCCCCCCAAAATATTTCCAAATCAACGACCTTGCTTGTATCATGTGTCTGTCATGTGGGACTACCACCTCATTACTAATATCATCGTGTATATTAATTTATTTGAATTTTTGATCCATTATATATATATATATATATATATATATATATATATATATATATATATAGATACACACACACACACACACACACACACACACACACACAGATATATATATATATATATATATATATAATGGATCATAAATTCAAATAAATTAATATACACAACGATGTTAGTAATTGATCTAATAATGAGATCTAAGACAATTATTAAGGCATTACAAAATCATGTGCATGGATATGCCTATGATACTTTATGCAGTGGAGCGATAAGATTGCAAAAAACATAGACAATGAAGCAGTAAAAGGTCATAATAGACAAACGCATATAAACACAACAAGTGTAATAAGGAGTTTACCTAATACTCCTGGGCTACATCTCCTGGCCCAACCTTCAGTGGTGACCTCTCTATTATGTCTTCAGAATAGAGTTTTACAAAAGTATGAGCTCAGCTTGAGTCTCAACACACAACAGATACAACAACAAGAGTTTTTATTGAACCTCCCAAGCCTCTCTAAGTACAAAGACTCTCTCTGCCACTCTTTGTCTCTGTCTTTTCTCTGTCTTAGGACTACCTTCAATACTGCTTGTCTTTGTTTCTATCAGTTTGTGGCTCTAAAGCCAATCTGCACTGTCTGTTCATTTCGTCTTCTCGGGCTTTCTGTCTCCCGGCCTCTGTCTGCTTGAATCCCTCTTCTAGCATTAAATAGTAATTGCATAATGCATTCAGAGGAGGTGGCCACTTAATCTACAACGGATGAGGGCATCGGGCCTTTGAAATCCCTGAAATGACCATTCTCTGTTTACACAGTGAAATGCATTCAAACATAGGAAAAACCGCCAAAAACACTATTCATCAGAACTTCAAATCTTCTTAATTGCACCCTATTCTCTTATCAGTTCTACCTATAAGTCACTATCGCATGTCGCAATGCCCCTCTCCGTGGCTTCCCTTTGTATTTTTAAAATACGTTAAAACACTAAAAATCCTATAAAAATGAATTTGGGTAGATTTCAAATAATATACACTTTCATTCCGAAACCCCTTCGATCTGGGTTTCATCGCATTGGTGCTTCCCTTCGAATGTGAAAATACATTAAAAATGACATTAAATGGATCTCAAATCTTCTGAAATAACGTTTATATTTCCATTGGGTATCGCTAATCGCATCGCATATATATGTGTGCATATAGCCTCTCTCCATTTTGTTTTTTGATTGCAAAATCGCGATGCGATTGATCGCAATCGCATATTGCGATAACCCCAGGCCATTTGGTGAGTGCTCTATTTGTATTTGCTGACTGCAATTCTGTGATGCAACATGGGCCATCGATCTGTGCACTTGATCGACGGTCCTCGCTAACTCTGCCGATCACCATCGCATGTTTTATGTGGTGTGCTATGATTTCCTCCACCTATCACCGCCGATTTACAATTTTCCGATCGGATCTGGACCGTTGATCAGCCAGATCTAACGGCTACTATGCATTCACTGTTTAAGAAGCCGATAGCTCTGTTTTTCACTGTTTTCTTGTGTTTTGCGCCTCCCAATAGTGTTTTCCGATGTTTCTAAGGGTTCTTCCCATGCAATTGTTTTGATCTTTTGAATGATTTTTGAGGACTTAGAGAGTGTTTGGATCCATTTGGATCAGTAATGAGGTGGTATTCCCACATGATAGACATGTGGTACAAGCAAGGTCATTGATATGGAAATATTTGGAATGGCGAGATCTAATTGTGCGTAGAAGACAATATTATTTTAGGAAGTGTTAACCTACAAGCAGATTGAAATCCAATGGGATTTCGTGGCCATTGATTGCAATTAACAGGGCCATTGAATTTCATTGGGGGTGCAAGTCCATTTTATTGCCCGCATTAGTTTTGACATTATATGTTGTTGGTTCATCATATCAAAGAGATCTTGGCCATTGCATGTCATCGGGGTGCAACTCCATTTTAAAACCCTACTCTATTATATATATCCTTTTAATTTTGAGGCTATTCTGCACCTCAATGTGGGTCCCCACTGATTTTAAAGGTTGTGAGTTACCATCAAAATTGATGGCTCACAACGATTACGTGCTCGACCTCCCCTCCTCCAAAACCACTCGTGACATGAACAAGGTGGGTGGGCGCACACTCTCGGTTCCACCACAAAGTTCTACCTTCTCAAGCGAATGGTGAAGGTTTTATTTTCCAACATCCATGGTTCTTATAGATCATGCAGGTGGGGGGAGTAACCACCATGACATCACTGAAAGGGAGGGGGTTGCAATCATGGTTCTGATCCCTTTGATGAAATCTACCCTTTGACGAAAATTCCAATGTGAACTATGAATAGTTTTATTTTGTGAGTCGAGGGGAATTATCCAAATGGATCCTCGTGTTTGTAATACTTGTATTCTCGATTTTTTTAGTGTACGCAATCCCAACACCTCCGTTATCGAAATTTTCTCATGATTCTAGTTCTGTAAGGTTCCACCCCAAGTCTTCGTGTTTTGCAACTAAATCCCTTTATGTCTAGAAGTCTATTATCTCACGTATAAAACATGTGGTGGAACACAACAAAGTGAGTTGAACCAATTTCAACCCATCTTCCCACCCTAGTTTTTAAGACAGGGTAACATACACTCCACAAAGTGATTTTGGCACAACTCCTTTGAAACATGTATCAAATAAGGTGAGGCCACGTCAACATAGTGGTGGGGACTGACCCACCCACTGAGTCACTTTGCATACTTAATTGCCCCCCTATTTCGTAACTAATACACACTATCCACCACTGATTTAGATAGTTGGTCATGTGTCAATCCTTTTAGGTAAGATGTGTTGAGATTTTTCTGTTTTAGATAAAATAGGCAAAAATCCCAGTGTGTGACAACAATAGAAATTTTTTGCTGGATTAGCTCCAGGTTATTGGGAGAGAATTAATGCATCCTAAATTTGATGTGAGAGGCAGTTAGATTCTCCTTGCTATAAAATAGGTATCCATACGGATAGTTTGGTGTCGTGAGAGTTTATGTGGATTTGATTCATTTTGTAATCTCCTATTTTGAATAAGAAAGATCGCTGATGCCTTTGTTTGGTGGACATAGCCCAGAATGGTTGGGTGAACCACGTTAAACCATGTGTCTATTTTGTGATGTGATCTTCTGTTGTTTGTCTTTAGTTTTAGCTGTAAACTCCAACAATTGGTATCAGAGAAGTTGGAGGCATGGAGCAGTGAATGAGGTCCTGTTGTTGAGGCGTGGCATTGTCCAGCACATGTTTTGGATCGGACAGAAGGTGGAGCGTATTTTCTGTTTTTTGCCTCTGCGTAATTGTATTCATCCGACAGAAGGTGCGTTTTGTAAAAATCAACGCTAGCTGAGTGCGTTTATCAGAGCTAAGTGGACCTGCGTACCTGCTGGTGCGTTGACTGTTTGTTGTAGCAACGTGCTGCTGCGTAGCAACGTGGATGTGTGTGTAATGCGCAGAACGGTTTTCAACGTGGATATGTAATACACCTGCATGGAGATGGAGTTATAACACCTACGTGGAGATGGAGTTATATTACAAACTGCGTGGGTATATTATAAAACTGCGTGGATATGTTATACACACAGCATGGATATATTAAAAACTGCGTGGATATATTATAAAACTGCATGGATATATTAAAAACTGTGTGGATATATTATAAAGCTGCGTGGATATGTTATACACACAGCGTGGATCTACTGTGCCGGAGAGTTAGCGCATCGATTTGAAACAAAAAAAAATTCCCATGCGTATTCTGCATTGGTGAACAGGTTGGGATTTGGCGTCACAATCTAGATACGGGGAGGACTCAAATCGTTTAACCTTTCAACCTGGATTAAATTCAGGCAAGTTCTTTACACACAACGTTTGCCAGAACACGCGGGTAATACAAATTGCTGAGTGCATTTTTTGTTTTTTGTCGTTTGCTGTTAGTTTCCTTATTGGCGCGAGTAATTCAATAACAGTCGTGCCAACCAATTGAAAAGGCACAGATTCTATTTCATTAAGTGCGCAAATGCGCTAATGAGCTGATAGGTGCATATTTGAGTGGTATTCTCGCGCCATTTTGTCAACACTTACACCATTTTTTAAAAGGCGCAGTTAATGTGCTGATCAGCAAGCGCCATTTGTTTTTTACATTGAAATCTGAGCTTTAAACAGCAAAGCACAGGGGTTTTTTTATTTTATTTTTTTTAAAGGTGAAGATAATCTGAGGCATAGGCATTTATTGAGATTCAATTTTGTTTTTCTTTTAATTGAAATTGGAGACTCTTTGTTTTAGATGAGATGGCGAAAACTCAAAGTGCCCGATTTGATATCGAGAAATTTAATGGCAAAAATAATTTCGAGATCTGGAAGGTAAAGATGCATGATCTGCTGGTACAACAGGGCGTGGCAAAGGCGTTGTTGGGCAGGTCCAAACTGCCTTACACCGTGACAGATGATGAGTGGAATGAATTGGATGGAAGAGCCTTGAGCGGAATTCGGTTATGTTTGGCTGATGATGTTTTATTTAACATCGTGTCAGAGAAGACTGCAGCTGGTTTGTGGACGAAGTTGGAGAAGCTGTATATGACGAAATCCTTGACAAATCGGATTCTCCTGAAGCAGCAGCTATACAGTCTGCGAATGAAGGAAGGTACTTCCATTACTGACCATTTAAATGTTTTTAATACTTTAATGGTGCAATTATAAAGCATAGAAATAAAGATTGAAGGTGAGGATAAAGCCATAACTTTATTGTGCTCGTTGCCTGAGTCATGGGATCATTTTGTCACGTCTATAAGTCTTAGTTCATCCGAAACCATTGAATTTGATGATGTCGTCGAAGCTTTGTTGTCCGAGGAAACCAGGAAGCGGTCGAATGCTGACACCTCTACATCAGAGGCAATGATGGCTAGAGGTCGTTCTAGAGAAAGACGCTCTGGTAAGCACAACGATTCGCGTTCAAAGTCCAAGGGGAAGAAGAGTAAAGTCAAGTGCTGGTTCTGTGACAAATCAGGGCATTTGAAGAAGGATTGCTAGAAGCGACAACAAACTTCTAAAGAAGCTTCATCAACAGAAAAGAAGGAAGCAAACATGACTGATACAGGTTCAACATCTGGTTCAGGTATGAGCGACGAAGTCTTGTCAGTTAATTTGGAAAATCATGATCAATATTGGTTGTTAGATTCCGGTGCATCAAACCACATGTGTATTCATAGAGACTGGTTTAAGACATATAGATCAGTGAATGATGGAGTCGTGTACATGGGTAATGATGTCACATCTAATATTGTGGGAATAGGGAGTATACAGCTGCAAATGTTTGATGGGACAACCAAAATGTTAACTGATGTAAGACATGTACCAGATTTAAGAAAAAATATAATTTCACTGGGGGCACTTGATACAAATGGATATAAAATTGTCATTCAAGGTGGAGTAATGAAAATTTACAAAGGCATTTTACTAGTAATGAAAGCTAAGAAAGTAGGAAATCTATTTCAGTTAGAAGGAAGAACAGGGTCAGTTCATGTGTCTATGGTGTCTGAACATGACAGTAGTTCCATTCGCCTATGGCATCAGAGGTTGGGCCATATGAGCGAAAGAGGATTAAATATTTTGGCTGATCGCAATTTACTTCCTAATCTAAGATCTGGAAAGTTAGATTTCTATAAACATTGTCTGTTTGGAAAACAAAGTAAACAAAAGTTTAAAACAGGCAAACATACTAGTAAAGGAATACTTGATTATATCCATTCAGATGTTTGGGGTCCAGCACCTACAACCTCATATTGTGGCTCGTCTTATTTTGTATCATTTATTGATGACTTTTCTAGGAAAGTATGGGTCTACATGTTGAAAAGGAAGTCTGATGTGTTTTCAGTTTTCAAGCAGTTTAGAGCATTGGTAGAAAACAACACTGGTAGAACAATAAAATGTTTACGAACTGACAATGGTGGTGAGTTTACTTCCAAGGAGTTTGACAGCTATTGTAAGGATGCAGGGATCGAGAGACATAAGATCACAGTTTATACTCCTCAGCAGAATGGAGTTGCTGAACGCATGAATAGGACTCTTCTAGAGAGAGCAGGGAGTATGCTGAGTAACGCCGGATTGCAAAAGGAGTTGTGGATGGAAGCAGTGGCAACAACTTGTTATGTGATAAACTGATCTCCATCAACAGCAATAGGCTGCAAGATTCCGCAAGAGGTATGGAAAGGACACCCTTGTGACTATTCTAAACTCAGAGTGCTTGGTTGTGATGCATATGCTCTAGTGCCTAAACATCAACGAACTAAATTAGATCTGAAATCGAAAAGGTATGTCTTTGTTGGGTATGGTGATGGAATAAAGGGATTTAGATTGTGGGATCCTACTACCCGCAAAATCATCATCAACAGAGATGTAAAGTTTGATGAATCCTCTCTTGTACAGTTAGATGTAGATAATAAATTGAAACAGGATGATGTATCTGATTTCCAGCACATTCAGTTTGACAACACTTCTGATGATAAGTCGTGATGACCATAGTTCAGATTCTAGTCATGAACAAGTTTCAGAGTCGGATTATGAACATGTTTCAGATGGAGGTCATGAACAAGTCGCAGATGGCGATCATGAAGAAGTTCGTACAGATGATAGACAGCCAATTGTGGAAGCACCAAAAACATCCTTAAGGAGGTCTATAAGGATCAAACGTCCTCCGAGAAGGTATGATGATTACGTTACTTCAGTTGCATTGACTGCTAACGATGATGAACCTTTATGTTATCAGGAAGCTGTAGAAGGTTCAAAGAGTGATAAATGGAAAGCAGCCATGAAGGAAGAAATGATGGCCTTAGGTAAGAATGGCACATGGGATCTGGTTGAACTTCCCAAAGGCAGGAAAACTGTGGGATGTAAATGGGTTTTCAAGCTGAAACGAGGTGTGAATGAGACGGAAGACAGGTACAAAGCGAGACTGGTTGCAAAAGAGTTTTCTCAGAAAGCCGGTATAGACTTTCATGAGATATTTTCACGAGTTGTTAAAATTGTTTCAATTAGAATTGTGTTAGCATTAGTGTCTTTTCTTGATTTAGAGTTGCAACAATTAGATGTTAAGACTACATTTCTACATGGAGACTTAGATGAGGAACTATATATGGAACAACCGGAAGGGCTTGTTTAGCATCGCAATGACAAATTTGTCTGCAGGCTCAAGAAGTCATTATATGGCCTGAAGCAGTCACCTCAACAGTGGTATAAGAAGTTTGATTCTTTCATGTTGAGTCAGAAATATGTTAGAAGCGAATATGATCATTGTGTTTATTTTAAACAGTTAAATAATGGCATATTCATTATCTTAGTGTTGTATGTTAACGATATGCTTTTAGCAAGCAAAAGCATTGAAGAAATCAACAGGTTGAAGAATCAGATGGCAAGGACGTTTGATATGAAAGATCTAGGAGCAGCAAGACAGATTTTGGGCATGGAGATTTTCAGAGACAGGAGCAATGGTAAGCTGTGGCTATCACAACAGAAGTATGTTGAGAAAATACTTTTGAGGTTTGGTATGAATAATGTGAAGCCTGTGTCAATCCCTTTAGCTTCCCATTTCAAGCTTTCTTCCAGTTTATGTCCTAGTACGGATGAAGAAAAGGATTATATGTCTCGAATTCCATATGCCAATGTAGTAGGATGTTTGATGTATGCGATGGCGTGTACGCGACCAGATATTTCACATGCAGTTGGGGTTGTTAGCAGGTATATGGTAAATCCGGGTAAAGAACACTGGTCAGCAGTGAAATGGGTGCTTCGGTATTTAAGAGGCACAAGTAGTTATTGTATTACTTATAATAAGAGTAGTGAATCTGTTTGTGGATATGTTGATTCGGATTTTGCAGGTGATTTGGATAAAAGAAGGTCAACTTTAGGGTATGTCTTTACTCTTGCAGGTGGAGCTATTAGCTAGATGTCAAAGCTACAAAACATTGTTGCTTTATCCACTATTGAAGCAGAATACATTGCTGCTTCGCATGCTTGCAAAGAGGCAGTTTGGTTGAAAGGTTTGCTTGGTGAGTTTGGTAGGTTACAGGACAACATCAGGTTACTTTGTGATAGTCAAAGTGCAATACATTTGGCTAAGAATCCGGCCTATCATAGTAAATCAAAGCATATTCCAATCAAGTACCATTTTGTAAGACATGTTATCACTGAAAGGGGAGTCTCTCTTAAAAAGGTGCATACAAAGGAAAACTGTGCAGACATGTTCACGAAACCAGTTTTGTTAGAGAAGCTACGTTGGTGTTTGGCTTCTCTTGGCTTGCAGAAAAGATAAAATAATAAACAAACAGGGCATCAGGCTAATTGTTGTCAAGGTGGAGATTGTTGAGATTTTTCTGTTTTAGATAAAATAGGCAAAAATCCCAGTGTGTGACAACAATAGAAATTTGTTGCTGGATTAGCTCCAGGTTATTGGGAGAGAATTAATGCATCCTAAATTTGATGTGAGAGGCAGTTAGATTCTCCTTGCTATAAAATAGGTATCCATATGGATAGTTTGGTGTGGTGAGAGTTTATGTGGATTTGATTCATTTTGTAATCTCCTGTTTTGAATAATAAAGATTGCCGCTGCCTTTGTTTGGTGGACGTAGCCCAGAATGGTTGGGTGAACCACTTAAACCCTGTGTCTATTTTGTGATGTGATCTGTTGTTGTTTGTCTTTAGTTTTAGCTGTAAACTCCAACAAGATGCATTTTATTGGATCTAAGGAATAGTGACTCGGGACCCTTTCCCTCATCCCTTCTCACTTACATGAGGGACCTCGCACCGTGTTAGCCTTTGATCTATGTAGTGGTCCGTCCTTGTGCTCAGAACATCAACATAGAATTCATTACAAGTCAATCATGATGATCACGATAGGCAAGAGCCTCTATAGCAACCAATCGCATAATTCTTTTTTTATATTTTAAAATTATTTTCTAACTTTTAACAAATACATCAATGTTCACTAACTAGGTAATTCTTCACTAACTAGGTAATTCTTTTTTTTATTCTTTTTTTTATATGTTAAAATTATTTTGTAATTTTTAACAAATACACCAATGTTCACTAAGCCAATAAAAAATGAAAAATAAAATTTTTAAAGATAAAAAATATTTTCAGTTTACCAAAATATCAATTAATAAACATTTTCATTAAACTTTAATTAAAGTTTAAAAAAATCACAAACTAATAAACAATGGAGGGTCTTGATACCTAGGCAAGCTATAATTCCTCACAAAGGCCGGGAATACCAAGCCATATTTTGAAATCAATAACTGGCCCTGAGAACTAAGGCTAAAGCATAAGAGGAAGTATAGGAAGATTGAAACTAAGACATTTATTGGTTTCCTAACCTGCAAACCCACCCCTAAAGTAAATGCAGCTCAGAGATTGACTGCAATCCTCCTCTAAATTCATTACTTTTCTTCTTAATCTATATATTTAGCCGCTCCTATCAGATTAGCCCTCTATATATTTAGACGCTCGTATCAGATTAGTGGGCTACAATCTTGCACTGTTCACAAGTGTGATATTCTTCAACCTGCTCATGTTTGATCATATATTGTCATTCTATGTTGTGTGCTGAATATGGAATTTCACATAAAATATTTAGAATTAGGATCTATATCTCCCCGGCTATCACTGTCTCCGATTTTATCCATTGAGTGGACCATAATTCGGATGATATCAACGCTAATTTCCAAATATTTGTTATTGAACAAAATATAGTTATTGACTAAACAAATTAGCAATTAACATAGCATAGAGAACACATTGTGATGCATGCTGTTGAATAACGTGTTGAACGTCTTGAATGCATGGTTAATACATAAATGAAATCAGAAATTTATATGATACACGAAATATTCAATTCTTTTAGATGGATCGAAACTTATAATCGGAAATATAATTTATATAAAACCAACTAAATTTAACTCTTAAATATAAAATATAAACCATATAATTATAAAGATATTCCATATAAAGCGAATAAATATATATTAAGTACTTATGTAGTGTGGCGACTCTTATTTCCAACCCTATAGCATTATTAATACTATATCTGACATGCGAAGAGAATAACTATGGAGTGTCCTCTCCATGCTCGCTCTCCCTCTCCATGTGACAGCTAGAAGAATAACTTTGGAGTGTCCTCTCCATGCTCGCCCTCTCTCTCCATGTGCTGTCACTCACAAAGCTATGACTATTCCACTCCTATTTCAAATAGCCTTACTATTGCTATAGGATCGGCAATAAGAATCGCGTAGTCATTTTACAAACCAATATTGATAATTAAACTATCTGAAGAATTGGCCTACATTAATCTTCTCAAAGATTTTGTTTCATGAACATCAACGTCCTGCTTTACGTTTTTCAAGATTTGCTTTCGTCAACATCACCGATTTACGTAGATTTATCAATCATACAGGTTGATATTCCTATCAGGTCTCTTTACCCAAGTATTTTTAAATTAGAAAATGATTGTATGAAAATATTTATCAGTTTAAATTCGATTTATCCCCCAAAATAAATTTATATATTAAAAAATTATCAAATGCTTAAAAAAAAGTGACTTAAAAAAAAGGGAGTAGGGAGGAAAAATTATATAGTATAATACTTTATATATTTTTATATAATAAATTAAATAAACGGCTTTTATTGAGGAATTAATTTGACTTATTTAAATAATAAATAATAATTTAGTTTGTTTAATTAATTATTTAGTTTATTAATTTATTCATTTTATTTAAAGGAATGATCTTAATTAAAAATAAACAATTACATAAAATAAGTAAATAAACTAAATGAAAATAAAAATAAATAAATAAATAACAAAAAGATAAATCAAGAAACAATAGAAATTAATCAAAATAAAAACATAAAAGAGAGGGTGTTTCAAAAAAAAAAAAAAAAAAATATATATATATATATATATATATATAATATGATAAAATAAAAAATAAATAAACTATGTAAAAGGTAAAAATAAATAAAAATACACTAGAATTTCTTAAGAATAAAAAAAGAAGGTGTTTATATAAAAAAAACCACTGATCAATATTACTGAAAACTAATAAAATCAATAAAAAGGGGGTAATCCTCTCTAATAGAAATCAATAAAAGGAAGCATAAAAAGGGAAAATAGAGTATGAAAGAAACAAAAAAGCTCGGAAAGAGAGGAGAAAGACTAAGAAGAGAGGGTGGGAATCGAACAACTACTAATTTTCCAGCCATCATCTCTGTTAATATTATTAGAGGACCACTTAATTTCAATGGCTTCCCTAAACTTGTGGTGATGAAAATGAGATATCTTTGAGACAACCTTAGCCTCCTCAATGCACATATGATGTTTGTTCCTCACTACATGCTCCGGTAAAGCTAAAGATTTGGTCCTCCCATGTCTGATATCATCAGCATGTTCCTTAATCCTCTGGTTAATAGACCTAGTCATTTCACCAATGCGTGAGGTCCCACACAAACATGGGATGACATAAACTCATTTCAAATCCATATGGTTCACTTGGTCTTTAACCGACTTTAGGGAGCTTCTAATGGTGTTGACAGGTCTAAAGGTTGAGAGAACATTGTGTTTCTTCAGGACTCTCGCAGTCTTGTCCGTCATCCCTCAGATGTAAGGGAGGTGAAACCCAGAACGCCTATCAATAGTGTGAGTCTTAACCTTAGGACCCTTACTAGCTTTGAGGAAACCTCTAACACCCTACTACCTACTGTAACTATTTTGGGTGAAGACATTACGGAGATGGGAATTTTCTTTGGAAAAGTGGTCTTCATCTGAAATCCTTATAGCATGAGCGGCTAACGTGCTGAGAACACCAACCTTTTGAGCAGGAAAATGATGGGAACTTGCATGAAGATACTGCTCAGTATGGGTCTTTTTTCAATACGCCTAATGGGAGAAAGATCCATCAACTTTTCTAGAGATGAGGACATCAAGGAAAGGAAGGCAACCATTGACTTCATGCTCCATGATGAACTTTATGGAGTTGGACTAATTATTAAGATGTTTGAAAAATCTATTTAACTTATCAGGCCCGTGTTGCCAAATGGAACAGGTGTCATCGGCAAATATTCTCTAGAGTTTAGGATTAAAAACAACTGAGGATAAGGCTTTGGATTCAAAGTCTTCCATGAATAGGTTAACAATAATGGGGGATAGGGAGGAACCCATGGCCACCCCATAGGTTTGTTCATAGAACTCACCTTCAAAATAGAAAAAAGTAGAGGCGAGGCAAATCTCAACCAAGCTAGCAGTGTTAGGATCAGTAAGGCGAAGGATGACATCAAGGGCTTCTTCAATGGGGATGCTAATGTATAGGGAAACAACATCGAAACTCACAAGAGTGTCTCTAGGTTTGAGTTTCATATCCTGTAATTCACTAACAAATGACGCGAAGTCTTTGACAAAGGAATCTGTTCGACCTACCAAGGGGCTTGAACTTCGAGGCTAAATATTTAGCTAAAAGATAGGTAGGCCCACCTATGCTATTGACAATGGGTCTAAGGGGGGTCCCTTATTTGTGTATTTTAGGGAGCCCATAGATCCTAGGAGAGGTAGGGTCACTCTCAATAAGCTTATGGCTAAAGGAGCCAATGGTGCTCCTGAATTTAATAGCGAGAGCAACTACCCTAGAAATATTCTTCAAGGGATTCCTTTCAAGCTTTCTATAGCTACCGATGTTGATCAGGTGATCCAACATCTTCTTCCGATAATCTTCTTTATCAATGATGACAACAACCCCACCTTTGTCTACTTTTAAAACAACGATGCCACAGTTATTATTCGAGGATTTTAGGGTTTCAAACTCTTCCTTCCTAATGTTATGCTTAGGGGTCTTTGCTTTCCTAAGAATAACTGCACAGTCTTACCGAATAGTATCCTTAATATTATCCGGTAAGTGCTTAATCCCATATTCGACATCACACATAATATCAGCCACCAGAATTTTCTTGGGAGCAAGGGAAAAATTTAATCCTTTCTCCAAAAGGCTAAAGACAAGAGGAGGAAAAGAAAAACTAGATAAATTAACTACTTTGTTATTAGGATGATTAATATTATTATTAATTGGATAAACATTATTCTTTTTATTATTATTTTTATTATTACCTAGGTCATATTTATTATTCCCAATATACATAAGCCCTCTCCTATAATCATAGCTAGATCCAATAAATTCTCTACTATCACGTGATCTATTAATATTATAGTAACTCTTTATATCATCTTCTTTACCAATATTTAAAGAGTTATTATTAATATTAATATTAATTTCTTTAGTAAAAGATATAATATTATTATCATATAGTATTATTATTATTATTATTATTATTATTATTATTATTATTATTAAAATGATTATTACTATGGTTAATATGGAAGGGAGAAGAGAGGGAAGACTGGAAGAAGAGGTAGCTCGTGTAATTAAAGGACAAGTCATACAAGACATACGAACTTTTCACTGGGAAAACAGTGTCGGTGAAACCTATTGAAGGTGAAGCTCACTATCACCATCTTCGTCCGTGGGAATAGATGGAGAAGAAGGGCAAGAGGGGGTGGTAGAGGGGATCACAGATCCCAGTAGATAGGGAGGATGAGAAAGTGGGCTGGAGCATGGCAAATAGGACAAGCAAAGGGGAGGATTGGATGAGAAAACGAGGTCTGAGGGATGCAAGCCGACTGAAACAGAACTGGTGGAGGAGAGACAGGGAGGAGAAGAGCAGGTTAACGGAAAAGGGATGGGATGCTATACTAGGTTAGGCCCTGACAAGGGAGCTACGCTTCTCTGATTTGTTCTAACAGGTGAGTCGACAGGATGTGCAAGATAAAGGGAACGCTCGAGCTGGGGACTGCATTCACCGATTGAGCCAACTACAAAATTGGATCAAGGATCAGATAAGCCAAATTCATCACCTTCGCCTGATCTGGAGTCAGCTACCACTACCTTGTTATTAATCACACCATTGAAATTTCCTTAGGAGCTAGATTCATCATCTTCATTCGATATGGAGCCAACTATCGCTTGCTTGTTATTAATCATGCAATTGAAATTTCCTTCCACCCAGGATATGAGGGTAGATAACTAGTTGTGATTAATCCTACTATTTGAGGAGAAGCCTGACGAGAAGGAGGGATCTCCGATGGAAGGGGATCTATTGGAGAGTTTAGAGAATTTTCTGGGGTGATTATTTGTCCATATCTCCTCCAACCATCGAGCTTTTAATGCTGAGAAAGCTTCGATCCTATTCCAAAGCTCCGAGGACAGCAAGAAAGACAACTCTAAATGCAATGAGAGTAGCTTCTAGGGAGAAAATTGAGCCTTTTTCTAACCCTAGAAATCTTGGAATGAACTAAGGTGAGACCATCATTCAGAAAAATAGGATGAGTACCTAATTTGTTGAGGTGATGTTTAATCTAAGAAAAGAAAGGAATTACTGAAGAATGTTTACATCTCTTAAGGAAAGCAAGATCTATCTCTATCTTAGAAGCCTGCAAGCGTGCTCATCCAAAAGTATGAACTTTGATAGTAACGACCCTCTCGTGCAAGGTACTGATATTCGAATTCAAGCTTCTGTGATACATAACTTGTTATTGAAAAATTTTCGGAAAAAATCACATTGAGAATATTTGGTGAACATGTTACGAACTAGCCAGTGTGGTTGATCTTTAGGATGAGATGAAGAGGCAGATCTCATAGGATGGTTAAATAAGGCTAAAAGTCAACCTAATAGCTAGAGGAACGACTAAATTTTACGAGGGAGGAAAAATTATATAGTACAATACTTTATATATTTTCACATAATAACTTAAATAAACAGCTATCTTTGACAGAGGGGAATTAATTTGACTTGTTCAAATAATAAATAATGATTTAGGTTGTTTAATTAATTATTTAGTTTATTAACTTATTCATTTTATTTAAACGAATTATCCTACCGAAAAGTAAACAATTACATAAAATAAGTAAATAAACTAAATAAAAATAAAAATAAATAAATAATAAAAGGGATAAATCAAGAAACAATAAAAATTAATCAAAATAAAAACATAAAAGAGAGGGTGTTTATATATATATATATATATATATATATATATATATATATATATATATATATATATATATATATATATATATATATATATATATATATATATATATAACAAGATAAAGTAAAAAATAAATAAACTATGTAAAAAGTAAAAATAAATAAAAATACACTAGAAATCTCTTAAGAATAAAAAGAGAGGGTGTTTATCTTAAACAAAAGAAAAAAAGAAAAAAAACCACTTATCAATATTACTAAAAACTAATAAAATCAATAAAAATAGGGTAATCCTCTCTAATAGAAATAAATAAAAGGAGGCATAAAAAGGGAAAATAGAGTATGAAATAAACAAAAAAAACTCAAAAAGAGAGGAGAAAGACTAAGAAGAGAGGGCATGAATCCAACAGCTACTAACTTTCCAACCATCATCCGTATTAATATTATTAGAGGACCGCTCAATTTCAATGGCTTCCCTGAACTTGTGGTGATGAAAATGAGATATTTTTTAGACGACCTTAGCCTCCTCAACGCATATATGATGTTTGGTCTTCACTGCATGCTCCACTAAAGCAGAATATTTGGTCCTCCCATGTCTGATATCAAGAACATGTTCCTTAATCCTTTGGTTAATAGCCCTACCCATTTCACCAAGGTATGAGGTCCCATACGAACACATGATGACATAAAATCCTTTCAAATCCATAGGCTTCACTTGGTATTTAACTAACTTTAGGGAGCTTCTAATGATGTTGAGGTGTCTAAAGGTTGAGGAAACATTATGTTTCTTCAGGACTCTCTCAATCTTGTCTGTCGTCCCTCGGACATAGGCGAGGTGAACCCCAGAACATCTATAAATGGTGTCAGTCTTAACCTTAGGACCCTTACCAGCTTTGAGGAAAGCTCTAACACCCTGGTGCCTAGTATAACCATTTTGTGTGAAGACATTAAGGAGATGGGAATTTTCTTTGGAAAAGTGGTCTTCATCTAAAATTCTTATAGCATGAGCGGCTAACGTGCTGAGAACACCAAACTTTTGAGCAGGAAAATGATGGGAACTTGCATGAAGATACTGCTCAGTATGGGTCTTTTTTCAGTACACCCGATGGGAGAAAGATCCATCAACCTTTCTAGAGATGAGGACATCAAGGAAAGGAAGGCAACCATTGAATTCATGTTGCATGGTGAACTTTATGGAGTTTGATTAATTATTAAGATGTTCGAAAAATCTATTTAACCTGTCAGGCCTGTGTTGCCAAATGGAGTAGGTGTCATCAACAAATCTTCTCGAGAGCTTAGGTTTTAAAAAAGCTGAGGATAAGGCTTTGGATTCAAAGTATTGCATGAGCATGTTAGCAACAACGGGGTATGGGGGGAACCCATGACTACCCGATAGGTTTTCTCATAGAACTCACCTTCAAAACAAATAAATGTAGAGGTGAGGCAAATCTCAACCAATCTAACAGTGTCGGGATCAGTAAGGCGAAAGATGACATCAAGGGCTTCTGTGATGGGGATGCTAATGTACAAGGAAACAACATCGAAACTGACAAGAGTGTATCCAAGTTTGAGTTTCATATCCTGTAATTCACTAAAAAATGACGTGGAGTCTTTGACAAAGGAATCCTTCTGACCTACCAGGGGCTTGTGCTTTGAGGCTAAATATTTAGCTAAAGATAGGTAGGGTGTTGACAATGGGTCTAAGGGCGGACCCTTCTTTGTGGATTTTAGGGAGCCCATAGATGCTAGGAGTGACAAGGTTACTCTCAATAAGCTTATGGCTAAAGGAGCCAACAATGCTACTAGATTTAATAGCGAAAGCAACCACCCTAGAAATCTTCTTCAAGGGATTCTTTTCAAGGTTTCTGTAGCTATCGCTTTTGATCACGTGATCCGACATCTTCTTCCGATAATCTTCTTTATCAATGATGAAAACAACCCCACCTTTGTCTACTTTTAAAATGAGATGTAAGAGTTATTATTCAAGGATTTTAGGGCTTCAAACTCCTCCTTCCTAATGTTATGCTTAGAGGGCTTTTCTTTCCTAAAGATAACATAACAGTCTTGCCGAATAGTATCTTTAGTATTATCTGGTAAGTGCTTAATCCCATATTTGACATCACACATAATATTAGCCACTGGAATTTTCTTGGGAGCAAGGAAAAATTTAATCCTTTCTCCAAAAGGCTAAAGATAGGAGGAGGAAAAGCAAAACTAGATAAATTAACTACTTTGTTATTAGGATGATTAATATTGTTATTAATAGGATAAACATTATTCCTTTTATTATTATTTTTATTATTACTCAGGTTATCTTTATTATTCTAAATATAGATAAGCCCTCTCCTATAATCATAGCTAGATCCAATAAATTCTCTACTATGACCTGATCTATTAATATTATAGTAACTATTTATATCATCTTTACCAATATTTAAAGAGCTATTATTAATATTAATATCTATTTCTTTACTAAAAGATATAATATTATTGTCATATACAATATTATTATTATTATTATTATTATTATTATTATTAAAATGAATATTACTATGGTTAATATGGAAGGGAGAAGAGAGGGCTCGAGGACTCGAAGAAGAGAGAGGACTAGAAGAAGGCGGAACTCGGGTAGTTAAAGGACATGTCATACAAGACATACGACCTTTGCACTAGGAAAAAAGTGTGGGTGAAACCTGCTGAAGGTCAACCTCACTATCACCTGATTTGTCTGTAGGAATAGACCGAGAAGAAGGGCAAGAGCGGGTCGCGTAGGGGATCATGGATCCCAACAGAGAGGGAGGATGAGAAAGCAGGTTGGAGCATGACAGACATGACAAGAAAAGGGGAGGATTGGATGAGAAAATAAGGCCAAGGGATGCAAGCCGATTGAAACAAAAGTGTTGGAGGAGAGACAGGGAGGAGAAGAGTAGGTCAATGAAAAAGGGATGGGATGGTCTACCAAGTCGGGCGCTGATAAGGGAACTACACTTCTCTAATTTAGGCTAACAGGGAAATCGACGGGACATGAAAGATAATGGGAACAGTCGAGCTAGGAACACATTCACCAACGGAGCTAACTAGAGAGTGGGATTGACGACCAGATGATCCAGATTTCTAACCTTCACTTGATCTGGAGTCAGCTGCCATTATCTCGTTATTAATCACGCCATTGAAATTGTCTTGGGAGCCAGATTTGTCACCTTTGCTCAATCTGGAGCTAGCTACCGCTTGCTCGTTATTAATCATGCCATTACAATTACCTTCCACCCAGGATCTGAGGGCAGACAACTGGCTGCGATCAATCCTACTATTGAAGGAGAAGCCAGATGAGAAGTAGGGATCTCTGATGAAAGGGGATCTATTTGAGAGTTTGGATAATTTTTTGCGTTGATTATTTTTCTAGATATCCTCCAACCATCGAGATTTTAACATTGAGCAAGCTTTCATCCTGTTCCAAAGCTCCAAGGACAACAAGCAAGACAACTCTAAATGCAAAAAGAGCATCTTCCTAGAGAGAAAATCGAGCCTTTTTCTAACCCTAGAAATCTCAGAGTGAACTAAGGCAATACCAACATTAAGAAAAATAGGATGAGTACGTGATTTGTTGAGGTGATGTTTAATTTGAGCAAAGAGAGAAACTATCGAAGAATCTCTACATCTCTTAAGGAGAGCAAGATCTGTCTTCATCTTAGAAACCTACAAGTGTGCTCATTCAAAGGTATGAACTTTGATAGAAACGGTCCTCTCGTGTAGGGTAGTGATATTTGAATTCAAGCTTCTGTGATCCATAACTTGTTAATGAAATGTTTTCGAAAAAAACACATTGAGAATATTTTGTCAACGCGTTTCAAACCAGCCAGTGTGGTTCATCTTCAGGACAGGATGAAGAGGCAAATCTCATAGCATGGTTAAATAAGCCGAAAAGTTAACCTAATGGCTACAGGAACGCCTAAATTTGACTAGGGAGGGAAAATTATATAGTATAATACTTTATATATTTTCATATAATAAATTAAATAAACAGCTATCTTTGACGAGAGATTAATTTGACTTGTTTAAATAATAAATAATAATTTAGTTTGTTAATTTAATTATTTAGTTTATTGACTTATTTATTTTATTTAAACAAATTATCCTATCTAAAAATAGACAATTACATAAAATAAGTAAAAAAACTAAATGAAAAATAAAATAAAAAAATAATGAAAAAGATAAAACAATACAATAATAAACTAATCAAAATAAAAACATAAAAGAGAGGGAGCCATGCATGATTCTCTATAATGTTTTCTATTATATTTATTTAAATGATATCCAGCTCCCAAGACAATTTTAATGGCATGATTAATAACGAGATAATGGTAGCTGAGTCTAGATCAAGCAAAGGTGATGAATCTAGCTCATCCGGTCCTCGATCTAGCTCTGTAGTTGGCTCAGTTCATGAATTCGGTCCCCAACTTGAGCGTTCCCTTTATCTTTTGCGTCCCATCGACTCCCCTGTTAGCCTAAATCAGAGAAATGTAGTTCCCTTTTCAGCTTCCGACCTGGTATACCATCCCATCCATTTTCTGCTGACCTGCTCTTCTCCTCCCTGTCTCTCGTCCACCGCTTCTGTTTCAGTCGGCTTGCATCGCTCGGACCTCGTTTGCTCATCCAATCCTCCCCTTTGCTTTTCTTGTCTGCCATGCTCCAGCCCACTTTCTCATCCTCCCTCTTTGGCGGGTTCCGTGATCCCCTCCGTCACCCCCTCTTGCCCTTCTTCTTCGTTTATTCTCACGGATGAATTTGGTGATCGTGAGGTTGACCTTCAACAAGTTTCACCCACACTATTTTCCCAGTGCAAGGGTCGTATGTCTTGTATGACCTGTCCTTTAACTACCCGGGTTCTCTCTTCTTCCAGTCTTCCCTCTTCTTCGAGTCCTCGAGCCCTCTCTTCCCCCTTCCATATTAACCATAGTAATATTCATTTTAATATTGATAACGGTAGTAATAATAATAACATTATTATTATATTTTTTAGGAAAGAAATTAATATTAATATTAATAATAGCTCTTTAAATATTGGTAAAGAAGATGATATAAAGAGTTACTATAATATTAATAGATCAGGTCATAGTAAAGAATTTATTGGATCTAGTTATGTTTATAGGAGAGGGCTTATGTATATTGAGAATAACAAAGATGATCTAGGTAATAATAAAAGTATTAATCAAAAGAATAATGTTTATTTTATTAATAATAATATTAATCATTCTAGTAACAAAGTAGTTAATTTATGTAGTTTTTTTTAACTCCTCTTGTCTTTAGCCTTTTGGAGAAAGGATTAAATTTTTCCCTTGCTCCCAAGAAAATTCTGGTGGCTGATATTATGTGGGATGTCGAATATGGGATTAAGGACTTATCAGATAATATTAAAGATACTATTCGGCAAGACTTTGCGATTATCCTTAGGAAAGCAAAGACCCCTAAGCATAACATTAGGAAGGAAGAGTTTGAGACCTTAAAATCCTTTAATAATAACTCTGACATCGTCGTTTTAAAAGCAGACAAAGGTGGGGCTGTTGTCATCCTTGATAAAGAAGATTATCGAAAGAAGATGCCGGATCACCTGAACAAAAGTGGTAGCTACAAAAAGCTTGAAAATAATCCCTTGAAGAAGATTTCAAGGGTGGTGGCTCTCGCTATTAAATGCAATAGCACCGTTGGCTCCTTTAGCCATAATCTTATTGAGAGTAACCCTATTGCTCCTAGGATCTATGGGATCCCTAGAAGGGACCCCCCTTAGACCCATTGTGAACACCATAAGTGGGCCTACCTATCTTTTAGCTAAATATTTAGCCTCAAAGCTTAAGGCCCTGGTAAGTCAAACAGAGTCCTTTTTCAAAAACTCCGCGTCATTTGTAATTCTTCAAAAACTCCGCGTCATTTGTTAGTGAATTACAGGATATGAAACTCAAACCTGGTGACACTCTTGTCAGTTTTGATGTTGTTTCCCTGTACACTAGCATCCCCATCAAAGAAGCCCTTGATGTCATCCTTCACCTTATGGATTCTGATACTGCTAGATTGGTTGAGATTTGCCTCACCTCTACCTTTTTTTGTTTTGAAGGTGAGTTCTATGAACAAACCTGTGGGGTGGCCATGGGTTCACCTCTATCCCCCATTGTTGCTAACCTGTTCATGGAAGACTTTGAATCCAAAGCCTTATCCTCAACTGTTTTTAAACCTAAACTCTGGAGAAGATTTGTTGATGACACCTGCTCCATTTGGTAGCACAGGCCTGATAAGTCAAACAAGTCAAATTAATTCCCCGAGTCAGAGATAGCCATTTATTTAATTTATTGTATGAAAATATATAAAGTATTATACGATATAATTTTCCCTCCCTAGTTAAATTTAGTCGTTCCTCTAGCCGTTAGGTTGACCTTTGGCCTTATTTAACCGTCCTATCAGATCTGCCTCTTCATCTCATCCTGAAGATGAACCACATTGGCTGGTTCGAAACGCGTAGACCAAATATTTTCAATGTGATTTTTTCTGAAAAAATTTGAGTAACAAATTATAGATGACAGAATCTTGAATTCAAATAAATTTATATATTAAAATATTTAATTATCACTTACTCAAAATAAATTTATATGTTTTTATATATAACTTATCAAGATTGCTGAAAATGATGCTATTTTAGTTTATCAAATGCCATACAACTTCATTACTGGTGTTTGCTAAGATAGTTTATATTTTCTAAAGAGACTTTACATTTAATCTGCATATTCTAACAACTCTAATTTTTTTTGGGTGACAATCAAAGTTGGTTATGAAATTATTTTTTTTATTATTTAAATTTATATTCTAAAACTTCCAAAACAATAAAAATATACCGTCTAAGTATACATTTTAAAATTTCTAAATAATTTTAAATAAAATTGATAAAAATTTAAACATATAAACTATAAAATATTTAAAAATATATTATTATTAATTACCGAAAATTCTAGTTTTTAAGAAATTTTATTAACCTGGATCATATCCAATTTAGCTTAATGGAGAATGTAGAAGATGAAGTTCACTTTATCCGGTTTTAAATAGAGAAATACCAAAATAAAAAAATTATCTTCTCCGGTTGATTTTCAATTTCAATTGTTATTGAAATGAAATGGTGCGAAATTTTATATAAACAGAGCTCTCGGTGAGTCAACTTTATAACATATAATTTTAAATTTTATACAATATAATTTTAAATTCTCTTAGTAAGGTTGCTCAACTTTATACAATATAATTTTAAATTTTCTTAGTGAAATTAAAGTTATTAGGATAGGTACATTTATTATATTTACATTTTATATGTTTTTTATTGTAATATTTTAATAAGTTGAAATATTATAAATTTTCCCAAATTGATTTTTGAAATATTATAAACCTGAGTGAAGTTAAACACGAGTGAAGTTAAATGGAGGACTTCTCGTTAAGCCTAACATATATGTGTATGTGCTTGCAATAGAATTTTAACTTTTGTTCCATAGTAATTGCATTGAAAGGTGGGTGTGACATGTTACACATTAGAAGGTATACGTAATGTAAGTGTAAGTATGTTAATATTTATAAGGAATTTTTGGATAAATAAAAATATAATAATAATATATAAAGGTCATATGGAAGAGATATTGGGATATTTTGTAAACATTTTCAACACTCAAATTAAAAAAAAAAATAGAAAGGAAAAATATTTGAAATATAATTATAATATTCGTAATATAATATTTTATAATTTACAACTATCTTATGGTTAATATTTCATATATATAATGTTTATTGTAATAAGTGCTATAAGTTTGGTTTAGAGTATCAATTTGGGCATGATAATATATTTTATAATATATTATTTTATAACTCATAATTACAATTAGTATAATTTAATATACAAAACATGTTTAGTGGGGAAGAACAATATGAGAAGGTGTGGGATCCATGCTTGAGGTGGTGACCTCCTGAGACGCTTTGTAGTGTATTCACTTGGGTGGACTTCCAACGGCTAGGGAAAGTCAGAAGGTCAGGCAATTAGGGGTTTTCCAGACCACTTATTCCCTCGTAAGTTATTACTATTCTATATTTAACAAAGGGTCTTTTTTTTTTTTTTCATTTCAATGTTTATCTATTAGGATGGGTAGTTGAATTTCACTTGGTAATCACCAAAAAGCTTGACGTTGAGATGTAGTGAGGGTCTCAAGTGTTTATTTCCCCTGACGAGAATTTACGTGTTAAAGATGGGTTCTGGTGTGTTTGTTGTGTGTGGAAGGTGGTTGTCCCTATGGTGAAGCTTGTGGTCTGGGGAGCCAAGTGATTTTGCTGGAGCGATATTTCTCTCTAACTCTGGATAGTGAGGTGAAATACTCTAGACTTTATCTCTATGTGCAAGTTTGAAGTTGTGTCAAGGATGTGGTTGTTGTGACTATGTAGGGGGTATACTGGGTGCACCATTGTCTGGGTAGTTGGTGCAATTGGGGATTCCCTGGCTTCATGTGGCGATAGCACAACAAGGCCCAACGTGGTGTGGGTCAATAGGGCCACTCATCTTGGAGCGAAACATGACCTCAGTGAGGAGGTTAACCAACCTGCTATCCATTCACCAAAAAGAATTGAGATGCCTCCTACGTTCGATTCTTTAGACAACAACCTTCAACATATTTCACTACTCTTGAAACAAGTGGCATAGGTCAAGGAGGAACACAAAAGAAAGGTCATAAATTTTATGAATGACCTTCAAGAGAACTAGTGACATATTATGTATAGGATGGCTTTGTTTCGTCATGGGAAAAAAAGATCTAGGAAAGTCTAGCGTGACTAGAAAAAAGAATTAATCATACAGAAGCTAATTTCCACGATGCTTTGCATCCTCTTTTGTCTCTCAATAATGGGAAAGGTGACCTAGCCTTGGTCCTCTTACCTCATTAGTGATGAAAATTTGTTATTTTTAGATTCTGGAAATATTTTGATCTTTTCAGATTACCTACTTATGGTTATCTACTTCTCTTTGTTTGTTTGTAATGTGGTTCTGCTTCTATCATTGGGTCAACAAGTATGGAAGGAATGAGGCCATAGTTTTGTGATATGTAGCCTCTCATGGTGTGTCATGGATTTGAACTAAATATTCATCCACAATATATATATATCTATATATATATATATATATATATATATATATATATATATATATATATATATATAACGTGTTTTTAATGTGATTTACATCTATTAGTTAGGGTTAAAATGTTATAAATTAGGTTTAATACATGAAATGCAATTAATCTCAATTAATACATAAAATTCTTATTATACTATATAATTTAACGCTATAAGTTAGGGTCAAAGCACTATAAATTATGTTTGAAGAATCAATGTAGGTCAGAGGTAGAAGAAATACACATAGTAAACTAGAAAGGATACACATAATGCACAAAATTTGTAGTCATTGGGAAGGAGAGGATAGCTCATATAAAGTTCAGTAACAATCAACCATTCTTTTATTCACCATGTTTTTACTCTCTTTTCTAACTTCTTTTCAAATATACTTGGGCATATTTGGGATAGTATTTAGCATTTAGTTTTGTACATATTTTTCCAATGGCTTTTATTGATTTTACTTGTATCTGTTTCTTTTCAATTTACCCAAAAAAAGTTGACCTCTAAGCTAAGATCATAATCTGGTTTTTAATGAATGATTACTGTGTTTCAATTTAAGGTAATCATAATTATTTTTTTAGTATTAAATATATATGAAGAATGTTACCCATATGTGAGGAAAATATAAGGTAAAACATTTTTAGATTTTTATATGTTTTTATGATTGGCTTAGTACTATTCGCTACATGTAACCTACAAAAGTCTCATTTATGGTGATATTGAAATTCCAATTTCGTCTCTATTATAATTTCTATGAAATAAAAGTTAAAATCCTATTCGCAAGATATGTACATATATGTTAATATCTAAGAGACATGAGTGGATTCCCCCATATAATTTTTGAAAAAATTTAAGAATTTGGAAATTAACTCAATATAAAAGCATAATATTTCAAATTATAAAAAATAAAATAAAAATATATCAACAAATAAAATGCAAACATAATAAATGCACTTATCCTAATAAATTTAAATTTAATAATAAGTTAGGATTATATTGTATAAAGTTGAGCCATATGATGTGGATGACTTTGTTTATATAAAATTTAGGGCCATCAAAATTTTAGAAAGAGTTGAGATTGAAAATCAGCTATAAAAAATAATAACTAGCCTATTTAATAATTTCCACAAGTACCTTGTATATTTTTCTTGTAAAAAATGAACGAATAAAAAGAACAAATAATTAGAAAATAAGGTAAATATGTTCAATTTTTTTGTCACTTCTCTAGTGTAATAGGGATAATGTCACATTTTTTTTATTGTTTCTAAGTTTTGTCACTATCATGTAGGGTGGTTTGGCAAATTATTATTCTACCTTGAATTACTAACTTACCTCCATGTCGTTACTTATCTTATCTCGTTGATGGTTAGGGGTTTGGTACTGAATGTCCACTAGTCCATATTCTTTACACCTCCCATACTGGTATTGTAATTTCAATGACCTATGGTGTCTAACCCAATGACAGACCAACAAGCCTCCCCCTATATTCACATTTGTTAGTCCTAGGTGCGCCTACTAGTTATTTAGTCCCTTGGTATCCCAACACAAGTACCCCACATCTCTAGCATCCTTACCCCCTTGTAAAGGTGAAGTTTATTTCATTCTTTACATAGTTCAAACATTTTTCCTATATCTAGGGTTACATGATATTATAAGTAACATTGTTAATTTTTCATAAAACTTTAATCCTCCAAGTGATACCTATTAACTGGTTTGTGTAGTGTCGTGCCTCCTTGGCATACCATTTAATGCTTTACACCTTAGTGCAATTTGATCCATTATCTACTTTCCACACCTTTATATGCCATGTAAATACATATGGCCTCTCTTCTCTACACATCTACGAATCTCATGGGAAAATAGGTGGTCTCCAAACCACCTTCGATGGTGACAATGGGAGTTGGATAATCAAGGGTTTTGATTTGATTTTCAAACCCTTATCCCACAAATTATCTTTTGGTGGTCTTTGAGCCCAGTTGTTGATGCGGGAGCATCAAGACCATGAAAAGGGGGGTGTGATAATTTTAGTATTTTGTTATTTTAATAAAGCAGATTATGTAATTATTCTTTTTCTAAATAAAAGGATATGGGGGGAAATAGTTTAGGAAAAAAAACTTGGGATAGAATTTCTATGTTTTTCAGTTAAAATTAGGGAGAATAAAGCTTCATGCTTTAAATCATCAAGGGAAAAAGGGAAAATCTGGCTTTTGTAAAAGATAAGGATAAAATGCCTATTTTGATCATAAAACAAAAGGCAGAAAATCTAGGGAAAGCGCCTTGAGCATATTTTTAAAGAACCTATGCGCTCGGATGAAATCACAAGTCAGTCCTCTGTAATGAATATATCTTGAAAAACGATGGAATAAAGGTTGTTTTGCTGTTGGTTCTAATGCATTACTCTGTTTTTTGGGCATTCTTTTCCAGAGCGCAATGATACATTGGTTAATTGACAGTGCTTGATTTTATGTGATATATGATTTGCTGTGGAGAATCTGTTGTGTTCAATCGAAACCGTCCACACTGTAATTGCTTCCATGTTTGTTAAGCCGTCCATTCTGTGCGTGGTATGCTTTAATCGAAGGTTATAGAGCTGCGGTTACAGGTTGAAGTGAATGCGTGTAATGCTATTACCTTATCCGTTTAAAGGAGAGAGATATGACACTTGGTAACGCTGTCGTAATTAAAGACGGTTCTGTTGTGGCGCATATATATGTATAATGGCTAACCTTTAAGGCGCTGTGTACACGGTGTTAACCATAGTCAACAGGAGCGTATTAATTACCAGTCTGTCCAGAATTACATGCGTTGACATATTGGTTGAGAGTTAAAAAGGATAATTCTGCTATCAGAACCCTCGATAGAATCAAGCCTCCATTCGAATTGAACGCGCCATGAAACTATATGTAAATCGTTTCAAGTGGATTATTATATATATATAAAACGTTGGAAGTTGAATTGAACTATATAGAGGGCAGAAATTTGTATAACTATCGGCCATTATATTCTACCGTCGATCCGAAGAGGAGTGCCGTGGATATATGTGGATAAAGAAGATATACATATGTTGAGCGCATAGGCCCAATGGAGTATCTCCGCTAAGAATTCCATCAAAGGCACGGTGGGACTGTTTTTTTAATGAAATATAATTTTGATGACTGATGCGTCCAGTTCAGGAGGAAAGGGAATTGACGGAGGCATAGAAGACCTCACTGACAGATTGAAGAAACTGTCCCTAACACCTGCGAGCCCACCATCATTAGTGGTATCAGAGCCATCAGCTGGCGTTGAACTGAATCTCAGGAGAGGAAGAAGGATGGCTTTCAGAGCTAGACGAGGATGAGGACCAGGACGTGGTGGAAGAGGACGACTTGCTGCCAATGCTGAATTATTTGAATAAATGGAGGAGCTGCGAGCTAGAGTGGATGCTTTAACTATAGATCGAAATATAGATGATGGAGATGTCAGTGAGCCTGAAGTTGACGCTGCTGAAGAAGAGGAAACTGTAGAGCTTACTCCTGAGATGAAGTTCTTTCAGTCAGTGTTGAAGTCCACAGCCAGGCCATGGAACCAGTTAGTACCGATATACCAAGGAGGATTGAATCCAGAAGAGCTGATCAACTGGATCAACAACATGGAGAAATTCTTCGATTACAAAGAAACAGAAGATGAGAAGAAAGTCAAGTTTGCCGTCACCAAGTTAAAGGGACATGCAGCACTCTGGTGGGATGGTGTGCAGGCGGAAAGGAAGAGACTTGGTAAGCAGCCAATCAAGAACTAGAGCCAAATGGTAGCAAAGTTAAGAGGTAAGTTCTTGCCCAGTAATTATCAGCAAACATTGTTTAGACAAATGCAAAATCTTAGACAGAGAGCTTTAACAATGAAAGAGTATACAAAAGAGTTTTATAAAATAAGCATAAGAGCTGGTGAAGCCCGAGACACAGATGAGAAGGTGGCTAGATACATGAATGGCCTCAGAATGGACATTCAAGATGAGATCAGTTTGTTGTCTCCTAAAACAGTAGAGGAAGCTTATCAGCTGGCGCTGAAAGCTAAGGAAAAACTCATAAGGAAGCAGTCTGCCAGAGGGAAAGATACTTTCAGAGGAAAAGGAAGTCAAGGTGGTAGAGGAGGATCTACAGCACCTAAAGAAGGAGCTAGCAGTAGCTCAACCCCGCATGCACCCAGAGAAGGTGATGTAAGAGGAAAAGGGAGTTTTTCCAGAGGAAGAGGAGGCAGAGGAGCAGGCAGAGAGATAAGATGTTACAGATGTAACAAGCTGGGACACAGAGCTTTTGAGTGCCCAGAGAATGCAGACATAAAGCAGAGGAATGCAATTGTTGCTCCAGCTGAAGAAGAAGCACCAGCGGCAGCGGTAACAGAAGAAGAAGATGCACCAGAAAGAGGAGAATCTCTATTGGTTAATAAAGTTTTACTTAAGCCAATGAAGGAGGTGGCTGCTGAACCGCCACAAAGGAAAGCTTTATTCAGGACAGTGTGCAAAGTCCAAGGGAAATGTTGCCAGATGGTTGTTGATAGTGGCAGCACTGATAATTTGGTCTCTACAGATGTAGTGGAGAAATTGAAGCTGAAGACAACGAAGCATCCAACACCGTATAAGGTGTCATGGTTACAAAAGGGACATCAATTGTTGGTAAGTGAACAGTGTGAGATAGAATTTCAAGTGGGCAAGTACAAAGACAAAAATTTTTGTGATGTGATGCCTATGGACGTGTGTCACATATTGCTTGGAAGGCCTTGGCAATATGACAGAGGAGCCATGCATGATGGGAAGAGAAACACTTATAAATTTGGGAAGGATGGCATCAATCATACATTGTTGCCTCTGCAAGAAGAAGATGAGCCAGAACAGAAGACTAATTCAAGAACTCTGTTACTTGGAAAAAAGGAATACCTGGAGCAGACAATAAGTACACCGTTGAGTCATGAAGAGGAGATCATTGATGAGTTTTTGTGTTATTGGGTAGAGCCAGATCAGCTGGATATAGGTGATACTTTTGATGTGGTTACAGGGGTTGAGGAGGATATGCAATCTCGTGAAGCTGCTACAGCACAAGAAGAAGTTCTTATGGGTGCAGAAGAAGTAGATCAATCTGTAGCATGGATAAGTGAACCAACAGTTGAGACTGTTGAACTCAGTGATTTTCAAACTGACAGTGTGTGTGTGAATGCAGGGACTACAAATGATGATGAAATGTTGCAACAATGCTATAGAGAAATTGCATTGATAGAGCACTGGTTGGAAAATCCAAATATGACAGAGAGATTGCAAGTGAAAAAGTTCAATACAAAGGACAAGAGCAAGAAAGCATCATGGATAGCGGCATGAATTTTGCTAAGAGTTCGTATCAGCATGTTGATATGCTGGCAGAAGAGAAGGACCAAATAGAACAACCACTTGAATCATTGCCAAAAGGAGATAAGGCCCAGGAGCCTTATGTTTTTAATTTTAACATGTGTTTTGTGAATGCAGGTATTGTCACCGATCCTGAGAAACATTTGACTCAGTTGAATAGTCAAGTGAAAGGAAAAGAAGTTCTCTGTTCCAGAAGACAAGAGAGGGTGGATGATAGGGTGGCAGTCAAAACAGAGACCAGCATAGGAGTAAGAAAACAACAACTGGGAGATTTATTGGACCAAGAGATTGAAAGCATCAGAAAGTTGATGATGACAGTATCCTGGAAGAGACCAACACCAGCAAACCAAAAGAGAAGCAGCAAGAACACGACAGAAGAAGATTGCAGAAGTGCAGCTAGCGGAACAAGGCAACATAAGATATGGAAACCTGGAGAAAGACAGCAAGCAATAGCACCTGATGACTTGCAGCACAAGATATGGGATCCAGGCATCCACAGATCCAAACACATGATCAGGAGATCATGAGTAATTTTAAGGTTGGGTGTCTGATGTGGGAGCATCAAGACCATGAAAAGGGGGGTGTGATAATTTTAGTATTTTGTTATTTTAATAAAGCAGATTATGTAATTATTCTTTTTCTAAATAAAAGGATATGGGGGGAAATAGTTTAGGAAAAAAAACTTGGGATAGAATTTCTATGTTTTTCAGTTAAAATTAGGGAGAATAAAGCTTCATGCTTTAAATCATCAAGGGAAAAAGGGAAAAGCTAGCTTTTGTAAAAGATAAGGATAAAATGCCTATTTTGATCATAAAACAAAAGGCAAAAAATCTAGGAAAGAGGGCCTTGAGCATATTTTTAAAGAAGAAACCTATGCGCTCCGGAAAAGACAAGTCAGTCCTCTGTAATGAATATATCTTGAAAAACGATGGAATAAAGGTTGTTTTGCTGTTGGTTCTAGTTTACACATATAACTATGCATTACTCTGTTTTTTGGGCGTTCTTTTCCAGAGCGCAATGATACATTGGTTAATTGACAGTGCTTGATTTTATGTGATATATGATTTGTTGTGGAGAATCTGTTGTGTTCAATCGAAACCGTCCACACTGTAATTGCTTCCATGTTTGTTAAGCCGTCATTCTGTACGTGGTATGCTTTAATCGAAGGTTTAGAGCTGCGGTTACAGGTTGAAGTGAATGCGTGTAACGCTATTACCGTATCCGTTTAAAGGAGAGAGATATGACACTTGGTAACGCTGTTGTAATTAAAGACGTTCTGTTGTGGCGCATATATATGTATAATGGCTAACCTTTAAGGCGCTGTGTACACGGTGTTAACCATAGTCAACAGGAGCGTATTAATTACCAGTCTGTCCAGAATTACATGCATTGACATATTGGTTGAGAGTTAAAAAGGATAAGTCTGCTATCAGAGCCTCAATAGAATCAAGCCTCCATTCGAAATGAACGCGCCATGAATATATATGTAAATCGTTTCAAGTGGATTATTATATATATATAAATCGTTGGAAGTTGAAGTGAACTATATAGAGGGCCGAAATTTGTATAACTATCGGCCATTATATTCTACCACCGATCCGAAGAGGAGTGCCATGGATATATGTGGATAAAGAAGATATACATATGTTGAGCGCATAGGCCCAATGGATTATCTCTGCTAAGAATTCCGTCAAAGGCACAGTGGGACTGTTTTTTTAATGAAATATAATTTTGATGACTGATGCGTCCAGTTCAGGAGGAAAGGGAATTGACGGAGGCATAGAAGACCTCACTGACAGATTGAAGAAATTGTCCCTAATGCCTGCGAGCCCACCATCAGTTGTTCACTGGCTCTTTGGCTTCTCACTATGCATCTGTCACCTAAGATCTTCACTAATGCATGGTTCTTAGATGTCCCGAGGGAGAGAATAACCTTTACCCCCAGTGCCCTACAGGTATGACTATCTTAGAGGTTTTTTTGTCATTCCCCTACTTTACATCAATTTACAAATTGGTTATTTTTCTTACACCCTGTCATTCACTTTTTTGTCAAAGGTTTATGGTTTCATGTTCTACTTGTGCCTTCCAATGTTCATTCCACACTCATGTGTTCAGGTAATCCAAATATTGTTTCACACCTTATTATATTTTCTTCGTTGATGTGGTGCACTCTATTTATCTTGTTCCTTCTACTACACTTAATTTTAATACCCATTTCTATTGAATCTCTTTTTTTTAGAGTTTTTCACAGAAGGCTGAGGCTCTACAGGCAGGGCTCTATACCATAATCATTTTAGGCTATATTCTCATGGTAAGGTCATTAAGTTTAATTTATGACACATCAAACTGTTACATGCAACATCGTATCCCAAACTAAGCCTTTCTGTCACATACAAATCAATGGAAGTGAATGCTTACATTTTTGACTTCATGACTTCGATAGGTAAACAACTCTAACTTCCCTCTTCTATGTTATTTATTTTTCTAAAGGAAATATTCTCTAGTAGGTTGGCATAATGAATCTTTTTTTCTCTTTTCCACTACCCGACAGGTAATATCTCAAGCCTGAATCCTCTTACAATCTTGGTTCAGAAATATTGGATCACACAACTGTTTGCACGTGCCTCTTCTCTGAATTTTTTCTACAGATAAGTTGGATCTCTATTGTCAGGGTTTTTGGAAATTGTTTCTAGCTAGCCTGGTGGAAATTGACTTGGCATTTGACAATAACCACCATCCTCCTTATTTCTCTTTTGGGGAATTAAACCCCTAAGGTGAGAGAATTCCCATTTTGGGATTTTCCCTTTGAGGGTTCTGATATATTAGAGATATCATTTTTATTGTCAATGTATTTTAATTTGGGTAGTTGCATGTTGTAGAGTCTAAGATATTTTGTAGGGTGTTGACATTATCTAATTGGTACATTTATCCAAACGATTTGTTTCACTGAAACTGGGGTTCCACTGTAGTATTTTAACTTATCAGAAAATTCTCTTTCTTCTACTTCAACCAATTCAGCCAAGTTGTTGAAATCTAAATTGCATCGACTGAATTCTTATTTTAAATATTCAATATGGCCAGCATGGTCTTAATTCAATGTTTAAGCATTTCAATTTCCCTCAACATACTTTTGATTTATATCATTTTTTTCTTAGCCCATTCACATTCCACAATGTGATTAAAGGCTATAATTGATTCTTGGTTTTGTTTACATGATGGTAATAATTTGGATGGTGCATTACTGCGAATACTCCCTTTGAATCATGAATTTAGTTAGCTAATACTCTCTTACAAAATTTAATTCAGTTTTTGTAATAGACTCGTCAATGTATGTAACTTATCCAACTATTTTCTTTCAAAGGATTCATAATTGTTCTTCAGAATTAGAGTTCCTCAATGGTTGTATGATGCTTGTTGTGTGCCCTACAATTTTCTTTTTGTTACTTGGGTTGTGGTAAAATGTACAAAATCTCTGCATAATGGATAACTATTATCTTTGTTGTGATTCATGTAATAGCCCTCTACAATGGGAACATTTGTATTTATCATGGCGTAACAATCCAACTCAATTGTTCCACATACCAATTTTTCCTATTTTCCTTACCATAAACCCTCAATTTCCCCCTCTATTTTTCTCTACTATTTGTGTAGCTCAAGCTGTGGCTACAAAGAATATTCACCATACAACTCACACAATAGTAGGTCTGGCAAATATTCTTTGAAATGACAACCCGACTACCTTGATTCAATTTTTGGTATATCTATGTCATCTACTAGTCCGACATAATGTAACTTTGTGATTAAACGCCACCAAATCTCACTTTTAAAGTGATTAAGGAAATATAATTTAGTTGGATAAGTTCATCTTATTACTCGATTTTTATTTAACGTTTTACAATGTCAACGACCAATTTTCTCATATCATATGTTCTCCACTTATCTTTTCCATATACATATCCATTTTTTTTAATTAGAATGGTAGTGAACTCCTTGCTTTTACGGACTCTGCCACCCAACATTTACAGTTAACTTTAAATTTACTTTCCCCTACATTCACTAGGATTTTCTATGGGCAACATCACATAGCGAATAACCACCCTTCCTAGTCTAGTATAACTAGTTATGTACAAATAATATAAACAATCTAACAGGTCCATGATTTGAGCATTTAAAAGGAGAACTTCATACTATCACTAATCAACACTCTCGTTTTCTAAGGAACACTATATATTGAGGATATAACTTGGCTCTAACATTAAAGTCCATCGAGTCCTAATTATTTTATCGTGATGGATTCCACACTAGATAGTATAATATCGATGGTGTCTTTCATTACTTCTGTAGAAACAACCATATATGAAACTAAATTCGTCCACAAACTTATGTATCACTTCTGCGTTAGTTATGTGTAAGTAAATGGATCGGTTAATCCATAGTGTTCTACAAAATTGCATGCAAAATAGAAACATTCAGCTTATGCTGAGATATATACATATTCATAAAACTAACAAAATCTCACCTAATTTCAACCATCTTCAACAACCCACATCAAAACACTAAAATGATTATATCAACACCCTTTCCAATTCTCAACAAATGTATAACTAATATTTCATGTATTATTCCACTTAATATGATAATAATTCTAAAAAGTACCCAATAAACAATACCCAACTAACCTACCTAGAATTGTCGAGAGAAATCAGAATTGGGAATCTCACACCCTTTTCCACTCAACCTAGAACTGCTTCCTCCAGTTCACCCCCAAGATGAGACTTCTTGCCCAGGAATCAACAACATTTG
The DNA here is from genome assembly GCA_031772625.1 of Pinus tabuliformis. Taxonomy (NCBI): domain Eukaryota; kingdom Viridiplantae; phylum Streptophyta; class Pinopsida; order Pinales; family Pinaceae; genus Pinus; species Pinus tabuliformis. The sequence continues at coordinate 1,373,407,138 of CM062820.1, forward strand.
TTGATTCCTTCAACGGGTATTTCATACCTCATTTTCATGATAAAGTTTATGGTAGCAACATCCCACTTTTTGTGGAATTTTTTATCCTTTGCCTAGGCTTTTCCTTAAAAGCTAACCTTTCTCTCCTGCAATGTTTTTAGGATTTTCTAAGCTTAACATATTTTTCCAGCTAAGAAACTTAATGGATATTTCTCTCCCATCCATTAATCTTATATAGAATTTTATTCTAGAATACTTATCATGAACGAATTATCAAATCTCATTTATCAATGAGATTTTATCTTTATTTTATTTTGGCAAGAATCTCGTTTCTAGGTGTCTCATTCCCAAGTACATACATCTCATCTATTTATTTACTAATAAATAACCATTTACATAATTAACTCAATATTATTCTTTGGCTTTTCCCTCATTCTCTCTAATCCAACTTAGTCTACCCATAGTGGTTTTACCACAATGGAGGGATATTACATTCTCCTCCCCTTTTATTAACACTATCCTCGATGTTCATTGTCCTGTTCCTTTTTCCTAAACTCTTTCGAGTAACTTTTTATATTTCATTACTTTGTTCTCCTATAGCATATTCAAAAATAAATTCTCTCATTGCACTTTTATCCTTGCTAATATCTTGATTCCAGAGCCAAATATTTTCTAAGTTAAAAATACCACGAGATTTTACTAGAAGATCTTCCTCGACATTATCTATAACAATTTCCAATCTGTCAATTGGAAATTAATGTGTATTTTTTTGGTAAGTAGTTGTATATATGAAAACATTACAACTTTAAAAATGACTAGAAAATACTGATTGGTATGCTACAATGGAAATTTTGTTGGTTTGGGGCAATCTTATTATTTTGCGAAACACCTTCGCATTGTGAGAGAGATTTCATCCTCTCTTAACAAAAGTTAATTTTCTCATATCCAAAAAGTAGTTGCTTCTTGGATTTCATTACTTTTCGCTTACAATCAACTTGATTTGCTAGGATTGATGACTCAACGTGGATGCACCCATACTTTCGTATTAATTTGATGCCCCTTCTCCATCATGCATGTTGAAGATACATATGTTTTATAATTTTCACCTGCATCCAACACATTATTCACATACAACCAATAAGGTCAGTACCATTAATACATATTTTTGTAATAGACCCAAGGCCATGCACATTACCATAAATATGACTTATTTATAAACTTCAAGACAACTAATTGTATCCTGGTTTTACACATTTCTCATGGTAACATGACAATTAGCAAGGATCTGTTTGTAGCATGTTATAATTTAGCTATCTTTTTAACACTTGTGTAGCTACTATTTTAGCTATTTTATTTTTGAAGTATTAGGTTATGATCCAAATAACCTTCCAATGGACTCAAGTACATCCATTTTTAACTATTCAATGTTACCCATGCTGGTAGTCAACCCATATTTCATGGTTCACCAGTTATTAGCATAACGTGCTTCGCAGTATATGACATATGGTTTCTTATTTTCCAAATTCTATTTGGATAATCTTTTCTTCTTTTCATATTCTTACCTTCATGTATCTTTGTGCTTTTGTCATGTTCATCCCCTACCACCTTTGTATACATACTGAATAAATGCTTCTAAATTTTCACGTGCATACAACAATCGTTTTATCCACCCACATGCATCCAATATGATCAATACATTAGTATAGTATTATAGAAATACAAGGATTCTTTGATATATTTATTCATAACTATGCCACTGGTATGGCCTCCTACTTATTTTAAACTGTAAGATATTGATTTCCTAGTGTAATTTGGAATAGTTAGCTGCCCAATTCTATTTATATCCCTTACAAAAGGGTAATAGAAATTAATGTAACATTTGCAACATTCAATTTGATGTCGTTATTTTGATATCATGGTATCAATTTTTCATTTTTATATACATACTTGCATAAAATAATCTACTACATTTTCCATTCTCATGATGACTTTATGATTATAATCTGGCTCCTAAGTGAATTTATCAAGCCTACTCTGATTTGTTTCACTTGATTCTAAATTATGAGGAAACCGAGATGAAATAATTTATAATGTCCATGTGGAGTGTTAGAGTTATCCTAAAAGATCTAAATTCCTATCCAATAAAATGTTTCTATACAATCTTTACCAAGCTAGTTCAACACCTAGCTTCACCCATGATCATATCACGCTTGACCCATATGTTTGAGTTATATCACTTTTACAGTTTTGCAGAATACTGCAATGTCAACATCTATGCTTCTATATCACCTTCCTTGTAGATCCTTCACTTATGTCATAATTTTTCCTTTCCAAGATAATTTATTTCCCATATGTATATATTTGAATAGGATGCTAGCAGTATTATTTATCCTATAGGGGTGAATAGATTTTCATTGTAAAATGATGACTATTCAGTTAAGTAAACTTTTCTGATTTTACCAAGCAAAAAATTAGATCTTTAAGCTTGATTGTCTTACTCTAAGGTTTAAGTCTTTCATATGATCAACCTAAAGCATATTTCGAGTGCTAGAGTTCAATAATTTTTAACTAGTTACATAAAATTAAGATTAAATCTCTGAATATGTGGGCATAATAAATTGGGAGGAAATTGTACCCAATTATACTTGTATCCTCCATCTAATGTTTGCCTCTCATCATATATTTTGAGTAGCTCCTGAATATATGTTCCTGGTAGAGTATCTCAATTGATGCTGGTAACTCACAATATGTTTTCATTGAACCCTCACTTATAAGGAATAGGGTTCTCTATCTCTCTCTCTCTCTCTCTCTCTCTCTCCCTCTCTCTCTCTCTCTATATCTCTCTCTCTCTCTCTCTCTCTCTCTCTCTCTCTCTCTCTATATATATATATATATATATATATATATATATATATATATATATATATATATATATATATATAGATATATATATATATATATATTTCTCCGTTGTTTCTCTATTTTTTTACGCCCAAAATATTTTTTCATTTTTTCATTTTCTATGTAATTGAGAAAGGATCGTGTGCTTGCTCAACTTTCAATATTTTAATTAATTGTCAGTATAAAAGTCAATCATAATCTGTGCACCATCTAATTCACAAATAACATCATAGTGATTGTGTTGTTGTAGCACTAAAATGATATCCAATTGTAACAACCCCACAACCAACTCATTTTCATTCCCACATCATTATTACTCATTAGCTTTGATGCTAGTGTGAGTACTCACATTCTACAACACTCATGTGAATCTATGGACACTGCGTGAGCTTCCTCCAAGTGTGTTTGTTGAATTTCTGGATGCACCCACAACTTGATATCCCAACTAATTGGTTCATTGTTTGACCTTCATTCCCAATTGTTTACCTTCTCTGTTGTTGATACCATGGAATTGGAAGATGTACAGGGGAAGAATTCACATGTTGTCAGTTCATTGATATGGATGTTGGAACTGTTTTATTTTTCCTTAGTCCAATGTAAATCCCCATCTGAATGCGTTCTTTGATTTAATTGTTCTTTGAACCATATCTTATAGCTATATGCTTGGGTTACCTCTACGAGGTTATTTTATTTCCTTGTTGTATTGGAAAAGGGTTCATATTTGTATTAGCTTAATGGTTTCAGTGATATCTTACTATAACCAAGCAAGTCCATATAGCCAACACCATTATGAATCTTGTAATTTAACAGATTTGGGAGTGCATGTTATTTGGCCAAGAGATTTAGATTCATTGTATCATGTGGATCAACGACATTGTTGGGTGTTGTTCGACATATTCACAACCATTATAATCATGATCAAATCCATCTTCAATGGGCACGTTCAAATAAGAGGGCTACGCTGTTGGAGGACATACATATGCTTGTATGGCTAGAGTAAAGAGTTAACCTCTTTTGATTTTTTTTGGGAAGATTTATAATCGATTAATTCCCTGAAGTTATATTAGATGTGCATGAGTGATGTGTTAGTTTATAAGTGGAAGAAATGCTAGAAGCTTGTGGAGTTCTTAGTCTTGTTAATGTTAGGAAGTAGCCCACTACAAACTCCCTCACTCGTTGTCACACAAATAATTTAATCTAATTTATTACTGGCACTAGCTAATTATATTTGGTATAACTACTATGATCTAGCTTTGTCCTGTTACTTATTTCCTAGTTACAGTAGAAAATGATTTTTTAAAAAACGTTCCTTGAACCTAGGTTGCTAATCTTAGGATAGATCATTGCCAAACCGGAAGCTATTGTTCTATACATAATGCCATACATCTACATAGTTTAACAGAGAAACCTACTTACAAAGAAGTAGTAATACCTTGGCATCCAACACTACCTTGCAGATCCATTTATGTATTATCATAGCATAATAGATTTACCCTAAGCTCATTAGGTCCGAGAGTTGAACTTGGGCTCTGATACCATCTGTCACATCTCTATTATAATAGGGATAATGCTACATTTTTTTTTCTAAGTTGTGTTGCTGTCATACAGGGAGTTTTGGAAAATTATTGGTGTACCTCGAATTACTAAATGGCTTCCATGTTGTTACTTATCTCATCTCATTGATGGTTAAGGAGTTTGGTACTGAATGTCCACTTGTCCATATTCCTTACCATGTAAAATTTTAGGGGCTAATATTAGCAAGTGCACTAATTTTCCATGGGTTTTCCCAAAAAAAGATTCACCAATTTCCATTTTTTTTAAAGATGATTCACCCAAATTTTATAGTATAAAATTATTTTACCTTAAAGACTGCCGAAATTTTATAAAGACTATATATAAAAAATTTATAAATTTGCATTATTTTACAAAGATATGAACAAAAATTTTATAATTTTCAATTTGGCGCTTAGTAATATTTGTCAAGATTTCTAAACTTTAAGGAAAATTTTCATCCTTAAGATTTTCCCTATTCCTTACATCTCTGATACTGGTATCGTAATTTCAATGACCTATATTATTTATCCCACTGACAAACCAACAAGACTCCCCCTATATTTAGTTTTTTTAGTCCTAGGTGCACCTACTAGATATTTAGTCCCTTAGTATCCCAACACAACTACCCCACATTTCTAGCATCCTTACCCCCTTGTAAACATGAAGTTTATTTCATTCTTTGCATAGTTTGATCATATTTCCTATATCTGAGCTAGCATAATATTGTAAGTAATATTGTTAGTTTTCAAAAACTTTAGTCCTGTAGGCAGTACCTACTAATTGGTTTGTGTAGCATTGTGCCTCCTTGACATACTATTTAATTACTTACACCTCAATGCAGTTTCACCCATTCTCTTCTTGCCACAGCTGCATACTCCACGTGAATTACTGTGGCCTCTATTCTCTTCAAATATATGAATCTCACTTTAAAATAAGTTGTGTCGGACACACTTTCGATGGTGAGGATGGGAACTAAAGAATCAAGGGTTAAAATTTTATATTCAAACCCTATTCTCACAAATTATCTTTTGGTGGTGTTTTCACCCTTGTTCGTTGGCTCTCTAGCTTGTAGCTCTATAGGCGTCACTTGGCATCTCCAATAGTGCATGGATCTTAGATGTCTTGAGGGATAGAAGAGTCTTTGTCTATGGTTCCCTACAGGTATAACTATCTCACATGTTTTTGTGTTCATTCACCTGCATTGCATCAGTTTAAAAATTGGTTATTTTTCTTGCAGCCTTCCATTCGTGGTTCTATCAGGGGTTCATTGTCTCATATTCTACTAATGCCTTCCCATGTTCATTCCATGCTGATGTATTCAAGTACTCTAACCATTTTTTCATACCCTTATTATATTTTCTTCCTTGAGAAGGCATGCTATGTTTATATTATTCCTTCTACTATGTTTAATTTTTATACCCATTTCTGTTGAATCTCTTTTTTGTTTCTGAGGTTTTCATGAAATTCTGAGGCTCTACTACCAGGGCTCTATACCAGAATCATTTCAGGCTATATTCTAATGGTAAGGTCATTAAGTTTAATTTCTGACACAACAAACTTTTACATTCGACATCATACCCCAAACTAACCCTTTTCATCACATACAAATCAATGGAGGAGAATGGTTACAATTTCAACTTCATGACCTCAATAAGTAAACTCCTCTAACTTCCTTCTTCAGTGTTATTTGTTTCACTAAAGGAAATATTCTCTAGTTGGTTTGCAAAATCCATATATTTTTCTCTTTTCCACTACACGACAGGTAATATCTCAACCCTGAATCCTCTTACAACCTTGGCTTAGAAATAGTAGATCAAACAATTGTTCTCAAGTGCTTCTTCTCTGAATTTCTAGCTACGGGCTAGTTGGATCTCTATTGTGAGGGCTTTTGAAATTGTTTCCAACAAGCCTAGTGGAAATTGAATTTGGGGTTTGTCCATAACCCCCCTCCTCCTTCTTTCTCTTTTTGGGAATTAGACCCCTAGGGTGAGAGAATTCCCAACTTGGGATTTTCCCTTCCACAGTTATGAAATTCTATTTTTGTATATCAAATATATCATTTTTATTGTCAAGGTATTTTAATTTGGGTAGTTGTGTGTTGTAGAGTCTTAGAGATTATGTGCGTTTTTTACTTTATGTAATTAGTACCTTTAGCCAAACGATTTTTTTCACTCAAATAGGGGTTCCCTATAGTATTTTAACTTATCAGAAAGCAATCGTTCTTCTTCTTCTTCCAATTTGGTCACGTTGTTGGAATCTCAATTGTGTGGAACCGATTCTTATGTTAAATATTCAATATGGTCAGCATCGTCTTAATTCAACGTTTAAGTTTTTCAATTTCCCTCAGTATACTTTTGATAGATATCATTTGCTGCTTGGCCCATTCTGATTCCACAATGTGATTGAAGGCTATAATTGATTCTTGGTTTTTTTTGCATGAAGGTAATAAGCTGGATGGAGCATTACTACGAATACTCACTCTAAGTCATGAATTTAATCAGCGAATACTCTGTTACTAATTTAGTTCAGTTTTCATAATAGACTCTTTAGTTTATGCAACTTCTCTAGCTATTTCCTTTCAAAGGATTCATAATTTTTCTTCGGAATTTGAATTCCTTAATGGTTGTATAATGGTAGCTATGTGCCCTATAATTTTCATTTTGTTACTTAGGTCATGGTAAAATGTACAAATATCTGCATAATGGATAACTATTATCTTTGTTATGGTTCATGTAGTGGCCTTGGTTTTCCTGATCAGAATGTTGTCTACAATAGGAACAATAGTATTTATCATGGTGTAACAATCGATCTCAATAGTTCCACATACCAAGTTTTCCCATTTTCCTTGGAATAAACCCTCGATTTCCCCCTCTCTCTTTCTTTGCTATGTTCGTAGTTGAGTCTATGACTATTAAGAATATTCACTATACAACTCACAAAAGATTAGGTCTGGCCAATCTTCTTGGAAATGATAACCCGACTACCTTGATTCAATTCATGGTATATCTCTGTCATCTACTTGTCCTACATAATGTAACTTTGTTAATAAAAGCCACCAAATCTCACTCTTAAAGCGATTAAGGTAATATAATTTGGTTGGCTAGGCACACCTTCTACCTTGATCGTTCTTTAATGATTTATAATGTCAACAATGAATTTTCTTGTATCATATGTTCAACACTTATCTTTTCCACATATAGGCCTTTTTTTTTAATTAGAATGGCAGTGAATTCCCATATTTTATAGACTCGGCCACCCAACATTTACACTTAAACTTAAATATGTGTTCCCCTACATTCACTAGGATTTTCTATGGGCAACATCACACGCCGAATACCAACCCTTCCTAGTCTAGTATAACATGTCCCATAGAAATAATATAAATAGTTTAAAAGGTCTATGATTCAAGCATTTAATAGGAGAACTTCATACTATCATTATTCAACACTCTTTTTTTTTCTAAGGAACACTATCTATTGAGGATATAACTTGATTCTAACATTAATGTCCATCAAGTCCTAATTCTTTTATCGTGATGGATTCCATACTAACTAGGTATAATATCAGTGGTGCCTTTCATTGCTTCTATAGAAACAACCATATATGGAACAAAATTTGTTCGGACATACATATGTATCACTTTTGCATGGATGTACTAAGTGTAAGGAAATTGATATATTAATCAAGATTTTTCTACATAATTACATGCAAAACATAAGCATTCAGCTTATGTTGAGGTATTTCGATATTCATAAAACTAACAAATGTCACCTAGTTTTAATCAGCTTCAACAACCCACACCAAAATACTAAAATGATTATATACACAGCCTTTCCAATTATAAACAAATGTCTAAGTAATGTTTCATGTAGTATTCCACTTACTATGACAACAATTCTAAAATACCTAACTAACTTAGTTAGAATTGCCGAGAGAAATCACAATTTGTGAATCTCACACCTTTTTCAACCCAACCTAGAAGTGCTTCCTCCAATTCACCCCCGAGTTGAGACTTCTCTCATGGGAGACAAAAACCTTTGTTGATTCCTTCAACAGGTGTTTAATACCTAGTTTTCCTGATAAAGTTTCTGTTAGCAGTGTCCTGTTTTTGTGGAACTTTTTATCCTTTGCCTAGGCTTCTCCATAAAAACCAGTCATTTTGTCTTGCGGTGATCTTAGTCTTTCCTAATCTTACCATCTTTATTCAGCTAAAAGACCTAATGGATATTTCTCTCCCGTAGATTAAGCTTATCTAGAATTTTACTCTAGAATACTTACCATGATCGAATTATCAAATCTCATTTATAAATGAAATTTTCTCTTTATTTTATTTTAGCAGGAATCTTGTTTCTAAGTGTCTCATTCCCAAGTACACATATCATCTATTTATTTACTAATAAATAACCATTTACATAATTAACTCAATATTCTTGTTTGCCTTTTTTGTCATTCTTTCGAATCAAACTTAGGCTACCGAGAGCAATTTTAGCACAACATAAATATATTACATTTTTATATTTTTTAACTTAAAACCAAATAAAATGAACATACTCTTCTACATTCTCCATTAAGTTAAGCTAAGGATGATCCAAGTTAATTAAATTTCTTTGAAATTTTAATTTTTGATAACTAATAATAATATTTTTTAATATTATAATTTATACAATTTATTTAAAATTATTTATAAATTTGAAAATCCATAATCAAATTGGAAAACCTCATTGTTTTAGAAGATTTTGAAACATTAAATTAATTTAAATAAAAAAAATAATTTCATAATCACTTTTACCAATTTTAAGGATTACCATAATGTAAAAAGATTAGAATGGTGGGAATATGTCACTTGAATGTAAAGTCTATCGGGCACATAATTACATTTTGTATCAGATTCAATATAAAGTACTAGGATGGTACCATTTTCAATACTTTTGATTATCTATATATATATATATATATACACACGTAATTTATTTTAAAATTAATTAAAGGTTTATAAATTAGTTTAGATTTATTTTAATTTTACATTTATTAAGCAGTGACATGTATCAAATTCTTTGAGATACAAACTTATTTTAAATTAAAATTATATTTAGTTTTTTTAGTGCTTCGTAGATCTAGCGATAATATGGATCTAGATTGGTTATAATAGAGATGAAACTGGAATTTCAATATCACTATAAAGTAGACTTTTACATAATATATACAACCAATAAAAGTGATTCAATTATAAAAAAATATAAAAACATTTTTCATTAAATTTGTTCATATATTGATAAAATTATTTTCATATATCAAAAATTAAATTTTATTAGATTGAATGAAAACATAAAAGTGATTCATTCAAAATCTAATTATCGACATTGATGAAAAGTCCAAAAAACTTAAATAGGGATTACTTATGATACATTATTGAATTAGTTCTATTTTATTTTCGGGTAAATGAAACAATACGCACACAAACAAAATCCAAAAATGCATTAGGTCAATATTCCTAAAAATAAACCCGAAATCTATTCCAAATATACCCAAAGGTATGTGAGAATAAGTTTAAAAGTAGAATACAAACATGGTGAATAAAAAAAGTAATGGATTATTACTGAACTTTTATGTGTGCAATTCGTGCTAACTTACAATGGAGGTAAATATAGTATTTTTAATAAGGGTTTAATTTAATATTTCAAACTAATCCATTAACATCCGAATGTTATTCGTTCACATTAAACAAAATACATCACTAACGGGAAAACATGTTGACGAAGATTGTATTCACTACATTACTTCACATGTGATTTTCATAATTTATATTAAAAATAAAAAAATATTTAATTTTTTTTTTTAAGATTTAATCTAGATTCCTTGTGTAAATTCAAATTTATATTTTTTATTAAATTAAGAAAATTATTCATAATATTTAAAATTTATTTTGTTCAAAAATTGGTTAGGGAGAGAGAAAATAACAACATAGTCATTTAGTTTATTTGGTTAACACATTACATGTTATCTAAACCTGAAATAACTTTTAAATGAGCAATGAAAATATATTTACAAATCTATAAAACAAAATGTTTAGTTTTGTCATTTTCAGAACAAACATGTAATTGGATTATCAATATTTTGACACTATAAAATAATAAGTCTAGTCTATCATAGTAATTAGTAATTAGATTACACGAGGTCTTACATACGACTTCCATAATATAAATGTTTTTCACAATTTATGAAATAAATAATGATTTTTTATTATGGATCTTAGTTAGATATTTTTATGTAGAAAAACTAGGACTATAATTGCCCCACCTAATTTTAACTAACTTACCAAACATTGTCAAATTTATCAACTATGCTAATCTAATACGTAAAATTGTTTAGCCATTAAGAGGACCTCATCTAATTTCTACAAATACATTAATTCAATAACATTTGAAAGGTCATGATATAAGGATGTAAAACTAAAACATGAACAATATAACATGTTGTACATTCAAAATATATAGATATTGTAATATAATACAGACTAGACACATTTTTCTTTAAACTCTTCAAAGATTCAACATAATGGAAGGATAACTTTTCTCCTTTGCAAAATTTAATTTAAGCCTTTTTACTTTTACTCAAAAAATAATTTATCCCCGACCTCATAACATCGTATACACATTTACATAACATTTCTATTTATTAATTTTTTTAATCTTATTTTAATTATTCATCTAAATTTTTAATCACCTCAAGTACCACCAGAACTCTATTTTCTCCTCTATTAAAAAAATCAGCGTTTCACATTGTCTTTCATACATTAACTATTTTCATAGAACATTAAACTTAATGTTATAAGAAAATGTGAGTGTGTTAGAAATTCCTTGCAATTATTGTGTTGATCTATAATGTACATTCTAAAAAGATCTTCCAAAATTTTATTAATCCGCTTAGCTTCGTTGATAAACTTTGAGAGAGACAGAGTACTAAATTTAAGGTGTGTTCTTAGTACATCATGAAAACTTGTCTAAAAACTACCTACAGATATATCCTCTCTATACAAAATTATCATTACTAAAATACAATGTAGCCTTACTTATTACTAAAATACAATAGAACCTCTTCCGTATTTGCGAGAGGTTCTTCCCTTTTTGCGAGAGGTTCTTCCGACTGCGTCAAGGACAGGTTCTTCCGTCTGCGAATGCGGGTAAACAAGTTTATGAAGGCATGCTGTTAAGCTGCGAATGCGGTTCTTATATTTTTATAAGCTGTGTTTTCCTTCTGAGGTTGCGATTCTCAGATTTGCGTTATTTTTTATTTTTTTTAAGACTACGTTCAGCATTTTCCATATCCAACAGCGTTAACTTGTAGGTAATCAATCGTCGGAATACCTCGTATCAACAGAGAATCTATCCCACCAGTAGAATGTCTCTCTCTAGCCCCTCGCTGAATCTCTCCCTCCCTGACCTGAATGGCTGCTCTATATCTTAGATGTGCGAAAATAGATCTGTGAGCAAATCTTTTTTTGACGTGGGCCCCGGATCAAGTGGTTCAGGAAGCGAAAGTCGGTGATTTATTTTTCCTACTAGGTTTTATATCCAATCTTCTGCCGCTAGATGTAGATGTAGATCTAATCTTCTTTGCGGCTGGGTTCTAGATATAATCCTCTGTGGCTAGATCTAGATCTAATCTTCTGCCTTATTTCTTTGCCACTGGGTCTCGGCTTTCTACGGGCAAATATGGCTCCCAGCTTTGTGAAAATAGTTGTTGGCTCAGTTCTGTCCGCTTCTAGAGGGCAAGCTCCTACGCATATCGTTAGTGAAGCCCTAGCTCCTACTTCCAAGTGGTCCAAGCCTCACTCGATGAGGCTTTGAAGTTTTCCGAAAGTGCCATAATCTTCTGGTTCAATGGCTTTTGGCCGTGGTTGACAACTCTCCACAATTGGATCTCGAAGGTATGGAAGCCTATCATTTCTGATGAAATTAATATCTACCCCTATGCTAGGGGTTTCTTTATAGTAGATTTTGAAAATCCTGAAAGCAGACAATGTATTCTAGATTCCGACGCTTGGTTTTGGGAAAACTTAGGCCTATTCATGTAGCCATGGAACCCATCATTCGATCCCTCAACCGCAATCATAACTTCAGCGCCAGTTTGGGTGAGATTGCCAAGCCTACCCTTGCATCTCTGGAATCTCTCCTCGCTAAAAGCCATTGGAAATGCAATTGGGAAATTTCACTACAGGTGCCCAGAAACAGAAGAATATGTCAGAACCACCTATGCACGCATCTGTGTGGAAATGGACTTCAGCATCGGATTCCCAGCTGAAATAAACCTAACAAGTAAAGACTATGTGTGGAAGCAGAAACTCGATTATGAAAGTGTCCTCCTCAAATGTCGATCCTGGTTTGAGACGGGCCATCTAGCCAAAAATTGCCCAAAAGTCTCCCAGAAAAATTCTGCTAGAAAAAACCACCACAGATCTACATGGTGGGAAGGAGCACAAAAAGAACACTACACTGTCATCAAAGAAGAATACTCTAGAGAAAACTCTGAATCACAAGAAAGAAACAACTCTCAAGGCAAGCAGGGAGAAAGCCTCGCCCAGCAACAAAAAAGTGAACTCGACAACCCCTCAAGCATCAACAACAGTTATGAGGATTCGAATACCGCACTAAATAAATCGTCATTTAACAGCAAAGCAGATCTCCTAGACCAAACTTCTTCTCCGTCTATCTTCAAGAGGACGAACACAATAGATCGCGAAGCTAAGACACTAATGTACTAAGAACGAGAAGAGATGAAGGACATGCAAGAAACAGGAAGTTGGAAGACCGTAGAGGAAAAAAAGAAAACTACAACATCAATCTCGCCAAGAAAGACAAGGAGCCAGACAATTAAAAACTAAAAAAATTATAAGTCCAATAGATCAGTTTGGTCTCAATGAACGTTAACCACTATCATCATCATCATCACTCTATTTCATTAATAAATACTCCTAACCATTTTTTGAGTTTCATTTCTTGAGTTTCATATGTTGTCTTCGGTGTAACCAAATGAATTTATTTTTGAGAAGCGTATATGAGAATAAAGATTAAGTCACGTCACTTCAATGTCATGGATGATATGATTACAAAATCCATAGAAATCTCTTCGTATTTCTTTTTGTGATCACATATCGCTATAAAATTATAAGAATATGTTTATTTTAATCGTTTACTTGCTACTATTTGATATATCTTACAAAAAAATCTACTACGTCTCTCTTCATTTATTTATGAAGGAATATCGATTTGAGATATATGTTCGTTATTTTCACTCTGCAATTAGCCATATACACCACTCTATGATCTAGATCGGGCTGCATATTTATTAGTCTCGTTGCACATATATTCTTTCATGAAATTGAAATAAACCATCATCATACCATGCAATTTGTTATACTTGTATTTTGTATCATGGACGTTGGAAAGATGATATTAATTGTTATGGCCCATTCAGACATGTATTAATACACTTTCAAATGATTATCATATGCCTCCCTGAGTCATTGGGAATACTATTATACCAATCTTCACTTTAATAAGCCTCATACAAGATTTGGTAATAATTCTACTTCATCAAGGTATTAAACTTCAATATTTTTCTAGTCCACATCTACATCATATTGGAAACTCAAGTGCTAAGAAAGGGCTAAGAAATGGAAGCTTGAAACCATATATATGACCTTGGATAGGGATTTTTCTATTTCTAAAAGGTTTTGGTCAAATATAATGGGGAATGAATGTATATTATTTAAAATTTATGAGGCCAATTATATCTCTAAATGGGGCCATGACTTTAAAGAAGAATATAAAAAGATGAATAAATGTGTCATCTTCCTTTAAACATTTTGTTTGTAGGATTGACATCAAAAGCTGTTAAGAAGGTTTAATTTGCTATCATACAATATTTGAAGCTAGAAACCCTATATTTAAACATTGGTTCCTTTGATTAGCAATACTTTGTTTATGGTGTGAAATTTTTTTATGAAACATCTTTATCAGATGAGGAGTTGGTGTGTGAATTAAAAACTATACAAAAGGTGGTACATTAATTATTGTATATTGTAATACTACTGAAGTTTCCGAGGAGGTCTTAAAGTTATTATAACATATAGGTGTTGAGGTTGGGCCTTGTCATGTTCAAATGTCAAGTGATTCTTGACTAGCTTTACATTGATATTTTCTCAAATATGAGCTACATATTCTTGTGGAAACTATCACTTATGGTATGGGCATTAACAAGCCCAACATAAATTGCACAATATATTATGGATGTCCAAACAATCTAAAATATTATTACAAAGAGAGTGGCAGGTGTGGTTATAATGGACTACACTCAAAATGTTGGCTCTACTATACAAATCATGGTTTTAGGAAAGAAGGATTGTACATATCAAATTCACACACTAAATATGGGAAGAAGAGAGGAAATTCCTCTTGTACTAGCACAAAAATATTCTACCATAGCACTGCAATATGTCATAGGAAATATATTTCAAAGTACTTTATTGAGAATGCAATTTTTTACATTTGTGGTAATTGAAAAAATTGTTGAACTTCAACACTTGTTGAACAATGGGATATGGAAAAGGAATTTTTCTTGTTTGTCACTTATAATTAATTTCATTGAGGTTTTTATGACCTTAATGTTCCAACCAATGTCATTTGTAGAGATTATACAAAAAAGGTGACATTGTATGAGTATGATAAGCTTGCATTACAATAATTTGGTAAAAACTATTTAGCAAACTAGTGGAAGGATCCTAGTGATCAACTAATTAGACTAGATCAGTTAAACAACAAAGTGACTAATATTAAATATGTTAAGTACTAATAGTTTTATCCACCCTAATCAAAACTTGTGTCAATAATGTAGCCAAGTAAACCATCCTCCTTTTATATTACCTTTACCTCATGTGATGATCAACGAGGAAAACAGGAAGAATGAATTAGTGAAAGAGAGAGAAATGAAGATAATGTTACATAACTAATTTAACATTATAAGTAAGAAGTAACATATATTCACCTAATTCATATACCATCAAACCTATCTCTAATTTCTTCTACATTACCTTAATAAAATGCCAAATTGGATGAGAACGAAGATTTACATTTTGAACTTATTTGGATAGAGTGCAGGATAAGGGAAGTGTATTACAGATCTTCAAGCTAAGATACCTATTAAAAATTTTGTTAATTAACTTTCCATTCAAACTTAATATAAATATATGTTCTTCCCTTCCATTGATTGTGAATTAATTCCATTTCTTTACTTATATTGGTAGTTCCATTTTGACTTGAGTAGAACTGATCAGATTTTGTACAAAATGTGTTAGACATAGGTGTAGTTTCAACTTGTATATATTGACTAGAGGTTATAAATTTAGGGAAAAAACTACGATTTTTTTTTTTTCATATATATAGATACATCAACTAAAGTCATTGTTGTAATGTGAAAAGGCCCCTTATCTAAAATATTTTATTTTTGGCCAAATTTGGCTCCTTCATACATGTCTCAATGCACTTTCGAATAATTAGCATATGCCTCCCTGAGTCATTAGGAATACTACTATACCAATATTCACTTTAATAAGCCTCATACAAGAGTGGGTAATAGTTCCACTTCATTAAGGCATTAAAACTCAATTTTTTTCTAGTCAAAATATACATCATATTGGGAACTCAAATGCTAAGAAAGGGAAGTTTGACACAATATATAAGACCTTGGAGAGAGATTGTTCTATATATAATAGGTTTTGGTCAAATATAATGGGGAATGGAATTTTATTATTTAAAATTGATGAGGCTCATTATATCTCTCAGTCTCATCATGAGTTTAGAGAAGAATATAAGAAGTTGAATAAATGCATCATTTTACTTTAAACATTCCATTTTTAGGGTTGGCATCCAATGCTATTAACAATTTTCAATTTCATATCATACAATATTTGAAGCTAGAAACCCTATATTGAAACATTGGTTCTTTTTGATTATGATTTCTGTAGTTCGGAACATGCTACCAGGAAAACGAGCTACCAAGGTTTCGACCGTCTACGAAATTCTTCATACATGGATGGAAGTAGTGGAGGGAGCTCTTCTCCCTCCTATAAGGAAGCCGTGGCCAAAAAGGGCAAGAAGCCCCCAGAAAAAGTCAAGAAAAATGTAGAAGACGAAAGGAGTAACATGGAAAAGGAAGAGGTGGAGGTCAAAACAAGGGAGAACAATAGCACTAAAGACAAAGGGGAAGAGGACAATAAAAAAAACAAAAGAGAATAAAAAAGGGGGCCTTGTAAACCGAAAGTTGAAATAACACCCATAGTAATTTTAAATGATCCTACACTGCAAGTGCACAAGGAGCACATGCAAACCTATGCAATCATTTGCAAATTCATGGGACTCTGGCCCACAGAAAAGCTTTACAAACATGGATCAAGTACCACTGGAAAACCAAAGGCAGCATTGAGCTGCACCTTGGGTAAAAGGGTTTCTTTACAGTGGTGTTCACAAATATCGAGGATAAAGACAGTGTGTTTGAAGGAGGGCCCTACTTCTATGCAGCATCAGGTCTATATATGAGGCCATGGAGGATGAACTTTGTCCCGGAGCGCGAAATTTTCACCTCAGTCCCGGTCTGGGTAAGACTCTATTCCCTATCTCTTGATTATTGGCAAACTGAATCGTTAGCTACCATAGGCAATAAGTTAGGTAGACTTATCAAAACATCAAAAGCTACTAGAAGAGGAAAATATACTTCCTTTGCTAGGATATGTGTGGAAATGGATCTATCAGGAACTCTTCTCGATGAGGTGATACTGGAAGTTTTTGATGAAGAATGGATTCAAACGGTGGACTACGAGCATATTCTGTTTAGATGCCATAAATGTCATGAACATGGGCATCTTCTCAGAGACTGCCCTCTTGGTAAAATGGAGAATAATAGCAAAATGAATACAATGAAAGACCTGGACAACTTTCACAAGGTGATCCATAAAGGAAAAGGTGGGAAAAGAGGGCAAAAGCTGCAACAAAAGGACAAACATCAAGGTAGGCAGAACCAGTTCCAAGTTCTGGTAGAGGATGAAGAAAGAACATCAAAAAATCAAGCAAAGGAAGTGAGTGTGGGTGAGAAGGAGAAGGAAGGAAACCGTGAACAAACACAGGAAAATGATAAGCAAAAAGGAATAATGATGGGTGATACAGAACCAGAGATGGACCAAGAAATGACCCAAAGTGAAATGGATCTGGAGGAGACTAAACTGCAAGAGATTCTAGAAAGAGAAAACCTAGATCTAGAATGGTTCCTAATTCAAGGAACTTCTGTTGGGGTTGAATCGTTACCCCAACAAGAGCTCAATAGAATACAGTAGCTGTATTTATGGAAAACTCAGGAAAAGGGTCCGGAGAAGGAAAAAGTAGGAACAGGCTGAGTAGTAAAGTAGTGAAGACAATAAAATCTACTCCGGGATTGGTACCCAGAAACCCAGGAAAAAAGAGAGGCAAGAAAAATCAGAATGATCGATTAATGGAATGTGGAAAGCTCATGATAGATTCAGGCAAGATGAAAGATCTTACCAGCTACTCATTCACAAATATTTAATGATGAAGTTCATTTCTTGGAATATTAGAGGTCTAGGAAGTAAAAGAAAGTAGAGATTGCTAAACAATAGAATGAAATACGCGGCTCCAGAAATAATTTTTATCCAAGAAATGAAATGTTCCATTCAAAAGTTAAGACAACTTCATAGAAAGTGGCTCAATAATTATAAATATCTAGAAGTTAAAGCAAAGAATACAGTTGGAGGTATTCTCACACTCTGGAAAGCCCAAATAATTGATCTAATTGTTGCCGAAGCTGCAAGGAATTATTTATCAGTAGTGATTCAGCCTGTTGGGGATAGGAGTACCTATCTAGTCACGATTGTGTATGGCCCTCAAAGAATAGAAGACAAACTCAAGTTTACAGAATCCCTAGCATATCTCAAGGAAAGACATGTCGGAATACCCTGGATCATAGGAGGGGATTTTAATATGATAAAATCACTTTTTGAAAAAAAAAAAAAAAGGAGGAACCAAAGAACCTAGTAAAGACTCCTTAGCTTTCTAGATCTTTTCAGATAAAGTGAAACTAGTGGATGTTGAAACTAGTAATGGCCTCTTCACCTGGAACAACAAGAGAGGAGGAGAGTCTTAGGTGGCATCCAGGTTGGATAGATTCGTTATCTCTAAGGATCTCATGCTTTTAGATAAGGAAATAACAACTAGTGTTCTTCTAGTGGGAGGCTTAGATCACTAGCCAATTCAAATGGAGATCCAGGGTATAGGCACCCACCGGAATAGACCTTTCAGATTTGAGAATATTTGGCTTTCACAACCTAATTTCATTAGCAATATGGAAAAATGGTTGGAAGAAGATCTTCAGATTCAGGGAACGAGAATGTTCATGCTTCATAAGAGATTAAAGCACATAAAAACAAGGCTCAAATATTGGAATAAGAATAATTTTGGTAATATTTCTGCAGAAAAGAAATTGGTAGAAATTGAAATGCAGACACTCGACCAAACTATGATCTCAGATGGTTTGAATAAAGACAAGAAGAATCTAGTAGAGAAATATCATCAGGATTGGGAGAATTGGTGTAAATGAGAGGAAAGTTTTTGGAGACAAAAATCTAGAGTCCAATGGCTAAAAGAAGGGGAGCGTAACACTAGATCTTTTCACAGATACACCATGGGGAATAGAGCACACAACAAAATATCTTCAATTAAAAAGGAGGATGGACAACTTCTTCAATCCTATGAAGAGATAGAGGCCGTGTTGGTTCACCATTTCCAGGAAATAGCCTAGGAAAATAATCTAGAAAGAGAACATTACATCCGGGAGGTAACTAAGCATATACCTAAGCTGGTGACTAGAGAGGAAAATTTCAATCTCAACTGACCAGTGACAGAAGGGGCAGTCAATGAGGTTCTTAAAGACATGCAAAATGGCAAAGCACCAGGCTCGGATGGCTTCAATGTAGATTTATTTAAAGCTTGCTGGAATATTGTCAAAGAGGATATTTTGAATGTTGTGGAAGACTCTAGGATGAATAGAACCATCTTGCGAGTGCTCAACACCTCCTTCATCTCCCTGATCCCTAAACAGGAAAATGCACAGACACCAGATAGGTATAGACCCATAGAACTTTGCAATGTAGTCTACAAAATCATATCCAAGGTAGTGGCCAACAGACTCAAACCTCTACTTCCCTCTCTGATTTTGGGATGTTGAAGGCAGACAAATTCTAGATAACATTATTCAAGTGCATGAAGTGGTTCACTCATTAATTAGCACAAGGAAAACAAGTATGATATTGCAGCTGGACATAGCGAAATCTTATGACAAAGTGAACTGGACCTATATCAGGAATATGCTAAAGGCTTTTGGTTTTGATCACATCTAGGTAGGATGGGTCATGGCCTTGGTCACCTCTTCTAGCTTTTCAATATTGGTTAATGGCTCTCCTTCTGAGATTTTTATTCCTTCCAAAGGGCTGAGGCAAGAGGATCCACTTTCTCCCTTTCTCTTCATTCTCATTATGGAAGATCTGGGCCGATCTATCAAGCATGCTAGAATTATGGGTAAAATTCAAGGTCTCACTCTAAAGGAGAATGGCCAGGCTTTGACACATCAACAATTTGTTGATGACACCATGTTACAAGGTATCCTCACTATCAAAGAGGCTCGAGCATTCAAACAAATACTAAATGATGTTGCCATGGCCTCAGGTATGGAAGTCAACCTTTCCAAATCCAATTTTTTTTCTTTAATACCAATATTTCTATTCAAAGAAACATCTCCAGAATTTTAGGCTTTCACAGGGATTCCCTCCCTTCAAAGTACTTAGGAGCTCCTCTAACGACAAAACCCTTGCACAAGATCATTTGGGAACCCTTGATCACCAAAATGCAGGACAAAGTTAGAAAATGGATGAGCATATCTTTAAATCTAGCTGGCAAACTAGTGCTGACAAAGGCTGTGCTCCAGTCAATCCCAATTTTCATGCTTTCTGTACTACCCACCCCCATAGGGGTCTTGCAGCAATTCAGAAACATCCAAAGAGACATTCTCTGGGGCAGGGAGGAAACCAGGAAAAAATGGGCATTGGTCTCTTGGGAAAAGATTTGTAAACCCAAGAATCATGGGGGTTTAGGCTTAGATGACCAGAAGGTCCTAAGTAAGGTTCTTGGGGCCAAACTCTGGTGGCGTTGGGTTAAAAATCCCAAGGCGCAATGGGAAAGCATATGGAAAGAAAAATATGCAAGCTCTTGGCATCACATTGACCTCATAATGATGTCTGGAAACATTAAGGGCTCTACTATCTGGAACAAAGCCTGGGAGAACAGAAGTTTTGTCCAAAGGAATAGCTTTTGGGAAATCAGGGAAGGAGACCTCGATCTTTTCTGGGAGGACAAATGGTAACAAGAAACAAGATTTTTAGGAGAGGATTTTTTGGACCTGAAACATGAAACTGACACCCAAGGTTTAAAAAGAGTGAAATATTTTTGGGATAACACCCACAATAATGGAAAATGGAGGATATGGAAGAATATAGATTGCAGGAATGACATAATGCTGAAAGCAAAGACAAAGGCTCTTGGAAAAATTTTGGATCAAAGGATGATATTGGTTTTTGAAGAGTAGGATCAACTCGGATGGGGAAACAACAACGAAGGCATCTTCAATATCAAGGAAGAAAAAAGTATTCTCCTTGATCTCGTTTCCCAAGCTCCAAACCGAACTTGGCTGAACCTTTGGAGACATCAAGGTTGGATGAAGATCAAACCCTTCATGTGGTTGGTTCATCACAGGAAAATCTTGACATGGGATAACATTATAAAGAGAGGCATGTTAGGACCTTCCATCTGCAAGCTCTGTGAAGCCCAAGAGGAAACTATGGAACATCTTCTCAATAGCTGTAAATACAATTCCAGGGTTTGGGAGGCTTTTGCCAACATCTTCCAATAGTCTGACAGGGACAAAGAGAGTATTACAAACACTCTAAATAGATGGAGGAGACACTTTTCGGATAATGAAGTTCTCAACCTAGCTTGGGCTCTCATGCCAAATTTTATTATTTGGAATATATGGAAAGAAAGGAACAAAATAATCTTCAAAAATGATAAGACTCACGCTCTTAGCCTATTTTATCAAATCTTAAAACAGATCAAGGAAACGATCAGCTCATTAATCAAGAATCTTCCCAAAACTCCTCCCTCAGGAGCTGACCTTCGAACTCTCAGGTTTTTAAACATGTAGGGGATCATCCTACCTGACCAGAACAAAATAGTAAACAAAAAGGATTCTAAAGGGGAGTACTGGCAACCACCTCCAAGAGGCTTTTTGAAATACAATGTCGATGGGACATCAAAAGGTAACCCTGGTACAACTAGCTATGGGGGAATTCGAAGGGATGAAGTAGGTAACATCCTCTCCCTATTCCACTATCATTTGGGAAGAGCCACAAATAATATGGTAGAATTAATCCCAATGGATCAAGGCCTAGAGCTTTTGAAGCAGGAGAACTGTCACAATGTGATCATTGAAGCACTAAGGAACATGTGGTGTGACAAGTGCAAATTGGTTGGGGCGACAATGTTATCCACACATATATCATGCACAAAATCAAAAGGAAGGAAATGAAAATAATGCATGGAATTTTTTTAAATATAAGTCATTCATTAAATATCCACTTCAACTATAAAGACAACTCATAGAATAAGTTACGAGCATTTTCAATCCAACAATGATATGCTTGTAGAGAGTATTCGGAAGCTCACTATACGATATACTCTAAAAGAAATAACCCTTCCCAACATAACATAACACACCTAGTAGATAAATTTGGAGAGAATACCATGGGATGAGATGAGAGTTGACAAACAATTAGTCACCATAAAGTATACACGGTGGGAACTATTCCTGATTTACATTAGTTTGATGCACCAAAGATGATGCAATGTGGAGATGGCCAATTTTTATGGGATTTCTAACAACTCAGATCATAAATATATATATATATATATATATATATATATATATATATATATATATATATATATATATATATATACATATAGATAGATATAGATAGATATATATATAGATATAGATATAGATATAATACAGTGATGATGAAATGTACTTGAAAAGGAATTGGTATATTCCCTGGGTATGGAAGTATTCTTGTTCCATGTAGTAGGAATTCCAACTAAACTATCTTATTTTTATATATTGTCTCCTTCTCTCAACATGTGTTACAAACCATTTTACAATATACAGTTGAAGTAAGGGAAACACAAATGACTATATAAAAGGAGGTGAACATTTTTTTGACGGTGATGAATGCATGCCATCTTTGAATTCCAAATTCAATAAATAAAAGCAACTTAATGGACAAATTTAGAAGGTAAAGTTCAGAGTACATGATAACAAGAAACAAGAGTGCAAGTTCAACTTATTTTCAAGCCTACTTATACTGAGTGGTTCATCCATATTTCAAAGGAAATATTATATTCATATTATTTTGGGAAATTGTTTTTGGCATTTGAAGAATGAAAATAGAATTCAAGACACATAAATGTATGAATGGGATATTTTGGAAATCCTAATATCAATAAAATTTCCAAGATATTTATAATTTAGTAGTAGATCCCTATTCCAACTATTTTATGTTTTAGTCTTTTCTTAAATCTCATCTCCATTATTTCTCTATTACCATTATTTGCAGTTTGAATAACATATGTTGGAGAAAACAATTTGTAATGAATGCCCTATCCATCTATGTATTTATTAACACATATGCAAATTATTAGTTATAGATTCATTTGTTTAAATACGTAGGAATATTGACATTTATCATATGCTCGATGACTCCCATTAACTCCTAGGGTGTCTATCCCTTTTATTCATCTCAAACTAGCAAACTCTTTCATACTCACTGTTGTATTTGAGATTATTGTTTGTGTGATTTTCCTTCATCATTCATCAACATATTTTGTTCTCTACAAACCAAGACTCTAGGTCTTAATGGAAAGGCTTTTCATCTAAGAGATTTACAACTTCGGTTTCCAAATTTCTACCATATACCTCCTTCAACGTTTTTATCGTATTCTATACTTAGTTAAAATTTGGAATCTATCTTTTCTACTTGATACTACAAGTTGTTTATTAGTGATAATATGAAAAAGTATGTTATTTGATTACTTAGGATTACCTCTCCTTTCTTAGATCTAAATTTAAGCATAAAGTTGGTATAAGATGTCTTTACATGATCCCTAAGCACGTAGGAACTTCTCAAGGAATAAAAATCACACAAGTTCAATCTTGAAAATAAGGTAAAATCTTCTGTAATTTTTTATCATTGCATCAAATTGAATATGAAATACTATGTCTAGTCTCTAGAAACCTTAGAGATCTATCCATTCAACTGTCTCTGGTATTATTAGATCAAAGAGATGACTCAATTTTCTATAGGATATTTTACTCTACAATAGAATTGTTGATACAATTGAGCATCTTATCAACATCTACAGACATTTATTAGAATATCCATCCTAGTATTTAATATGGTAATGATATGTTGTCTACCTAAGCTATCGCTTTGTTAAAATCACTTCGTTGACAATTAATTTCTTTCAGGTGAGACTATCTTAATGGTCATTGCTTCAATTAATAATCTATGAAAGGATAAATGTCATTGTGCATATTTTATTCTGAATTTCGAGTACGTGAAGCTAGGCATCGAAAATATTGATTTGGGACAAGGAATATTTTTTGGGTCTACTGAAGAATTACACTTGGACAAAATAAATTTTTGGATTTCATACTCTTAACAAGACCACTAAATTTTTCCACTGTAAAACATACCACATATGGGTGACTTATAAACCATCTATTTCTTTATGTTTATCAATAAGGAGATATAATAACTTGTCACATTGTTGATCCTTTCTATCCTCATATAATTATTGATAGTGAGTTGGATATAGTATGTTGTTAGACTCATAAATAATTAGGTATGTCGAAGTTTGATTTTATGATATTTGGCTCTCACTCAGTGTGTCATAAATAATTTATAATGGCCCATGAGCTCATACATTTCAATATGAAATTTTCACTTGATCTTAGCACATGCCTTTACATTGCATATCTTATCAAATCATGTCATATTTTGTATATTATGTATTTGAGTTTCTAGTATGGTTTTAATGCATGTTGTTTCTCATATCAGTTGATTCAATTCAATGTTCATTACTTTTAATGTTTTACTCTCATATCTTTGTGACATACCTTTGGCCCTCGTTATAGGCACATCATGAAGCAACTACGGTGATAGATATGTTGGTTTTCTAGATTTTTTGAAATTTGTCATAGTGATTTATCATTTCCATGGATTTGATACATGGCTTTCTAATCACATCTATTTATGTCATATGCAAGATCCAAACCAATATGATGGGAGATGTGTGATTAAATAAATGGTGTGAGTGATGCAAGATTAAATTGATCAAATGGTAGTACCTAGGAATAATAAACGAATCCTTGATGGAGGATGTCAATGAAATGGTAGATTATTCAAGGGAATCATTTTTAAAGGAGGATATTTTTATCGAAATAAAGGATACAAGGTAGGATGGGTTTTCCCCAAATGGGTCAAGTATTCATTTAGGTTTTGTCGAGGTGGTCTCTACACTCAGTTTTGGTTGGGCCTTAAAATCTAGTTTGGATCTTACATGTACTAATGATGGATAATGTTTAATTTAAAATATACCAAGATTTACTTAGCTCGATGTGGGATTATAGTATCCTCATTTCATGACTATTTGATGGATCGATGCTTCTAGAAGGGTTTTGATTGAGGACAAAGCAAAATATTCTCGTTCTCCATGATTTGAATCTCCTTTCATAATAATAATTTGTTGGGTTCCATCCAAGATAGCTTGAGATTGTGAACAAGTTACACTGGAACGAGGATTGATTGTGGAATTATTGCATCTTAAAATATATTGAGGTAAGGGCAGGTGATCCAGATTTAAATATGAATGCAAAAAATTATAGATATAACCATAAATATAAAGATGAAGTAGAGATAACACTTCATTTCATTAATATCAAATACTGAAATATGCTTACAAACAAAATGGAAATAAGACTAGCTTGAGCGATGGTAGCTTATCTTTGAGAAGAGATGTGGTGGCTACATGCCTTTGAACTGTGTTACAATGAGGCTCAAGGGCCTTTCTATTATTGGGCAATAAGAGAAAACCACTAAACAACCAAAACCCTAACCCGAGGAGATGTAACACCAAGAGTTTATTGGCCCCATTGTGGTTAGTTGGAAATCCAACTTCCCGGGGTCATGACATGGTCATATTATCTCCATTTGACATGCATGATACCACATTGGAAAGATCTCTTCGAGGACTATGACAAAAGTTACAATTTTGCATAAAAAATCACTAGTACAATATTGCCAAAAAATGTCATTTAGGGCCTCAAAACGGCTCCAGAAGTTTAGGACTCGAAAAACTACTAAAAAAGTAAATTGTGCTACAATTAGGGAAACTGAAAAACTGAAAGAAACAATGGTGGGGGTCTAAGTCGAATTGGTGGGTGGCCACCAAAATCCACCTAGATAATTTCTCCCCCCTTAGGAAGCAATGGTCCCGATTGCATCGAGTTCCTCCATGAGATGAGGAAACATTTGCTGAACTTGGTCCCTAGTGAGGCACTTGCCCTGGTGAAGGAGTTGGCCTACTTTGACAACTGGATATAGTGCGATCTTCTACTAGTGAGTGTGCTTGATCTGTGTGTCCATGATCCGATCAGTTGTGGCTTGTTCCATCCAATCTGGATTTAACTTTGTAGGTGTGAGTTGTTCTGCAATGTTTGATGTGTTTAGAAATGGCGGGAAGTATGGTCGAAAGGGGTCCACATTGAACACTGACTGTAGGCCAAGGAATGGGGGAATGATGAGCTCAAATGCATTGTCTCCCACAGCCTTTGTGATGGTGTAAGGACCATATCAGAGTGGTATGAGTTTTTAAAAGGCTCTGGTAAGGCATTCATTTTGCAAATGCAATGACACTTTGTCATTAACCTAAAACTTGGGCGACACTCGATGTTGATCATGTCGCTCCTTGTATGTGGCATTTTCTTTCTATAAAATGTTGTGGACCTACTGGTGGATATGTTGGATTTGCTCAATGAATTTGTTTTCCTTATCGGTTTCAGATTGGACATGAGCCAAATCTTGTTGAGCAACTACAAATGGAATGGCCACATCAATGGGATGTAGTGGCTGGAATCCCAAGCCCAACTAAAAGTTGTTGTGGCGAGTCAAGCTGTGGAGAGTTCGGTTATAGTTTTGATGGACATAGGGGAGGCTCTCATCCCATGTGCATGGATGCTTTGAGTTGTACATGCACAAAATGTGTACGATCATCGTGTTGTTGACCTCTGTCTGCCATCAGTTTGGGGATGGAAAGCTATGGACTTAGTGAGCTTGGTGTCCAGCATCGACGAGAGACTGGACCAAAATGTATTGAGGAACCTTTTGTCCAGATCTGAGATGACAGAGTGTGGGATCCCAAAGTGTACCCACACTCATTAAAATAAGATTTTAGCAGTGGATTCCACTATGATATTCTTCTTGCAGGAAACCATTATGACCATCTTAGAGAATCTATCAACGACAACAAAAACATAGTCGTTGCCATGCTTAGTAGAAGAAAGGCCTGACATGTAATCCATGGAGATGGATTCCCAAGGTCGACTAAGGGTAGGTAGCAGAGTATAGAGGCCTTGCTTCTTGATGGTCAATTTGGAATTGGTGCAAGCAGTGCACGATCTGATGTACTTCACAACATCCTGTCAAATATTCAGCCAATAGAAATACTTATGCAGTACTGCCAATGTTTTCTTGACCTCGAAATGCCTAGTAGCCTCACTATACTATGCTTCCCAAATCATCTTGGCACGCTCACTTGAAGGAACACAAAGGTGTCCTAGGTGGCGTAATAGGGCATCCTAGAGGTGAAAATTTGGAACTTACTGACCCTCCAAGAGTGTCTTGTATGTGTGGCCGAATTTTGTGTCGCTTTTGTAGAGAAGTGGCCAATCAGAAGTCTCGTGTCAACAACAGTTGAGCACAGTGGTTAATGCCATGATCGGTGTTTAGTTGAGGCAATCTGCAACTTTATTAGTCCTGCCCTACTTATACTTTATATTCAATTGGAAC
This sequence comes from Pinus tabuliformis, assembly GCA_031772625.1. NCBI lineage: Eukaryota > Viridiplantae > Streptophyta > Pinopsida > Pinales > Pinaceae > Pinus > Pinus tabuliformis. Next base: position 1,373,434,871 of record CM062820.1, read on the forward strand.
TATTGTAGGTATGTGGACAACTTTTGATGGTGATCATTCTGCAACTTCCCTTGCATCTATGTGGATGACCGTTTCCTTCCCCAAAATGTAATGCTTCCATTTTTGAAAGGCCTGCACAATGGAATACATCTCTTTTTCATAAGTGGGATACTTCTGAACTGTGTCTGAATGTGTTTCATTGTGATATGACACTGGATGTCCCTGTTGAGTAAGGACCACCCCAATAGGATAGTCAGATGCATGTGTCTTGGTCTCAAATGGTTTCTGCAAGTCTAGTAATGTGAGCACTGGTGTAGAGTAGAGGTAATGTTTCAACTCTGTGAATGACTTCTATTGAGATTCAAACCAAAAAAAATATTCTTTCACTCCTCCCTTTGTGACTTAACTCAAGGGCCAAGTGATATGAGAGAATCCTAACATGAAACTGTAGTAGAAATTGGCAAGACCCGGAAAGCTGCAGAGCTCTGTCAGAGTGGTTGGAGCTGGCCAATTCCAAATGACTTGGATCTTGGCTGGATGCATATGCACCCTCCATTCATGAATAATGTATCCCAGATACTAATCATGGGTCATGCCAAAAGTGAATTTCTCCAAATTGGCACATAGCTTGTGTTGCCGCAATGTTTGGAGAACGTGTCGGAAGTGGTGGAGGTGCTCTTCCCAACTCTGGCTAAAGATCAACATGGCATCCAAGTATACCACTACAAATGACTTAGTGAATGGCCACAAGATGTCACCCATGAGCCTCATCAATGTTTCAGGAGCATTCGTCAACCCGAAAGGCATAACCAACCATTCGAAAATGCCCTCCTTGGCTTAAAAGTAAATATTCCACACATTGGAGGGCTTTATTGGTACCTGGTGATATCTTGATTTCAAGTCAATCTTGCTAAAATATTTCCACCCCTTCAGTTGGTCCATAAGGTCATCAATCTATGGGATTGGGTACCTATTTTGGAAAGTGATCTTGCTCAGCGCCTGATAGTCAATATAGAGTCTCCAAGTCCCATCCTTCTTCTGTACAAACACAATCGGGCTCCCACAGGGCAATGAACCCAGATGGATGTGACCTTTCAGTAGCAGCTCCTGAATCTGCCTCTTTTTCTCGATGTTCTCCAGAATGGAGTGCTGATAGATTGGTTCATTGGGTGGTAGTGGACCTGTGGTCAGACCAATGGAGTGCTTGACCTGACAGTGCAGAGGCATCCTTGCAGGGGAGGTGAAGATGTCCTCGTACTCCTTAACAACCTTGTCCATTTGTTCTTTTCATGAGGGGCCCTGTATGGAGGTCGTGTCCACCGTCTACTTATTTCCTTGAGGGTGTACCATTAGGAAAACAAATTTCTCAGTTTTGGAAATGAGTTTATTGCATTGTTTTGAAGTAACCAAAGAGATGGTAGTAGGGAGTGCTACCTCTGGTATCGTGTACAACATATTTACCAATGTATCAATAACATCACAAGGCCTTGACTCATACACGACATGTCACTTCCATAAGTATGGTTGGTTTAATAATACATCACAAACATTAAGGGGAGCAACGTCACATAATACCTCATCCATGAAGGGCTTGATGTTGTATGGAAGGTGGTACTACTGGCTCATGTGAAGATTCATTCCTTGGTGAAGCCACCCAATGGTGTATGGTTGTGGATGTGTTATGGTCGGTAAGCCTAGCTGCTTCATGACCTCTGATAAAATGAGGATCTTTCGGCTCCTGCTGTCGATAATGAACTGTAGTAGGGAACCATTCTGCCCACATCTGGGAGTGGAAGAGGTGCTCCTCCTCCTCTGGAACTTCGGGTTCTTCCTTCTAAATCTTCATGGCGGCAATGGTGGTGTTGGGCTTCCCATCGATAATCCACTTCCCTTTATCATTCCCCTTGTTAGGTTTCAACTCAGAGTTAGAACATGCATCTGATTTCGAAGCCTTTAGCTTGGCCACCAGTGACTACTTGGCCCGACACTCACTTGTGTGGTGAGTGGAGCTCTTATGGAACTCATACCACTCTCCTGTGTCCTTCTCCGGTTTCACAGTGTTGTTCTTTGCTTGCAGCTTTGGCGAACTATCCTGGGTTGCCCCACCTTGGCTTTGTCCTTTGTTCTACTATTTGGGGGCACCTTTCCCTTGATTCAGATTCACAGATCCAAAGTCTCGCTTCTTCTATTTAAAATTTTCTCAATCTGTATGACATATCTGTATGTCGTGCCGACTGAGGAGATGTCTAGGAATTCTATCTCTTCTTGGATGTACCTGTGGAGGGAGCCACGGTAATTAAGAACCAAATGCTTCTCAAAATTCCTGATACCCAACTTCCTGCAAAGGGTATGAAAAACATTGGTAAACTCCAATACATTTTGGTCCCTTCCTGTCGCACCATTGTCCACTTTATGTATTTATCCTCATAGCTCCTGACAAGGTAGTACTGCTCCTTGATGGCATCCAAGAATGAGTTCCAGGTGGGTTCGGCTAAAAACAATGAGTTCATACTTTCATCCTCCTTCTCACAATAGGTTTCTCACTAGTCCTTGACATGGGGGACACTTTGAGAAGTGAAAAATTGATCTCTTCCCGGCTAGAAAAATCATGAATTGAAAAATATCCTTCTAATATATTTAACCATTTATCTATAGTGTCTTCATTTATCTGACCCTCAAATATGGGAATGTCAATGTTAACTTCTACCTTCAAAGGTGTGGCACTTTCAGAGTAGATGCATCGCCCTTGGGTAGCCACTGAAAGGTCTGGGCAAAGTTGTCCATCATTGCATTCCTTTTTCACTTGAGGGCTTCTTCAAGCAAGATTTTTATAGGATCTCCTCCCCCCTCATCTTTTTTCCATCCACCACGGGAGGCCGTCGAGATTTGCGAGGCTATTCTTGCAAAGCTTCGACCAGTTCAAGCCCTAACTTCTTACATCCTGACCTCATTGGGGACATGCAAAGAAAAATATAGAAAGAGCAAACAACTTTGATACCACTAATCTGGATTTAAATAGGAATGCAACAAATTACATATATAACCATAAATACAAATATTGAGTAGAAATAATAATTCATTTCATTAATATCAAATACTGAAATAAGCTTACAAACAAAATGGAAATAATATTAGCTTGGGTGATGGTAGCTTATCTCTAAGAAGTGATGTGGTGGTTACATGCCTCTGAACTACATTACAATGAGGGTCAAGGGCCTTTTTATTATTGAACAATAAGAGAAAACCCTAAACAACCAAAACCCTAACGCGAGGAGATCTAACACCAAGAGTTTATGGGCCCAGATGGGGTTAGTTGGACAACCAACTTCCTGGGGTCGCGACTTGGTCATATTATCTCTGTTTGATGCACATGATACCCTATTGAAAATATCTTTTTGAGGAATGTGATGGAAAAGATGATTTTGAGGTAAAGAATTTTTGGTACAAGATTGGCAAATAAACGTCGTTTAGGGCCTCAAAACGGCTCCGAAAGTTTAGCACTTGAAAAACTGCTAAAAATAGTAAACTCTACTACAATTAAGGAAACTGAAAAAATGAAAGAAGCAATGGTGGGGGTCCAAGTGGAATTGGCTGGTGGCCACCAATATCCACCTAGATCAGCAGGGTTCTTAAATTGGAAAGGGGGAGAAAAATATTAAATTTGCTCAAGAATTGAGGGGGAGGTGTTGTGTTGTTTTTGGGTGAGGATTCTAGTATTGACGATACTCTCGACATAGCCTATACAAAATTAGTAAAAAAAAATATGTGGATGAAAATAAATAAGTGATCGAGTAGTTTAGTTGATAGGAGAAATATAGTTCAAGATTTTTCAGTATTTACCAATCAAGCACATTCTCTCACAAGGGAGCTTGGGATTCATTTTAAGGAAATGGGTGACTACAAATGGGTTTTGAAAGGTATGTATTATCTAGGCTCCTCATTGTGGTATTTTAACATTGAATGCCACTTTTTGATCCCATGGAGAAATTTATCAAATTTATCCTAGTGTGGTGAAAGCCTCCTAATATTCGTATTGAACTCTAGATAGAATTGAGAATCAAAGATATTACAAATTTCATTGGTAAGATTCTCCTACTAGTTGATGTGTTTTTCTCTAATATCTTCTATTCTATTGCAAAGTCTTGCTATATGAGAATGTTAATAAAGTATTATTTGAATCCTTGGATGTGATATGGGGTGGCCATCATCACGTTTAACTTTTCGATTGCATGAGAATGCATATTCACCATGCTCACTACAATAAGCTTCGTCATGTCTTGTAAGACTATTCAAGGATGATGGTAAGGAATTTTTGGTGTAATAAATAGGAGAGAAAGAGTTGGGGGAAAGAAGATATACAAGGAATCATTTAGATAGTATGATTCACAAACCAATAAGTAGGTTGTGCAGGGTGAAGAAAGGAAGTTGTATGGGGAGATTCTAGCTAAGATTCTAGTGTTTCTAGTGGAATACATGATAATAAGTGCAGTTATATGACCATGTTTTTATTGTTGTAAATATATGGAATATTTGTGTAGAAACAAGTTATTTGAAAATTTTTATTCAATCTATAGTGTTTGAAGGCAAAAAATTTATTTTTTGTGTTAAATTAGTACTCTACATAAAATAATGAGGAAATATGGGGGAAATAAACTTAATTAGACTATTTGCGGAGTTTTTTACTAATCTGTTCAAAAGTAAAGGACTAATTTAAATTGAGTCGATAAAGCCTAGGATAATGTGGAACATTAATTAATAGGGATAAGAAGTGTGTTTTACAATTTTCTGTAGTTTCATGGTCAAATATTAAACCTTTTAGAGGTTAGTAGTATCAGATGTCAAAACATCCCCACTAAATGTTATCATAACTATATAATAGGTCTAGAATTAGGTTATGGAAATACTCAATCGAACACTTCCTTTAGGTTCAATTTGTGATTACATGAGCATGTTGAGCTCACTAAGTTGGTTGAGTATGTGGCTTATTTTAACCCTTTTAAGGAGGGAAATACATGTGAAAATTTTATGACTACATCAAATAATTTTTAAAATATGGCAATGACATGAGTGTGGAAGTGGTTTAGGAAGTAGGATGAATAACTGAATGAGGTGGAAAAAAAGCTAAAAGCACTATGGAAAAGTTTATATTTTTACTCGTAGGTATAATTTTGGTGGTATCCTTAAAATTTTTATAACAAAGGTGGTTTAAGTAGTTAGAAAAACATATGGATTATTGACTCAAAAGTCGTTCCACTTGGATATATATTGGCAATTATAATAATAAAATATTTTAGTCCTATGAAAATAATACAAAGTCCACTAATACTATTTGGTATCCTAGGGATTTGGATGGGGATAAGGTAAGATATTTATATGATTTGATAGGGTTGAGAGTGCAACATTTTCAAATACTTTATCAAGATCTAGGTTGAGCTAATTGAGCAGAAATCCTTAAGGTTATCTCCCTCTTTCCTTAGATTGCTAATGATGAAGGGACTAAAAGTTTTTATAAGAAAATATCCCAAGAGGAATTATACTATTATCGGCATGTTCTTATAAGAAAATAATTATTGGCCTAGATGGTTGGGTAGTGGAATTCTTCTTAGGGTTCTTGGATATTTTTTCACATGAATTGCTGAGAGTGTTGGATGAAATAATTATTATAATATGATTGGTTAGCCGCTTGAATTATACCTTTATAGCTTTAACTCCAAAATCATATTTGTCTAAAATTTGTTTATTCTATTAAGAGAATTTGATAATGTGATTTACCAAAAAAAATGTGATAAAAGTGAAACTAGATTGGAGCTTATCCTATTAGGCTATAGCTCAGATGAACAATTTGGGTTTCCAAAAGATTGATCAATCCATGAACCTATATAATTGACATAATAATGACTTCATTTTGTAAAATTATCTCATTAACTTACAAATGTAGTTGAAACTGATTTTGCAATGACATATGACAAGGTTCCATTAATTTTTTAGCATTTATTGTCGCTATATATTGGTAGTTCTCTTCTTCTTGTTCATTGTATCATGTGTTACATCACAACAACCTTGATTGCAACTATCATAGATGGGGTGAACACCTCCCACTTTCATTCATCCAAAGGACCATGTTAGGGTCATCTTCTATATCCATGTATATTCCCCTTTATTTTCTAGGATTTAAGTAGGATCATTAGGGAGGCGAGAATGAGTATGGTTATTCATGATGTACGGATAGGAATAAAGACTACTACTAACATCCTCCTTGTTATTGGTATTAACCTTTGTTTCTATGGGAATTTGTTTGAAGGTAAGAACTTATAAAAATTTCTTCAACTCTTAAATTAATATAACCACTATAATGGAGTTTAATACAGTTAAATTGGCTATTAATAATTTAAATAAGGAGGAGGAGACTATTGAAGGTTTTGCAAACCTATTTTCTTTTTAGCTTATGTATATTGAATTGGGAATAAAATATGTTCATATTTATCTTTAATATAATTACTATGGAAAAACAAATTAAAATTAAATGGTTTTAAAGATTGAAGTGCACATTATGCATTGATGAAACAAATTTATTTGGAGAGGTGGTAGGATTATTATAGTTAAGACAATTTTGGAGGCCATGTTCCCTTTTTATAGGCATAGAACCACTCATATTCATAAAGGACTTTTGGATAATATATTGAGGTTATATTGTCACTTTATCTGATCTAGGAATGATGAGTTTAAAGTTTTTCATTGGGTTCACTAGAAAAAATTAGCTCTAAAAAAATATTTAAAAGGATGCATGCTCAAGAATATGCATTTGTGTGAGAAATATTTCGTAGCTAAATCATTGTGGCTAACTTTTACTATGATATTATTGGGAGTCACTTACTGATTTAGAAGTATATAAATCTTAGCATTAAAGTACATTCAATCCAAAAGGAGAAAAAATTCATACAATTGGTTTCATAACAATGGTTAACCATTACAAAAGAATTTCTATTATTGGGCCAAAGTTTGGTTTTGAGAGTTGGCAAGGGAGACTCAATGCAGACTATAGTGGGTTGCATTATTCGGTTTGGCCATGGTGTCATTCACCCTTTAGGGTTAGCATAACATATTCAACAATCAATAATACTGTAATTTAATACTATTGTTGATCAGATAGAGACTTCATTTTCTAATCAAATCTAGTTGATATATATTATTCTTTCTTTGGAGGGAGATTCAGCTCAAGATTAGAAGTGATACCTTATTAAAGGAATAGAGATACATATACAAATTACTGGGGACTTAGATGAGATCATTTTTTATTTTAATATGAATGAGGATTTTTATATAGATATATTTCTATATAAGGATTTATAGGTTTTAGAATAAGTTTAAGGTTCATGGTGATGGAGGATTTTTTGAAAGTTCAAAGAACCTATGAAAGAAGTAAATTTTATGTCATTTTACTTTATCAGACTGGTATTAACCTAAGATTTTCTAGAAATAAGGGGAAAATTAAGATGTAGTGGATGTTTCATATGCCATGATCAACAGGAAAACAATGATATTCTCTTTCCACGTTTCCCTATTACTTTATAATATTTCAAAATAGATAGAGCAGGGGTTAGGGTTTTCTTCCATTTGGAAGGGAATATACTTGATAAACAAAATTTTTAAGAAAATTTTGGAGTTCAAGGATGCACCCTTCATTTACCTTACGAAAAAATTTGGCTAGCCAAAAAATTTGCAATATTTGAGGGAAAAATTACCTTCTTCATCCATATCCTTGATACTCATTAGACTAATACCATATTATAAATAATTATATAATAATTAAAAAACCAAATTGCTATAGGATGTGTAGGTCAATAGGAACAACCCATGGGGATTTATTAGCTAGGTGTTTTAAGGTCAGAATAAAATATTATATTGGGATTGGTATTATATATTTCCAAGTTGAATTTCTTCCACTTAATAAACCATGAAGGAAGCAATAACAATGGCATTTATGGAATTCATTTACTACCAACGATTCTTATTAGAAATTTGTTATTTATGTGTATTTTCTAGACTTTGGGTTGGTTATAAAAGGATTTGATATCAATCTTGGGTTTTGTGTTAGCATGAATTTCATTAAAAAATTAATTTTTTTCTCCATGGATCTCACCACCAAGTATGCCATAATGTTAGGTCCATATAATACTAGTGTAGCCCCCTCGTTTTTATTGTGAGTGTAGCGCACTATTGTTATTGTTGTTCCCATGTAGCCCCCATATATTTATTGTTGTACCCCATAGAAATAAACTATTGATATTGCCGTGCCCTTACATTATTATTTTTATGTAGGCTCTAATTATATTGTGAACCCTTAGACTCTTATATATACCAAATAGGTCTTATTATTCGTATAATCCAAGAATTATTCATTTATGTAATGTAAAGGAGGTTTCCACCTCAAAGATGATAATCTTTAAGTCGTTGATATATCTTTTCTAGGAGCTGGTTGCATAGCATTTGGTATCAGAACTTTTGATTCTAGGTATTCTCTTCTTTGAATAGGTCCTCTTGAAATTTTCACTACAACTTGTTTTTTATGAGGCTTTAGAAGCTATAATTTTAAGCACGTGGATCCAAAATGTTGGTGAACTTCGTGCACAGATTTCCAATCTTGGTTCACTATATTGTCGAAGATATGAACTGAAGAAGTTAACGTTTTTGCAGACTCCAATATTCCATCATGGATAAGATATATAGGGAAAATTTTCATAACTTTCTCTCTGAGGATAGGATTTGAATTTTGTAAAAATTGAATGAATTAAAATAGACTCTACTTTTTGGTGTATCCTTTTTAGGGTCGAAGGTAAAAGCAATGACATGGAACTCTGTACAATCTAGATGTAATGAACCAATCTATAATTAGGTCATCCTAGGAGACTCAGTATAACTCATTTTTTATGAATCCAATCTTAGTATGACTTATGCGGTTGGAAAGAAGACTCAAAGGGCTCCCAGAACACAAAATTTTGGACCTTGGAGATTTGAAAGCAAAGAAATAAATAGTTTCAATATCAAAATCATAAAAATAAAATAAAAGTTGTGTATTGTTATTAATTTTGCATAACCATTGTTTGAAAAGTCAGTTTGAAGTGATTCAAAGGGAATAGTGGAGCATAGATATCATTTTTTTATTCCAAATTACCTTGAAACAAAAAAATGGAAACACCTAGTAAGAAAACAGAAATCTCTTTTGTTACACATGAAGAAGAGGAAGAAATGAAACATGATATATCAAAATTACAACACCAACTCCAACCAATTTCACTCTCAGAAAGAGTAACCAAAAATGAATCAGAAGCGATGATGAATGTTAAGATGGATGGCTTAAAAGTAAAAATAAAAATAGACTTGGAAGTTTTCAAGGATGGTTTCAAAGACATGGAGGCAATGATGAATTCCACAATGGAAGGGTTGAAGGAAGGGTTGAAAAAATTGTTGCAAGAAAGGCTTCCCAGTGGTGATAAGGTAGCCCATGAAAATCAAGAAGAAGACAAAAGGAATATGAAATATGATTTAGAGACTCCAATTTTGGGTTTTAAACCCACCACATTCCAAATATTCAAATGAGGAAGTTTGATGGAAAGGATATAGTTACATGGCAACCAGAGTTGGAGCACATTGAAGACTTCCAAAAATTAAATATTAGGGTAATTGATATTCTAAAAGAGCATAGGATTGATGTCTTCATAGGGAATTTAATTGAAGAAAGAGGAAAAGGGACAAGAAACATCAAAATAGGAGGATATACACCAAGAACCAACCCCAGAGAAAGAAGAAATGAATCTGACCATATCTTGTAATGCCTTAGTGGAATTTACCACTCCACTAACTCTCAAGGTACAAGGATATATGAAGAAGAATAAGGTAACATTGTTGATTGATTTGGGTAGTGCCCATAATCGAGAAACTATAAATTGCTCTAGAAAGTTCCATCATATCAAGCTAACCATGGTGGAATACATATTGAATAGTCCAATTATTTCCATTCCAATGGGTGGTGTTGATGTTGTACTTGGAGTCGAATGGTTACAATCTTTGGGGACGAAAGCTTGTAATTTTCAAGAAATTTTATTGAAATTTTCTTGGGAAGGAAAGGAAGTTGAATTTAGGGGTGTTGCAGGGAAACTGTGGAAGATAATCAACTCTAATGGCATGAAAAGGTTTCTAAATAAAGAAGAATAAGTCGGAATTTCACAATATTCTCACTATAGGTTCAAATAATGAAATCATCTATTTCTCCAAATCTCCAAAAAGCCTTGGACAATCATTCGAATATATTTGAGACTCACAAGATTATCCCACCTGTTCATGATAATGATCATGCTATTAATTTGATTCCAAGAAGAGTTCCTCCAAAAATAATTCCTTATACATATCCTTATGCCCAAAAGAGTGAAATTGAGTGTATGATTGCAGAAATGATAGAGGCTGGTATAATTCAACTTAGTCAAAGTTATTTCTCTGCACGTGTAGTATTGATGCACAAGAAGGATGGATCATGGTGTATTTGTCCAGAATATAGTGAGCTCAACAAGCTGACTATTATAGATAAATTTCCCATTCCTATCATTGATGAATTGTTCGATGAATTACATGGAGAAATTTACTTCACCAAGATGGACCTTCATTCAGGATGTCATGAAATTAGAATGAAGAATGAAAGCATTTTGAAAACAACATTAAGAACTCATGAATATCATTATGAATTTTTGGTCATGCATTTTGGGCTTACTAATGCACCTTCCACATTTAAAGGTTTGATGAACTCTATTTTCAAATCCTTCCTTTGAAAATTTTTGTTAGTATTTTTTGTTGGTATACTAATCTACAACAAGACTTGGAAGGATAATGTTCAACATGTTAACGTGGTGCTCAAACTATTGGAGGAGAAAGAATTATATCCAAAAACCTCCAAATGTTTATGTGAAGTACAGGAGGTGGAATATTTGGGTCCTATCGTATCTCATTAGGGTTTTTAGGTAGACCATAACAAAATTAAATCCATTAAGGAATGGGAAATCCCCACAACCCTAAAGCATATTCAAGGATTTCTCGTGTTGACAAGGTATTTTCGCAAGTTTGTTAAGAATTATGGGAGAATAGTGGGACCTTTAATAAAATCATTAAATAAAGATGCATTTTCTTGGACTCCAGAAGGAACTAAGGCCTTTGAACATATTAAAGAGGCAATGTGCCAACCATCAGTCTTAGCTAAGACAAACTTCACAAAAACCTCTATTGTTGAATGTGATGCCTTAGGAAATGGAATTGGTGTTATTTTAATGAAAGAAGGAAGAACCATTTATTTTGAAATTCATCCAAAAAGTGAAAATATTTACAAAAAATTATTTATGAGAAGTAAAAGTTGGCAATTCTACATGCACTAAAGCAATTGAGACCTTACTGATCGGAAGACACCACAAGGTAAAAGCATATCATGCTAGTCTTGAATACTTTTGGAACAATTATTATCTTAAGAAGTATAGCAAATGTTGAAAATGGCAACAAGAAATGCTAAAAATAGAACTGCTATAGATAGTAGCTTAGGTACCAGTGCTGGACTGAGCAACAAGGAATGAAAAATGGAAGTTCTAAAAACAACATTGCTATTTCTAGAAGTTCGGGATAGATTCTTATTTTAGTTAGTCCCTGAACTAAAATAGTGACGTAAAATTTGAATTTGATCTTAGCAGCTATTTGTAAAATAATTAATTAATTCACCATGAGTTAATTAGTTAAGGAAAATCAAACATTAATTCTATGTGGCAACATGCAACGATTTCTCCATTAATTGAGGAATTTATCCATCAGTTAAAGAGATAAGGATGAGTTGTAATATCGATTTGTAGTTAGTTGGCTCAGTTAACTGAGTCAAGTCCAGTTAGATTAATTCAAACAATTTGTTGAATTAATTGTGAGTTCAGTTAGTTAATGCTTGCATGCATGTAATTGTTGCACTTCAGATAACTAAATATTCTCTCATAAATAGCTCATGCATGTTAGTTCAGAGAAGGACCTAGTTGAGATCAGAGGAGGGATAATGTACTATCAGTTGGGTGGATTTTTCCTATAAAGGAAACTCATCTATGTAGAAGGAATTATCTCCTTCAAGATTGCGCAGTTACTACTGGGCCAAGTGAGCAGTGTGAGGTGGGAATTCACATGTGTGGAAGCACTGGACCCAAAGAAAAACTGTGCAAGGAAATAGGAGGCTTGGAGGGTAGAGGAGAAGGTTGTGAGAGCCTTTGAGTGTCTATGAGCAGTATTGTTTGATTGCAGAGAGAGAAGGATAGTTTGAGAGCTGATTCTTTTTGTAACTTGAACAAGATTTCCACTTATATGATAATACGGAGATTGGAGTTTTCGGCTGAGGCTTTCCTCGAGTTATTTCTTCTGTGTTATGTGTGATTGATTTCTCGTTCTCAATTATATGTGTTCTCTTGATCTTGCTCAATTCGATTAAGCTTCCACAAAGTGTTGTAGAAGTATATCTTGTATTATGTTTTAGTATATTGGTTAATTTGTTGATCTACAGTGGGAATTTCCACAGCAAAAATGGCTCACAAAGACGTTGTGTTATGACTTTGAAATCATCAACAAGAAATGGAAGAAAAATGTTGTTGCAGATGGACTCTCAACAAAGGATGAGGATGTCGAAGAATTGTGCTGCACGATTTCTATTATCCAACCTGATTCGATAACTAAAGCAAGAGATTAAGGGAAGAATGATGAAGAGGTGTGGACACTCATTCAAAAGCTACAACAAGATCCTAGTACACCTAATAAATTTATCTGAAAAAATGATTCATTATGGTATACAAATCGCTTATATCTTTGTAAGAATTCTTAACTCAAATAGAATATTCTTTTGGAATTTCACACCTCACCCATAGGAGGGTACTCTTGATTTTTACAAACTTAACCGAGGGTTATGAAGGATTTTTTTGGGATGGACTTAAAGATGATATTCAGATGCTTATGCTAAAATGTTTGCTTTGCCAGAAAAATGAAGATGAGACAATTAAGACCCCGGGTCTGTTACAAGGTTCAACTGTTCCAATAAAACATTGGGAGGAGGTATCAATAGATTTGATCACACGTTTACCCAATTTTAAGGAAAGAGATTCATCATGGTCGTAGCTAAATTACCAAGTATGCACACTTTTTTTCATTATCTCATCCTTTGAAAGCTAATATAGTTGTTACTGCATTTATGGAAACAATTCAAAATCTAAATGTAAACCCAAAGTTTATTGTAAGTGAGAGCGATCCCATTTTCACTGGAAATTTTCAGACAAAATTGATTTCTTGACTTGGGACTCAATTAGCTCATATCTCATCGTATCATCCTCAATCTGATGAAGAAATTGAGATAGTGAACAAAATATTGGAAGGATATCTTCATTTCTTTGTATATGATAAGCAAACACATTGCGTCAAGTGGTTAACTTTGGTTAAATGATTGTATAACACTTCCTTCCATATTGTAGCAAAAATGACCCCCTGTATGGCACTTTATGGATATCATCCATTGTCTATCACATCATCTTCAAGAGAAAATTCTAAGGTTTAAGCTGTTGAACATCAAATCAACCATCATTAAGAAGTTTTTTAACTCTTAAAAGATAACCCCACTATGTCATAGAGTTAAATAAAACAACAAGTAGATCAACATCGTAACGAAAGAAATTTTTATGTAGGAAACTTGGTACTTTTACGATTACAACCATACAAACAAATTTCCCTCAAGAAAGATAAGAAGGATAATAAATTATCACCCAAGTACTACAATCCTTACATGGTGTTGTAAAAGATTGCTACTATGGCATACAAATTGGAGTTTCTAGCATCTTCTCAAGTACATGTAGGTTTCCATGTTTCATGCTTAAAGAAGGTTATCGATGACAAGATCCTAGTTTAAATAGTATTGCCAAAACTTGATGAAGAAGGAAAAATCATATTTGAGCCTAAAGTAGTCATAGAAACAGGAACCCAAGAACTACAAAATCGTTTAGTTTCAGAGAATCTCATTAAGTGGAAGAAATTACCTGCTAACAATTCCACATGGGAGGATAATAATTTTACACAGAAGCATATGGAACTACTCAATCGTTGAGGAAAACAAATTTTTCAAGGTCAGGGGCATTTTCGGTCCCTATAATACTAGTGTATCCCACTTATTGTTATTGTTAGTGTAGCCCCTATTGTTATTGTTATGCCCATATAGCCCCCATATTGTTATTGTTGTGCATGTACATTATTATTTTTATGTAGGCTCTGATTATATTATGACCACTTAGACTCCTCTATATACCAAGGAGGTATTATCATTTGTATCATCCAATAATTGTTCATTTATGTAATGTAAATGAGGTTCCCCCTCAAAGAGGATATTTTTTAAGTCACTGATCTATGTTTTCTATGAGTTGGTTGCATAACACATAATGTGGGTGAATAAAATAACTCATTCACAATTAACTATATTACAACATTCCACAGAGACAATAGAGAAAAACAAAGAAATTATTTGTACCTTAACCCTTGCAGATCGATATAGATTATGCAAATCCATTGATGCTAAAGATCTTGATCATACCCTGAGATCTTGCTCCAATGGTTGGACATGAGATTATACACAAGAACAAACATAGAAATATAATTATTTCCTCCATGGAGGGAATATTATATTAGAAAACAAAACTCGATACAAAATCATGATTAAATGTTCAATATCATAAATAAGACACTCGAAGCGAATTAATTTATATTAATACCAATATAAAAGATACAAGGAAAAATATACCTTATTTTTAGCATGTTATCCACTCTAAACTTGGTGTTAACTACCTTGGACTTATAAGAAGGCTTGGCTCATCTCTCATGCAAGGGAAGTTTTGCTATTAATCGACTAACATCATTGAACTTTTTTCTCTGTCTATTCCCGTCTCACATTGAGAGGATCTCATTCTATAAGATTTTTCCTAACTTGGGATGATGTTTATAGACACCTAGGGCCATGAGAAATTAGGGAAATTCTATAATGACTAACCCCTATATAACTCAAGAACAAGTGGGTGGAGTTGATCTCCTTGGGAGTAACCTGTTCTAGAAATTTGACCTCCATTTCACCCATGTTGAAGACATGTTGTATACTCAAGTTTCAATTTGTTCAACTACAATTGAATGATGGATTACAATATGATAGGCCTATGGGAGTGATGGGATAATAATGGATCATAAGAAAGGAGGAGGAAGGATGAATTCAAACCAATAACATAGGAAGGTTGAGCTAGGTTTCCTCTATCTCACATAAGGTTGGAAAAGGGGCTATAGCATTTAGGGCATTATGTTAGTAGCATTTGTTGATCATGTCAAGTATACTACTAGGTCCTTTAATGATATAATTTTTTAGTATTGACAATGAAACCAATCAACTAGATAATTCTCTCTCAAAGGAAGGTATTAATTTTCCCAAGAATCAATGCACCATGGTTTTATTTTTACAAGGACATATTATATGTCAAAGAGGGAATCTTTAGATTCCTTTAGCATTTTTAGTTGTTGGAAACATGGTGTTGGCATTTATTTGAATAGTTTAGTTAGTTGTGTGTTGCATTTATGGAAACTAGATGTTCATGTATGGTTGTGATATATATATATGGTATGTTGATGATGCTACAGGTCGTTGGTAAAATGATTACTTATGTTATAATGTGGGTGTTTCTAGTGTGACAAAATCTAGTGGAAACATATTATAAAAGTGTAAATTTTTCAATATACACTTGAATTACGTGTTAGAAAAGAACATACACACATATGTGTAATTAATAAAATTTTCATACACAATCCTATGTGCATAAATGAAAAACCACAAGCTTGTCCAACTATTTTTTCCCATGGAAATCTCACATGGTATTTACAATGTGTTGGCTTCATTAAATTTGTGTTGATCAAATCTCCAAAGATGAAGTAGAAGAAAATTAATGAATTTTTATTTGGTCTAATTCATGGTTAGGAAAATTAATTCTAAATATTTTATCCCGTGGAATTACCTAAGGTTCGACATGGTGTGAGTTTTGATCATTGGGTAAGTATCATATTTGAAGACAGTGGAAATATGTAGATGGAGCAAAGATCATATATGTAGTAGAGTGTTGCTTGATAAATATAGATGGTAACCCTCCTATTATGTATTGGTAGAGAAAAAGTTGTACATTACTATAGAATTCTTGCATAGAGTTTGTATTGCTAATGTTTAAGAATATAATGGTTTGTATTGTTGTTGCTAATTTGTTGATAGATTAGAGCATCTATTGTCGTGTATGCTATTGTTGATTTTATGTTGAGCCTATTAGGATTTTGCTACTATAGAAGTGTTATGCTGTTGATCTTTGAGAGAGTGGTTAAGTTTATATCTTATAGAGAATTTATATTGGTGCTATGTAATCTGTATTTCTCCTCATGTTATGTAGAGATAAACAGAGTATATTAATGTTGATGTATTGAGAAGAGTGGTCATGGAGCCAAATTTTGTGAGCATTGGTTTTTTTTTATCCTTATTTTATTATTTGATCAAAGATGGTTTTATTTTGAAAATAAATGAAATCAAAGTCCACAAATTTAGGTGGTTTGTGTCTCTAGAAACTAGAGGATTGCAAAATTAGGGAGTGGATCTGCTATGAAAAATGAATAAAATGGAGGTCCACAGTGAATTGAAGGTTCATGATTTCAAGGATCAAAGTGGTGGTTTGTGAGTAGAGATTAGTGGCTCCTTTATATGGGTTCTTGAGAAACTATTGGGGGTCAGTGCATCCAACAAATCAATGTCTACAATGCCATTTGGCAGTGAGTGTTACCAAGCAGGTGGGTTCCTTTCTAGCTTGTTGGGGGTTGGTTCCTCCAATAAATGAGTGTGTGTAATTAGTTGTGGAGGTGGGAATTTCCATTTAGTCATGGACTAGAGGGAGTGGGTGCTCACATATATCGTAAGTCAGTGCTTACATACTAGTCAGTAGTAGTATATTATGTCTATGAATAAGAAAAAAAATGTTCACTGGTTTTCTTCCCATAACCTAATTTTTTGTGGTCATGTGTTTGATGGTGTTTGATTTGATGTTTTATATGTTGCTCAGGTATATTCTTGATAATATGTTCTTATAGTGCATATGCTATCTATTGTTATATATTTTATTCCCTATCTAATGACTAAGATAATCGTTAAATTGAAGCAAAGTGAGGAAAAAATATCTACCAAATTATGATTTATTTGTGTGTGAGAACACAATGTACATATGAATGTTTCCATCAGGAAAGTCATGTATATATTTTATTGCACACAAAACATAAAAAATAGTTAGTTGATGGCCATGAGTGCACTATATTGATTCACCCCTGTGCCCCCAAGTATAGTAAATATCCCAACAATTGGTATTAGAGAGGGTTCCTTCAAGTGAAGCTTGAGCACTAGAAGGTATATCTAGAATTGGTTTTTTTCTCATGTATAATCATTATGTGACATGTCTCTTCTCAGTCCTAAACATTAGTAGCTATGGAGATAAAAGGTGAAGTTTGAATTAATAGCATCTAGATTTAATGTCTAGAATCCAGTATGTGAAGGATATGGTAAAGTTTCCCTTACACAAAAAATGAGGAAGCAAAATTCCAAATTAAAATGTGTGATATTTAGTGATATTCACAATGACAATCTTGAGAAGGTAATCGATCTCAAATATTGAAAGGATATATGGGAAATATTACAAGTATTTTATGGATGAGACACCAATAGAAGTAATGGAGATAAGGAGAAAAATAAAAGGAAGAAGAAGAAGAAGGAATCCAATGAGATCCATCCCCCTAGTGCAAGTTCAACAAACCATCAAGAGGTGAATTCAAAAAATGGATACACATGAGAACCAGATGTGAGGAAGCATAGTAGATCTAAAGGTAAGGATGATTATGAGTTGTTTCCTAGTTGTGTATTAGATGGTTCCTATGGTAGTCATTCTCAATTTAATAATAAAGATAATGATGAATGCGATAGAATGATGTTCTAGAAGCTGAGCTTGATTCAACCTTAGTTATAATAGAAAAATTTCTTGTTGAATATAAATGAAGAAAAAGTATTGTAGATATTTGATGTCAAGGAGTTTGAGCAAAAAAAAAAGAAATTTCATCAACTTGAAGACTGAGTTAGAGGAAGCAAAAGGAATTGAATATGTTATGTTCAATCAATCAAAAGAACGAGAGGGTTGATGTGAAAACCTAGAGGATGAAGTTGTCTCTATGACAAAGGAGCTAGAAAAGAAAGGAAATTAAATGCGGTTAGAGGAGAGTATAAAGCTCATGGAAAATATTATTAGTATCCAAGGATCTCGTGTGGTAAAAATTGGTCTCCGATTTCATATGGGAGGGGCCAATTCAAGAGAATGTAGATAAAATAATGTAAAACCTATAAAGAATGTATCAGGAGATGGTAGCAACACGAGAAATAAGAGAGGAAGAAAGAAGTATATCTAACACCCTAGCAATTAACAAAGAACAACATATATATTAGGAAGACGATTCGCACTAGGAGAACAATATGAAAGATCTCAATGGATGAATAATAATTTATTTTCTCCTTTGATGAATGAAGTTGAATGTTACCTTTTATACAACTATTGAAATGTTGTAGCCAATTATAGAAGTGGAATGTTCAAATCTTACGAACATAGTATGCATGAGCTTAGGAAAAAAAAATGATCGTCATCATTCAGGTATACAAGTACATTTTATGGTTATTATTTATTTGTAACATTTTCAGCCATAAGGTAGTTGATTACAAATCTCATGCAAGGAGTAGAAGTATGATAAATTCAAGGTAGATATCTAACATGAACAATAGAATATATCGTCATCATGCATCATATCTTTGTCATGTGAGATGTTTTTCTTCAGACAATTTTGGTCACATGCCTAGTGACTATACATTGTCTAATTTCTCAAGCAAAATCAAGTAAAAGGAACAACTTATCTAGAGTAGACCTAGCATAAATCTATAGGGGAATGTGCATAGTAGGAATCATTCTACCAAAATGTGGAAGGTGAAATAGGAACAACATGCGAAATGTGGTCTCACTCTACGAATGCTTGAAGAATTTGAAAAATTAGACATAGATAGCAGATGTTCCCAATATATGTCAGGAGATAAGAGCATATTCCTCTCCTTGAAGAAAATAAATTTATGTGGTATTATTAGAGATAATAGACTATAAAAGGTGTTAGTCAAATGTAAGGAAAACGTTGGTGATAAGCAAACAAATATAGATGATTTGTTGCTAACTGAAGGACTGAAGCATAATATCCTGAGCATGAGTATGGTGGTTGATGGTAGAAAAGAAGCCATGTTCAATTCGAAAGGATGTAGAATCAAAAAATAAGGCTCAAAGAGAGTGATATTGAAAGGGATCAAGACCATATATAATGTATACAATTGAAAGGCAAAGTAGGAAAAGTTGAGGGAAAATTAAAGAAAGCAATGTCTAGGATATAGTATTGTATTAATTAAAATTTCCATAGTAATATTGAATAATGGGAGATTAAGACCAACATGGTGTCATGAGGAACATATGGTAGCAACATGGATTGCATGGCGAAGTTATGAAAATTACCTATAACAAATCATGGCATAACTAACATCCCATAAGACAAGGTCAGGTCCACATGATCACTAAGAAGTTTAGGAAGTACAAGAGCTGAGGGACAGATATAGAAGTTTTGATCTAGGTGCACAATTTGGATTAGCACAATTTATATGTGATTTGTAAAAGGGAAAAGTTTATCTATACAAAGTCTTGTCCTCAATAAGTCATGTATGTGTCCATGTATAGTATCAAAGGTTGAATCTTTGCATTTTGCTTTTTCCTTACCTATATTGTAATATATGCATATGTTGTGATAAACCTTGTGTAGAAGAGAATGGATTCTACATTGATGTATGATAATGTATATTATAATTATGTTATATAGTAGCCTTATTTTTGTATGAGAAACATATTTCATTATGCAAAAAGACATAAAGAAGAGTAGCAGTAAATTTCATAGGTAGTACTCATAAAGAGTGAACTCCTTCAAGCAGAGAGAAGCTTAAGTCCTGGTAGTCAAGGTTTGCATTATGGTTCATCTTATTTCATATTGGTAGTAGGTTTTTGTATGCATACTTGAGTGTAAATACCAATTTTCTTATCACTTTATTATCATTGTTTATCAATTGATAATGGCATTAGCAGGTGCATACTCTTGTATGTAGAAAGGAAAATTAAGAAATGAAGAGATAGTTAGTCAATTATTTGATTCAACAACACCCTTATAGGTTTGATAATGATTGTGAAAAACCATCGCATATGCCCAAGGGGAGCATATCTAATCATTGTTAGATTCTACAAGTATATCATTGTTGGCATCATTGACATTCTTGTCAATTAAGGATGAGCAATAGAATTTTTGTTGGTTTCTAGTGCTTATTTGTAGGAGTAATGAAGCTAACAACAATAATCAAAGAAGTCACCAATGAAGCATGCTCAACCTAGTATTTGAAGAAGGTTTTGGATACCCTTTTCCATTGATGTCAAAGGGGGAGAATAAAAATTAGGTAACTAGTGGAAAATGGAAGCCAGTGCAGACAAAAAGCAGGTGACATGGTTTTTGTTTTGATATCAATGCCAAAAGGGGAGACCATTGGAAGCATGGTGTTGACATTGATGTCAACTATATTTTCATGTATGGACATGATATGTATATCTGATGTATTGAATGTGTTGTAGGTAATTGGTATGATGATTACCACTGTTATGATCCAAATGTTTCTAGTGTGAGAAAATCCATTGAAGCACATTAAAGATTTATGAAGTTTCCAATCTATACATGACTCTTTTGTGACAAAAATGTGTGCACACACTAATGTCTTTTAAAAAAGTCACATGCATGAACTTGTGTGAAAAATAGAAAAAAAAACAAAATATTTTCCCATGGTTTTTCCCATGGTATTTGCCACGTGTGGATTTGATTTAGTCCATGTTGATTAGGTCTCTAGAGAGGAAGTGGAATGAAATTAATTAATGTTGATTTGGTCTAATTTTTGGTTGGGAAAACTAATTTTAAATATTCCATGTCATGGATTTACATACGGTTTGGTTGAATGTGATGTAAGTTGAGTATGTTGGGTAAGTAGTGGATCTAGAGATACTAGGAATATGTATATGGATCATACCCCATATTTGAAGTAGTGTGTCACTTGAGAAATGCAGATGGATAGCCCTGTGATTATGTGTTATTCTAAAAATGGTTGCATATGTTGTAGAGTTCTTCTAGAGAGTTTTTATTGTTGATATATGGCAATAGAATGGTTTGTATTAATGTTGCTAATGTCTTGATAGATTAGGCCATGTATCAATGTTTATCTTGTTGTTGATTATATGTTGAGGATATTAGGATGTTGTTTCTACATAAGTGGTATGTTCTTTTATCTTTGAGAGTATGTTTGAGTTTGTATGTTGTAGAGAATTTACATTGATACCATATAATTTCTATTGTAGTTAATGCTATGTAAAGATAAGTAGAGTATACTTTTATTTATTTATTGAGCAGAGTGGTTATGTAGCTAGAGTTTCTGAGAAGAGAGGTTTTTGTATCTTTTTATTATTTGAACGATAGTGGATTTAGTTTGAAAATCAAAGAAATAAAGGTCCACTATGCTTAGGGTTTGGTGCCTATAATATATACATGGTTACAAAACTAGGGAGTATATTGAGTGTGAAAATGTATAAAATGGAGTTCCATAGTGAATCAAAGGTTGTTTCCTTTAGGGAAAGTGGTCACCTACTAAGTAGGGACAAGTATCTTCTTTCAAATAGGTTCCTAATAAATATTGGGGGTCGATACCTCCAAAAAACCGGTGTTTACAAAGCCATTTAGGAGTTGTTTCTTCCAAGCATGTGGGTTTCTCGAGCTTACTCGTGGTCTGTTCGTCTAGCAAATGAGTAACTGTAACTAGTTATGGAAGTGGGTGTTTCCTTCAATTCATGGGCTAAGATCTAATTTGTTGCTTGCATGTTAGTGGGTGCAGGTATGTGGTGTAATGAAAATATTATATCAAATAAGAGGAAGATAAATTTCTAGTGATTTCTCTCTCAGAAGGTTTTCCACCTAATATCTGGCATCCATGTGTTTCATGGTTTTTTATTTGGTGTTGTATGTTCTATTCATGTTTATTTTTGCTAATATGTTGCTATATTTCACATATAATCAATCATTATATATATTATATTGCCTATTTAATGACTTAGATAACTATTTAATTAAATTAGAGTAAGGAAACCATATTTACCAAAGCATACTTTGTTTATATGTGAGAACAAAGTGTACATACACATATTTCCTCTAGGAAAGTCACATATATTTTGTTGTGCATGAAAAAAGTGAAAGTAGTTAATTGATGGGCATGCATGCACTATACTGATTCCCCACCCCCCCTTCTCCTACTATAGTAAAGATCCTAACATTAGTACCTAGGTGATGATATCTATTACAAACTTTCTTATTCTATCAAGCAATATGTTTGATGTTAATTTTTGAAAATTTGACAAAATATGGACATGAGTCCCTTGTTTATTTTACATGTGACTACATTTGGTTATATTGGAATGTATTTAAGTGTTGTATTGTATATAGGAAGTGAGTCTCCTACAATTTTAAAACCTTGTAATAAGTAATTTGTAATACCACCAACTCAATCCCCAAATTTGTAATGCATATGAATAGGTCACTTCTAGTATAATGAACTGGGTTCTATTAAGGAAATCTTGTCTATGTGTACAATTTTATTGAGCTTACAAGAAAGCTTATAGATACATTCTGAGGTAAGACAACCTATGATATACAAGGAAAATGAGTCTAACAACTATAACATGTAAGTGAAAATGTATTAATAAATGATACCATGTTCATGGACCAAGGTACGTAAAGAGTATGGGGAGCTAGGACTCCATTAGAGGAAAAGCAGATGAGGTGAAACTAGTACTTGGTTCCTAAGACAAATATATTTTATTAATATATTAATATTAAAATAACTTTATTCTGTGATACTAAAATAGATAATAATGTTGTGATATATTTTGAAATAATGATATTTGTAGTAATCTATGAATAAGAGATGAATAGAGGGGAAACAAAATTCAATATTTCTTACCATCAAATATGACAAGGAGGATGAATGTGGATTTTTTTCTTTGAAAAATTGGAGGATCCCTGCTACTACAACCTGAGGAATCTAGGTGGGTGTGGGTATTAGTAGATTTCTCCTTGGGTTTCCTTAAATAAGGCTAGATACTTGGATAGATAATTGTAAGGACAAGTTTCCCTGTATGGACCTAGAGGGTAGAGAGACCTCCGAGGGTAGGTAGAACTCTTAAAATCCATAGGGATTTGTGACATCCCTAGAAGGATGGATTTGGAATCTCTAAAAGATTAGTGGAATATCCTAATTGAATGCTAGTGCAGAAAAGGAAGTGCACTACCTTAGACTTTGCAAGTTGATGGTGGATATGAGACTGTTAGATTTTGGTACACTAGATCTATTCATGTTTAGTACCCATTATGTACCTATATTTAGATATCTCATTTTACTTATGGATTTATGGCCCTATACTGTGGTTTCGTGTTGTTACGAGATTAGGAGTCACATTATATATGGATAGGTGGTATCTTTGGTGTCTATATCTAGTCAATGGATTTCATTTGGTAATTACTCAAGTCTATTTTATGTTATTTATGGTTTATGATTCACATGCATGTTATTTTTTTGGGTTTTCTTGTTCTATGTGTGCAGATGTGTGTTTTCTATTAGTTATTATGGTGTTAGTGTTGGTGAGTGGATCCATCACCCCAACTAAATGTATGAGGGATGTTACACGTGGAAATAATGTGTAGGATGCAACATTGGGACTGCATGGGCCAAGGATAGAGCTATGAGGTGAGGTGGTTAATATGTTTGCATTTTTTTCAAATAATGACTCGTATAAATGCTTTACTTTAAAGGTTTGGAGATAGACGTATAAATTTAATAACCTCTACAAACTACTTGAAAAAAATCCTACAAAAAGCTTGGCTTCATCAAGTGTTGCTATTTCTAGTTTTAATAGGAATGAACACCATCAAGAAACCATTATTTTTTTCTACAAAATGAAGTTGGCATATGTAAAATTGAATCAATTTACTCTCACCACTAGTCTTATAACATGGAAGGGTTCATCAGGTATTAAAATAGAAAAGAAGATCCACATTTGAATTATTAAATCAAGTTTTGAATTGGATTCTTTTGTGACAAGCACAATTATTGATATCTTTGGAAATTGCCAATATGTCAACAAGATGTTTTATAAGGTCCAATATTATTAACATCTGAACAAAATGTGGGCTTATGTACTATTATTTTAACTTGGCTAATAAAATTTAAAAAATGGGATGTGATCTCTGGGTATATAATCATTGTAGTGGCTATAGTGACCACCTATGCATTATTTGATAAGTGCATGAAGTGGTTAATTATTTATATTTCGCTCCAATAATTTTCATGCATCACACATACCTTTCACAAATCACTTCATATGTTTCTTCAAAATTTAGCACATCATAAAATTCTATCAGCTACTCTATAAAAATGGGAATCAAAGAAAAAATTTGCTACAAAAATATAATAACAAAGACTTCCATGTGAATGTTAATGATGTGGGTGAGATGATTCAATTTCAATTCAATTGATATATCTGAATCATATTTTCGCATGAGTTAAGAGTACTAGAACATTTGTTACAAAATTATGCCCTTAATTCTTAGTCAAACATTATCTATGATTCCAATGCTTATGTTCTAATGTTACAACTTCAATATAGCACAAATGATGCGATAAAAGAATTGTGTAAACAAAGAATATTGAAGGAAGTTTTAAGTCTCTGAAATCAAATTTCTATAATAGAATATGACATATATTACATTTTTTTATAGGATATGGCCATAGTAATTATTTTGGAGATTCCCTTATATTATACAAAGAGATGCAAAGGTTTGTCATGGAACCTAATGCATTCATTATTCCCTTCATTCTCTATCCATGTGTTAGATCTGAATACCTTGAACAAGGGAAGGATATCTACGGTCAACTAACTCGGAGAGGGTTTGAGCTATATTTTTCTTTGTAGTAGCCTTATGGACATGTATGTAAAATTCTTGGGAATGCACGATGCATGCAAAGTGTTTTGTAAAATGGATTAATAAAATGTTATGTATTTGAATAAAATCGTAGAGGGAAATGTACATAATAATGTTAGTAAATATGTCTTGAAGATGTTTTTTGTAATGAAACAAAAAGGTGCAACACTGAACTAATCTACATTCACAAGTGTTCTCAAGGTTTTTTATAATCATAGAGCTCTAGAACTGTAACACCCCTAAAATGATCATCGTGTATGATACACATATCATGTTTAGGCTAGTCACATAATCACTACTTTGGGTCTTATGTTCCCATGTACATATATGTTTTTGTCTACTTTTTCTATCATTTTATGTATTCTAACTAGATATCTTAGTTTTTTAAATATGAAATCACATGTACACTAAAAAATATACACCACTACAATAGACAAAGTTAAACAAGAGAGTATGGGGGCCTAAGACTCCAAAAGTGTGAAAGAGGGTTAATGTATAAGTTATTAATGCCTCAATCCTAGTTTTCTAAGATATTATAAAATAAACCTAAGTCAAAAGTGCACATGATATTATCCTAAGTCTATAAATTGACTTAGGGAGTGCCATGTGTCAAAAAAGGGAGATGAAAGTAAAAGTGATGAAATTAGTGTCATTAAACATTAGATTAAATAATTGTTACTATGGGAAGGAGGACAAAACTATTAGGGAAGGAAGTAGGGGTGACCCTACGACATGATTGATCCAGGTAAAATATTAGAAAATTTGACAAAATGGGGTAGCAAGCTAAGTGGGCTTGATTGTGGGGAAAAAACTCCACAGTTAAGCGCGCTTGAGCCAGAGGAGTTCTGGGATGGGTGACCTCCTGGGAAGTCCTGGTTACCGGGTGCAAGCCCCGGAAGTGATGATTGATGCTATGTGATTCGTTCTCCACATTTCACTAGTTTCAATCCCACTTCTTCACCCCTGTGAGCATCACCCGATGCAATGAGTGCTAAGTGAACTATTCAAAAATCATGAGAAATTAGTCAGTTACGACTACCTCTCATGGAAATGGTCATACGTTTGAATGACTTACTTAACGCAGTTGAATCCCAAAAATGATATCTAATATAATGCACTGCGTAAATCCCCCATACCTAAAAAAGAGATGGGTTTCCATAATGTGGGATCACATATGTACCTAGAAACCCCAAATATCAGTTGGAAATCATGGAAAAAAATCATTCTATGAAACATCCTTTGGTAAATAAATTGGAAAATCTAAAAGGGTATTCACATAGCTTCAAATATCATGGGTGTCAATATGTGGATACATTACTTGGGTTGTAGCATTTATGGGGGATGTAAGAGTTTTGGTAGGAGGCCATTGGATTTGGCACCTTCTCCTAATCATGTTTCGTACTAGTATGTACCTAGATATGGTTATGTTGATCACCTTATGGAGTTTAATCCATAGCTCAATGTTGACCCATTGTTGATATATTATGAGTCGCATGACCTATGGCTAGGTTGAACATTTGAGTTCAACACTTAGTCATGCTATCATAGAAAGATAAGGATTTATTTTAGTGCTTATAAGATTTCAACTATACCACTATAATTCATCATATATTTTAATTTCTTGTTTCTGAATAAAAAATAATGGTCTCATTTATGAAATTGTATAATTGTATATAAGAGCATTCCATAGTACAATGCATTATACATGCATAACAAATGTTACAAAAATTGAATTTAAGGAAAAAAAATTAAAGAAATAATATTATAGAGTGAGTGCTATACCCCAGTAGGTGAAGGGGGTCATTATAAAGTGATATTAGAGCCGAAATTACAACCCTTGGGCCATATGGGTTAAATTTTTCTTATAGAAGAAAATCACATTTTGCATGTCAACTACTTGATAAAATTTCATAGGGAATGGAGATGGATGAAATTATCAATTTGGATTAAATTTATAGGATATTATTTGCAAATATTTATATAAATACAAGTGGAGTTCATGGAAACATGTTCATAATTTATCAAGAGATAGGTAAACTAGGGTTAAGTAAAATTTTACGGGTGACATGTTGCTAATTGGCTATTTTTTGGACATTCTCTGAAAAAAAAAATATTAGCCAAATTAGAGAAAAAGTCTCCCATTTATTGCATATATATGATTAAATAGATGATATTTTCCAAAACTTTACCAATTTTAATTTTAAATTACATGTATTTTATTAAATATTTTCCTACTTTCAATATGTATGAGTTTTCAAACCGAAATAGTCACGTATAATACTATACATAGGCATAACATTTGAATGCTTAAAAAAACCATTGATTATGTTAGTGTATTTTCCAAGTACATGTAAACAAAAGTTTTTGCAAAATGCACCTTACCAATAAAAAAAGAATTATAAATTAATAAAATTTTAAAAGAACACACATATTATAACATCAAGACTAATGTGGAAGTGATAGGTGGAGAATGAGTTGGAATGTGGAGAAGGACAGGGCATAGGTGGGTGTCCCAAGTAAATATCATTATAAGTTTATAAGTTCTAAACCCATCATTCCTTTAGAGATAATATAAATATATGTCATTGAATATCTAGATGATAACCATTAGATCAATGGGAACACAACATTAAAATAAATAATGTGCATGTTGAAACCCAATATGGATATAGTGTGGGATAATTGTGGCCTTTGAGCGAGCTAGTCCACATGCCAAATTCTAATATGAATTTGAACCAATAGATTGGGATAATTGTGGCCTTTAAGTCCATTGGAGCTGTAATTACCTCTTAATTCCCATGCATGTTGGGATGCAATATAGATCTAGGCCATTGGATTGAGATTATTATAGGCATTAGATCCATCGTACGTGAAAATTTCTTTAAACCTGTACACACGTTGTGACCAGATATGGATTTTGTGATCATGGTGTAACTTTTTGTAAGCTCTCACAGATATTATGATTCGATATGGATCTGGACCACTAGATCAAGATAATATTGGACATTGGATTCTTTAAAAGAACAACTCATCATAAATTATTGTGCATGTTATAAGTAAATATGAAGCATGTTCCAATGATATACTCCTTGATCAATAATTTGATCTACGAATGTGCAGATTGTGCATTGTGGGAGAAGGCGACGAATGGTCCATATATTCAATTGCAAGAAATAAAATAATTCCACATAGAAAGGAGGTCTATTAACTGGGACCCTCCCATATTGGTGGAATTTATCAAAGGTACCACATGAAACGTGGGTCTCAAGTGAACATCAAAATGAAATAATTGTAATTAACTATGTGAGTGGTGTTAAATGGAAGGAATGCAAACCTAGTTCACATCTAATGAGAAAAGTGGAATATATTTTTGTTTGTGTGTGTTTGCATGTGTACTTTCCAATGAGAAAAAAGGAACATCAATCCTATCCATATAATGGTATAAAAATCGTAGAGTATAGTTACAAGATGCTTTCATCACTTCAAAGTACTAAAATAATAGAAAAATCAATAAATTTTCATTATTTTCCATTGCCTTTTTGACATATCAACTTGTGTTGCATTTTCGACATTCGTAATGACATTTTTAGGTACTAAAAACTCATGAAATATATGTGTACCATTATATTATAAATAATTTGTATCTTAAATCAAATATATAGAAGAGATATTTCTTATGACATTAAAACTAGAAAACAAAATATGTATGAGGGAGTAATGACTAAAACAATATAGGGAAAAATTAGGGTATAAGTTCACTTCTAGGAGATATAACCCTATAATTATAGCTTACATGGGGATGTAGAAGTATTCAAATAAAAATCCATTAAAGAATAGGACATAACCATTCAGCCATATGTGAAATTCAGAGAAAATATTTCAAGAGAAT
This sequence comes from Pinus tabuliformis, assembly GCA_031772625.1. NCBI lineage: Eukaryota > Viridiplantae > Streptophyta > Pinopsida > Pinales > Pinaceae > Pinus > Pinus tabuliformis. The sequence goes on from CM062820.1 coordinate 1,373,464,011, forward strand.
TAATAGAAGTTTGTTGTGGTAGAGCATGAAAAATTTGGTAAAAATGTTAAAAACTTTCATAGGCATAAATTTCAGTGTATAACTTGGATTTGGAATACACATGGTCAATATAAATCTATTGAGGATGATAATAAATCTATAAAACGAGAATTTTTGTTTGGGATAGGAAATTTCACAAGAAATTAAAATATGTTTCTTGGTGGAATACAAGGGAGGAATTAGCATAATGACCAGAAATAATGGTGCTTGAGGATGGTGTCTATAGTCATAAAAATTATATCAAATTTATGAATGTTAGCATGGGTAGCATTTAGACAAAGTGAAATGGACATGGAAGGGGAAAGTCAAAGAATAGATTTATGGAGGATACAATACGAAGTCTAAACATGGATGTGTTTAGTTATAAGTATGATAATAAAAGGATGATGAAAGAATAAAAACAAATTAGTACACATATTATACAGAGATTAAATAATTTACAAAGGAGAATGAAAAAAAAAATTGATTCAATATAGGAATTGTAACAATATTTACATGTTAGGGTGGTGATGCTATAAATTTAAATCATTCTAGGAGCATTGTTAAAAAAACAACATCACACAGCAAGAAATTCAACCCAGAGATGCTATGTTTCCTCAAAATCTCGGAGTTGTCCAAGAATATCTCCAATTAAACAACAAAGAAGGAAAACTAACTTCGATAACTTGCAAGGAAAAATATGTAAGGTTAAGCCTCCTACATTTGATGGTGATCATAACAGTAGAGAGGAAGATAGATATTGGCTATTGGAGATATGAAAGTACCTTGAATTGTACAACTACACATCTAGCATAGAGGCACAGATTTTAATTTACACTTAAAGGGAAGATAAAATGTATGGTGGGAAGATATCAAAACTTATATGAGAATACTATGTTATGGAGGTTATTTAAAACATACCTCCAAAGGAAGAACTTACAAATGCATTATTATGAAAATAAAATGAAAGAGTTTAATGAACTCACGCTGAGTATGGAAATGAAGGAATATTCGAGAAAAAGTATTAAGTCACTAAGGTGTGTTGGTCTTATGAAGGATGAATAACTCAAAATATAAATATCTATAAGTTAGTTGACATCATTCTATGGTAAAAAAAAAAAATTTGACAAACCCAAGAATTCAAATGAAGTTTTCAGGAACATAGACTACCTTTATGAGTAGAGTACAAATAAAACAAACTTCTATAAAACTTGTCATTCGAGGAAGAGAGCCAAAGAGGAGAAAAATAAGTGATATGAACCTTAATTTGTTAAGATAAATTCCCAAAAAAATCAACAATCTTAATGATCCCAATTAAAGGCAATGGGAGTTGATCCATTAGGAGAAGGGTCAATATTTCACCCCATTTAATGTTGAGATTGCAAAGGAAAACAAATGTATAAGTAACAATTTCAAAAAGGAGAAAAGATGATGACTATATATACATTCAAGAAGAAAATATAGTGGAAGACATGGGTAGAAACTTTCCCATAATTCATGTAGAATTGGAAAATAAGTAGGTTAATTGCTAGGATTACATGATTGAATTTGAATTTAGGATAAGTAATGAATCCAACTCATTCTAAAGATAATTATATTTATATTAATCATAAACTTGTTGAATGATTGAAATTCAAGAGAACCAACCATGAGAGGACTTGGTTAGTTCAATTAGCTACATGGCTAAGAGAAGGATAGTTGTAGTAGTGAGAAACTCACAAATTAACATAAGTTGGTTGACCAGAATTGTAGATTTGACCATCATACCATTGAGGTCATATGATTTTGTAATACGTATACATTTTTTAAAAGAACCATTTGGTCCAATATCATTACATTAATCATTTACTATCTTTCATCAAGTAGGGAAACAAAGACAACTCTAAAGGATTAAAACATTGGTTTTTGTTAGTGAGATGCCAACAATGGAATTGAAGAAAAATTTAGGAAAGGGTTCCAATTTAATGCAGCTCACATGGGAGAGGAATCCAAGGACAAGGAAATAAGCATTGAATACGATTTGGTACTTGACTAATTTGAACATGTATCTACTAAAAATCCTAGGTTTACCACCTAATAAGAATATTGACATTTCCATGGATTTGATACCTAAAGATTCCATAGTGTACAAGACACTATATAGGATAATTACACCAGTATGTAAGGAAATACAAATGCATTTGCAATAAATTTTGAAGAAGGGATACATATGCCAAATTGTCTAACCTTGGAGTGCCTCAATACTCCTTATTCTAAGCAAATACAATATAGTAAGTTTGTATATTTATTTTGGGAAACTAAACAAGGTAACAATGAAGCACAACTATTTTTTTCCAAGAATAAATGAGTTGTTTGAACATCTAAGATGAGATAAAGTTCTATCCATTATTCTCATGATGTTAGGGTGCCATCAAATAAGAACTAGCGAGGATGAAATTAGCAAGACAACATTTATAACTAAGTATGGAAATTAGGAGTTTTTTATGGTGCCATTTGGATTATTCAATTAGTAGGTGTTGTCATGTACCTTATGAATAGCACTTATATAATTATTTGGATAGGTTTGTCACTTTATTTTTGAATGGAATGCAAGTGTATTTAAATTCTAAGGAAGAGCATGAGAAACATTTGGGAATGTTGTTGGAGGAGATGAGAGAAAATGTTTTTTATGTCGAACAATTATTAATTTTATCAAAAGTAGATTGTTTACTTGGGTCATATCATTTAAGAGAAAGGGGTGATAGTAAATATAGAGAAAACGAAAGAAACCATGGAATTAGCAACACCTAAAAATGTGATGTATGTTATATCCTTCATACACTTATTTAGATATTATAGGATATTCATTGTCAATTCTAAAAAATAATGCATATTATGAATTTCTTGTGAAAGAAGGGCATGAAATTTGAGTGGTCTCACAAATGTGATGATGCATTTAAACAAGTGAACCAATAGTACGGATAGTTGATCCAAACAAATATTTCTTTATGGGTATTGATGCATGCATGGAAGGTCATGGGTAAGTCCTCACAATATGGGAATTTGATATATTATTAGTTAGTAAATCTAAAGGAGAATGAGATAAATTATGCCACTCATTATCTACAATTGGAAACAATAATACTTTTTTTGATGTTTCATCTCATGGGAAAATGATTCAAATTGAGAATAGACCACACTAGTTTAAAGAACTTTTTTGCATAGTGAAGTGCAAATTCCGAACAAATTAGATGGCTAGAATTTTTAGTTGATTATGCCTATGGAATAAAGCATATAACAAGTAAGGATAATAATATGTATGATTCACTTACTAGAAGAGTGAATACAATTCATGCTACAACAATAATTTTATCCAAATTTAATTTTAAAAGAAAAATTTTAGAGGCTAAATTTTTTTATCAATAATACATGAATATAAAATAAGAGCTAAAACATGATACTTTCCAATCATAGTTCAAGAATTATGATCTCAAGTATGATGGAACGCTAATGCATAAAATAATAATTTATGTTCCAAGTTCTGAGGGGCTAAAAGGTATAGTGTTGAATGATATGAACAAGGTAACTTATGTTCGACAACTAAGGTACTAAATAATAATTTTAATAGTCAAGAAACAATAGTTTTGTATGTATGAAAAGAGTGGTGGCTGATTTTATAGGCATGTGTTCAGAGTGCAAAAATGTTAAGGCTAATAATAGGCATTATACATTAAGATTACTACATTCAATAATCATTCCTTAGTCTAAAGGGGAAATTTATTCCATCATCATGGTGGTGGATAAGCTCACTAAGGTTGCCCACTTTATTCTAATGAATTCAACACACAAGGCTAAAAATGTTTGTGAAATTCATATGAAGGGAATTGTTAATCTACATGATATGCCTAAGACAATATTTTAGATAGGGATCCAAAGTTTCCATCAAACTTTTGAATAGGTTTATTCAATGGTTTAGGAAACAATTTGAATTTTAGTGAAACATACCATCCAAATTTAGATGGTCAAACATAAGGATACAATTAGGTGATTGAAGAGATGATGATAATGTATGTGATGGGAAAATCATCATAATGGAAATAATATTTTTGCATATAATAATGGGTAGCAAGCATCTTTGAAGATGATCCCATTTGATGCCCTATACAATAGAAAATGAAATTCACTTGTGAGTTGGGATAAGGTGCCTGAGCATAAATACTTGGGCCCTTTATCTCTTCATTTCCATACTCATTGACCATGTTCTTTGTGCATAACTATAATATCTAGAACTATTACCATCTATACTAAATATTGAAGACATCATATTACCACTGTTAAGTGTTGGTCCTTACCACCTAGTAGCTAAGCCATGAGGGAATATGGCCATGTCTTGTGATCACGGTCTAAACTCATGGATCCAATAAATATAGAGTTTAGGTCATTCACTTAAGTCACCCTCTGAGGTTATCAGATACAACAATACCCAAATCACTTCCTTGACCGCTTAGGTACAAGTGTCAAACCATTGAGCACCAATGACTGCTTTTTTTTATCGTCAGTATTAAAATGATATATCGTTATTATATAATTGGAAATGCTTCAATACTGATATGATATAGGATCCCAATAGATAGATTTGGAATAAAAGAGTGTTTCCAATTGACATGCAATTGATGTCATTTTTTGCATCATACGAAAATACACCACTATAGGAGATCTCTAACATGTCATTCATTTTGGTACCTAGGTACCCTTGTACCCCTATGGATAAATCAAATTCTGACAAAATTAACAAACCATCCAAAATTTTTTAAGACTTCCATCTTTATACTAGACCACTATATACCGAAAAGATATGGATTTCTATTCATTCTAGCACATTCATACCCTAGGATAAATCCAATAACGGATAAGCCCTTGGATCTTTATGAGTAAGGCCCACATCTACACCCTTTCAACCTTCTCACCTAGAAACAAATAGATGATAAAAACCTCTATTCAACTCAGTCCTTGCATGAGAACCAATACATCTATATCTCATACAGCAATCCATCACTGACCAATAACCCTTGACCACATGGTCCTTCTACCATCTAATATATCTACCATGTCACACTAGATGTCATTCATTCCCTTATACTATATTTCCAATACCCTGATGCATTGGTATGGGGACCCAACATTACCACAACATTTTACACATGTCATTCATATGGTGCCATGTCACATGCCACATCACCTTAGTGCCATGTGCCCTCAATAAATTATCTAGTTTGTCACTAAAAAGGATGAAACTGAGTTCCATGTGTCACCTCCTCAAGATTCCACTTTACAAATCCTCCTGTCCATTGTCCACATGATTTTTTCATATTTTTTGATTGTGCTCCACCCATTCCCAGATAACCAGGACTAAAGTTTCAAATCTTGTTCATTTGGTTAAGTGTTTAACTTCATGAGATACTAGAATATAGATGCCTAAATATAGACATGAAAATGGTCGAATCCATTGCTTTTTACCCTAGTATGGTTCCCTAAAGGATATTATCCCTTCATGTTATACCTACTTCTTCATGACCAAAGGCCAAAACTAGGTGCCTACTATTGGATATGGTAAGATGTATTGGCTCCTTTCTGTGGTAGAATATGAAGGATGCTTGGATCCTTTCCATGTGTTGAGCAAGTTGGGATTCTTTGTATTCTTTTATATCCCTCAAGTACATTGTGACTCTCCCTAACCTTCACATCAATGAAAAAAAATGGGGAACATTATGTAATTTTTAATTCATAGCGCCACTATTTTTCACTACACTGAACGAAAGGTGGAAGGTGTAGAACGATTATGTTATCTATTTTGATGGAGCTTTTACACATTTCCTACAAATTCCAAGAAACAAACTGGAATATTTTTCTTTTGGCGACCTCATGTTCATTCTCTAATAGGAAATGGATGGGGTGGATTATTATGGTAGTACCCGCACAATTGAACACACCCGTTTTCTACTTCCTATAATTTTGTACATTCTCCAAACCATTTTGAAGATGGATAATCATATGAATAAGGATCTTCTTGGTGCACTATGAAAAATGGGTATTAGATTTTTCTTTACTTAGATAAAATTCTCTCAAAACCCACAATCTAGTCTCATATCTAGAATCTATATGGAATTTCAAAAATTCATATGCTATGTTAGTGTCTAGGTCATAAAAAGATTTGTATTGTAGAAAAGATAGCCAAATCTAGTATCCATAGTCCTTCAAGATGCCCATTCTTTTTTACGAACAATGAATCAAATTGTCATCTCCTCTTGGAATTTAAATTCATCAAGGGAACTTGGTCTAAGGATTTTTTAGGACTAGCTCGTTGTATCCATTGGTTGGGCTATATCCATCACTTTTTTTACTTATGGGGTAAATCCTATCTAAATTCCTTTGTAGTTAATTCTTTCACCAATCGTCTTTGGCAGGAATTACCTGAATGATATCTATCATAAAATTTGGTCCACATCCAATGGAGTGATCTCTCAAGAAGTTCACTTGCATCTAAAAGTTGTTATAGAGAGTGTGAAAACCCTATTCGAAGAGGATAATAACAACTAAAATATGAATCTCTCCACTCATAAAAATCCATATAATATGAAATATCTTTGGTTCTCACAATTTAATATGAGGTTTCTATCAATTTGTCTCTCTTATATTACTACTAATTTGTAGATTGACTATTTTTTTACTAAACTCAATAAAATGTATAAGTTGTATAGCAACTATGTTATATGTTTTCATATATCTTTGAGAGGTACCCTAGGGGTGATGGGAGCAGTGAAGGGGGGTTAGGGTGGTGCTATTACACCTTGTTGGATGACCAGAATTATCTTATTCTTGGAGGATGGGTACAACCTCTAAAATTAGTCAAAAGCCTATGATTTTCTTCAATGAGATCTATAGGAACTATATTTATGTAATCATAAATTGAAAACTGTGAACAAATCCAAAGTTATCATCTTGCATTTGCATTATTGTACCTTTCCCATAGAGTTACAACTCAACGATCAATTTAAAATTACCATCGTAGTTTGGATAAAAGTTTAGTTTTAAGATAAGAATGTTCAAAACAACAATAATTCCGAGGCTAGCTCATTAGCAAAATTGGAGACAAAAAGCGAAGTGGAGGTCTTGATAAAGAACACTTGTGAGAAAAAAATCACCAATTCCTTGATACGTTGACAAATGGTTTCATGAGTATAATTCATACGGTGCTCATCAAGAAGTATATTTCTCCTCTTTCTATTTGCACAAGGGCATTTTATTTCTTCCCAATTATGATATTAATTGGGTTATCCCTTGAACTCAAGGAGGAAATTATCGAAAAATGCATCATAGCACAACATAAATCATAGATCATATCGGTGGAATGGATTATGGAAACGTTTCATGAATTATAGTTTTTTTGCTTCATCCCTCAATATGGTAGACAAAACGAATCGTATTTTAGTAGTTTGGTATGCAAATGTTATATAGATTGAGGGAAATGAATTGGCATGGATGTTAATCTAGTGAGAATGAAAACATCACTAGGTAGGATTCTAACTTAGCTAAATTTGATAGGCGATATCTGTTGGTTTGAGGTTGATGCAGTTTTGTTTAGTTTCATCTCTTGGTTGTTCATGGTCATCTCCTTTTATGGTCAATCGTGCCCATACTACCATGTTTTAGATATATTTATGTGAGTGGTAGGTCTTAACTAATTCTTTTGTAGGCCATAATACCTATCATTATGGATTTTTTGATCCAGTGCCTTTTGACCTTGCTGATTTTATGATCGATGATGTAAATTGGGCCTTTGGATAGGAAGGATTCCTACATTTTTGCTAGTAGAAAAGAAATATATCATATCAATGCCTTCAATATTAAAGAGAGTTTTTATTCTATCATGGAACCATTATTGTGATATAACAAATTGGTAGCACAATATATTTAAAGATGGGAATATTGGTTGGATAGTGTCAAAGACTTCAAAGGGGAGAGGATGAAATCATTAGCCTCAAGTGCAAAAATGAAGAACTAAAACATGTTGGAGCTTGAGATAACATGTATCTCATTTCCTTTGTTCATTTTGTAAGCCCTTCTATCAATATTCCTCTAGATTTAAATGTGAAAGTTCCTTTAAGACTATTCCCTCTCACATTCTGGGTATAATTCCAATATTTATATAAGTTAGAATAGAATAATTTCTTTTTTGTTACTAAGATCCTTCTGTAATGTCTAAGCATCTCAAGCTTTTAGCTTATATGTAATTTTGTGAATATTGTGTCTTGTGAGAAGCCTTTATAAATAATTTCAAACTACTAGCCAAGAATTTTTCTTATATATGTGTATTGTATATTCATGCTTAATTCAATACAATATCCTCCATATATATATAAACATTTACATGTGAAAATATTTGAATTTTGAATTTATTTTCAAATTCAAATAAAACTATAATACAATATATATCAAACCGTATTCTAATATTTATCATTTTCAATTTATGTTTATATACACTATTTTACTAAAGTAACGTTTTATAGTTCATAATAGAGTATAACAATATAATGTTACTTATAACAAGTTGGGTTGCAAAGCAACAAGACCCTCCCATTGATATGGTGAGTGTTGACGTGTAGAAATGAATCTTTTTAGAAGGAAAGTACCGTGTTTTTTGGTATATGCCACAATTTTTTTAGTGTTTTTTAATGAGTCACTAAGCTCTTGCAAAAATGTTTCTCTTCCAAGGAAAATGCCATGGTGGGCTTCTTTCCAATGCAACGTACATAGCTACACCTAGGAAGGAAATTTTAGCTGCATATGAAAGCATGTTAAAAAAGAGGTTCAGTGCTGTAATTTGTAGCCCATAAGGGAAAACTGAAAGTGGAAAGTTGTGCCGAGGACGTAACCCATGTGGTTTTCATGCAGTTTTTATAACAACAGTTTTAGGAAGGTTTGTGGTATTGGTTGTTGAATTAGGATTTTTCAAGCTTATGTTCCGTGAAGTAGTTGTAAAATTGAAATGTATCCAAAATACGGTGGAATTTGTGTGAAGGGTATGTGCTCAATTAACCATTCAAAGATATATAGGTCAATAATTAACAAAATTTAGCACAATTGCATCAAATTTGGATTACATATCAATAATTCATTTGGGAGGTAGAAGTGGAAGCCTTGGGTCTATTGAAGTAAATGTTGAAATTATTACAAGTTATTATAGTAAATACTTTTGGCTAGATTTTAGTAAATACACGAAATTCAGATGGTCACCAGTAAGGAAGAGGAAATGTATGTATTGCCGTAAATCAGTCCTAGATTTCATGATGTGGAACCACATTCAAATCAATTCAGTTCAATGATTTTAATAGTATACGATATTTTCACAGTATAATTATCGAGATATTGTATGGTATTTTAGATTGCAATATTTGGTTGTTTGTCCTTGTATATCTTTTATTTAATTTTGCTTAAAATTGCGTGAAAAATTTATTAGAATTGTAAATTAAAATGAAGCATTAGAATTGTAATGTTATGGCAGGGACTTGCGTTCTAACTCGTACGGTAAACCTCGTCATACTACTCGAACATGGGTGGTTTAACTAGTAGTAATCTCATGGTTAAACAACAAACACAATACCTAGGAGGAGGTTGTCGGATGAGATATGCTACGTATTGAATACAAGGTCACTGACAATTGAACATAATCGGAGCGAGCTGTCAAGAGGAGTGAGACCATATTTAACAAAAAGTTGGCTAAATCTAAACTGGCAACTGAAGGAAAGTGACGGGCCTATTAGATAATTAATAAAATTGATATATTTAATTTTATTCACTTCGGCAGGTTAGTTCAAGAGGAGAGCGGAGTAGTTCTTAAATTAAATCAATTATCAATCAACAATTACGAAGTTTCGTATATGACGTGTCTGCATGAATCACAAGTGTCTTCTCCATTATAAGAAGCATGGATCCAATTGTTATTATAGCATGTATGCTCCCATTTTGCGAATTCTTAGTATGGAGCAGTCACAGAGCTAGTAGCCAAACTAGAAACAACACCACACCATAAATAGTACTGAATACAAAGTCGCAATATGAGAGAGTGGAAACAACACCATCAATAGTACTGAATATAGAGGCGCAATATGAGAAAGTGTCAACAACACCATCAATAGTACTTAATACAGACGCGTGCTTTGCGAACGTATTACTATCTCATTATGTGAGTGTAGATTCATGTGTCGAGCCCCGCCAACCAACTTCATGAGGGATGGGAATAAGTGTTGCCCCAGCCTTCAAAATAGCATACTTATTTCTCTTTCGATCCTAGAAGTAGTCATATCATTTAGAACAAATTCATTTCTCAACACCTTACAAAAGGTACTTCGTGAAATGGTCAATTAATCTGGTCATTGAGCACATAGCTTGCCTTCATGGTTGTCCCTGTTTCTTCTTGCCTTCTAGCTCTATCTACGTTTTATGGTGTTTAGTTGTTGACAACTATCACTATTCAGTTTCATTCACTGCTCTTGGGTGCAGTCAAATTTCAGTTGGTTTGAGTTTGGCTCGCTCTTTCTTCTCCTCATAATTAATAAAAATAAAATTTACACTATGTTGGGTTGGTTTGGTTTGGTACGGAAATTGATTTTGAGAGTAAATTCTTTATTTGGCTTTGCTAGAAACATTTGGTTTTCACCATTACAGGTGCTTCTTTATTGGGCTGATGATGGAGCATTGGAAACCATTAGATAAATCTAAAGCCATATTAGCTTTTGTTGAAAGCTGCAAGTTGCTCTAAAATACACATCCATTCTTGGATATAGTCAATTTTCATTTCATTAGGCTTATAAATGTCTGAATATGAATCGAAGACGCTCTAGAAATTTTGAACCTTCAGATGTTTTTCTCTCTCTATGATTCGTGTTCACAGTGGAAAAGAAATAAAGAAGAATCCTCATTTTGTGGGAAAATTTTGCTGGATTTGTGAGGGAATCCTCTTTCTGTGAGAAAATTCCACTAGATTTGTAGGGACAATTCAGTCTATTTTTCGAGGGCTTATATTTTATGGCACTGGTGAGATCTGGATCTGGTTCATGAGAGCACATCTATGCCGATGTATTTATTAGTAATAATTTTTCCACTAGTGTAAGCAATGAGCTTTCAATACTGAACATAAGCTTGCTTGATTTTCAACATGCCAACAGGTAGAAGTGATCGAGTTGAATTTCAAAGGAAGCCTCTCGATACTTATCTATTCATTATGTTGTTTTTACAAGGTCTTCTTGTTTTCTAATATAGATATTTCCCTGGGTTCAGAATGCATCCGAGTACTTCAAATCAAGTAGAAAGATCATATAGAAATCTTGGAGGTAATAAGGGTGAAAATGATGATGAAGAAAATGTATCAAATCTCGAGGAGAATATACTCATAATGGAAAAAAGGAATACAGAGGATGATGAAGAAAGTGATCCCAGCTTGAGAACGAGATCTAAAACGAATAAAATGACCAAATTACATTGACAACCTGCCGTGTGAATATTCAATCAAAGAGGAATACAGAGGATGATGAAGAAAGTGATCCCAAGCTTGAGAACGAGATCTAAAACGGATAAAATGACCAAATTACATTGACAACCTTCCGTGTGAATATTCAATCAAAGATTTTGTGTGGGATATTTGTTTTTGTTCTCCTCGGAATCATTATACTTTCGCTTTTTCTGTTGTAGTTTACTCAGTTTCTAATATTCAACACGAATTTACTCGTCTAATTTAGGGGAGTGCGATAGTAAGTACTCGGAGTTAATTCCATGCTGGATCAAAATATTATCTACCAATTAAAGATTCAACTCGAGTTCGGACTTATGGAGCACTATGAAGGGCGCTTCCCTCCTACAAAATGACGCTTCAATTTCCTAATCCCTCCTACAAAATGACGCTTCAATTTCCTAATCCCTCCATCGGAAGGATCTAAGGTCCAAATGCTTCTTTCACCTGTAATTTTGTCTCGTGTTTTGTTCACAGTTTATTACTATATATTCAATTTCTCCAAAATTTACAGTTTTAGTTTCAATTTCATTTTGTAGTCACTTCTAATAGTTACTATTTTTAGAGATGAAGGTGATCGAGGGGGAGCCTTGATGAGGAAGAAAAGAAGGTGGATGAAATAAAGAGTCCACCTATTTATTCTAACAGTTTGAAAATCTAGATGTTTACAGGGATTTCTCGGGCTCCGATGATGAACCCTAATCGCCTTGCCTCTGCCTCCCTTCCTTCGGCCGCTGTTTGGCCTCTGCTCGGCCCTGCCGATGATGGTGATGCGTGCTTCAGTCATGGAATGTTGGTATCTTCCTTCAATGTTGAACTGCATATTTTCCAATCTCTTCTGAGAGCCCCCCTCACTTTATTATGTTCCACTCGGGACTTTGGGGCAGCGAGATCACGGCGCTTTGCTGCTGCATCTCGTAACCGTCGCCCCCTTCAGATTGCAGACGCAATGGCTAAGGACGAACATGCAGATTATACTCCTGCTTCTCCTCAAGCGGCGGCTCTTGGGAAGAAATATTATGCTCTGAAAGGCTGCTCATCCCTATTAGTACCTCCTCTGTCCCCCAAGAATCATCGATGCTCTGTTTTTAATCTTCATAATTCCTTCAGCTATGGAGCATCTGGAAGCTCTATTGGGCGGAAAGCAATGACAGACTCAATGACCTTGGGATTCTCTCATCATCTCCTCACAAGCCCCTGCGGCAAGTCCAAGAAAAGAAAGCCCTTCAAAGCACCTGCCTCCTCTCGTCTCAGATTTGCAGAGGAAAGCGAAAATCTGACTTCTCCGCCTCGTTTCAGATCCAAATCATGCTCATCTCTAGAAAAGCTCTGCGACAATGGGTAAGCTCGTCAGATCTAGTACAGGACCTCAAGCATGCTCTGGAACTCAAGGTGGGGATTCCCTCTGCAGCTCAACCACTTCTCCATGAAGGTAAACAACTTGAGGATCTTTATCCCCTTTCTTTTTACAACATTAAGAGAAACGCTTCCATTATTTTTACCCTTCGTTTGAGAGGGGGAGCTATTGGATAGTCATCCTCAGCTAAGGCATTTTCATACAAAGATGTTGTCCATGCTCAGATGCCTAAGAAAACAGTTCCACCAGTTCAGGCTCCCAAACCTTTTTTGGTGGACAAACTGGAAGAAACCCCCTCCATTGAAATAATGCATCCAATGCTGGATGAGCAAACCCAAAAGTTTGCAGAGCATGCCATCATTTGCAGGTTCAATGGGCTATGGCCTCGCACAGCAGACCTCTACCAATGGATTCACTCTAACTAGACCAACAATTGCAAGGTTCTGTTATGCTCAAAGGGCTTCTTCATTGTAGTGTTTTCTCTCGGTGAGGACTACCAAAAAGCTTTAACTGCATGCCCATGGTTTCGGGGATCAGCAGGTTTATTCCTCACCCCCTGGTTCCCAAATTTTGATCCCTTTACAGCAATCATCACCAAGCTCGCAATCTAGGTCAGACTTCCTAATCTCCCGGCGCATCTATGTCACTTTGTTGTATTCCAAGGGATCGGCAATTCTCTAGGCCGTTTCTAGACATAGACATCTCTAGAAGGGAAAAGGGCCTATACACCTTCGCCAGAATCTGTGCAGAAATAGACATGAGCAAAGGTCTCCCTGACCAGATCAATCTCAAAATTAGAGACTCCACTGGACTCAGACCTTAGATTACGAGAACACAGCCTTTCGCTGCCAAAACTGCCATCACACAGGGCACCTTCAGAGCTCTTGTCCCACGATGCCTGCCCAAATGAAGAAAGCCAATCCTAAGTAGAAATCCAAAAGCTGGAAGCCTCATGACCCTCCCCCCATGGATGATTTTGATTTTAGCTCGGATGAAGAGGAGGAGAATGCGGAAGGAATGGAAGCAAAGCTGGCACAGGATCCGCCCTCGGCTGGGCCTGTGGATTCGTCTGTCCAACCAATCTCTCAGAAAAGGAATCTTGAATCCTCTACCTCGGATTCAGATAAGGAAACCTCTCTGTCAGCCCAGCTCAGTTTGCAAATCTTGCCAGCTCAGCAGTGCCCTCCTGAATGGGTCAAAGTTGGTAAAAAGAAAGGGAAAAAATGCCGAATAGTTGATTCTACCCATGTTGGGTAGAATCCTCTGCTCTGCTCTTGCTCGTCTATTCTTCTTGTTTCTTCTTGCTCAGCACTACTCTCTTCTCTTTTTTTCTAGGGGCCGAGGTGGATAGCCTATCCTTTCCGTCTGCCTGTGTTCTTGCTTCTCTTGGTTGTAACTTCTTATTGTACTATACGTCCTCTTAATAGAATTAGTTTTTACTGAGAAAAAAAAATAGTTAATATTTTTAATACCAGCCTTTTTACTTTAAATATTTTGGATGACTAATGTTCTGGGATCGAAGGTCCTATGTTGATATCAATCAGAAAATTATATCTATAACTTATTCACGTTCTTATCAAATGGACAAGAAGTAGGGATGAGTTACGGAAATTGAATAAACCTCAAACACATCTCAAAGAGGAAAAATCATATCAGAATTCGATGATAATTAATGGAGATAATATCAATTTCCCTCGTGGTACTCACTTCCATAACAGAGCTGACCAATACATTGTAGTCATTGCAGATGCATAATATTTATAAATTTAAATGAACATAGATGGAATCTTATTATTATGGATCTTTTACCATAAAATCTTAGCGAGTAGAACATTTTGAATATATATTATTTCACAAATGAGAGTTTGTAGTTTATAATCACCATGCATTTTGAATTTCTTCCCTTGCAATATAATCTCATAGTTTTTTCAACAGATGCTAAAAATTCTAGGAGGGAATATAAGCAAAAAATCTAGGCTAAGGTTCAATATCTCTTTGGAAATGGGTAGAGGGATGGAGGAAAGCCATATTTTATTAATGAATTTTCCTCAAGAACAACATAGGTGGAAATTCCCTGCAGTACCTTAATGTGTTATTCCTAGATAGTGAAACCATCAAAGGTGAAGTTGTTAAAGAGATTTGAAGTTGTGGGGTTATAGATGGTCTGATGTTTTTACTAAGCGTAGATGGTCTAATTTATGTTGCAAGAAGAGGCCTCTCACCATGGTAATCTCATATTTCCAGGTCAACCTTAAAAATATCTTACATTTTTATTAGTTTATTCTATAATCAACCTGAATGTGAAGCAGTTAAAGTATATATCTATATAACATATGCTTACCTAGATGATTATGATCATGATTTAGATGTTCATAATAGGGATTCAGAGCTAGATGTTAGGGATTAAGCAACAGATGTTACAGATGAAGAATTGGATGATCCTGGTGGATTATCTCCCAATAAACAATAGCCATTCGTGTTCAACCAACCCTCTCTTGATTCCTCCCTCCACCTGTATGTGCTTTGCTTTCGACTAGCAACAACAAGTAGTTAATATAGAGCTTGGTTCCTCCCGTGATTTCTCTACTCTAGTGAATTAGCTATCTAAAAGAGATATTGTTAATGCAAAGCATCGAGGAGGTCAATTTTTTTTTCTTCAGGTTTTTTTTCTTCTAGCATGGGGATAGATACATAGCATTGTCAAGCATATGAAATACACCTAGTTACATGTAAACAGAAGCAGTGATACCTGTTATAGAAGATGCGGCACCTGTTACAGAAGATGTGGCACCTATTACATGTAGATAGAAGCGGTTGCACAACTACATGTAGGGGTGGACAATATAGTTTGGTTAACATATAATGTTTGGGATTTGATGCTAACATTAGTTCATTTCAGTTTTGCTTCAATTTTTTTTTCACTATGTATTCTTATCCTAATATTTTGCCTTATATGCCTTAGGTATAAGCTCTTAAGACGATGATTATGTTAATTGGTCCTAAGAAACTCATAGAAAAATTTCATAGGCTACAAAAAATTTATGGCTTAAAAACTTCAGTTTGTATATCATACTTACTAATGCTAAAGGGGCCATTTCTATTACTATACTCCCATGCCTAACAACACGGACTAAAAAATGCAGAAGTTTATATCACCCTAAAACAATATTACCATTATGCTATTTATTCCATAAATAATTAATACTTCATGAAATGCAAACACGAATTGAAAGTATTATTCAGAGGTGATCACTTTATACTTGTAGAAGCAAAGGCCCACTTCGATAGAATGATAACTAAGAAAATACTGATTTTGGCTAATTGATATTACTAGTTAGTTTTAATATGTTACTAAAGAAGAATATGAATTTGAAAATTTATTGATATGTTATATTGTAATGCTTTAGTTTTTAAGTTGTACACTAAGAATATATGTATCTATATTATATGTATGTATGCACTAAGGTTATAATTTGTGCAGTGGTTGGATCGGTGAACAACAAGGATGGGTGAAATGGATATGAATGAATGAATTAAATTTTAATGTCAACCAGAATAAAAAAAAATTGTGGGACTATTAGCATCTTTGATTTTTTATTTTTGTGATTAAATTTTTTTCTTGCTTGAATTGATAATGAGATGACCCAACTTTCTAGCAATCCTCTCACAAAAAATACAATGCCAAGGATTGGATGCTAACATACTTCCCTAACTGTCTCTGATGTCTCTGAAAGCATCACATTTGAAAATGAAATTCTTTTCCGATTCCAGTGCCCCGGAAGTGCAAAAAATACACATCCATTCTTCCCAAGATTCTTTAGGTCTCTTCCATCGTCCAGTTTGACACCGAAGATGATGTGAGTTACTTCTTAATTGAGAAATAAGAATATATTGTTGCCACAAAATGCTATCTGTAATGTAATCTGTTTGTTGGAAATCATAAGTGAGGTTGAATTCCTTAACATAGTACTTCTTCTTTATACCCAACTCTTTTCCCCATATAAACTTATGAAACTTCTCCATATAAAAATCCTTTAATTCCTTGCTTTTTGTGGGATATGCATTGAGGTAAATATTATATTTTTGCATCCATTTTTTATTTTGTCCCATCCATAATTTTTTTTTTCACTCATGCCTTCATTGAAGATAACTTTCCACCATGTACCTACAACCCATTTGCTCGTTTCAAATACCTTGTACATAAATAACAGTTAAAAATAAATAAACATACACTAGTAAAGAAAGTTTTTAAAAATATTTTATACCATAATATATAATTTAAAATTTAGTTTTATAGAAATAATATTCAATATTTTTATTATTATTCATGAAACCTATAACCGTGTGTAAAAATAGTTTATATTTTTATTATTATTCAATAAACCTATAACAATGTGTAAAAAATAATATATATATATATATATATATATATATATATATTCTTTATTTAATATTAAACTTTAACTAGGAAATGTAATGTATTAGGAAATGTAATTTATTTTGTTCGTTGTGAATTTTCTAATTTCTTTAAGTGTAAAAATAATGTTATTTACTCGCAACTAGCTATTAAAAAATAATAAATTTTCAAAAGATATATTTTTCCTTGTATTTAAAATGTATATTATGATAGAAAACCTATGATTTTGAGAAAGACAATATGTAACATTTTTTATGTTATTTAATTTGATATTTTTATTGCTACTCGGAACATAGAAAGAAAGAAATATGAAATGAAAAGTATTATAAATATTTTATTGAAAAATATCTCAATAAAGATTTTGGGAAATAATATTATATTTCAATAAAAAATTTAACAAATAACTATAATACTTTATATTATAAAAATTCAAAAAAAAATACAACTAAAAAACAGACATAATATAAGAATTTTTGAAAATAATATTATATTTCAATAAAAAAATTAAGAAATAAATATAACACTTTATATAAAATTCAAAATAAAAAATACAATTAAAAGAGAAACATGATATGAGTATCTTTTTTTTTGTAAACTAAGGCAAGATTCTATTACTAAAAGAAAATGTACATACATGAAACCGGGTGGCCTTTGATAGTATATAACAGCCATCCAAAAAAAGTAGATGTTCAGTTTATCCAACCATGCTAAAAACACTTCTATCCGTCCTAAAAACATGATATGAGTATCACTCCTTCTGAAACAAATATAAAAATAGTCATTAAGTGTGACCCCTATAAATTGAAAATTTTAGAGAGTTTTCATCACATTAATAATTATGTTATTTTTGTTATTGTTTAATATATGAGTAGTATGTTCTTGTACATTTGAATTAAGATATTGTAAAATATCTTTTTGAAAAGTAGGATTTGCATTATCCTCTAAATACTTTTGTGGTAATTTTTTGCATAGTATTCTCTTCTAGACTCTCAGGGCTTTGCTTTAAAGATATCGGGAGAAGTGTGATAATTTCAATCTTTATTATTCGGAGGATAATGTTTCTTCTTACATATATAAAGAAGATAAAGTTATTATTGTGGAATTATTTTATATTTTTTTTTCACTCTCATCAAATTTATAGTAAATATGTGTAGTTTTAATGTTAAATTATATAAAAAAAATATCTATTATTTTTTATATATTTTAAATTTAAAAGGCCAACCAATTATTTCTAATGATGAATAGATTTGGTTAATAATTCCCTAAATGAAGGATAAATCTAACTTTCCCATATGAAGGTGAATAACCTATATACTTCATTGTTTTGAAAAAAAAATAAAAAAATGAATAGGATTCCTAAATTAAAAATATTTTTATTAACATTAAAAAAGAGATATTGTATTTTTTGAGATACTGTATTGTTAGATATTGTTTTTTTTTGGGATAATATATAATGAAATTGGTATATAAAAAGAATGATCTCATCCATGAGTATGGATATGACTCATATGTTGTTAGTGTATTATAAAAATGGATGTATTTAATTTTACTTGTTATTCAATCTTTTTTGAGTAGACAAAATATTAATATGGGAATTTCTCACTTTCAATATTTTGATTCTCCACAGTGAAAAGCTATCATTAGATCTTAGAATATTTGAAATGAAAATTCCATTTAAATTTTCACCAAATAATCATGGTTGATTTTATAGTTTTAAGAAACAAATTTTACTTCTTAAGAGAAATCATATAACTACTAATAAAATAATGTCCTCACACCTTACCTGAATGAGATTAAAAAATGAAAAGGCAACATAAAATAAACAACCATTCTAACTATTATATTAAAAAATATTCTAACTAAATGTCCTAGCACCTTACCTCAATGACATAAAAAATGAAATGGAAACATGAAATAAACAACCATTTTAACTATTATATTAAAAAATATTCTAACTATTATATTAAAAAATATTTTGTTATGGAATAATAATAGAAAAATAATTTTCTAATTTAACACTTAGTTAATATTAAGAAATAAGAAATTAACACGAAATAAACCACCACTCTAACTATTAAATTAAAAATTATTTCGTTGTGGCATAAAAATAAAAATAGTGAAATCATCAATCACCAAATTAGATAAACGCCATATTAACCATCAATAAATATTCCATATTCGCCCCTAGAAATTGAGTGAATTACAATATTCCATATTCACCCCTACAAAATGAATTACAATATTCCATATTCACCCCTACAAAATGAATGAATTACAATACTAAGAAGAAAAAATCTCGAAAGTAAAAGTCTTATATTCATTATAACATAAGCAAGGGAGCAGTCTCACACCACATATTCACCAAAAGTAAATTTTAAAAGGTGTTTGCTGAATGCTTCTCCTCGTTAACATAATATGTGATACTCTACAAAGACGTATAAGTAAAAATCGTTTTAATATTGGGTTACTCTTATTTATGCGTGAGATTAAGTTTTAGGTTAAAAATTTCATTCCTCGACATAGGTATCTACTTAATTTCTTTGTTGATTAGTTTTTTTTTAAGCTATGTTTCCTAAAGCAAAGAGTTCAATTTACTTAACAATTTTTATTATGTTCATATAGAGTACTTACATATCCTTTTATGCCACCTAAGGATTTGTCTCCATTGTAAATTATCCTAAGTTATAAGTAACAACCAGAGAAAGGACCAAAACGAGGGGTGAAAAAAGGTCCTAATTTGGAAATGAGGGATGACTACCAACGTATTTAAAAGATTAAAGAAAAAATTAAATTACTAAATATAATTTATATTTCGGTGAAATGTTTCGAGGGTTAAAATAAGAATGCTTAAGAGTTTAACTATTTTGTCTATTTTGGAAATAAATGAAAATAATAAAATTAGGGAATACGAGAAAATATGGTAAAGTATGTTTAAATATAGAAAATGGTGTTACATTAGAGGAAATTTCACCCTAAAAAGTGCCCATTAAATTTTCATGTAATTTCCATGTCATAATATGTAAATCAATCAAAATTCTTTAAATTTAAAATGAGGTACATGTAAATATTTTTGAGGGAAAAGAAAGAAAACTTCTCCTTTTAATTGTATTTTTGGTTTTATCTCCTTAAAGGTTTACATAAATTTCGAGTGTAGACACTTGTTGGATGCGGAATTATATTCCACATCCAAAGACTACCCATTATGGATACTTTTGAGAAGACACACAATGATAAAAAAAAAAGATACATTAAAAAGACTTATTTCAACATGCCTTATGAATATATCTTCATTTTTTATCAACGCGGATCTTCTCAAAAGTATACATAATGTGTATTGTTGGATGTGGAATTTAATTCTGCATCCAACATGTGTCTACAATTGAAATTTGAGTAAATATTTAAGGAGATAATCCAAAAATACAATTAAAAAGAGTAGTTTTCTTCTTTTCCCCTCCATAATTCATAACTCTTACTTTATTATTTTAACTATTATTTTATCTTATAAAACTACTCTTAAGCTAAAATTTCCTCTAATAATTATGAAATTCAAATTCAAAAATATTAAAGAGGTTTTGAATTCTTTATGGCTTATCAAATTTTCACTTTTTTATTCAAATCGAATCTAATTTGCATTATTCACATCACCTTCTAGATATTAATAGTTTTAGGAAATACAATAGGAGTCAAAATTGTTTAAGATAGGGTTATCTTTACTTACTTCCATCTTAGCATTACTCAATAACTGCCATGTGTAGATAATGTGGAAAGTCAATCCACCTATGACACAATGTCTGATGTTGAGTTAGCACCAAGGCCATTCAAGCCCACCTAGATTCGATTAATTTAATTTATGTGTATTTTATGAGAAAGAACGAAAATTAATTTATAAATCTACATAAATAACTTTATTATAGCATTATTAGAAAATCAAAAATTCTCTTTTGTAAATAAACTCACTACAGAGTATAAAGAGAATTTACCATTTGTTATCAGGAAATCTAGTGTCTATGCAGAGCTGCTAGTCCCACTAAGATGGGTAGCGATCTTAGAAACAAACATATTAAAGTTACTTTTGTTTTCCTTTATGAGAAGTAGATAGGAGAAGATCAAAGAATACCAACCTCAATCCTTCACTCGATTGTTTGCTTGTTCCTTCTCCTCACCGATCGGTCTTTGCCGCTTCTCCCTTGACCACTCCGCTTCAAAGAGTACCTGTAAAGTCAAAGCAGCATAATACCTTCAAAGTGCAGAGATCTACAATCATAAACAACATAGGACCAAATGTATATTGACCACACAAATGCATATACTATCAGACATACAAGAATGTGGAGGAAAACTTGAATAACTTTATTAATATGAAGATTAGAAGAGAGGATTACAACTCATTGTTCTAACCCAGCGTCATCCTCCCAGCATGAAAGCCCTTCTTCACCTCATGAAAAGCTTAGATCACCTAACACTATGATATTCCACCAGGAAACCAACAACACTTCCTTACAACATACAAAATTCCAGCCTCTAGATCTCTCGGATGAGGGATCCATATATAGATGATTGCGGGGAGGTGAGTCAGCTTCTGGGATTTTGATTAGTGTCTTCTCTCTGATAGTTCTTGGTTCCACTTAGAGATTGATGATCTCTTACTCATCCCTGGGTGAATTTAGAGAGGAAAGTGACGCAGGAGAAGTTTCTGGAAGATTTATGATCATCCACCTTGCAAGTTGTCTCTGCCATTTGTCCACTCCGGCCCATTGCATCCTACAGAAGGGATTTTCAGTATGCATCGCACCTTTTACACTGGGCAGGTGATGTGTCACACCCTTAGCACTGAGCAACCTGTATGGTCCAGTTTTGACCAGTTCTGAGGAGTTTCCTGTGGATAACTTCTGGGAGATGATGTAATCAGCCGACCTTGTTTCTTTAGGGCATGAAAAAACACTTTTAGGGACTCAGGAGCCCTTGGTTTATGGACATATATGATTGGGGTTGCAGTGCCCAAAAATGTCTATAACAGTTGCCCCCTAAAGCATGAGGTCGTTAATCTTTTGATGTCGGGTGAAATGCTTTATCATGAGGACCCGAGGGTTTTCGAACTGGAAGGCGACCTGTAATAAGATATAATACAATACATTATCTTCATAATATTTTCATGATCTAGCTGAGGCGAGCATTCCCATGCTCAGTTTTATAAATTCATTTTCATGTACATAGGACAGACAACCGTCTGTGTAGTAGACTGATGATTCTGGTAGAGCCATCATCCTTTGATTCGAATGATCATCTATGCAGCAATGATGTAATTTGATGTCTATATTTTCCTGAATATATCACAGCCCGGATGGATGAAACTAGATCCACGGTCTTCAAACTCGTCCAATCTTCGCCTAAATTACAAGTCGATCCATGTGAAAAATGTTCTGGAGTTGAACATGGAAAGACATCGCCTGATTACCAGCCAATGATGTAAGTTGTTAACAGGCGCGAGACGAATCAACGATAATGATGATGACCCTCAAGGTACGACAATACAATTCGCATGGTGTGAGAAGGGGACTTGGCGTCGAACACCACGCAAAATTTCTCGGTCGAAGGCCATTGATGTAAACCTGTTGCCGAAAGTGAGAAATTTTCCATTGAGGCATGCAAGCTTCAAAGTACCGAAAGGGTTGTTCCTAGGTCAAATTATTGGATGATGAGCTGATGTCGACAAGAAGTGACCCATCATAGGAGGGCCTTAATGAATCCCACATCTATGACACGGAACAAAGCAAATGACTTTTGGAGGTGAAAGAATGAATCGTAAAGGTATTGCAGTGGATGAGACACAAGATGGGTTGGTGAATTCTCTGATCAACTTCTCTTGAACATATCGGTGACACTTGGTATGGATTGGTAGCGTTAACCCGAAATATCGATGGTACGATGGAACAATGGTAATATGACCGGTGAACGGAATAACCCAACCCGACTCAGACATGGAGTGAAAGTGTCATGTTCAAGAGCGACTTTGCTACCAATAAAGTTTCTTCAAGTTTTCTTCCCAATTTTTCCCCAGTCATTGCTGACTAGTACCTCTTTATTTTTATCAAGCTTGAGGAGTATAACATATTCTTGTTCTATAATTTTCCCTTTAGGAAAACCCGTCGCTATGTTTTAACAAGCATAGTGACAGTGAGACTCGTTATTGTCTATATGGACAAGTTTGTCGCTATTGGTTTTAACGAGTTTAATGACAAAGATAACTCGATCCTTTTCAATTTTAGAGAGTCTGAAAGGGACGTAAACGAAACTCAAATAATCCTTTTCATCATATAATCCCTCAAGTCCGAAAAAGTATAAAATAATACGAAAGGGATGAATTTTTGATAATTTTAACGAGCCGAACAAAACAAGCACTTGATCTTTTTGTGTAATAATCCCTCAGGTCCAAAAAGATTAAAATCTAGAGGAGGGATAGCACTCCCGTAGATTTAACGAGCTGGAGAGGCCAACTTCTCGGCAATCTTTTCATATTTTATGATTTTGACGAAAAGAGCTTAAAGGAGACTCGTTTTTTTAGAAACGAGTGATAATTTCTGATAGGAGTTGATTCCAGGTAAGGTTTGGAATTTTCCAATCACGGCAGTGTCACAAGGATGGCTAACAGGATCACTCTGCACAGTTGTTCTCAAAAAGGGGTAAACAATCAAGTGGAGGTGAATGATCAGCTAAAATAGAGTGGAGGTGATGATGAGAACATGACCAAGGCTCAGGAGCTGATGATAATGCATTCACAATGGTTATTTACCAGAGATTGGTTCATTTTTTAATGAGCTTAAACTCTGGAGAAACATTTGCTCATTGCTTAGGTTTAATTTTTAACGAGCTTGAACTTCACATAAAAACTACTCATGCCAGTTGTATAATAAGGATATCTCATCGATAGATTCCATTTTTATGGAGCTTGCACCTTTTGAAGCTTTGCTTCGTATCCTTCCTTTATGTAAGCTAGGAACGACTAATCCTATGAGTTTAAAGGGTTTGAGAACCTATAAACTAAGAAAATAAATGGTCGCTCTTCACTTGTACACAAAAAGGTTTGCATTCCCCCAAGTATAGTGAAGTAGAGTTTCGAGGTTACCCCTCAATTTGCAAACAAAATGTTTGCTTTTTTCAGGAAAGGCCTACCTTATACATGTTACACCTCAATTTGAAAACAAAACATTCATTCTATCAAGAAAGGCATACCTTCTAACGGAGGTATCTTATCTGGTCCAATCCCATTTTCCAATACAGACAGGTGTCAGAATAGTCATATCCTTTGCCGAAACCTACTCTATATCCAGAGTTTTCCTGTCGTAGTAGACCAGGGCGCATGCCCCTTGGGTTTCAGTCATGACCCCCCGAGTAACTCGCGTTCTTCAGGTGGATGAACTGGAGATTGATGAGACATTCCTTGCATGAAAAGACCATTTAGGGATGGAATTTGACTATTAGCTATGTGTGAGCTGAGGAACGAAAGCTGGTCTACAAGCTAGACCACTCGGCCTTCATGCAGAAAACATATTACTCGAAAGAGTGAGGAGACAATGGCTCCCATGCAATAGATATAGTCATGCCCGAGGAGTAGATTATAGTCTAGAGGTCCTTGGACTACCATTACATTCATATAAACGATTTTCCTTCTCAACGCTATAGGCACATTGGGGAGGATCCCTAATAGTCAACTGGTTCCTTTGTCGAAGCCTATCAGATTTCTCATCTTAGGCAGAAGCGATGGTTAACCAAGTGCTTCCCAAGCAATTGAGGAAAGGATACTCATAGAAGCCCCTTCATCTATGATGGTACCGACCATGATCATTTTGTAAGCTTGTACAATGATTCGGAATGGTACATTAGCTGGTAAACGGGGTCTGCCTAGTAGATTCCAATCGAAGGAAATGACTAGGTTGCTTGAAGGTGGGACCGAATAGACGGCCAGATATGACTCTGAGGAAATTCCTTCCTGCGGTAAAGGAATGGGTAGATTTCCCCCATGTTCATCGAAGTCTCCATTTATGAAAAGAATTTGAACGTTGTCATTCTCATTCTCTTCGGTGATTGTATCATCTAAAGATGGACCTTCCGAAGACAAAACTGGGTCGGCTGCTGCCTCAACCTTTTGACTTTTGTCTGGTATGGATTCAGCGGGTTTATCTTCAGTGATAGATGCTTTGATCAACCACAATGGCATGTCAGTCAAATTTTCAACTAGTGATGGACTCGGCAAGGGTCTCTTGTATCCAGGATGAAGCCATAGCGGTGAAGTAGGATGGTTATCCAAGACTCTTTTAGCTTCGTCAAGGAAGGGACACCAATGGATGACGTGATCGCCTTCACACAGTTTAGAAGGAAATTTACATTTCCTTTTCTGTCCAAATGCTTCGCTTTCACTAGTTGATGGTGTATTTTCAACATGACCTTCAGAGGTTGATGACACCAGATTATGCAAATGAGGAGACCAGTCCCTTAAGATCCGAGGGATACAAGGACAATCTCGATGATAGTGGTCTCCTTTGCAAATGACACATGGAGATTTAGGCTTGGATGGTGCAATGTGTGGATTTTCACTAGACAATGCTCGGTTACCCCTTTTCACCTTTGGTTGCTTCTTCTTCTTCTCTTTCTTCTCTTTCCCGTTCTTCTCCTTCTTAGTTACTTGATTTTTGGCTTTACCAGCTTCATCAAGCGAAGATGAAGGAGGAGAGGGAGAATCAGACGAAGCAGAAGGTTGGAGGGTAACTTTAGTATCATCTAGTTGCTGATTCGATTACTCAGGAATCACGGTGTTCTGAATAACGCAGGTCGAGAAGAGCCATATTGGCAAGCCAATCGTCAATCCTGGAAGTGACAATGTGGCCATATGGGGTGCACCAACATCTCCCCAAGAGGAGAAAGGACTAGGATTTCCTCCAAGGGGAAATCCTTAGTTGGTGGACTCCATTTCCTCAACCTAAGACCAACGTGGGAATAGTGATATTATTTCGATTAAAATAAATTTTAGATGCTTTGATACAACTTTTTTTTTCAATTGTTAAGAGTCGAGAAAAAACAAAAGATGACTCTAGTCACCTTCGATTTTTAATGAGCGTGAAGTGATAAGTGCTCATATGGACCTTTTCCTTTAAGGAGTCTGAAAAGGAATGAAAGAGACTACTCTAGAAATCTAGACAGAGGGATTACCAAACCAATCACAAAACTGCAGAATACGTTTTATGGTATGGCAGTCAATCTTCTCGAATGCTATGTTCAGTGCATTGCAATCGATAGGGCAGCAGACACAAGTTCCTATGGATAAAGGATATAGCCTATTGTGGTCTCCCAATATATACTCGATGGTACGTGGGAGCACAAGTCCGTACTGGCACTTGTCATCTCAAAGAGGAGGAATCACCCAACCAACAATGAAAGCAATAGTTACCAGGATTTAAAACGCCGAAATACGTCTCTAGCCTAGACTTCTAGATGTTGTGCATTAGGTTCCAAAGTGTTTTTATGTTCATTGAATTTATTTTACAGTTGATCTTTCTTAAGAAATTTGCCTTTCAGGTTAACCGCGTGATGTAGATATAGAATTCCTAAAATGCAATCTAAGATGATAAACAATAGTTTAGTCTTCTTTTTGCAATGAAAATCCTAGCTACTAAAGAAAGAGAGATGATATTCTTTCAACATAGAGCAGAGAGCACACACTAGATGCACTATCCTAAATCAAACCGACAAATAGTCTAAATGCAAATGAACATGCATGTATTTGTTTTCATCTTTCTTAATGTGTGAATGACAAGAAGAATGCTAAGTACAAATATGAATTATCTTTTCAAAGTGACAGTACTAACAAATTTCTCTTCAAAAATGAAAGGAAGATAATGACGACACTTTGTTATTTTGAATTGAAAACTGCTTTCGACACTTAAAAAACTACTAATTTAAATTAAATACAAGAGTAACTGTATAATCGAGCATTAAGAACAATAGAATTTTTTTCTTTGACTAAAAACGACACTTGCGACACTTCCAATTCAAAAGACGACAGTTTGATTACGTTACTTTTTGTAAAGAAGAACTGTAAATGGTGCACAATACATAAAAACATTCACAATTCTTTGTACTATGGAGACAGAATCATGCAAAGGAAGGGAGTTTTCACAGCAGTATACTGATCACAGACACCAAAACTCCTGAATAAAGTTGAAGAGAGTGAACACAAAACCAAAATCTGAGAACAGAAGAGGTCTTATCTGATCAGCGCACCTGCAACACAGGGAAAGTGCGATGGAGCACAGCTATTGCAAATGGGAGGTGCGATGCATCCAGGTTCCCAAGAGGAGAAAGTGCAATCGTCTAGGGATGAGACTCCAACTTGGTTCTTGGTCACGGTTTGCAGCTTAGTTCAGGGATTTAGGCCAAGCTAATGATAGTCAGTAAATAGATATCATAGGGGCTGATCTAATGAGGTTACTAGAGCCACCACTAGGGCAATTATGATGTTTGCAAATCAATTGTTCAGTTTATAAACAAAACCCGGAGATAGACTAAAGCAGCATTGATATACTTTGTAATTGCATAGAAAATGCAGTTCGAAGGCTAGCTAGCTTAACTTTAGGCTTCGTTTCTAAGCTTATAAAACCAAAAAATATAGACAAGCAAACAATCTATTCGCTCCCCAGCGGAGTCGTCATTTTGTTATCGGGAAATCTAATGTCTATGTAGAGCTGCTAGTCCCACTAAGATGGGTAGCTATCTTATAAATAAACAGATTAAAGTTACTTTCGTTTTCCTTTATGAGAAGTAGATAGGAGAAGATCAAAGAATACCAACCTCAATCCTTCGCTCGGTTCTTTGATTGTTCCTTCTCCTCACCAACTGGTCTTTGCCACTTCTCCCTTGACCACTCTGCTTCAAAGAGTACCTGTAAAGTCAAAGCATCATAATACCTTCAAAGTGCATAGATCTACAATCATAAACAATATAGGACCAGATATATATTGACCACAAAAATGCATATACTATCAGACATATAAGAATGTGGAGGAAAACTTGAATAGCTTTATTAATATGAAGATTAGAAGAGAGGATTACAACCCATTGTTTTGACCCAGCGTCATCCTCCTAGCATGAAAGCCCTTCTTCACCTCATGAAAAGCTTAGATCACCCAACACTATGATATTCCACCAGGAAACCAAAAGGACTTCCTTACAAGATACAAAATTCCAGCCTCTGGATCTCTGGGATGAGGGATCCATATATAGATGATTGTATGGAGGTGAGTCAGCTTCTGGGATTTTGATTAGTGTCTTCTCTCTGATATTTCTTGGTTCCACTTGGAGATTGATGATCTCTTACTCATCCTTGGGTGAATTCAGAGAGGCAAGTGTCATAGGAGAAGTTTCTGGAAGATTCCATGATCATCCATCTCGCAAATTGTCTCTGCCATTTGTCCACTCTTGCCCATCGCACCCTACAGAAGGGCTTTTCAGTATGCATATCACCTTTTACACTCGGTAGGTGAGATGCATCGCACCCTTAGCACTGAGAAACTTGTATGGTTCAGTTTTGACTAGTTCTGAGCAGTTTCCTGTGGAGAACCTCTGGGAGATGATGTAATCAACCGACCTTGTTCCTTTAGGGCATGAAACAACACTTTTAGGGACTCAGGAGCCCTTGGTTGATTGACATATATGATTGGGGTTGCAGTGCCCAAAGATGTCTATAACACCATTTATGTAATCCAAAATATTTCCCTAATTTAACTAAGTAAAATTCGATTTTTTTGTAACTACCAATAAGGTCAACCCCAAGCTTCTTATCTACATTTGATGCTTAGATATATAAACCCTTTTTTCACTAGTAAATGTTTCAAAATTTATGTCCACAGGTAAATATTTTCAACCTTTTTTGTTGAGTCTAACATTTTAAACATGTAACTTTTAGTAACTTGTTAAATTCATTGAACCTCGATGTTAATTTTAAACATACACAAAATTTGTTGTCTAACTTCTACAACCTTTATAAATTCATTGAATTCCTATTGGTATTTTCATCAATCAAAAAAATATGTAAACCTTTTGAAGTCATTATGTAACCTATCAATTCCCTATGATCATATCCACCATCGATGAAATTTAACATGTTTACCTAAAACACTCAGTATAGTCAATGGAGTAGAGCAAGCTCCAAATTTTCGAGAATTTCTTTCTTCTTCTTCCATCATAAAATCCATGAATAGAAGAAATTAAATGCACATAGATATTCTCATAAAGGTAATGTCTCAAAGATATTTTTTCAATTACAATAGACTATTAACAAAATTTACCATATTCACTGAATTAATAAAATTTCTTATAATCACTCGGGAGCCCTAAAATTTGTGATCCAATAAGAATTTTTAACAATATTTACACTCATTTAAATAAAAATAATTATAAATAGTTATTAACAACCATAATTTAAGGAATTCGAGGTAGGATCAAATGTAAATAATCATATTTACCACAATTTATTGCTCACCATTGTTTATGCATTTATTAACAAAAAAGTTAGGAATGAGAAAAAATGTAAATGTCTAGAATTATGAGAGGTTCTATTCATATTGTAGGAGTAACCTTTTGTTAGTTGGAAGTACACAACTAGGGATGTATTGTAGAACCATATATTCATGACCATTGATAACTCTACTCCTTTTTGTGTAAGATTACGAAAAAGGATTATGTAGTTTAATTTCTCCACTTCAAACATCTATTTATTTCCAAAAATGTCTCTTAGAATAGGAATAAAATGTACATTGATGTTGCAATATATATTGAAGTCAAACATAACTTTTATATATATATAATTTACCATAAAATAATTCAAAGAGTAAACGAACTATATAAACGAGAACATAGGAAGCACTTATGTGAAATTCCAACAGGAAACTGATTTGCGAAATTTTCTTTCCACTCAACTATAGGCTCAGTTGCATATCAACTTCTACAATTAGCCACCACCTATATAGGACATGATACCACATGGAGAAAACTACTAATTCACTAACATTGGAACTAGTTGAAATAAAATCTCATTCACACATATGATAATTTGGGAAATCAGTTTTGATTTTCAAATTTGAAACCAAAACTAATTAGAAAATTTATATATATATATATATATATATATATATATATATAATAGAGAAAATGAAAAAAACAATTTTAAGAAACCAAAGAGAGAGTTAAAATTAGTAAAAGTAATATAAAAAAATTATTTAACTTGAATATCAATATCTAATAGATACAAGATCTTGTTATTTATAAAGAGTTGTTGTTGCTGGTGGAAAAGGTCAATTTACATGAGAGAAAATTTGAAGGATGAAAATTTGTCTCAAAGTTTAGAAACTTTAGCGAATCTTATTAGTCCCCAAATTGCAAATTATAAAATGTTTTTTCATGTCTTTATAAAAACATGTAAATTTCTAATAATTTTGTATATAGTCTTTATACAATTTTGGCAATTTTTAAGGTAAAAAAACTTTTATACTACAAAACTTGAACAAATTACTTTTAGAAAAAAATAAAAATTGGAGATTTTTTTTTTTTTTTTTGGAAAAACCATCCAACTTACTAAT
Source organism: Pinus tabuliformis (assembly GCA_031772625.1). Lineage (NCBI taxonomy): Eukaryota > Viridiplantae > Streptophyta > Pinopsida > Pinales > Pinaceae > Pinus > Pinus tabuliformis. Next base: position 1,373,494,976 of record CM062820.1, read on the forward strand.
ATTAGCCCCTTTCCATGATTTACATATATTTGAGGGAAAAGTCCAAATTGTTCTTTATGATTCACTTTATGAAAATCCTCATAGAAAAATAGAAAATCCCGATTCAGGATTTGCTATTTCTGGCTACTGAAATCATCCATAGAACTTTTGGTATCACTTGATAGAGAAACGTAGGGAATTATATTCCTTTTTATAAACCAAGTAAATACGAAATTGGGAAATTCAACCATCTTCATTTACCCATCATATGTACCCCCATTCTTATTAAGAGCAAATAAACCGACAGTAATTTAATCAAATATATCTCCGCTCTTTAGGTCTAGCTTCCTATCATTAAATATCTTCCTCTCCTTTAGGTCTAGCGTCCTATCATTGCTTTTGGACGGCCAAGTACATAGTCAGGTCCGTCCTTTTCCAACCTTTATTACCTCGATTGATATATGAAGAGATGGATGATTATATGGAGAGCGCAGTAATGGATGATTATATGGACACCGTTGCACTGCATTGCCATCTATACATGTCAAATAATTGGCTTGTTGACAAAAGCTTCATCGACGAGTATAACGCGCTGAAAACACGGCGTCCTGGGCCATGCCAGAGTTGACAAAATGAATTAATGGAGAACCAGGTGCGCGCTTGGCCGAACAAAGTCAGCTTAGGATCATCAACGTGCTAGTGCTGTGGCCCGCCATGTTGATATGTCTAATCTTCATCCTCCCTTAATTCATTTACACCTCCTCGGACTTTGGCTATAAATACAGCCGAGGAACCAATTCTGTAATTCGCAGTTCTCCGCCGTCTACGATGAGGAAAATCCATGCTAATTCCTTCAGATGCCGCAGTTTGGCACGATTCGATTGTTATGAATCAAAATGCAGTTGCACCGTGCCAAGCTGCGTGCAACTGAAAGTAATATGCAGATTTACTTTGTTTCAGAGCCCATGATCGATATTTGTACGGGGAAGTAAGTTGCATTGTATATCAGTCTATATGTGCACCATCTTATATAGGAATTAAGTTTTAATCTCGTATATTTTTTTCTGATATTTTAGCTAATGATTTATATTTACAGGTAAAGGTCCTTCAAAGAGTGATACATGGTTTTATTTTCATGTTTCTCATCAATGACATAACCTTGTTATTTTACTATTTCACGTTTTGAGAGTTTCAGATTGCATATTTCGATTTTTACCGAGTTGGGCTCTAAACATTTTATTTACAAATTCTCTACACCATAATCATTCATGAAGGCTCACCGCTGGAAGAGATACTTCTTAGCCTAAGCGTTCTGAGCTTTACGATCTTTAATAAAAAATGTTTATTGTATGTAAATTTCTTTGTTGTTTGCATTTATCAAGGATGAGTTACACTGGCTGGTTCTAAATCATTTGCATTTATTAAGGATGAGATACACTCGCTGGCTAGAAGTCATTAAATTGTTTATTATATTTAATTTTCATTGTTATTTTTATTTATCAAAAATCAGTTATACTTGCTGGTTCGAAATTTAGACTAAAAATTTCAATCTGATGGTTCCGGAAATACCAGATCAAAATAATACCAGATAAAAATAGATAGAATACTCTGTTGGAGTGTTGGACAACGCTAATCGCTGCCTTAAATCAAAGGAACGGATTACATACATGTATATTATGCTAGTCTATGTACAGCTTTGAAAAAAAATGCATTAGGGTTTATGGATTCTGATCAGAGAATTATAATTTCTCCTTGCAGCTATCTACAAAGGATAAGAAACGGAAATTCCTGCTGAGAAGATGGGACCATATTCTGTGTTGGCTGATGTAGTAATTGGTGTGAATGTGTACGTCTGTTTTGCTGACAGAAGCCAATATTTTTGTTATATTAGTAGTTGTCTTGCAGAATGTTGGAAATCAGGTCATGAAGACTTCAAGACGCATCGTTTGATATCCATATTTTTATCTATGTATTAAAATGATATTATTATAACAGCTCTAGTTGACAATGAATATTCTTTATAATAATTTTGTAATAGAATTAGAACATTAAACAGGATTTTGTAACATTAAACAGGATTTTAAGCATTGCATCCTTATTTAACAGGATGTAAAACATCAAACAAAATAATGGGCTGTCTAACAGAGACATAGATATACAGGATATCTCTTGCTTACAAGGCTGGGGCTGTCTAACAGAGATAGATATACAGGATATTTCTTGCTTTGAAGACCGGAGTCTAACAGAGAGATGATATATAGGGATATCACATTCTTGGAAGGCTGATCACGTCCACAAAAGTATTGTGATTAAAATCAATCCTCAATTCATTGGAGGGTGTTGGCATCATTGGAAACGATAGTAACATCTGGATTTTGAATTTTATTCTGTCCACCAGATTTTCAAGCTCACGAATATTTATCAAGTTTTCTTTTTCTACAATCGAAATATCTGCAATTATTGAATACGGCACATTATTCAATGGCAGTGGCAGATGCAATAGCTCTTCGATGCACTTACATGATATTCATTGCATACGACCTAAGATGCCGATCGCTTTGTCAAAAGGCTACATGCTCTCTTTTCAAAAATCAATCATCCATGACTTTAATCTACGAACCATTCATGAATCAACTATCCATTAATGGAAGTCACACATCATTCATGTATTTAATTGTTAAGACGACTTCTTTTCCATCATAACAGGAGAAAATTATTATACGTGTTTCTGTGCTTGCATCCTGAGAAAAGTATTTTGTGCTTTTAAGTTTTACTGTACCTACGTAATACACATAATAAAATAATAGTTATTTTCAAGTAGAGTTTTTCTGTCCAATTTTGAAATAATTTTAGGTGGAATTGTTTCAGTATGTCATTTCAAATGTGTGTTTGATTATATATAATTTAGCACGCTCAAAATCTTTGAAACATTCAAATTGTTAAATGTTAACGACTCACATCTGTGAATCCAACCAATTCTATCAAATTCCAAACAAATTCATCTTAAAATAAAGTATAATCAAACACACTTTAAATTTCAAAAATTGAGAAAATATACATAAAACTAGGCGATATTTAAATCAATATTTATATAATAAACGGAATTGATAAAGTAATCAGTTACAGAGAAGATAGTTACCAATTTATATATTCAATAAAATATTAGGTCAATTATATAAAATTAGACAAAGGAAAATTATTAATGTACGTTTTCAGTGACACTATTCTATTTATTATTGGATATTTTTAACTACAGGGCTACCATTATTGTTATATATTTTTAGTTGCATCTCTCTTATTATTAAAACTATTATAACAATTAATTTTAAAAACGCTATATATAATATTCATGTGTTTGAGCTACAAACCTTTAACATGCTTTTAGCTCTGAGTTATTTAAAAATATCAATCAGTTTATGAAATCATGGTCTTATTCTTGCTCGCTGTTTTTTTTAGAGAGAAAAAGCATCATAGTTTATATTAAGAGAATATAAAGTTCAGTATACATACAAAAACCTGTAGCAAATAGTTCCAATCTGACAAATGTCCAGAAAAAATAAAACCTAAAGATCTGTTCAGTACATTTTTACCCAATGGCCAGATACTGGAAAAGAGATCCAGTCGAAACATAGTTCATACAATAACAGATTTTCAAATTGAAGTCACTGAAACTTATATGAAGAAGCACAGAGATACCATCAATAGATAATGGAATGCCATAAAAACAGCGGAGACCCAGGCTCAAAAGAAAGCACATGAATGGAGACCAGCAACCCAAAACATCATGTCAATTCGAGAATTCCGAAACCAAGAACAGAATAGAGTCCAGGGAATCCCTGGATTCTTGAAAGATTCGGGCGTTCCTCCATTTCCTGCTCGCTGTGCTTCTTCCACTCTGTCATTGTTATTTATCTAAGCTGAAAAGAAAGCATTACCACTCTCAACAAAAGTTATTTAACCGCTTCATTTGATAGAAATCAGTATACAATGATGAATTTCTTCAAGATTCAACTTTGTCATAGTAAGAGTACTTATGTTATTCATTGATTTGTTCAAGTGCCGTGGTGTTGCTGCCAGGGAATTTGGTCGGGCATCAACATAACATGTTAGTCCAAATTTGTGTTATTATGAACCACATGTATTTTAGTGGTTTTTATGTTATTCTGTAGTTAATGTATTTTTAGTGGTGAGAGGTATTAAAGTCATTTAACATGTTACAATAAACCATGACTATTTAAATTATATTTTTTTATGTTTTGTAAGATTGTGTAATTAGTTCGTTTTATTGGTAAGAGATAATGTAATTTTTTTAAACAACACAATCAACATGTTAGTGTAAATAATAACTAAATAAATCATGAAATCCATACCTGCATCGAGAGGGTGAAGGTAGGTAATTAATAATATATAATTCCCAAATATGTCATGATTCCTGTCACGATCTGAACACCAGTTCAAGAAAGTTTGCAATAACCAGATATAATTTCTAAAGGTGTTTTATATTATTTCATGATCATAACATAGTTAAGAGAGTGACGCATCTTAATATAATAATGGTCATAACATAGTTAAGAGAGTGATGTATCTCAATATAACAATTATTTTAACGAAGGAACTTACAAAATAGGGATATCTTTTAAGATAATAATATGCACTAAAATTAAATAGTGATTTATGATTTACTAGTATATTTTCTTGATATTTTAAGATTTTAGTATTAAACAATGTAATCATTTAGGTTACGTCATCATTCATGTTAAGGTTTTATTATAGATATTAAGAAATTGATAGTAATTAATGAAATGTTAATTTAGTTTTTAATATTTTAATTTTTCGATCACAAAGATATTATTGGTTAGGTAAAGATTTTTATATAAATTTTAATTTTGTTGATAGTTAATATTATACAATTTCTAAAAATGTTATGATTTTAATATGAGTTTGGATGTCAAAATAAATGGTATCGTTAATATAATTATATCTGGGTATGAATATATTTACATAACAAAAAGATAGGTTATAAAATTAAGTTAGTATTAAAATTTAAAAGTAATCGTTTATGTTAACATAATTAAGTGGTAAAAGTCAAGTCTTAGTAGCACAACGTATTGAGAAAGGGTTTTGTTAGTAAGACATTATGTTTCAAATCTCATCAATTTTTAAGAATGGACTTGTAATTTACAAAAAAAACAAAAAAATAAAATAAAATTAGGCCTTAAAAGGGCGAGCGTAAAATATATTTAACTTTAGAGTGTGTTATAACATAGGTCACAATATTTACAAGTTAATATATTTTAGTTCCAAACATATTATCATTAATGTCATGAACTTTAGAGAGGAGTTAATATATTTTAGTTCCAAACATATTATCATTCCTGTCATGAACTTCAGAGAGGTTTTTAAATGACAAGATCTTAATGTTTCTTAACAAAATGGATATGTTAATCACAATAGCTATAGGAGCACGGTCTTCTAATATATCATAATATGCTTGAATGGTTTGGAAATATAGTATTATATATTATGGTTTATCAATTTAATAAAAATATATTGCATGGATTATTGGGTGTTTATCGTTTAAAAACAAATTATTAACGGATTGGTTTACGAGAGTTGTAGGAGACTAATATCTCCTAATATAATATGGTTGGTTGTTTAAAAGTTGAAAATTGATTAATTAGAGATACTTTGAGAGTGATGTCTCATAATATGAAATGGTCAACTAGTTGAATAATGTACATAATAATTGATTTATTTATTTATTATATTTTCTTGATGATTTTGATAATGTTTTTTAAAAATAAAGAAATAGTTGTAGCCCTTTGAGTATATCACAATTTGATGTTAAAAAATTGGGGCTCATTTTTAGAGGTGGTGATTGATTAGTTAATGTTGAGCACCATAACCTTTTTGTATATAGTGAACCTAGATGTTACAAGCTAAGTATCATTTATATATTAGAGCTCCTAGAACACCATGTCAGTAGTGCAACTAGGTACTGTTATCACCCCAAGAAACTCTCCTAGGTTGTAGCTCGAAGATGCTCGGGAACATTACAAACCCAACTTAATGTTGGAAATGGATGAATGGAAGGAATGATGCTTATTCAAGCCAAATAACCACTTCTACTTTGCTTGACTCCAGACATGCGTGAACACCCCCAGACTACAAGGCTTTAAACCACCAATTACTCACAGTTTGAGGATTGAGTGAATATGGAGAATACTAACCGCACCAGCAGATGCACATGACCCTGTGATGGTCGGTTGCAACCAGTAAAGAGGTTTGAAAATCTAATTCCCTAGTATACAGATACGATGAGAGCTCTCTATCACTAAGTGAAAAGTAACTTGATTAACACATTCACTGATACATGCAAGATTCAAACACAGAGGTAGGATGACAGCTTCTCTAATGCTAAACATCAAGAGTTCAAGAAAAATGCATATCAAGCACAGACTAGAACAAAATAGGAATGGAAAGTGAGCAATTAACAACAAAAGAAGCTTTTATTAGATGAAAATGAAGACGAGACGCTGCAAGTATCAAAGCAGTTACAATCTCCAAAAGTTGAACCTTACATCAAAACAACAACCATCAACCTTGATTACATCTTGTTTCTAGGTATTTATAGAGTTTCATTACAAAGGCACTCTGCCATTCTAAGTATGGGGAGGTCATAATTGATCACCAACCGCTTTTGACTATTTGATGGAGTCTCTAGCACAATTTTCCTACTTCAGTGAATGATTTGATCTTCTCTCGTGCTTTGTTGTCCTTTTCTGGCAGGTGTAGTCTTATATGGGATGAGTCCCACAACTATTAAATGCGTTCACCTGCTCGACTCTGTCCTTTTCCTTCTCGAGCTTACTATCTCTTGAATGCGGCTGTTGAGGGGCAAATATGTCGTGTACTAGTAACTGGTCGCCTTCGTCCTTCAGGTGCATGGGACAGTTCAAGGACACGGACTACGTCATAGATTTGATGAACTAGATGGGGCAACAAATTGGCCATCAGATTGAATGGATGGACGGCAGATACGGCTTGGCAGGGAATATCGGGAAGGCAAGGCGGAAGATGATGGCAGGTCATTGGATCTCAAGCAGACAGATCCAATGGTTGTTGGGCACCAAAGATGCACGAAGTTTATCGGGCAGGAAGAGCGAGCTTGAGTGGTAAGCGGTATTGCTTGCACCGCTATTTAGGGTCCGGCGATAATCATACAAGGGCGAGCGATCCCACTCGGAGGGTGATGTGTGGCAGCAGGGGAGCAGGAAAACCACTTTTCATCATGCGTTAACGCGCCGACATGTTATGGTTGCGGGGGAAGTGGATGTCGTCTGATCGCGATGGATGCGATCGAATGGTGGGTACTTAATTGTGTGGGTTAGTTCATTCGATGTGACGGGAGGGCCATTCGGTCAGGGTGATGGGGATCAACGGCCAAGACTGTGGTGGAAGGGTCTGGGGGGGCGCGCAGTTGTATGGGCATGAGTTATATGGGGTTTTAACACCTAGGGCTTAAAGAAAATAGTTTTATGTGAATTTTAAGCAAAACATGAGTAAAGGAGATGAGAGGGGAATGGGCGAGGAAATGGAGAAGGGTGAGGATATCCGGTATAGGCCTTTCCTGACCAAAGCCAAGGACTGAGCTTACTTCTGCTCCTCGAACATCAGCAACATGTAGTAGAGTTAACACTGGCTCCTTCTGGGGATGAGATCCTCCCTGCGAGGTCTCAAGAACTTGCAAATCAATGCCTTTCCTATGAAAACAAATTAGCAAAAATTCATAGTATTCCATTGGGCATGGAGTCTAACTGAGCTTACAATAAAACTGATAAAACAACATATTTACAATTTTAAGGCCAAAAGACCTAAGACAACATAAATTTTTAGAAAACGCCCATTAACTGGGCCATTAAAAACTATCTCCCCTTCCATACTTTGTAGTATGAAGGTATTGTTCCCTTGGATTTGAGAAATGATGAAAGGCCCTGTCTAAAAAGCATCAAACTTCCCATGGTTTCCTTTCTTCTCTTTTAGTGCATCCCACTTCAAAACCAATTCTCCCACCTGAAATTTATATGATTTTGTCCTCCTCTCAAAAACTTCCTTGATTTACCGTTGATGTGCCGCTGACCTTTCAACCAACTGTTCTCTGATTTGACGTACCTCTACTAAATTAGTGATCCTTTTTGCCATGTCTTCGTCCTCATTCTGCTCTTCTTGTAGGAAATTTGCCACAGGGAGGGTTAACTGAATTGGGAATACAACCTCAGTGCCATATACCAACTTGAAAGGAGAATTCCCTGTGGATTTCTTGGTGATTACTCTGTCAGCCCACAGTGCATATTTGAGCTTAGAATCCCAATTGATTTTGTTATCTTCCAATAGCTTTCTAATTATCCTTATCAGGCTTTTGCTGGAAGATTCTGCTAGACCATTGCCTTAAGGGTAATATGAGGTGGCATAAGCCAGCTTGATGCCCATTGAGTCACACATTTCCACTAATTCTTTTGACCTAAAGGCTGCTTCATTGTCTGTGACCAATTTATGTGGACAACCAAATATGGTGAAGATATTCTCTGTCAAGAACCTTATGATCACATTATGATCAACCTTTCTAGATGGGATTGCTTCAATCCACTTAGTGAAGTAATCAGTGGCTACTAAGATACATCTGTGTTGGCCACTCGAATGTGGATTGGTTTCTCAAATGAAGTCTAAGCCCCACTGCTGAAAAGAGCCATTTGCATGTATTGGTTTCAAGGGCAGCGAATTCAATTGTTATTTCCCTTCAAATCTTTGGCACCTGTCACAAGATTTAACAAATGAAAATACATTAGAAAATAAAGTGGGCCAATAGTGCCGAGCTCTGAGAATCTTGTGGGCTATAGTTTTCCAATAATGATGACCTCCACATAGGCTGAAATGAAATTGCTGCATGACTTCAATGGATTGTTCTTTGTCCAGACATCTTAGCAGAATTCCAGAGGGATCCCTCCAGTAAAGTAGATTTTCATGAATGAAATATTTGGCTGCTCTAAGTCTAACAGTTCTAACTTGGCTTGAACTAAGAACTAGAGGGATTTCTAGCTTCAACAAGAATTGGGCTATTGCAGAGTACCAATCACAAGAAGCTAGAATTTCCGCCAATGACTGAATTCTTTCTTGTTCAGCTATTTCTTCTTCTGTTTGACCACTTTCTATGTCTGTGCTTATGAGATTTATGCCCAGGGTTCTGCAATTTTCTTCAGCCAATAATTTGGCAAGGCCCTAACCTCTGACAAGTTTGGTGGGCTTCAATTCTATATTAAATTCAATAAGCTTTGCAATCCATTTAGCCCTTCTTCCATCAACATCAAGCTGCATTAGAACATATTTTATTGAAGCAGATGGTACATATGCAATTATCTTGGACTACAGAATGTAAATTCTGAAAGATTTCAAAGATTTGATAAGAGCATATGCTTGTTTTTCAATGATATCATAGTTCAGCTCAGTATCCCTTAATATTTTGCTGAAAAAAGCCACTAGATGCTCTGAGCCTTATTCATCCGCTTGCAATAAGACTATTGCAAGGGTGTCTTGAGAGGCAAATGAAAATATATGGAACTCCTTGCCGTAATCTAGACTTCTTAAAGTGGGAGCTTCCATAATAGCTTTCTTAATGGAATCAAAGGATCTTCTTTCTGCATCAGTCCATTTGATCTCCGACCCCTTTCTCAACATGGAGGTGATGTGCTTTACAAGTTCTACAAAATTCGGGATAAACCTCCTTACAAAATTTATCTTGCCCAAAAAGGAGTGAATGTCTTTCTCTGATCTTGGAACAGACAAGGTCTGTATTGCTCTCACTCTTTCTGCGTCAATTCAGACATCTACAACAGAAACAACATGTCCTAATAGCTTACCCTCTTCTAAAGCAAACTGTGATTTTTAGAATTGACTGAAATCCCAAACCTTTTGCACTTCAGGAACACTTTTTTTAAATGGTGCAAATGGTCATGATGATTGCTGGAGTATACTGTTATATCATCTAGGTAGATAAGGACAAATTTATCCCTCTCTCCCACAAATGCTATATCCATAGCTCTCTGAAATGTGGCTCCAGCATTCATCAGCCCAAAAGGCATCTTGGAATACATAAAAGTGACCCAAGAAGTGGTGAATGCAGTCTTCTCTTGGTCATCTGGATGTACAACAACCTGATTATACCCTAAATATCCATCAAGGAAAGACATTACTCTGGCTCCTGAGACTTTCTGCAGCAAATGCTCCATCTTGGGTAGAGGATAATTGTCTTTCTTAGAGAATTTGTTTAAGTTTCTGAAATCAACAAAAAGAATGATTTCTCCACTTTTCTTCCTTACCACTACTAAGTTGGCCATCCACTTTGACTCTCTGAGAGGAACTATGATTTTGGCAACCAGTAACTTTTTTATTTCTTTTTGAATCAAAGGGAGGAGAAGAGGATTTATTGGTCTCAGCTTCTGCTTGAAAGGAATGGTGTCTTTCTCTAAAGGGATTTTATGTTGGATGATCTTCTTGTCATATGTTTTCAGGTCACTATATTCCCAGGCAAAGACATCGGCAAATTGCTTCATTAAATTGCAGTATTCAGCACTTTGGGCAACAGACAGATGAGTGGAAAGATTTATGTATCTGGGCTGATCTGGACTCCCTATATTATGCTTATAGACTGCAGATTTATCTTCTTTTTGGGCAGCCTTGTAAGACACATCATTTTGGTGAAACGACTTTTCTAATGGAACCAGACCCTTAGGTATATGATTGTTGGGAAGTTGGACAATGCTATCTGTACCAATTATGTTTCTAAGTTGGGATTGGGAATTTTCTTCCAAAACTTCATTCTGTTGGTCAATTTTCATTTCAGAGAATTCATCAATGACTTGCAGAAATCTATTCACTTCATCATTATCTTCAAAAACTTTCCAACGCTGGACATTATTAGGCAAGGATGGTCTATATTTCATTTGGATTTCATAAATTAGTCTGGGAGGCATGGGAGGGATAAACATGCTAGTAGACACAACAAGGGAATCGGAAAGATGATTTTTGGCTTTGGGGATATATGAGATACAAAAATTATCAAAAGAATTTTTAAGTCTCCATACCTCATCTCTGTATGCTTTCAGCCTGGGGTGCTTTGCTTGAAATGTTCTGTTTACTTGCTGAATGATAAGATCAGCATCTCCAAACACCTTTATGTTTCTGATTCCTTTGGCTTTAGCTGCATTAAGGCCCAATAGCAGAGCCTCATACTCTGTTATATTGTTTGTGAGTTGAAAAGCCAGCTTAAATGACAGATGTGTGCTTTCTTGTTTTGGAGATATTATCACCACCCCTGCTCTTGTGGTCTCCCTAGAACATGCTCCATCAAAGAACATTTCCCAAACCTGACTTCCTTCCTCTCCCTTGGCCTGGATTATTGGTTTTCTGATCTGCATTGAGGCCTTCTGAGACTCTTCTATTTGGAGAATACATGCTCCAAAGTCAGTGCCCACAACGGATGATTAAAAGGATTCTTCTCATCAATGATGATGTAGGCCAGTTGTGCTTCTCTGTATAATCTCCTGCTTTCTCCTCCAAAAACTAGGACAATGGCATAAGATAGATCATTCTGTAGTGTCCCACCTAGTCTCTTAATCCATCCTGTAGATAGCAGCATGCCAAACTTAGGAGGGACATCTGCTACCACAATATCCATCATCATACTCTTCATGGGCAGTTGATTCAGGGTAATAGCTAAGTCTTTGATTAATCCTAGGCATTTTACCTTTCTTGAATCAAATGAGAATAAGTCATGATATGGTGTTGTTGGGAAAACTATCCAATACGGAATGACCCTATCCCACTCTAAGGGTGATAGTACCTCAGCAACAATCAAAGCAAAGCTATTCGAGATTACTTCTTTATGAGATGTAAGAGAGGGGAGAAAGAGATCCACTAACCGATGTCTTCCGCTAATGATTGATCCAATCTTCTCTCCTTGCTGCTTGCTCCCAGCTCCTTGCTCTTTCACTGGCCCAGCTACACCAAGATCCTGCAAAATAACAAGAAGGGGAAACTACAAGAAGCATACATTCATAATTGATTCAAGGATTAGAATAAATCAAATATACAAGTATCAATACGCCATTGAGACACATGCATATAGAAGAACCTCAAATGCTTTATTAATGGAAGAAGTAAAGTTCAGGAGGTAATACAACCATAAAAGGCCCAATCCAGCATCACCTCCCAGCAGAAAGAAATCTCCTCTTCACCTCCTTCAAGCAAATCACCCAATAGTTCTATACTCAAACCAACAACACTTCCTTACATTCACAGGATTCCAGCCTCCCTAGACCTCATGAGAGAGCTCTATATATAGGAGTTTTGGAGAAAGGATGAGTCAGCTTGTAGCTGGCATGAAGCTGACTAGTGTCCTCTCCCACTTCAGTTATTCTTCAGTTCTTGAGTCCACTTGGAGGTTCTTGCTTCCACTTGGAGATCTAGACCCTCTTACTCATCACAAGTCGAATTCCCTGATCCAAGTGTCATTTTGGAAGCTTCCTGGGCATTGACACCTTGTGGAATGACTGTGCCACATGTCCCAACTCGCCCAGCGCAGGTAGCCTTCTTTGCAGTTGACATTCAGCGCAGGTAGACAGTGTAGCTCTTGACATTCAGTGCAGATGCTCAGTGGAGCAGTTGACATGATCCAGAATTAGCTTGTTTTTGAGTGTTTTCAGGTGGAGAACTGATATTTAGTGCTGTGGTTTTCTGACCTTGTTCCTCTAGGGGTAGGAACAACATGTTTAGGGACTTTGGATCCCTTAGATTATTGACATTTCATGCTTCATGCTGTAAGGCACAAAAATGTCTATAACAGTTGCCCCCTAAAGTATGAGGTCGTTTATCGGGTGAAATGCTTTATCAGGAGGATCCGAAGTTCATTCAATCGCTGAGAGGTGACCTGTAATAAAATACAATACAATACATTATTTTTCATTCTGCTTTCATGATCTAGATGAGGCGGGCATTCCCATGCTCAGCTTTATAAATTCATTTTGGTACATATAACAGACGATCGTCTGATGGTAGACTGATAATTCTCTGCTGAAATCATCATCCTTTGAGTAGGATGATCATCTGCTGTAATAATGTACATATCAAACGTCTTTATATTTCCTGAATATATATCGCAGCCCGGATGGATGAAACTAGATCCGGGGTCTTCAAACGCGTTCGATCTTCACTCTAAGTACAAGTCGATCCATGTGAGAATTGCGCTGAAGTCGAACATGGAAAGACATCGCTTGATTACCGGTCAATAATGTAAACCGTTAACAAGCGCGAGAGGAATCACCGATAATGATAATGACCCTCAAGGTACTGCAGTACAATTCACGTGGTGTGAATAAAGGACTTGGTGTCGAACACCACGCACAATCTTCTGGTCGAAGGTCATTGATGTATACCTGTCGCCGGAAGTGAGAAACTTGCCATTGAGGCATGCAAGCTTCAAAGTACTGAGGGGGTTGTTCCTAGATCCACTTCTTGGATAATGAGCTGAAGTCGACAAGAAGCGATCCGTCAAAGGAGGGCCTTAATGAATCCCACATCAGTGACACGGAACGGAGCTAATGATTTTAGTGGAGGTGAAAACAATCTGTGAAATATGATTCAGGGTGGCGATCATGGGTGGATGAAGGATAATGTATGGCAGTGGATGGGACACGGTTGACTCTTTCTGAACAACATCTCTTGAACATATAACGACACTGATGTGATGGATCGGTAGCATTACCCCAAATGTGGATGGTTTGGCGAAGACCATGGTAATGAGACCGGTGAATGAAACAACCCAACCCGATGTGATACGGAGGAAAAGTGTCATGTTCAAGAGTGACTTGCTATCGTTAAAGCTTTGAGGTTCTCCCAATTTTTCCCCAGTCATTTCTGACCAGTACCTCTTTATTTTTGTCAAGCTTGAGGAGGATAACATATGCTTGTTCTATAACCTGCCCTTCGGGCAAGCCCATCGCTATGTTTTAACGAGCCTAGCGATAGGGAAACTCGTTCTCGTCTAAAGACAAGTTTGTCGCTATTTAATCATTTTAACGAGTCTAACGACAAGGAAAACTCGGTCCTTTTCATTTTTAGAGAGTCTGAAAAGGTACAGAAAGTTAACTCCAAATTTCCTTTTTCGTCATCTAATCCCTTAAGTCCGAAAAAGTATAAAACAATACAGAAGGGATGAGTTTTCGATAACTTTAACGAGCCGAATAAAACAAGCGCTCGACCTTTTTGTGTAATAATCCCTCAGGTCCAAAAAGATTAAAATCTAGAGGAGGGATAGCTCTTCCGGTCACTTTAACGAGCTGGAAGGCCAAAACTCGGCAAACTTTTCATATTTTACGAGTCAGATGAAAAGAGCTCAAAGAAGACTCGTCTTTTGAGGAACGAGTGATAAACAGGGATAGCAGCAGATTCCAGGTACAGGTTGGAATTTTCCAATCACGGCAGTGTCACAAGGATGGCTAAGTGAAACCACTCTTCGCAGTTGTTCCTTAAAATAGGTAAACAATCATATGGAGGTGAACGATTGGCCAAATGGAATGGAGGTGGCAGGTGCAAACACGACCAAGGCTTTTTATGGCTAATAAATTTACGATCACAGTGGTTATTTACCGGGGTATGTTCATTTTTTAACGAGCTTGACTGCTCAATCTTATGTTTATTTTTTAACGAGCATGAACTATGTGCTAAAACTGCTCGGATCTCGCTTTTCTATTTTTTAACGAGCATAAATTCCGCGGTAAAACTGCTCGATATACCAGTCATAAGATAAGAATGTCTCCTGTGAGATAGCTATTTTTTATGGAGCTTTATCTCACGAAGCTATGCTCCTTCTTTGGAAAATTTTGACTTTTGCCCCACATCCTTTCTTTATGCAAGTTCGGAAACGACTAATCCAAAAAACAGATAAATAACCGCTCTTTGCTTGCACTCCAAAAGGTTTGCATGCCCCCAGGTATAAAATACAATTTCAAGGCTGCCCCTCCTCTCCCCCACCTCTGCTTTTCTTTGGGTGTTCACAGCTACTTGTCGTCTTGCTAGTCTAATGTTAACGATACTTGTCTTCTCGTTATTTTTAACAGGTCTTATGCGGTACTTGTCTTCCCGTCAGCCCAACTTTTGACAGCTCTTTTGCAAGATCGCAAGAGAACAGCTACTTGCGACAAGAGAAGAACACTACTCAAAGACAAAACATTGGTGTTATTGAGGGAGGCTTGCCTCTTTCTGGTTACCCAAAGATTGTTTTGTTAACACCATCAAACGAAAACATCTCTTCGGCACTGTCTACCGAAGTAGACAATGGTGAATGACCTTTGTCAAACAAGTAACCTTGACAAAAGAATCCTATTCTAGAACAACCCCTCTTCCATCCACGGACGGGGTATGGACTAGTCATATTCTCTCGCGGAAATTCTACCTTATACCCAGGGTTTCCTCTGCCCGAAGCAGACCAGGATGCATGCCCCCTGGGTTCCAGTCCCATCTTTCCGAATCACTCGCACTCATCGGGAAGGAGGACTGGGGGTGGAGACATTTCTTGAGTGAATAGACCATTGAGGGTTGGTATGTGACTATTTGCGATGCGTGATCCCGGAAATGAAAGTTGGTCTACGAGCTTGACCATTCTTCCTTCGTGTGGAAAACACATTACTCTAAAGAGTGAGGAGACTATAGCTCCCATGCAATATATATAGTCTCGTCCAAGGAGTAGGTTATAATCCAAGGGTCCTTGAACGACCATCACGTTCATTTGAACGGTCTTCCCTTTCAACGTAACAGGTACATTGGGGAGGATCCCTAATGGTCGACTGGTTCCTTTATCAAAACCCGAGAGATTTCTTATCTTAGGCAAAAGCTCCGGGGAAACCAGTGCTTTCCAAGCAATAGAGGAAAGGATACTCACAGATGCCCCTTCATCAATGATAGTTCCAGCCATTACCATTCTATAAATTTGGACTATGATTCTGAATGGTACATTGGCTGGCAACCGGGGTCTGCCTAGTTGGTTCCAATCAAAGGACACAACCAGGTTGCTTGGCGGTGGGACCGAATACACGGCCGGATATGACCCTGACGATGTTCCTTCCTGCGATAAAGGAATGGGCGCATTGCCCTGATGCTCATCAGAGTCGGTGTTGATGAAAAGAATCTGGATGGTGTCATCCTTATTCTCTTCAGTGAGGGTGTCATTTGAAGATGAATCTTCAGTGACAGTGTCATTTGAGGATGAAACCTCTGAAGGAAGAACCAGGTCAACTGCCGTTTCGACCTTTGGACTTTCGTCCGGTCTGGATTCAGTAGGTTCATTCTCAATGACTGACGCTTCAACTGACCTCTTGAGCGGGCCAGCTGTATTTTCAACCAACGAAGGACTTGGCACGAGTTTTTTGTATCCAGGAGGAAGTCTCAACGGTGAAACCGGGCGATCTTCCAAAACTCTCTTCGCTTCGTCTAAGAAGGGACAACAGTGGATGGCGTGATTGCCTTCACACAGTCTGTAGGGGGATCTTGCTCCCCCTCTTTGTCTTGAACCTTCACTTTCGCTGGTTGACGGTAAGCATTCAACATGGCTATCAGAGGTTGATGCTCCCGAATTGTGCAACCGAGGGGACCAGTCCCTTAGTATCCGGGGAATACAGGGACAATCTCTATGGAAGTGGTCTCCTCTACATATGACACATGGCGATTTAGGCCCGGTCTGTGCTGTGTGTGGATTTTCGTCAGATCTCTTTTGCTTGCCCCCAGTCGCCTTAGGCTCCTTCTTCTTCTTCTCTCTCTTCTTCTTCTCCTTCTTCTCTATGGGAGCTTGGCTTTTTCCGGCTCTACCTTGCGAAGATGAAGGATTGGAGGAAGAGTTATAGGAAGTAGAAGGCTGGTTGGCAGCTCTAGACTGATCTAACTGTTGACTCGACTGTTCAGGAACCATGGTGTTCTGAACTACATTGGTTGAGAATAGCCAAATAGGCAGGCCAATTGTCAGTCCTGGAAGCGACAATGTGGCCATGTGGGGCGCACCAACTTCTCCCCAAGAGGAGAAAGGACTAGGATTTCCATCATGTGGAATTCCTTGGTTGGGGCGTTCCATGTTCTCAACCTACAGATCAACGCAGGAATAGGAGGTGATTATGTTCCGTTTAAAATAAATTTTATAACGACGCTTTAGACACAACTTGCTTTTTCATTTTTTAAGAGTCGAGAAAAAGCTAAAGATGACTCTAGTCTCCTTCGATGTTTTAACGAGCCCGAAGTGACAAATGCTCGGTTGGACTTTTTCAGTTATAGAGTTTGAAAAAGGCCAAAAGAAACTGCTCTGGAGTTCTAGGCAGAGGGTGTGCCAAACTTTTCGCAAAACCACAGAATACGTTTTACGGTACGAGTGGTCGATCTTCGTGAATGCTGTGTTCACTGCATTGCGATCAGTAGGGCGGCCGACACGGCTTCCTATGGATAAAGGCTTTGTTCCTATAGGGGTCTCCCAATATATACGCGACGGTACGTGGGAGCACAAGTCCGTATTGATACTTATCGCTTCACCGTGGAGGAATCACCCAACCACTCAACGCTAAGATATCACGTTTAACGACGCCGGAACACGTCTCTAGCTTAGACCTCTATGTGTTTGCGTTATGTTTCAATGCGTTGTTATGTAAATTCAATTTATTTTAAGGTTGATCTTGTTTAGCAGTTTGCCTTTATGGATCACCACGAGATGTATAGTAACACTCCTAAATGCAGTCTAAGATGATAAGCAAGCTTTTCAATCTTTCAACTTTGAAAATCTTAACTACTGAGGGAAAAGAAAGACATCATCTTTTCACACAGATCATAGAGCACACACTAATGCACTTTTTCCTAAATCAACATGCAAACTGTCAAAATGCACATGCACAATGCAGGTATTTCTTTTCTCTTTCTTAATGTTGGTGTAATACAAAAAGAAAGCCGTTGTATAACTTTGAATTCAATTTCAAGTGAAAGCAAACAAGCTTGTCCAAAATCAAAAGACACCTTAAGATTTACTTGTTTCGACACTAGAAATATATAAATTCAAACCATATGACGAAAGCAAAAGCTCAATCAGCTATGAACAGCAAATAAACTAACTCTTTAAGATCAAAACGACACTTATCACAGGTCTAGATCTAAGAGGCCACAGCAAGACTAGTTCACTTTTCGTTATGGGAAACTGCAAATGATATAAGAAATACACAAAGAACAAATACAGTTTCTTTATACAACCGAGGCGGAATAGTGGCAAGGAAGGTTGGTTTCAGATAGGTACATTGACTGGTAACTGGCTGCAAAAACAAGGATGAAAACAGGGCAATAAACAGGAGGGAACCCCAGTAGCACTAGGCAAAATTGGTTCAGCGCAGGTAGTACACTGGCAGTTTGACCTTCAGCGCAGGTAGCCCCTTCGGGAACTGCGCTGAAATGCAGACTGCCTTCACAGTGCCTGCACTGAAGAGATAAACTTTCGTTTTTCTCAGTTTCCGGGTCACAGATTGCTCAAAAATTCACAGTTTTTGGCCAAATCAGAAGCTATCAGTCAAGTACACACTAAGGGATGAAAAGGAGGATGAAAAGCTATCACTAAGAGCTATTTAGAGTCCTTGTGGATCAGCTCTTCAAATCATAAACTTGCCCAGAAACTGAGCTAGAGTAGCTGCCCTCTACTTTGCATTTGAAAGATCCAAATGCAGTTCGATTCGGTACTTCCTGTGTTTATGAAATGAATAGCAAAAACACAAACAACCAACAAGATACGATCCCCAGCGGAGTCGCCAATTTGTTGTTGGGAAAAGTATCCAATACGGAATGACCCTATCCCACTCTAAGGGTGATAGTACCTCAGCAACAATCAAAGCAAAGCTATTCGAGATTACTTCTTTATGAGATGTAAGAGAGGGGAGAAAGAGATCCACTAACCGATGTCTTCCACTAATGATTGATCCAATCTTCTCTCCTTGCTGCTTGCTCCCAGCTCCTTGCTCTTTCACTGGCCCAGCTACACCAAGATCCTGCAAAATAACAAGAAGGGGAAACTACAAGAAGCATACATTCATAATTGATTGAAGGATTAGAATAAATCAAAAATAAAAGTATCAATACGCCATTGGGACACATGCATATAGAAGAACCTCAAATGCTTTATTAATGGAAGAAGTAAAGTTCAGGAGGTAATACAACCATAAAAGGCCCAATCCAGCATCACCTCCCAGCAGAAAGAAATCTCCTCTTCACCTCCTTCAAGCAAATCACCCAATAGTTCTATACTCAAACCAACATCACTTCCTTACATTCACAGGATTCCAGCCTCCCTAGACCTCATGAGAGAGCTCTATATATAGGAGTTTTGGAGAAAGGATGAGTCAGCTTGTAGCTGGCATGAAGCTGACTAGTGTCCTCTCCCACTTCAGTTATTCTTCAGTTCTTGAGTCCACTTGGAGGTTCTTGCTTCCACTTGGAGATCTAGACTCTCTTACTCATCACAAGTCGAATTCCCTGATCCAAGTGTCATTTTGGAAGCTTCCTGGGCATTGACACCTTGTGGAATGACTGTGCCACATGTCCCAACTCGCCCAGTGCAGGTAGCCTTCTTTGCAGTTGACATTCAGCGCAGGTAGACAGTGTAGCTCTTGACATTCAGCGCAGATGCTCAGTGGAGCAGTTGACATGATCCAGAATTAGCTTGTTTTTGAGTGTTTTCAGGTGGAGAACTGATATTTAGTGCTGTGGTTTGCTGACCTTGTTCCTCTAGGGGTAGGAACAACATGTTTAGGGACTTTGGATCCCTTAGATTATTGACATTTCATGCTTCATGCTGTAAGGCACAAAAATGTCTATAACATATGGTCTAGTGTATCAAGGCCTAACTCTTCCATGACAGTTTTAGGCATCAAATTGTGGCTGGCCCCTGTGTCTAGCAGGCAATTATGGAGGATTTTTTCATGAATGGTCAAGGAGACATAAAATGATGGAGAATTATTATCATCAGGTTTGATCATTGGGCTAAGCACAACTGCAAGCTTATCATCTTTCAAAGTGACATAGTCAGTGGAGGTTTGTGTGGCTTTTAGCTCAAGAGCATCAAGGATAGGTTTTCTAAAAACTTCACTCTTTACAAGTTCTATCAGAGGTACATATATTTTTAACTTCTAGACTTCTGATTCAAAGATGAAAGGGGAAGGGGACTTGTCAGGACCTCTTACCTCCTGAGTTGGCACTTTGAGGATGACTAGGTCAGCTGCTAGTCTTTTATGTCTTACAATCTGTTGCTATGTCTAGACAACAGCTCTTTGGGTAGGATTCTCCTTGAGATTGTTTGCTTTTGACCTCAGATTATATCTTTGTTGCTCGCCAGTCTGCAGAATGGCCTCTCTGTCCCACTCTTCACTGGTTTGGTCATGTAGCAATGATTCTTCATATGCAATCAATCTCAAAAAGGCAGCGCTGCCTTTGTCTTCCATGCAATGGATTTTATCCTCTTCTTCAAACTGCTCCTTCTCCATGACTACATTCTAGAAAGGAGCCTTAACCTTTTGTTCTTCATTTGCTTCTTTACCCCTTTGAATGATTTGCAACTGTTCATTTGCTCTTCTGAATGGATTTTGGTTTCTTGGAGCAAATGTGTTTGGAAGCCTTGATTTTCCAGAGCTCTGCTCAACTTTCAGTTTAGATATCTCAGCAGCTAATGACTCTATCATTTTAGTCATTTTATCTAATTTGGGTTCTGAATATGAAGCAGAGGAAGAAGAAGCCTCACCTCTCTGTCTTCTTCTATCAGCATGACTTTTAAGATTTTCTACAGCCATAATATTTGATTCCACCTCTAGTGTTGCATCTTGCATATTAGCTAGAGTGGCACATCTTCTTTCTCTCAAAAGCAGGCCGAAATGAGAGTCAAAAGCATTGGCATAAGTGAGTTTCGCAGAGGTGGGGGTAGGCGTTACTTCATTTGGTATCTTATTATACATACAGTTAAATATTTTATTGAAATCAGGCAATGATTCCCCATTTTCCCTCTTTAGGTTTCCAAACTCTGTATGGTAATAGAGCAGATCTTTCCTATCCCCCCATTGTTTGAGGAATGCATCATCCAATGCCTCAATGTGTGCTATGGACCTATGGGGTAGATCTATGAACCATTTTCTAGCCTCTCCATCAAGGCTCTCGAAAAACACTCTCATCCACACATCATCTTCACTGATATCTAAGTTATCAGCATAACTATAAAAAGATTCAAGGTGTTCTTCAGCTGTTACTCCCTCTGTACCAGTGAATTTGGGCATATATTTCTGATATTCTCCCGCAGGCATAGAATTTAAAGGAACAATCAAGACCAAGGGTCCATACCTAGCTGCTATAATTCTTTCCATCTTCATGGGAGCTTGCTGACCTACCATGACTGGGTTAGGTGGAAGGATACTGGCAGACTGAATGGTAGAAAGTAATGAAATAGATGACAGACACAAAGGAATATGATGGATTGTATGGGAGGCCTTCTTTGGATTGAGATCCAAAGGGGAACTGACTGAACAAGGAGCTTTATGAATCTCTGAAGGTATTTCTTTACTAACAATGTTAGGCTCTAAATCTTCAAACTATATATCCTCAGCTATAATCTTCTCTTGTAGAGATGCATAAGATTTTTTAGACTTACCTGATCCTGATGCTCCTTTCTGTGATGTTTTCCTTTGCTTAGCAATCTTCTCAGGGTCAGGCACTAGGTTAGTTGGTGATTTCTAAGGATTTCTTTGGGTATGCCTAACAAACTGAGCCAGGACTCTAATGTGGAGTCGCCACTAGGTTGGTTCTCCAGTAGAGTCACCAGATAGATGATTACAACTAGAAATGTGTCCATACTTTGTCTATCATCAAAGCATGGAACTGTGTCATTTCCCAGGGAAGTTGATCTTCAATCTCCTCTCCTTGGCAATGGTGCCAATTAATGTTATCACCCCAAGAAACTCTTGCAGGTTGTAGCTCAGAGATGCTCGGGAACATTACAAACTCAACTTAATGTTGGAAATAGATGAATGGAAGGAATGATGCTTATTCAAGCCAGATAACCACTTCTACTTTCCTTGAATCTAGACATGCGTGAACACCCCCAGACTACAAGGCTTTAGACCACCAATTACTCACAGTTTGAGGATTGGGTGAATATGGAGAATACTGACTGCACTAGCAGATGCACAAGACCCTGTCATGGCTGGCTGCAACCAGTAAAGAGGTCTGCAAATCTAATTCCCTAGTATACAGAAAAGATGACAACTCTCTATCACTAAGTGAAAAAAACCTGATGAACACACTCACTGATACATGCAAGATTCATACACACAGGTAGGATGACAGCTCCTCTAATGCTAAACATCAGGAGTTTAGGAAAAATGCATGTCAAGAAAAGCCTAGAACATAATAGGAATGGAAAGTGAGCAATTAACAACAAAAGAAGCTTTCATTAGCTGAAAATTAAGACGAGATGTTACAAGTATAAAAGAAGTTACAGTCTCCAGAAGTTGAACCTTACATCAAAACAATAACCATCAACCCTGATTACATCTTGTTTCTGGGTATTTATAGAGTTTCATTACAAAGGCACTCAACCATTCTAAGTATGGGGACATCATAATTGACCACCAACCACTTTTAACTATCTGATGGAGTCTATGGCGCAATTTGTCTGCTTCAGTGAATGATTTGATCTTCTCTGGTGCTTTGTTTTCCTTCTCGGGTAGGTGGAGTCTCATATGGGATGAAGTCCCACAACTGTTAAATGCGTTCACCTGCTCAGCTCTGTCCTTTTCCTTCTCGGGCTTACTATCTCTTGAATGCGGTTGTTGAGGAGCAAATGCGCTGTGTACTAGTAACTGGTCGCCTTCATCCTTCAGGTGCATGGGACAGTTCAAGGACATGGACTACATAGTAGATTTGATGAACTGGATGGAGGAACAACATTGGTCGTCAGATTGAATGGATGGACGGCGGATACGGCTTGGCGGGGACTATCAGAAAGGCAAGGTGGAAGATGATCACATGCCATTGGATCTCGGGTGGACAGATCCAATGGTCATCGGGCACCGAAGATGCACGGAGTTTATCGGGCGGGAAGAGTGGGCTTGAGCGGTAAGCAGTATTGCTCGCAATGCTATTTAGGGTCGAGCAGTAATTGTACAAGGGTGAGCGATCCCACTCGGAGGGCGACGCGTGGTAATAGGGGAGTGGGAAAACTAATTTTCATCGCGCGTTAACGTGCCGACATGTTATGGTTGCAGGGGAAGCGGAAGTCGTCCGATCGCGGTAGATGAGATCGAACGGTGGGTACTTAATTGTGTGGGTTAGTTCATTCGATGTGACGGGAGGGTTTTTGGGTCAGGGTGACAGGGATCAATGGCGAAGACTGTGGCGGAAGGTTCTATAGGGGGCGCGCGGTTGTATGGGTGCAGGTTATATGGGGTTTTGGGGTTTTAACACCCAGGGCTTAAAGAAAAGAGTTTTATGTGATTTTTAAGCAAAACATGAGTAAAGGAGATGAGAGGGTAATGGGCAAGGAAATGGAGAAGGGTGAGGATATCTAGTGTAGGCCTTTCCTGAGAAAACCAAGGACTGAGCTTACTTTTGCTCCTCAAACATCAGCAACATGTAGGAGGGCTAATAGGTACCATATGGACAAACTGAATATTTAAATATTTGTAGTGTTTTCTATGCCATTATGAAAACCGATCATTACATAACTAGTTATCTTTGCATAATGACGAAGGATTTTGTTGGAAGGGATAGTTGATTATATCGATTCAATTAAATCATACAAGAAATTTGATCAACTATTTACTGGAGCAATGTAAGTGATAAAGGATAAATATGTGAATTTGCAACTAAGAAAGTGCTTTTCTTGTTTTCCTCATGTAGCATAATAATAAAGTGCATATTTCTAATTCTCCCTTTACTCATTATTTTGTTTAGTCTCTTGTATGTTATGCCATATATCATTGTGTATCTTGTCTTATGTTATTGTATTCTATCATATTATTGGCAACTATTCCCTATAAGTTTCTACATTACAACATTGGTTCAACTGTTGCTAGATATTAAGCTCAAGTTTATTCAATCATGCAAACATATATTTTGAGTTTGGAGAAAATTTGAGAGTGGTAGGAGTGAATGATAAATAATTACCTTAGAAATTATGCAAGGATACCTCCATTTACTTTATTTGAAGCATAGACACATTTCTTCATATAACCCATGAACTGCTTTTGGAATCCATCCTTGAAGAAATAAGCCAATACATCACTTACCAATGAATAAAATTGTAAAATACAGATGAATAATTTCTATTAAAAATCATCTAAAGGGGATAGAAAAATAAGTATGAGTGGGTTAATAAAATTTCTCTAGATTATTGGGCACAACAAGGCTTCTAAGTTAGAACATTAGTTCATACAATTAAACACAAATTTTCATAATGGTAAGAACAATATCTTTTTCTCATTATACCATCCCAATTACACAAATTTTTATTTGATAAAGGTGACATCAATATTTTTCAATATTTAGCTCCTTTACATGATCCACCAATTACTAATTGGGAGAAACATTATGATGTTCAGAGAGAATTCCTAGACACCAATTTATGAACACATGAGAAGGCTAATATTTATTCCCATGAAAATGAACATGACAACCTTATTCTACATGGAGGTTGTTGGTTGATATTCATGACCTGTCTAATGTGAAATAATTTCAACTAACCTCAGAATAATGTTGAAAAAAATAGGAATTTTACTAAAACATAATAAACATTAGAGTAAGACTCAAACATAAATAATGCATGTTAGTTTGTTAGTTTAAGTATTACAAATGGCGAGTTGGAATTCACAAGGTAGGTTGGAATAGGTTGGAATAGAAGAAAAGGAAGATAGAAAAAAATGTACAATATCAAGGATCCTTATATATGAAATAGAAAATAAGGAGGAAATGATCAATGGTGTGCTATATTCATTTGAGCTTAGTTTGAAGTGACCAAACTCAAGAGCACCCACCACTCCTATGAGAAATCTAAATATGTATTTGGTTAAGGTAGAAAAAGGTTCCCTCTAATTGGTAGATAATATAGAAGGTATTGAAGTCCACCACCCATAACCCATGATACCTTCATCCCCTATTAAAGTGAGTAGTCTTGTAACTACATATTTTCTCCATTAAACCCTTCACATAGACTTTAAAACCTCTAGTATGTGGAATATGAATGGATATCAATGGAGACCTCCACACTAGAATTTTTATTAAGATCCTAGATACACGTCAATGTTAGCCAAAAATTCAAGGAGATGAAAACATCTTACTTTATATTACTAATGTCGCAAACATGCCCCACTGAATCTACTAATCCAACAAGCAGAATAATCTAAATCAATTAATTGAATAAAAAGAATAATCTAAATCAATTGGTAGACAATACAAATTGCCATATTATTTTAAAATATGGTCCATTGATTATATAGAAAAATATTATAAAATAAATGAGACAATCCCATATAGAGAAAAATAAAAATATATACTAATCCTAATTTGACAAAAATCTAACAATTGTACAAGCTAGTTAAGTCAACTATTAAATTACTAACTTTCCCAATTAAACCATAGTGGGCTTCACCAACCTTCGCAATCAATAAAAAAAATAAAAAAAATCCCGTAGAAATATAAATTTTGATCCTCTAACTAAATTATGGATAAAGATAGAGATTCCAAATCCCATTATATGAAAATAATGTGGAAATTCCAAATACTGTTGAGATTCCATTTGTTGCCACTAAGTGTGGTATTATTTGTTATTATATGAAAATAATGTTGAGATTCCATTTGTTGCCACTAGGTGTGGTATTATGTGTTATTATAGCATTTTTGTTTTATTTTATAATCTTATTTGTAATTTCAAAAAAAGGGTTAAAATAATGACATTTTTGGGACTACAGATTAAAAAAAAATGTGGGACTGCAGATTAAATTTAAGAATGCTTCATTAGTACCTTTTACAAGATATTTTTATTATAAATGCACATAATTTGTTGGGTATACAAAATGGAGACAATTACACCGTAAGAAAGATCTGGCTATAATGAATAAGCGCAGATGGATGGTTCTGATCGTTTTCGGGGCAAAAGCATAGTCGAAGGTTAACAACGTTAATACCCTTGAAAATTTGAAACTATCTCCATGACATGTATTTGAGGCTGATTAGCTTTATTTCGAAGCCGCTTTAGAAGGAACCCAAAATAGCTTTTCTTTTACGTTTTGGGGCCTGACTCATGCATAATATTCATGGTGGTAGGTAACGTTTTATTACGAGTTAAAGTTATTTAATAACACTCGTGTAAAGAATTGATTAGCTTATTAACAAATTGTTTTACGAGTTTATTTCACTAATGCTCTGGAATGTACGCTAGCAATTTGAATGCCAATAGATTGGGTATTTTAGCAACAAATTCATATAAACCTCTAAATTTTAGCAACCTTCGAGAAAGCTATGTTTAAATAATATTTCCATCTTCACAGTGTCTACTAAATTTAGCCAATTTACTCTTAACATGGCACTTCGAAAGAAAAATAAACTTGCAAATAACCCTAGTGAAGAAAATAATTTGATAGGGATTTTTATTGATAATGATAGAAATATTTTTCATCTGGCTTAAACTAATAAAACCCCTAAAACACTTTAAGATAAAGATTTTGCCGATTTTATAAATAACCTAGATGATTTTTCTTTACTCTAATTTCAAGAACTTATTCCTGTGTGGAATCTATTCAAATGTGTTACAAGTTTTATGATTTCTCAGAATGGGTCATAATTATAATTATATATATATATATATATATATATATATATATATATCTATTATAATTATAATAATTATTATAAATATATATATATAGTTATTATAGTTATTAATTATTGATTTAATTATATATAATTAATTGGGGATATTTTGGTTGGTTGGGAGGAATGAATGTAATGATACTTATTAAGATTCAATTCCCATAAGTGACATGATTTACTTTCAGAGTAATGGCAATGTATGTATATTGCTAATATGGAATATAAAATATTTATAGTGTTAATTTTTCTTAGGGCTATATTATTCTTTGCTTTAATAATTGAATTTCATTATTTCCGTATTTAAATTCACCCCATAGCATCATATCAGTATTCATATTAACATCATTATTCAACAACATATGTAACTATGTAGAAATAAAAACACCATCATCATCAATGCAGTCGAACATAAAGGAACAATAGAAAAAAATCGTTCACACATAGAGACACGAGGATTGATTAGAGACTAGGGAAAAACACACTATGGGGAAAACCGTTTCAAATTCTTCTTCTTATTAGATTGTCATTGAATGATTTAGCAAAAGAGAGTAAAATTATTCATATCTATACAACTATCTAGCAAAAATAAAATAAAAAATATCCATGAGATTGCCCAACCATGCTCATACTCAAAGCCATGATTCAGAAGCCTGTAATGAATTGTCATTGTGTGTGGTCAACTTTTGAACATTGCACTCAATGAGCAAAAATTTTGGACAATTGAAAAATGCATCTTTAGATCCGAGTCCCAGGGAGGAAGTGGGCATGCGAGTGATGAGAGATTTTAGTCGCTCTCTTGAGCCTGCAAGCTAGTGACCAATCAAAATTTTCCTTTGGTAAGCATGCGACTAAGAAGCAAAACCCTAGAAAAAAATATGTGCAAGCTTCGGACCCTGCAATTTCACCTTCGTGTGAACCCATTTCTCTGTGAACCTACCTCAAGCTTGTGCAAACCAAAAACAAGAAATATAATAGAAAATGATTCATAAAAGTTCCAAATGACATTGAGGTCACTTGTATTTATAGCCTTCCAAGTGTATCCAATTTTCTTTATGACCAACCTAATCAAATATGTACATGTGGGCTTATAATCCAAAAATACACTTTCCCTTGCCAAAATTTGATGATACTAAGGTCGATTTTGATCCTCTCGAAAAGAGGAATTCAATGCAATTATCATCTCCATAAAATGAGCTTTCCAAAGTGGATTTTGGCCCTAGATTCCAATTTTAACACTTCATCTCAACTAGGGAGAATTCCACCTGCATCATGTCATGTGTATCCTATAATCAAATCATATCCAATCTCAAGTATATCATCATCACGTATTTTGTGTATTCCTACTTATCTCTTGATTGTCCCTACTCATATGTTGAACATTTTGAAATCTAAAAGAAGAAGAATTTTACATTAGAAGGGGCCTTAAGCTACCACCCTCTATTCATCGGGGAGTCACTGCTACCACCAAGAATCATTGCCAGTTAGGAGTCCAATTCTACCAACTGGGAAACAACAACGAGGAGCGAAATCTATGACCCTCATCATCATCAAAGAGATTAGATAAATCTGGAACAACATTAGGGAGAATAATCTCAACCCAGAATATCACAGGGGAGTTAAACATCTATAACCCCATATCAAGCAATAGGTGATATCGAGGAGCATATCTCAAGCCATCCTATTTCCTATTATCCCAAAAATTACCCTGAAGAGTCATGTGGTAGAACACTTGCATCATAATTTGAGCTTGGGATAGGTACCTAGCTTACCAAAAGTTAAGGATCACATGCCCCAAGCCTCCTCAACCCATTGGCGAGATAGGGAGGGACAATTGCAACAAGCCCGACTTATGTGTATGATGCCAATTGGGGTATACTTTGAAAAGACCAATATAGGGGAGAAACATCTCCAACCATATGGGTAAGAGATAGGGGCGATAACCTATTGTCTAGAGATCCCTCAACCCTAGGATCCTTCCATATTAATTCCACACCCTTAGAGCTCAAATAGGGGAGAAGAGTTTTCTCTATGTACTTGATTAGCGATGTTCTCTTTAGATAATAAAAATATGATCGTGCTTATGTCTGGTAATCATTATATCTCAATAGCAGCAGTCTCTTGTTCATACAGAACATCAAATCAGATATTATATTAGAACAATAATATAAATATTACAAAAAGGATACCATAGTCATCCTCCCTCTCACACAGGTAGCGACCATAATCCAAACTTGTCTCATAGAACATCATTGTCTCAATATATCAAGGCATATCAGTCCCAACTATATACATGATTCTTTTCCAATCGGTTCCCACTCTTTTTCATCACAATGTATCAATTTCATATCCAGTTTCTTCTCAAATATCTCTCCAAAGGGCTTCTTCATCCTACCTCATAGTTAGCCATGGTAGCAACATCATACTCAACCTCATTCATCCTTAATGTTATGGACATATCATCCAAAAAAATCATGATATATCTCATACTAAGGCAACATCGAAATGTTCTTATCTCATAAACAATAACCCAAATAACATTTGTACATCCATGCAATAATATATCAGAAGAATAATGTCTCAAACCAAAAATATATCATCCCATGCAAACATCTCGATGTGAGCTCAACGAAAACCCTATGTGTATCAAGGGGCTCAATTATGAATTGACTTATGTTCTATGCACAACACACACACCCACACACACACATATACACGGGTGTCCACATGGAACATCAATGCTTCAATCAACTCTGGGTTTCCAATTCAATATATTTTCATAACTTCTTGAAATTTGATGAGAGTTTCAAAGGATTTGTATTTCAATTTTCCAAAAAATATTTAATAGCTTCACGATCCAAAATTCTAAAATCAATTCATCATGCCATGATTCATTATTTCAAGCTTTAGACACCAACTACCTCTTATTTTGATCTTCAAAGTCTCATTACATGTGGAAAGTAGAACATCAGTATACAAAACCAGAACTAAAATCAAAATCATACCTTGGACCACTTTCAAGTACAGGTTTGGATCAACACATCTTCTTGGCTTCACCACGTAACTTTCAAAGTGGATATATCAGGATATGGGAGCATGCTTCATATAATGCTTTCTATAAACATAACACTTCACCAAAGAACATGCTTAGCCTTACAAAAATAAATATTGTGTAATCGAATCAACTAAGTCTTCTTAGAAAAAACTTTAGATGCCAAATAAAAAATAATATCAAAATCATCAATATTCCTTTAACAAATTATTTGGACCAGGTGATTGGTAAAGCTCATATTCAAATATCAAGTTACAACACCTTTTTATTTACCAAGAACTATCAAATCAAAATTTATGAATCCATAGTCATGATCATAGCATGAATCATTTCTTCTACTAAATATGAATGGATACATCAAGGATAAGTCATATAAGTTTTATCCATTCATAGTGAGTTTTTTTCATACCGAATCACAATTTTTTATACTTCAAATAATGTGTCAAAGCTAATGATGTCAACACTGAATATCTATTGAATACCAATATAATTCACTGAAAGTCACTATGTCCCTATAACATTATTATCAAGGCAAATCACTAGTCGTTAAGCTGAATCATTAGTCATCAGGTCAAAACCCAAATTTTCTATCATAGTGATATCTATAGCCCAAAATGTATCTCAACATTAATTCAAAGTTCTAAATCATTATCAAGCATCAAAACTTCAAACAGTGCTTATCTATATGAATCGGCCAAATCTAGTCAAATCCGTGCAACTACTATTAAATACTTTCATACACAAGCCTCAATGCTTAAATCATAATGACATATTGATATTCATATTCTAGTCCCATGCAGACACAAGTTTAGTCAAAACATTCAATTTTTCTATAGAAAGTCAAATATTCAAACTTCCTTGCTCATAGCGCCTTTTGTTTTCTATTTCATGTCTGTAGGACTATCATCCTTCAGGTGAACTTCTCATTTCATGCATAAAGAATTAATTTTGTGTCCTACAGGCATAACCACACCCATAAGTCTTCTTTCGTTCAGTTGAGAGGCTATTTATGCTTTCTTCTTTGTGTTTGAGGCTTAGAGAAAGGAAAAATATTTCTTATTAGGCCATAACTTTGTTGCAGACCAACAATATCAAATATTTATCTATTCATGTACATAAATATTAAATCAAAAATAAATACTATTCTATGCATATAATGAAATGATAATAGGTGTAGGGATCCTATAGAGAGATTCTCCGTCTAAATGGGAGGCCAATTCAGTCGTCATCATTCAAGTCATCAACCTATCTATAACATTGTCATGCATCAACAGATCATAAAGTTGGACTATATCACATATTTATCATGTTCATATCATGTTAGCATCAAATACTTCACCATTACATCATGACATCAATATTTCATCAAGGGTTACTTTCAAATGTCTAATAAGATTATACTTTAAGAATCATGATAAAAAAATCACTTCTTTATCACATAACTCAATCCATCTAGTCATGGCATTCAATTTTGTCTTAATTAATAAGCTCATAAAAACTTAACCATGGTCAACAAAAGATCATGAACATCAATACTTTTATCATTATGGTTATCATGCTTATCAAAATAGCTATCAAAAGTATTTTCAAGCCAAAAATAGTAGAGGTTAGCCAAATATCAATTATACCAACAATCAATATTTCTAAGTCTAAGCAGTAAGATACTTTTTCATTACCAAGTGTGCCATTTCATCCTAAGAACCATGAATCCAAATCACTTTCATATGCATCAGGCATTTATGAAGGAGACATTCTCATCATACCTTTTATTAATTCAAATACATGTGCACCTTCTTATTTTATATAGGCTACTTGTACCACTTTATCACCTTATCAACAGGTGCCTTCTTACCTTTTCCTACACTAGTTATTCTCATCCCGCACTAGACATGATCCTCAAGAAGTATCCACTTTATCACAACCCATCAAGAGGTTAGAAGTATCCAAATACTGGAATATACATGCAAGAACTATGAGAATAATAAAAATAATAGTCAGATAAATAATTCAAACAAAAGTAAATAAGTAACATAAATCGAAGAGTACTTATCTTCAATGAGAGGTGATCATATACCTCTTGAACCATCTTTCAAGAGCCATCCCTATCCATTGTCCATGTAACAAGGTTGCCTTCAATATTTCAAGAAACTTTATCAGCAACCAGACCTAATAGAGACTATCCCATCTAGGGCTTCATCAAATATGTCATAAGTTCTTGAGCATATTCACATTGACCATGCTAGGCTTTCTAGATTTAATATCTCAAGTCTTTTCTAGAAATCAAGGTTTCTCTCAAACCCTATCCTCATAATATCCATCAACCCTTGATACCCAAAAATTACCTAAGGCTTCCTTCAAACCCTAAAGTTTTTTTACGTCTCCTCCATCCTTTCTTTCATTATCAAAAGTTATCTTCATATGGGTGGTTTTGAATGAATTTTCTTCAGACAAGCTTTGATACCATGTTAATTTTTCTTAGGGGCTATATTGTTATTTTCTTTGATAACTTGATTTCATTTTTTCCATATTTAAGTTCACCCCATAAAATCGTATCATTATTAAACAACATATGAAACTATGTAGACAGAACAATATCACCATCATCAACGCAACAGAACATATAGGAACAATAGAGGAAAAGAATTCACACATAGAGAAACCAGGATTGGTCGGAGGCCAACGCAAAACCCACTATGGGGAAAACCCTTTCAAATTATACTTCTTATTATATTTTCATTGAACGATTCAGAAAAAAGAGAGTACAATGATCCATATCCATACAACTATCCAGAAAAAATAAACTAAATAATATCCATGAGATAAACCCAACCATTCTCATACTCAAAACCCTGATTAGGAAGCTTGTAATGAATTGTCACTCTCTGTGATCAACTGTCGAACACTGTGGTCAATGAGTGAAAACTTCAAAACACTAAAAACTGCAAATTTAGATCCCAATCGCTAGGAGGAAGTGTGCATGCAAGTGACTGGGATATTTCAATCTCTCTCTTGAGCATGTAAGAAAGTTATCAGTCTAATCTATCCTTTGGTGAGCCCATGACTCAGAAACAATACCCTAGAAAAAATACTTGTGAGCTTTGGACTCCGCAATTTCAACTTTGTGTGAACCTGTTTCTCCACGAACCTAACTTAGACATGTGCGAGCCAAAAACAAGAAATAGAATAGAAAATTATGCATAATAATTTCCGAATGAGGTTTAGGTCACATGCATTTATAACCTTCCAATGATGTCCAATTGGTTGTATGACCAACTTGATCAAATATGTACATGTGGGCCTATAATTCAAAAAAACATTTTACCTTGTCCAAATGTGATGATATTTAGGTCGATTTTGGTCCTCTCGAAAATTCAAATTCAATGCAATAATCATGTCCATCAAATGATCTATCAAAAGTGGAATTTATCCCTAGTTTCTAGTTTTAACAGATATGTGTGTGTGTGTGTGTGTGTGTGTGTGTATAAGGAAAAATATTAAACCTTTAATAAGTAAGTCACATTAGATAAAAAAAACACCACATGCTACCTCAATAATGATGATGAGTGAATTCAATAAGAGATTGGAAGATTTTGAGAACAATATTAACTAGAATGATGAGAGATATCAGGAATTATAGAAGAAACAAAGGGAGTTAGAAGATCAACTTATCCAAAATTATAATTCCAAGGAGTAAGATAATGTCTAGAACTTGGTCAATCAAAACCATAAAAAAATGAGTAAAAATCAAAATCAAGTGATGACTCATTTAATGAAACTCATGCAATCAAGGAATGACATAGCTACCCAAAAAAAATACTCTTTGAATATGTCAAACCTAGCAATCCCACCTCATACTCCCAAGTCTCTGGATTCATACGTCATATCAAATCGAGAAATCACTATATTGAGTCATCATGATATGATCATTCCTAACTAATTTCCACCATACCCCGACCAACTACTTATCATATACCAATGAAGGAAAAAAATTGAAGTGTTAAAATTTTACAACAATGACAAACACAATCTGGTATGGTTGAACAAAGTAGAGTAGTGTTTCTGAAATTTATAACACTCGGAGTAATGGTGAAAAACTTAAGCATGCATCCAAGAAAATTCAAGGAAATGCATATATTTGGTATATGAAGTGGAAAAGGTGATGGCATGGGTGCAGGCGTTAGGGAAAATCTTCCCAATCTGGCAGCAATCTCCTCTATAATGCCTCAACTTCCTTTTCTGCTCCTTGTGGCGTATCAGTCATTAAACTGATAGCTTCATTATCCATCTGAATCCCCTAAACCTTTCAATTTGGAAAAAATAGTGGCTTTACTCCTATCAGAGCAGTAATTCTAAAGAATTACTTTAAAACACAATCGGAGGCTTTAAGGAGGGATTATACACCCAACCCCTCTATCGGCGGCTTTATACTATCCACGCACTTTATAATACTGTCGCGGCCTTGTATTGTTCCCTTCCTTTTCCCCGACGCGATATTGCATCGACGATCGCTATCGGCGGAGTTCTATGGTGCAAGACCTCTGATATGCCACGGACGGACCGACACACCTTATGCTGCCTTTTATATAGACTTCGGGTCTGATATATATCGGCAATTGTTATCGGCGGGGTTATAACACAATGGGTCTGCAGACCCGATGGCCCCTTTTAACTCCACACTATAATATTTCGGGTTCGTTTAGTAAAGCATATAGTACGAAGACTTTGCAGACCCGACGCCGTTTAGGTTACAATATATGGAAATTCGACTTCGGATATCGGAACTCCCCGGCTCTACCGTATTACGGCTCCTTTCGGACACAAAATTGTTATAGGCGTACACTTTATAAACCTCTTCGGCTCCGAGATTTCGGAGCTTTCGCACTGATAAAGGCTCCCTCCCTTCCGACGCGATATTGGTTCGGACCCGATAAGGGTTAGAACCAATATAAACAATATTTCACGCCCGCTACAGTGTCTGCCTAAGGGAATTTGCGTGAGTCGTCAGTGTAAACAGGATTATACACGGGACTTTAAAGGATGAAATTAAAGAGCCTGTAACGTAGCAATAAAAGGGAACGCCCATAAGGATTACTCAAACATCAAGCAGCAATTATAAGGCTATCCATCCACACAGTAAATAAACACATAATCGCATACATAGTTCAGTTAATAGAAGGCTTATTAAATCAGATAGACCGAGAGAAAAGTTTCAATAATAATGCTTGGCACTCGCTCCTCTATTCTCTGCTGAGAGTATCGCCGCCTATTTATTTATAATTAAAGGATATGCATTCTCGGTCCTTATCCGTTACAAAAGCATGCTTTACATAATGATTTAAAGCGTAAAAGCTTTATTATAGCTTATCTATCTGTGACATAAATAACATGTTTTATTCTCTACTTTATCATATTTTTAACTAAAAAAACATGGAAATTGCAAGCTAACGGACCCCACTCCCTTGCCTGTAGATTTTTTTGGATTTTTGGAATAAGTTGGAAGATTTTTCCCCTCTGAGCCACATACTCCCACATCAGACTCGTGAGGACAAAATTCTTCATGGGCTTCTGTCCATGAGCTCGTCTACAGATTTGCCCAGTTTTTGTAGAATGTCTTCTGTAACCCAAGTAGCTTTAGCTATTGGATTTCCTTTCCATTTTACCAAATACTGGAAATATTCTCATCCCCTTGCCTTCTTATGCACTTTCTTGTCTAGAATTCTTTCTAGCTGTAAATTATTTGCTATGGGTAACTCTTTTACCCAGTCAACCTCTGGAGTCTCTTGATCTTGTGTTGTATCATCTCTAGTTTCATTTTCATACTTGTACAAGTCTGCAACATTAAAAATTGGTGATATTCCCACATCAGGTGGTAATTCAATCTCATAATCATTCGCAGAGAATTTCCTCAATATCCTGCACGGTCCAATTTTCTTGGATTTTAACTTATTATACTTCCCTTTTGGAGATCTCTCTTTTCTGAGATGTGCTAAAATGAAATCCCCAACTTCAAAGTTTACCTCTCTTCTCCTCATATATGCTCTAGTTTTATACCTGATGTTGCTATCTTGTAGCTGCTATTTCACCTGTTCATGTATCGCCTGCATTCTTGAGGCAAAGTCTTCACCTTCTGCACTTCTCATTTCTTCTTTTCCCAAATTCCTTAATTCAGATATTCACCTAGGGTGCATTCCATAAACAATATGGAATGGGCTCTGTCTGTGCTCCTATTTGGTGAGTCATTATATGCATACTCAACTTGTGCTAACACTTGATCCCATTGCTTCAGATGTTCTGCAGTAAGGCTCCTCAGAAGATTGCCTAAACTTCTGTTCACAACTTCAGTCTGTCCATCAGTTTGAGGATGATAGGAAGAACTGAAATTTAATTTAGTTCCCAGCTTCTTCCATAGTGTTCTCCAGAAATGTCCAATGAACTTTGAATCCTTGTCTGAAACAATGCTTTTGGGCAATCCATGCAATCTTACAATTTCTTTAAAAAACAAGTTAGCAATGTGAGAAGCATCATTAGTTTTATAACATGGAATAAAGTGTGCCATTTTTGAAAATCTATCCACTGCAACAAAGATTGAATCATAACCTTTTTGAGTCTTTGGTAATCCCAGCACAAAATCCATACTTACCATATCCCAACGCCTATCTGGAATTGGAAATGGAATATACAACCCTGTGTTCTGGCTCCTTCATTTTGCATATTAGCAGACTTTACAATATCTTACATAACTTCTCCACTTCAGATTTCATTTTCGGCCAGAAATAAAATCTGTTGAGTTGTTCAAAAGTTTTCTTTGTACCAAAATGCCCTGCAAGTCCTCCACTATGCTTCTCTTTGATTAAATTTTCTCTCATTGAACAGTTGGGTATGCACAACTGATTTTTCTTAAATAACAGTCCATCTTGTAGGAAATAATCCAACCACTTGCTCCTATCTGCCAAGAAAGCATTTTTACAAGCCTCAAATGCCTCCTTAAAATCTGAATAAGCCTCATATAATTCCTTAAGAAAATCAAAACCCAACACTTGGATTTGACTTTCTTGCAGCAATACATTTCTTCTACTTAAGGCATCTGCAACTTTGTTGGACTGTCAAGTTATATGCTTCAACACAAAATGAAAGCCTTGCAGATATTCTACCCATTTTGCATGTCTTTGGCTGAGCTTTGGCTGCTGCATTATAAACTGCAATGCATGGTTATCTGAATAAAGAATGAATTCTTTTGACATTAAATATTGCCTCCATTTCTTTAATGCCTGCACAACTGCGTAAAACTCCTTATCATAAGAAGA
Source organism: Pinus tabuliformis (assembly GCA_031772625.1). NCBI lineage: Eukaryota > Viridiplantae > Streptophyta > Pinopsida > Pinales > Pinaceae > Pinus > Pinus tabuliformis. The sequence continues at coordinate 1,373,532,275 of CM062820.1, forward strand.
ATACTTATTTTTTGCATCATTTAGCTTTTCACTAAAATAAGCTATCAGTCTATCTTCTTGGCTTAGAACTCCTCCAATTGCTTCTGTGATGGCATCACACTTAACTTGATAAGTTTTGTTAAAATCAGGAAGAACCAAAATAGGCTTTTCAGTTATTTTCTTCTTTAACAGCTGAAAATTCCTCTTTGCTTCAACATTCCATTTAAATGGTTGTTTATCCTTCTTTATGGTCTCAATGATAGATGAATTAATCTTACTAAAATTCTTAATGAATTTTCTGTAAAAACTAGCAAGACCATGAAAACTCCTTACCTCAAAAACACTTTTGGGTGAAGGCCACTCCATTATTGCTTCGATCTTCTCTACATCCATCTTCAACCCTTCAGCTGAAATAACAAATCCCAAGTACACTAGCTCCTCTTTCATGAATAAATGCTTCTTCAGGTTCAACAATAATTTTTCTTGATGTAGTTTCTGTAAGACATAATTTAAATGCCTCAAGTGCTCCTCCTTGGACCTGCTATAGACTAATATATTGTCCAGATATACTATTACAAATTTACCAATGAATTCTTTAAGAACTTCATTCATAAGTCTTATGAATGTACTTGGTGCATTTGACAGCCCAAAAGGCATCACTCTCCATTCATATAGTCCTTCATTGGTCTTAAAAGCGGCTTTCCACTCATCCCCTTCTCTTATCCTTACATGATGATACCCACTTTTAAGATCTAATTTTGAAAAATATTTTGCTCCAGACAAGCAATCCATTAAATCTTCAATTATGGGTAACATAAATCTGTACCTGATTGTAATTTTATTGATGGCTCTCGAATCTGTACACATTCTCCAGCCTCCATCTTTTTTGGGCTCAGCACTGTTGGCACTGCACAAGGACTCAAGCTTTCTCTGATCAGTCCCTTGTCAAGCAATTCTTGTACCTGTTTCTTAAATTCTCCATTTTTTGGAGGAGTCATTTTATATGTTGCTTTGTTAGGTAGGCTTGCTCCAGGAATTAATCTATATGATGACTAATTATTCGAAGTGGCGGTAATTCGTTAGGCAAATCATCAACAATAATATCACAATAATTCTCCAACATTTCTTGAATTTCAATGGGTAAATCAAAAATTTTAGTAGAAGTCATTATTACCTTGGGCTTGCAAATTACAACAAAATTTACCTCATTTTCTTCAATCTGCTTCAGGAATTCCTTTCCTCCGAGTAACAGAGTTTTCAGATCAATCTTCTGTCCTGGTACATCTTCTTCTTGTAGAGGCAACAACATATGATTGACACCATCCTTTCCAAACTTGTAGGTGTTTCTCTTCCCATCATGTATGTCTCCTCTATCATATTGCCAAGGTCTTCCAAGAAATATGTGACACATGTCCATTGGCATCACATTACAAACATTTTATCTTGGTACTTGCCCACTTGAAATTCCACTTCACACTATTCACTTACTAACAGTTGATGTCCCTTTTGCAACCATGACACTTTATAAGGTGTTGGATGCTTCATTGTCTTTAGCTTCAATTTCTCCACTACTTCTGTAGAGACCAAATTATTAGTGTTGCCACTATCAATGATCATCTGGCAACATTTACCTTGGACTTTACACACTGTCCTGAATAAAGTCTTCCTTTGTGGTGGTTCGGCCACCTCCTTTGCTGGCTTAAGTAGAACTTTGTTAACCACCAGAGATTCTCCTCTTTTTGGTGTATTTTCTTCTTCTGATACTGCTGCCACTGGTACTTCTCCCTCAGTTGGAGCAACAATTGCATTCCTCTGCTTTGTTTCTACATTCTCTGGGCACTCATAAGATCGATGTCCCAGCTTGCTAGACCTGTAACATCTTATTTCTCTGCCTCTTCCTTTGCCTCCTCTTCCTCTAGAAAAACTCCCTCTACCTCTTGCATCACCTCCTGTGGGTGCATGATGGGTTGAGCTACTGCTAGCTCCTTATTTAGGTGCTGTAGATCTTCCTCTACCACCTTGACTTCCTTTTCCTCTGAAATTCCCTTTCCCTTTGGCATACTACTTCCTCATGAGATTTTCTTCAGCTTTCAGTGCTATTTGATAAGCTTCCTCTATTGTTTTAGGAGACAACAGGCTTATCTCATCCTGAATGTCCATCCTGAGACCATTCATATATCTGGCCACCTTCTCATCTGTATCTTAGGCTTCTCCAGCTCTTATGCTCACTTTATGAAACTCTTCTGTATATTCTTTTATTGTTAAATCTCTCTGTCTAAGATTTTGCATTTGTCTAAACAATGTTTGCTGATAATTACTTGGCAAAAGCTTACCTCTTAACTTTGTCACCATTCTTCTCCAACTCTTGATTGGCTGCTTACCAAGTCTCTTCCTTTCCGCCTGCACACCATCCCACCAGAGCTCTGCATGGCATTTTAACTTGGTGATAGCAAACTTCACTTTCTTCTCATCTTCTGTTTCTTCGTAATCGAAGAATTTCTCCATGCTATTAATCCAGTCGATCAATTCCTCTGGATTTAGTCCTCCTTGGTATACTGGTACCTCGGTCTTTGGCCTAGCTGTGGATTTCAATACTGACTGAAAGAATCTCATCTTAGGAGTAACCTGTACAGCTTCCTCCTCTGTAGCTTCATCCTCGGGTTCACTGGAATCTCCATCGTCTATGTTTCTATATGAAGCTAACGCATCCAATCTAGTTCGCAGCTCTTCTACTGTTTCCATTGATTTAGCATTTGTAACAGGCCATCCTCTTCCACCATGTCCTCGTCCTCTTCCAACTCTAAAATCCATCCTTCTCCTGCTCCTGAGATTCAATTCAATGTCAGTTGATAGCTCTGATACCACTAATGATGGCATGGGTGTAGGCGTTAGGGAAAATCTTCCCAATCTGGCAGCAATCTCCTCTATATCGCCTCAACTTTATTTTCTGCTCCTTGTGGCGTATCAGTCATTAAACTGATAGCTTCATTATCCCTCTGAATCCATTAAACCTTACAATTTGGCAAAAACAGTGGATTTACTCCTATCAGAGCAGTAATTCTAAATAATTACTTTAAAACACAATCGGAGGCTTTAAGGAGGGATTATACACCCAACCCCTCTATCGGCGGCTTTATACTATCCATGCAGTAATTCTTAAAAGAATTACTTTATAATACTGTCGCGACCTTGTATTGTTCCCTTCCTTTTCCCCGACGTGATATCACATCGGCGATCGCTATCGGCAGAGTTCTATGGTGCAAGACCTCCGATATGCCGCGGACCCGACACACCTTCTGCTACCTTTTATATAGACTTCAGGTCCGATATATATCGGCAACTGTTATCGGTGGGGTTATAACACAATGGGTCTGCGGACCCGACGGCCCCTTTTAACTCCACACTATAATATTTCGGGTTCATTTAGTCAAGTGTACAGTACAAAGACATTGCAGACCTGACGTCGTTTAGGTTACAATATATGGCAATTCGACTCCGGATATCGGAACTCCCCGGCTCTACCGTATTATGGCTCCTTTCGGACCTGAAATCGTTATAGGCCTGCACTTTATAAACCTCTTTGGCTCCAGGATTTCGGAGCTTTCGCACTGATAAAGGCTCTCTCCCTTCCGACGCGATATTGGTTCAGACCCGATAAGGGTTAGAACCAATATAAGTAATATTTCACACCCGCTACAGTGTCTGGCTAAGGGAATTTGCGCGAGTCCTCAGTGTAAACAGGATTATACACGGGACTTTAAAGGATGAAATTAAAGAGCCTGTAACACAGCAATAAAAGGGAATGCCCTAAGGATTACTCAAACATCAAGCAGCAATTATAAGGCTATCCATCCACACAGTAAATAAACACATAATCACATACACAGTTTAATTAATAGAAGGTTTATTAAATTAGATAGACCGAGAGAAAAGTTTCAATAATAATGCTTGGCACTCGCTCCTCTCTTCTCTGCTGAGAGTATCGCTGCCTCTTTATTTATAATTAAAGGATAGGCCTTCTCAGTTCTTATCCATTACAAAAGCATGCTTTACATAATTATTTAAAGCGTAAAAGCTTTATTACAGCTTATCTATCTGTGACATACATAGCATGTTTTATTCTCTACTTTATCCTATTTTTAACTAAGAAAACATGGAAATTGCAGGCTAACGGACCCCACTCCCTTGCCTGTAGATTTTTTTGGATTTTTGGAATAAGTTGGAAGATTTTTCCCCTCTGAGCCACATGCTCCCGCATCAAAAGGTGATCATATGCTACTAGTTGCAACAAATCTAAAGATGAAAATGATTCCAAGGTACAAATGAAGAAGAATTCTTCACATAACTCACCAAACTACAACAACAGGGACATGCGAATGAGTATAATCAAGAATGAGAAACAAACGCTAGAAGAGTACTTGGATTATCAACATGATTTCTTATTCATTCATAAATTACTAAAGTTAAATCGTACCTCCAAAATGAACTTAATTTTAATGATATTGCGATTACGGAAGAACCCATTTGTAAGGAAAAAGTAGGTGAGAAAAAAATTGAGTTATCATCATTGCCAATATTTGATAAACTTTACTCAAGATCGAAGCCTTTACAACCTACAAATACATAAAATTCAAACTACCTTCCACTTCATTTAAGAGAAGACAAAAATATTAATGTAAGACTAAAGGAAGGAAAATGTAAATACTATGGAGAAAAATGGGACCACAAACATAAATGTCATATAAGAAACAATAACAAGAACCTATGTACATGTGAATAAAAAATTGATTTAGGTAGTGAATAGTCAGATGAAGAGGAAGAGGAGAATCCTTAGTACTTTTACGTGGAATTAAAAAATGAAGATGCACTACAAATATAGTTTGCAACTATTACAACTATATCCTAGTCACAACAATCAAAATTAAAAGGACATACCAGAAAAATTATATGATAATCTTAATATATATTGGAAGTACTCATATGTTTTTCAACATGAGCCTAACAAAAAGATTAAGTACTTTTGTATATATGATGTTGAATATCAAGTTCATAGTATTAGATGGAAAGAAGATTGAAAATGTGGGGATGTGCCACAAGGTTAAAATTTAAATTCAAAACCAAAATTTAGAGTGTCAAATTTATATTGTTCCTGTGAGAGGAGTAGATGTAGTGATAGGAATACAATAGTTACAAAAATTAGGTACTTATTCTTCCAATCATCAAGAGCACTTTATGTTGGTTGTATTATATGTTTAACTAATTATGCAACATCACTATGTCAATCTAGGGGTTTATGGACTTTGAGACACAACATTATGTGCCCAAATAAGACACCAAAAACCTCAAATAATAAAACCTTATTCTATTCCAGAATCTATCTATTCACAACAAAATGGAATTTATTGGAAATAAAACCATAACTACTTGACAACTCAAGAATCTGTCTTATAACTCATTTACTTAACTGATCAACCTCTTTAAGGACTAATCTAAGTTTTAAGGGAGTCAAAAAAACCTAAAAAACGTCACTTTGTCAAATGAAAGGATTGGAAATGTAAATAGATTATCTTTCTATCCTAGTACAAGAAAACAAACACAAAAGAGAATTGTGTTCTATGATAATCCTTCACATAGTCCTATAATAAATACTCATTGATAAATCAAATGATCTTCTCAAAGAAAAGAGGACTTCTATATATGTTCTAATCACACTTTAATATTAATTCAAATGTATGCAATGTGCCAATACAAACTCAATATTTTATGCAAAATTTAAATGATCTATTCAGATATAAAAGTTATCGCCTAAAGAGTAAACCTGTGCATATGTTTGCAAGATCAAACTCAATTTAAATCTAAGAATATTGTAACTTATGGAAACATTAATAGCTGTCACAACCCATAGAAAAAAAATAGAGTCAAGGAAAGGCCTATTGTAACTATGCCCTCTTTGATGTCAAAAATTCACAAGGTATCCTTATCAAATTTGTTTGCAAGGGTTATAGGGAAAAGATCTAAGATTATGTTCCCCTTCCAAAAATCCTTGTATAATATTTACAGGTTTTATAAAGGATAATGAAACTTATAATATAATAATATCAGAGTTCTAAGGAAACTTATAATATCACACTCTTATTGATGTAAACATATAACCCATAACTTTCAATAAGAAAAAATACATACACTAGGTTCCTGTGTAACAAAAAGGAAAATGATTGTCGAAGGCCTTTAAGGTTGTAGGAGCATCTCATAATCATTATGGTTTTAATAATACTTAAAATAAATCTTGGATGCATGCTTCAAATTTCATCTGAATGTTAGACCATTTTCAAAATAAACTTTTTAAGGTAAACCCTTTAATAATAGAACATCGAATATTTGATCAACGAAGTATGTGTTACTAGATTCTTTCCTCTAATCACTTGTGGTATTTCAAACAATGATTTATTTAAACTTCAATCTTTATATTACCGAGATAAAAATACACACAACACGGGTAGAAGAGAAAGGGATTACTCCACAATGTGGAGTGTAGAATCCTCACCACACGAATTATTTGTATTGAAAGAAATCATATGAATAAACACACAACACGCAATAGATTAAGTGTCACACAACATATATATAATCTATACTGATAGGAAAGAAATTATGAAGGGCACAGTTTGAGTTGGTGGGCTCAACCAACTATGTCGTGCCTCCTGGTAACTTTTAATCATGAGTTAACAGTGTATGGAAGTGTAAAACCTAGAATTTCCATTTCATTAAAGAGTCCATGAGTCTTACATTATGTAGAGCTTAGTCAATATCTAATGACCATGAGGAGAAATATAGAAAATACAGTAACATAATCTTGCAAAAATTACTTCCAACCGAGAAAAAAGCCATGGATAGCCTTTTTATAATGTCCAAAATACAATAATAGGCTTTGAACTAGCCAAAACAATATAATATGAAATGAGCATGGATTGCAATAGTCCTCGAGAGAGAATAGATCTAGTTATGCTTGTGAAGTAATAAGGGGAGACAACATATATAATGTAAAGCAACTACAACATCAGTTTCCTAGTATCTTGGCAAGAGTTCCACTGAAATCTTGATAGGGTGCACTTTGACCTAAAATTTTGTTGAATACTTTGACAGTGTATCATCTGCCCATGTCACCACTCACACAAAGCCATGTGGTGATCGTTTTACCTAAAAATCATGCATGCAACTTTCTCCTTTGGTTGCAGGACCTATGCACCATCATTAGCAACCTTTGCAACAAAAAATAAGCTTAAAATTCGCATTTGAATGAAGGAGTTTGTGGTATAACTTTATAAATTTTAAAGATTTGTGTATTTCCATTTTTCCATCATAAAGGGTTTGACGATAGAGAGTACAAGGCTGAAAATGGGGTAACATAGGAGAAAAATAGGGCATAAACGTCTTAAAAACTCCTTACCTTTTACTTTTAACACTTTATTAAGTTCAAATGGAAAGGAAAAAGGATTCTAGCCGCCACATTATCAACTTCTATCTTCTTCGTATATGATTAAGTTAATTTAAGAACGAGCACTCGCCTATATGATCCAATGTCATTAAATGGAATTACTATCCTCGGAAGTAGTCAGTGATGAACAAACAAATATTCAGGGATTAATTAAAACACACAATAATATGTTCCAAGGTCATCCACTATAAATTCTTCCTAAAAGAGAAATTGGGAACATAATTGAAGTGAACGCATGCTCAACCTCTGCCAACATTTAGTTATATAGATATCCAAAACATCAAAAAATTGAAATTGAAAAAATAGTCCAATACCTCCCAAAATGTGGCATTATTACAAAAAGCAGAAGCCCTCATGCTACTCATGTGGTTCTAGTTCAGAAGAAAGGCAATTTGTTCATATTATGTATAGATTACAAGGAACTTAACATGAAAACAATTAAGAACGAGTTACATATTTTCTTCACAAAAAAATGTTTAATGAACTTCACAGAGCCATATATTTTTGAAACTTATATCTAAGATCTAGATATTACCAAATTAGAGTAATATTATAGGATACCGCAAAAAATTCCTTCCAAATTCATGAAGGTCATTATGAGTTTAAATTGATTCTTTTTGGTTTAACTAATCCTCCAACAACCTTCCACACCACTACGAATGAAGTATTTAAACCATACTTAAGGAATCTTGTGTTATTTTTCTTTTATGATATTCTTGTATATAGTAAAAGATAAAAGGAACATCTATAGCACCCGCAACAAGTTCAGATTGTACTATAAAAAATCAATTTATTGAAAATATGTCCAAATGCACATTTGGAAAATAAGAATGAGAGTACTCATAATATGTAATATCCAAAGAAGTAAAATTAGATCCCAATAATATCAAGGTAATTAACAATGGCCTAAACTAGTTAACATCTCCAAATTAAGAGGATTTTTATGTTCGTTTAGATACTACCACAGATTTATTCAAAATTATTCCCATGTAACTTATCCTTTAAGAAGTATTTTAAATAAAAAGTCGTTTATGTAGGATGATCAAACACAACAATGTTTTGAAGTAATAAAGGAAATATTTTCGACAACATTAGCATTATCGCCTCCTTATTTTTCAAAACCTTTTGTAATTGAATATTTTATTTCTAGGTTCAAAATAAGTGCCATATTAAGGTAGTATAACCATCCCATAACTTTTGAGGCTAGGAAGATAAGTAAAAGGGTGTTCTTGAAATCAACATATTATAAATATATGTGTGTTATTATGCGTGTCCTAACAAAATAGAGACAATATCTTCTAGGAAGCAAATCCTTGATATGTATTGATCACAATATCCATCAATACCTTTTATGATAGAACACAATTCAAAAAAAAATTGTATGTAGAAAATAACAACCTTTGATTTATAAATTCTACATTAAAAGGGTAAATTCAATGGGTAAATTCAATGTCATAGTTGATGCTCGTTCTTGAAAAGAAAAAGATTCATTAGTATTTTCAATCTCAATTATAGTTCAAAATGGTTAGACAAAATTTTAAGTGATTACGCGAAGAATCCATAAACATGTAATCTAATCAACAATCCTATTCATACCTCAAAACTTTCTTAGAAGAATGACGTCCTTTGGTATAAAATATGAATCTATCTAAGTCCAACTTCCAAATTGAAATACGATCTTCTTACGGGGTGTCATGACTCACTACTAGTTGGACATATGGAACTTTTTTAAACCTATTATAATTTGCATCAACCATTTTTTTGGAAATGGATGTGCAAGGACATTCAAAAATATCTGGCAAAAGGTGATAAATTCTAGAGAAATAGAAATGAAATTATTATTACATCACGATTTCTCCATCCCATTCATATTCCAAACTAGAAATGAGAAGAAATATCGATGGACTTCATTGGTGGGTTACCCATGTTGAATAGGAAGGAAAAAATCCTTGTGGTAATCCCATGTTGAATTGTAATCGGCTTCCAAAGATCATTGTCAATGATAGCAATTCAATATTTAAAGGAAAATTTTGGAGGGAATTATTCAAACAATCTAGAACATGGGATCCTATAAAACGATAGTTGTAACCTCAAAAAGAAACCTCCAGCCAAAGAAATGCCCAAAAATATGAAAAACAACTCAAAAATGAAAAGCGCGTATGCTAGAATAACTTTTTTAAGGGTATTTTTTTCAACAAATTTTTAAAATGATAGTAAAAACAAGATTTATTTTGTGCAAAACCACCCTGAACAAAAAAGTGTTGATGTTAGTATCAACATTTTTTTCCTGCTAAAATTCATTTTTTTTTAGAAATGACATTAAAAATAAAATACCATGACTCCAAAAATCATTAAAATTCCAATAGTTCTCAACAATACGTTGAAAATAAAATATCACGACTCCAAAATACCTAAGATATCAAATAATTTTCAACCATGGAGTTAAAAATAAAATATCATGACTACAAAAAATCTTAAAATTTCAACATTTTTTAGCCATGAAATGAAAAAAAAAATATCATGACTATAGCAAACGTTATATTTTCGACATATTCCAAGATCGAATATCATGACTAAATTAAACCTTAAAAGTAAATACCTAAATGAAAAGGTCATTATATCAAATACTAAAAATATAGTCTTTTAAAATATTAGTTTAAGACAACTCAAAACATTGTAACAAAAACTTAAAAATCAACCATCAAATTGACACATAGTGAGGGAATGCTTAATCCATTACAATTGAAAGTTAAAAATCAACCATAAAATTAACACGTAGTGGAGACAAACTTGATTCATTGCAATGAAAAATTAAAAATCAACTATGAAGTTGACACATATGGGGTCGGATTTGTACTTCAACAATGGTACAATCCCTACAAAGAAAAACAAAAATCAATAAAATGAAAAATAAAACAAAAAAAAATTATATCATAACCCAAAATAAATAATAATAATAAGTAAAAAGGAAAAAAAAAATAACTAAAACATTATAAAAAATAACAAAACAAATAAAAAAAAAAAAAAAAAACAAAACAAAACAAAATTAGATATAAATAAGCTGTATAAAAAACAAAGAAAAAAGCAACATATATATATATATATATATATATATATATATATATATATAACGATGAAAATTCAAACATATATATATATATCGAGAGAGAAACACCAAAAAAATGTAAAACAAACTTATATATATATATATATATATATATATATAGCAAAAACTAAAAAATAATAAATAAAACTAGCCTACTAACCCCACTCAAGTTCTAAGGGGTTGCGTACTAGGGTGAGCACCTTGTCCCATGACCCCTTGGCCATTGGGTGAGGATGGGCACCCTTGCTGAATGGCGAAGAGGTCGCAAGCCAGGGTGGGTGCCTTTGCTTGCCACCCCTTGGCCGCTGGGCAGGGGTGCCCATGCCTGTCTAAGGGCTAAGTGGCCACAAGCTATGGCAGGTCCTTTGGACAACAACCCCTTGTGTGCTAGGCGTCGATTCCAATGCTTGCCCAACGAACAATGAGCTGCGAGCCAAGGTGCTCACTCTAAACAATGGTCCCTTGGTCATAGAGTGTTCGTCCCCATGCCCATCCAATAGCCAAGTGCTCGTGTGGCAAGGTGCACACCATGACATGCATCCCCTTGGGAATTGCATAGTGTAGTAAGTTGATTCCTAGAATCAGCCTACCACCCCACCCAATTGTTAAGGGGTCACGGGGCGAGGGCGTAGACCATTTGTATTTATTATTTTTAATTTGTTATATATATATATATATATATATATATATATATATATATATATATATAGATATATATATCTTTATCTTATTTTTTTTATAATTTTTTTCCTTTTTAATATATTATTCTTTTTGTGTATATTTATGTTTGAATTTTGGTCATTTTATGGGTTAGTTTTGGTTATTTAAAAAAATGTATATATATAATGTGTGTGTATATATATATATATAGATATATATATATATATATATATATATATATATATATATATATATATATATATATATATATATTGTGCTCTGTTCTTTGTATTTTTATGCAATTTATTTTTATCTCATTTTTTTTTAAATTTAAAAGATTAAGTAACAAATATTTAAAAAATAGTGCATACTTAAGACATAAAATAAATTAAAGTGTCAAAAATATGTCTCGAAAGAAAAAATGTTGATGCTTTTCAAAATCCACATGAAAGTCAACAACATTAAAAAAAAAATACATACTTAATATCACATAAAATTTAAAGTATCAAAAATACTGTCTAAAAGAAAAGGCGTATTATTAATCAACACTTTCCAAAATCGGATGTTTTTTTGCAACCTCTAAAAAAGTGACAACTAGGTTCAATTCTAGTTTGATAGGTTACTATGTTCCTGGACATAACTCAACCTGAGATCAACCTACCACTCCTAAACAGATGCCTAAACAAGAATTGTCAATAAAGTTTTGGAAGTCTATCTTCATTTGTTTGTAACATACAGGAAAATCAAATGGTTTGAATGGTTACATCTACCATAATGGTGGTACAATTACACTTGTTAAACTTTAGCAAAAATGATGTCATTTAAATCTCTCTATTTTTTGAATGACCTAAATGGAAAGGGTTATCCATAAATTATATAAAAGTTCTAGGAGTAAAGGATCAATTGGAGGAGAACCAAAATAAAATTCAAACAAAGAAAACCTAAACATCGCAAGAAATTGTATGAAGCAAAAATTTGACCAATGTAAGTCAAAAAAATAATTTAATGAAGGCTATTGGATGTATGTGAAGCTTCATCCTTACATATAGATATCATTAAAAAAATAGGGAAAAACAAGCTAGCCCCTAAGTTTTATGAGAATTATCAAGTTCTTAAGAAAATCAGTGGAGTAACTTACTTATGCAGGAGCATCGACAAACCTTTATAAACATTATTAGATATTATTTTTTGTACGAGGAAGTTGGATTCCTCATGTAAGGATTTTAATTTTGCAATAATTAGTTGTAATCTAGACACATTATCATGGAATAATATGGATTAGACTAGAGAAAAAAGAAGAAGGTAGTATTAGTTTTGATTATTCCAAATTAGTTACTAAAATAATGGGTCTTATCCACTTATTACGAATATTCATCCTATTTTAGATTTAGAATTACTTTTATAAATTATGAAGTACATGGACAACTAGAAAAGAAAAGAAAATATCTTGTTGTAACATATTTTTTTAAGATATCATATTACTTGGGTTTTCGGTGGAGTATTTCAAATGAATGTACATGCATCGTACTTGTTGATTTGATGCATATTCCAAGAACCCATTTTAATGCTCTGTAAAATCTGTGTGTGAGCGTGGGAGAGGTGTATAGTATGATTAAATGGACAATGATAATGAGGCTAATATTATGTTGTAAATATTTTGATCTCAAATGAATTATATCTTTATTTTGAGTGTAATGCTTGTGGGGGCTTTTAAATTTTTGGATTATAATTTGTAGGAAGTTGTAGCTTGCATAATGTTTTGTATCAGAGTGGAAATAGTAGTTATGGAAGATAAAAGAGGAGCGGAAAGAGGGCAACTTGAGGAGCACGAGTGGGAAAGTCTACAACAAATGTGGCTTTCTAGGTAGCAATGTAGTGACTTCATGAGAGGATGCAAGCCATGGAAGCTACACAAAAAAGGGGAGCTCACATGGGAGATGTCAATGATATTATAGAAGAGGCTTCTAGTGAGGAAGATGCAGAGGAGAAAATGTTGAAAATGTTTGCCAAGATGTCTTCTAGGCCAAAAATGGATGTACCATTATATGAAGGTAACATGAATATTGATGAATTAATGGATTGGATACATGCATTAGATAAATACTTTGATTATGAGGATGTTGACCAGGATAAGAAATTCAAGCATGCAATTACTAGACTTAAAAGACATGCAACCCTATGTTGGGATTAGGTACAAGCTAAACAAAGGAGGAAAAGGAAAGGAATAATTAAAGATTGGTATAGGATGGCGGTGAGACTTAAAAGTGAAATTATACCTAGAAAATATGATATTAATATTTTTAAGCAATTTTCAAACATTAGATAAAGGAATATGACTATTGAAGAATATACTAAGGAATTTTACAAATTAAACGTTAGAGTTGGACATGTAGAAGAGAATGATGAAAAAGTTGCAAGGTACATTTTTGGTTTAAGGTTTAAGATTCAATATGAAATTAGCTTCTTGTCTTTGAAAATTGTTGAAGATGCACATCAGGTAGATTTGAGGGCATAAGAGAAGATTTCCCAAAAACAAAAACTATGGAGTAAAGGAATAAATCTTGTAAAGGACAAAGGACAATGTAGCAGACATAGAGCTCATTTTCCAAAGGAAGAGGAAGGAGGTTCTAGTAGTCAAACACCAAGAGAAATTGATTTCAGAGGAAGGAGATCATTTTCAAGTGGCAGAGGTCGAGGAAGAGATTATCAACCCACATGTTTCAATTGTAGACAATTAGGGAACATGTCTTGGGAATTTCCTAAGCATATATCAACAAGCCAACGAGGCACTCATGTGACAGAGGAAAAGGATGAGAATAGTGATCAAGTTGTAGTTGTATATGCTCCCGAGGAAGGTGAATCTTTACTATTAAATAGAGTGTTGATCCAATTAGAAAAAGAGACCAAAGAACTAGCTCAATGGAGGAGTTTGTTCAGAAATATGTGTAAGTCCAAAGGTAAGTGTTGCAAACTTGTGATTAATAGTGTTAGCATAGATAATCTAGTCTTTGTTGAAATGGTAGAAAAGTTAAACTTAAAGAAGACACCACATCCTACACCTTATAAGGTCTCTTAGTTAGAGAAGGGTCCATCAAGTTTTTGTTTTTTATCAATGTAAGGTAGAATTTCAAATTGGAAGTTATAAAGATGAAATTGTGTGTGATGTCTTGCCAATGGACATCTGCCATATTTTTCTAGGAAGACCTTGGCAATATAACAGGGACGTAACACATAATGGAAACCAAAACACTTACAGTTTTGAGAAAGATGTGAAATTACACACACTTTTGCAATTAAATGATGCAAGCACTAATCAAGTGTTAATGATGGATAACAAATACTTTTTGAAGGATGAAGTAGAATGCAAGGAATGTGAACCAGTAATGTACGTAAACCACTTGTTCTTAGAAAATCATGACATGTTCAAAAAGTATGAGTGTTGGATTGAGGGGACCTAACCCAGGTTCAGTGTTATTTAGCGAAACAAATCCATACACTACTAGCCCTTTCGGCATCATCCCATAGAGTGCGCACTAAAGTCTCACCCGAGGCAGTATGGGGGGACATTGGAACCAAGTTTCCGCACCCTGAGATGGTTGTGATGTCATTGATCTCTTCTATCCCTACCTTTGCACAGGTGATATTGCTCTATGGCTTGTAACACAAACCCTCTATCTTGACTTCCAATACCTTCGTGAAAGTATATGATCAACCTTCATGTAGCCCTAACCTAGGGCTCAAGTACTTTCGTGTTGCTATGGCAGTGCGTTGTGCAGATTCCTCACTTACCTTAAGTGATTTTCTTATTTTGCCAAATGCTTAAGTTTATCATCGCGTAATCATATATCCATAATTGTGTTTAATTATTTAGTGTAACTATATTCATTCGCACAACATAGTAGCATAACAAAGGAAATTCATACACAAAATATCCAAACCCATCAACATAACAAATACACCGAAATTGTATAATAACTCCTCTTATTAATATCTTCCAAGCATTATGGACTTTGTTCGTCATCTAGGTGGATATTGGTGGCCACCCGCCAAGTCGACTTGAACACCCACCATTGTTTATTTTAGCTTTTTAGTTTCCTTAATTGTAGCACAGTTTACTATTTTTAGCAGTTTTTTGGGTCCTAAACTTCAAGAGCCGTTTTGAGGCCCTAAATAATGTTTTTTGGGAAAACTGGGACAAACATGGGTCCATGGACCAATGTTTCTCTTCCCAAAATTACAGTTCTAAAATATATATTTCTGACGAGATATTGTGCGCGTCAAATGGAGATCTTATGTGAGAGTTACGACCCCAGGAAATTGATGTACCAATTTACCCAAACAAGGCCCACAGTTTGGCATTTCATCTTCTAGGGTTAGGTTTTTGGATGTTTAGGGTTTTTCATTGTTTCTTAGCAATAAATAGGCCTTTGAGCCTCATTGTAACACATTTCAAAGGCATGTAGCCGCCACATCTCTTCTTATAGATAAGCTACCATCGCTCTAGCTAGTTTATTTCCATTTCTATTTTTAAACATATCTCACTATTTTACATTAGTGAAATGAAGTATTATTTCCACTGCATCTCTGTGTTTATGGTTATCTTTGTAATTTGTTTCATTCCTGTTTAAATTTGGATCAGTGGTATCAGAGCGGTCTACTTTTTCTCTGTTTTTATTTGCATGTCCCCAACGAGGTCAGGATATAAGGAGTTAGGGCTTGAACTGGTTGAACCTTTGCAAGACTAGGCTCACAAATCCCATCGGCCTCCCATGGCGGATGAAAAGAAAGATGAGGGGGCAAGAGATCCTATCAAAATCTTGCTCGAAGAAGCCCTTGAGTGACAAAGGAATGCGATGATGGATATCTTTGTCCAAATCCTTCAGCAGCTACCCAGGGGTGACGCATTGGCTTCAAGCAACTACTCTAAAAAAACCACACTATTTAAGGTACAAGTTAATTTTGAAATCCCCATATTCGAGGGTAAGATAAATGCAGATCTCATCGATAAATGGTTAAGTCTGCTAGGGGGTTATTTTTCTGTTCATGATTTTTCGAGTCGGTAAAAGATTATTTTCGCTCTCTTCAAAGAAGTCCCCCACATCAGGGACTAGTGGGAAACCTACTGTGACCAGAAGGGTGAGCGTAAATCCTCACTATTTTCAGCCGCACACACTTGGAATTCATTCTGAGATGCCATCAAGGAGCAGTACTACCATGTCGGAAGCTATGAGCATCAATACATAAAGTGGACCATGCTGCGACAGGGAAGGGACCAAGACATGCCAGAGTTTACCAATATTTTCCATACCCTTCTCACAAAGTTGGGTATCAAGGACTCGAAGCAGCGTTTGGTACTCAAATACTGCGGTTGCCTGCACAAGTACATCTACGAAGAATATAAATCCTGAACATCTCCTCGCTTAGCACGGCATACTGATATGTTGTCAAGGTCAAGCAAAATTTTAAACAGAAGAAGCAAGACTTTGGATCTGTGACTCTAAATCAAGGGAAAGGTGCCCCCAAACCACAGAATAAAGGAAAAAGCCAAGGTGGTGCAACCCAAGACAACCCGCCAAAGATGCAAGCAAAGAATAGTGCTGCGAAGCTAAAAAAGGACATGAGAAAGTGGTGTGAGTTCCATAAGAGCTCCACTCACAACACAAATGAGTGTCGGGTCAAGCAGTCACTGGTGGCTGAGCTAAAGGTTTCAGAATCGAATGCATGTTCTGACTTTGAGTATGAACCCCACAAGGGGAATGACAAAGGGAAGAAAATTATCAATGAGGAGCCTAACACCACTGTTGCCACCATGAAGATCCTGAAAGAGGAACTTGAAGATCCATAGGAGGAGTGTCTCCTCCACTCCTAGATGTGGGTGAAGGGCTCCCCACTACAATTCATTGTCGACAGCGGGAGCCAAAATAACCTCATTTCCACAGAGGTTGTGAAGTGGCTGGGCTTACCGACCACGACACATTCACAACCGTACACCATTGGCTGGCTTCACCAAGGACGGGATCTTCGCGTGAGCCAGTAGTGTTGCCTTCCATACAACATCAATCCCTTCATGGACGAGGTATTATGTGACATTGCTCTCCTTGAAGTTTGTGATGTATTATTAGGACAACCATACTTGTGGAAGCGATATGTTGTGTATGAATCACAACCTCGTGCTCTTATTGTTACTTTGGGAAATAAGTTGTATAGGATACTGAAGGTAGTACCACCTACCACCATCTCCTTGGTTACTGCAAAACAATGCAGTAAGCTCACTTCAAAAACCGAGAAATTTGTTTTCCTAATGATACACCCTTAAGGAAAGAAGAAGATGGTCACCACGACCTCCAGATAGGGTCTCTCCACATGAAAAATACAGATGGACAAGGTCATGGAGGAGTACAAGGACATCTTCACCTCCCTTGTAGGGGTTCCTATGCACTGTTAGGTCAAGCACTTCATCGATCTAACCCAGGTGCACCGCTACCCAGTGGACCAATCTATGAGTGCTCCATTCTGGAGAACCATGAAATCAAGGGGTAGATTCAGGAGTTGCTACAGAAAGGTCACATCTGTCTGAGTTCATCACCATGTGGGAGCCTGTTCGTTTTGGTACAGAAGAAGGATGGGACTTGGAGACTCTGTATTGACTATCGGGCGCTGAACAAAATCACTGTCCATAATAGGTACCCGATCCCACAGATTGATGACCTTTTGGACCAACTGAAGGGGGGAAAATATTTCAGCAAGATCAATTTGAAGTTAGGATATCACTAGGTACCAATTGAACCCTACGATGTGTGGAAGACTACCTTCAAAGCCAAGGAGGGCTTTTTCAAATGCTTGGTTATGCCTTTCGGATAGACGAATGCTCTTACAACCTTCATGAGGCTGATGGATGACATCTTGGGGCCATTCACAAAATCATTTGTAGTGTTATACTTGGATGAAATCATGATCTTTAGCCAGAGTTGGGAAGAGCACCTCCACCACATTTGACAGGTTCTCCAAACACTGCAGTAATGCAAGTTATGTGCCAATTTGGAGAAATGCACTTTTGGCATGACCCAGGTTCAGTATCTAGGATACATTATTGATGAACAGGGGGTGCATGTGGATCCAGCCAAGATCTAATTCATTCGGGATTGGCCATCTCCAACCACTTTAACAGAGCTCTGTAACTTTCTAGGTCTTGCCAACTTCTACCGCAAGTTCATTTTAGGATTTTCTCATACCACTTGGCCCTTGAGTCAAGTCACCAAGGGAGGAGCAAAAGAAAAAAAAAATCGGTCTGAATTTCAATAGAAGGCATTCACAGAGTTGAAATATTGCCTCTGCTCGGCACTAGTGCTCTCATTACAAGACTTCCAACAACCATTTGAGGTTGTGACAGATACCTTTGACTATGCTATTGGGGCAGTCCTTACTCAACATGGGCATCCAATGGCATATCATTGTGAGACACTTTCAAGCAGAGTCCGAAAGTATGCCACTTATGACAAAGAGATGTATTCCATTGTGTAGGCTTGCTGACAATGGAAGAATTACATCTTGGGGAAGGAAATGGTCATCCAAATAGACCACCGACCCCTGCAGTTCATACAGACTTAAGGGAAATTGTAGAATGATGACCATCAGAAGTGGTCCACATACCTACAATAGCTCCATTTGAATATCAAGTATAAGAAGGGTAGCACCAATAATGTTGCACGCTACCTCAGTCGACCACTGATTATGGCATTAACCACCATGCTCAACTCTTGTGGGCACGATACTTTTGATTGGCCATTTCTCTACAAAAGTGACCTAGAATTTGGCCACACATACCAGAAACTCTTGAAGGGTTAACGTGTTCTAGATTTTCACCTCGAGGATGCCCTGTTATGCCACCTGGGTCACCTTTTTGTTCGTTCAAGCGAGCGTGCCAAGATGATTTTGGAAGAACACTATAGTCGGGGTGATGGGCATTTCAGGGTCGAGAAAATGGTGGCAGTACTGCAGAAGTATTTCCATTGGCCGAATCTTCGACAGGATGTTGGGAAGTACATTAGATCATGCACTGCCTGTGCCATTGCCAAACCGACCATTAAGAAGCAAGGCCTGTATACCACTCTACCTACCCATAGTCGACCTTCGCAATCCATCTCCATTGATTACATGTCAATGCTTTCTTCCACTAAGCATGGAAATGTCTGTGTTTTTGTGGTGGTCGACATGTTCTCGAAGATGGCCATTATGGTGGCCTGCAAGAAGCATATCACATCAAAAGCCATCGCTAAACTCTTCTTTGAATAAGTGTGGGTACACTTTTGGATCCCATAGTTTATCATCTCAAATCGGGACAGCAAGTTCCTCAATACATTCTGGTCTAATCTCTTGTTGATGCTGGACACCAAAGTCACTAAGTCCACAACCTTCCATCCTCAAACTGATGGCCAGACGGAGGTTGTCAACAGGATGATCATACACATTTTTTGCATGTACAACTCAAAGCATCCATGCAAATGGGACAAAAGACTCCCCTATGTTTAGCCCAGCTACAACCAGGCTCCCCATAGCTCGACTGAACACAACCCTTTTCAGGTGGGCTTGGGATTCTGGCCACTATGTCCCATTGATGTGGCCATGCCATTTGCAGCTACTCATGCAGATTCAGCTCATGTGTAGTCTGTAACAGATAAGAAAAACAACTTCATTGAGCACATACAACATATTCTTTAGTAGGTCCATGACATTCTAGAGAAATCAAATGCCAAGTACAAGCAGCGACATGATCAACATCGGGTGCCACACAAGTTTCAGGTGGGTGACAAAGTTTGGTTGCATTTTCAAAAGGAATGCCTTACAAGAGCCTATCGGAAAATCAGAAAATTCTGATGTGGTCCTTAAACCATTACCAAGACTATGGGAGACAATGGATTTGAGCTAAGCATTCCCCCATTCCTTGGCCTGCACCCAGTGTTCAATGTGGACCGCCTTCAGCCATACTTTCCTCCATTACTAGACACATCCGATATTGCAGAACAGCTCACACCCACAGAGTTAAATTCATATTGCATGGAAAAAGCTACAAATGATGACATCATGGACACACAGATCAAGCACACTCAGTATCATAATATCCCACTGCATTGAGTTGTCAAAGCAGGCCAACTCTTTCACTAGGGAAAGTGGCTCACCAGGGACCAAGTTCAGCAGAAGTTTCCTTATCTCATTAGAGGAACTAAACGCAATGGGGACAATTTCTTCCTAAGGGGGGAGGAATGATCCAAGTGGATATTGGTCGCCACCCATCAAGTCCACTTGGAACCCCACCATTGTTTCTTTCAGCTTTTCATTTTCCTTAATTGTAGCACAGTTTACTATTGATAGGAATTTTTTAGGTCCTGAACTTCCAGAGCCGTTTTGAGGCCCTAAATGATTTTTTTTTGGAAAAATGGGAGAAGCATGGGTCCCTAGACTGACATTTCCCTTCCCAAAGTTGTAGTTCACAACTAGATCTTTCTAACACGATATTTTTCACATCAAACACAGATCGTATGTGAAAGTTACAACCCCAGGAAGTTGATGTACAAATTTACCCAAACGAGGCCCACAATGTGGCATTTCATCTTCTAGGGTTAGATTTTTGGATGTTTAGGGTTTCCGATTTTTTATCAACAATAAATAGGCCTTCGATCCTCATTGTAACACAGTTCAGAGGCATGTAGCTGCTACATCTCTTCTTAGACATAAGCTACCATCGCCCTAGCTGGTTTATTTCCATTTCTGTTCGTAAGCATATTTCAATATTTTACATTAACGAAATGAAGTATTATTTCCATTGCATCTTTGTGTTTATGGTTATCTCTATAGTTTATTGGGTTCCTATTTAAATTTGGGTCAGTTCACCCTATGCACACAGTTGCAGGGGTCCACACACTTAGCTGCAAACTTCTACCCTCGGCCTCTGTGCACTCAGCTGTAGAGCCTCTACCTACACTACAACCTAAGACTTAGACTTCTTTCTATAAAGCTATGAATCTCTTACTTCTTCAATCAATGCCTCTAACTACTTAGAGCTTAGCTTTTTTTATACAATCCCATGGTCCGCGGACCATGGGTAGATCTCTTACAGTAAAATTTACTTTGCAAAACTAAGGATGGACTACCGTTTGTGACACATAATACCTTTGTGCTTCATGACCACAAAATGCAGAGTCTTTAATGATATTGCGAAAAATCGACTTAAACATGGGCTTTTAGCCCCAAAAATGCCTTTGGGGGATCCTGCTCTCAATAGGCCCCCAACACAAACATCATGACTCACCCTCGAGTCATTTGGTAGGTGCGTAGATCTTTGTGTGTATCTCATCCAACTCGAGCTCGACGATCACAACTTCAGTTGTGCATTGAGATGTTGCCTACTTCGCATCTTCGATTGTCTTCTCAGTTACTGCCACTGTGCTATAAGCTTGAAGCTATTGTTGTGTCGCTTGCAGATTCAAAAGCTTTTCTTCAATGTTGTTGTTGACTACGTATGCTTTCTCTAGCTAGGGCTTTAGTCATGCCTTCAACACTGCTTCTTTGTGCAGCACTGCATCCACCTGTTCCTTCAGCTGCTTCGCTTCCTGTAGCTTGGCTAACCTTTGTTTCACTGTGACGATTAGTGTTGTGCCCTTAACTTAATCATAGCACTGTTGGAGTTCATGAGCTTCCGTCTGAAGCCTCTGGATGTTTAGGTCCTCATACAAGCCGGTCAGGACCTCCAATGCTTGTTCAAACAACTAGGTGTAGTCTGTTGCTGCACTCTCCACTGCCGCAATTACCTTTATGACAGCACCCACCTGCTTTTCCTTTACATCTAGTGGTGTTGAAGGCTGAGCCCTCAACTGGAGCTCTGTAATCTACAAGTTTATCTCGAGCTGAAATCGCACCATCTCCATCTGAGTTCGCATACCCTTGTGGCCAATTTACGATGTAGACCTTAATCATCTCCTCCTCTGAAATGGCCAATTCTGGGAGCATTCTACAAGCCTCCTCCATGACCTATATGATCCTCTTTCTTTGGCCTCACTTCTACCATCTTTTCATGAATAGTGACTTTAATGGTCACTTTCTAGCTGACCTACGTGATTTCTCCCTAGGTAGCCGAGCTACCTCCGTGCTATTGCGGACCTAGTGATACGTCCTTGCTTCGCACCATCCTCCAACCGTGCATCTCCCTAACTTGGGCAGTGTAGTTTATAGTCTCGCTCCTCCTTTCAGCTACCTGGAGTGATAAGACTATGCTACTTTCATCTCGTCACATGGCCAGGCCACCTGTATGGCTTCAAGTGACTTCCATTCACCTTTCCTAGGAAGTGTTCTCCATTTAACTTGACCATTTGTACAACTCCTCCATCAGTAATCTCCTTAATAACATAAGGCCCTAACTAGTGCATCTTGAATTTTCTGGGGAATTTATCAAACTTACTATCATACAACAGAACCAGATCATTTACCTTAAATATTCATAGCTTGATGTGTCGATCATGGTATTCCTTTTCACACTGCTTTTGGACCTGCTGGTGAAATCTAACCAAAAATATTTTTTCTTCAACCTCATCTAGCTGTGCAAGCCTCTATTGTAGGGCTCTATGATCCATCATGCCTGTGGGTAGTGCTATGCACAAACTAGACAGAATGTATTCCATAAGCATTATGGCTTCCACACCATAGACAAGCCTAAAAGGGGTTTGTCCAGTCAACGTTTTTCATGTCGTTCAATAAGCCTACAATACTGTAGGTATGCATAGGTCCCAATCACTTCGCTAAGCATTGCAAACCTTGGTGAGCTCATTTTCAAGAACTTTGTTGAACACCTCCACTGTCCTGCTAGCTTGTGGTTGATAAGGTGTTCTCTTCTGGTGATATACCTGAAATTCCTCTGTTAGTGTGTCGATCGTCTCATTAAGGAATTGCATACCATGATCAATCATCAAGATCCTTGGAAATCCAAATCACCTCAATACATGCTCAAATAGGATCTTTGCAACCGTCACACCCGTGTAATCCTTCACCGACTGTGCTTCTAACCAACAATTCAAATACTTCATCCTAGTGATAATGTACCTTGCTCTTGTCTTTCCTTCTAGTTGAATGGGTCCTATTAAATCTATTGCCCACTTCTCAAAGGGTTGCAATGTAATTTTTGGATTCAAGGGCATTTCATCCCTCTGCGATGGCTTGCCTATTCTTTGACATACATCACATGCCTTGCGATATGCTTTTGAATCTTGATGAAGGGTTGGCCACCACAACCCAGTGCATAGAATCTTCTGTGCGGTTGCTCTCCCTGCATAATGTCCTCTCGTAGCACCCCCATTAGTGTCCACAAGGGTGCTTCTTTGTTTGAACTCAAGCACATACCGTCGCAATATCTCATTAGTCTCGATATTTTATAGATGCGGAGCAATGATAGAGAAATTTGATGCATGCACCACTAATTCCTTCTTTTGCTGGAATAAGTCCTGGTAATTGTGGAGCAATTTAGCAACCTTATCCACCATCGCATCATCCCAGTAGTCTCTAATCTTCACAAATTTCGGTTCTTCCTCCGTACCAATGTTCACTTGTTTTTTTTCACCAGCATAGTTATATCAAGGTTCTCAATCGGCGGTCCTTGAACCTTGTAGTGGCCTTCTCTTTCTGGAATATTAATCTTTCGCGGATCCTCATCCTCTACTTCAACAGTTATATTATAACATTCAAGCGTGTGAATCCGCAAAGTACCCCATTTAGGCTGAATCAGGTCTAAAGGATCATGTGGTATCCTAAAGATGGCTACTTTCACCTCTTGTAGTGCTTCATCAACACTTTCAAACCCATCCTCAAAAGTGAATGTCAACAAGAATCCTTCACGTAAGATATCCCTTTTGCCTGTCCCATGGTGGGGCTCTATTTCTATATACCAATTCATTGGGATAACATCCAGGGTATGACATACCAGGTGCACCCACTCAGGTTAGGGCTTTTCCCCATAAGCCTGCGTCCATTTGGCCGAATGCATGCACGGACCATTCTGCCCATCGTACTTGTCTATCATTCGAATCTTAGGCTTCCCAAATTGTATTTTCACCATCTTCTTACATTCATGCCAATAATCAAAACTTCCCTTGTGTGTACCCCACCATCTTGTGGGTGTAGCACGTAGTGCCCAGTCCAAGGCCTAGACGCACTGCTTTTCAAGTAATTCCCTTTCGAATGCATCCAAAAATATATCTACCTCAATTAGGCCATCAGAAACAGGTAGATTTCTTCCCTCTGACAACACACAGTGCAATGACTGGGTCATCATGTTGCAACTCAACATATTTACTTCATGTAACCAAT
This sequence comes from Pinus tabuliformis, assembly GCA_031772625.1. NCBI lineage: Eukaryota > Viridiplantae > Streptophyta > Pinopsida > Pinales > Pinaceae > Pinus > Pinus tabuliformis. Next base: position 1,373,556,865 of record CM062820.1, read on the forward strand.
TCTGCCAGCGTTCTATTTCTTTGTTGGAGTTCGAAGTGCAGGAACTCTAGCGATCCCACATAATCCCTCAATCTGTGGTGCGATTCACCCAATCTTTGTATCATGCCATTATCTTATACATATGGTCTAGGTCATCATCACTCTCATAATCACGGACAAGTTCAGTGTAGCATGATCCTTCAATGGGATCGAGAGGTATTATTGCGCGCAACGATTTCTTCTCAAAGATCATCTTTTTCTTTTTCAGATTGATTACCCCATTCATATTAGTAGCCCTATCAATTCTCAAGAGTGCAGGGTAGAGATTACTGTCATCCACTATCTCTATTAATTCAAAGTCTATAAACATGCTCGCTCCCTCAATATTCGCTGTCACCCCCTGCAGCCACCCCATGGGGATGATTTTCTACTAGTTCGCCATCCTTAGCTGAATAGGAGACCATTGCAGTGCAGGTCTCTGTATTCGCTCCCAATTTTGCTTTGGTAGGACATTTGCATCTGACTCCAGGTCCAAAATGACCTGATCCATTTCATACTCTCCTATTTGTGTGGTCAGTCTCATCTCTTGTCCCATCCTTATTTTATGCTTAACAATCTTTTGTACTACACGCGACTCACCTTGCGCATTTCTAGCGCATCTATTAATGAGTTCTTGTAACCCTTTCACAGCCTTACCATCGCAAAGTAACTTCATATAGGCTTCCAAGAAAGTTGTGAGCATAGAGGGGTCCATCTCTGGCTCAATCTTATCCTTGCTTCTTGAGGAGGAGGCCTCAGCGAAGCTCTTCTTAGCTTCCATGAAGGTTTCACGAGCGCGCTCCAAATCAAATTTAGCCTCTTTTGTCAGGGCTTTGTGAACCTATGTAATGTATTCTTGATGTTACCACTTGTCATCTCCCATTTTGATTCCACTTCGGATTACTATATTTGCATATTCATCTTCGTTAAGCGACTCAGATTTCATAATCTATAGGTTCTGAGTCGGCAGAGGTTGTAGCGCCCCTTTGTCACATATCCTAGCTATCAACGTAGGACAATATTACATTTCATGATCAAACAACATGCAATACATGCATGACAGATGTGCTAGATTAGTGCAATCGTGAGCATAGTGTTTTGGTCCTCTGCAATTGTAGAAAGTCAACTATCCTCGGCCTCTACTAGGTCCTGCTCCACCTCGGCCTTGTCTGCGCCCCTGAAATCCTATCTACGCCATACCTACATTCTGGTAAAGGGGTTGCATTTTGTCCTGAACCCTATAGGAAATAGTTCCATCCATCATCAATTCATAGCTCCTGCAAGTACGTTAATCATGTGCTACCGACCTAAAAAAGTTGCAGAACAATTGTTACGATGCTTGTACACACTTCTGTGGTGACAGTTAACTGTTCCATGTCTTCCTTCTACCTAATAGATAGCACACCATAATGTAGGCTCTCTGCTAGGTCTTGCTTGAGATTCCAGCCTTAAAGGCATTGGTCCTCCTCCTACAATGTAATTTGTAAAGACTAGGCAATGCCCTTCGTCATGACCCTAACTCGTGCATTTCAAGCACCATACCTCCTTACGTACCTTTGGCTGAACCATCCTGTCCTGCTTCAGACTTTGCATCCTAAGGCACATATTCTTTAACTGTGCATGGAACTTTGAACTCCTAGATTAGGACCTTGCATCGGAGTCTCATGTAGTCTCACGGAAATCTCCAAGGCCTTTGCCTATGTTTTTGCCTTCTGTTGCAACAACGCACTTGTTGGTTTGTTAGGGCTTGACCCAAGTTTAGAGTTAATTAGCCAAACAAATCGCGGTACCACTTACCCTTTTAGCATGAGTCTGTGTGGCGCGGACTAAGGTCTCACCCGAAGTAGTATGGGAGGGTGCTAGAATTAGGTTTCCACACTGTGGATATGTCTGATGAGTTCAACTGGTTTGCGGTTTGTACCTGCGTGCAGGTTGCTTCATACACTTTCCTTTTTCTTGTGGCTTGATATACTACCTTTGTGCAGCCCTACATAAGGGTTGAGTGTTTCGCTCTGCGTTATTACCCAAGACCTTGCTTATATTCCATTTTTGGTTAATTATCTTGGCCTACTTTAGTGCTTTAAGTTATACTTAACAACATAAAACATTCATATAGGTGCGCACAGTAAATAAATAGTATAATTGAAAATTATGTCAATCATGCATTAACGCAAGAACAGATAAACAGAATTATAGCAAAAATTCTCTTTATTGATCCTTTCCTTAGTTACACACTCGACTCGCCCTATGCACTCAACTGCAGGGGTCTGCGCACTCAACTGCAGACTACTAGGCCTCTGTGCACTCAGTTGCAGAGCCTTCTCCTACTCTACAACCCAAAGACACACTTCACACTGTGACTCAATCACTTAAACTTCTTATGCTTCTCTTCTTCATCATTAGTTACTCTCCTTTTGCACTTAGAGCCTCACTCTATTTATACAATCCCATGGTCCGCGTACCATGGGTAGGTCTATTCAGGGGACATTACATTACAAAAATAGGGCGGACAACCCTGTGACTCTATCATACTTTCACACCCCGTGGCTACAAATCACGGAGAGTTACAACAAGATTCAGTCAAAACATGGGCTTTGATCCCCAAAACATGCCTTGGGGGGATTCCATGCCCAATAGGCCTCCAACACAGACATCGTGACTCGCCCTCGAGTCACTCTGTCGGTGCAGTGAGCTTTTCACAGAGTCCCTCCAACTGTTCTCGAACTGCATGGAGGTTAGCAGGGCACTCAGATGATGCTTGTTGGATCTGCTACATATGCTATTCCGAGACCTCTGTGTCAGGAGTGCTTCTCTACATCAATGTGTGCATCCTATGCATGTGTGCGAGATTACCTTCAATTTCTACTTTGATGGTGAAGGCCTCGTCGATCCAAAGCTTAATGTGCACCTTCAGGACTGCTTCCTTATGTCATGTTGCATCCACCTACTCCTTATGTGCTTTAGCCTACTTCATCCGTGCAAGCCTCTAAGTGAGGACCACCATCTGTGTACTTCCTCGGACATTATCATACTGCTATTGGAGTTCTCGTGCCTCCATCTCTAAGCACTGGATGTTGGGGTCCTCTTGTAGATTTGAGAGGACCTCAAATGATTCATCCAACATATTGGTGTAGTCTCGTACGACACTTCCAATTTCCTCCAATCCTACTGTGATAGCCTTAAACTGTTCTCTAACTTCTGGGGGAGTGATGGTATGCTTTTAACCACAGCTTGGGGATCTGAAGGTTGAGCTCTAGCTAAACCTTTGTCATTTCTTCCCTCGCCTTGCAAACCCCTACTACTAACTTTTGGATCTGTGCCTCTACTAGTAGATCTGCTGGGATGGCCAACTCTGGGATGCTTAGGCAAGCGTCATCTATCACCTGTACCAGATGTTGATTCTGTGATACCAATTCGTCGCACTGCCAACTTAGTTGTTCCATTTTTATTTTCTTCTCATCGAGGACTTGGAGTGCGTGCTCTCCCTAGCTCGCAGCTCTGCAATTATCCCATCCTGCAACACACATAGGGTCTCACACAAGAGTGCAGCTATATTGATATCGAGACCTTTTAGTGTGCTAACTAAAGGCCTATCATCCACATTTGATGGCACTAGTGCTCCTTCCGGTAACACTATGGTGTTCGTCATCTGTGTATGCAACATATGCTCTGTTGCTACTCAGCTGACTGTGAGGCTGGCCAAAAGGGTACCAGCCTTGGGTGGGCATGCCTGTAATTCCTACAGCTGTGCTCTCAGGGCCCCCAAAATAATCTAGTTCTCCTCCATGAAATCTTGGAGACCCTCAAAGGTGACATCATGCACTTTTTTTCCAATTTCATGTGGATCACCCTCTGTTAGGGTGATTGGGTCAATGGACAATTTCGAGGCCTTGACCTTCTTCCACGACCCTTCCTGCTTTGCTGCGTGTTGGCACTTCAATTGCGTTGATGCGGTTTGTGGGTCCACGCCTCCTTCTTCTGTTTCTACTTCCTCTGCTTCCTGCCCCTGTGAAGGTGTTTTTTGGCCCTCGTCGCCTTTGCATCTGCTTCCTGTGCTGCTACTACTATGGCCTTTTCCTGATTAGCTTCTTTTTGTGCCACATCATGTGCTACCTGCACTTCTGCTACTGCTGCTTCCTTCCTTCATTTTTTGGCCAACTGTGCAATGCACAACTTGGCCTCATCTTTCTTTCTTTGCACCGCTGACTTCTATATCTCTGCGATTTCTAGGGCGTGCCACTCCGGTGGCCATGCCTCCAGTAAATTAAAAATGACGTCTTCGGTGGCTACAAAGGGTAGCTTTAACCACTGCTTGCTTGAGTCCTTCCGCACCCTGATATAAATGTTATGCATGTCCACTTTGAATTTTGCAAAACTATGCAGACTGTTGTAGAGAGTGGGCAACAACTGGGGCTTGTAGATGATCCCAATTTTGAGGTTCATCTCCATGAACACCCAAAAGCTTTTGTTGTCATGGATCCTCTTAGCATCCTTCGTGGTCCAAAGTGAAGAGTACATCGCGACCTCTAGTAAACCCCTGTCAATTATGGGCAATTGACTATCCTTCGGTAATTCCCCAACCATGAGCACTATGGATAGCAACAACCATGCATAGTGGAAAGTTTTGCCTTATTCCTGGGCTTTGCAGAAATTTTATAAAAAAATCCTTGCAGAGGAACTCGGACCAGTTAAACTAGACCCCCTCGGTGAACTGCTCAGCCAGTGCTACCACCAGCGCAGGTAATTTATCTTCGCGAAACTTGTGCATGACCTTTCCTACCAGGATTTGGGTCCCCATGCGCACTACTTTCTCCTTAATGCTGGAGATGGTGTAGCCCCTCTTCTTCTTTTCCAGCTTATAATTTTTCTTCATGGCCCCCGCGATGGCAAAGTTACTATCCTTCCCTTCGATATGTCTGAGAGCTCCTCTCCTTTACATGGAGGCCGAGAGATGTGGTGAATTCGGTCTGTCATGATGGGGATGGGCTCCTCGAGCCACAAACACCCATCATGCACCACGTAGAGTAGTTTCCTGATGATGAAAATGGTTACTCGTGCACAGTGGAAATGAAGCACCTAGAGCAGATTCAGTAGCCCAGACCTTTCCACTCCGCGCAACCACTTTCATGGCTCTAGTTCTATGACCCCCACTGTGGTGTTCTGTTTAGTCTTCATAAGGTTCTCAGTGTCAAGGTGAGGGAACTTCTCATGGTCAACAAGGTCCCAATATTCAAATTCCAGGTTTGGCACGCATCCCAAGTGCGTTCCTTCAAAGATAATGTTGTTGGGGAGGAGCAGGGTTTGGAGTGAGCTCTTGGTCTCGTCCTGGTCCTTCGGCACTTTCGCCTTCCCTTTTTGCGGGGGGGGACATGGGTGGGAAATTTTGTCATGTGGTGCACAAGCTGATTGTCCTCCTCCATGCCCTCATCCTTGTCCTCCGCAATGATAAGATCCTCTATATCTTCTTCTTCTTCATTCGTCTCTATGGTGACGGTTTCCCCTTCTCCTCCATTGACAGTTTGCTGCAGAGCGGGTTCCACGGGGACACATGTATGGGAACTATTGCTTGTTTGTCCTTCTTGGGTCATGGTGTGAGGGGTGATTTAGGGATTTCTTCCATAATTCCAGCACCTTCCAGAACATCCCCCATAGTCAGGGCCTACGTAGCCTCCTCAGTGGTTATTTTTGTTATCTCCATAACATCCTTAGTTGTTGCCATTGTATCTGTGTAGAAATCTATCATTCACGGTCTCAGGGGTTCAATAACACTCGACACTCAACAATTAGGGCTATGCTCAATAGCTCAATTCAAAAATGACCAAGTGTTGTTTGCTGGGTATCCCTTTTGTAATTTATAGCACATTTTGAATTTGAATTCGACCGTTCCCCCGAAATCCGGTTCATTAATGCTCCCTTGGTAGGAGATTTTCTCAAATATTTCCCATAAATCATGTCTTAAATGTATACCGGCCACTCCATTTGGCCTCAAGTCGAGCATCCCATCATGAATAGTGACTTCAACGGTCACTTTCTGGTCAACCCATGTAGCAGCATAGCCCCCCATGCGTGGTCCCAGACCTTGTGACTCACTACTTCTGCGTGCAGCTCCAACATTGCGTAGCTCCTGGGTGTAATAGTTTATAGTCCCGCACTCCCTTTCAACTGCCTAGAGCACTAAGGTTGTTCCTTCCTTGGCTAGTCAGGTGGTTGTGCCACCTATGTGCGGCTTCCTCCAATCATCCAACATTATTTATGGGAAATACCTACCTTTTACCATTACTAGCCATGTCACACACCTTATCCTCTACAACACATCACCCTGGTTAATTCTCTAAGTAATATGTGGTCCAAGGCAATGCATCAGACTGATCAATTCACAACGATAGTCCTCAAGCTTGTCAGCATGATCGTGTGCACCTATTTTATCACCGTGGTCTTCTTATCGAGAAGCTTGTCCTTTATCTCGTCTTCTAGTTTCTTGAATTCCACTTCTACCAAAGTGTTTTTCCTTAGTCACACCCTTTCATTTTCAAGTTCTTGGAGCATAAAATTTCCCTGTTAGATTTCTACTTCCAAGGTTTTGCGAACTATTGCATTTATTGGTGCAATCATGCATGGCCTAAGTTATCCAAATATTTTAGGGCTTACTTTAGTTTCTTCATACTCTAGCCTTGGCAGCGCCTGCACGGTCAAGGGTTTTCACACAGTCCTATATTCCTAGATAACTGCTGGTATGTCTAGGTCCCAATCATCCTGCTGCACCTGGTGAACCATCTTCAGTGCTTCATGTACTTTTTCAAAAGCTTTTGTGTTAAGATGCTTCTACACGCTTGGTCTTACCATACTTCCCAGTCCCAAATAGAGGGGTTGTCCATGCCATTGTCTTGCTTGCCCCTGCTTACTGATCATGCTTCCATTCATGAAGACGATGTGATTTTGTGCATGTTGCACACCATATGCTTGTATCCATCTAGAAAGGTGGGCGAGTGAGCAATTTTTTCTTTCATACATGGCCTTTACCCACATCTAAGGCTTCTAAAATCGTAGGGGTATCATCCTTCTGCATTCACACTAGTCCTCAAAACCCTGCTAGTGCATACTCCACCACCTTGCAGGCATAGAATGCAACACCCATTTCAGAGCAACAAAAGGCTTTTTTTCTGGCACTTCTTTTTCAAATTTTTTCAGGAACTCCTCCACATCACCTAACCCATCATACATAGGGAGATCCCTTACCTCTATTGCTACACAATGCAACGACCTTGTCATCATGTTACAGTTAAGCGTGGTTACCTTGTGTAACTGGTTCTGCCATCATTCTATCTCTTCCTCAGAATCTGATGTGCAGGATCTTTCGTGCTCCCAAGATATTCAACAATCTTTAGTTGGATTTACCTAATATTTCTCCCACATGGTTATCTTGTAGATGCAGTCTAGATCCTCATCGTTTTCATAGTCATGCATTGGCTCTGTGTAGGGCGATCCTTTCATAGGGTCTAAAATTACCACTACACGTAGTGACTTTTTCTCAAAAATCATATTTTACTTCTTTATATTTATCACTCCATTCATGTTAGTGGCCCAACCTATTCCCAGTAGCATGGGATAGGTATTGTTGTCATCAACAATCTCTATCACTTCGAAGTCTGCTAGTGCGCTCACACCTTTGATATCTATGGTGATTCCCTACAATCTTCCCATATGTAGGATATTTTGCTGGTTCACCATTCGTAGTTGGATAGGAGACCATTACAGCACATGCCTACCCATCCACTCCCATGTCTACTTTGGTCGGATGTTCACGTCCGATCCTAGATCCAAAATGACTTTATCCATTTCATATTCCTCGATCTAAGTGGTCAATATCATCTCCCTTCCTATTTGCGTTATGTGCTTCCTAAGCTTCTGGACTATGTGAAGTTCTCTTAGCGCAGTCCCAACACATCTAGTGATGAGTTCTTAGAGCCCCTTCATAGGTTTGTTGTCATGCAACAACTTCATGCATCTCTCCAAGAATATAATGAATATCGATTGGTCCATTTTTGGCTCTAGTCTGTCTTTACTTCCCCAAGTGGAGGCATCCGCAAAGCTCTTCTTAGCTTCCATGAATGTCTCCTTAGCATGCTCCAAATCAAATTTTGGTTCCTTTGTTGGAGCCTTAGGAACCCATGTACCTTCTTCAAGTTGCTTTCCTTTGTCATCCCTTGTCGTGATATCACTCTGGAGCATGATATTTACATTCATGTCTTCCTCGCACAGCTCAGACCTCATCATTTGCAGGTTTTGAGTCGGGGGAGGTTGGAGTGCTCCTTTATCGCATAACCTCACTATCAGCATGGGACAGTCCTCCATCTAATGATAAAAATGTGTACAATATAAGCATGATGGTCTAGTTGGATTTGTGCAATCACGAGCATAATGCCTCGACGCTCTGCAATTGTAACATATCATCTATCTGCAACCTCTTCCTGGTCCCATTCCACCTCGGCCTCATCCTCGCCCCTGAAATCCAGTGTGCGCCATTCTTGCATTTTGATCAAAGGGCCGTGTTTTGGCCTGAATTCTATAGGTAGGAGTTTGATCCATCATCAGTTCATAACATCTACAGGTGCTCATCATGGCCCACTGACTTGCAGAAATTACAAAACAATTGTTGGGAATTTTTCGTATACTTCTATAATAGATGGAAGTTATCTGTAGCATGCTTCCATCCTTTCTGACAAATTGTGCACCATAATGCAGGCACCGTGCTTAGTCCTCCTTATGCTCCAACCTCAATGGCATTGGTCCTCCTCCAAGAGATAATTCACAAACACCGGGCAGTGGTCCTTATCGTGTCCCTGGCCCTTGCACTTTACGCACCATACCTCATCATGCACTTCTGGATGATTCGTCCTGTCTTTTTTCAAACTCTGCATCTCAAGGCACAAATTCTTCAATTGCACATGAATCTGCTAGACTCCCAGGTGTTTTTGGGAAAACTAGTGTCTTTTTTATCGACTAGCCCTCTAGGTTTGGCAGCTACCCTAGAAACCACAGTTTAAAGTAATTAAATGATTTCCTCTATGCACAATAGATAAGAGAAATATGAGGGGACCAACCTCAAACTTCTGCTTAATCCCTACTTGATCTCTATCCCCCTTGACAGAGACTGCAGCTCCTCCCCGTCCTTATCCTACTTGGAGAGTACCTATATGTTATAGAAATTTTTGTGCCTTGCAGCTCCAAGCATGAAATGTCCATAAACCAAGGGCTCCTAAGTCCCTAAAAGTGTTGTTATAACCCCTAAAGGAACAAGGTCAAAAAATTACAGCTTCTCCCAGAAGTTCTCCACCAGAAACTGCTCAGAATAAGTCAAAATAGGATCATTTCAGCGGCTCCACTAGCTAAGTGCGTTGCATAGCATCTAAATCCACTGGCTAGGTGCATTGCAACGCACCTAAATGCACTATGAGGGTGCGCTGAGCGGAAATGACAAATGGAAGTGTCATTCCGCGAGGTGGAGAGACAATGGAAGCTTCCAGAATCTTCCCCTATGACACTTGCCTCACTGAATTCGACCAAGGATGAGTAAGAGGCCTTCAGTCTCCAAGTGGAAGCAAGAACTGACAGAGAGAAGACACTAATCAAATCACAAGCTGACTCATCCTCCTTGCATACATCTATATATGGATCCCTCATCCCAGAGATCCAGAGGCTGGAAATTTTGCACATTGTAAGGAATTACTGTTGGTTTTGATACAAACATCAGAGAATTGGGTGATCTATGCTTTGTTGGAGGTGAAGAGGGGCTTCTTTGCTGGGAGGTTGATGCTGGGTCAGGAATCATCGGTTGTAACTCCTCCTGGATCTTCTTGTTTATCAATAAAAACTATTTGAGTTTCTCCTCCATGCTTTTGTATCATTGATGCTTGTTATATTTGTATGGTTAACTTAAATCTGATACTAAGTTATTTATGAATATAGATCTGTGTCTTTGTATAGTTTTCTTCTTCTTTGATCTTACAGGTACTTGGTGAAGCTGGGCAAGTAAGGGAGCAGGTAGCTAGAAGCTGTCAAAGAAGAGAGGGATTGAATCAAAGGATTAGCGCAAGACACAGGTTGGTTCTTTCTATTTCCTCTCTATCTATTGTTCATAAAGGAAATACAAAAGTAGTTTTTCTGTGTTTGTTTCTAAGGCAACTGTCACACCTTAGTGGGATAGAGCAGTTCTAAATAGACACTTTTCCTGGTAACAAAATGGCGACTCTACTGGGGAGAATGTCTAATTAGTTTCTTTGTGTATCTCTTGGTGTTTATTTCATAAACTTATAAGTAGCATTCGAACTGAATTTTCCATAACAAATGCAAAGTAGACATCTGCTGCTTCAATCCATTCACTGGATCTATTTATGATTTGAACAGCTGATTCATAGACTATCTGATTGCCCTTGTGATAGCTCTTAGACCCTCCTTAGATCTAGCCCTGATTGTGCATTACTGATTGCTTTTACTCGGCCAAAAACCAAATACTAAACTACAAACTATGACCCAGAACCCGGACAAAATTCTCGTTTCTGGCCCAGCACAGGTACTGTAAAGAGATCCTGCATTTCAATGCACTTCCTGAAAGGGCAACGTGCGCTGCAATGCATTTTCTCTGTGTAACAGGTGCGCTGATCAGCTTAGCCCTATGCAGCTGAGGTTCTTGTGCTTCATTCTTTCTAGTTTTGTCTCTGAATTTTGCAACCTGTGATTAGTATATGACTGTTTCAAACCCCTTTTCCTTACTGATATTCCGCGTCCTTTGTACAAAAGAACTGTAGATGTTTTTGTGTGTTTGTTGAGTCGTTTACAGTTTTCCATTGCAAAAGTAGAATAGTCGTACTGTCGTCCTTTGATTTAGATCTGTCGCAAGTGTTGATTTCGATCATAGGAGAAAGTTTATTTGCTGTTGATGGTCGATTATGCTTTTACTATTGCCTTTGGTTTGAATTTGTGACTTTCTAGTGTCAAAACAAGTATTTATTTCAAAATCATAAAGTGTCGTAATCATCTCTACCTTTTGATTTCGAAAAGAAGCTTGTTTGTGTTTGTCACTTGAAAGCAAATTCAGATTTGTACATCAACTTTCTTTTTAGCATCAATACTAAGAAAGTGAAAAACAAATACATGCATGTGCATTTGCATATAGAGAGTCTGTTTGGCTTGATTTAGGAAAGTGCATTTACAGTGTGCTCTTTGCTCTTTTTGAAAAGATTGTGTCTTTCTTTTCTCCTAGTAGCTAGGATTTTCATTGCTGAAAAGAGATAAAAGTTTGTTTATCATCTTTAGATTGCATTTTAGGAATTACATCTACATCTCGTGGTGAACCCAAAAGGAAAACTTCATAAGAAAGATCAACTTAAAATAAATTCAATGAATCTAACAACGCTTTGGAACTTAACACACAACATTTAGAGGTCTAGGCTAGAGACGTATTCCGGCGTCGTAAAGCCTGGTAACTATTGTCCTCACTGATGGTTGGGTGATTCCTCCACTTTGAGACGATAAGTGCCAGTACGGACTTGTGCTCCCACGTACCGTCGAGTATATTTTGGGAGACCCCTATAGGCTTAAATCCTTTATCCATAGGAAGCCGTGTCGGCCGCCCTACTGATCGCAATGCACTGAACACAACATTCAGGAAGATTGACTGCCGTACCGTAGAAAGTATTCTGTAGTTTTGCGATTGGTTTGGTACTCCCTCTACCTAGACCTCTAGAGAAGTCCCTTTTGTTCCTTTTCAGACTCCTTAACGGAAAAGGTCCATCTAAGCACTTGTCACTTCAGGCTCATTAAAAATCGAAGGAGACTAGAGTCATCTTTTGTTTTTTGTCGACTCTTAAAAACTGAAAAAACAAGTTGTGTCAAAGCGTATAAAAATTTATTTTAAATGGAATATTCATACCCCTTTCCTACGTTGATCTTGGGTTGAGAAAATGGAGTCTACCAACCAAGGAATTCCCCTTGGTGGAAATCCTAGTCCCTTCTCCTCTTGGGGAGATGTTGGTGCACCCCATATGGCCACACTGTCGCTTCCAGGGCTGACAATTGGTTTTCTTGTATGGTTCTTCTCAACCTCTGTCGTTCAGAACACCACTATTCCTGAGCAATCGAATCAACATTTAGACGAGTCCAGAGTTGCCCACCAACCTTCTACTTCCTCTAATTCTTGCTCTCCTCCTTCCTCTTCGCTTGATGGGGCTGGTAAAGCCAAAAGTCAAGTTCCTAAGGAGAAGAAGGAAAAGAAGAAGAAAGAGAAGGAGCCAAAGGCGAATGGGGGAAAACGAGTGTCGTCTAGCGAAAATCCACACACTGCACCGACCAGGCCTAAATTGCCATGTGTCATTTGCAAAGGAGACCACTTTCACAGAGATTGTCCTTGCATCCCTCGGATATTAAGGGACTGGTCCCCTCGTTTGCACAACCCGGTGTCGTCAACCTCTGATGACCATGTTGAAAGCACACCATCAACTAGTGAAAGTGAAGCCCCAGGACAAAAAGGAAAATGTAGACTTCCTTGTAAACTGTGCGAAGGCGATCATGCCGTCCACCATTGTCCCTTCTTAGAAGAAGCTAAAAGAGTTTTGGATGATCGTCTGGTTTCACCGTTACGACTTCATCCTAGATATAAAAAACTCTTGCTGAGTCCGTCATTAGTTGAAAATCCGGCTGGCCCGCTCAGGTGGTCGGCTGAAGCACCTATCATTGAAGATAAACCATCTGTATCCATACCAGACGAAAGTCAAAAGGTCGAGGCAGCAGTTGACCCGGTCTTGCCTTTAGAGGTTTTATCTTCAGATGATACAGTCACTGAAGAGAACAAGGATGACACCATCCAAATTTTCTTCATAAGCACAGACTCCGACGAACATGGGGGCAATTTACCCGTTCCTTTACCACAGGAAGGAAGTTCGGCAGACCCGTACCCGACCGTCTATTCGGTCCCACCTCCAAGCAACCTAGTTGTCTCCTTCGACTAGAATCAACTAGGCAGACCTCGTTTACCAGCAAGCGTACCATTCCGAATTATTGTTCAAATATATAGAATGGTTATGGCTGGTACCATCATAGATGAGGGGGCTTCTGTGAGTATCCTTTCCTCAACTGCTTGGAAAGCGCTTGGTTCACCATCACTTTTTCCTGAGATGAGAAATCTGACGGGCTTTGATAAAGGAACCAGTCGACCTTTAGGGATCCTTCCCGATGTGCCCATAACATTGAGAAGGAAAACAGTTTGCATGAATGTAATGGTAGTTCAAGGACCCCTGGATTACAATCTACTCCTTGGACGAGACTATATTTATTGCATGGGAGCAATTGTCTCCTCACTCTTTAGAGTAATGTGTTTTCCGCACGAAGGAAGAGTGATCAAGCTCGTGGACCAGCTTTCATTTCCCGGATCACGCATGGCAAATAGTCATATACCGTCCCTAAATGGTCTTTTCATGCAAGAGATGTCTCAATCTCCAGTCCGTCCTCCCAATGAGCGTGAGTAATTTGGAGGGATATGACTGAAACCCAGGGGGCATGCATCCTGGTCTGCTTCGGCAGGAAAACTTCAAGTATAGGGTAGGTTTCCGTGGGAGAATATGACTAGTCTGTACCCCCGTCCGTGATTGGAAGTGGGGGTTATTCTAGAACAAGATTCTCTTGTCAAAGTTATGTGAGTTGGCGAGCATCGCCACTCACCTTTGTTTATTTCGGTAGATATTGCGAAAGAAGTGTTTTGTTTGCGCCGCGAATAGACAATCTTTGGGTAACCTGTAAGAGGTACCCTTCCTGATAAAACAAATGTTTTGTTAGCTCGAATAGAGGGTGACCTTGAAACTCTTTTTATGCATGGGGGCATGTAAACCTTTTTGAGTGCAAGCGATGGGCGACTATTTATTTTTTTAAATTTTTAGGACCTCTAACCCTTTAAACTCGTAGGATTGGTCGTCACCTAACTTGCATAAAGAAAGGATGTGGGGAAAAACTCTAAAAATTGTCGTTTTTATATGAGACATTCTTATCATATGATTGGATTAATCGAGCAGTGTTACCGCAAGGTTCAAGCTCGTTAAAAAATAAACCCGCACCGAGCAAATGTTTCCACCCGCGTTTAAGCTCGTTAAAAAATGAACTATTCCCTGGTAAATAACCACCGTGAATGCAGTACTTCAACCATTAAAGCCTTGGTCGTGTTTGCACCGTCACCTCCACTTTTTCATTGGCCGATCATTCACCTCCATTTGATTGTTTACCCATTTTGAGGAACAACTGCAAAGAGTGATTTCACTAGCCATCCTTGTGACACTGCCGTGATTGGAAAATTCCAAACCTTACCTGGAATCAGCTGCTACCCATTTTATCACTCGTTCCTCAAAAGAAGAGCCTTCTTTAAGCTCTTTTCAACTGACTCATAAAATATGAAAAGATTGCCGAGTCCTTGGCCTTCTAGCTCGTTAAAGGGACAGGAAGTGCTATCCCTCCTCTAGATTTTAATATTTTTGGACCTGAGGGATTATTGCACAAAAAGGTTGAGCGCTTGTTTTGTTCGGCTCGTTAAAGCTATCGAAAATTCATCCCTTCTGTAATGTTCTATACTTTTTCGGACTTAAGGGATTAGATGACGAAAAAGGAATTTTGGAGTTGCCTTTATGTACCTTTTTAGACTCTCTAAAAGTGAAAAGGACCGAGTTATCTTTGCCGCTAAACTCGTTAAAAAGATTAATAGCGACAAACTTGTCTTTAGACGAGAACGAGTTTCACTATCGCTAGGCTCGTTAAAAAATAGCGATGGGTTTGCCCGAAGGGCAAATTATAGAACAAGCATATGTTATCCTCCTCAAGCTTGACAAAAATAAAGAGGTACTGGTCAGCAATGACTGGGGAAAAATTGGGAAGAAAACTCAAAGAATCTTTATTGGTAGCAAGTCGCTCTTGAACATGACACTTCCACTCCATGCCCGAGTCAGGTTGTGTTGTTTCATTGACCGGTCACATCGCCATGGTCACACCATACCATCCACATTTTGGGTTAATGCTACCAATCCATCACATCAAGTGTCGCCAACATGTTCAAGAGAAGTCATCCAGAAAGGCCACCTGTGTCCCACCCACTACCATACATTATACTCCATTCTTTCATGACCGCCACCGTGAACCATATATCATCAGATCGTTTTCACCTCCATCAAAATCATTTGCTCTGTTCCATGTCATTGATGTGGGATTCATTAAGGCCCTCCTATGACGGATCACTTCTTTTCGACATCAGCTCATTATCCAAGAAGTTGGTCTAGGAACACCCCATTCAGTACTTTGAAGCTTGCATGCCTCAATAGCAAGTTTCTCACTTCCAGCGACAGGTTTACATCAATGACCTTCGACCGAAAGATTTTGCGTGGTGTTTGATGCCAAGTCCTTTATTCACACCACGTGAATTGTACTGCAGTACCTTGAGGATCATTATCATTATCAGTGATTCCTCTCACGCTTGTTAACAGTTTACATCATTGACTGGTAATCAAGCGATGTCTTTCCATGTTCGACTTCAAAACATTTCTCACATGGATCGACTTGTACTTCGAGTGAAGATCGAACGAGATTGAAGACCCTAGATGTAGTTTCATCCGTCCGGGCTACGATATATATTCAGGAAAATAAAGACATTAAAATGTACAGCATTGCAGCACAGATAATCATCCTACCAAAAGGATGATGGCTCTATCAGAATCATCAGTATACAATTAGACGATTGTCTGTCATATGTACATGAAAATGAATTTATAAAGCTAAGCATGGGAATGCCCGCCTCAACTAGATCATGAAAACAATATGAAGATAATGTATTGTATTGTATCTTATTATAGGTCTCCTCCCAGCATTGAAAGAACTTCGGATCCTCATAACAAAGCATTTCAACCGATAAACGGCCTCATACTTTAGGGGGAAACTGTTATAGACATTTTTGTGCCTTGCAGCTCCAAGCATGAAATGTCCATAAACCAAGGGCTCCTAAGTCCCTAAAAGTGTTGTTCTAACCCCTAAAGGAACAAGGTCAACAAATTACAGCTTCTCCTAGAAGTTCTCCACCAGAAACTGCTCAGAATAAGATAAAACAGGATCATTTCAGCTGCTCCACTAGCTAAGTGCATTGCATAGCACCTAAATCCACTGGCTAGGTGCATTGCAACGCACCTAAATGCACTATGAGGGTGCGTTGAGCGGGAAATGACAAATGGCAGTGTCATTCCGCGAGGTGGAGAGACAATGGAAGCTTCCAGAGTCTTCCCCATGACACTTGCCTCACTGAATTCGACCAAGGATGAGTAAGAGGCCTTCAGTCTCCAAGTGGAAGCAAGAACTGACAGAGAGAAGACACTAATCAAATCACAAGCTGACTCATCCTCCTTGCATACATCTATATATGGATCCCTCATCCCAAAGATCCAGAGGCTGGAATTTTGCACATTGTAAAGAATTGCTGTTGGTTTTGATACAAACATCAGAGAATTGGGTGATCTATGCTTTGTTGGATGTGAAGAGGGGCTTCTTTGCTGGGAGGTTGATGCTGGGTCAGGAATCATCGGTTGTAACTCCTCCTGGATCTTCTTGTTTATCAATAAAAACTATTTGAGTTTCTCCTCCATGCTTTTGTATCATTGATGCTTGTTATATTTGTATGGTTAACTTAAATCTGATCCTAAGTTATTTATGAATATAGATCCGTGTCTTTGTATAGTTTTCTTCTTCTGTGATCTTACAGGTACTTGGTGAAGCTGGGCAAGTAAGGGAGCAGGTAGCTGGAAGCTGTCAAAGAAGAGAGGGATTGAATCAAAGGATTAGCGCAAGACACAGGTTGGTTCTTTCTATTTCCTCTCTATCTATTGTTCATAAAGGAAATACAAAAGTAGTTTTTCTGTGTTTGTTTCTAAGGCAGCTGTCACACCTTAGTGGGATAGAGCAGTTCTAAATAGACACCTTTCCCGGTAACACTATAGAAACACAGTAACAAAGAATCGTCAAAGCATCCTGATCTAATATAACATAAATACTACAGAATCAAATATATAATGAACATACAATACCATTCACAATTGCACTATCATATAGAGGAAAAATTGAAGAGCTTTATTAAATAGAAGGGAGAATTACAACCCAGTTGTCTGATCCAGCATCACCCTCCTAGCATCAATCCCTCTTCACCTCATGAAATAGAAAGATCACACCAACAATACAATGATATTTTCCTCAAATACAAACTATTAGCACTTCCTTCCAATTCAAAATATTCCAGCCCATGGATCTCTTAGATGAGGGATCCATCTATAGATGTGTGCAAGGGTGTGAGTCATCTTTGGGGTTTTGATTAGTGTCGTTCCACTTGTTACAATTGGTTCCACTTGGAGATTTGTTGGATCTCTTACTCATCCCTGGGCGAATTCAGAGAGGCAAGTGTCATAGGAGAAGTTTCTATAAGATTCCATGAGCAACCACTTAGAAAATTGTCTCAAAAATTTGTCCATCCCTTCCCATTGCACCCTATAGAAGGCCCAAATAGTATGCATCACACCTGGTCAGTGTAATACTCAGTATGCATCGCATGTTGCTAGTGGAGCAATCAGTATGGTTCAGTTTAGGCCATTTCTATGTGTTTTCTCAGGTGGAACTTTTGGGGAATGATGTAATCAGATGACCATGTTCTTTTAAGGTACAAAAAAACTCTTTTAGGGGTTGATGAGCCCTAGTTTATCGACATATAAGATTGGGGTTGAAGTGCCCAAATATGTTTATAACAGTTGCCCCCTAAAGCATGAAGTTGTAAATCTTAATGTTGGGTGAAATGCTTTATCATAAGGATCTGAGGTTTTGAATTGGAAGGTGACCTGCATAAGTTACAATACAATACATCATCACAATCTAATTTTTCATGATCTAGCTAAGGCGGGCATTCCCATGCTCAACTTTATAAATTCATTTCATTTACATAGATCAAATGGTCATCTGTAGATGTAGACTGGTGATTCTCTAGATGTAGAGTCATCATCCTTGGTTCAGATGACCATCTGTGCAACGCCTTTCTACATTTGATGTTTTTATATCCCTGAATATATTGTAGCTTTGATGGATGAAACTAGATCCTGGGTCTTCAAACTCGTTCAATCTTCGCCCGATGTACAAGTCAATCCATGTGAAGAGATGTTTTGAAGTCGAACATGGAAAGACATCATATGATTACTAGCCAATAATGTGCATTGTTAACAGGAACGAGAGGAATCACTAATACTGATAATGACCCTCAAGGAACTATAGTACAATTCACGTGGTGTGAATTTATGATCTGATGTCGAACACCACACAAAATCTTTTGGTCGAAGACCATTGATGTCAACCTATCATCGGAAGTGAGAAAATTTCCATTGAGGAATGCAAGCTTCAAAGCAGTAAAAGGGGTGTTTCTAAGTCAACTTCTTGGATAATGAGCTAATGTTGACAAAAAACGACTCGCCGTAGGAGGGCCTTGATGTATCCCACATCTACGACAGAAAACTAAGATTATTTCTAGAGGTGAAAATGATCTGACAACACAAGGTTCGAGAATGGCGGTCATGAAAAAATGAAGGTTGGAGGTATTGAAGTGGATGAGGCATTAACTGGATTGTTGTTTCTCAACTGAATGACTTCTCTTGAACATGTCGGTGACACTGAGATGGATTTGTAACGTTAACCCCAAAATATGGATGGTATAAAAGACCAATGGTGAGATGACTGGTGAATGGAATAACCCAACCCGACTCAATAATGCTGATGGAGTGAAAGTGTCATGTTCAAGAGCAACCTACGACCATAAATTTCTTCAAGTTTCTTCCCTTTTTCCCTAGTCATTGCTGACCAGTACCTCTTTATTTTTTCAAGCTTAAGGAGGATAACATATGCTTGTTCTAATGAGTTTAACGACAAGGATAACTCATTCCTTTTCATGTTCAGAGAGTTTGAAAAGGGACGAAAAGAAAACTCTAGAAGTTCTTTTTCATAGAAAAATCCCTTAAGTCTAAAAAAGGATAAATAATACAAAATGAATGACTTTTCCGATCACTTTAACGAGTCGAAAAAGACAAGCACTCTATATTTTTCATGAGATAATCCCTTAGGTCTGAAAAAGATTAAAATATTCCAGAGGGATGAAATTTCCAATCACTTTAATGAGATGGAAAGGCCGGTGCTCGACAATCTTTTCATATATAACAAGTCTGAAAAGGGTTTAAAGGAGACTCGATTTTGAGGAACAAGTTGTGTCTAGGGTAGCAACTGGTTCCGGGTGAGCTTGGAACTTCTCAAAACATGGTGATTTCTATGAAGAGGTTGGCTAATAATACCACTCGTCGCAGTTGTTCCTCAAAAAGGGTAAACTATCAAGTGGAATTGTATGATCGGCCAAAAGAATGGAGGTGATGAGAGGTACACAACCAAGGTTCAAAAGGCTGATAGAATAGCAATCACAAGGGTCATTTACTGAAGGTGGGTTAATTTTTTAACAGGCTTGAACCATGGGGGAACTATGATTGGTTTTTAGTTTCATTTCTATGCAAGATAGAAACGACAAAACTAAAAAGCTAGAAAAAACAAAACTAAAAAGCTAGAAACGAAAAAACTAAAAATTGAAAGTAAAAACCAAAAAAAAAGATTTTCATGCCCCCAACATGATGAAAAGGAGAGTCTCCAGTAGCTATATGGAAATTACTGTGGTTAGGTAGGACGGTTTTTTCCAGAAGACAAAACACTTCCTTGGCTCCATCCGCAGAATAGAAAAAGGTGACTGGTGTGTCAGATCAATCACATAACCTACAGGGAACTTATCTTTTCAATTAGTTTCGTCCACAGAATAGACAAGGGTGCATGACCCCTAAGCTTCGTTACATTCACTAGACTACTCATGGCAATTGGGTGGATGGAATGAAGGTTTAAGAGATATCGCTGATGTAAAAGGACCATTTAGGGATCATGATTGACCTGGAGCTATGCTTGGACCAGGGAATGAAACGTTTTCAACGGTGACAATTTTTCCTTCATGTGGTAAACACATCACTCGGAGAGTGTTGAAACAATAACTTCCATGTTATAAACATAGTCACATCGAAGGAGTAGATTGTAATCTAATGGTCTTGGGACTACCATCACGTTTAGATGAACGGTTTTCCTTCCCAAAGTGATTGGTTACCTAGAAAGGATCCCTAATGGTCAACTAGTTCGTTTGTTAAAGCCTAATATATTTTACGAAACAGGTATAAGCGATGGCGAACCAAGTGCTTTCCAGGCAGTTGAGGAAAGGATACTCACTGATGCACCCTCATCTATGATAGTGCCAGACACGATCATTCTGTAAACTTATACTTTGATCCCAAAAGGTACATGATAAGGAAGGAGGGATCTTGCTAGTCAATTCTAATCAAAGGAGGTGACTAGACTACTTGGAGGTGGTACCGAATAAATGGGTGATTTAACTCCTTAAGTCACGAGAGCTGGGGCATTTTCCTCCTGTTGTGAAGGAACGGTTGGATTGCCCCCAAGTTCGTTAGAATCTGAAATAATAAAAAGAATTTGAACGGTATCATTTCCATTCTCTTCGGGAAGGGTACAACTTTTTGAAGGTAAAACTAGGTCAACTGCGACCTCGACCTGCTGATTTTGGTCAAGTATAGACTAAAAATATTCACTTTCAGAGAGAGCGGTTTCGACCGACGGTTGATTTAAGTGAGTCAATTTTTCAACTAGTAAAGGACTCGGGGAGAGTTTCCTGTAGCTAGATGCAAGTCGCTGCGGTGAAGTAGGACAGTTATCCAACAGTCTTTTGGCTTCATCCAAAAATGGACAAAGGTGAAGGGTATGGTTCCCTTCACATAACCTACATGGAAACCTATTCTTTCTCGTCTATCCATGAACTTTTTTGTCACTAGTTGAAGGTGTGTTATCAACATGATCTTTAGAAGCTGATGACACAGGATGGTGCGAATGAGGAGACCATTCTCTCAAGATCTAAGGAAAGCAAGGATAGTCTCGAGAAAAGTGGTCACCCGCACAAATTACACATGGAAATTTGGCTTTGGAA
Source organism: Pinus tabuliformis (assembly GCA_031772625.1). Classification (NCBI taxonomy): domain Eukaryota; kingdom Viridiplantae; phylum Streptophyta; class Pinopsida; order Pinales; family Pinaceae; genus Pinus; species Pinus tabuliformis. The sequence goes on from CM062820.1 coordinate 1,373,577,998, forward strand.
AGTCTAATGTACGGATTTTCACCAGATGATTCATTCAAAGTAGTGATTCCTTGGTTGCCCCCTTGCTAAATTGGCTTCTTCTTCTTCTCCTTCCCTTTCTTCTTCTTCTCAGCCACTTGGTTACTAGCATCACTACCCTCACCAAGTGAAGAGGAAGAAGGGAGGGAGAAACAAAAAGAGAAGAAGAAGAAGGGTCAACTTTAGTATCAATTGGAGGTTGATTCGATTGCAGAGGAATCACGGTATTTTGAACCACAGAGGTTGAAAACAGCCATATTGGTAGGCCAATGGTAATTCCCAGAAGGGAGAATATAGCCATATACAGAGAAACAATATTTCCCAAGAAGAAAAAGGACTAGGATTCCCTTTTAAAGGGATTCCTTGATTGGTGGATCCTAAATTTGTCTCCATATATCTCAACATAAGATCGACTCAGGAACAGGGATGTTATTATGAAATAAATATAATGAATCTTTGACACAACTTTTCTTTTTCAGTTTTTAAGAGTCAAGAAAAAGCTAAAGATGACTCTAGTCCCCTTCGATTTTTAATGAGCCTAAAGTGACAAGTGCTCAGATGGACCTTTTCTTTTAAAGAGTCGAAGAGGAACAAAAGTGACTACTATAGAAAATCTAGACATAGGGATTACCAAACCAATCATAAAACTGCAATATACACCTTGGTGATAAATTAAAGAGAAATTACCAAGGACTTATGTATGGTAGTCAATCTTCTCGAATGTTGTTTTCAGTGCATTGCGATCAATAAGGGGGCAGACTCGGCTTCCCATGGATAAATGATATAAACCTATTGTGGTCTCCCAATATATACACGACGGTATGGGGAGCACAAGTCCATGCCATCACTTGTCGTATCAAGGAGGAGGAATCACCCAACCTTCGATGAAAATCATAGTTACTATTTTTTAGGACACCGGAACACATCTCTAGCCTAGACCTCTAGATGCGTTGCGTTAAGTTCCAAAGCATTGTTAGGTTCATTGAGATTTATTTTAGAGTTGATCTTCTTTAAAGTCTGCCTCTCAATGGTTCACCACATGATGTTGATTTGAGATTCCTAAAATGCAATCTACAATGATAAATAATCTTTGTTTATTTTGAGCAATGAAAATCCTAGCTACTAGGGAAAGAAGATTACGATTCTTTCAAATAAGGAGCAAAGAGCACACACTAGTGCATTTTCCTAAATCATTTTTCGCACAAACTAAATGAAAATTCAAATGCATGTATTTGTTTTCGTTCCCCTTAATGTGAAAAATGCCAAAAAAGGAAAACTGAATGTAGCAAAGATCTGAATTATTTTACTCAAAGCGTCATTTTCTACAATTTCTTTTTCAAAAGAGAAAGGAAGACTAAACGACACTTTTCAATTTCGAATAGAAAATTCTTTTGACACTTGAATAAAATAAAATCAAACCAAATACATGATGAAAATTTCAATTGACTATCCATGGAAGGAAGAATCCATGACACTTCACTTTTCGTCACAAAACGACAGTTACGACACTTTTTGTACCAAGGTGACATATCGATTTAAGAAACTTTTGGACAAAGGATTGTAAATGATAGACAAATACATAAAAAAATTCACTAATCCTAATCTATGGAGGCTGATCTATGTGATGCAAGCAGGCTTCAGTAAGGAAGTATTGTTCATGAGCAGCAAAACAACTAAACAAAACTGAAAATAAGGACAAAACCCCCAAATTTCTAGAATGGAAATAGGTTCAGTCAGTCATCACACCTGGGCTTCATAGAAATAGGGATGCGTCACACTTTATACACTCGGGAGGTGCAATGCGTACTGGTTTATAGTGACAGATAGTGCGATGGGCCAGGGAGCGTAACTGAAGAGGATTTTGGCTTGGATGTGCATCTGTTTTCAGTGAGTTAAGTTGAGCTATGATGGAAAGTAAAGGGAAAAGTACAGAGAAATGACTTGAGAGGTTGCTGAGCTACCAAAAGGGCATCTAGAATTCTTGTAAGTCAAATGTTTAATTTATAAACTAAACCAGAGATTGACTGAAGCAACATTCATTTACTATACAATTGTAGAGCAAGAGAAGTTCGAAGGCTAATTGGCTGAATTCGCGCTCTATCTATAGTTTATAAAAGAAATAATAACAACCAACAAACATCTATTCGATCCCCAACGGAGTCGCTAATTTTTTTCTAGGAAAACTAGTGTCTTTTCGATCGACTAGCCCTCTAGGTTTGGCAACTACCCTAGAAACAACAGTTTAAAGTAATTCAACGATTTCTTCTATGCACAATAGATAAGAGAAAGATGTGGGGACCAACCTATAACTTCTACTTAATCCCTTGCTTGATCTCTCTCCCCCTTGATAGAGCTTGCAACTCCTCCCCATACTTATCCCGCTTGGAGAGTACTTGTAGAAACACAGTAACAAAGAACCCTCAAAGCATCTTGATCTGCTATAACATAAACACTACAGAATCAGATATATAATGAACATACAATAGCATTAACAAATGATAACATTCACAATTGCACAATCATATGGAAGAAAACTTGAAGAACTTTATTAAATAGAAGGGAGAATTACAACCCAGTTATTTGATCTAGCATCATCCTCCCAGCATCAATCCCTCTTCACCTTATGAAATAGCAAGATCACACCAACAATACAATGCTCTTTTCCTCAAATAAAAATTATCAACACTTCCTTGCTATTCACAATATTTCAGCCCCTGAATCTCTTAGATGAGGGATTCGTTTATAGATGTGTTTAAGGGTGTGAGTCATATCTAGGGTTTTGATTAGTGTCATTCCACTTGTTACAATTGGTTCCACTTGGAGATTTGTTGGATCTCTTACTCATCCTTGGGTGAATTCAGAGAGGCAAGTATCATCGGAGAAGTTTTTAGGAGATTCCATGAGAAACCACTTAGCAAACTGTCTCAGACATTTGTCCATCCTTGCCCATCGCACATTATAGAAGACCCAAATAGTATGCATTACACCTAGCTAGTGTAATACTCAGTATGCATAGCACCTTGCCAGTGGAACAGTCAGTATGGTTCCGTTTAGGCCATTTCTCGGTGTTTTCTCAGGTGGAACTTTTGGGGACTGATGTAATCAGATGACCATGTTCTTTTAGGGTATAAAACAAATATTTTAGGGGTCGATGAGCCCTAGTTTATAGACATATAAGATTGTGGTTGAAGTGCCCAAATATGTCTATAACACCAGGTTAGGATCTTGTATCAAAGTCTTGTGTAATCTCATTGCGACCTCCAAAGCTTCAGCCTGAGTGGTTAGCCTTTGTTGCGACAGCGCGTTCCATAGATGCATGTTAACAAGGCTACAAACCATTCATAGTGTTGCAATCTATTAAGATCATGTCCGCTTCACAAATTGTGCACTTAATTCTTTGATCCAAGTCCCACGGGGTTTCGCCTGGTAACATTGTGATTTCCTTGAATCCAAGGATCAATTGTGCCTCCAATATCGGCCTATTAAATTATTTTTTTAGCGCAGTCTGGATATCCGCTATCCCTGCGTTCGGATTGTCATTGGAATTCTTAATGTACCAAATTCGGTACGCGATCCTGTAAAGCGTTGACTAATGTTTCCTTCTATATATTGTCATCTGTGAAACACTGTGCTTCCCATACCGCTTTTACCACGAACCAAAATTGGTCTAGATATTCATTCCCTACTCCCTTGAACACTAGTAGCTTCATCGCGCTGGCCATAATGCTTCGCGGTGGTGGTAGAGGTGGTATGGGAGAAGACGGGGGTGAATATGGTGAAACTGGTGGTGTTGTGGGTGGGGGTGGTATTCGCAAAATTCTTTGCTTTATCAGATTGATCTCTCTTCTTGGTGAAATCTTCATGAGCTCTCCATTGCGTCCACGTGGAGGTGAAATCAAGGGGTTTATTTCTAGTTATGTGCTACCTTCATTTCTATAGACCTCCCACTCCGCATAGCCCCAAACATCAATTTGTTCATGCAAACCGATTTTCACAGAGTAGCATTTTAATGCAAGTGTTCAAAGATTTAACGTACTTACCTTGCGGTCCCTTGAGGAAGTGTTGCTATACCTGGCTATAGCCGACTGCAGTATCTACACTGAATTCAATGACGAATCCACCTATGATTTGATCTAGCCAGTGATCAACAACGCATACGATCTTATCTTTTGATGCTTCAAGTCCGCGCACCAATTTTGGAGTCCACACAATAGGTTTGTCAAGTTTACACCTTCCTTGCCTATCTGCTAGCTTCGTTATCCATTCATACAACTCAATAAGGAAGGATGTAAAGAAAATTTCATGGATTTCCATATATAAGTAGCAATTTAACCACTATTCCTTCAATAATCATGGATTCTTGTTTTCCTATGCTGTGAACTCGTGAATCTTTATGTCCAACCACTCTTCAATTCCTTTCATGTTCAGATTCCAGTGATACGACATCAGACATCCTTATGAAAATCCCGTTCCCAGCAATGGAACCATTTGTTGGCTTTTTGGGGCCTGAACCAGGTTCAGATTTAATTATCCAAACAAATCTTGGTACCACTGGCCCTTTCAACAATAGTCCGTGGGGCGCGGACTGAGGTCTCACCCGAATTAGTATGGAAAGGTGCTAGAACTAGGTTTTCACACCCTCGATATGTCTGATGAGTTCAACTGGTACGCGGTTTGTCCCTGTGCGCAGGTTGCTTTGCGCACTTTTCCATTCCTCACTGCCTGATATACAACCTTCACGCAGCCCTACCCAAGGGCTGAGCACCGCACTCTGCATTATTATCCAGGACCTTTCTTATATTCCAATGTCCGTTAATTATCTTGGCCTACTTGAGTGCTTTAAGTTATACATAACGACATAAAGCATTAATATAGGTACACACAGTAAATAAATGGTATAATTGCAAATTATGTCAATCATGCATTAACGCAAGAAAAGATACACATAATTATAGAAAACTTCTCTTTATTGATTCTTTCCCCAGTTATAGACTCAACTCGCCTTACGCACTCAACTACAAGGGCCGTGCCCTCAGCTACGGACTACTAGGCCTCTACACACTCAGTTGCAGAGCCTTCTCGTACTTTACGACCCATAGACACACTTCACATTGCGACTCAATCACTTAGACTTCTTATGCTTCTCTTCTTCATCATTAGTTAGTCTCCTTTTACACTTAAAGCCTCGCTCTATTTATACAATCCCATGGTCCGCGGACCATGGGTAGGTCTATCTAGTTGACATTAGATTACAAAACTAGGGCAGACAACCCTATGATTCTATCATACTTTCACGCCACACGCTCTCAATTTGCAGAGCTTTATAACAAGATTTGGTTAAAACTTGGGCTTTGAGCCCCAAAACTTGCCTTGGGGGTTTCCATGCCCAAGAGCACTCCTTAAGTGTGGTGGTAGCGAAGCCACAAACCACTTGCGATGCTATCCATCTAACAAATTGATGTTGGCTTCATGGATTGTACACTTCAGCCTTTGATCTAGTTCACAAGGCATCTCACCTGGTCACATCATGATCTCTTTGAATCCCACAATCGATGACACCTCAAATTTATGTCTTCTAAATTCCCTATTTATTGCTGCCTGAATGTTTGCTACTATAGCATTTGGGTTATCGTTAGAGTACTTAATATATCAAGTTAGATTCGGGTGAGACTTCGGTCCGCACTCCGCAGGCTGATGCCGAAAGGGCCAGTAGTGTAGGGAATTCTTTGGCTAGGTAATGCTGAACCTAAATTGTAGAATAACTTCTTTTATTAATATCTTCCAATTGTTACAAACTCTGTTCACACAACTGCAGGGGTCCACGCACTTAGCTGCAGACTTCAGTATTGAAAGCTAGGATAGAGGGTTTGTCTTACAAGACATAAAACAAGATCACCTGCGTGAAGGGATTTGTTTACCTAAATAATGTTGAAAGTGGTAGTTGTGAAGCCACAAACCACTCACGATGTTGTCCATCTGTCAAATTCATGATGGCTTCATGGATTGTACACTTGAGCCTCTGCTCTAGTTCTCAAGGCGTCTCTCATAGTCGCATCATGAGTGGTTTGTGGCTTCACTACTACCACTTTTGGTGTATTTAGCCAAACAAATCCCTACACTACTGGCCCTTTCGGCATTAGCCCACGGAGTGCGGATCGAAGTCTCACCCGAAGCAGTATAGGGGGATGCTGGAACCAAGTTTCTACACCCTGAGATGGTTGTGATGTCGTTGATCTCTTCTATCCCTGCCTTCGCACAGGTGATCTTGCTCTAGGGCTTGTAAGACAAACCCTCTATCCCGGATTTCAATACTAAACTCCGCAGCTGAGTGCGTAGACCCCTGCAGTTGTCTACATAGGGTGAACAAAGTCTGTAACACTTGGAAGATATTAATAAAAGGAGTTATTCTATAATTTATGTTTAGCATTATTTGGCCAAACAAATCCCTAAAATAATGGCCCTTTCGGCATGAGCCTGGAGAGTGCGGACCGAAGTCTCACTCGAATCTAACCTGGTATAATAAGTACTCTAACGATAACCAAATGCCGGAGTAGCACACATCTAGGGAGCACTAAATAGGGAATTTAGCAGGCCTAAATCTGAGGCGTAGTTGATAGTGAGATTGAAAGAGATTGTGATGTGACCAAGTGAGACGCCTTGGGAGCTAGATCAGAGGCTGAAGTGTACAATCCATGAAGCCAACATGAATTTGATAGATGGATAACATCGCGAGTGGTTTGTGCCTTTGATACTACCACTTTCAGCGTTATTAAAATTCTTGGGGTGGAACTAGACCAAATTACACTATTATTTAGTGCTATTCATTGTTATAAAATTTCACGCCAATGGAACCATTTGTTGACTTTAGGGGTCTAACCCAGATTCAATGTTATTTAGCCAAACAAATCAATACACTACATGCCCCTTCGATATTAACCCGCAGAGTGCGAACCGAAGTCTCACCTAAAGCAGTATGGGGGGATGTTGGAACCAAGTTGCAGTACCCTAATATGGTTGTGATGTCATTCATCTCTTCTATCCCTGCCTTCGAGTAGGTGATATTGCTCTAGGGCTTATAATACAAACTCTCTATCTCAGTTTTCAATACCTTCGCGAAAGTATACGATCAACCTTCACATAGCCCTAACCTAGGGCTCAGGTACTTTTGTGCTACTATGGCAGCGCGTCATGAAAATTCCTCACTTACCCTAGGTAATTTGCTTATTTTTCCAAATACTTAAGTTTATCACTGCGTAATCAAATATTCGTAATTGCGTTTAATTATTGAATGTAATTTTATTCATTTGCGCAACATAGAAGCATAAAAAAGGAAATTCATACACAAAATATCTGAACCCATCAATAGAACAAATACACAGAAATTGTAGAATAACTCCTTTTATTAATATATTCCAAGTGTTACAGACTTTGTTTGCCCTGTGCACACAGCTGCAGGGGTTCGCACACTTAGCTGCGGACTTCTAGCTTAGGCCTCTGCGCACTCAGCTACAGAGCCTCTACCTACGCTACAACCCAAGAATTAGACTTCTTTCTCTAAATCTATGGCTCCCTTACTTCTTCCATCGATGACTCTAACTATGTATAGCTTAGATCTTTTTATACAATCCCATGGTCCGCGGACCATGGATATTTCTCTTACAGCCGACTTTACATTACAAAACTAAGGTCGGACTACCCTTTGTGACACATAATACCTTTGCGCTCCGCCACCACAAAATTGGAAGTCTTTACAATAATATTACAAAAAATTGACTTAAACATGGGCTTTTAGCCCCAAAACTACCCTTGGGGGATCCCGCTCCCAACAATGAGAATATTGTTATCAATGAAATGTTTATGGTACACAATAGATACCACCCGAGAGTATCCATGTTAGAAATCATTATTAATGAAGAGATTTTAATAAATGAATAACAAAATCATGTCAAGGAGAACATTGGTTTGGAAACGAGTGAGAAGTCAATTTGTGAAAAGCTCCAAATTCCATATGAAGACAATTATAATGAAGAATAATTTGGATAATAAATGGAAGTAGTCAACAAAGAAAGAACCTTGGGAACCATCAAGAAAAAATTTCAAATTAATTCTAACATGCTTGTTTCATGCGCAGGAAAGATGGTTTCAATTTTATAGGTTCGAGTTCTTCCAAAGAAGTTACTAAAAAAATTAGTGAGAAGAATTGAGAGAGTTAAGTGTCCAAGAGAAAACCAAAATAGACTTTTTTTATTTAATGGATAATCTTAGGATGATGGAGTAAATTTAAGCCATCATAAAAAACTTCGGCCAAAGCCAAGTTACAACAAAGGGTTAAAGATCTCTCGGATATGAGTCAGGAATATTTCATTCTTTGGGAGTGTGCATTGGAAACTTTTATAAAATTTATTAGTTTTTTTTTTTTTTTTTTTTTTTGATTTAGGAAGTTGGATTCCTCATGTAATGATTTTAATTTTGTAATACTTAGTTTAAATATAGAAATATTATCATCTAATATTATGTATTAGGCTACAACAAAAATAATAAAAATAAAAAAGAAAAGAAAAGACAAAATAAAAAATGTAGTATTAGTTTTAATTTTTCCAAATTAGTTACTAAAATAATCGGTCTTATCCACTTATTATGGATCTTGAGCCTATTTTAGATTTAGAAAGATTTTTATAAATTAGTATGTGGAGAACTAGAGAAGGAAAAAAAATTATCTTTTTGTAATATATTTTTCCAAGATATCATATTACTTGGGTGTTGGGTGGAGTATTGGAAAGGAATGTACATGCAATGTACTTGTTGATTAAATGCATATTCTAAGAAACCCTTTTGACTCTCTTTAAAATTAATGTGTGAGTGTGGGAGAGGTGTGTAGTATGAGTAAATGGCCAATGATAATGAGGCCAATATTAAATTGTAAATATTTTGATCTTAAATTAATTATATATGAATTTTGAGTGTAATTCTTATATGCTTTTTAAAATTTGTTGATTACAATTTGCATGTAGATGTAGCTTGCATCACTTACATTTTCAAATTACTTGAAAAAATCCACATTCATAATGTTTTCTATGTTTCCTCTCTAAAATTTATTTAAAGGAAACATCAAATAACACAAATAGCACTTCCTACGTTGAGTGATGAGGGAGAAGCTGTATTAGAACCAGAAGCTATCATTTCCACTAACGAAAATAAATTACATTCCTCAGTAATTAAAGAATACCTCATCCAATGGAAGAGCATAAAGAAATAAAAAAATAATATGCTTCTTGAGAGATATAATATTTTTGTCAAACAACAGATCTTGTTACCTATCCTATCCTTTAAGGATAAATAATTCCATTTGAGGAGAAGGAAGTGTGATGTATACAAAATAATCTAATTAGACATATATTAATTATCTAGAGTCGAGCGATCAAATATCATGAACTCTCATGAAAGGTAACCTGAGGGTATATTTAAGCCCTGTCATTCATTGTAAAAATGATTCATCTACAAATTAGTATTCAATCTATTGACATATATTATTGCACATTAAATTTTTTGTTTCGCACTAGAATCAATGTATTAGCTTCTATTATTGATCACAATATGTCAAATATTTTTGTTTACCAAAGGTGTTGGAGGGTATTAAAATGATGATGACCTGGAGAGACATGTCAAAGAAATTCATGAACGTAAAATAAGAGATCTTTTGTTGATATTAATAGTAGAAGATTTCCGCCTTCGTATTGATATATCTTCTTTTGACATAAAATGGTTTAAAGATTGACTTAAGGATGTTGTATCCGTGATATATGTTGTATCCGTGATATTTCTAGTGTTTGATTATGATGATGATTATATGGAAGATGCGTCTGTATTAGGTTTCTTGCATAAAATATTTCATTTCATAAGGTATAATTATGATATATTACTACAAGCCAAATTCACGAACAATTCATTTAGATGTCAATCATATGATGTCTATTCATTCGTGGGTAAATATGGAATATAAGTAGAAACTAAGGGACTAAAAAGAAAAAAGAAAAAGGCAAGGAGAAATGTCTTCCAGTTTAAACGGGCTCAAGTGGTAAAGTATAATAATAGCCCAAATGGTTACAAAATGTTTCTGGATGATTTTGTATCTATGGTTTATGAATTGATGTATGGCCACAAACCTCCAATAGTTAAAAATGATCACAAATTTCTTTTATAAATGATTTCATAGTTCATACGTGTTGACTAATTCTTGGAAAAAGAACATATTAGTCTAAGAATCTATGGACCATAAGTTAAACTATATATATCTTATAATATTTTTTTTTTAGGATTTCTTGGAAAAGTGATGCACTTAGATGATTTACGTTTTGTATCAAGTGAAAAAGGTTGAATTTCACAATCTTTGCCAAAGTTTTTCATTTTATAATTAGGATATGAGTAACATTTCCAATTATTGAAATGATGATTAAGGATTTAAATTTTGAGGAAGATGTGTTATGTATATTTGACATACATGAGGATATATCTATATAGGAGTATCAACTATTTCCCCCAAATTTTCACACTCTCAATGCAAACAAAGGGAAATTATCCATTAATAATTCTTGGGAAAAAGTTATCCAAGAAACTATGATCTACAAATCAATACATTAGGATATTGATTTAGAAAGGTTAACTTTGATAACCCCCGAAAGTAGGATTTTGTGATTCTAAAGATTCCATGGATGTGGATACTCTATTACCCAAAATACGAAGGAAACAACATGTTGAGGCTCCATTTAATTCAAATGTAATGAAATTCACTGGCATTATTTCGAAAACAATGTTAAGAACACTAATTGTATTATTTCAAGGAGGAGTCCTTGGAATGGGTAAAGCTACTGATATATGTGAATATTTATTTAGTGAAATGATATCTGATAAAGTATTTAAACAATAAAATAGGATTTATGTACTAGGTTAGTTAATGATAATCCAACCACTTCAAGATCACTATCTACTGTTGATTATAAAATAGATAAATAACATGTCATATCTCTCTTTTAATGCAAATAATGTACATGATTATCCTAAAACTTATCACAATAAATTCTTTTTTCCCTAAGGTAAAACTTTTCACAAATTTTGAATCCATCCTTCTTTATTCTCTTTGCTTGACTTATCTTTTCACTTATATTACATTTTGCACAATCTTAACACTTATTGATTCTATTTTTCTCCCATGGAAAATTCTTTACCCTATATATAAATTATAATTATAATTATAATTATAATTATAATTCACTTGGTATCTTTCCTTAAGTTGGAATTATGGTGAATTTCTGGTGCATCAAGACTTGTCTCTCATTTTCGTTAACAAATTATTATTTTATATTGCCTCATTGATTTATTTATATATCCTCATGGCTTTCGGGTCATATTATATATGCATATATAGATCGTTGTGAGTGTTCCTTGGATCAATTCACATTCATCAATGTTTTGTTGGGCACATATGTAGACTTTATATCCATGTTATAAAAAATTAAAACCACATCACCATCTGCGATGGCTGCCACATAGGCGAACATCACATGGTATCGTGTTCTAGCTTAGTTCTAACCGCCTGCAAGGAACCTCTACCATTTGGTATATTCAATGGCGTAGATAAAATCTTGATTGATGGATGGCAGAGATTGAATAATCGATGGTTACGGTAGCTACCATAATAAGCCCCACTGTCATGGATTTATTTTGTTGATGCTCTTGCGGCGAAAGAAGCTCTGTGACTTCGTTTCAAACCCTATGATAACAAGGGTTTTTTTTCTCATTTCCTGAAGGGAATGCCATCAAATTATTATTGGTTCGACTCGAGTAAACCCTCTAGAATTTGAATATTGTCGCACATAATATTATAGCATCACATAGGCTCAGACTTGGGGTAAGTTCCTATAGAATTTAGGCATACCCTTTGCATCGTTGCTTGAAATTAAATTTTTTTTTTATCGCTTTTCCAAATATATATGTGTATGCGTGTGCTGTGTTATTTCACAGGTGTCCTAGTTCTGCATGGAGGGTTTTGTTGGCTGTGGCACCATATACTCACAAAGAGATTCCTCGTTCGATGTTTTTTTATTCGTATTTCTTTTTCTTTCTTCGAGAGGATTATTGTTAAGAGCTAAATACTATTTTCCCTTGAAGAAAAATGGTGATCACGTCGTCACGGCCTTCTGACTTCTTGTTTATTTAAAATTTACAAGATAGGGTTTTTCATCTTGGCCTAAATTAGTCGTGGACATACTACGCTTGCTGTATTGTTTCACAGAACTTATTTTAGGGAAATACTCATTTATTCAAACAATGTATTTAAGGGAAATACCCATTTATTCAAACAATGTATTCTGTCATTTTTAGTATTATGTTGTAATTTAATGTAAAGGATATTCTCTTCCCTCCCGGGGTTATTTCCCTTGTCCTAAGGAGTGCTTGTAAATGCTTGGTCTCTTTAGTTATGAATATATTTTCTCATTTAATTGTAGAGTTAACACAAATCTATATAATTGCATATATGATTGCATGTCTATTCTAGTTCCAATTTTTTTTTTGTCGTTTTTATGATTAAATTATGATCACTCATTGTGAATATGCATTTTATTTGTAGGTAGATATAACTTAACCTATAAGCTTCATTTTTATTTTTATTTTGTCTTCACTCTGGTCACTCATTGTGAATATGCATTGTATTTGTAGGTAGATATAGTTCGATGTATAGGCTTCATTATTCGTTTCAAAATTTTCCAAAGTGATAAATAGTAAGTTCTTGCCTTCTTTAATGCATCTCTTATGCTATAAAATTGAATTGTTGCACATCTAAGAGTTTTTAAATGTATGACTTTTCTCTTTTCACACATTTATTTACTCGAGTTTAAGTTTGATGATAATGATTATATATATATATATATATATATATATATATATATATATATATATGAGTCTACAACCTCTAGAACACATCTTTTGATACTACTACCCCCACATTCATTTTATGTCTATCATTGAATACCCATCCTTACTACTTGGTTCTAGACTATCAATTTAGATTGACTTTATTTAATGTACATATTTCATATTCATAAAATTTCAACATGAATTTTCATCTTTACCTACAACATGCACACCTTCTCTACTTTCAACATTCATATTGATACTATTCCCAATTTAAATTATTCATATACTTATCTCCTTCTCGAAATAAGTTAAATGCTTTCACTTTCCTCCCAAACTTGAGCCATCTGTTTTCCCCCGAGACCCACTATTATATATCAGGAAAATAACTTAGAAATCTTTAATAGAATTCATCTCGTGAGCCCCATTCCGCAACATCTTACTAATTCTCTGTAATAGCCCAAAATAAACATGTAATTAATCAACTAATCAATTTCAAACTATGAGTAGCAGTTACCTGTGGTTGAAGTCTGCTTATCACAACAAGGTTTTGGGGACGACTCTCCACCCAACCATAGGTTCAATTGCGCAAGGACTTGCTACAACTGGCCACCCCTGACCCCTTAATCAATGTACTACTGCAGGTGACTCCTATGTATTAGAACACTATTCTCCCAAGAGGATGGAATGCTTCTCATCTTCCTCGCCATCTATCAAATAGAGCAAACAATAGAAGGCGAACTACATGCACACACTCCATGTGTCAATCATGCAACTTATTGCTTTCTTGTTTTATTCTTTTGTTTTTACTTTTTTATAGTTTTACTGATTTTTACTATTTTTCTTGTTTTATTTTTTTATTTATATTTTTTTAAAGCATGTAATTAATTTATTATTTATTATTATTACGATTATTCTTGTTTTATTTCTTTTATTTACATTTATTTAAAGCATGTAATTAATTTGTTATTATTTATTTTATTTATTTATTATTATTTATTATTTTATTTATTGTTTATAATTTATAATTTATTATTTATTATTACGAGACATTACATACTCTCCCACTTTAAGGAACTTCATCTTGAAGTTAAGTTGAATTATTTATTAATTATTAAGGGACATTACATTTTTGTTATTTATTACGTCATGTAACAGTCCCGACACCCTTTGTTGAACTAGCATAACCAGCAGGCATCGAAAGTTCCACAACACTCGAGAAATCCCAAGGAATATACGTCCTTTTTCCCACTTTCGGAATCAGGCATAAGCCTCCTCGGTCTGTATCATAGTCGAACACTAGCCCCAAGGCTTGAGCCTAACTCAGACCTCCTCTGCCCCAAGGTAGGCATCCGGTACAGTGCTCAATGTGATCGGTATCTTGCAAGGTTGGCCCACTCCCTCCACAACTCACTAAGGCACACAACCCCTGTCATCGAAGTCCTTACACCCCTAGCAGACTTCGGCATCCCAATACCATACTAGGCACCTAGCCTAGAACATCAGGCACTTGGCCTCCTTAAGATGGTCCCATAACCCTTCAATAGCTATCCATCAAGAGCTATACAAGACAAAGGAATCACTGGCATATGTAGTGTTGATTGAGTTTTTCCCCTACCCATATGGTGTTACTTATTCTCCCTCGTGCATATGGGCTCGCACGAGATCATCAAATAAACCTACCCTCTCGGCCCATTTGTGGAGTCCTGTGAATCATCACACCTCAACATGCAACGAATGCATTAGCCATACCATCATAGTATCTGTTAAGAAATTTACTGCATAACATAAATAATTACCGTGAGGAATAAATATAAAAATAACCAACAACAACCATAAAAACATAAACACAAATGTTTATCCGGGAAAACCCCAAATCTAGTGAAAAACCCAACCTAATAAGATCTCATTAGCATTGGCCAAAACCCTGGCCAATCCAACCAAGCGAGCCTTCACTTGCATTACAATGAAGTCCTTCCAGCCTTTTATAAGCTCCATTACATATAATACCACGGGCAAAATACCATGGGTGCACAATACCATGTGTCCCAAAACCATCACTGTTTAACCTAACCAACTTTGACTCTATCCTTAGTCAAGTTTACCTAACAATATTCCCCCCTTAAACTTGACTTGGGGTTCCTTGACTAACTCCAGCCAAACCTGCCAAGTGAGACAATCCCACTCACTCTAGCTCTTACCCCCCTCAGATTTTTTACCTAGGGTACTGCTAAGTGAGACAATCCCACTCACTCTAGCTCTTACCCCCCTCAGAGTTTTTACCCGGGGTATTGTTAACCTGACATCCCCTCTATCACCTAGGTCTAACACAGACTTTACCGGTGATCACCGAGGGGTACACATGCCTTACTAGGTCTTGCAGTAGTATGCCCATTTACATGCAATAATTTTGACTTCATTAATTTTTTTTTTAATTCTTGTTGCGATTCTGATCCATCCTCTCTCAATTTGATTGGCTCAAAAAAATTCTATCAAACAGCTCCAACTGCGAGCCCGACCAACTGTGAGCTCGACGAGAACCTCGTAGATTCTGGCACCAGTGGCCTCACGTAGCAGAAATTGAACAATTTTCGAAGCCGCATGAACAATTTTCTTCTGTTGACCTTCTTTAAATAGCTGCATGAATCCTGAACAATTCTTCAGCATGTTCCAAACTGATAAATATCGCAAATGCACTGTGATCCCTGGCAGTTATGACATTATCTTCCACACATTCTTCCTTGAGATTCTTCCACGTACGTTTGTTCGACCATTATTTTCTAGACCCAGATCTGTAAAAAGGCTGCATTGATCTCATCAGGCACTATAAACCCCTGGCATCAAAGAATCCCTTTAAAGCCAATATCTGGCTCTGATACCAATTGTTAATAAATTTACTACATAACATAAATAATTACCGAGAGGAATAAATATAAAAATAATCAGCAACAACCATAAACACGTAAACACAAATGTTTATCCGGGAAAACCCCAAATCTAGGGAAAAACCCAACCTAATAAGATCTCATCAGCATTGGCCAAAACCCTGGCCAATCCAACCAAGTGAGCCTTCACCGCTCACCTTAAGGTCTTGCATTACAATGAAGTCCTTCCAGCCTTTTAGAAGCTCCATTACATATAATACCACGGGCAAAATACCATGGGTGCACAATGCCATGTGCCCCAAAACCATCACTGTTTAACCTGGTCAACTTTGACTCTATCCTTAGTCAAGTTTACCTAACAGTATCATAGAAAATAATCCACATGCCAATTTTTTCATGTCATCATGAGAACATTCATCATTGTTAATCAAAACATTATGAATAATAATGAACTGAATGCTCATGCATGTCATAAATTTGTATGCAACTATCACATGATTCACCTCATGAAATGCCATCATAAGTTATAACGTTAACATATTTGCGTCAAGGACATATCATGACTTCACATAATAAATGAACAACATGTCAATAAACCTCATATTATAGCATCATAGTTCCTATGCCACTTTATGCATATCATATCCATCATGAGTATTAACCCATCAATACCTATCATCGCATAGTAAATGAGTATGTCAATCTACCTCGACATAACATCATAATGCCTATGCATATCATAATCATCATAAGTAAACATCATCGCTATTGTAACAGATATATAAATTTGAACCACATGGGCATGATAACCCTCATACCATCATATCATGAAACATCGTCAATATGAGAAACATCTCAATACTTATCAAATATAGAATAATACTCTCTAAGAATTCTTATCATGATTCATCTGAAAAATCAATTTCATTTACTTGTACAAACATTGAATACCAACTATGAAATAAGATTATTCTTACCCATCTTATTATTGTCATGTTTTCATCAAGTTGTCAAATACTTTTCAATAATCATTTCCACTTCTTTCAACTAGGAAGTTGATCATTTACACCATCAATATAATCATCTAAGTACATCATTAAATTTCACATGAGCCTCATCATCTTGAGTCTTAATCTCTCGTCATATATTGTTCCTTCCCAAGCAAATTCTGGTGAAATTCATTGTTAAGATATCACTAGCTGTACAATCATTATTTAAATCTTCTATCTCAAAATTAAAATCCCTAGGTTTTACATCCATTTACCCTTTGTCTTACTGATTCCAATACTGCTATATGCAATAGCATATAAACACTAGGTCATCATGATTTGATTTTATATCATTCTTAGACAACAAACTGTATTTCTCCCTTGGCTTTCCATGTTATATTGAGCGTTGGGCTTGATATGGCTTTCTCACATGGAATTTCATGCTTAATTTACTTGCATGAGGGTTTGTTGATCCATGTTGACTTACGCCCACATCACTTAACAATTATCATTTTCATCCACGAAAATATTTTCTTATCTCATCAAGTTCCTATCTCAATACCGCTTGATTGCTTTATCGTAAATTCACCCTTCATAAAGTTGGACAAAATACTCTTTCTCATTAAATAGTATCATTATTTTAGATTTTGAAACAGTTGGAAACACTACTACCATCATTGTCCAAGAAAATTTTTAAATGTGTGGTGTTATGTGGAAACCACCTCTTTTGACACTATGGGAACAAAACTTCTTCCCATTTTTGAACTATGTAGATCATCACTATGACCATTACTAATCATGTTTCTCGGTCCACTCATCAATACCCTTAAAAGAACTTTCCTCTTGATAGAACATCCCTTCCTTTCCTCCTACCAGATATTCATAGATATATTTTTATTTTTCTCCTAGTCTTAATTTCCTAATATTCCATGTCTACTAGCTTGAAAAATGGAAACTTCTTCACTTCATTTGACTTTAATTTCTTACCTCCAGTCATTGTGGTATCTTTTCCTCCTCTCTTAAAAGCATATCATTGATATACTTTGGCAATGTTGTTACTATTCCCCAACTTGGGTAATACCCAATAAATAAATTCATTAAGATGGCTACCAAATGTAATCTTTTTATCATTTCTTGTTTTAAGACATCAACATAATAAAATTGCATGATCATACTTCTTGTTATCCATAATTCATTCCTATAGTTAGTCACCAATGGAAAACTTTACAATGTGGCTCTCCCATTAGAGGGAAAACTGTTATAGATGTTGTCATGCACACAACTTATCTTCTCCAATCATTCTATTTATCATACCTTCCAGGTTCCTTAAAAATGACCTTCATTATTACCATGATTATTCAACTTCATTAGTTAATTACCAATATTTTCTTCTTTATGTGCATCATCCTTAGATAGACCTTATAGTGATACCTTCAGAGTACCAAGTTATGATTATACCAAACTCTTCCATTATGTTCTAAAATAGGTTGCCTCTTCTTACTGATTTCTTACCCTTGTTATGACACTTCTTCTCAACCACCATAAGTATCTATCTAGCACCAAGCTGGCCATAATCACATGATCTATCATTAGTTATCATCATTAGAAAATTTTCAAGTTTTTCCTTTCCATTTCTCCTTAGACAACTTTATCCACTATATGCAGTTAACCTTGAATCACGAAACCTCATGTAACATTATACTCCACATCGTATTAGTTAATTAAACTAAACTGAAATCATAGTGTACGATTTAGATATATCATAATGTTCATACAATAAAACATGATTTAGTTGCTCCATAAAAGGTATCTGTCTTAACTAAGTAAGCACTCCTAATTAGTTCACAACATCTTAATCATCAAGTACAAGCAACTCAAAAAAAAGATATTTCTATCAGTGGTTTTACCATGCAATGAGATTCTAATGAGAGCAAGGAACCACAAAGGAAAAGGCCAGTATCCAAAACAGAGAAGAAATAAGAAAGGAGGCTCATTCCAATACTAATCCAAATATCAATCTGTTGTATATAAAATGGCACAATGATGCATGATAAAACCAATGAGGAACTAATGAATGTACCAAAATTTAAGTTTATTGCCGAGAATATATTAGTCCTTAATACCAACATTCATTAGCTAATTAAAGCAAAACTGCAATGTGATGTGAGTCACTAGATGATCCAATCAATTCACCAATCACTTCTCAAATTATCACTAAATGCAAGATAAGGAGTACTAATGATCTAGATTCAAGCTTAGTGCCAAATGCAAAGGTAATATATCAATGTAATGTCAAGATCAAACCTATATCCGACCTCTGAAAAATATTAGATTTCTAACAATGAAATCAAGTCACCCACATATGCATGCAATGATAGCCAATCACTTACAGTTGATCCTCCAAAACAAATGGTGATACCCATGGAATTTCAGGTCTCACTTCCATAATTTAATATCATACTTTTGTAATGATTCGAAAGAAATAAGCTGGCTGTAGCTAGTTTAACAAGTATATCAGTCTACCAAAGACAGATCAGTTATCAAAATGTGATGAGAAATAAAGTTGATGAACTATAAAAAGAGAAAAGAAGGTTGAAATAGAGACCTTATATGATAAATAAAACACCACTGGAACATTGTGATAATATTATCAGTCACTCAATATCAAGATTCATCACTAAAGAAGCTTAAAATAAGAGCCAAGATACTTAGATTATTGTTGTGATAATTATGCAGTGAATTTTTAACCAGATATGTATTAACCATGCTAAATTTATTCAACAAAGTTTTAAAGATTCTTGATTCATTTCAATCTATTGTTTTGTATATTTCCCCTACTGCACAGCATGCAATCAGACCATTGCCAAATTTGAAACAGTTTGATTGATCATGCAAATTATCAATAATCACTAATTTTGTAGTATTAAATCATGGAAAACATGAGTTGGAAGGTAATAATGATGTCTGAATAAAACTTAGAGAATTGTCTCAACATAAAATCAAAATTAAAACGAGTAAAGCTTAAGAATATTGTTGGCATTATTGTTTTAAGAAGGTACTTGAATTCTGAAAGAAAAATTATTCACCATGGCTTTTGAAATTATATGTCACACGAATATTAAGTGTACAGATTCATGACCTTATGTGCTAGGATAAATTGAAATTCTGTGTTGTAGAGTGAAATATTTTGAGTATCTGTTTAAGCAATCATAACTCATGTTAGAGGAAATATATAGAAAAAAATTAAATGGAATGCCTTTAACAAAATAAATCGTTAAACAAATTTATTGAATGTATCTTGAGATTCTTATGGCCCTTAAATGAATATTATAAGGGACTTTAAGAAATCAAACAACCAAAGAAATATTCCAACATAAAGACACCATAAACAATAAGAGACATCGCCACCGACCCAAAACCGGATCGGATGGCTGGGAAGGTTATGCTTGCCAAAGCACAAAATAAAATCATTTTATTAATAACATGGTCTACCTACAAGTGCACTTGTGAAGGAAACACCATATCAAACCCTTAACAAAGCCTTAATAGCTACCGGGTTTTACATTCATTAATTAAAATATAAAGATCGAAACAAAACCAGGAACTTTGAACAAAAGTATTGGCTACAATACATTTTAGCTATAATGATTTTAGCATTTTGAATTCTTCCCGAGAGAAGGAGCTTCGTTTGGTGCTTGGGCTTGAATAGATATGCACTTCATTTGAGGTAACCTTGTGGATCATATTTGTTTGCAATGGCTGTAACCTAGATGCCCCACAAAGAGATTACACAAATTTAAATTCCAGCAATGTTACTATGATTTTGTTCTCAGCAATATAGCTTTCTTGTATTTTGATTACTTATAACCATAATCCTTCGCATTGTCCAATTTCAGCGATTGAATGAACAGGCAGTAGTTCATATAAGTTAGCCTTATTGTGTTTTCTGCCAATTCAATGAAATTATTATGGTTACCTATTTCACAATTGCATCATAGATTAAGGGCCTCAAGGAGTCTTCGACATCATAAGTATTAGAGAAAAATGTATCTTTTTAATAATATAGGACCAAAATTATCAATTTCCTCTTTTTATATAAAAATAATTAATATTTTTATCGCATATTCAAATAATCAAAACAAATGTGAATTTACCTTCCTTCATACTTTTTCTAAAGATATATGTAAAACAGTTGTTTATGAGTCATTTCTAGAACAAACCTACCCTATGATATATATATATATATATATATATATATATATATATATACACATTATTAATAACAAATTATATCACTGAAATATAATTAAGAATTTGATTTTTTTTTTTTTTTTCTAATCCAAAAAAACAATAAAAATAATTTAAATATAAAATAAAAATATTTATTATGAATTATCATTATATATACCAATTAACTATATAATTAAATTTGATTTTTTTAAATGTATGATAGGCTTTCCAGTGCCAGCAAAAAAAAATATAAAACAACAGACATATAGAGGGCCATTTTATTTTATCTAGCTTTAACTATCTCTCGGAAAAACCAGTACGAATGGTAAAGGGCCATTTCAAATATACGGGAGATAAATGAGTAGGAATGGTAGAGGAACTAAATAATTCCCAATTGACGCAAAGAATTGAGTTGAGTTGGACTTTTTACTAATTTAAAAGTTGAATAAACCAGTGGAAAAGAAAGAGCAACTCACAGAGCTGTATGTACTATTAATTTGAAATCTTATATTATATATATTGAGTGGAAAACTTAATAAACATGGTAAGTGTAATATAATAGAAGTGGGTTTCAAATGACGAGGTTGAGACAATAAAGTGCATTTTCTTGTCTTGCATTGCAGTCAATTGATTTGGAACAAGATGTCGCACTTCGGGAGATCAGGCCCTCCAGATATCAGAGATACATATTCCCTGTTTGTTCTGAATATTACCTTTCGTACGAGCGTGGATGACCTGTTTCCGCTGTTTGATCGATATGGGAAGGTCATGGACATATTTATTCCCAGGGACAGGAGAACGGGAGAATCGATATGGTTTGCATTTGTTCATTACAAATACGCAAACGAAGCTTAAAGAAAAATGTGGCATAGATAATCTAAACATCATTAATAAACATGTATAATCTGATATTAAACGTAATAAATGTGGGTTCCTAATAAGCTACGAGTGAGCCCTAAGCCTTGCCAAATCAAATAATCAACAAGTATTGAGAAAACATCAATTAGTTTTTTTTTTTTAATAGGCATATCCTACTTTTATATGAATACTCAAGCAACATAAATTAGTTTATTAGACCAGAAATCCTATCTTACACTGATAAATAGCCCAAGATTTGCAAGCAAAATGGTTAAAGCAACATAGCATAGCCTCGGAATAATTTATCACACCTCTACCAATCCATGCTTCAACCTGATTCAGAGTTGTAAACTTGAGAATTTGGACCCAGACCTAACCTCAGAATGAATATACAACATACACAATATATAGGTACTCGATACCCGGTGATTCTTGGGTGTATTTTCTATTTTAAGGTATCTTTAGAATGGCCCATAAAATTATTAAAGCATGTCCTAATAATTTATAATTATCACCTCAAAAGCTCTCGCAAACTTAAAATAATGTCCATTTCTCCCAGGGACTCGTCAAACATAGTTTGCTAAAACAAAACAGGTAATTATCAACTCAAATACCCTACCGCAAATATAAAATATTTCCATTTTCCCTAAGGGCTTGTCAAAACAGATCTCATAGGTTGCTGAGAAAAAACAGAAATCAACTTACCAAAATTTTGAATGTATGAGTTTCAATACATGGTACCAAAACATCTGCCAGTTAGTTCTGAAGAACAGATATCTTGAACCTGCTATAAAACAACTTTAAAAATGCATACACTGAAAACATTTAAAGCCAAACAAAAGCTCATCTACGAAACCAAATAATGTCCCAATTTTTTTCTGATCTTAAATTCATTGATTTTTTTCAGTGCTCATTACAAAAAGTAAATAAGATCTGATGAGGGGTGCTTCAGAAATCCAAATTCGTTGTCTTTAACAGGACTCACTAAACAGAAATTTAAAATAGCTTGACAGAATTAATGGACAATACCCTTGCAGCACAATTGCACATGCAAACAACCACAAAATATAAAGAAGTAAAAATAAAGCATTATTGAATCCCTTCAATGTATTAATCAAGAGGCAAAAAATGCGTACACAAAATAATCATGGTGTTTAGGTTGGCTCTTGGTAAGAGAGTGTCCGGAATGCAATGAGATTCAGGGGACAGATAATATGATAACAGCCAGCCCATAAAGATGCAGGGGACAGCCAGAAGGAGCCCGGATATGAAAAGGCTGGAGTTAGGACCACCTCCAGGAACACTCGACTTACATGGAAAAAATAACAAATTAGCAGAGCTGAGCCACATAGATCAGTAGATCAAGGATTTTGAGGAGGAATTAAAGAAGCTGGATAGCACAGTGCTCAAGGAACAAATTCATAATTTTATTTAAACCTGACAATCATATTTGCATTTTCAAGGAAAAAATAAACAGTGAGCTAGAAAATATGTGTATTTAGAACATGGAACTTGAAAAATTGTGAGGGATTCTCGTTGTCATCGTTAATCCATGCACCAATTTAGCGATCTGTGAGACGCAATAAATCAAAAACTGAAAGAAAGGTCCAAAGCAAAAACTCTGAAAGTGTCTTTGCCAATAAAACCCTTGTCTATTTTTATGCAGGTAGTATGCACTGAATAAAAAAATTTAAGTGTATAGCGAGAGTTTGTAGAACAAAAAAAAGACATGTTGTAACTCTCAAAACAAGTAGAGTTAAAAACAATTTTTTTATTTTTTATTTTTAAAGGCCCATAGGCCCTAAGGGTTGAACTTGCTCTGATACCATATGTAACAGCCCAAAATAAAGATGTGATTAATCAACTAATCAAGTTCAAGCTATGAGTAGCACTTACCTGTGGTTGAAGTCTGCTTACCACAACAAGGTTTTGGGGATGACATTCCAC
Source organism: Pinus tabuliformis (assembly GCA_031772625.1). Classification (NCBI taxonomy): domain Eukaryota; kingdom Viridiplantae; phylum Streptophyta; class Pinopsida; order Pinales; family Pinaceae; genus Pinus; species Pinus tabuliformis. Next base: position 1,373,601,834 of record CM062820.1, read on the forward strand.
CCAACCATAGGCTCTATTGTGCAAGGACTTGCTACAACTGGCCACCCCCGAGCCCTCAATCAATGTACTACTACCAGTGACTCCTTTGTCTTAGAACACTATTCTTCCAAGATAATGAATGACAGGATCTTGAAATGATGGAATACTTTTCATCCTCCTCGCCATCTATCAAATAGAGCAAACATTAGAAGGGGAACCACATGCACACACTCCATGTGTCAATCGTGCAACTTAATGCTTTCTTGTTTTATTATCTTTTGTTTTTACTTTCGATAGTTTTACTGATTTTTACTATTTTTCTTGTTTTATTTCTTTTATTTATATTTTTTTTAAATCATGTAACTAATTTATTATTGATTATTATTACTATTTTTTTGTTTCATTTTTTAATTTAAAACATGTAATTAATTTATTATTTTATTTATTGTTTATTATTATTTATTATTTATTATTAAGGGACATTACATTCTCTGGTTTAAACCAGTCTTTCTCTCCCACTAGTCTTATTCTCAGAAGAAACTATCTTTATCTCTCACATTTTTCTTGTATGAATTTCACCTCATGACATCTGTCTCCAACCATGACATCTTTTTTTCTCTGTCTCTTCCAAAATTCTCCTAAATTATGGAAAAAGGAGGATTTATTCTTTTTTTTGTTCATGCCCCCTTCTTGGGGCATAACTGATTTCAACCATTTTCAAACTATTTTCGTAACAATTAGGAGTTAATATTTTTTTTTTTTTTTCTAGTTAAGACTAACCTAAGTACCCACGGGGGATTTGAACCAGTGACCTATCGCAAGGAGTGCCTTAACAGCGCACCCATTCACCGTCAATCCAAAACCCCATGGGCAACAATTAGGAGTTAATATTACATATCAACCTTTAACATATTCCTAATAGGATTAATCATGGAAAAAATAATTTCCTCTTTTAATATATAAAATAAATATTTACATCAACATATTATGCCACTTATCTTTTAAATTTCTAGCCAGTAATTAAATCTAAAAGTCACAAACTAAATTTTTAAGTGGTATTACATCTCCCCTCCCCTAGAATGGGACATCGTCCTCGATGTTTTCAGGGTTCTATCCTCTTTGGAACAATAAAGAAAATATTTTCCTCATCTTAGCTTCAATTTCTCAAGTGGTCTCCTTAGGCCCAAAGTGCACCCAAAGTATTTACATTGCACTTTAACCTGCATGACGGCTTAATTCAAGAATAGAATATCCCTCCGGTCCAAAATTTGTAGTGGTTTGACCTTCACAACATTCCAATCAATTATATGAATTATATCATGTATATGTTTCTTTAAAAGAGACACATGAAACACATTATGAATCTTAATATGAGTTGGTATTACAGTTGGTAGGCCATAGGCCCTACCCTAGCTAATATCACAAATGACTCACAAAACTAAGGGGATACTTTTAAAACAACTCCCCAATTTCAAGGAGTTATTTTTGGGTCAAACTTTAACATAAACATGTTCATCCACTTGAAACTCTTTATGTGTTCTCTACACAATTCTATCTTTAGGTAGGACTTAATTTAAATAAACATGGAATTTCCTCCTATAAAAAGCCTCAAAGGGGCTCATCTTCAGTGACACCTCATAACCATTGTTATATGCAAAATCTACAAAATGTAGAGAGTCTTCCCATTTCATGGATTCTTTCATTACATACATGTGTATGATATATTCGAGTACTTCATTAACCCTTTCTATGTTCCTCTGAGTCTGTGGATAGTATGTTGTATTGAAGTTTAGCTTTGTACCCATTCCAACAAAAATGCTATCCAAAAATTTGAGGTGAACTTAATGTCTCGGTTTGATATCATTATATTTGGTACACCATTAAGTCGAAAAATTTCCTTCCTAAAGACCTCTACCAATTGTGCAACTCTATAAGTAGATTGTATAGCTATAAATTGGGCAACTTTAGTCAACTTATCCGCAACTACAATAATAGATGTTTGTTTCCTCCTTGTTCTGGGTAGTCTAGTTATAAAATCCAACGATATTATCTCCCACCTCCCGACTCGTATAGATAGGGGAAAGAAATCCTACTTGGTGTTGGTTCTTTGTCTTCAATACATGACATTCTTAGCATATTTCCAAGTATTTAACAACTTATTTCTCGATTCCTAGCCAAAATATTATTTCTTAAGAGAAATAATCATCGATGTGTTTTTTTTCCAAGAAAAAAAACGGTAACCTTTTATTAATAAATTAATGAAAAAGTTACACAAAGCAGATGCAATTAAGCATTCCGTAAGTTGCCACATGGGCCCGAGTGCCTTCGCACTCCACGCAATGTTAGAAGACTAACGTGCAAAGAATAGGAAAAAGAGACAGAGAGGAGAGAGAAGGAGAGGCAAGAAAAGCTGAAAGTCTCACGCTTCAAGCTTTTCTCCCCTTTTTCTTTTCAACCTTGCGCCATTCTCCTTGAGTGGGCTCGATCGAAGCAATAACTAACTGTGTTTCTGCATTCTGTGGCCCTGTTTCTTTGTCTGAGTCTGAGGTTTCTGAATGGTGGTGCCGTTTGATGCCCCCCACACTTGGATCCATGGTTGTCATCTCTGCGTGATTTTGATGGATCTTTGTGCTCTTGTAGGTTGATGTAGTAATTTTCCGGGAATCTGAGGACATATGTTCCTGATTGTTTACCGTTTGGGTCGCTGCTACGATATTCTCCCCAATAGGATCATCGTGTTGTTCAGGTGGAGCATTAAGCTCCCCCTCTTCCTCTATTTCTTCTTCTGGATTCACTGTACATTGCCAGCCTCTTGGTTTGTGTACTTGTTTCTTGTTCCTTTTGGTTTCTCTTTTATTTTGCGGACAGTTATTTTGTAGATGTCCTGTTTGTTGACATCCTCGACATCTGAAGGCCGTGTTTTCATAGTCCAGAGGCTGTTTCCACTTAGAGTTGTTGTGAATCAAAATTATATTGTCAGGAAGCCCTTCACTGAGATCAACCTCCACGCAGATTCTGGCGAAGGTATGAATGCATCTGTCTATTCTTTCAACATCCTGCTTGATGAATGAACCTATGGCATTCCCTATCGCTGCAAAAACATTAGGGAACCAGAAATGTAATGGTAGATTGTGGAGCCTGACCCAAACCGGCATTTTGGAAACCACAATAGTGGAGGGGTCAAAACCCGGAAACCAGGGGGTCATGAAAAGACCAGCATTGCCCCAGAACCATGGCCCCTCATGGAGGGCATAATCTTTTTCCTTTGCTATGTCGAATTTTACAATAAAGAACCCCTTGGAGCACAAATGTATATCACAATTTGTGGTCCATGTGGAGAAAATCCACTGTCTTAAAACATCTGTTTTGGGCCAAAACCCGTTGAATCTGCATATAACTGCCAATGAAGCAAGATCAGAGTGAAATTTTTTTACCTCAGGCAAGTCGATTTGCAGAGCAGGGGTCTGAGTTCTTTGTTCCACGATGTAGGGACCAGGAAGATCTGGAGATGGTGAAGGCTTGTTTTTGACTTCCCCCTTCCCTTTGACAACATCTTTGAAAGAACCAGAGCCTTTAGGGCCTGAAACAGAGCTCCCTCCTCTCAACCTTGTGCTTATGATGATGGTTGAGTCTCTGCCAATGCCATAGTGCTGTACTGAGAAATTGTCCTGCAAGATTTTACCTTCATGTATCAAGCTTTGCAGATTTGATGGGATGCCAATATCTGCTTGTATTTCATCCTTTATATTTTTTATCAGCAGTCCTGTCCAGATCTGTTTGCAGATGGTTTTCCCTGTCAGGGTTCTGATGAAGATTTGAGTTCGATCCTTTTCTAGGTCTTTGAGGGCTAGCTTGAATCCTTTGCCCCCTGAAGCTTCTACTGTGCTTCTGATTGGACTGTCGCTTATTTTCAAAATATGCTTGTCGGGCCTTCTGTTACAAAACGACATCCAGGTTGTAAGCGCCCAGATCTGCTCAGCCAGGAGCTTAAGAAACTTCACGCCCCGTTCCCTGCTCCCGCCCCTTACAATTTTATCAGTTAGAATCCGTCCTATTACGGCAGATCGACTCCATATTGCATCCAAATGGAACATGGGGGTTTCCTTTCTGCCATACGAGTGTATAGCATTCACAGAGGAAATCATATCAAGGAAAAACCAGTAAAGAGCCTGTTGTTTTGGGATGCGGATCTCCGGGCAGAGGATTTCTGGTGTCGCCCTGAGATATTCGATCTGTAACTTGGCAGCGGGGCACGCCAGTCGCAGCCTCCTTTGATTCCAACCGTAAAAGACCTTCTCCCCAGCAGATCCTGCCCCGGACCAGAGAAAGCCAGCGGATTCAGGGTATCCAAAAGCCAGACGCCCAGCCGATCCATAGCCGAGCAGTTCTTTTGGAGCCTCGGCGGCGCAGAAGACCTCCTCTGAAACCCTAGATCCAAGAAAAGCCTCCATCGCTTTTGTCGTTGCCTTGTGCCCACCTCTTTCAACTCCTTATAATCATCGATGTGTTACATATGTTTTTTTATGATATTCATTCAATACTAATCTTTTAATTTCCCTTCCAATTCGAATATATATTCTTTTTTTAAATACCAAAAGTACTTTTTCATTAATTTTGGAATTATTCTTTTTTTACTACCTTCACTCTTTAGACTCTCACAATCTGATTATAAGTTTGATCTTTTATCGATGCCTTTTTAATTGTTGTGAAAAATCTATTTTTATTTTGCTCACTATCACTTCACATAATTGTTTTAAACTGTAGCTTAGCACATCCTCCACCTTATTTTAATTCCCTTTTATGTGTTATACTTTGAAATCATATTTTCTTTAAAATCCCATCAATATGGCGACATTCACATCAAGTTTACTAATTTTTAAACTTATCTGAAGTGTAACCAAAGTTAATTTCTTAACAATGAGTTAATCTCTCAACAACTTAACGGTATGCATGATCGGAGCTAACTATCTATCATAAAAAAAATTATTACTTTTGTGTTCTTTTATGTTTTGAGAATCATAAGCTACCATGGGTCCTTCTTGCATTAGGCGACCTTCTATGCAAGCATCAATACATACTACAAAATGGGCATCCTATTTTTAATATTGGTGGCATTAATCTTCTCAAAACTTTCCTACCATATTTTTTTCCACATGAATTTCACTCCTTTATTTTACAAGTAAGTTATGGAGTGTGCAAACTTAGAGAATCCATCTATAAATCTACAATAATACCTAGTAATTCAAATAAAAATGATCTTATATCCACTGCATCTTTTGGGAATGGAGAATTAATAATGGTGTTTATTTTTTTTGGATCCATCGGTATTCCCTCATTTGAAATTACATGCCCAAGATATTGTATTTTATCCTCATAGTATTCACACTTCCTACATTTAGCATATAACTCGTGTTCCCATAGGGTTTGTAGCACTATTTCCAAGTGCTCCTTGTGCTCTTCTCGAGTCTTGGAATAGATTAGAATATCATCTATCAAAATTAATATGAAATTAGCCATGGATTTTTTAACACACCATTCATTAAACACATGCATGTAGTAGGTGCATTCGTAAGTCTGAAGGGTAACACTGTAATTTTTTTATGTCCACACCTTGTTCAAAGGGTTGTCTTTGGTATCTCTTCCTCTTTAATTCTCAACTCATTACAACCATGTATGAGGTATGTTTATAGAAAATTATCGGCCCCTTGAATTGGTCAAAAAAGTTGTTTATTATGGGTAGGGTATATTTATTTTAATAGTCATATTGTTCAACTCACATTAATCAATATATGACCTAAACATTTTATTGTTTTTCTTGAAAAAAATAATGGGTGCACCCCATGGTGACACGATAGGCCTAATGTAACATGTATTTAGTAATTCGTACAACTTCATATTCAACACCATTAGTTCTATTACATTCATTTGTTAAGGAGCCTTCGATATATGTGCTACCTCTAGTATTGGTTCTATGGAAAAATATATCTCCAGTTTTCATGGAAAACTAGGAATTTCATTAGGAAACATGTTTATATAGTCTTGGAAAACTTTTAATGAAATTAGATATCTGGCTCACTATTTCAGTGAGTGGTCCTCCTACTTAATAGAAAAAAGCTGACATCCCTTAAGTGCACTATAACTATAAAGTAGATATTTGTTACACATAAATGGGCTTGGGTATGCCCCTTATAATTAGGATTTCTCCATTTTTCATTGTACAAGTGACAGTTTTATCCAAGCAATTAACAATTTTCTAATTCCCTTATACCCCACCCATCCCTACCAAAACGTCATATGAGCCTAATGGAAGTATATTCAAATTCATGATAGTTTGATTTCCATTTAATATAACTAGGCATGTATTTACCCAATTAGTAACCTTTCTTTTCATTCCAATGCCCAGGTGAACTAGCCACAAAACATGATATTTTTTAGACTTCACATAGAAATTTCTATAACCCAAGTGCTAACATAACTTTAGATGTTATGCAACTCGATCAAAAGACAAAAGAAAAGATAGATCAACGACTTGAAAATTAGCCTCTTCAAGGGGGGGACCTCCTTTACATCACAGAAATGAACAATTCTTAGATTGTACAAATGAAAACACCTCCTTGGTATATATAGGAGTCTAAGGGGTCATAATATAATTAGATCATACATATCAATAATAATGTAACAGAACAATAATAACAATAGTGGGCTTCTATGAGGCACAACAATAACAGTAAGGGGAATACACTACTATAATAGGGACCTAAAATGCCCCTCTCCTTCAAAAAAGTGTTTTCATCAAAACTTGAGTAGTTCTAGATGCTCATGTATGAAATTATCATCCTCCCATGTGGAATATTCAATGGTTAAGTTCTTCCACTTAATGGGATACTTTAAAATTGATCAATTTCGTAGCTATCAGGTTCTTATTTATGTGACTACTTCAGGTTCCAATATGATTTTTCCTTCTTCATCAAGTTCTGGAAATACTATTTGAACTTGGCACATGTCATTGATAACCTCCTTTAAGCATGAAACATGAAAAACTGGGTTTACTTTGGAAGATGAAAGTGACTCCAATTTATTTTCCATAGTAACAATATTTTGGAACACCTTGTGAGAACCATAGTACTTGGGTGATATTTTATTATCCTTCTTAGCTTTCTTGAGGTACATTTATTTGTACGGTTGTAGCTATAAAAATACCTAGTAACCTACGTCAAAATTTATTTCACTGCGATGTTGATATGCTTGTTTCATTTGATTTTATGCTAGAATGAGGTTATCCTTTAATGGTTAGAGAAATAATAGTTAATGCTCGATGTGATCTTCCATTTCTTGATCCTTAGAATTTTCTCTTAAATATGATGTGATAGATGGTGGATGATATTAATAAAGTGCCATAAATTGGGTCATTTCTTTTGTACTATGGAAATAAGTGTTATATGACCATTCAACTAGAGGTAACCACTTGACCCATTATGTTTGCTTATTAGATACAAAGCAATGACGATATCCTTCTAAACTTTTTCTCACTAGCTCAAATTTCCCATCAAATTGAGGATGATAAGATAAGCTATGAGCTAATTTAGTACCAAGACAAGAAAATAATTTTGTCCAAAAAATTTCAAGTGAAAATGGGATCTTTGTCCCTTACAATAATCTTTGGGTTTCCATGCACCTTTTTAATTGTTTCCATAAATGTAGTAGCAACTTTATTGGCTTTAAAGGAATGAGATAAAGTACAAAAGTGTGCATACTTGGTAAGTATATCAACTACCACCATGATGACACTATTTCCTCTGGACTTGGGTAAACCTGTGATAAAATACATTGAGACATCCTCCCAACGTTGACTTGGAATGGCTAGAGATTGTAATAGACTCAAGGTATTTATTATCTCAACTTTAGTTTTATGGAAAACCAAACATTCTGCCACAAAATTTTGAATATTGGATTTAAGGCCACCCCATAACAATCCGTCTTGACCGTGTGGTAAGTTTGTTAAAATCTTGAGTGCCCTCCTAAGGGGGAGGTGTGTTACACTAAAAAATGTCACCTTGACTACTTACAGTTAGTATGGCTCAAATCAACAGTCATTATACCCTCTTAGGCAAGTCTCATGCCTCTGTTATCCATCTCAAACTCAAAGGAGAGAGAAAGTCTTGTAAAAACTATGTTTATCTCTGGGGTCGCAGGTTCTCTCTAGCCTTACCTGCGGGGACGCTGACCATGTTCACAAAATCTGCGTCCATGGACGCTCTGTATGTTAAGGGACAGGTGCGTCCCTCTGTAAAAGGCAAAATGCGCGAGTTTTATCTTGAAAAAGTTACTTGTGGTTACTTCTAGAACATTCTAGAGGTCGGTTTGATGAAATGGATGCGCCTCCAGTTGGTTCATGTATCTCTATTAAGGGGGAACTTATCCCATCAATAAGGGAGCTATCCCACCCATAGAGGGGGATGATCCCATTGATAGTGGACCTGAATAACCTCTTTACAGCACTATAAATAAAGGCATTGAGCCAGAAGGAGGGGAGGTTGGAGCTATACATTTTCTTTGGGTAAATGCTGCAGGATTTAGGTCTTCCATTAGAGCCTTTGTGAGGAGAGATTGTCTTCACTTGATTCTACTTGGGAGAGGGTGAGCTTTGTCAAAGTAGAGGAAAACCCTTGATGGACCCTGGGAGGAACTTGCACAACACCAAGGCCAGGTTGTAAGAGTTTCTTTGTTTCGTTATTAATACAAACTGGTTTATTTTTCTCAATAGCTTGTGTTAATGAGTTATTTCATGTGTTCCTTGGTCTGCATGTTGAATATATGTTTTATTATATGAAATGCAAGTGCTTGGTAATTGTTTGATTGTTTGTGGTTGCAGGAATTGACTTGAAGGAGGAGCTCATCCGGATCGTCAAGAACGGACTTCAACAACAGCGTTTTGGAATAAGGTAAGCCTAAACACTTGTAGTTTTCATGTTGTAAAAGGTGTATTTAGAGAAAGATCACTCCATTTTGTCTTGTTTGTCATTAGAATGTCTTAGACTTCTAGGAAGGTCAGTCGTGTCCGCACCCTTGACAGATTCCGTGTGACAAATTGGCGACTCCGCTGGGGAATCCATTAATGAGAGAGTCTTTTCCTTTATATGAACTTTGCTTTGAGAAAATCATTTTTATTTTCTGGTTTTTGACTGTGAGAATTAGTATTTGGGTGGCTTAGCTTTAGATTTAGTTGGCTTTAGTTTTTCTTCCTTTTTCCAGAAGGACGCAGTCTCTGTGTGCTGCACAGTGCGTCCTTGGACGCGCTGTTGTCGACTGCACAGTGCGGGGCCGCACCTGTGACAACGGGTGGCCTGCGTCTTCCTGTAAAAGTTAAGAAAATTCCATTTTTGCTTTAAATTACTTTTAGATTTTGTTTTTCCTTAGTGTTTTCTGCCCAGATCCTTTAGTACCCTGTCAAGAATTCTCACCTGAACTAGTTTTGTGAGCTTTGAGTGTTTTAGTGGTTTTCAACGAAGTTTAGACCTAGGGTTTGATTTTTGAAAGGTTTGTAGTGACTTTGAGCTTAGAAAGTTGTCCAGCCTTAGATATCTCTGGTTAGTCAACCTTCTTAGAAGTTGAGCCTGTCGTAAAGTCTCCTTGTGTGAGCAACTTATCATTTGAGTTGTTTTGGGTCAAATTTCGCTTTGCTTGTTTTTAAAGTATTGATTTCCATTTTCAAAAAGGACAAAAAGATTAGAATTTTGTTTTGACTAGTTTTTGGTTCTGCAATAAGCTAGTCCTTGATTTGATTGTGATCAAGTAAAACACCTTAGAAATAATCATTGTTAGTTTTGGCCTCGTTAAGATTGCTTAGAGTAAATTTGCTTTTAGTTTGCTTATGAGTGCATTTTCATAGATTTTAAGAGTTGTTAAGATTGATTTTTGGTTATATTAGATTTACTTGCTTTATTAAAAGAAAAATACAAAAACATCTTCTTAAAAAGTCTTGTTTCAAGTAGCTTTTTGTTTTCAAAAGAAGAAAAGAGTTTTTTCGTGCATGTAAAGAGAAGTTATGTTTTTATGCTTGGAAAAGAAAAACGAATTGTTTCTTTGATTGTCTTCAATTAAGAAGTTGCTTTTATAAAGATTGCATTCTCTCAACTTTTTAGTTAAGCAATTCATCGAAAAAGTAAAGTAGTGGATAAATCATTTTAGGTGCATTTTGTAGTGGTTTCGAGTCGAGTCAACACACCACTAGTTTCACTTCCATCACCTTTTGACTTAAGAAACAACCTTAAAAGTAACGCTTAAATTAAAATCAATCTAGTAATCTTTATTTTTCTAGGGCTCTGAAGCACCAACATAGCTTAGGCTAGGGTCTTGGAGTAGGTGAGTACTTAACTCTCCAAGACTACAAAACCAAACAGATAGTCTATCTTGAGTAGAACAAATCCAATTGTTTCAGTTACATTCTGGGAAAGCTCCTCTTAAAGGAGAAACACGAGCTCGTGTCCGAACCAGTGAGGGGATCATTCCTCCCTCGTTGGGAACGACGCCAGGCAGTACGTATTACAAACGGTAAACCTCGGATTAACCATTGTCGAGGAGCCAGGGGTCACTTATCGGTAAACCTTGGATTGTTGTCAAGGAGCCGGTAAGGGGATTGGAGCTTGCTACTCTGCCCTTGCGTGCTGTCGGAGTTTAGACTGTTCCCCCAGGTGTAATTGTTGTGATTGGTAACCTTAGTGGCCATAATATCTAGGATTCTACCCAAGGTGACGGTGGAGGGAAGGTCCCACTGTACCTGGAGCAGACGTCGGTTATACTCACTTGGATTTTCTGGGGGGTTCGCTTCACTTCGAGACGGTTAAAGTGGAGGAACTTGGTCCAGTCTATTCATTAAGCAGGTTGCCGGGGTAACTGTTCCACCCACTATTTCTGTACTGAATCCTGCGAGGTTGGGCCTAATCACCAACTAGCGCTTTTGGTCCGGAAGACTACTGTTTGTGTGTGGTTTGACGCTCTAGATTATTTAGGCGTGTGCTTCAAATTTGATTGGTTCTTTAGAAGACTTTAGGTGGTTTGATTTGAAATTTTTTACTTTGTTTTCGTGTGTTGTAGTTAAAATCTTTAATTGTGGCGGAATTACCGAGAAGGTCCCGTCGCATTGCGGGCCAGTCTCCTGAAGTTGTATCTGTGGCCGAATTGTTGAGAAGATCCCGTGAACTTAGGGGTTCACCTCCTCGAGACGACCCCAGTTATTTAGAGGGTTTAAAGGTCCTTGTAACTCCTCCTAGTGGCAGTAGAGTAGGTTCACCTGAAGAAGGAGAATCTTCTTTGGTAGTCCATCCAGATTACCAAAGATTAGAAACAGGTTACAATCCCGAAGCTGTTACAGTTTCCGAGCTTGCTGGTAGTTTTTCATCTGCCAGTGAAACAGGCGAAGAACCTGAAATTTCAGAACCTGTTACTCCAACTCCTAGTGTTCCTGATTCACCAAGAATAGAAAGAATTATCACCGAAAATCTTCCTGTTGGATTAATTGCTATAGAAGAACTTGTTCCAGAGGAAGAAATAGGCGTTTCTGATTCTGAAGATCTAATTACCCTTGATCTAAGGGAGCGTGAATCCATCTTTTACAGTCCTCCTAGAAGTGAATCTTGGTACCTTGCATTAACCAATTTTTTAGACAACTCAGTAGGTTTTTCTACACCTCGTACTCCGGTTCCACCTAGAGGAATTCATTCTCCTGTAAATATGTCTGGTCAGTCATCTGTGTTTTCACAAAGTCCTGAATCATTTTTACATGGCGGTCCTTCTGTTCCTACTGGGTATCAATCACTTTCTGGTACCTTTGCGGGAGCATCTCCTCAACCTGTTGATCATGGGTTATTAGTTGGAAACAGTGGTAATGTACCATTGAGTATAGGTGAAGTTTATATGATGTCAGGTTCAACTCCCATTAACCAACCTCAAGGTGGCCAATTACCGCCTGGGGGGCAACCTTCGTTAATGCCTGGGGGGCAACCTCAAGGTACTTCATTTGTGACTGGGGGGCAACCTCAAGGGTATCAACCCCAAGGGTATCAACCCCAGCCTCAATATGTACCCCAAAGTCAACCTCAGTATCAGTATCAACCTCAAGGATGGCAACCTCAAGGATGGCAACCCCAAGGGTATCAACCCCAAGGGTATCAACCTCAAGGATACCAACCTCAAGGTCAAGGTCAACCCCAGTATTCGTATTTACCTCAAGGTTATCAACCTACGGGTCAATACCCTGGTCAAGGTTATCAACCACCTCAAGGGCAATCATATGGGACTACACCTTACAGTTATCAACCCTATCCTCAATACGGCTATGGATCTCAGTATCCTCAACCTGTTACGAGTCAATACCCTGGAATGTTAACATGGGATCCGTCACAGGGTCAACAGATGTCGCAACCAAGTATACAGTCGGTACCTCAAGCAGGACAACCTGCAGTTCCTGGTCCACCCCAGCAACCGCAACCTGTCCAGTCAAGTGTTCAGACCCCTGTAACTTCTGTAGTTACTCAGCCGCCAATTGCACCTAGTACTCCACCTCACACGGCTGCAGCAACTACCGCTTCATCTACCATGCTTACTTCTGGAGTATCGGCAGCTCCGGTTTCTACTGTCCCTGTAACCGCTCCTCAGACATCTGTACCGTTGTCTGGACCCACGGTTCAAACCACAGTCCAGATGCCTGCAGGCCAACCTGGTACAAGTACGGTTGTTACTACTCAACCTCAATTTGTTCAACCTCCGTACCAGGGACAGTATCAACCTGGGCAAGCTGCCCAACAACCGGTTTACCAGTATCAACCGTATCCTGGGTACAATTATCAACCACCTCAACAACCCCAGTACGGTCCGGTTAATCCTGGTTTTCCAGGAGGATATAATATCCCAAATGCGACTCCTGTTCCTAGTTATCCTGGATATCCTCCTCCTGGGGCTGGTATTGTGACTCAGAGTTTTAGAGATCCTAACCGGCAGTTACCGTTTATTGCGACTTTAGATTTACCCGACTTGACGCGCCTAACGAACGATCCAATTCAATATCTTTCGTTCTGGCCGCCAATGCCAAATAAGTTGCCCAGCGATATACCCAAGTTCGAAGGTAAGTCTGGAGAGGATCCGTCTAATCACGTGATGACTTACCACCTCTGGTGTGCATCAAATTCCATCTCAGATGATTCTATCCGCTTACGTCTTTTCCAGCGTACACTCATTGGTCTCGCAGCCAAGTGGTACATTGAGTTGCCACGGGCTTCTTTTTACAACTTTAGCCAGTTAGCTACTTCATTCTTAACTCATTTTCAGTTACCAGTCAGATACGATAATGGTACGGAATTATTAACTTCGCTAAAACAATCGACATCCACGTACATTTCTGATCACATCCATGAGTGGAGACGTCGAAGAAGATTAGTGAAAGTTTTTATCCCGGACCAAATTTTAGCTGAATGGTTTGTAAAATCATTATTACCAAGAATTACTGAAGATGTAGCTAAGGCCGGCGTAGTTACTGAGGAGCAAGTCATTGCTCAGGCACAATACCTTGACTTAGTTTACACTCAGTCGGGTACGTTACACGAGAAAATTCCGGATCTTCCAAAGTCAAACCAAATCGCTGCTGCTCCTTCGGGATCTCATGCCGCTGATGGTATGATCGGTATCGTGACTACGAAGAGTAAGAAGAAGTCTTCCAAGACCTCCAATACTCCAATTATCACTTTGCCTGATTCTCCGACAGGAGAGTCTTCTCCTCCTGAACTTACCGCCGACATTCACGCTGTAGAGTCATCTACGGCCAAATCCAAAAACGGTGGAAAGAAGAAAGGAAAGAAGAAGGCTAAAGCAGACAAGGCTCCAAAGGAGAAAACGGAAAAGTCGGAAACCAATGACGAAAAGCGCAAACCTCGTTATCCTTGTCTCATTTGTGAAGAAGATCATTTTACGAGAGACTGCCCTCATCGGGCCGAGGTAGTGAAAATAGTTAAAGGTTCTCCGACTCCTGCTGTGTTAAAGAATCCATTTCCCGAGCAGGAAAATAAGATGATAGGTTCTTCTTCGAATGCCAGTGAAGAACCCATTTTGATGATGTCTCATGTCAGGATTGCGACTCGATCGCAAGATTATGGTAGTAAGGCTCCTGTTGATGGTAAAGAAGCAGAATCTTCTCACTCTAACCCATCAACCTCAGCTCCTGGTTCCGATCCACTACAGATCGAAAAACCTAACCCAGACTTAGTGATTAAGCCGCCCGCCAAGGGTGTACTTCGAAGGTCTGCTTTCAATCCACATGCGAGAGCAGCCCAGAATTACAACATTGTTGAAGACTTAGCTGTTTCACCTTCAGCAATGTCGGCACTCGAAGTGCTGCAATCATGTCCAGCGCAACGAAAATTGCTTTTGTCGGCTATTGGAGCTGTCGATGTTCAGGACCCGAACCTAATGATCTTTGATCTAGAAAGTAGTACACCGCGTCTCCCCCATCAAATGGCTTTCCAAATTCCAGTGATAGTCAAAAACAGGCCTATTCATCGGACTGTGATTGATGAGGGAGCTTCTACGTGTATTATGTCGATTCAATGTTGGAGATCGCTTGGTTCTCCTTCGTTGAACCAATCCCCCACCATCCTTAAGGCCTTTGATGGCCGTGGGTTCCGTCCGTTTGGTATTCTACAAGAATTGCCTATAGGGGTCGAAGGTAAAACCGTTAGTCTGGATGTGGAAGTGGTTGATGCCCCTCTAGACTACAACCTTCTTTTGGGTCGAAGTTGGTCATATGCTATGACAGCGGTCGTTTCATCGGTCTTCAGAGTCATTAAGTTTCCACATAACGGTAAGATCGTGACTATTGATCAGCTGACATACTTTTCATCCGACCCAACCTCTTTAGAAACTATCCAGCATGTTGGTAAAACGACAATCCCTTATAGGGACATTGGTGTAGGTTTAGTTAAGGATTCCGGTTTACTGGGAACTTTTCCTCTCCCTCCACTCAATGCAGACCCTTCGTTCGCAACAATTCATATGATCACGTCAGAAAACATTATTTATGATGATCCTTGGTATGTTCCCTCTGACTCTGAGCTAGACTCACTCGGTGATGTTATGCCGTTGAGTCCGTATGAGATTGCTTATGAAGCTCTTATGTCTTTTACCGACTTTCATTCAACCGACCAAATGAATGTGGTCAGTGAAGAGTCACTTTTCACCTCACCCTTAGAACGGATAACGTTTCCCGAAGAAGTGTCATCTGACGAACAACTTCGCGAAATCCTAAGTGTAGATGATCTACCATGGGAAGATCTCCATCACAGATCTTCGTTTTTACCTAAGGATGATGCATTTGAAAATGATTTTTCATCTATCTTTACCGCTGAATATGTCAAAGACGCTCAGGATCCAACGAAACATTCTGATTCAGAGCTGAATTTAGGGAATATTTCTCGTACTATTCCCATTGATATTTCAGTGAAGCCCGGAATCGAGGAGAACATTCATATAGGTGCCGCATGTACTGAAGAAGAAATCCAAACTTACAAGGCCCTATTCCAAGAATTCCGCGACGTGTTTGCCTGGTCCTACGAAGAAATGCCAGGAATCGATCCTGCCATTGTTGTTCATGAAATCAAAACCTACCCGGATGCTAAACCCATTCGGCAACGGTTGCGTCAGATTCACCCTCGAAAAGCAGCTGCAATCAAAGCCGAAGTCGAAAAGCTGTTGAAAGCAGGTTTCATTTATCCGATCCCGTTAACGGATTGGGTATCGAATATTGTTCCCGTCAATAAAAAACAAGGAACAATAAGAATCTGTATCGATTATAGGGATATCAATCGAGCTTGTCCAAAAGACAACTATCCTACGCCTTATATCGATCAAATTATTGATGATTGTGCCGGAAGTGAGATGTTTTCCTTCATGGATGGTTTCTCAGGTTATAATCAAATCAATATTCTACCTGCCGATCAACCAAAAACGGCATTCATTTGTCCATGGGGGACATTTGCTTATTGCAAATTACCTTTTGGCCTTAAGAATGCCGGTGCTACTTTTCAACGGGCCATGTCTTATGCATTTCATGACATCAAGCACATTGTGCAACCCTATCTCGATGATTTGCCTGCTCATTCTTTACACCGAGCTGATCACCTTGTCCATTTACGAGCAATCTTTATGAGGTGTAGGCATTATCGAATTCGGTTGAATCCCCACAAGTGTGTTTTCTGTATAGAAACAGGTCGATTGCTGGGATTTGTTGTTTCCAAAACCGGCATTCGCGTCGATCCCTCGAAAGTCGAGGCTATCATCCAATTGCCTCCTCCTTCGAGTTTGCGCCAACTCCAAAGTTTGCAAGGGAAAGCGAACTTTTTACGCCGATTCATCCCTAACTACGCCGAGGTCACTAAAGGTTTTACACGGTTGTTGAAACAGAACGTACAATTCTTTTGGGACGAGATTGCTCAACAATCTTTTGATGCATTAAAACACGCGTTGACCCATGCACCGTTATTGCATCCTCCCAACTACAACCAGGACTACTTCTTATACCTCGCAGCTTCGCATTCCACCATTGGAATGGTGTTAGTTCAAGAAGATGAATTCAAGGCAGAGCATGTGATATATTACCTTAGCAGAACCTTAAATCCAACTGAGTTAAAATATTCACATGTGGAGAAATTGGCCCTGGCAGCCGTTCAAGCTGTCCAGCGTTTTCGTCACTACATTCTTCTCCGCAAAACTACTGTTATTTCGGATTGCAACCCTATGATTTATATCTTGACAAAACAACTGCTAGGGGGCAAGTACTCTAAATGGATCGTCATCCTGCAAGAGTTCGACTTGGAGTTTGAGAAGTCCAAGTCTAAGAAATCTTTAGTTCTTGCGGAATTGATGTGTGATTTCCCGAGTGCTGACACAGAGACTGTGGCAGAGGAGTCCATTGCGGACGAATCTTTGTTTCTTATTAGCACTGTAGATCCGTGGTATGGGGATATAATCATCTATCTCCAAACCCAAACCTTTCGGCCTGAAGCTTCCAAGGAAAACCGTCGAAAAATTCGGTTTCAATCCCAGCAATACAGAATTATTGGAGATACACTTTATCGCCTGGGGGCAGACTTAGTTTTTCGACGTTGTTTAACTCACGATGAGGCTGAGAGAGTTTTGAATGATTGTCACTCTGGAGCATGTGGCGGTCATATGTCTGGGTATGCCACAGCTCAGAAGGTGTTGCGCGCTGGCTATTTCTGGCCGTCTATGTTTAAAGATTGTATCCTTGCCGTCAGAAAATGCCACAACTGTCAAGTGTTTGATCGCAAGATGCGCGCTCCACCTGCTCCTCTCCACCCTATAATTGCCGCTGGTCCATTCGCCAAATGGGGCATTGACTTTATTACTTGTAACCCTCACTCGGCGGGGGGCATGCGTATATCATCCTTGCGGTTGATTATTTTACTAAGTGGGCCGAGGCGATGCCTACATTCGACGCAAGCGGCAAGACAGCTGCACTTTTCGTATTCAATCATATCATAACTAGGTTTGGTGTCCCACAAGCAATCATTACGGACCATGGAAGCCATTTTCGAAATGTCATGATGACTGAGCTTACAAGCCAGCTTGGTTTGCGCCACGATAGCTCTACACCTTATTATCCGCAAGCCAACGGTTTGGTTGAGTCAATCAACAAAGTTCTAGTCGTCATGATTCGACGGATCATTGGTATCCATCGAACGAATTGGCATAACATGTTATTTTCGGCGCTATGGGCATATCGAACTTCAGTGAAAAATTCAACAGGTTTCACCCCTTTTCAGCTAGTTTATGGCTTAGAAGCTGTGTTACCTATTGAGTGCGAAATCCCATCACTTCAAATGGCTGTCGAATTACTTCCAGCTACTTCCGAAGAGGAGAAACGGTTGTTATACTTGGCTAAATTAGATGAGACTCGACGTGACGCTACTTTAGCTATCGAGACTCACGCGAAACGAATGAAAGCTCAGTACGATAAAAATGTAAACCCTCGAAGTTTTTCGGAAGGAGACCTAGTACTATTATATGATCAAGCGAACGATAAGCTAGGTGCTGGAAAATTCGTTCCCATGTGGCATGGGCCCTACATTGTAAAGCGAAAGCTAGCAAAAGGGGCTTATGAGTTAGTTGATTTTGATGGGGACTCTTTGGGCAAACCCAGAAATGGACTTTACCTAAAGAGGTATTATGCTTAAAATGATGGATGGAGAATTTTTTAGATAGGTTAGATTTCCTTTCTAGCTAGCAAGTGTGTTAGTTTAGTCAGTGTGCTTAGCTTAGCAAGTGTGGTTTTTCGTCATTATTTTGGCTCATCTTGGTTTTACTCTTGATATTGTAGATGTCGACGCCTCTCCAAACATACATTGGATTTGCTGATGGTGCTTGTCGTAGTACACGGAATATCTCTTCCGCAGCTTGGGTTATCTATTCACCCTCTGACGAGTTAGTTTCTATGCATGGGGTAAGCCTCGGTCAAACAACGAATAACATTGCAGAATACAGTGCAGTGGTTGAATTATTATCCGAATCTATTTCATTTGGAATTCGACGTTTGATAGTGAGGTTAGATTCTGAACTTGTTGTATTACAGCTTAATAGAGTTTATGCCATTAGAAATCCTGTGTTATTAAGGTTGTTTTTGAGAGTGCGTCTCTTGGAACGTGAATTTGATTACATTGAATATCAACATATTCCAAGGTCTTTGAATACATTAGCAGATGCAATTGCTTCTCGAGTGTTGGACAGACATTTATAATAATCATGCAAGTAAATTTAAAGACATTTCATCATACATGTTAAACAAGATAAGCCGGTAATAGTGATATATAGATATAGATAGAAGTGTGTCCAAAAATATATACATCGTCTTCGATCATAGGTTTAACACACCTTATGATCGGCAAAATGATAGTACAAAAAGTCAAAAATGTCACATGTGACTACAAAAGTGACTAGTCAATCACTGGTGGTGCTCTCTGTACGACACCACTGCGCGGGCTACCTTACGCAAAAATCTCCTAAACGGTCCAGGGACCGCAACTACGAAGCGCTGAAGCCTCATAGGAATATCGTCCATAGTAGTCTCAGGTATATCTGCCGTGAGACGCTCTAGATCATGCTCCAAATCAGCTAGTACTTCTGCTGTCGCATCCTGTGGGCCGGTGCCGGTGCAGCTGGATGTCGTCTGTCGTAAGGCCGGAGATTGGCTGGACGCTGTGGTCCAACATCTGCATTTTTAAAATTTTACTGTTACTTTGAGACGATATATATGAAAAATAAAAAAAAATACATAATTAGAAAACTTGTGAAAATGAAAGTACCTCTGTCATCCCATTGTTCTCCCTGTGGAAGAACCATGTCCGGATCACCTCTGAAATCCATTCCGGCATATGGAAAGTCTTGTATCACAAAAAGCTGGCCCTCTAGCCAGTCGAAGTAACTGTCTGAGAATCGAACCACTGCAGCACCCTCGTCAGGATGCCGGGCCATCACCGCAACCCATCGAACAAGCTTTGGCTCCCGAGGACCCAAGTCATCAACAGTGAGTTGCTGAGGGATCAGCATAGGAACTCTCTCCAAGGCAAAGCTCACGACTAGAGGCCCATATCCAAAAGTCTTTAGTCGTCCGTTCTTTGCCTTGGTCAGTTGGCTCTTCATATGAGCCGACACAGCTTCGCACCAGTTGAAGATGGTGCCTTGGTAACAGTCAACTGCCATCCGCATTTGGGATCCGGAGGCAATGTGCAAGGCGGCCGCGCCACAAATCCTGGTGACCGTAAATGCAATAACTCTAAGTTCCGCCAGAGCGATGTGCTTTATCTCCACGCCTTTTTTATGGCGAGTCCCTGGTCTGCACCACTCCTCGCGGAGATCATCAAGGGATTGGCCACCCGGCCTGGTCCCCGCAAGGTTGAGTTGCTCACCTCTGTTTGGCAAGCCAGTGAGAAAGTATACATCCGAGGGCTCTATCTCGAGCTGGTGCCCTCCAATGTAAAAACATTGATCTTGAACGTTCCATCGCTCAACCAGCCATTCCAAAAATCTTACCTGGCCCCTCATGCCCGGTATGGTCCAATATTTGTACAATCCACATGTTCTTAAGGCATCCAGAGAGGGTTGGTGGTTAATCGCAGCTTCATCGTCCTCTACGTGCTCTCTCTCTCTCCAGTCTAACATGTTTAAGGTCCTGCACATCAAAAGAGTCAATTAGAAATTAATTTGAGTAAATTTGGTGGTTTTTTGAGAGAGTTGGGGTTTTGAAATGCGCCCTTTGCGGAAGACGCACCCCGGCTTTGTAGCACAGGGCGTCCGGACGCAGCTCGCCTGAAGGTGGACTGCGTCCCCCGACCTTTTTCCCGTGTGAGAAAAAGTCGGGGGACGCGGGTCACCCGAAGGGCACCTGCGTCCGCCGAGGGGCGCATTTTGAACCCAAAACCCCCCCAAAAAATGAAACAGAGACCAAAAACAAAAAACTAAACGGATAAAAATGAAGAGTGGGATGTGTAAAATACCTCGGTGAAGCGGCGTTCGATTCCGACGGTCAGATTTTCCGCAGCAACCACGGGAAGTTTCTTGTCAAAAGCTCCTTTTTCAACCTCAACAGTGAAACGGTAAAAATGACATGGTAAAAGGTCTTTTTATAGGTTTTTTGGATGAATTAGTTCATTTTTTACCATGAAAAGATGTTTTCAAATGTATTTTTGCCTATTTTAAACAGGTATGAGTAATGTGTCGCTTTTGTGCAGGACAAGGGATTTCGAGGGAAATTGTAATTTTTCACAAACAAAATTTCAGAGTCATCTTTTAAGCCCTTTTCTGACTCCTAAAACATGAAAAGATCGCCGAGTGTTTCTTTTTCACTCGTTAAAACGGAATTAAAAGACGGTCCCCTTTTAGCTCTTTTCTGACCGCAAAATCAGGAAAAGATTGCCGGGTTTTTGTCGTTTCAAACTCGATAAGGAAATAAAACGACGTGTCTTTGATCGCTTTTTACTTTTCAGGTCAACGACACTATTATGAAAGTACTCCTTGGTCGCAAGATCAAGCGGTTCCCCCAGGTATTATTTTATACTTTTTCGGGCTTGAGGGACACAAATATACGAAAAAGTTCAACGTGGAGTTTCCTTAAGTTTTTCAGACTCTCTAAAAATGAAAAACGCCGAGTTTCTCCTATACTGGGCTCGTTAAACTTTTACAGTAAAGGACCTGTTCAATTACAAACAGGAACGAACCACTCCTTCCTAGGGTTCGAATTTAAACTAGGTTGGACTCGTCCGAAGGATGAGCTTATAATCAAGCATATGTTATCCTCCTCAAGCTTGTTAAAAATAAAGAGGTACTTGCCAGAAATGGTGGGGGAAAAGAGAGAAGAATGAACCTATTTGTCACCTTTTGTCTCAGAAGAAACTTTATTACCACTCTTGAACACGACACTTTTTCATTCACCTGGGTTGGGAAATCTTTTACCTCACAGTTGACCAAATCACTTTGAAAGTCTTTAACCGGGTTCCAGGGATTAACTTTGAGTTATTCGTCACCAAGCCATCTGTTGTGTCGTTATGTGTTCAAGAGGTCTGCAAGCAAAACTTTCATCTGCAAAATACTTGTCATCCATTTGACCATCCCTGAGTCAGTCCTTACAGCAACATTTCTTCAACTTGAACAATGATTTCGTGTTGCGGGCTTGCCTGCAACGGGTCGCTTTCTATCGACATCGACACATTATCTAGAAAGATGACTTAGGAATCGACAGTACCTTGAAGTCTGCATGCATCAATGGCAGGTTTCTCGCCTTTGACGTCAGTTTACATCATTGACTTTCGATCAAAGGATTCCGTGAAGTGTTCGACATCAAAACATCTATTCACATTTCACGGGTTGTGCTTGGTACTTTGAGGACCATTGACATTACTGGTGGTTTCTCTCACGCTTGTTAACAGTTTACATCATTGACTGGTAATCAAGTGGTTTCTACCATGTTCGACATCGAATCATTTAATCACATGGCTAGAATCGTACCAATTCGGGAAGTAGAAGTGAAGACCCTGGATCTAGTTTCTACCATCCAGGCTGCGAGGAGTTTTGTATTCATTGTCTATGTAGACTAATCATAAACAGATGGCTGCGTCCATACTGTGTCTACAAAAGTCTATAAAAATGATGTACTGCAAGATCATTCCTGTATCAGAATAGTTAGTCCATTAGTTAAAGTTTTGAATCTGAGTATGGGAATGCCTACCTCAGTGATGATATAATCTTATCCATGTATTTTGTGTTGAAAATTGCAGGTTCCAACCAGGCCATCCACAAGGCAATCCTTGAAATGATAAAGCGCTTCACCCTTCCTAGAATTACAAAACCCTATTCTATTCCAGGCTTCGCACTTTAGGGGGCAATCTGTTACACTAAAAAATGTCACCTTGACTACTTACAGTTAGTATGGCTCAAATCAACAGTCATGCTACCCTCTTAGGCAAGTCTCATGCCTCTGTTATCCATCTCAAACTCAAAGAAGAGAGAAAGTCTTGTAAAAACTATGTTTATCTCTGGGGTCGCAGGTTCTCTCTAGCCTTACCTGCGGGGACGCTGACCATGTTCACAAAATCTGCGTCCATGGACGCTCTGTATGTTAAGGGACAGGTGCGTCCCTCTGTAAAAGGCAAAATGCGCGAGTTTTATCTTGAAAAAGTTACTTGTGGTTACTTCTAGAACATTCTAGAGGTCGGTTTGATGAAATGGATGCGCCTCCAGTTGGTTCATGTATCTCTATTAAGGGGGAACTTATCCCATCAATAAGGGAGCTATCCCACCCATAGAGGGGGATGATCCCATTGATAGTGGACCTGAATAACCTCTTTACAGCACTATAAATAAAGGCATTGAGCCAGAAGGAGGGGAGGTTGGAGCTATACATTTTCTTTGGGTAAATGCTGCAGGATTTAGGTCTTCCATTAGAGCCTTTGTGAGGAGAGATTGTCTTCACTTGATTCTACTTGGGAGAGGGTGAGCTTTGTCAAAGTAGAGGAAAACCCTTGATGGACCCTGGGAGGAACTTGCACAACACCAAGGCCAGGTTGTAAGAGTTTCTTTGTTTCGTTATTAATACAAACTGGTTTATTTTTCTCAATAGCTTGTGTTAATGAGTTATTTCATGTGTTCCTTGGTCTGCATGTTGAATATATGTTTTATTATATGAAATGCAAGTGCTTGGTAATTGTTTGATTGTTTGTGGTTGCAGGAATTGACTTGAAGGAGGAGCTCATCCGGATCGTCAAGAACGGACTTCAACAACAGCGTTTTGGAATAAGGTAAGCCTAAACACTTGTAGTTTTCATGTTGTAAAAGATGTATTTAGAGAAAGATCACTCCATTTTGTCTTGTTTGTCATTAGAATGTCTTAGACTTCTAGGAAGGTCAGTCGTGTCCGCACCCTTGACAGATTCCGTGTGACAAGGTGTGCAACTAGA
Source organism: Pinus tabuliformis (assembly GCA_031772625.1). Lineage (NCBI taxonomy): Eukaryota > Viridiplantae > Streptophyta > Pinopsida > Pinales > Pinaceae > Pinus > Pinus tabuliformis. Next base: position 1,373,625,323 of record CM062820.1, read on the forward strand.
AAATAATATTTTGTTTGAGTTGGGAACTATCATAGAGATAAGTGAAATTTGTACCATAATGAATTAGTTTTCTAGAAAAAATTATCAGATTTAGTGGTATATTGATGTTGTCCACACATGTTCATCATTCTTACATTCATCCCTTGATTTAGTTATCCTATTAGGTTGGATAATAGAAATGGCACTGTGAAATTCTTCCACATCCTCATCCGTTCTCAAGAGTGAATCTGCAAGAACATTTTGTTTCCCCTTTCATTAGATGATTTCAAATTCATAACCCAACATATTTGAGACTCATTTTTTCTGCTATTTTGAAGATAATATTTGTTACAAAAAGTATTTAAGACTATCATGATCTGTTTTTATCTTGAAGTGTCTTCCCAATAGGTAAGCTCACCATTTCTTTAGTTAATGTAGTATTTCCAATATTTCCTTCTCATAAATACGTTTGTGTAAATACTTTCCCATGATTGGACGACTTTCAAAGGAAATGAGTTTTCCTTCTTGCATTAAAACAACACCAATTCCATTTCCTGAGGTATCACAATCCACAATAAAGGTTTCTATGAAGTTTGGTTTAGTTAATACCAATGCTTGGTAGATTGACTCTTTAAGATGTTAAATGGCCTTATTTTCTTTTGGATCCAAGAAAATGCATAAGAAATGTTGTTATAGGCGTTGCTATTCTCCCATAATTCTTAATAAACTTGTGATAATACCCTGTCAACATGAGAAATCCTTGAACATGCTATAGGGTTCTGGGGATTTTCCATTCCTTAATGGATTTAATTTTGTTAGGGTCTACCTTAACACCCTGATGAGATACAATATGACCCAATTATTCCATCTCCTATACTCCAAAGAAACATTTGGATATTTTTGCATATAATTGATTCTCCTCCAATAGTTTCAGCACCTTATTAACATGTTGAACATAATCCTTCCAAAACTTGTTGTAGATTAGAATATCATAAAAAAATACTATTAAAAATTTTCTATTGAAGGGTTTGAAAATGGAATTTGTAACAACCCACATGAAAATTCCATGTAATAAAAGTTAATAAAGGAAAAATAATAACCACAGATGATGGGACACTTATTCCAAGCTCAATGTTGGGTAAGACATCCTAGTGTGGGTGTTCATTTCGGTTAATATGGCTAAGGAAATTGGCAAAGGATTTGGATAAGGCTTTGGAAAGGAAAAATGACATTTTTGGCACATTTATTTATGAAAATAATAGAAATTAGGAGAAAAGGGAGGTGAAAGGTCATAGATTTCATGTGAGGAGGAAAATGAAGGAGAATAATGGAAATTGAAGAAAATAGGGGCGCCATTCATAAAATGGCTACTAAGGGTCAGTTGGTAACCTTTTATTAGTTTTATTTTGTATCTCTCTCATTATTCTCTCTCTCCTACTCTTGGATACTTAGAGTTTTCCTTGAGCACTCTTGAAGGGTGTGGAATACATCGAATTTTGGAGGAAGAAGGAAGAGGAAGAGTACGAAATAATAAGAGGGCAATGGGGACAACAACAACAATGGATTCTTTTTTTAGGTACTGAGTTTCATGCATGTTTTCCTCAATAGTTTTAGAGTGCATGGAATATTAATGTGGTTTATTGGTTGTGATCTGTCATTGGTGTGGATGATGGAAGGGATTGATAGTAGATTGCCTAGTCTTGCCATTTACACTCTGGAAGCCCTGTAAAAGCTTGGGTTGAGTTACTAGTCTTGGAAGCCTTGGTTGAAAAAATGCTTTGGAAGCCCTTGGTGGGTTGAGTTACTAGTCCTAGAAGCCCAAGTTCGAAAAAAACTCTAGAATTTTGGTAAAAGTGGCGGTTTTAGTTACTAGTCCTGGAAGCCTTGGTTGGAAAAACACTCTAGAATCCCTAGAAGGCTTGGATAAAGACCAATCTGACGCTGGCTTTGTCATGTCTGACTGTGAGGTGGAATTATTGTTTCATGGGTTAAGGTGGATGGCCTTTGGAAGCCCTAGATGGTTTAGGATTAATGTGTTCTATGGGATCCCACATTCATGCTTGGAATATGACATGGGAGTGAATGGATGAAGAGAGATTTGGCTCAGCCATTCTAGAGTCAGGTGGAACGTGGAAGTCCCATCCTGGGTTTGGATTTTAGATCATAAATATGAGGTTATTTCTCCTTGTAATTATTTGATTATTATATTATTTATATGTGGTTTAAATGGCTATGATTTCATTGTTATTTATGTTTCTATTGTGTTGGTTATATATATGTTTTATGACATCAACTATGTATGGATCTTATCATGTTTTTACTTGTAAATGAATCGACAATGTATATAAAATCTAATGGATGAAATGGTAGTTGATGTGTTGAGGCATCAATCGTTCTTAGTGATTCTGAGCTAAGTATGAGACCTCTATGCTCAGATATATTATTTATACCTATAGATTACATATTCGTGATGTGTTAGATGAAATTCTCGTCATGGCTACCATGGGTGTAGTCAAGGTTTTATTCAAATAATTGAAATTATACTGTCATGTTTTCAATTATTTTATTGTTCTGAAGATGTCTTTCAATTATGGGAAGTGGCTCAAATCTTGGGGATGTTGGCATAGCACTACACAAAATATCCCGTCGACATTCTCTTGTAGGCCCGTCAGAGCATCCATAGGCCTGTAGATGCTTGCATGCCCATAGGATGAGAGCGCCCAAAGGTCAGGTGGTCCAAAATGTCAGTGGGATGGAGAGCCTAGTTGGCAGAAAGGTTGGGTTGGTTCCTGAGGGTATTAATTCTGATGTTTAATGTTTCTATGGTGTGTTTCTATCAACATCACTTCGTTAATGTGAATTAGGAGGTCGAATCATATCATAGTGGCCTCTCACCATGTGTTTACCTCGGCTGGTTGATTTTTGGGTAGATGTGGGAGGAGGGTGTTACAAAGTCGTATCAAAGCATCATTTACCCCTTAGACTCGATGGGTTGTGTGTTTGCCATGCATTCATGTCGGTTGCATGTGTTTCTCTTATGATTCCATTCCATGTGCTTGTTGGATTTGCATGATGTTGATCGTGGTTGTAGTGATGTCATCATGTGGAAGTTGATGGTGTTATTGTGGAGTGCATCATCGTGACTATATGATTCGTTACATGTTGTTATATCTCACTTACATGTATCATTTTTTATGCTTAGTTACATTCTTGTATGTTTGGTTAACTTGTTGTATGCTTGGTTACATGTGTTTATGCATGTGTTTGGTTGGTTACACATTGCTTATACATGTTAATGTTTGGATGTGGTCAAGTGTATAGTGATGTAGTGGTTGTTGTCATACATGAGGTTGTGGTATGCGTTGTTGATAAGGTCATGCACTGATGACTAGACCCTAGCTAGAATGATGGTTACATTGTTATATGCTTATGTGTTATGTTTTTATATGTTCTCATGATCATGTTATACATGTATCATGTTGATTTTCTGATCTTGCAGACAAGGTATCCTCCTCGAGCTATACTAACGTACATTGGTTTATTGTGGTTTGGTTTAGCTAACATGATATACCCCTCAAGAAGAAATATCAAATGGCCACTAAGATGGTAAATTACAAAGACTTTCCCTATGAATCAGATGAGAAGTATGGTGTTGGAAACTCTTCCAATTTGGTAGATACACTGAGAATCTTAAAGGAAGAAATAAGGAGTTGTAAGGTAGATAATAACATAATCATACATGAATAAGAGAAGCTAGCAGAGTTCAATGCAGTGATACTTCAAATCTTTTCAAATTTGCAGTGATGGGGACCACTTCCAATTAGCCATGAACAGGAGGAAAAAACTAATGGGGCATATGGTAGCAGGTCACATGGTTTTCACAAGTCAGATAGTGATGAAATGGTTAGATATGGAAGATTGTTGGACACTCGAGATAGGATAAGGGATAGAGATGGGTATCAATCTAGTTCTGGTTCTAATGGACATGATGATCAATATCGTTATCATTTGTATAGGAGGAGTGATAGAGGATACTTGCCAGATTATTTTAAGAAAGAAAATCCACCAAAATTTGATGGAGAGATGGACAAATCACAAGATGTAGAGGCGTGGTTTCTTGGTGTGAAGAAGCTCTTCAAGTTGCATGACTATTCATAGAACATGAAAGCTAGAGTAGCTACATTCAGTTTGAAAGGTAAAGCAAACATTTAGTGTGAAGATGTGAAGAATGTCAAAGGTATATAGGAAGAGGACTTGACTTGGAATGAGTTTGAGTGGCTATGCAAAAGGAATTACCAATTAGAGAGATATGTTGATGACAAGGCAAAGGAATTCTACGAACTAAAGATGGCATCTATGACAGATGATGAGTACACTAGCAAGTTCTTGGAGCTACTAAGGTATGTGCCTTACCAAGGAGGAGAAGGCCAACATTTACAGATTCACTGGCGGGTTAACAATGGCATTTAGAGATAGGATTGAGTTCGAAGAGCCTAGATCATTGGAGAAGGCCATCTGAAAGCTAAAGCACTACTATGAACAATTGAAGTGAAGATATGAGACTAGGCTAGACTAGAAAGGAAATGAAAAGAACAAAGGAAAATTGGACAAGGAGTGAGTAGGACGATGGAATTCGGGTAATAAGGAGAATGTTGCACCACCTAAGAGGTTCAATCCATATGGCAAAGGATAGGGACATCAATCTAAGCAACATAACAAGGATGCAGGCTAGAAAATTATATATTTTTAGTCTTGTGGCAAAGATCATCGCATGAAATAAGTTTTTTGTAATTAGGGTGGTATGCCTTAGATATATAGTGCATAGGATTCACAGACTGTTTGGGATGTTGGTCAGAGTGTTCCTCATATTTATGCAACATTGGATAGCAAATAGGTAGACCATCAGGCATTTATCATTGAGATGGATGGTAATATTTGTGATTAAGGTATTTCTATTTTGATTAACCCTTGATCTAGTTATAGGTATGTTATTCCTGACTTGGTGGATAAGTGTGGTTTGAGTAAGGAATTGCATGCGGAATATTGGTTAGTGTAGTTGGCTATAGGTACAAAGAAGCAAGTTCATCCTTGGGAAAGATATTGTGCATTTGATTTGAATGGTATGCCTACCACAACACTTTTGAATGTATTACCGTTGGGATCATAAAATATGTTGTTGGTAGTGGATTAGTTGTAACTTCATAGAATCAAGGTGGATTTTTACGACAAAACCATTGAGCACTTGGATGAAAACGGAGAAACAAGTGTTTTACAGGGAAAGAAGAAATAACATCAGTTAGGATGGTGACAACGATGAAGGAAAAGCATAGTCACAGAAAAGGGTGTGAGTTATTTGCAGTACATATTTCTAGTGACAAGGGTAAGGAAGTTGAGGATGCATATGTTTTGAGCAGGTACCTAATTCTACAACAGTTCAAGGATGTATTTCCTTAGGATATTTAAGGGTTTCCACTTCATAGGGAAGTAGACTTTTTTATTCAGTTGGTTCTAGGGGTAGCTCTAGCATCCAAAACACCTTATAGAATGAGCACACTTGAGTTGGTAGAGTTGAAGCTATAGTTCAAGGAAATGTTGAACAAGGGATAAATTAGTCCAAGTGTATCACCATGGGGTGAACCAGTATGTTTTTTCAAGAAGAAGGGTGATACTCTCAGATTATGCATTGGCTACAAGCAGTTGAACAAAGTGACGATCAATAATAGGTATTTGTTGCCGAGAATCGATGACTTGTTTGATCAGTTGAAGGGAGAAACAATGTTCTTGAAGATTGATTTGAGATTTGGATGTCAACAGGTATGCATCAAACAGGAGGAAATTTACAAGACAATTTTCTGAATGAGGTAACGGAATTATGTGTTTGTTGTAGTTCCATTTGGCTTAAATAATACTCCAACTACATTTATGTGCTTGATGAATAGTGTGTTGTGTCCGTATTTAGATAAGTTTGTTATTGTGTTCAGTGATGACATATTGGTATATTATAAAAATGAGGAAGAGAATTCTGAGCATTTTGTAACAATGTTAAGCTTGTTGAGGGAGCATCAATTGTATGCTAATCTCAACAAGTGTAGCTTCTTTAATACTGAGGTACATTACTTGAGCCATGTTGTTTCCAAGTAGGGAATTGCATTAGATAAAAAAAAGATAAGGTCCATCATGGAGTGGGTAGCTCCTAGAAATGTAAATGAGGTGAGATCTTCTATGGGATTGGTGGGTTATTATAGGAGGTTCATCAAAAACTTCTCACATATCGCTTATCCTATTACATCATTGTAGATAAATGGTAATAATTTTGAATGAATAGAGGTAAGCATTGTTGATACATGCACCAGTGTTAAGGCTTGTAGATTTGGAAAAAGAGTTTCTAGTGTGCAAAGATTCTTGCAAGAAAGGACTTGGTGGAGTCCTTATAGAAGATGGACAAGTGGTATGCTATGAGTCACGAAAACTAAACAAGCATGAGAAGGGCTACCCCACACATGATATTGAGTTGGTAGTGATTATACATGTGTTGAAGATGTGGAGACATTATCTTCTGGGCAAGAGGTTTACATTGATGAGTGATCGCAGTGGTTTGTGGTATCTATCAAACTAACTAAATCTAAATGGTAGGTAGGCTTTGTGGTTGGCTACAGTCAGTGAGTTTGATTTTGAGATTATGTACATCAAAGGAAAAGAGAATTGAGTGGAAAATGTTCTTAGTAGGTGGATACATGTAAACCACTTAGCAGTTACGAGTTCCTATGTGACAAACTTACAATATAGGATCTTACAGGAAACTTACTAGGATGTTAAATATATGGATATTATGCACAGGTTGTAGTAGAGTATTGGTACAAATATAGGTGGTAGTACAGGTATAGGTACATGTGACAGTATAGGTACAGATTTATAGTATAGGTATAGGTACAGGTAATGGCGCAAGTACATGTACAGGTGCAGGTGAAAAGGATGTGGGCTATTGTCTAACCGTAGATGGATTGGTTAGGTTTAGAGATAGGATATATGTGCTAGATAGTAGTGAGCTCAAGAAGGTGATATTGAGAGAGTTTCATGCGAAACCATATTCAGGTCACCCAAGTTATCAGAAGACATTGACTATAGTAAATAAGCTTTATTATTGGCCGAATTTGATGAAGGATGTAGCAGTGTTTGTGGCTAGGGGTTTTGATTGCTAGTGTGTGAAAGTAGAATGTAAACATCTAGGTGGACAACTACAACTGATTGAGATTCTAGAGTGGAAATGGGAAGTTATTTCCATGGAATTCATCATAGGATTGTCGAGGAAATTGCGAAAACATGGTTCCATCATGGTTATTGTGGACAAGTTGACAAAGGTTGCACATTTCATTCCAGTGATGTCTACGTTCTCAGCTACTGATGTAGCACAAGTATTCATCATAGATGTGGTCATATTGCATGGTGTTCCAAATAATATTGTGTCAGACACGGATGCGAAGTTCACTTCCAACTTTTGGAAGGCATTATTTGCAGGTTTGGGAATATAGTTGGCCTTCAGTACAACTTATCATCCATAGATAGATGGATAAACAGAGAGGGTCAACATGATATTGGATGACATGTTGAGGATGTATGCAATGGATTAGTAGCGAAAGTGGGAAGAGTATCTTCCACTGGTAGAGTTCACTTACAACAATGGGTATCAGGAATCTTTGAGGATGAGTCTGTTTGAGGCATTGAATGGGCATAGTTGCAATACTCCTGTCAATTGGAGTGATTCAGCTAACATAGTGTTGATTAAACTGAACATGTTGGAGGACATGGAACATGAAAGGTAGGTGATAAAGGAGAATATAAAGGCATCATATGATAGGCAAAATATCTATGCAGATCAGAATAGGCTATTCAAGGAGTTCTAGGTTTGGGAATAAGTGTACTTGCACATCAAACCGAAGAAGAGCTCCTTACAGATTGGATCATGTGCCATGCTTGCACCATTGTTTTGTGTACCCTTCAGTATTATCGAGAGGATTGGGTTAGTAACCTATCGACTTGGACTACCTGTGACAGTGCAAGTCCATGATGTTTTCCATGTGTCATTTCTTAAGGAGTATGTGAGATATGTTGATCATGTGATTGATTGGTATGTATTGTAGGTGGAACTAGATGAAGAATTTGATCCAAAGGCTTAGTGTATATTGGAAAAAAACATGCTCATGCTCTAGAACCAAGCCATCAAGCAGGTTAAGGTGCAATGGAATCACTTTTGGACCGATGAATCTACATGGGAGATGGCGGATCAGATGCAAGCTATGTATCCTTCCTTGCTCGTCAATTGAGGCAAAGAAGTTTTGGTATATGTCTTGGTATATGTTTTTGTATATTTTTTGGTGACATTGCTATATGTACATATGTATATGGATGTAAACACCGCAATGAGATATGTTATAAAGATCCAATAAGAGGTATGGGTGTCATGCCATTATGAAGTTAAGTTTGCTATATTTTCATGTTGGTTTTCTTCTTAGCAGGTTGATCATTGTAAATATGACATCAAGCTAAGTCATAAATCTCCATCAACAATATATTTTTCTTCCGTCATTTTTGTGGTTATAAGTGTTGTTGAACACTGAGGATAGTGATTCTTGAAGGGGAGAGTTTTGTAACAACCATGTTAAATGATCTGAATTTGAAACTACTTGTAATTTGTTTGCAAGGTATTCAATTCAGAATTATACATGTTTAAAAGATTTCCATGTCTTGCAGAAAGAAAACAAATGAAATTTTCAGCTGCTTATGACCCATTTAAGCATAGAAGATTTATTTCCTTTTACTGTTTAACATAATAAAACGAATTTCTTCTGCAAAATAACTCAACCACAGATCGAAAAGGAGTTGATAAAGCATTTCACCCCTCCTGGGCTACGTCTGCTGGGTCCAAAGCTCCCAACTAGGCTTGTCCTTGTTTTCATTAAATGCTCAAATTGAAAATACAGCTAAATAGAAGCATCTACAGGAGAATAGATGGTAAAAATGGATTCAGAACACTTGAATCCTTTAGGATTGACTATTGGATCACCTCCAATGGATACCTGCAACCCTATACAGTCTTCACAAAATTGGGCCCTGGTGGCTCCTAGAACTTTCACAGCTCCAAAACCTCTACAAATGACCTCAGATGGCTATAAGACCTGCACCAATGGCTTCATAAGGTCGAAAATACCCAAAATAATAAAAAAAAAATCGTCCAAAACAGACTTTCCTAGCCAAAGTTATGGCCATTTACTCCCAACTGCCAGCTGCCCCTACAAAAACTCCAGCTAACTTTAGTTAACTCCAGATAGCTCCGCCAAATCTGGGCGTCCGCCAAATTTGGCGCCACTGCCAAAAAAACTGCCAGTCTAACTGCAGTTGCATTAATAGCGCATGTGACCAGTTTCCTTGGATTGCGCACTGGTGGTTTGCTGGCGGTTATGCACAAGCTCCCGGTTCTCGGCCCAAGGTCATACGCAATGGGGGGCTGGCCCTTAGGGGTTGGTCCCCTTTTTTTTCTGCCCAACGCAAATTTAAACTTCATATACAGTTCCTTTCACCCTTCTGTTGGAAATAATACTGAGAGGGGGGGGGGGTGAATCAGTATTATCAGATCAATCAAACTTTTCAATTTCATACTCAGAAACATATACGCTACTTCAATTAAGTGAACCCGCGTGTACACGCTACCATGTCTAATGAAACTCGCGTATATCCAGAGATCTTATAATTCAGTTAGCTTAATCTTCAGTAAATGCATCAGATCATTATTAAGCATATTAACAGTAAACAGGTGCAGAATAACAGAACAGAACATCACACAAGAGCCACACACATGAACGCAAAGATATAAGGTGGAAACCCAATGTGGGTGAAAACCACCTGCTGCAAGTCATCTCAATCTTCTTCTTAATAAGAAAATCCTTTTACAATATTTGTACTGGTGCAGTCTTATACCAGTACGGGAGCTACAACCCCCTTTGCTCTTGTACTAGCCGATCCATTTACTAGTACGCAGGCTGCTACCTGCTACAATGCTCCAAAGATCTCCTTTAGCTTTTGTACTAGCTTAGATACTAGTACGTAGGTGCTTGCCTACAATCTTCTCACCTCCAGGTACCACGTTTCATCAATTTTCAGACTGGATACACTGAAGCACAACACATAATCTGTAAGGTCACTTTTCATCCAATTTTCATACTGGACCCATAACTATCATTGAAGCTCAAAACAATCATCAAACCCTGAATCACTGAAACCCTGTTAACAACAGTCACCAGAACACGGAGCAGACACAGAACTCTGTAATAACCATCAGATCCATCTGCAACTTCAAATATCAAGCTTTACAATGTATACGCTACTTAGATGAATCAAACCCGCGTGTATACGCGCTTTTTCCAAAGACAACCCGCATACAGATCTAAAAATAATTTCTCTTAACTTGCAGCTGTACCAGACATCAATCATACTCATAATACTTATAGAAAAATACATGCGTCAGTATGTAGATCTAGAATAAGCATCATAAATATAGTTCATTTCAAACCATTTGATCCCGATCTCTCCTTAGATCTTGCTCTTCATCAACCGATGAGATCTCTCGTTAGCCCAGATCAAGCAATGCATCATCAACCCATAACCTGTATACTGGATCTAATGCTTCATCAGATATTCAAGACATTTCAGATACACTTGCCTAATGATTTCCTTCCCTTTATATAGCCTTAGGCCTTGTTCAATACCAAGAGCCAAAACCATAGAAATCCAATACCATCAACTTCAAAACTAGGGATCAACACGTCTGCCGAGACGCCAAGGTCCAAAACCATAGGCACAACTTCCAAGGAATAACCGCCATGGACCAAAGGTACTTTTCCACATACACGTGCTTTTGCTGAAGCCAACCTGCGTGTACACGCGACTTGGGCTTAACAAACCTGCGTGTATGAACTTTCTCTTCTTCTTATAGTCTGATCATCAATTCCTTGCTGCTGTCCTTTTGTACTATGATTTGTCATCAGTGAGGTTTGCCATCAAGGACAACACTTATCTCATAATGCCAACAATCTCCCCCTTTGGACTTGATGGCAAAGCTAACTTGTCACACTTAGAACTATCATCTGATTCCTTTGCGCTGTCCTCCATCAGTCACATCTGATATCTCTTCTGAAGATTCATCATCTGATTCCTTTGAGCTGTCCTCCATCAGTCACATCTGATATCTCTTCTGAAGATTCACCCAGTTATACATAAGTGAGATATTCTTCTATGAGAGGGTTGCCATCAAGTACAACACATGCATCATAATGCCAACAATCTCCCCCTTTGGACTTGATGGCAACAACACCAAATCACTCTCCCCCTTTGACATCAAGGGCAAAGGGTGGACCAAGATATTCTCTTCCTTTGCTGAATCATTCCACTGTCCATACTCCCCTTGAGTACCTGCTGAAATCTCTGAATAGTCTCCCCCTTTGTATATGCCAAGGTGTACCAATCTGTCCATGCTCCCTCTGAGTACATGCTGAATCTCTGTTCTTGCTGAAGTGTGCTGATCATGCTCTCCCTGACTGTAAGCAAGGTCTACAAAAGATGTTCTTCAAGAAGAACATGACTGTATACATCATAAAAGACCTTCCTATCACTTAGGACTCATACATACATCCATCTTCAACTACGTGAGGATAAACAAGAAAATGACTCATCCACCCAACCAAGTGGGGATACATCAAAAATTTACATATGACAACCAAACACATTGCACCAATCATCCCAGGCATAGTGGGGAAACCAAAATAGGCCGTTACATGACCTTGACACCATGAAAGAGATACCACAAAAGAGATATATGACATAGAGACGTAAGAACTAGACCAAGACTTATGAAAGTCACCAGCAGCATCTGATAATCACCATTCAGATCAACAACCAAGAGATCCTTCTGTTCTCCTTTCGCCTTTGTTCCATCTGAAACCAACAACAAAAGTGAACCAGAACCAAAAACTTTAAGATAATGCCAACAATGCATCATTGGAAGATTATCTGCTCCACCTGAACCTGTGCCAGATGATCTCTGTCAGACCCATATCAGACTTTCTGCAACCAACATCTGTCCCTGCTGATTTTCTTCAAAACTCCATATATGCGTCTGTATACACATAAACAAGCGTATATATGCGGATATCCCTTACGCAACACGCGTATACCATATACGCGACTATCCTCTTGTAAAACGGCGTATGCACGCGAATATCCTTTAAACAGCACGCGTACACAAATTTCCATATCAACAACCTGTAAATGTCCTGCAGCAAGGTATGTCTGAACATAGATGTCAACTCCTCCTTTTAAACATCATCATGAAATCATTCACATTACATGTGAAACCACCATAGCCATTACATCAACGTCAAGATCTACAAGATCCAAGTATCATTTCTTGGGAACATCTGCATCAATCATCATATGTAAGTATCAACCTATCATCATATAGATAAGAACTCATCACCATGTCTCCAATAAAGCAACTTTGAGTAGTCATCCATGTATCAGCATTATGTATCTTGAGCTCAAGCTCATTTGACAAAACTTCTTGATATCTTGAGCTCAAGCTTATCCACAAGAGTGCCTGCATCATAACTGTATGATTTTTATGCATATGACAACAGCAGTATATGAGTGACCCATCATCAAGTGAAGATGTATATTCAAGCTTTGTACTTCTCCTTGTCCTTATGAAGATCACCATGTAAGCACCATATATGCATCATCAAAGAATCAACCATAAATCTGATCTGATCATCAACTATGTAACCTCAAGAATCATATGAGATTTTATCATAGACAACTCACAACCACATCATAGCAAGATATATCATTTAGCCATATAAGAATCATCACCAAGAATTATAAGCCATAATGCCAACAATGAATTACTAAAGGCATATGCTCCCCCTCAATCTGTGCCATCTGTTAGATTTGATCATGCATATATCAGCAGTAAGCATCAAGACATCATCATCATCATCATCAAGTTAGGATCAAAACACTTCTAGACATCTTACAAGTATCAAAACATTTTTCACACATCCTCAGCCGATTGTAACTATTAACCAATAGAGCAAATAATGGACTGAATCATATCAGATCCCTTTTCTGAGCCTGTCCCCACTGCTTTTCCTCAGACTGACATATACGTGACTTTGCAGTGTCTAACTCATGTATATACGCGACTTCCCTTTAAGGAACTTGCGTATGAGATTCAGGATACTGAAGGTTTACACTTTCGGCTCCCCCTGAGTCTGATATGTCTGTGCTGTGCTGTGTCTCAGTACATTGTGCTGACTGTACTTCCTTCTTCCTCCATATCTTCAAGTGTGATGAGGTTTTCTCCTTTTGGTGTGATGTCCATCCTTTGTTCCTGCATTCCTTTGCTATATGTCCAAGCTTGTTACATGCATAACATCTTACATGTTTCATATTCCTCCTGTAGCAATCAGTAGCTTTGTGACCATACATATTGCAAGCAAAGCAATATCCATTAAAGTACCTTGATTGAGATGACCTGTCCGCATAATAGTCTTGAACTCTTCTTCTTCTACTTCTAGCTGCAACATGTCCAAGATTATAACATTCAATATTATTCATAGGAGGAGTAAAAGATTTTCTTTGAAGACTTTCTTTCCTTGGTTGATGATGAGATTGACCTTTCATCTCCTTGTTGATCATTTTGGATTTCTCTTTAGAGTTCCTTGCCTCACCTTGTGAACTAGATTCACCTTCAACAGATTCATGGAAACCAAGACCAGTCTTGATAGCAGGAGACCTTTGACTACTAAGAATATCATCCAAGACTTTAGAACTATCTTGAAATCGTAAAAGCTTATCCTTTTCTTCTATTTTACCTTTCAAGATATTTACCTCAACTTGAAGTTGTTCCTCCTTTTCTAGACATTGCTTCTTCATGTCTTCTCCATCTTTCCTTCCTTCTTCCAACTGATGCCTTAGTTTGAGAATCTCCTTTTCTTGTTCTTCATTCAGATCCTGCTGCATTTGACGAACTCGGAAGGCACATTCTAGTTGAGATTTTAAGTTGGTGACTTCGTTTTCTTGTTTTGCAATAGCTTGGAGTAGATCTGTATTTTGCTTCTTTGATTCTTCAAGATCTCCTTTTAGTGAGGGGATTGTAGCTTCAAGATTTTCATAGTAGCTGGATCTATCTTTGAGTTTCTTGATGGTTGTGCTTCTTTCGTTGACTTCTTTTCTTAATGATGTCACTTCATGCTGCAATTTTTGACATTGGTCTTCCTTGTCCTTGAGTAGCTTTCTTACCTTGTTTCCTTCTTCTATTTGGGCCTTTAGTTTGGTAACTTCTTCTTTGAAAGCACATTCCCTTTTGTTCAATAGATCTTGTTGATCTTTAACTTTGTCTGCAAGCCTTCTAAACACTGCCTCTATTTGACACTTTTCTTGCTCACCCATAAAAGCATGTTCAGTAGTTTCACTATCACTTCCATCACTTTCACAAGGAAATATAGCAGGAACATCAGAGGATAACACATTCATACCTGATAATGATTCTGAATCTGATTCTGAATCTGAAGAGCTTCTTATACCTAATCCCCAATCGACTCTCCCACTGTCATAGTCCTTCTGAGATGTCTTCTTCTTCTTATGAGCTTTCTTCTTAAGCTTCTTTCCCATTGTTCCACGGATCTCCTTCAAGTGATCAAGCTTCTACCAAAGGACCTGCTCTGATACCAATTGTTGGAAATAATACTGAGAGGGGGGGGGGGGGGGTGAATCAGTATTATCAGATCAATCAAACTTTTCAATTTCATACTCAGAAACATATACGCTACTTCAATTAAGTGAACCCGCGTGTACACGCTACCGTGTCTAATGAAACTCGCGTATATCCAGAGATCTTATAATTCAGTTAGCTTAATCTTCAGTAAATGCATCAGATCATTATTAAGCATATTAACAGTAAACAGGTGCAGAATAACAGAACAGAACATCACACAAGAGCCACACACATGAACACAAAGATATAAGGTGGAAACCCAATGTGGGTGAAAACCACCTGCTGCAAGTCATCTCAATCTTCTTCTTAATAAGAAAATCCTTTTACAATATTTGTACTGGTGCAGTCTTATACCAGTACGGGAGCTACAACCCCCTTTGCTCTTGTACTAGCCGATCCATTTACTAGTACGCAGGCTGCTACCTGCTACAATGCTCCAAAGATTTCCTTTAGCTTTTGTACTAGCTTAGATACTAGTACGTAGGTGCTTGCCTATAATCTTCTCACCTCCAGGTACCACGTTTCATCAATTTTCAGACTGGATACACTGAAGCACAACACATAATCTGTAAGGCCACTTTTCATCCAATTTTCATACTGGACCCATAACTATCATTGAAGCTCAAAACAATCATCAAACCCTGAATCACTGAAACCCTGTTAACAACAGTCACCAGAACACAGAGCAGACACAGAACTCTGTAATAACCATCAGATCCATCTGCAACTTCAAATATCAAGCTTTACAATGTATACGCTACTTAGATGAATCAAACCCGCGTGTATACGCGCTTTTTCCAAAGACAACCCGCGTACAGATCTAAAAATAATTTCTCTTAACTTGCAGCTGTACCAGACATCAATCATACTCATAATACTTATAAAAAAATACATGCGTTAGTATGTAGATCTAGAATAAGCATCATAAAGATAGTTCATTTCAAACCATTTGATCCCGATCTCTCCTTAGATCTTGCTCTTCATCAACCGATGAGATCTCTCCTTAGCCCAGATCAAGCAATGCATCATCAACCCATAACCTGTATACTGGATCTAATGCTTCATCAGATATTCAAGACATTTCAGATACACTTGCCTAATGATTTCCTTCCCTTTATATAGCCTTAGGCCTTGTTCAATACCAAGAGCCAAAACCATAGAAATCCAATACCATCAACTTCAAAACTAGGGATCAACACGTCCGCCGAGACGCCAAGGTCCAAAACCATAGGCACAACTTCCAAGGAATAACCGCCATGGAACAAAGGTACTTTTCCACATACACGCGCTTTTGCTGAAGCCAACCTGCGTGTACACGCGACTTGGGCTTAACAAACCTGCGTGTATGAACTTTCTCTTCTTCTTATAGTCTGATCATCAATTCCTTGCTGCTGTCCTTCTGTACTATGATTTGTCATCAGTGAGGTTTGCCATCAAGGACAGCACTTATCTCATAATGCCAACACCTTCTAATAGCACATGAGCCCATGGCCTAACGGTAAGGCGCTGGACTGTTGACCCATAGGTCGTGGGTTCAAAACTCTTAACTCACAAAAAATTTGAATATGCGCCCAATGTTTGCTGATGTCATCAGGGGGCCATGTGGCGGCCTCTGGGCCTACCACGTGGCAACCTATGATTGGTTGCTGAAAAGGGAATATTCCCTAATATATTCCAAGGAATATTCCCTAGAATATTCCAAGGAATATTCTACGGAATATTCCTTTTTTAATTTTTTTTCAAAAATTAAAATTTCCAATGTTATTGACAAATTCTTCCTTTTTCCATAACTTCCTCATATGGCGATCATTTTTCGAACTGTTGCCGGAATTGGGAAGACGAGCACTTTCCTTTCGTTCAACTTTGAACCAATTTTGAGCAATTTAAATTTTGAGCATTTTATGACACAGGACATGAGCACCTGATCACGCCTCCCCATTGGGAAGGTTTTGGACCCCAAAAGCCTTCAACTACCTGTTAAAGAGGTGAGGGTATAGCTCCCTCACTCTGTCCACCTCCATCCACTTTGCCTTGTTCAGTTTGCTACCTTTGAAACCGACCTGAACATAATCTACACTGCCCCTTCTTGAAGTGCGTGTCCTTCTGTTAAGGATTTATCTTCTTTCAGCTCATCTGAGAATTCTGGCGAGAAATCTTCTATATATGGGAGCTGAACAACATTTTCATGATCAACAATCAAAGGAGGTTCATACAAACGTAAGTTCTCCACATTGACAACAGAATACATTTGCATGTAGGAAGGCAAATCTAATTGAAAATAATTATTTCCAACCTTCTTGAGGATTTTGAATGGACCATAACGAATAGGCTTCAGCCTTTTACCTTCTTCTTGCATCCTTTCCTTACTAATGTACAGCCATACCTCATCCCCTTCTTGAAACTTGTGATTGACTCTATGCTTGTCGTGTCTTTCCTTGTACTTGCCTTGACTCTTCTCAAGCTGTTCTTGAATTTGCTGATGTATTTGTTGAATTATTTCAATGAATGAACGAGCTTTGTCAATATCACTATGTCCCTCAATGGAAACATCTTTCTCAAGAATGAAATCAAGAGGTGATTTTGGCAAGTAACCAAAACAAGCTTCAAACAGTGAGGTGTTTGTGGAAGAGTGCTTGGCACGATTGTAAGCATGTTGTATGTAGTGCAAATGTTCATCCCAAAGCTTGGGATGCTTGCTGCAATAACCTCTAAAGAGGTGCACAATGGTTCTGTTCACAACTTCGGTTTGTCCATTTGTTTGCAGATGGAAAGCAGTACTTTTCTTCAACTTTGTGTCCATCATCGCCCATAGGTTGGACCAAAAATTCCCCACAAATCTGGAATCCCTGTCACTAATAATGGAAGTTGGCAAACCAAAGTGAATCCATACATGATGAAAAAATAATTCAGCAGTTTTTTCAGCAGTTATAGTTTTCTTACAATGCATAAGTATACACATTTTGCTGAAACGATCAACTACTACATATAAATAATCATGCTGCTTTCGAGATTTTGGCAAACCTCCTACAAAATCCATCGAGATGCTCTCCCATGGTCTAGAAGGTACGACAAAGGAGTATACAAACCAAGCTTCCTATTGCTAGGCTTGCTTGTAGCACATAATGAACAACCTCTTATGAACCTTGAAATAGAATCTACCATGCGAGGCCAATAGCAATACCTCTGTAGATGTGCAACTGTTTTCCTCACACCAAAATGGCCAGCAATAAGAGGACAATGAGCTTCTCTTATGACGTTTATTCTCTCCCCCTGTGGTATACACAACTTGCCCAAATGAAACAGCAAATTGTTATGCATGTGATAGTCATTTTCCTCTACATGATTCCCTTTACTCAAGTTAGCATACACATCTTTAAAGTCTTCATCAGATGCATATTGTTCTATGTAACTATCATGTACAATGGAAGCATTCTTAAGTAAAGTAAAACACCAATAATAGGCCTTGAAAGCATATCATTAACCTTATTAAAAGTACCTTTCTTGTACCTTATTACCAAATGGAACTGTTGCAAGAAGCCCATCCATCTGAAGTGTCGTGACTGTTGTAACTTGCTTTGTGATTGCAAGTACTGTAAGGGTTGATGGTCGGTATGTATAACAGTTTCTTTGCCCATCAAATAGTGTTTCCACTTTTTGATGCTTTGTACTAACGCATACAACTCCTTATCATATGTAGGATAATTTACAACTGCACCATTAAAAGTTTCAGAATGAAAAGCAATAGGCTTACCTTTTTGTAGAAGAACTGCACCCATAGCATAATCACTAGCATTAGTTTGTATCTCAAATGGTTGTCTCAAATCCGGTAATGCAAGGACTGGAGATGAACTAATCTTCTCTTTCAAAGATTCGAAAGCTTTTGGTTGCTTGCCTCGCCATTGGAAATCATGCTTCACACTTGTCACTGCATGCATAGGAACTGCTATAGAAGAGAAGTTAGAGATAAAGTTCCTCCAATATTGAGCTACACCCAAAAAACTTCTTACCTCTGTTATGGATTTGGGAGTAGGCCACTTCACAATAGCCTCAATCTTAGTAGGATCAATTCTCAAAGCACCTCCTCCTACTATGTGTCCCAAATAAACCAAAGAAGTCTTTCCAAATTCACACTTTGACATTTTAAGAAATAACTGATTCTTCCTAAAAACATCAAGTACTTTCCTAACATGCATGACATGATCTTCTCTAGACTTGCTGAAAATTAAGATGTCATCTAAGTAGACAATAATGAAATCATCAAGAAAATGACGCAAGACATCATCCATTACCCGCATGAAAGTTGCAGGTTCATTGCACAAACCAAACGACATCACAAGCCACTCAAAGAGTCCTCGTTTGGTTTTAAAGGCTATCTTCCAAATGTCACTTTCTTTAATTCTTACTTGATGATATCCACTGCGCAACTCTAGCTTAGTGAAATATCGAGCATCTTTCAGCTGGTCTAGCAAATCATCTATCCTTGGGAGTGGGTAACGATTCTTTACCATTATCTTGTTCAAGGACCTGAAATCAACACACATACGCCAAGTGCCATCTTTCTTTGGAATCAATACAATCGGTGACCCACATGGTGAAGTACTTGGCCTTATGAAACCCTTGTCCAACAAGTCCTTGATTTGCTTCTTTATTTCAGCATTCTCCATAATATACATGCGGTACATGCCTATGTTTGAAAGAGGACAATCTGGATGCAAATGGATTTCATGCTGAATCTCCCTCTTAGGAGGAAAACCTGTTGGCTCCTGAAACATCTCATGATATGCATCAACTACATCATACACATCTGATTTAAGTTTTGGATCACAATTGTCAAATGACTCATGATTCACATCAACCTTGGGCTTAATCATAAGAAGAACAAAATTCTTACTTGAATTGACCAGCCTTTTTACCTGTCCTGCATTCCCCATTGCTATATTTGTCTTCCTGCGATGAGATCTAACAATGAACTCCTTACCATCTTTGAAAAGATGATATTTTTTTTCATGGCGATGAAAGATAGCTTTCTTGTCAAACAAGTAAGGACTTCCCAAAACAATTCCTGCTATATCAAAAGGTACCACATCGAGTTCAACTGTGTCAATAAAATGTCCAATAATTGCAAAGCACAATGTGCACTTTCTTGAAACTTGTAAATTTGCATCCTTGCAAATCCATCCAAGTGGATATGGCTTCGGATGTGGAACGGTCTCAAGTTTAAGCTACTTGACCAAGTCCTCTGATATAAGGTTTGCTTGTGACCCACTATCAAAAAGTGTGTCAATTTTAGTATGTTTTGAAATCAACCTCACATGAAACAGTTCAATTCTTTCTTCCTCATTAGGAGCTTGTACATGGCAGTTTGAGGTACTAGTGCTGGCTTGAGTTTCAATTTCTTTTCCCTTCAAGTTTTTCAAACCCATGGCTGCAATTTTGGTTTCATCACCTGAATTTTCCCCTAAATCTTGTGGTGTAGATGTAGTAGCAGTAGTTTTCTGTTTCCCTTTGGATTTTTTAGATTGAGGTCTTTTTTCAGGATGTAATTTCCAACAGTTTTTCTCCTCATGGCCTGGTTTAGAACAGTGTTTACAGATCACTTTCTCACTCTCCTATTTGACAGATGCATTCTTTTTGCCCTTTCCCTTGGAGGTTTTCTCTTTGTTTTTCCCCTTGGGGGGCTTGTTTCTACCCTCTTCAAATGTGTTTTTTCCCCTTGCCTCTAAATGGGTAGCTTGGACACAAACCTCGTCCGGGCTAGTAGGGTTAAACATCAAGATGTTGTGTCGAAGGTAGCTATGCAAGCCACCAATGTATTTCAGCAAGGTTTCCTGGGTCTGTAAATCTACCCCTAACAAGAGAGCTCTTCTCCTGAATTCTTGGGTGTAGTGTTGGACACTCTGACCTTAAGTTGTCTGAAATTTTGCCAATTCATAATGGCTTTCTGCATGTGAGCAAGAGGATAAAACTGTTTTTTAATGGCTAACAGAAATTCAGGTCATGTTAAGGTAACCTTACCAAATTTCTTAATCTCCTCTTTAGTCTTGGCCTCCCACCAGACCAATGCTGCTCCATCCATTCTCAAAGAAGCCAACTGAATCTTTGTGGCATCATCATGCATATTTTGGATCCTCAAGTAAACTTCCAACTGCCTAATCCAGTTGTCGAGCTTTTCTGCATTCACTTCACCATTAAACATAGGTAATTCGAATTTTACATCAAGCTTCAAAAAAGGACTTTTTCCAGAGGATCTATGCTTATGAACAAAAGAAGACGAGGATGAAGAAGAAGAAGGTGAATATGGGGGTGGTGGATCACCATTTCCTCCATGTCCTTTCTTGGAATGATCATCATCCTTCTTACCTCCTAAAGAGCCCTCTCCTTCATGTGGATGTTTGGACCCTTCTCTAGCCAATTTCTCATTTCTTTCTTGGTACAATATCCTCACCATTTCAGTGAGGTCTAAAAAAGCCTTTCTGAAGACGCTTTCTTCTTCTCTTGGATCTGTCTCTGTAGGAATTTCTCCTTCATGTTCAGAAATCCTTGAAGCTTCTGCTGAGACTCTTGAGGGTGAAATTGAAGGTGGAGGTGATGGCTCTCTGGCCTTCCTTGACTGAGGATTCTCTCATTCTCTAGTCAACTGTCCTTCCCCTCTTTTAAGTTTCAACCTGGTAAGCATCAATACTTGCAAGACAGTTAGAAGATCTTTGCACAAAAACCTGGCTCTGATACCAACTTGATCTGAATTTGAAACTACTTGTAACTTGTTTGCAAGGTATTCAATTCAGAATTATACATGTTTAAAAGATTTCCATGTCTTGCAGAAAGAAAACAAATGAAATTTTCAGCTGTTTATGACCCATTTAAGCATAGCAGATTTATTTCCTTTTACTGTTTAACACACTAAAACGAATTTGTTCTGCAAAATAACTCAACCACAGATGCAAAAGAAGTTGATAAAGCAGTTCACCCCTGGGCTACGTCTGCTGGGTCCAAAGCTCCCAACTGGGCTTGTCCTTGTTTTCATTAAATGCTCAAATTGAAAATACAGCTGAATAGAAGCATCTACAGGAGAAATATATGGTAAAAATCGATTAAGAACACTTGAGTCCTTCAGGATTGACTATTGGATCACCTCTAATGGATACTTGCAACCCTATACAGTCTTTACAAAACCGGGCCCTGGTGGCTGCTAGAACTTTCGTGGCTCCAAAACCTCTACAAATGACCTCATATGGCTGTAAGACCTACACCAATGGCTTCAAAAGGTCGACAATACCTGAAATAAAAAAAAAATCGTCCAAAATGGACTTTCCTAGCCAAAGTTATGGCCATTTACTCCCAACTGCCAGCTGCCCCTAGACAAAAACTCCAGATAGCTCCGCCAAATCTGGGCGTCCGCCAAATTTGGCGCCACTGCCAAAAAAACTTCCAGTCTAACTGCAGTTGCATTAATAGCGCATGTGACCGGTTGCCTTGGATTGTGTGCTAGTGGTTTGCTGGCGGTTATGGACAAGCTCCCGGTTCTCGGCCCAAGGTCATATGCAATGGGGGGCTGGCCCCCTTTGGTTTCCGCCCAACGCAAATTTAAACTTCATATACAGTTCCTTTCGCCCTTCTAACAGCACATGAGCCCGTGGCCTAACGGTAAGGCGCTGGACTGTTGACCCATAGGTCGTGGGTTCAAAACTCTGAACTCACAAAATTTTTGAATATGCGCCCAATGTTTGCTGACGTCATCTGGGGGCCACGTGGTGGCCTCTGGGCCTGCCACATGGCAGCCAGTGATTGGTTGCCAAAAAGGGAATGTTTCTTGGAATATTCTACAAAATATTCCTTTTTAATTTTTTTTTTTAAAATTAAAATTTCCAATGTTATTGACAAATTCTTCTTTTTGCCATAACTTCCTCATACGGTGACTGTTTTTCGAACCATTTGTGGCGCCGGAATCGGGAAGACTAGAACTTTCCGATCGTTCAACTTTGAACCAATTCTGAGCACTTTAAATTTTGAGCATTTTACGACACTTAGGACATGAGCACCTGATCAGTAAATATTCCATGTAATAAAAGTTAATAAAGTAAAAATAATAACCACGGTTGATGGGACACTTATTAAAAGATGAATGTTGGGAAATACATCGTAGTATGAGTGTTCATCTCAGTTAATATGGATAAGGAAATTTGCAAAGGCAATGGATAAGAATTTGGAAAGGAAAAATGGAACTTTTGGCACATTTATTTATGCAAATAATGAAAATTAGGAGGGAGGTGAAAAGTCATTTGTTTCATGTGATCAAGAAAATGAAGGAAAATAATGGAAAATGAAGAAAATAGGGGCCTCATTCATAAAAAGGATTCAGAGAATCAGTTCGTAACATTTTGTCAGTTCCGTTTTGGAGCTCTCTCATTATTATCTCTCTCATACTCTTGGATACTTAGATTTTTCTTGGAGCACTCTTGGAGGGTGTGGCATACTTGGATTCTTGGAGTAAGAAGGCAAAGGAAGAGTAGGAAAGCACAATAGGACATTGGTATCAACATCTACAATGGATTTTTCTTGCAATTACTCAGTTACATGTATGTTTTCCTCACTAGTCCTGGCATACATGGCATATCCATGTGGTTTGTTGGTTGTGATCTATCATTGGCATGGAGGATGGACGAGATTGACAGTGGATTGCCTATAGTTTCCATTTCCTGGATAGACATGGCAATTGTGGATTTATTTTCCTTTTTTTTTTGGTTGGTTCTCATGTTTCCTTAGCTTAGATTGAGTTAATAGTCCTGCGATCCCTAGTTAGACAAACGCTCTACAAGCCCTGTAACTTGTGTTGATTTACTAGTCCTAGAAGCCTTGGTTGGACAAACACTATGGAAGCCCTGGTGGGTTGAGTTACTAGTCATGGAAGCTCTAGTTGGAAAAATGCTCTAGAATCTCAGTAAAAGTTGTGGGTTGAGTTACTAGTCCTAGAAGCCTTAGTTGTACAAACACATTGGAAGCCCTCAAAGGCTTGGATAGAGACCAATCTGATGATGGTCTTGGGATCTTCGACCGTGAGGTGGAATCACTATTTTATGGGTTGAGGTGGATGGCCTCTAGAATCCTTGAATGGTTTTGAATTGATGTGTTCTATGAGATCCCACATTCATGCTTGGAATATGGAACAGAGGTGAATTGTTGAAGAGAGATTTGGCTCAGCCATTATACGATTGGGTGGAATGTGGAAGTCCCATCCTAGGTTTGGATATTTCATCATCAATATGAGGTTATTTCTCCTTATAATTCTATGATTATTATACTAGTTATATGCATTTTATATGCTTGTAATTTCATTGGTATTTCTGTTGGTATTGTGTTTCTTATATATATGTTTTATGATAGTAGCTATGTATGTCTCTCATCATGTTTTTACTTGTAAATGAATGAAAAATATATCTATGACCTAATGGATGAAATGTAGTTGATGTGTTGAGGCATCAATGGTTCATAGCGATTCTCAACTAAGTATGAGACGCCTATGCTCATATATGTTATTTACACTTGTAGATCACATATATGTGATATGTTTGCGAAAAATCCTCTCATCGCTAGTAGGGGTCCATTCAAGGTCCTATTAAAACAATTACAAGTGCACTATGATTTCTCTATTATTTTATTGTTCTAAAGATGCCATTCAATTCTGGTCAGTGACCTGGGATTCGGGCCTCAAAAAGTGGCTCAAATCTCGAGGAAACTAGCATAGAACGTTGCAAAAAACTCCCTGGACGTGAGCATGCAGGTTTGTGAGAGTGTCCAAGATTCCTTGGACTCTGGCATGCCCATAGCGTGAGAGTATCCAGAGGTCAACTCATCCAAAATGTCAAAGGGACCCAAGGGTTGGTTAGGAAAAAGGTTAAATCGGTTCCTCGGGGTCCTAACGGTGATGCTGAATGTATGTATGGTATGTTTCCATCAGGTCATCTTCCTTAATGTGACCTAGGAGGTCGAATCATATCATAGTGGCCTCGGGTCACATGTTTACCTCAGTTGGGCTGTTGCTTGGGTAGATTTGGTTAGAGGGTGTTACAGAATTCATTAAACCTTGAAATGTGGAATATACATTAGTAAGGCTAAAAGGAATGACCAAAAATTAATAATGACCTTCATGAGTTCCAAGTGTTATTTTCATAATGTCTTTATTCCTCATTCTAATTTGATGATATCTTGAACAAAGATCCAACTAGGTGAAGTAAATTGCTCAAGGTAATTCATCCAAGAATTCAACAATGACAGGAATAGGAAATTTATCTTTAATAGTGAGATTGTTGATCTCCCTATAATATGGACACGTATGCCATGATCCATACTTTTTGTGCACCATTACTACTAGAGCATATAAAGAACTTTGACTGGGTTGAATTATATTGATCTCTAGCATTTCTGCAACCATATGTTCAATTTCACTCTATTAGGCATACAAAGATTTGTAAGGCTTGATGTTTCGAGGGACACTTCCTGGAATCAAGTGAATAGAATTATCATAATCATGAATAGGAGGGAGGCCTTTGGGAGTCTCAAATACCTTGGAATGGTTGTCCAACACTTTTTGGAGATATGGAGAAATATATGATTTTGCTATTTGAACCTCTAGTGAGCATCACTGTAAAATTATCCCCTATTGTTCTTTCTTCGAAATACTTGTCATGCCATTAGATTTGATTATCTATGTTGGTTTCGATATGATACCCATTAATTCAATTTCATTTCCTTCCCAAAGATTGTAACCATTGGACTCCTAGTACAACATCATCACCGCCCATTAGAATGGAAATAATTTGATTATTCAATTCATATTCCCCCATGGTTAGCTTTATATTATGGCACTTTCCATAGGAATTTATAGTTTCTCCACTTGCAAACATCACTTGATATTGGTGTTCGATATAGAAATGAATTCAATTCCTTGCTTATATTACAAGGAATAAAATTATGGGTACTACCTGAATCATTCAACATTATTACATTTTTCTTCTTAATATATCCTTCTATCTTGAGAGTTTGAGGAGTGGTAATTCCCTCCAATGCATTAAAATTTATGGTCAACTTCATTTCTTATTTTTCTAGGGATGATTCCTAGTATATATCCTCTTCTTTTAATGTTTCTTGTTCCTTTTCTTCCTCCTGTTCACAATCTATGTAAAATAATTTCTTCTCTGCATGCTTATGACCTTTAGTATATTTTATATCACAACTATAACAAATCCCTTTTTCTATTCTTTCCTCCAATTGTTGTGGTTTCACCCTTGTAGTTTGTGTAAGATTAGGAGAAACAAAACTTCCATGTTTATAGTTATGAGTGGTAGAGTTCATTGTTTCCATAATTTTTCTTTCAACATCTTTTGGCACCTTGAATGTCTTCTCAATTGAATTAGGTTCCCAAAGATGGATCTCACGTTGGATTTTATCCTTAAAAGTTCCTATCAAGACATAAATCATATGATTCTCTCGAATATCATTTACCTTGATATACAATATTTGAAAGTCTTGAATGTGTTCCACTATTGAACCCTTTTGTTTGAGATTTATTAATTGGATAAAGAAGGCATTGTTCTTTTATCCATATATTGTGCTACCATTTATTCCATAAAAATTTTCCATGTGACAATTCATTTACGAGAAAAAATCCATCAATACCACACAAAATTATTTTTTCCTAAATATAATGATATAATGCATACCTTTTGTGTGTGTGACACATCATGTTGATCAAACAATTTCTCCATTATTACTATCCATGTTACTAGATACTTGAAATCAAACTTCCTCATATCAATATTTCAAATGTGTTTAGTCTTTAACCCACTATTGGAGTCTCGAAAATCTCAATTTGTATTTTGTTTTCTCTTCGTGACTTTCGTGGAGTACCTTGTCACCACTAGGAAGCATTTCTTTTAGCAACTTTGTCAAACATCCCTTTAAACCTTCCAAGTCCTTTTCCATTTTTATTTTTAAACCATCATTCAAACCTTCCATATTGACATTCATCATTACTTCCATGTCAAGTTTTAAATCATCCTCCAAACCATCCATCTCAAATTCCAGTTCATTTTTGGTTAGTCTTTGCAAGAGTGAAATTTGTTGCACTTGGTCTCATAATTTTGATATAGCATGTTGCATTTCTTCCTCTTCCTCACATGTCATAGTAGAGCTTTCTAGTTGCTTACTAGGTGTGTCCATTTTTTTTTTGAGGAATTTTGGTATCATATTTTATATATGGTTCACTAAGCCCTTTGAATCACTTCAAACTGGTTTTTCAAACAAACATTATGCAAAATTTAAAAAATACACACTTTTTTCCTATTTTTTTAGTTGTTGGATATTAAAACTATTGTATCTCTATAATTTATGCTCTTGAAGGTATTAAAATTCATCCTATGGTAGCTCTATGATTCTTTATAATTCCATAAGTAAGACACATATTCGATTCTTCAACATAAATTTATGCCCAATCTCCCTTGATGGTTGAATTATGGCCTCGTTCAGTAGAGTGAACTTGGACGGAATGCCGCTTTTCACTGTTTCAAACTTAGGCCTTCAAAATGATACATGAAACACTATAGTCAGTGACATTTTAGTCAATTTTTAAGAAATTTAAATTTGATGCTCATAGATAAAGTTATAATGATTTTCCCAAGGTCACCTTTTTGAGATTGAATTATAGAGCTTGAAAAAAACCTAAATTATTCGGACCACATATTAAAAAATATAGTGAACCAGGATCTAAAATTTGTACAAGAAGTTCACCAAGATTTCATTTCCTTATGCTAAACATTTCAGTTTCTTAAGCCTATTATCAAATAAATTATGGTAAAAATTCTAGTATGACTTGTTTGAAGCAGTGAAACCCTAGAATCTAATGCTTTGACACCAAATGTTATGCAACCAAATCAAAAAATAGAAGAAAAGATAGATCAACGACTTGAAAATTATCCTCTTCGAGGGGGAAAAGTCCTTTAAATCATATAAATGAACAATTCTTTGATGAAACAAATTCCAAGACGTCCTTGGTATATATAGGAGTCTAAGGGGTCACAATATAATTAGAGCCTACATATCAATGATAATTTAAGGGCACAAAAATAATAATAGTGGTCTTGTATGGGGGAAAAAAATAACAATATGGGGGTTCCATTGGCACAAAATAACTATAGGGGGCTACACTAATAATAACAATCAGGGGTCTACAATAGCATTATAAGGACCTAACCTAAGATAGCACTAGTTCATGTTAATAAAGAAACAAATTGGTTAAAAATAATACATTATATCTCCACCATGGTGGATTCATACTCTGGTTCGCATCCTTCTAAGGCTCAATTGGTGCATGGTATATTTTTGGCCACATCATTGACATTGGATCCCTCTTGGAGGTTGTGCAGGTTTTGCATTAACCAGGTATTCTAGGGACAATTTTTCAACCCCAACATTTTATAGGTTCTCTATATTTACCATTCACTCCCTTGTTGTCGATTTATATCTATTTGGACCTGACTTCAATTTGATTATGGTCCTGGTGCTTGTTTTCATTTGTGCTAAAGTTTTGGTTTCGGTTCCCTCTACAAAATTGTTTAGATGGCCTAGATTTTCCACCTTGAGCCAGTCTCTCCTTGTTCTTATTAGACTAATATTTCAAATTTTCATTTCTCTTATTGGCCTATTGATATCATATTATGGAATTCCTAATAACTTCATCCATAATCTTTGGGTTGTCATACTTGATTCACTGTTTAAAATAGAGTGGAAGACAACTTAGGGAGCTCTATACTTTTGTTTTTCCTTCTTTTAGGTATGGCATATTGTTTTAGTGGCTATAACCACCCTTCAAAATTTTTCGTTAACTTCGTTTTGGAGCCTCCCTACTAACCATCCTCAAAAACATTTCTTGCACTGTCAAGTACGCAAGCTTCAGTGGTTTTCTAGCAAATTTCCATCTTGTGGATGATAGCTTATTGTATCCCCTCACAAGCTATTTCTCCGGAATTGGTCTAGCTGTAGCCCGAGTAGCTCCATCAATAAATTGCACAATTCTTTAGGGGAACCAGCCTTCCCTCTAGAAATTTAGCAATCCTAATTGGCAGCCTATTGGGCTCCAGAATTATGCAATCCTTCCTATCAACCTTGACTAGAAAAACTATGCAATCCAACCCCGTAGGACTGCTCAACCTAGAAATAATGCAATTATGGGTAGCAGTCAGCTACTCCACTGAGAAGTTTCACAATCCCTTTGGGAAAACCAACCCAATAGCTATCTAAAATTGCATAAAAGTAGTAAGGCAACCTAGTAGGCTTAGAAATTGCGAGATGCAACCAAACAGGCTTCCTTGAGAAAATTGTGAGGTCTGACCTAGGACAGCTGCTCAACCTAGAAATTGCACAATCCTAGGAGATAGTCACCTGTTCCTCTTATAAATTATGCAATCCCTCTTGGACAACCATCTCTGCTCAGCCTAGAAACTATGCAAATTTTCATCTCAGGCTCGTAGACCAATGCATGTGCCTTCAGGTAGACTAGTTCCTTGTGGGACCAAGCAAATTTAATTTGCATGCATCGATTACTTTTCCCAACGAAGTATGCAAAGGAATCCCTTGATTCAGGGATCTATTTTTAGCAATGGGAGGTTACATCCAAGGATCATTTCAAAAACCTCCCGCCAAGTTTCACTTTTCCTAGATTTGTGGCAGGCGCATCACAACCTCAATTTTATCAAAACTCATCAATAAAACATGTAGATCTCATTCCTCGCATCAACCTTGCAACTATGGCATTCCACATTGTATCTAGGATTTGTCAGCACATTCAACTTAGTTGTTTTGGTGTAAGCCTTCCTTTCATGTCTTACATTGCGTTTCTATCTCTTTTTTTGTTTCGCTTTATGTGAATGTTCTCTACTTTATTTCAGTGAGTTCTTACTATCATTTTGATGTATGTTAGCTTGTAGAACCATCGTTTCAATTTTCATTCTCATCTCATTGATGTCACGTGCATGGCAATGTTTTGCATGGACAGTTGTTGTTTCGGCGACTCCCTTCTCATACATGCATTCTTTCCCATTTTCTGAATCATTCACTTGTTGTTTGCATGTATGATCATTCACTCTTTTTTGCACTCATCTCACCATGCATTTAGAAGTATCATGTTTTTAGTCACCCATCGGTCGGACTAGGCTTCCTCGGCCCAAACCATGCCTATCCTGGCTGGCACTGCAAATTTTTGGAAGCAAAGGCTCTTCCTTCCCTCCCGAAATTTTGCAAGCCTAGCCCAACACTGATCTCTAGGCTTACATTGTGTAATTCTTGGAAGGAGTTTCGTGCTGGCCCCGGAAACTACGCAATGCAATTTTCTGGTTGCATGTCACTACTGACTAAAATTACGCATTGCATAGTTTCAATCCTTAGCATACTAAGCTGGACTATGCATTGCCTAGTTGCAGTAGTTAACCAGTCTCTCGATAGCCCAAGCTATGTCTTGCAGAGTTTTAGAAGTAAGTTTCTACACCTCTCGGCGGATATCACCCAAACTTCACATTCAATCACAAAGGTATATTGCAAGTTAGTCCTCATGTTTCTTTTTATTTTTGACTGACAGATTTCTTTCCATAAGTGTTGCTATGTCTCCAGACATCACAGGTGTCCATTTGTCTCTCACCAGCACAAGTATAACAGCTTCCAAGAGAGCTGAGTCAAAGACACTGTTAAGAGCGCAACTGGGGATGAAGTCAGTCAAGTGTTTATGAACTTTCCTATCCACGAAGACATCAAGTTGTTCATGGACAAGGATATCAAGATCAATGGAAATGGCATCACGACAAGTAGTACCATCAGAAACAACAAAAGGAAGCACACCTGCACGTGATGAATGCAAGAGGAAGGTTGTTGACAACAAAGAGGTAGAGCAAAGCTACAAGTTCAAAGAAGATCCACTCATGATGAAATAAGATTTGGAGATCGAGGCTATGAGGTGATGGCACAAAATGAAGATCGATTGAAGGAAAAGAATGGAACACGAAAGGAGTTGCATTTGCTGAAGCAACAACTCAAGGAAGAACAAGAGCTTCCTAGATGAGAGAATGAGTTGCAGTAGGAACATGTACAATGGGGGTGCAACATTCATAGACATATCAAATTGCGCCCATATAAGTTATGGATCCATCCCAGCAGCTGGCATGGAGCAAACAAGGTGAGAATTGTTGTTGATTGCATGCAAGGAAATTTAGCAGCATGGATGTCATTGTGTGCATGCATGTGATCCCACCCAAATTTACATGTATAATAAATGGGCGAATCTCCATGGTATATAGGAAAAATGGAAGGCAATTTTATCAATAATATGATATGTATATATAATTTTTTGGCAAATCTCTCACGCATGGCGAATATTTTACTCAATTATAAAATCTTGTGTTTATTGAATACACAAATGAAATCATTGCATTTCTTTAAAATATCTTTTGAAATCAAAATTACCGAAATTACATATCAATAACCTAGTGGGTGTAGGATAAAATTCACCCGTGCCATTCACAGAAAGCATGAGAAAAAACCTAATACTATATATAAAACCAAGAAAAATCCAAATTCATCACTTCTAGGGACCTCGTAACCACCCTGCCAATACACAAGTATGTTCTTGTTTGCAATTAGAAAAATTACCCGAATTACAATCTGTTTAGTGTATGTTGGAAAGTTATTGAAGGATGACTAGTGCAATCAATCCATTCCTTTTAGCCCTGGATTTGTTTCAGTTTAAAACAGAAGTATACAAATATACTTGTCCAATGTCTATGCTTTAACCATTCACCTTAGGATGTTTTTACAATATAATTTCCTAAGTCTATTTAATATATTCATTATCATAAAAACCAACCTATATCCATCTTAACTCCACATCTACCACTCTTAAGGGGATGAAATCTATTTATCCCTCTCAGCACTTGGTAGACCTAGAATTAAGATGGATCTAAGATGATAGAATTTCCCCTTTAAATAGTCTATGCTCACATGAATACCATGGTATTACCATGGGTTATCATACACATGGAGCTTAAAAATTACTATTAGTAATTTATAAAAATTAATAAAATTAATAGTTGATTTTTATTTTATTTTTTATTTTAACCAAGCTAAAATGTTTAACATACATTAAATTACAACATCCATTTCAATCTATGCTAGTTTGTATATCACAATATTTGATACCTCTCAGGGGTTAGTAGATCCAGATTAAAGATGGAACTATGCTGGTTTAATTCCCCCATTTAAATAGGCTACATTCCAGGTCAATACCATGTGCCATTTTTATTTTTATTAATACTAATATTAGGGTTAATAATGTTTTTTTGTGGTATTAATAACAATCTAGTCCATGGGATAGTAATTTTTATTTCTTCTCTGGAAGAACGAGAGGATGGCTCCGCGGTTGAACCCTAGCTCTGCCGCTTCTTTTCCCTCGGCTGCCATCAGTTCCTTGATCGCCCCTGCGGCGGATGATCTTGAGATTCTCAAGCTCGGGTCAAGGGAGTTCTCACTCTCTGCAGACACGCAGAATGCTAATATCAGGAAGGCCGGAGCCGCAAGCATATGTCCTCAAGAGGTTCTCTCTGCAGATAACGCTGGGGTAGCACAGCCTCAGGCCCACGATTCCACTACACGATTTAGAAGCCATCTTCAGATTGCTGGCGTAGCAGCACAGGGAGTTCAAGCAGAACC
Organism: Pinus tabuliformis; assembly: GCA_031772625.1. Classification (NCBI taxonomy): domain Eukaryota; kingdom Viridiplantae; phylum Streptophyta; class Pinopsida; order Pinales; family Pinaceae; genus Pinus; species Pinus tabuliformis. The sequence goes on from CM062820.1 coordinate 1,373,657,871, forward strand.
AAACGCAGTTTCGCCTCCGATCTTGGTAGTGGGGAAGGAAAAGCCTGCACCGACTAGCTGTAAGCCTCTTCCTCTTCACCAGGAAACGAATGTCGATCATCACGCGAGCCATCTCTCTACACAGATCTGCAGGGGAAAGGGGCACACGGACTCGGATCTCTCAGCCTCGTTCCAGATCCAGATCAGGCTCCTTTCTGGAAAAACTCTGCTACAATGGGTAAGCGCTTCTGATCTAGTGCAGAACCTCAAGCAATCTCTGGAATTTAGGTTGGGGATTCCCTTCGCTTCTCAACGACTCCTCTACGAAGGTAAACATCTTGAGGATCTGTATCCCCTTTCTTTTTACAGCATTAGAAGAAATGCCTCCATCATTCTTGCCCTCCGTTTGAGAGGGGGAGCTGTGGGACAGTCATCTTCAGCTGCGGCTTTTTCTTACAAGGATGCAGTCCATGCTCAGAAGCCTAAGAAAGCTGCTCCACCAGCTCAGGGTCCTAAACCGTTCTTGGTGGATAAGCTGGAGGAAACCCCCTCCATTGAAATAACGCATCCTTCGCTGGATGATCAAATCCAAAAATATGCAGAGCATGGCATTATTTGCAGGTTCAATGGACTATGGCCTCGCACAGCGGATCTCTACCAATGGATCCACTCACACTGGACCAACAACTGCAAGGTTTTTCTTTGCTCAAAGGGTTTCTTCATTGTAGTTTTTGCTTTCACCGAAGATTACCAAAAAGCATTAACTGAAGGCCCATGGTTTTGGGGCTCAGCAGGACTATTCCTCACCCCTTGGTTCCCAGATTTCGATCCTTCTTTAGCGATCATCACAAAGCTCCCCATCTGGGTCAGACTACCTAACCTCCCGGCGCATCTATGGCACTTTTCTGTATTCCAAGGAATCGGTGACTCTCTAGGCCACTTTCTAGCAACAGACACCTCTAGGGGGGAAAAAGGCATATACACCTTCGCCAGAATTTGTGCAGAAATAGACATGAGCAAAGGTCTACCAGATCAGATTAATCTCAAAATTGGAGACTTCCATTGGACCCAGTCCCTAGACTACGAGAACACAGCCTTTCGCTGCCGAAACTGCCATAACACAGGGCACCTTCAGAACTCTTGTCCCTCGCGGCCTGCCCAGAAGAAGAAAGCCAATCCTAAGCCGAAATCCAAAAGTTGGAAGCCTCATGATCCTCCTCCTATGGATGATTTGGATTCCAGCTCAGATGAAGAAGCAGAGGATGCAGAAGGAATGGAAACAAAGCAGGCACAGGATCCGCCTTTGACTGGTTGTGCGGATACTTCGGTCCCTCCAAACTCACAGAAAAGAACTCATGAGTCCTCTCCCTCGGATTCAGACAAGGAGTCCTCTCCGTCAGCCCAGCTTAGTTTGCAAATCATGCCAGTTCAGCAGAGTCATCTTGATTGGGTCAAAGTTGGTAAAAAGAAAGGGAAAAAATGCCGAATAGTTGATCCTACCCACGTTGGGTAGAATCCTCTGTTTCTTCGCCTGTTTCTCTGTTCCTCTTGTTACTTCTTGTTTAGCAATGTTCTCTTCCCAGTTTCTCTCAGGGGCCGAGGTGGATTTCCATTCCTTTCCGGCTGCCTGTTCTCTTGCTTCTCTTGGCTGTAATGTTATTTTGTACCATATTTTCTCTTAATAGAATTAGTTTTTACCAAGAAAAAAAAAAAACAATCTAGTCCATGGTATTTGTCCCATAGTATTTTGCCCATAGGTTTCACCTAAATATAACGCATTTTTTTAGTGTTCGTAAATATAAGGTGACTTATGGAGTAAATATAAAAAAATGTTTTATTTATTTACCATACCTCTCGTTTATTTATATTTTTATTAATTTACCATACCTCTTTTACAAATATGGTATTTGGCCCATAGGATTCACTTAAATAAAACCTCTTTCTTGAGCCTTCATAAATAGAACGAGGGTTATGGACTAAATATAAAAAGAGGTTTTATTTATTTACCATGTGTCTAGTTTATTTATATTTTTATTTATTTACCATACCTTTTGAGTAAGTATAAAAAGACATTTTATTTGTTTACCATACCTCCACTTTATTTATATTTTTATTTGTTTACACCCTTGCATGTACATAAGGTGACTTATGGAGTAAATATAAAAAAAGTTTTATTTATTTACCATACCTCTCATTTATTTATATTTTTATTAATTTACCATACCTCTTTTATAAATATGGTATTTGGGCCTTTGGCCCATAGGATTCACTTAAATAAAACCTATTCTTGAAAATGGGTGAATGGAAGGTTGTAACTCCTAATTTCAAGGGCTAAATTTACCTTTTTTACCCTCTCCCTTAAAATAAGGTGGGCTATTTGAGGTGATTTCTAAAAATGTACTATGATACAAAATATTCACCCACTAAAAATTTAAAGCCCCGTAATTTCCCAAAGGGCAAACATTCGCCCCTAAAATTTTCTATGGTACCAAGTCAAATTTTCCTCTAGGGAATGATTGAGAAAATCTAGGAATGTGTTCACCACCATTTAATGCAAATTCCTAGTATTGGGGACTAGATCCACTAATCAAGGGAGTTGCTTCCTCCATTCATGGGGAATGATTCCTAATCATTTTTTATAAGTACCAAGTCGAATTTTCCTCTAGGGGGACATTTTCATTAGTGTTATCGTGGAGAGAGCTTGTATTCTTGCAGCTCCATTGTATTTTCTTGCGGGGATGTAATTCTATTAATGAATATAATGAAGATTGGTGTCATGTTCAGCTTCTAAATGTTGTTCTCCTCCATATGTCTCTGAGTCTCCTTCGGCTTGGCCATCCCAGAAGCCTCATAACTCTTTTATATCATTTTCTTTCCTTCATTTCATTACCTATTCACATGCATCTCTAGTTTTTAGTCCTTTCTATTTCTGCATTTAATATTAATGATTTCTTGTTTTAGGATTGAGTTAAATGGCTGATGTAAGTTCTTTTGTATGATCAAAAGAACTATTTCATCCTTGGAAAAGCTTTGGAAGTTCATAGTAATCATTGAGTTGCTTGGATTAGTCTTCTTATTCCCAAATCTAGATTGTTGGACCTCTTTTTTAGCAAAGAACAATAAATTTATCCTATTTTTTAGAGCATGATAACGAGCTTCAATAAAATTTATTTTTGCTTGCATTAGATCACAAAAGAATTCTAGTTCATAACAAAAATCACCCCATTGCATTATCACTTGATTTGGTTAGGCATTTTTTAGATTTCCTACCTCACTAGTTCTTGAAATTCTAGATTTTTGACTAGTAATGTTTTTTTATTTTTCTAGAATGGGTTACAAAGATATTTTTTAGTGATTCCACTTGGAATGGGGACCTAATACATCCTAGTTAATAAAAAAAAATTTCCCATCCAATTTAGATTGTATTTGCTTGGTCATTTGATGAATTATAGTGAATATGTACATCTTGTAGGAAACTTCTCCAAGCCTTTTGAGAAAATCCATCCATCTCCTAACCTTGGTTTTGAGTTATGAGTGATCCTAGGCATTTTCTAACTCCATTCCACCCATCTACCACCTTCCCTAAGCCTTCAATCACCTCCAACACCTTCCATTTTTCTCTCGACTATATCCTGTAGGTTTTCAGGGGATCCTGTAGGTTTTAGTACATCCTGTACGATTTACTAAAATGGCCTGTTTTGAGGCCAAATTGACAGAAAACCTCTAGGAAGTCACCAAACGCCTCCCATGGGTATCCCACACCATCCAACCGTCTCCTAACCCTTCCATCCAACATCCAACATCCTTAATTCACCTGCCGCATCACCAAAGGAAATTTGTTTGCATACTTGATTTTGCATGAGAAGACAAAAAGAAAAAAACAGATTTATTTCAGTCCCTTTACTTGCACATTGGTGATGTTTGATGCTTATTACTTCCATGCTTAGATAGTAGCATTTGGTTCATGATAATTTATCATTATTTCAAAGAAAAATTTCTTGGCAGTTAATAAGGAAATGGTGTGATTTAGAATTGAATTTTCGTCTCTTTCCTTATACTTTATTTCTTGCAGTAGGTTAATGTTGCATTTCGAACATTTCATTTTCTGCAATTAGTTTAGGATTTGACTTCAGTACATGCACTCCATTACATCATGATAGCAAAGGAAGGACACATTGTATGCCACACATATAGTGTCGACAACTCTTAAGTTTGTACGAACCCCGGGTTGATAACTAAAGTTGGTAGACTTGGGAGTTGTAGTATTCTTGTTACAAGACTGGGGCTCATCACAAGGATTTCAAAGAGTTGGTCTCACCACAATGGTCCGAGTGTTAGTGATTCCTTGCATGGCTTGCTCAAGCCATTTTGTCTGACATGGATACATGTGCAGATTTTATGTAATGTCTTGTCAAGTGGAAGTTCAAGTGTCGATAGTTGGAATTAACAGTCATAGGGTAGATAAAGAGTCATGGGGGTTCATGAACTCTCACAAAGGGGAATTTCAAGGGCCAACCAACCCTTCGCTATAAATAGTCCCTCATAACTCAGTGTATAAGCTTTTGTATAGCCAAGCTTCTTATAGGACTATCATAGAGAGCGCTTGGATAGTGTTGTAATGAGCCTTGGCTTCTCCACTGCACAGAGCTAGTGTATCTCTTTGGAGGAGCAGGTGACAGTGACTATAATGTTCTACTGTCAGAACTAGTGGTTCGTCATGGATGTATTTTATGACTGGAACTTATACTTATTAATATAACAGATCCAACACGTTTCATTCATATGTTGTAATTGTATATCAGCTAACTTGGTTACTCTAAATGATATATGTATTTGTTTTCTTACGCATGCATGTATGGACTATTTTGTATAAGTATCTATGAATCTTACCGAAATGTGCTAATTGGCTTAACCATTAATTTGGATTGTTAGCTAACTTTGATTCCAGTTTGTGATGCATTTTCGCTCGTGTGTTCCCTTCCAAGCCACATGATATCAGATGTTTCCAAGGGGAGCACTCACCCCACTCTCCATGTGTTAGAACTGTTCATGCACCTTCCTTGACTCACTGTAGCTATCACACCCTTGCTACCAATAGGGGAATCTTACTTTCCTCTATGCAAAACCGTGGTCAAGGTGATACCATACGACCCACTGATGGGACTCCTACACCAAATGGTCTGAGGTCTAATTGGGACTCGTTATTGAGGAGATCCCCTGGCATGTTGGCGTGTCCAACACCGTCAACATTTATGGTGCTAGAAGGAGTGATAGATGACAAGTTGTGTCCTCTCATCCCATTTTGAACCTTTACATATCTATGATGGAATCTTGCACTCTCAACCCTCCACGATTTTTTTCACATGGCAAAACTGTCCACATCATGAGAAAGCTTTTTGATATCTTGTCTACATACACATATGATGGTGAAGGTGAAGTGGCCTATCATGTGTCCTTAAATGAATTCATTGCCATGCTTGTCGAGGAAGATGGTTGTTCTGACGAATAGGCCAGTTTTCTGCTTGAATACACACTTCATGAATCCCCACATCGGTTGTTATGTAGCCTACCAGCTAGCATCACACACTCACTTGAGCACTTTTGTGATCTCATTGAAAATACTTCCCATCATTTTTATCCAGAACATCTTGACCACAAACTATTACAATAATGGAAGGCTCTACATGAATCGCCTATGGATTTTTGGCAACACTTTCATGATTTTTAGTTTGAAGCTCCGTAGAGCGAGATAAAATTTCCCTATCTTTGGGATAGATTCAAGTAGTGTCTTAAGAAATAATTCCATCCCAAGAAGAAATATGAGTCCAAGGCTTGCTCAGCATACTTCAATGATGGAGCTGTGCAATGATTGATGGATACGGCCACTGCCACAAGTGGTTTTCCATCGGCCCCTCATCAAACAACTCCACCACTACATAGTGGTGTAGGAGGACAGGCACACACATCTGTTTAGCTTCCACACCCTACCAACATTACTTTGCTTAATTTTCATGCAGATTTGGTTGTGAGTCCATCGAGTTGTCATATGCATTCTATACCATAACCTCAATATTCGTACTTGGATGATCCTTCAGATGATACTGTATTGTGTTCTTCCATTCTAGGCTCTACACTTATTGTGAACGAGGATCAAGACATCGACAGAGTTGGTGTTGCACAGCCAACATGCGTTGTCATTAATGAAGAGTATGTTTGGGATATTAAGCATCAACACTCGGCAAAGGATGACTCCCTTTTGTCTGAGCCTCCTTTATTCTTTCCTAACATATTTAGTGAACCTTCCATCCATTATTCCACATGTGTATCTTTATCTATGAATGAACCCATTGTTGATCACTCGCAGGACACACAAGATGTCATTCCATCAGCTGACAATGGAGAGGATAAATTATTCATTGGAAATCCACTTGACCTTTCATCTGCCTTTTCCGGAAACGGAGAAGATGAATTTGTCTACTTCTCATGTAACTCTTTATTTGATTTATTAGATCATGAGGATGTTGATGAAATCATTGATTTTACTTATTGTAGTTGTTGTGATCTATTTACTGCCATATCGACCAGGATCATGATTCTATCACAATTGATTTTTTGAAACCATCCATTTATGATGATCTATCTAACAATGAAGTCGAAACACTCGAGATTGTCGAGGTACTTCAACCCGAGTTGAAGGTTATGTCAGGCCCTAGCTGTCCTGAGGTTGGTTTCACTTCTGATCAGGAGATTGTTCAATCACCCAATGCTCCTCATCACTCATTTGTATGCATTGAATATCAATCTCAAACACAAGTCATGCTTCCTCCGCTCTAACTGAACAATCCCATTGCCCATTCATTGGAGGAATCTTACATTGCAAGTACATGTGCACGATGCAAGTTGTCTTTGTTTCTTTCATTTGCTTGCATGTCACAGTCAAGAGTATGCGTATGCCTCAAACCTGCACCCAATGTCGCACATCACCATGATAAGTGCATGGACCACATGTCATTTGCTTGCACTCACTTATGTCTTGTGGACACTTTTAGACATGAAGTGTATTTGTCTTCATTGTTATATCTTTCTTGTTTTCTAGTTCGCACAACCGGGTTTCTCTCGTACCAAGCCTTCACCAACATAGGTTAACCAACGTACCAGTGGCTGCATTGGAAATATCACTTCATGTGATCAGGCCCACGCACTATTAGCTTAGCAGTAGGAGTAGTCTTTTCTTTTGGATTTTTTGCTTGCATGCATGTTTTCTTACTCTCTTTGCATGTTTTCTTGTTTGCTTGCTTGTTTGCTTACTCGCTTTGCTTTTACTTCTGCTTCTCCGTTTTTCATTTTTTTGTCTACTTGTATTTTTTTGTAGGTTATTTTCGCATGAAACCATGTGCAAATCTTGAAACAAGTTGGGTAAAGTACAAGAGGCCTCGTGCAGCTATCACTACTTGGTTATCTGTCATCCTGCCTCTGTATGAAGAAATTGTTACTTTTGGTCCATGACACATTGATGGAAAATATGTACTGTTCAAAGTGAACCTTGGTGAAAACATAACGCTTGCATCCTAACTAGTGTCACCTACTCTAGTGGGTTGTTTTTGGGTTAACCCTTGTGAGCTCAGTCTATTAGAGTAAGGTGAGGGAAAAACCTTAACAAGCATGTCAGAGGTATATAATAAACTACTTCTCTGAAGGAAAAACCTCTTCTTCTTCCAATAAGTCGAGTTCCCTCTTCCACCTCTCAAATGAATAAGTGTTATGCACAATTATGAAAATGAAAAAATGCAAAAAAAGAAAGCTGAAAATTTCAAATGAAAAATCAATAAGGAAAAATAATAGAAAGGATTACTACAAAGAGAGGTGATGCAAGTAACTCTACCGGGGTACTGACCAGGCTTGTTGGTAGCGGAACAATTCTTATGTTCTTGAATGGCTCCATCGGGGTATTGTCCAGGCTTGCTGGTAGTGCAACAACACCAGAGATGGAACTAAGACTCTGATGACTATATTTCTTGTGCACCAATATACCCCTCAACCCCAATTGAAACAATTGTGTTGACTTGGCTTGGAATGTGTGTTGACCGACCGAGAGCTTGGAACATGCTACATCTTACAATCAAGAAAGTGTGGAAACTAAGATGAACTGGGACTGAACAATACTTCTCGAGGTGTTAGAATTGCTTCTCACGAACAAGGTCCCTTCAGAGAGCTGGAGTTCTACCATTGTGTCACCACATGTTGTAGCGGCTATAACCACCCTCTAAAATTTTTCCTTAGCTTTGTTTTGGAGCCTCCCTACCAACCATCCTTAGCAGCATATCTTGCAGTATCAAGTACACAAGCTTTGAGTGGTTTTCGAGTAGATTCCTATACTATGCATGAAATCTTGTTGCATCCCCATCATAAGTTGTTTCTTTGAACTTTGTCCAGCTACAGGCTGAGAAGCTCCCTCAAGAACTTGTTGAATTCTTGAGAGGAACTAGCCTTCCCTCCAAAAATTGAGTAATCCTAACTAGTAGCCTGCTCGGTTCCAAAATTACGTAATCCTACCAATCAACCTTCACTGGAAAAACTCTGCAATCTAGCTCAATATCGCTGCTCAACCCAAAAATTGTGCAATTTTGGGAAATAGTCAGTTTCTCAGCCCATAAATTATACAATCCACCTGGGATAACCAACCCAAAAGCTAGCAGAAATTGTGCAAATCGAGCCAGGAAACCTACTTGGCTCATAAATTGTGGGAAGCAGTTAAATAGGCTTCCTTGAGAAAATTGCAAGATCTGATCCAAGACAGTTACTCAGCCTAGATATTGCGTAATCCTGTGAGAAAGTCACTTGTTACTCTAAGAACTTTCATAATACCTCTGGAATAGCCACCTCTCTTAGCCTAGAAACTACACATATTTTCATCCCAGGCTCATAGACCAATGCATGTGCCTTTAGGTTGACCGGTTCCCTTCGGGACCAAGCAAAACTGAATTTCGTTCATGGAATTTTTTTCCTAAGGCAATATGCAAAGTCATCCCTTGATTTAGGGATCTATTTTTAGCAACTAGACGTTACATGAAAGGATCATTTTAGAAACCTCTTGCCAAGTGTCACTTTTTCTAGATTAGTGGGATCAACGTCACAACCTTGATTTTATCAAAACTCATAAACCAGATGCTGTAGAGCTCATTCCTCACATTGACCTTGTAACTCTAACATCCCACATTGTGTCTAGGAGTTTTTGGCACATTCATCTCAACTATTTTGGGGTAAACCCACCTTTCATGTCTTACGTTGCATTTCTATCACTTTTTTTGTTTCTCTTTGTGTGAGTGTTGTCTTCTTGATTTCAGTGAGAATTTGGTGTCATTTTGATGTATGTTAGCTTGTAGAAGCACCATTTCAATTTTTGTTCTTCTCATTATTGTCACATGCATGACACTATTCTGCATGGACAGCCACCATTTCAGCGACTGTCTTAACACACATGCATGCTTTCCTGTTTTCTAAATCCTGCACTTGTTGTTTGGATGTATGATCATTCACTCTTGTTTGCACTCATCTCACCATGCATTCAGAATTCTCATGTTTTTAGTCACTTGTTGTCCAGACTGGGCTGCCTTGGCCCGAACCATGCCTTGCCTAGCTAGAACTATGCATTTCTGGAAGTGAATGCTCTATCTTCCCTCTAGAAACTACGCAATGTAGTTTACTAGTTGCATGTCACTGCTGACTGAAATTGTGCATTGAATTGTTTTCGTCCCTAGCATGCCAAGCTTGACTATCCACTATGTAGTTCTAGTAGTTAGTCAACTTCTCGACAACCCAAATTGTGCCTTGTGACATTTTGGCAGTCAGTCTATAGACATCCTGGTGAAAATCACACAACCTTCACATTCAATCATAAAGGTATGTTGCAAGTCATTCCTCAAGTTTCCTTTGGTTTTCAATTGAAAGAAGAGTGTTGTTATGTCTCCAGGCATCACAGGTGTTCATTTATCTCTCAACAGCATAAGTACAAAGACTTCTAGGAAAGCAGAGTCAAAGACACTGTTAAGAGCACAACTCGGGATGTAGTCAACAATTGTTTATAAAATTGCATATCCACGAAGACATCAAGTTGTTCATGGACAAGGATATCAAGATCAATGGCAATAGTATCACAGTGAGAAGAACCATCATCAGAAGCATAAGGCAACACACCGGCATGCGGCCAATGCAAGAGGAGGGTTGTTGACAACATAGTGGTAGAGAAAAGCTGCAAGTTCAAAGAACATCCACTCATGAAGAAAGAAGCTCTGGAGATTGAGTCTATGAGGTGACGGCGTGACATGAAGATCACACGAAGGCATAGAATACAATAGAAAAAGAGTTGCATGTGTTGAAGTAGTAACTCATGGAAGAATAGGAGCTTCATAGATGAGATAATGAGTTGTAGCAGGAATAGGTATAGTAGGGGGCGCAACATGCAAAGACAGATGAAATTGAGCCCGTATAAGATATGGATCCATCCTAGCAGCTGGCACAAAACAAACAAGGTGAGAAGTTTTGTTGATCACATGCAAGGGAATTCAATAGTATGCATGTCATTTTGCCCATGCATGCGATCCCACCCATTTAGCACACTGACCAAGGTGAAGGCAAGAAGCAAGTCCAACTGGAGTTGAACATGTATGTTGACAAGTTGATGCAGACGACCACTAACACATGCTTGGAGATCAGCACAGACACTATGCATCAACATGTTGTTGTTCCGGTCGCACCCAGTACAACCATGTGCATGCTATCAGACGAGTTGGACGTAGGCGCCATATCAGTGTACCTGGATGCAACAGAGGCAATAGTTCGCTTCAGCAAGATGTCACCATTGAGCGCATGGATACCATCACGGATGACCAATCTTGGCATCAGTTTGCCACCATCGACCATCATAAGGATGTCAAAGAGTTGGTCTCATCACAATAGTTCGAGAGTTAGTGATGTCTTGCATGGCTTGCTCAATCCATTTTGTCTCACATGGGTACATGTGCAGATTTTATCTAATGTCTTGTCAAGTGGAAGTTCGAGTGTCGATAGTTGGATGTAACAGTCATAGGGTAGATGAAGAGTCATGAGGGTAGATGAACTGTCACAAAGGGGAATGTCAAGGGTCACCCCACCCTTTGCTGTAAATAGTCCCTCATAAGTCATTGTAGAGGTTTTTGGTCAACCAAGCTTCTGATAGGACTATCTTAGAGAGAGCTTGCAAAGTATTGTAATGAGTCTTGGCTTCTCCACTACGTAGAGCTAGTATATCTCTTTGGAGGATCACGTGGCAGTGATTGTAACATTCCGATGTCGGAACTAGTGGTTGCTCATGGATGTATTACATGACTAGAGCTTACACTTATTAAGATAATAGAGCCAACAGGTTTCATGCATATATTGTTATTGTATCTCAGCTAACTTAGTTACTCTAAATGATATATGTATTTGTTTTCTTATGCATGCATGTATGGACTATTTTGTATAAGTATGCTTGAATCTTACTTAAATGTGTTGATTGGTTTAACCATCACTTTGGATTGTTAGCTAACCTTATTTCCAGTTTTTAATGCATTTTCACTCGTGTGTTCCCTTCTAAGCCGCGTTCTATAACAGGTTTCCAAGGGGCGCACTCACCCCCCTTTCCATGTCTTAGAACTTTTCATGCACCTTCCTTGAATCACCGCATTTCTTACACCCTTGCTACCAACAAGGACATCTTACTTACCTCTTTGTGAAACCACAGCCAAGGAGATACCATACGACCCACTCCTGGGACTCCTACACCAAGCAGTCTGAGGTCTAATTGGGAATGCATACTGGGGAAATCCCCTGACATGTTGGCGAGTCCAACACCGTCAACGCATACAACATAATATATGAGTGACCCTGGTTGGTAATCCATATGTTGACATCTAGCCCAATTTTAAATCATGGAATTCTTTAGCCTTATTGTGAAAATAATGGTCAGTCAAAAAATAGCCTTTAAACAATTATGATAATTCCTCCCAATTTACCTCACCACTTTCTATGGTATTAAATTTTCTCATTTCCTCTGACCATAGAGAACATTTTCCCTATAATTGATAAGTACCCAAATTGACTCTTAAGTCTAAATAATAGTCACACACTTAAAATAATCTATTTACATTAAGAACTCATGCATCAACTACTTCTTCCATATCCCCATCATAATCTGGGGGTATGATCTTCTTTAAAATCTCCATGGAGTTATATTTGGGGTTTCTTCTCTAGATTTTTATGAATTTTTAGTGAACTATGTTCCTCTCCTTCATCAATTTTTTTCTCCTTACTTTCTTCCATCTCCTAAGTAGTTTTCCACTTAGATGTTTCACCTCAGTTTTCCTCATCTCTCACTATTTCTACCATTTAAGGATTTGATTTATTAGTTAGATTCCTAATAAGTTTCTCTTGCTTGACACTAGCTTTCAATAGTTATCTATATTGTACACATATATTTACCAACTCTGTGTGAAAGTTTTTCATCTGTCCAACAACTCGCTAGCAGGGACTTGCACTTGTTGTCTAGATAAATCTCTTCTTCTCCAATATGTGTACCTCCCTATAGTTCGGCCATTCTACTTTTCTTGTACAGTTCTTCCCTTATTCTTTGTGTAAACACAAACGTTTATTGAATTAATAAAATCATAGTCAGATCAAAGGCCATAATATTGTAACCATGCTCTAATACCATATGTAACATCTCTCTACTTTAACGCAGAAAAAGTACATGTCTGTCCTAGAAATTGGCACATTCAATTTTTTTCGATAATGTAAAACCCTTCAGAATTTTTATATCCATCATTTTTTATGACCTTTAATTGACTTATCTGGTCACCTATATTAATTTTTTCAAACATTGAACACCTTGATTATAATCTACTGCCATGGAAAATTCTTTAAATTTTTTTTTTCACATATTTACCATGATATCGATTATTGCCACAAATTTTAAAAGAAAGACCTTGGGTTCAAATGCATGGTACCAGCAATGAAGCCTACAGTTTTAGTCTAGTGATTGACTGAAATTCTCACTTCTCGTGAGAAGAAAAGCGTCTCACCCGAGGCATGTCGAGACTTAACAAAAGGATAAGGGATCATAAAAGAGAATCTAGGAATGGATTAACAAATGACTTGGAGTGAAAATATGATATTAAATTTCCCATTAACATCTTTAGTGTTGAGAAATATAGTGGCAGGTAGATTAGGTGATTTCTCTTCCTTGATAACTTCTTATGAAGTATTTTTACTTAATTTTATTATCTTCTTCTTTCACTTTATTTTTATTATGTTCTTATCATCGAACAACTACCAAGCATTAAAGTCAAATGAGACAAGAGGACACAAGATATAGGCTATTATCCACGTATAAAAAATTTCATATTGAGAGGAAAATGCACAAGAACTCTTCCCTTCTTATAGAACTTCAATTGAGGAATTCCAAGACCTATGACCCTTCACGAAGACCCCTCTAGTACCAAGTCAAGTCACTTCTTTGATCAAATCTTCTTTCACAATGTCAGTTCTTCTAAAACTTGTTCCAACACTATAGATTTTGGCTTCTCTTCAAATTTTTTACCTCTTTCACAAGTTTTCAACTCTCAACATACCCACAATTTCCATAGTTCCACATGTGTCGACAAATTAGGGCAGATTTGTGAGCCTTCTATTCGTCACTTAGGTTAATCCTTTTCCTTGATAATTCATCTTAGAAAATAGATCCTTCACACCTTGTCTCAGTCTCCTGAGGTGACTATAATTCTTGATCTGACTACAAGAAAATGTAGCCCTATATTTTTTGCACGTGTGATGGAAAGTAGCCCCAAAACAATTAAAAATTAGCTCATTTTTCTTCGTGTGAAGTTGCAGAAACAATAGACATGTTTATCCTCATTCTCACACTTCATAAATGATTGATGGATTCTCCTCAAGTGTGATTAAATTCCTATTATATATAGCATATTTAAGAGCCCTAATAGGTTAAATTGCTCCTATTGGTAGGCGAACATGTCATATTTTTTAAGGCCAACTTATTGTAGAACTTATGACAAAGTCTTTGAGGGTCTTTTACTCTAATTTGACTTGTAAATTTTTCTTTCCAATATCTAGCTTTCCCAAAAGGGTCATCCATACATGGAAATGAATCTTATTACTTATTGGCTTAAAGCCAAGCCCTAAAAGAACTCAAAGGGTGCTTGACCTATAAATCAAATAATCTTGAGAATGTAAACCATCCCTCAAGAATGGAAGTAATAATTTTATTTTCATCTTTACATGAAATACATAAAATCATGATTAGATATGTCCTTATCAAGACAAAACCTAGTTACATATTTCAACATTCATTACAACTAGTAATGAAACAAAAAAATTGTACATCTTGAATCAACAAAAAACATTCAAAACCCTAATCTTAAGAAAAAAACAGATCAAATAAATAATCACGATAAAGGCATCTAGACACTCCCACAATACTTCTTTCTATTATTAGCCACATATTTACATTACAATATGATCTTCATAAGATGCAAGAGCTTGAATAACTATCGAGCCAAAATACAAAATACAATTTAAAGAGACAATAGAAAGATTGGAAATTCCATCGAACGTCACACCAACAACATCTCAGTGTATATGTTATGAAACCAACTCAAGAAATGATAGAAAAGATAGATCAACGCCTTAGAATTCAACCTCTTCGAGGGGGCAACCTCCTTTACATTACATAAATGAACAATTCTTCGATGATTCAAATGAGAAGACCTCCTTTCTATATATAGGAGTCTAAGGAGTCACAATATAATCCATCCAACCTAACAATAATAATAAAAAGCCACAAAAATAACAATATGGGGGTAATAGGGGCACAACAATATAAATAAGGGGTATAACTACAATATTAATGGGGTAATCACTTGTATTATAGGGATCCAACATGCCCCTCTCCTTCAAAAAAGTGTTTTCCTCAACGCTTGAGTAGTTCTGGATACTTCTGCATAAAATTCTCATCCTCCCATGTGGAATATTCAGCAGATAAGTTCTTCCACTTGATAAGATACTCTGAAATTGATCGATTTCGTAGCTGTCGAGTTCTTGTTTCTGTGACTGTTTCCGGTTCCAATATAATTTTTCCTTCCTCGTCAAGTTCTGGCAATGTTGTTTAAACTGGGAGCTTGTCACCTATAACCTTATTTAAACATGAAACATGGAAAATTGGGTGCAATCGAGAAGCTACAGGAAGCTCCAATTTGTATGCCATAGTACCAATCTTTTGCAACACCTTGTACGGACCATAATACTTTGGTGATAATTTATTATCCTTCTTAGCTTGCTTTAGGGACATTTGCTTATATGGTTGTAGTCATAGGAATACCCAATCACCTACATCAAAACTTCTTTCACTGTGATGTTGATTTGCCTGTTGTTTCATTCTATTTTGTGCCAACATGAGGTTATCCTTTAAGAGTTGGAGGACTTGTTGTTGATGTTCGATGTGATGTTCCATTGCCTGAACCTTAGAATTTTCTCTTAAATATGATGTGATGGATGGTGGTTGATACCCATAAAGTGCCATAAATGGGGTCATTTTTGTTGCTGTATGGAAGGAAGTGTTATACCACCATTCAGCTAGAGGCAACCATTTGACCCATTGTGTCTGTTTATCAGATACAAAGCAACGAAGATATCCTTCCAAACATTTGTTTACTATCTCAGTTTGCCCATCAGATTGAGGATGATAAGACGAGATATGAGCTAACTGAGTACCAAGACAAGAAAATAATTATGTCCAAAAATTTCTAGTGAAAATGGGATCTCTGTCACTTACAATAATCTTTGGGTTTCAATGTAGCTTTTGAATTGTTTCCATAAATGTAGTAGAAACTGTACTGGATTTAAATGAATGTGATAATGCACAAAAGTGTGCATACTTGGTAAGTCTATCAACTACCACCATGATGACACTTTTTCCCTCAGACTTGGGTAAACCTGTGATAAAATCCATTGAAACCTCCTCCCACCGTTGGCTTGGAATGGATAAAGGTTGTAGTAGACCAGGTGTCTTAATTGTTTCAACTTTATTTTGTTGGCAAACCAAACATTCTGCCACAAAATTTTGAATATATGATTTAAGGCCATCCCAAAAAAAATACTTCTTACCCCTGTGGTAAGTTTTTAAAAATCCTGAGTGCCCTCCTAAGGGAGAAGTGTACAATTCCATAAGAATCTTTTGTTTTAGCTGGGAATTCTTACAGAGGTATAAGCGATCTTTGTACCATAACGAATCATTTTTATAGCTAAATGTACCAGACTTACTAGAATCTTGTTGTAGCTTTCGAATAAGTGCCCAAACTTCTTCGTCATTCTTCCATTCCTCCCT
Organism: Pinus tabuliformis; assembly: GCA_031772625.1. Lineage (NCBI taxonomy): Eukaryota > Viridiplantae > Streptophyta > Pinopsida > Pinales > Pinaceae > Pinus > Pinus tabuliformis. The sequence goes on from CM062820.1 coordinate 1,373,674,264, forward strand.
TGCTTCATTTATCCAATCTGGTTGGATAATAGAAATGGCGCACAACAATGCTTCCACATCCTCATCCTTTCTTGAGAGTGCATCTGCCACCACATTTTGCTTCCCTTTTTTGTAGATGATTTCAAAGTCATAATCCAGCATCTTTGTGACCCACTTTTGTTGCTCTTCAGAGGATAATCTTTGTTCTAAAAATTATTTAAGGCTATCATCATCCCTTTTTACCTTGAAGTGTCTTTCCATTAGGTAGGGTCACCATTTCTTAAGTGCATGGAGTATTGCCAACATTTCCCTCTCATAAATAGCTTTTCTTAAAAACTTTCCCTTGATTGGACGACTTTCAAAAGAAATGGGTCTTTCATCTTGCATTAGAACAGCACCAATTCCATTCCCTGAAGCATCACATTCCACAATAAAACTTTTTGTGAAGTTCGGTGTAGCTAAGACCGGTGCTTGGCACATTGCCTCTTTAAGATGTTCAAAGGCCTTTGTTTCTTCTGGAGTCCATGAAAATGCATCTTTCTTCAATAATGTTGTTAGAGGTGCTGCTATTCTCCCATAATTCTTAACAAACCTACGATAGTACCCTGTCAACCCAAGAAATCCTCGCAGATGCTTTATGGATGTGGGGATTTTCCATTCCTTAATGGCTTTAATTTTGCTAGGGTCTACCTTAACTCCTTCATGAGATACAATATGACCCAAATATTCCACCTCCTGGACTCCAAAGAAACATTTGGATCTTTTTGCATATAATTAATTCTCCTCCAATAGTTGTAGCACCCTGTCAACATGTTCAACATGATCCTTCCAAGACTTGTTGTAGATTAGTATATCATCAAAAAATACTAACACAAATTTTCTAAGGAATGGTTTGAAAATTGAATTCATCAAACCTTGAAATGTTGAAGGTGCATTGGTAAGGCCAAAAGGCATGACCAAAAATTCATAATGACCCTCATGAGTTCTAAATGCTATTTTCGGAATGTCTTCAATCTTCATTCTAATTTGATGATATCCCGAATGAAGATCTAACTTGGTGAAGTAAATTGATCCATGCAATTCATCCAGTAATTCATCAATGACAGGAATGGGGAACTTATCTTTAATAGTGAGCTTGTTGAGCTCCCTATAATCTGGACACATGCGCCATGATCCATCCTTCTTGTGCACCAATACTACTGGTGCAGAGAAAGAACTTTGACTCGGTTGAATTATACCAGCCTCTAGCATTTCTGCAACCATATGTTCAATTTCACTTTTTTGGACATAGGGATATCTGTACGGCCTGATGTTTGGAGGAACACTTCCTGGAATCAGATGAATAGCATGATCATGATCACGCATAGGTGGGAGAACTTTGGGAGTCTCAAATACCCTGGAATGATTGTCCATGACTTTTTGGAGATCTGGAGAAATAGATGATTCCGATGTGGAAACATCTAGCGAACATAATTGTGCAATTACACCTCTTTGCTCCTTTTTTAGAAGCTTTGTCATACCATTAGAGATGATTATCTTTCTTGGTTTCCTTGCAATACCCCTTAATTCAACTTCCTTTCCTTCTGTAGAAAATTTGATGAAACGTTCTTGAAAATTAAAAGCTATTGTACCCAAAGATTGTAGCCATTGGACTCCTAGTACAACATCATCACCTCCCATTGGAATGGAAAGCATTGGGCTAGTCAATACATATTCTCCCATGGATAGCTTGATATTATGGCACCTTTCAGAGCAATTTATTGTTCCTCCATTTGCAATCATCACTTGACACTCTGGTGCTGAATATAGGAAGCAATTCAATTCTTTTTCTACCCTACAATGAATAAAATTGTGGGTGCTTCCTGAATCAATCAACACTATTACCTTTTTCTTCTTGATTTGTCCTTCTATCATTATGGTTTGAGGAGTGGTAATTCCCGCCAATGCATTACAAGATATGGTCGGATTTAATTATTCTTCATCTATTCTTTGTTCCTAGAGTATATCCTCTTCTTTTGACCTTTCTTGCTCCTTTTCTTCTTCCTCTTCACAATCTATGTAGAATAATTTCTTATCGGCACACTTATGACCTTTAGTGTATTTGCTATCACAACTGTAACAAAGCCCTTTTGCTCTTTTTTCTTCCTATTGTTGTGGTGTCAACCTTATAGTTTGTGGAAGACTAGGGGCAACAACACTTCCATCTTTATAGTTGTGAGTGGTATGCTTCCTGGTTGCCATAATTTTGCTTTCCATTTTTCTTGCTAACCCGAATGCCTTCTATAATGAATCAGGCTCCCAAAGGCGAACATCATGTTGGATATTATCCTTTAAAGACCCTATGAACACATCAACCCTATGTTCCTCTGGAATATCTTTTACCCTTATGTTCAATTTTTGGAACTCCTCGATGTGCTCCATTACTGAACCCTTTTGTTTGAGACTTATCAATTGGCTAAAAAAAGTGTTTCTCTTTGTATCGTCATAATGTGCTATCAATTCTTCCGTAAAAATTGCCCAAGTGATAAATTGTTTATGAGAGCAAAGCCATTGATACCATACAAACTGATTTGGTTCCAAATATACAGTTGCCATACGTACCATTTGTGTGTTTTGCACATTATTGAGATCGAAGAATTGCTCCATCTGTAATATCCATGTGGCAAGATAATTGCCATCAAACTTCCTCATATCGATTTTTGGAATATGGTGAGTCTTCGATCCAACATTATCATCTATGGAATCATGATTAACATTTCTTTTATTCTCATCATGAGTTTCCTTTAGTACCCTTTCATCCTTAGTGCCCATTTCTTGTAGCAACTTATTCATATTTATCTTCAATTCGTCCATGTCTGTCTTCAAATCTGTCTTCATATCTGCCATGTATCTCTTCAAACCTGTGTTCGAATCATCCATCTTAGCTTCCATGCCCTTTATCTTAGATTCCACACCATTTATCTTAGCTTCTGTTAGCTTTTGTGAGTGTGACATTAGTTGCACTTGTTCTTGTAATTTTGATATATCATGTAGCATTTCTTCCTCTTCTTCATAAGTCATGCTAGAGCTTTCAGGTTCCTTACTAGGTGTTTGGATTTTCTTTCCTCGGGGCATCAGTTACCGATAACAATGCTTTACTATGCCCTTTGAATTCCTTCAAACCAAGCTTATGCAAAAATTAAAAAAAAAAACTACGCACCTTTTTTCACTTTGTAGAAGCCTGATATTGAATCTGATATATCTCTATAATTTCGGATCATTCAGTTTTTAAATTTTGACCTGTAGTAGCCTTCTTAGTCCTCTTTCCAATGCCACAAGTCTGACCCAAATTGGTTTCTCCAAGGAAGAGTTATGCAAAATCTTCCACAGTGACTTGCTTATAGACTAGTTCAGTAGAGCAAACTTGTACGATGTGCCACGAGTCATTGTTTCGACCCATGGATTTGAAAAATGCATACAAGAAACTACAGTCCATTCTTTTTTTGTACCTTCTTATGAAATTTCAATCCGATCCTTAGATAGAAAGTTATGACGCTTTTCCCCAGGTCACCTGCTTTGAATGTAATTCAGGAGTCTACAAAAAGACCAACTTCCTCAGATCATATCTCCAAAAATATCGTGCGAAAAGCTCTGAAATTTGGACCCAAGGTTCAGCGCGATTTCTTCTCAAATGGGTTTTTTTTGTGACTTCTGAAACGTCACAGAAAAAAGTTATAGCGAAAATTCCACGATGACCTGTTTGGAGTAGCGAAACCCTAGAATCCAAAGCTCTGATACCAAATGTTATGAAACCAGCTCAAGAAAAGATAGATCAACGCCTTAGAATTCAACCTCTTCGAGGGGGAATCCTCCTTTACATTACATAAATGAACAATTCTTTGATGATTCAAATGACAAAACCTCCTTTCTATATATAGGAGTCTAAGGAGTCACAATATAATCCATCTGACCTAAAAATAATAATATAAAGCCACAAAAATAACAATAGAGGGATTCTATGGGGCACGGAAATAACAATATGGGGGTAATAGGGGCACAAAAATATAAATAAGGGGTATAACTACAATAGTAATGGGGTAATCACTAGTATTATAGGGATCCAACAGTATACTCTGAATTCTATCTTCTGCAAACTTTCCTTTAGCCTTTCCTAGGTTTTCTTTCTTTTATACTGCTCACTTGATCTAATCCACTTTGAAAAAATATGGGTGTTTATGTCGTTATTACCTTTGATTCTTTCAAATTCCAACACGCTTATCCATATTTTTTGGCTTCTACAAATTAAAATGTAACTTGTTTTAACATCCTTTTCCTCTTCTTTCTAACTGTTCTCAGCATCTAGTTATTTTTACCATTTATCTCACCTTTTCTCGTGATCTTTTTCATAACCCTTTTCCAACCAAAACCTCAACCAAAATTTTCCAAAACCGCTATAGAAAAATGAAGGACTTAACATACCCCGACCACAATCCATTGACTCTCCCTCAAGTCAATCTTCTAAGGACACATCTACCTTTGGTTCTAGTTGTGCAACATCTTTTGATGTGTCCTATTCTTGTGTTGTTGTTTCACCATCAAACAAAGGACCCAGCTTATGTACTATTTTTATGGCTCCAACTTTGAAGGTAGACTATCCATCTGCAATAGCTTTCCATGAGTCGATAATAGAAACAAATTGATAAATAAATTAAGTGGTCTAGTCAGTAGTAGGTTTTTACAATCATTCACTCATGACAATTTTCCATTGAGTATTAGCTTCAGTATTCAGTTGGTATAATTGCATGAAATGTCATTGACTAGTTGGTCGAAGATCTTGCAATATAGATTTGGATAAATGCAAGTCTTCCTATATTTGATGGATTTACTTATCCTATGCATCATCTTGAGCATACTACCCTTGTTGTAGAGTGGGGTCATCAGGGGCCAATGCTTGATTTAAGAAATGTTGTGTCTATCATCCCAACTCATATAAGCGTTGATGATTTTTTGCAATAAGACCAACCCAATATTGAACTTGTCAAAATATCTCTTATTAGTGAGTTCTCGAAGAGATTTCCTTAGGGAATAAATATAAACCAACATCTGCTCGATCTTAGATTTATACTGGGTTGTAGGATCTGGAAGTGCATTGTGAAATACAACAACAATATCACACAACTCCAAATTAGGAGTAATGAGCTTAGTCTCTACAATCTCGACATGGTCGCAACATTTACTGAGGGAACACATATAAAAATCTTCATGTTTATTCAGCATATCCTTCGTAATATTAGGCCACATTTTCTAGAACTTAGAATTAATATTCTTAACTTGTTGTTCTAAATTCTCCTTCTCACTATGCAACTGATCACATTCAATTATGACAACAATGAATTTTTGCTAATACTACTCATAGTTAGAAACTAAAGAATTATGATTCCGTTCCACATGCAGAGTAGAGACTTTAATAAGATTTAATAACTGAGAGGAGGACCAATGCTGAATATTATTGAATGAAAAATTGTTAAGAAAAGGTGAGCAGTCCTGTAAGGGCTAACCACTAGAAAAAAAAGATTGATGACCTTGTGGAGAAGTTTTATGTTCTTGGCTCTAGTCTTTATGAAATTTTGAATGAATATAGTCTACAACATGCAAGGGAAACAAGGGCACAATATCTCGAGCCTATGCAACAAGGGTCAAAAATTCTTGATAATAGGAATGGTTTGGACTAAGTTCTGCAATCTGAACATCTCAAAAATATGGATAGGATGTTGGAAGTGACTCATCAGAAACATGTATAGGGGAATTAGTGATACAAATAGTGTGCACATCAACAATTTCAGTTGACTACTCTACAGTATCCTTGGGAGCGGAATTAGTTTTTGATTGAAATTGGATCCTAGAAAACTCTCTAAGTTTTCATGAACTCTTTAAAAATCATGCCAAACGTTCTAGTCTTATAATTATAAAGCTATCAGGAAGAATCCTCAAATAGTTGGAAATTGCGGTTAGCGCAGATCAACAAGGGCCGTCAATCTAGCCCGCAGAGCGGCGAACCATGGTAATGCGCACTAACACCAACCAGCAAATGCAGGGATAATTCTAAGCAATGGAGGTACTTTCTGATGTGCACATATCTCAGGGCAAACCTATCAGTGAAGGAAAGCCCCGAGTGCCCTAACTCGAAATAATTGTAAAATGTGGAAAAATATCATTTCGGTTCCATCAAAGCGAGATTCCACAAAACCGACAGAATATTAGAGTGGCTTTGAGCGGTAAGCAGTTTCATTCAAGTTCTACCTGATGCCACATAGCGATCGCCATGCGTCCCAGCGGGGAGAGAGAAAATTGCTCACATCGAATAGGTAAATGTCATGCTACTTAGCCGCTCGATATGAACGATGACCGTAGGATCTGGGGCCCCCAGATCAACGCCGGAGATGCGTTCCAATGGATGATCGGATTTGACAAGGTTATGAAGTGAGGTCACATAGGATTTGAAGTCCAATATGGATGATGCATTGGTAGAAGATAGTGTTTCGCAATCTTATCAATCTTTTGCATAAAATAACATAGGCACATCCATGCACAAGTCTGTAGTACCGTATTGTTTGTCTTAAATCAATTTCGGATCAAGTGGTATCAGAGCTCTAGGTTTCTAAGGTTAGAGAAGCTTGTGTTGGATTTTGTTATTGAATGCTAACTAGGACAAAGCTTAAATTAGGAGAAGGAGAATTGGTTGAAGTTAACCCAGAAATTGGAAGAGTCTATCCTAAGAGGAAAATGGCAGAAGAAAGTCCCTTGGAATCAGACTCCCTGTTCATGGATAGTTTCATTACCATGAGAGCCATGGTAGAAGAAATGTATAGAGAATTTAAGAAAGGTAGAGATGAAGATTCATCAAACTCCAAACAAGATAAAGGAAAAAAATAATCTCTCCTCAATGACCATTTTAAGGCAAAGGGAAAGAAGAAAAGCTTCCCACACCTCCTAATAGCCCTGAAAATAAAAAGAAAACATCTTTGATTAAATTAGATGTTAAATTTGATTTTCCGATATATGATGTAGAGTTAAATGCATAGAAGCTAGATAATTAGATTAGAGACATTGATGTGTATTGCAGGGTGCAGAGCATTGATTCAGACAAAAGCAAGATTCAGCTGGCCAGCCTACGCCTTAGAGGCACTGCCTTGGTATGGTGGGAAGGCAGAACACAAGCTGACATGAAGAAGCATGGTAAAATCCTTTCTGTCTGGAGTGAACTTGTTTCTGCAATTAAAAAATAGTTCTATCCACTAGCTTATATGCATCAAGTTATGATGAGTTGGAAAACTCTTCGCCCATTAAAAGGGAAAAGTGTACAAGGTTACACCCAAGAATTTAGAAAAGGAGCTTTGATTCTAGGAATTTCCTTAGACTCACTTGAAACTCTACTAAAGTATATAGGTGGTCTACACAGCTATTTAAAGCACACCATTCTCATGTTTAATCCCACTACCATAGATGAGGTATCTATTCAGGCTACACATCTAGAGGCTAGAGGAAAGAATGTGAACCTAGAAGTTAGGGGATCATGAATACCCACTGCAAGCAAGAACAAGGAAAAGATGAAACATAAATGGAAATATAGGAAGACAAATGTTGTATAAAAGACCAAACCTTCATGCACTCACTACAAGAATGATGGGCATGATGATGAACAATGTTGTATTCTACATCTAGAGTTGAGACCCAAGAAGTTCGATGGAAAAAAGAAGAAGATTGTTGCAGATATTCAAAAAAAATTGGGGTCAGACTTGGGGCATGAAACGACAATCATAGCGATAGGTATAAAAGGTAAAAATTTTGAAGCATCTACTAGTAATTCTGCACAATCTACTGATAATGAAGAAAATGAGAGGAAAAGCAATGAGATTTTTCATATTAGAGTTATTTCCAAGAATCAAAAGATTGATACTTTGTTTGATAGTGGCTCACAAGTAAACTTATTTCTGAAGCAATTGTAAAGAAGCTGGGATTACTAACCTCACCTCACAAGAAGCCATATCCATTGGGTTGGTTATGTGATAAAGCAAAGCTACAAGTGACTAGACAATGTAAACTTAGGTTTTCTTTTCGGTCAGCATTTGTAGATGAGGTTGAGTTAGATATAGTTCCTTTGGATATATGTGGAATTGTTTTAGGAAGTCCTTACTTGTATGATAGAAAAGCCATTTTCTGTAGAGCTGAAAACAAGTATCAACTCGTTAAAGATTGAATCAAATATATTGCAAGAGCTCATAAACTCAAGAATAATTATACTCTTATCAACTCAGGGCAGATGAAAAGAACTGTAAATTCATGCAAACAATTTTCACTGATGGTTGTAAAGGAAAAGAAACCTAGAAAAACCAATGTATTTGAGGGCTATAATGCTAAACAAGACGCTGATTTAGAAAAAGTTGTTTCAAAATATGATATGCTATTTCAAGAACCTAAAAGTCTGCCACCCAAAAAGGAAATAGTACATGATATTAATTTGCAGCAAGATGCTCCCTTACCTAACATAAGAATGTACAAGTTGTCCGCTTTAGAGAATGCAGAAATCAAGAAGCAGGTACAGGAGTTTCTTGAGAAAGGGATCATAAGACCTAGCACATCACAATGTGGGTATCCAATTATCTTGGTGAGAAAGAAAGATGGATCATGGAGAATGTGCATTGATTACCGAGCACTAAATAAGATAATGACAAAAAATCATTATCCCCTTGCTGCATAGTTGATCTACTAGATCAGTCGAAAGAAGCTATTTACTTTTCCAAGTTGGACTTGCATAGTGGCTACCATCAGGTTAGAGTTGCAGAGCAAGATGCATGCAAGACTTCATTCAAAACAAAGCAGGGATTGTATGAGTGGTTAGTTATGTCTTTTGGCTTAACTAATACTCCTACTACTTTCCTGAGAGTAATGAATGATGTACTCAGACCTCTTATTGATGATTTTATCATTGTATACTTAGATGAAATTCTTATATTTAGTAAAACATGGGAAGAACATTTGAAGCATGTAAAGCAGACTCTAGATTTTTTGAAAAGAGAAAATCTCTATGTTAAGCTATCAAAATGTGAATTTGGAAAAACATCTTTCAATTATTTGGGTCATATTGTAGGGGGTGGTGAATTGAAGATAGATTCCTCCAAGGTTGCAGTCATTGTAAACTAGCCTAAACCCAAATCTGCTACAGAAGTTAGAAGCTTCCTAGGAGCAACACAATATTGGAGAAAGTTTGTTGCTAACATTTCCTTCATTGCAGCTCCCTTACATGCTTTAATAGGATTGAACAAGGTGTTTTAGTGGGGAGGCAAATAGCAGAAAGCCTTCGAAACCTTAAAAGAAAATATTAATATAGCACCAGTACTAGCACTGCCTGATCTTCAAAGACCCTTTGAGATAGGAACAGATGCCAGTGACTATGCCATGGGAGCAATCTTGATGCAGCACAGTAGACCCATATGTTATCATTCTGAGACATTTAATTCTGCAGTAGTTAATTATCCCACATATGATAAGGAATTGTATGCATTAGTACAGAGTGTGAAAAAGTGGAAACATTATTTAATGGGCAAAGAGACAGTTATACATACTGATCATCAACCACTTCAATATTTACACTCACAAACTAAGTTGCAACAATTAAGACACTATAGGTGGATGGGTTTTCTACAATAGTTTCATCTTGTCATCAGATATAACAAGGTCATACATAATAAAGTTGCAGATATGTTGTCCAAACCAATCATAAATGCATCTACTATACTTAAGCATAACTCAGTATTGCATGAAAGCTACATTGAACAGTATGCTCAAGATATATATTTTAAAGATGTATATGCAACTTTAAGTCATGGAAAACAAGTAAAAGAACTTGATTATCATGTTAAGGACCAAATCTTGTATCATTTTGGAAAGTTATGCATTCCTCAAACTGAAAGAGTAAAGATAATTCAAGCAGCACACACTTCTCTAATATCGGGTCACTTTGGTGTAAGTAAAACAGTTGCACAACTGCAGAGATTTTGTTATTGGCCAAAAATGAATGAAACAGTTTCTAGATATGTAAGAGGGTGTACCATGTGTGTTAAAAGCAAGCCCGGTAATAGAAAACTAGGCTTGTACACTCCACTACCAGTTCCTTCTCATCCTTGGGAAAGTGTTTCCATGGACTTTGTTGGGGGACTGCCTAAATCTAGAAAAGGTCATGACTATTTATATGTTATTGTGGATAGGTTCAGAAAAATGTGTATTTTAATACCTCTAGAAAATAGATTACAACTGAACAAACAACAAAATTGTTGGGAAGTTTTAGCCGACTGATATGAATGATGACCATAGGATCTGGGGCCCCCTGATCAATGGCAGAGATGCATTCTGATGGATGACTGGATTTGACAAGGTTATGAAGTGAGGTCACATAGGATTTGAAGTTCGATATGGATGATGCATTGGCAGAAGATAGTGTTTCACGGGAATTCTTGGAGTTAACGATAAAAACGGTCATTTCGAGTATGTCCAAGAGAACTGACACTCATCCATTATGAAATAGGTAGCCACCTCCCTATGAGGCGTTATACAGTAATTGATGACGCAGGATAGAAGGATTCAAACGGACAGAGGCAGGGGAACTGGAAATCCAGGAAGTAGAAACAAACAGTGAGGAAGCATATTGGGTTTAAATCCACAAACTGACATAGAGAGAAGTAAGAAAGTTAAGGGGAAGAAAGCTAAGAGTAGAGAGCCAAAAGAAGAAGCCAAGCTGACCTATAGAAGCAAAGGCAACATCGAGACAGAGTTAAGATAGAGCCAAAGAGATTTAGAGAGTCTGTGTACTCTAGAGAAGGCTTGAGAGGTTCAAGTGAACTCCTCTGTATATGCCCGTCATGTACTGAGTCTTAGATTGGACTCATACGATTGTGACCATTAGAGGTCAAGAGTCAATAAGGAGGGTCTGTTTACTCCAGAGACTTGGGGGATCCAAGTACAGTCTTGTTGATTTGTATGTGTTGAGTGAGGCTCAGATTGAGCTCACTGTTGTAAAAACTCTACTTGAAAACATAATAGAGAGGCCACCACTAAAGGCTAGACCGGGAGACATAGCCTGGGAGTATGGGTGAACTCCTCATTAAACTTGTTGTGTTTATATGTGTTTCCTGTTATGTTTTCTTTAACTACTTCATTGCCTATGTATTTTGCAATCTTATCGATCCGTTGCATAAAATAACATAGGCACATCCATGCACATGAGTCTATAATACCTTATCGTTTATCTTAGATCAATTACAAATCAATTTTCATCTCAAAATTTTCATCACTAGGATTTTGGTGTCTGGGATTTCTAAAATGGTAGTAGAGAGGGATGTAGTATTTCGAGATGAACCAGGGGAATGGGGAGAGTTAGAAGGTATAGATTGATGAATTCCCTCAACTATTTGGGTTCCCATGACATAGTCTTGAGGTTCATCATTTGTGAGATCTACAAGATGGGAATTGTGATTATGATGATTACTTTGAATGAAGGTTTGAAGAAGGGTATCAATATTATAAGGAGTGGTAATAGGAATTGAGGATTGAGTGATAGAAATAACATCGACAATAGTGAAAGGGATAGCTAGTGATTTAAGAAATTTATTATGAAGAGGAACAAGAGTTTGAAATTCTGAATTACCAAAAGACCAAATGACTATAAGGTGTTGCAAGCTGTGAAGACATACTCCTGAAATTTATTCAATACTAGGTAAAGAACTTGGTTTGCAGTATGTTTCTTTGAATATGATGGATTCTCAAAAGAAGATGTATGAGTTAGCAAACCATTGAGCGAATAAAAAACATTTCCATCCTGGTGCTAACACTGGACTCCTAGCCTAGTTGCATGTGTCACATTTCTTGTAACCTGCACCATTTTGGTATACCAATTAGAACAATATTCTTCATTAATAGTCTTATTAGTAGGGCCACCTAATACTTTCCATAGGGCTCAAGCAAGCTCTAAAGGCTCATTATTAGATATTTCATCTACCTATCTTCCTTCCAACATATAACAACATTCCATCATGGCAATGGAAACCACCAAATAACCATAAAGGAAAAATGTAGCCCACTTGAAAACATCCTCACAAGCCTTAAATAACTCATTCAACAAATACCTACACCAATTAAGTTTCCCACCATGGCCACAAGCTTCAAAAATATAGTGGACATCGAAGGTACATTCAAAATTTGTGTAATTGTGCATGAGATTACCTTCTATAATGTGGCATGCGAATTTGATTCATGAATTATTGATCATGTAAATGACAACACCATGACCTCCTCATTGAGTATCATAATTGGTGTAAAAATTGCCATCACCTTTCTTCTTGCCCCTTCTAGAAGTAGTCTAGAATGCAGAGGAAATATTTCCGTCATAGGTCGATAATCCTTTCAACATATAGATATCATTAACATGGATTGTATACTCTTTATCAAGCCACACTTACCCTCCATGTAACCGAATGATGAGAAATTTAGTGCACCTCATAGCTGCTCTGGACTTACCAAAAACAAACAAAATTTGTAGCATCATCAACATGGATCACTACAAAGGCCAAAAGCATGTTTTGACGTGGGAAGAAGCACTTTAATTTGGTTTTTTTGAAGGTTCAATGAAAACTTTAGACTTGAAATGTAGAAATAGAAATGATTCGTCCAAATTGCTCTCAACCAATGAAGCTTTCTCATATATCCCTAGAGTGTCTCTCATAACCACAATGTGACAATCTAAGAAACCTGGTGAAATAGTGGGCTTAAAAAGATGAGTCATGACTAAAGTTCAATGAATATAGACAATATAAAGATGAGGCCAAGAATGATTTTGAGAATAAAAAATACTTGACATAGTAGTTAGGCCATATAATTCGACTAGGAAGAAAAACACAATGAAGAACTATCGCAGTTGCATGCAAACTATATAGAAAAAATTGACAGGAAGTAGAATGAGTAGAACATTACTTAATAAATATGGAGACTTACCAAAATCAATTTGAATCTAGATAAAAATGATTAGTAGGATGTGGATTCAGGGTTGATGACATAAAAGACACGAGAAGAGGATTATCATTATGAATAATTAGCAATAAATAATTAAAAATCCATAAAGTGAAAGAAAAATTTGGTTATAAAAGTATTATGGGAAGGATTAAAAAAATTACTAAAAGTACCACTGTTAATAATAACAAGATTGATAGACAAGTCACATGAAACACACTTCCCTTACCAAATCAATTGCTGTGGTTAGTAACTAAAACAGACTGGAAGAACGGATGCAACTACATTCAAGGACTAATTATCAAAACCAATATAAAATAGATGAACAAACATGAATGACTCAATCCTAAACCTAATGAATATTTCCTTTAGAAGAAAAAATTACCAAAAAAATTATCAGCCATAGTAGGGATTCAAGTGTGAGCCATTCACCCAACTTGGAAAAATAACTCCATCGATTTATGCAAGCTTGGAATCACTTAAACATAGTATCTCTAAAACAAATAAGGGACCCAACTATTTAATTTGTAACCTCCCCATATGTTTCAAGTATTTGTTATCATAGAGAAAAAATATGTCTCTAACAAAAAAAAACAATCTTCTTTATGTATCGATCATGTCAAGATTTTGGTCATTCATTCTCAACAATTTGATAGGATTCAGATATAAACATTTATCCACCCAACTCCCATATCTCTTGCAATCATTGCTCAATAGATTCATCATCTAATATCTTAGTGGCTTGCATGATAAATAGATTCAGAACAATAAATTAAGTTGGCACTATAGCTTCCCTGATATAAACAAGATGAAACAGAGTATACTTGTGTATTCGCTTCACAGTAGTAGGATAGGCCTATAAAGTAGCTGGACTGCACTCATTCGAATCATCCCAGTTTGTAGAACAAATCATAGTAAGCCCTTTTCCTAGGAGTTTGTTGAAAGCTTCAATTATCCCATTTGCTTCTAGATGATACAAATTGATCTTATGATGTTGAATCATAAAGCTTCACAAAAATCTGTCAATAGTTTCATTGATGATATGTGAACCGACATCACTGGAAAGACTTCTAAGCCACCCAAATCTAGTAATAATATTTTTCAAAGATAAACCATGTCACAGTGTCAGTAGTACATCTTCAAAATTGCAGCTTCATCCTAGCACGTTAAATAATTAGTGGATATAATACTATAGTTAACATGAGAGTGTCATGCAATGGGATTGATGGTTCCCATAAAATCAATAGCCTACTTTTTTAAGGATTCAATAGTTTGAACAAAATGCAATGGAAGCTCATGTAATTAAGACAAGTGAACAATTCGTTGATAAACATCACACTTCTTAGCATATTCTTTTGTATCCTTAAACAAAGTAGGCCACCAAAGTCTAGATTGCAACACTTTTCTAGCAGTCAGTTTTCCTCCTACATGATCTCCTACAACCCAAAAATGACATGCCCACAAAGCATCCTCCTTTTCATGGTATGAAACACATCTATGAAAAGGATGTTCAAGCACCATTTCGTATAGTTGTGTTGCAATAAGTTGGTAATCTAGAACATGCACCACCATATGTCTTTTCTGAATTGTTGTGTATTCATTAGGGCACTTACCAATGGTTAAAACATGGCTATATCCTCCAAATAATCAAGTATTACCTCGATATGAAACAAATTTTCATTACATAATTGGTCATCAATTAATCCTTTGCCTCATGTTGATGCCTCGAAAAACGTTGCAACAACATTGGGGGATAACCACCCGGTCCGGACATTAAAGTAGCTCATTTTCCGTTTGGTGTGGTGGCGACGACTAGTTTAACTAGGTCCAGTTACCTTCTCCCTATCACTATTGGTTTATGATGTATCTTAACTACCAATAGACAGGGATATCAGATCACTTCTTCTTGCTGATCAGGCAAAAGAATGACCCATAAGCTGATTTGGGTTCAGCCAAGCCACAACTAAAGTTTTGCCTCTTTGAGGAGAGGACCCTAAAGAATGTAGAATTTACTCTAAATGCAAGCTTATTCTATGATGTAAGCAAAAGAAACTAATCTAAATCCTATCTTATTTAGGCAGATATAGATCTAACCCAACTAAGAGCAAGATAACTAAAGTATTGGAATTTACATATGTCTCGTTTATAATGAATATCAAGTTAATGAAGTAGTTAAATTAACTGATATTATGGTTAACAAAACACATCCTATTGAGACCTATCAACTGAAATAATAAACCCACAACATTCCCGGAAGTAGTTCACAAAAATGATATTAATTATCAAATCAGTAAATCCAATAATTGAATAATGACATGTGGAAATAGTTCACACATTACCATTTAATAAATCAGTTTTATAAGACAGATTTCTGAGTAAATAGTTACTCATAAATCAGATTTTAATTCATAAGAACAGAGATACCTAATAACAATACAAATTACCCATGTTGACAATAGTGCACAAACATGAATAAAATGAGACATTCATGTTACCATCAAATGAAACTGATATTTGAAACAATAGTATTAGAAATACCAATTTATTGCATCCATTTCTCTGATCTTGATCTCCAACAGTCCTTTACATTGCTTGAACTTCTGCCTTCAAAACTAGAGTCACAATAGTGCAAACTCTGCCCCTCATACATAATTCAAGATACAAAGGAAAAATCCTCAATAATCCCCAGATCTGAGATTTTCTCTCCTCTCTCCTACAACTCTAAATTCCTATTACAGTAGTGCTTTTAGAAGTCTAAAATTGCAGAGGAGAGCAGCCCCTATTCCATTCTGCAATCTATTACTTATACTATTTGTGAAGGAATTCTTGAGAGGAAAGTTTGGTGAAGAGAAATCTGCCAAATCCAATTTTATTTGCTCAAAAATCCTGATCTTCAATTGCTGGAGCATTCTCATTGATTGAGATCCTTTTCTCCATATTTCTTCCACTGTTTTCCTGCAAAAAGAAATCGAAATAAATTAAGATGCAATTAAAATATCATTTCTGGCAATTAAATCAAATCCAATCCAATTCTATTTAAATAACTAATTAAACATAAAATATAAGCTTTCTATTGATGTTTGGGGTGGTTTAATTGGCCAAAGATATTATTAACCAATGGATCTGCCATTAGAAGAGGCTTTGGATAAATGAAAATGAAGAAAATAACTCAGAAAATTGATTTCGTTTTCAAAATTCGGAGCTTGATCTTCTGCCTGATTTTTGACCCAATAAATGATTAAATATGTTAGTGTAACCTCCTCAAAAATGTTCTCCTTGATTTTCTCTTTCCAATGAGCCGTCCTGGGCCTCATTTGGCCATGTATAACTTAATTTATGGGCCTCCAAAGTTGATGGATCAAATTTGGCCTGAATCTGGAAATTCTGTTGTTGGGCTAAAAATATTATAATTAAAAACTAATCCTAAATTAGTCTCTAATTAATTCTAAACTAATTATTAATTAATATCTAACTAACTATTATAATTAACTAATTACAAACTAATTTAATCTAATTAAAAACTAATTAATATTAATCTAAATGATATTTAAATTTTAATTTAATCAAATTAATTAAATATTATATATTAATTAATCTGATTAATTCAAAATTTATTAATTAAATATTAAATATTTTAAACTAAACTAATATAACAACCTACCACTTCATAACTACTCCACTTGACTTCTACTTCTTTACTCATACGTATGAGTGGAAGTTTTAAAAAAACAAATAACTTACAAACTTTACCATATAAGTTAATGCCCCATTCCACCTTACGCTCATCGGCAAATCACATCGGGGGATGGCTAACAGGGTTTTTAAAATGTGTCAAGTTAAATTCCCCGATCCGATATCGCATCGGGGCATCGAGGCATGGTATGTATCGGGGGTTTTTAAACTTGCCACCTATGAAACTCCCGATGCGATATTCAAATAAATTCTCATTCCCTTTTGTCTCAAGCTTTTCAGCGATCGGGGATTAGAGGTAATGTGTATCAGGGTTTTTAGAATATGTCCCATAAAACTTCTGATCCGATATATTTTTTTTTATATATTAAATTTTAGTTAAATTAAATTAATTACATTTTAAATAATAATAAATTTAATTAATCAAAGATTTAATATTAAAAATCAGTTTTGATTTTGATTTTATTTTAAGAGGGTTATTTTATAAACTACAGCCACTCTTAATAAAAGTAAAAATAAAAATAAACTACAGCCACTTCGAAAATTTTGGGATTTCGAGATTAATAATTGATTTAAAAATTAGAGTAAATTTCTTAAATCTCGATACTTAATGATTTGACCGCATAACTAAAAATGAAAAATGTTAGTAAAAACTCGCTACGGGTTAATATTTAAAATGAATGCCTTATTGAACTAATTTATTTACAAAATGCAATATTGTACATTTTATGCATTTTTAACCCAGGCTAGATAAATGATGAGACTTCAAAGGAGTGCCATTTTCAAACCAGTTGACCAAATGAGGCGAAACAAGCGTCAATGGGAAGCTTATAAAAAATCGATTCTAACAAGGCAATCAAAACAAGAATCCAAAGAAAATGTAAAATTAACAAAAGCGTAGGGCAATTAACTAAATAAAAACCCAAAAAGGTGTTTAGCCAAAATTTTTATAGAAAGGGTCCCCATTATTTGAAGTGAACAAGTCAAAAATGGGGGGGTTTTGTTTTTACCACAACAATGGCAACACACGGGAGAAGAACCAGTTATCTCTGTTTAATATGAATAAGATTTTCCTAAAATTAAAGTAAAAATAATTAAAGAAGAGAAAATTATGCTTGAAATGCTTGACTAAGTTCATTAGTCTGAATAAAAGCAAGAATCATCTGATTGTAATTTTTCTTAAAATTCCTCATACATTAAAATATTTCACAACTCTTCATCAGTCCTTAATTAGTTGTAGAAATAAAGCAGGGGTCACTTTACAGCTTAGCTTTTAAAATATACTCCTTTGTCATAGGTAGAGCCACTGCTGCCAGCAAACATCTATAGTTTCGACAGGGTTACCTTTAGTCATCAATGATTCAGAATCCCATCTGTTTAAGAATTATTGATCTAGAGATAAATCCATTTATATATGTATTACTTTTTTTTTTTTTTTAAATAAATCTTAAAAGCCATTGTCCTGGTTTGGTGGCCAGATAGTTGACAATGCCATTCACTGGTTATAATCGGACTGAACAAGTTGGCTCGTGATGAGACCCCTTGTCTTATAATTGTTTGCAATCATAAGCCATTACCCTGGTTTGTTTAGCAATGTTGGTAATGTCAGCCTATTTTTCCCCTATGATCATGGTAAGCAGGCTCACGATGAGACCTCTTATCTTTTAAGTTTAAATATATTTCTGGATTATACTCTAGAAAAATAAGACTTTTTGGGACAGGGAGAATCATTGACTCCTTAAGAGTTAAGAATGACAATTTCAGAGTTAAAGGTGCTTTGCTGTAAAGTGTCTTTACTTGGTTATAAATAACTTTCCTTGACTGATAATAAAACTTTGAAAGATCTTAATAAAATTTTGAAATCTCAAAATAATTACAATTTGATGAAAAAGAAATTTTCAGATTTTATGATACTTTGCCAACTTCTTTTGATTGGTAATTTCT
Organism: Pinus tabuliformis; assembly: GCA_031772625.1. Classification (NCBI taxonomy): domain Eukaryota; kingdom Viridiplantae; phylum Streptophyta; class Pinopsida; order Pinales; family Pinaceae; genus Pinus; species Pinus tabuliformis. The sequence continues at coordinate 1,373,692,915 of CM062820.1, forward strand.
TCCTTAAATACATTTACCTTTATAATAAGAAAATCAAACTCTACTAAGAGATTTAAGAAAAAGCTAATAGATGACTATTAACAATTTTTCTCCATGTATCCTGACCATTGTTAGGTAACAAATAGGCCTACCATATAAATAATGGCAAAGTCACCAAAATCAAAGCTGAAATCCAAAGGAAAAGAATTCTTATACTAAAATGAGAAAAGAAATCAGCGAATAAAAACGAAGAAATCTCTAAAAATGGAAAGGAAAGTCCAAGTTTTGCAAGATAAACTCAAACAAGAATGTTTATATCAATGTCTCAACAATATGAAGAAAAAGAAAATAAGCATGTAATCATTCCTTCTTATGTTGAGATTTAGAAAAACATACCTTGCAGAGTTGTGAATGCTTTAGGCTTTTAGATAACAGTGATTGTAAAATTCAGCCACAATGAATACCTTCTGCCTGATATGAATCTTCTTGTTTCCAAGCATCATCTTAATCATTTTCCAAAAAGGAATGTTTAAAGAAAAAAACTAAAGGTTCAGAAAATTCCTAGTGTGGTTGTTTCAATGAGGATTATCGCTGCTTCTTGAAATAAAGCCAGGAGAAGAGTATGGGACTCTGAAAATATGATCTGGCGGAGGATTGGAAGCTTCCAATGGAGAACTGCAAAACAGATTTTTTATATCAGCAAAAACAAAACTGAAATTAAAGTAACGAATTAATGAAAGTGGGTACATGAATCTTACCATTGGATAATTGCTTTTGATCTTACCTGAAAGGTATCAGTTTCTCCGAACTAGCTAACTTCTTATTTTAATTAACATTAAAAACATGAAGAAGTCAAACTAACCAAGATCATATAACCCAAAATCATTGTTTATTTTATTTACACTAAAGCAAGCAGTAAAATGTAAAAATGGAATGCTTAATGCTCAAGGGAGTTGAAATTAAAACAAATGCATCAGAAATGAGAATGAGAATTTGCAGTAACGAATGTTTCTCAAAATATTATAAGTTTCATATAAACTCCATGATTTTATAAAATCCAAAATCAAGACCAAATCGAAGATAATAGAATTCAAATATGAAGATAGAGAGGTCTTGAATTCCATTTTAAATTATGGAATTATATATTTAAAACTAAAATGTATGAGAAATTGAAATGATTTTTGTATGCTGCAATTTTATCAACAATTGCTTTTCCCCATAGTGGTTTCCCAAGCTTGCTTTTAAAATAACATATCGTCGTATCAGACAATTCCCATAACATGTTTCTTCACCATGCTTCAAGTTTAATTTGCAAGACTTCAACTTTATTGCTATGCCATATACTTATTAAATGTTAATGGCTTAGAGGCATGCATTGGAAGTTCTCGCATCAAAGGTTGCAATGGAAAATTGCTGATATGAAAACATGCGATGAGAAGTTGTGCTATGAGATGAAGCGATCGCATCATTAAAGAAATATTATATCGGGGGTCGGGTCATATTTACACTGTGCTTCCCACATCGCACATCGCAAATTCGGAGATATAATATGAGCATAAATAAAAATGCAATGAGATGATTGCGATATCGGCGACTGCTAATCGGCGATGAGTGGACTTTTGGTACCCGATGTAACACAATATGATTCTTGTGATGCCGATATGCGATGAATGATGTGGCTAATCGACAATCGTGATCGGCAATCTTAAGTGTATGATGTAACAATTCTCAATACACCGATATGCGATGAAAAGTGGACCCGATAATTTTATGATGAAAATTTGATAACATATCGGATTCGATACATCGGCCCTTTAAAAGTTATGCTCTTACCATTATTGCGATTAAACGGACGCGATAATTTTTTGACTTTGGTTTGAATTTCATATCGGGTCCAAAATTATGTGTTTATCGCAATATCGGTAAAGTCGATTATCAGAGATCGGCGATTCACAATAATGGAAGTATAATTTGACTGCAAAGCTCTTGACATGCGAAATGCGATATGGCATATGAGTAAGATACTACATCGGAGGTATTTTATGAACAATTTGTTATCAAAAGAAATGCTAAGAACTACTTCCGATGAAATCTTATGATGCGAATGGTCTTATGATATTCCTTGAAATTTCAATTGTGTTTTCTAAGTGAATAAAAGCAAAGTTAAAGAATGTTCAAATTCTAATGAATCAAAAACAAAATTTCCCTGAACCTGTTGCAATTTGAAATGGGTTTGCTGCTTACTTCATGATTCGAAAACGAATGAAAACTTGTAAATAAAACAGAAGACAAATAAAAAATAAACTAAGGAAAAAAGAAACTAATAAGGGATGAGAACAAACTTGCAAATGCATGCCTGGAAGGAAATTGTCTGCAAATTTTACCTTATGAATCTTCAAATTCTTCCTTTGATTAAAATCATCTCATTATTTATTCTAAATCTAAGTGTGCAGTCAACTTGAATGAAATCAATTATTCATGTTCATAAAACAGAAAATTTACCAGAAATAAATATAAAAATAAACTTCCCTTTCGAATTGAAACAACAGTTTATTACCTCTGCTTATTCTAAATAACTTGAGAAGAATGCGTATTGTTATAGCGACTATTCAATATTGTCTTTAGTAAATGAATATGATGTGTATTGCAGCATCAAATAATCAACTAAAGATTAGAATGAGATTAAGCCACTAATTGTGGAAAAATATCAAAACAGATTTGAATGTGTGCACTTGGCAAAATGGACATCCTTAAGGTCAGCTTTTAGCAAATTCCGAGGAAGATAATATGAACTTCATATGATTACCGTGAAAGGTTGGACTGACTAATAATGATCGAATTAGAAGTAAGCTTATCATAGACAGTCATACATTTCATGGGATAATGGGGTCATGAAGCTTTTTTATCCTCAAATCCTTACCATATAAATTTCAAAAGAAAATCTTAGAAGGAAATCCCGAAATAAAGAAAAGTGGCTTTGAAGCGATCGATGCCATGTGCAACTTTAATTGAATTTAATCAAGAGATTATTCAGAATAGGCAGAGTAGAGGTATTGCTATAAGAAAAAAAAAAAAAGGAAAACAATAATTAAAACTTTCTGATAAGGAGAAAATGTTTTCAGTGAACATGTATGAGAATGGCTGATTGCTTTGTTTTATTTTTAATCTACAGAACTGTTGAAAATAAATTAACTACATAAAACAAACTAACTAAATTAATTCTACTCCTATTCTAACCATATACATGAAAATGACTAGGTATAGTTATATTTTCAGTGTAGCCATTTTCTCATTTTAATTGCTGCATCTATGTACAGTTCAAATGTTAGTAATAAAAATACAAATCTAATTAAACTAAGAAAATTAAATATGAAATCAGAATGTACAGTTATTGTTAGCAAATTGATTAAAATCTCCTTCTTTTGAAATTTGTTTTCCAATTCTTCACCAATTAGATCACAAAAATCTGGATGGATTTCCATTAATGATTGGGAAACATTCAAAAGAGGAGATGACATGCCGAATTTTGGATATGAGCTTTCAAATTCAAAGGCCTGGAAAAAATTGTTAGTGTTATGTACAAATATTAAGCTATTAACAATTTCCTTTAAGAGAAAAATTTCCAAATATTTTTCAAATGAATTAATGAAAAATGGATGGAAATCTTTCAAATGAAATGGAAAATTATTCATTGAATTGAATTGCTGGCCAGATTGCAAAAATACATTCTCATGTTGACATTGTCTTTGAAAAAATAGAAGCTTTTGATGAAGCATTAGCATTGATTGAAATTGAAATATTGATATCTTTTGATGCTCATGATTATAATATGAAACTTTAGTTTCCCAATCGGGCAATGCATCAATTGAGTGTTTGATAGTAAGGTACTCAATATGGCAGCATAAAGTGTTAAAATTCTAAAAAATAAAATCAGAAAATAAATCTAAATTTAAACAAAATAACTGTGAAAGAAAAACTAAAATGAAATCACTATTTGTACAACTAATGTTACAGCACAATTGGGATTGTTTTGAAATAATTTCTCTTTCACAAGGATTGGCTAGAATTATGAAATTTGGGTAATTTTGAATTCCAACTTGTGAAATAGAAAACGAATTATGATTATGAATAGGAATGGGAGTTTGATCCTCATATGAATCATAAATTGGAATGTTTTCTTGAATGGTGAAATCATGAAGATAATTTGCTGCTCTAAAATGAGGATTAGTTGGGATAATTCCTAAATTGAAGCGTTCCTCATCCTCATATGTTATTTGAATTTTATCATGAGGATTCTCTTGAGAAGAATAGAAATCAACATCCTCAATGTCAGAGTAATCATCATAAATGACCTCACAAGCTTGCCTGGAATTCCCTTCGATTTTATCCAATATACCAAAACAAGGAGGGACAAAAATCTCATGTTCATTAGTGGCAAAAGAATGATAAATTATTGTTTCTTTATCTTGATAAAAATTTAATGGTAAATCATTTAAATCATCCTCTTTAATTTCTTAAATATCATTAATACCAAGAGGAAAAATATTACCATCATTGAAAATATCAGGATAAAGGGAAAAATGTGAACCTGAAACAATGCATTTAAAATTGTCTCTGTTTGAGAACTCTTGTGCATTATGCTCATTGTAAATTTCAGATTGCAGATCATTCTTTTGCGTCCATATGCTTTCTTGAAGAACGCTGCTTTGCTTCTCTGATTTTGGCATTTGCTCATCATGGAGAAATTCATAAATTTGTACAGCAATTTGCATTTTGATTGCTTTGATTGGTGCTTGTACTTGCTGTTTTGCGATTTGATTTTCCGAATTTACTTCAAAGTAGCTTTCAGATTTCAAGGCGACTTTTTCTCCAAAATTGTTGTTGTTGTCTTCTTGCATTTGAATAGAAATATTTTTCAAGCTTTGTGAAACCACTTCATCACAATTTATTTGCACATCCATATTGAGATTCTCATTTATATTGGAAGGGGATGGAACAAAGCTTGAATCAATTTCATATGGATTGGGAATGGTTGGAAGAGAACAAATATATTCAAACCAATCTAATGATTCTTATTCCGTAGGTTTATCTTCGTCCTTAAATCTTAAACAATTTAAGTGAAATCGAATATGAAAATCATTAACAGACTCATTTTCAAACCTTCGTAGATATTCAATTTCATCACATACCTGTTCATAATCGTAGCCGTCAAATTTACAAATGAAAATTGTAACAAATTGATCACAGTTGTGGATTGAGGCAACTGGAAGAGTTCTACACCAGTTTCTGGCTTTTGCCGCAAATGTGAGAGTAAAAATTCTACATAAGATGCCTTCATCAATTCCTTGAAAATAATAATTTGAAACATTTTGAATAAATTGGAAGACATGATTAAAAGCAGAAGAATTTATCTTACCATTGAATTTTACCTGAGACAAGAGTCTTACCACTTCGGGTGGAGTATTGGAGGATGCACGTCCATGGATACAACTCCAAATTGGAAGCTTAAGAGGAGCGATAAACAAAATGTTAAAATGGAAAAGACTCCAATAGACAAATTTCTTAGGCCCTCCTTCTAGCGCCAAAAATGTTGATGCCTCGAAAATCGCTGCAACAACATTGGGGGATAACCACCCGGTCCAGACCTTAAAGCAGCTCCTTTTCCGTTTGGTGTGGTGGCTCCAACTGGTTTAACTAGGTCCAGTTACCTTCTCCCTATCGCTATTGGTTTATGATGTATCTTAACTACCAATAGACAGGGATATCAGATCACTTCTTCTTGCTAATCAGGCAAAAGAATGACCCTTAAGCTGATTTGGGTTCAGCCAAGCCACAACAAAAGTTTTGCCTCTTTGAAGAGACGACTTAAAAGAATGTAGAATTTACTCTAAATGCAAGCTTATTCTATGATGTAAGCAAAAGAAACTAATCTAAATCCTATCTTATTTAGGCAGATGTAGATCTAACCCAACTAAGAGCAAGATAACTAAAGTATTGGGATTTACATATGTCTCGTTTATAATGAATATCAAGTTAATGAAGTAGTTATAATTAACTTATATTATGGTTACCAAAACACATCCTATTGAGACCTATCAACTGAAATAATAAACCAACAACATTCCCGAAGTAGTTCACAAAAATGATATTAATTATCAAATCAGTAAATCCAATAATTGAATAATGACATGTGGAAATAGTTCACACATTACCATTCAATAAATCAGTTTTATAAGACATATTTCTGAGTAAATAGTTACTCAGAAATCAGATTTTAATTCATAAGAACAGAGATACCTAATAACAATACAAATTACCCATGTTGACAATAGTGCACAAACATGAATAAAATGAGGCATTCATGTTACCATCAAATGAAACTGATATTTGAAACAATAGTATTAGAAATACCAATTTATTGTAGCCATTTCTCCGATCTTGATCTCCAACATTCCTTTACATTGCTTGAACTTCTGCCTTCAAAACTAGAGTCACAATAGTGCAAACTCTGCCCCTCATACATAATTCAAGATACAAAGGAAAAATCCTCAATAATCCCAAGATCTGAGATTTTCTCTCCTCTATCCTACAACTCTAAATTCCTATTACAGTAGTGCTTTGAGAAGTCTAAAATTGCAGAGGAGAGCAACCACTATTCCATTTTGCAATCTATTACTTATACTATTTGTGAAAGAATTCTTGAGAGGAAATTTTGGTGAAGAGAAATCTGCCAAATCCAATTTTATTTGCTCAAAAATCCCGATCTTCAATTGTTGGAGCATTCTCATTGATTGAGATCCTTTTCTCCATATTTCTTCCACTGTTTTCCTGCAAAAAGAAATCGAAATAAATTAAGATCCAATTAAAATCAAATCCAATCTAATTCTATTTAAATAACTAATTAAACATAAAATATAAGCTTTCTATTGATGTTTGGGGTGGTTTAATTGGCCAATGATTTTATTAACCAATGGATCTGCCATTAGAAGAGGCTTTGGATAAATGAAAATGAAGAAAATAACTCAGAAAATTGATTTCGTTTTCAAAATTTGGAGCTTGATCTTCTGCCTGATTTTTGACCCAATAAATGATTAAATCTATTAGTGTAACCTCCTAAAAAATTTTCTCCTTGATTTTCTCTTTCCAATGAGCCATTCTGGGCCTCATTTGGCCATGTATAACTTAATTTATGAGCCTCCAAAGTTGATGGGTCAAATCTGACATGAATCTGGAAATTCTGTTGCTGGGCTAAAAATATTATAATTAAAAACTAATCCTAAATTAGTCTCTAATTAATTCTAAACTAATTATTAATAAACTAATTATTAATTAATATCTAACTAACTATTATAATTAACTAATTACAAACTAATTTAATCTAATTAAAAACTAATTAATATTAATCTAAATGATATTTAAATTTTAATTTAATCAAATTAATTAAATGTTATAAATTAATTAATCTGATTAATTTAAAATTTATTAATTAAATATTAAATATTTTAAACTAAACTAATATACCAACCTACCACTTCATAACTACTCCACTTGACTTCTACTTCTTTACTCATACGTATGAGTGGAAGTTAAGAAATTAAGAAAAACAAATAAATTACAAACTTTACAATATAAGTTAATGCCCCATTCCACCTTACGCTCATCGGCAAATCGCATCGGGGGATGGCTAACAGGGTTTTTAAAATGTGTCAAGTTAAATTCCCCGATCCGATATCGCATCGGGGCATCGGGGCATGGTATGTATCGGGGGTTTTTAAACTTGCCATATATGAAACTCCCGATGCGATATTCAAATAAATGCTCATTCCCTTTTGTCTCAAGCTTTTCGGCGATCGGGGATCGGAGGTAATGTGTATCGGGGTTTTTAGAATATGTCCCATAAAACTTCCGATCCGATATATTTTTTTTATATATTAAATTTTAGTTTAATTAAATTAATTATATTTTAAATAATAATTAATTTAATTAATCTGAGATTTAATATTAAAAATCAGTTTTGATTTTGATTTTATTTTATGAGGGTTATTTTATAAACTACAGCCACTCTTAATAAAAGTAAAAATAAAAATAAACTACAGCCACTTCGAAAATTTTGGGTTTTCCAGATTAATAATTGATTTAAAAATTTGAGTAAATTTCTTAAATCTCGATACTTAATGATTTGGCTGCATAACTAAAAATGAAAAATGTTAGTAAAAACTCGCTACGGGTTAATATTTAAAATGAATGCCTTATTGAACTAATTTATTTACAAAATGCAATATTGTACATTTTATGAATTTTTAACCCAGACTAGATAAATGATGAGACTTCAAAGGAGTGTCATTTTCAAACCAGTTGACCAAATGAGGCGAAACAAGCGTCAATGGGAAGTTTACAAAAAATTGATTCTAACAAGGAAGTCAAAGCAAGAATCCAAAGAAAATGTAAAATTAACAAAAGCGTAGGGCAATTAACTAAATAAAAACCCAAAAAGGTGTTTAGCCAAAATTTTTATAGAAAGGGTCCCCATTATTTGAAGTGAACAAGTCAAAAATGGGGGGGTTGTGTTTTTACCACAACACCTCACTAGACATTGACAAAGAAAGAAGATCAGGTCCCAGATTGGATCGCCCTTGTTTGATGATATCTTCAAAGGTAAAGTGTTGAAATAATAGAAGGAATCTATGATCATCTCCTCCAATATAGTTTTATAACTAGATATTTCAAAGAAGAGTCGTCAATAAATATTTTAAAAGCCCCCCAAAGTAGATAGTTCTTGAATTTTTCAAGTGAATACACCATATTGACAACCTCTCTCTTCATAGTTATGTAATTATTTTTGGTTGTAGAAACTTTTTCATAGAAAAATAAGTAGGATGATCCAAATTACCTTCTTTTGGTTGAGCTAATATTGCACCCAAAGAAATTCCAGAAGAATCTATATGTACATGGAATTCCTTATTCCAAGATGGATAAAATAGAATTGGGGAACTCACAAGTTCTTCCTTTAGAGTGTCAAATGTAGTATCATATTTAGCATTCCATGTAAAATGTTCTTCTTTCTTCAAAAACCTTTCTAAAGGTGCAAAGATCAAGGCACAATTATAGATAAATGAACGATGATATCCTATATGCCCCAAGGTTGATCACAATTGTTTAACACATGTTTGTAGTTGCATATTCAAAATGATAGTGACTTTATCATGACTACACAAACTCGTTCCTTAAAACTAATGTTGCCAAGAAGTGTACAAAAGAGAATAGTAAAATTACACTTCTTCAAAGTTCAATAAATTTGTAGTTTCCGACAACAATCAGACATCACTTGCAACAAATTGGAATTCTTTTTCAAAACAATATGTATTGTTCAGTCATCCATCTATACCTCGAGAAATTTATGAATATAATCTTGGAAAGTTGCAACAACAATTCTTCAAAATATAGTTGGAGCATTCTTGAGACTCAATGACATAACATGGTTGGCATCAGAACCCCATTCAGTTGCAAGAGTAGTCTTGCACTTATATTCCTCTACAGTGTGCACCTAGAGATAGGCTAAAAATACATCTATAAATTAGTAGGCTTCATTTCTAGAAATGTCGTCCAATACTTCATCACTAAAGGGAGTAGAAAATGGATCATGAACACAAGCATTATTAAGGCTTCAATAGTCCACATAAACCTGAGTGTCATATCAATCTTCCTTATCCTGAATCATAATAGGAATGATCCACTTGACTTCATCAACAGGAAATTGAGAATAACAACTAGCATATTATCTATTTCCTTCTTTACTTTTTCCTTTACTCTCAGATTTAATCTATAGAGATTATGTTTAATTGGTCTTGCATTTGGTTTTAGGAAAATTTTCATTTCCCAAAAATCTCCCTGAATTCCTTTATGCTCTGAGAAATATGCAGGAAGAAGGTCTTCGTATTCTTTTAGCAAATCAAATATTGCTTTTGTAGTTTGTTCGTCGCAAGAATCACCAATGGAAGCCAAGTTAGGATTTTCTTTAGTATGAATATTATGTTTCTACAACATCAATGGCTTCAAATGTGGAGTGTCTCTTATAGTCTCATCCTTTATATTTCACTCCTATTTAGACTCTTTGAAATTCAATTCTTCAATTCTTCAACTCTTCCAAATCATCATCATCATCGGGGTATTGATTAACCTTTCCATTGGAAACAACATCCTGAAACATTGATTCATATATGTGTTCAAATATATCCTAATCATTCTATTCCACAATAGGCTTTCTTGTGATGAACATAACTCATTTTATTTCCCTTAAGGCTCCTACAATCTTTTCATCCTCATCTTAAAAGCAGAAGTCACTGGAAAATTGGGTTATCATTGGTTCCCACCCAACTGTTTGTCTTTTCATTTCCTCCTTTAGGTACCAATCTTATGCAATGTTCTAAACTTTTGGATGCACTAATGTAACCACAAATTGACAAGAAGTCTTACTTCTTTCTACTTATCTTTGCAAGTTTAAATATTCTTTTGTGAAATAGTGTATCCTTTATATATAGGACTTCTAGCTGAATAATTCTTTAGGGCACCAAATCAACATGAAAAAGAAGACTTGCCAGACTCCCAATTTTTAATATGAGTATGATGAGCTCCCCACCACCTTGTTGGCATTTCTTAAAGAGAAACATCCAACAAAGGAACCTTTTACATCTCTTCAATTTTTTAATGAACTTCATTAATGAAATTAATAGTAGAACCTATACCATTAAAATTAGGAAATTATTGTACCTCAGTGCCAATCCAGTAGGCAGAACGAATAGTTGTGTACCCTCTAGAGTGTAAATGATGCTATCCCTACTATAAGTCATCCAATGTAATGTATGAACCAACTATTATGCTTTGAATAATCCTCCAACTAGTAGACCCATCTACTGAAGGATTGATATAATTTCTATTTTCCCTATAATGAGATGATATATCTAATCCAAAAGGTTGGGTTCTTCTCTATCATCTACAAGTTCTGTAAACCTGGAACCTTGATAAGGATCTAGTGGTTGTATGACTTAGACTCCATCTAACTAAAAACTATTTGTATCATGCTAAAGATCCATAGTAATGTAATTGTAAAAATCCGAATACATTCCTAATAATGTTGGATATGGGTATTTGTCTCCCATTATATCAGTTACTTCAAAATATGCATATGTTTCTACTCCTGTGATATTAACTTCAACATCCTCCAGACATCCAATTGGAAGAATAAAATACTGGTTATCCATACGTAATTGAATGGTGCAAACACCATTTTTGGTTTCCTTAGTGCCTGCCACATCTTCCTCTATAGGATATTGACATTAGAACCCAAGTCTAACATAGAGTCCTTGATATGGAATCCTACAATCTGAGCATCAATGCAGAATTCTATTTTTTTTCTCCGGTAATATTGTAGAAATATTTTATTTTCCATCGTTAGAAAGTCTTCATTTAGAATAGTCCAAGAGTCTCATCCTTAAAATAGCGTCTCACCATTTAACCATTCCATTACAGGTTGACGTGTTTGTTGAGATTACTCAGGACTCCACATTCTTACCTATTCCTGTTGTTCTGCATGAGGGCTATAAGATGATTCCAACTACTTAAAAATTTCTACGACATCTTGGTAATATTCTTTGTGTTCATTGGATACTTCTTAGGTGATGCATGTCTAATTATAGACAGTTATTCAAAGGTGCTTGTATTTTATCTAGTATTTTTTCCTCCTCTAGTGAATATATTAATATTCAACATTGGAGTTGGTTCTAGTTTGCTAGGATATGCATTGATCAAATCCACTCCTCTTTTCGAATTATTTTCTTCCCACCAAGCAATTAATTTAGGAGGATCCTCTATTACATGTGTATTTACTCTAGATTAAGAAAACCAAGGCCTTCTAGGTAGCATACATTTATGGGAAACATGTCCTTCTTGATCATAGTTATAAAAATGGATTGGGCCTCTTCCTCCAACTCTTCCTCCCCTTAAACTTCACTCTAGATACAGACAGATCAATTTGATTATCCATAGCATCAAAATATTTGTACTGATAAATATGATGGGTTAGTGATCCAAATAATTCATAGAAAACATTATTGGAAACATTTTAGTATTTCTGCAAAATAGGAAAGAGACAAGGGGAGTGACCATAGTTACGGAATATATCACAATAATTATTTTTTGATGTACCTTGTTGATTAGGGAATGAATGAAATTGGGTGTGTGATTGATATAAATCATTTATACCAACTTTCATAACTCCACTAGTAGGCAAAGGTGTAGTTGGACCCATATGTATAGAGGACGGTCTCGTACGTCTCAACCTAGGACATTTTCTTGCATTATGACCCTCAACATGACAATTAGTACACTATATATTGTGATGTAAAGGCCACACAACATGAAAACATTTTTATTTATTTTTCAAATCATCTATATGAAATTGTAATCCAATAAGTATAGGATCACTAAAAGTAGAACCTCATGCTCATGAGGATACCGCACCATATCTTCAATATTTGTATCTTTGTCAAGTGCATCTTGCAACATGTAAATTTTTTTTTTGAGTTAAAGGTATCTAAGTTAATGACAATAAATATTTACTAAACTAATATCATTGACGATTAAGATTAATAGGGTATATGTTGGGAACAGGATACCCCAAAGATAGCTTTGGGTCAAGTTTTGTAATAAATTTGTAAAGTCTTTGCATTTTGTGGTCGCAAAGCATGAAGGTGTCATGCGTCATAAAGGTTTGTCTTCCCTCATTTTTTAAAATGTAAAGTGGGCTGTAAAGATCTACCCATGGTCCACGGACCATGGGATTGTATAAAAGGAGCTAAGTAACCCCTAGGTAGTTTTAGAGAAGTAATAAGTCTTGAGATATAAGGAGGAAGCCCAGAGAAGTCTAAGTTTCAGGTCATAGCTTAGGTAGAGGCTTTGTAGTGCACAGAGGCCTAAGGTGGAAGTATGAAGCTAAGTGTGTAGAGGCCTCGAGTGGAAGTGTGCAACTAAGTGGGTGGACCCTTGTAGCTGTGTGCGTAGGGCAAATAGAGTCTGTAATCATATGAAGATATCAATAAAGAGAAGCATTCTACAAATTCAATGTCTTTGTTTCCTATTAATTCATCTTGTCGTATTGCGTGTGGATTTCATGTACAATACTTATGCGATGTGCGAATGTATGTAATTACATTGGTTAATTAAACACAAGTTAGAATATATGTTTAAGCGGTGCTAACTATGATTGATTAGTAAGATAATTAAACACTTAAACACTTAGTAGCACGAAAGTACCTGAACCAAAGCCTAGGGCTATGCAAAAGCCAATCCTACCCTTTCGCGGAGGTATCGAAAGGAAAAATAAAGTGCTAGACAGACAAAGCCCTAAAACTTAACCACATGCGCAAAAACAGGAACATAAGGAATAAACTAACATCATGACCATATCAGTGTGCGGAAACTTGGTTCCAGCATCCCCCATATTGTTTCAGGTGAGACTTCAGTCCGTGCTACATGGGCTAATGCCGAAAGGGCCAATAGTGCAGGGATTTTTTTGGCTAGCTAACACTGAACCTAGGTTAGGCCCCACGCAACCAAGAAATGGTTCTGTTGCTGGGAATGGAATCTTCATAAGATATGTGTGATGTCAAATTACTGGAATCCAACTAAGACAGAGATCAGAGACTGGTTGGATAGGAAGATCCATGAATTCGTAGCGTAGGAGAATGAAAACCCGCGACTTACAAAGGAACAGTTGTTGGACAGGTACCTATATACAGAGATACATGAGATCTTTTTTTTGTTCCTTTCCAGTTGAGCTATAAGAGTGGATCGCGAAGCTAGCAGATAGCCAAGGAAGGTGGAGACTTGAGAGTTCTATTGTCTACACCCCGGAGTTAGTACAAATATTAGAAGCCTCTGAGGATAAAATCACCGATGCTGTCGATCATTGGCTCGATCGCATTGTAGGAGGATTCGCAGTCGATACCTCAGTCAGATACAACAAGGCAGAATGGTGTTTTATCAAAGGCCCACGAGGTAAGTACTTGAAGTCTTTGAATACCTGAATTAAAATTTATTGTACGAATAACAAGTTATGCATCTACCTTCATGTTCGGAGCTACGCGAAGTGGAAAGACTTATAGGAATAAAGGAAGAAAGGGTCTTGAATGTAGTCCATTGATTTCACCTTCATTGGGTGACAAAGAGAGAGTATCATAGGCTTCTCTGTAGAGTTCTATCAAGTTAATAAGACAAGGATTCCCATGACTACCACATCCACCCACACCACCACCAACTTCACCAACATCACCTACGACTTGGCCCATACCACCACCACCTCCACCGCAGTTCAGCATGGAAAATTCAGTGAATCTTCTTTTCTTTAAAGGCTTGGGAAATGAGGACCTAGACCAGTTCTGGTTCGTTGTGAAAGCTGTATGGAAAGCTTAGGGCATTATAGATGATCACATGAATAAGGCAATACTGGTTAGTGCTCTACAAGATCACGTGCTAACCTGGTACAGTAAATACTATAATAATAAGCCAAAAGCTGGAGTGGCAGACATCAAGACCACGGTGAATAAAGAATTTTGTAGGCCTTAATCCAAGGCACAGTTTATTGTGGGGTTCAAGGAAATCGCGATGAAACTAGGTGAGACACCTTGGGAATTGGATCAGAGGTTTAAGTGTAAAATCCGTGAAGTGAATATGAACTTAATCAATGGACAACACGACGAGTGGTTTCTGGCTTTGCTCCTGCCAAACCTAAGGGTTGTTTTGTCACAATAGAAGATAACAACTTAGGTAGAGGCCTTGGATATTGCAATGAGACTACATGGAACACCAATGCAGGATCTGAACTTGGGGGTTCAACAGATCCATGCGTAGTTGCAAAATCTTTGCATTGAAACGCAAAATTTGAAGCAATACAGAACAGCTTAACAAGAGGTGCGTGAAGATGTATGGTGATTGAAATGTTGATGGGTTATGTTATATTCTTTCATCTACCTTCATGTAAAGGTGGTGTGCTAAAATTCGGAAAGTAAGGGCACTACAAAATGGGTTGTAAATCTAAAGCTCCTAATAAAGGAAAGGGATCTGATGATGCTCCTTTTGTAGAGGTGAAAACCACCTCAGATGAAGGTGGGTATGTGTACATGGCTTCTTCAAGTACACATGTAGATCATGAGGCATGTTTGATTGACTCAGATGCATCCTTTCACTTCACATCCCATAGAGAGTGGTTCTGTGAGTATGAGAAATACGATGGTGGAGATGTCTTCTTAGGGGATGATCGGAAGGCTAGAATCATTGGTCGTAGAAAAGTAAAGTTGAAGTTGCAAGGTGGAAGGGTTGGAACGCTTCTGGGTGTTCTGTATATTCCTACATTGTCCAGAAATTTGATTTCTGTAAGCATGTTGGATGATGCAAGTGTAAAAACAATGTTCGAGAAGGACACCTGCAAGATGGTTTAGGCAACACTGGTATTGATGTGGGGAGTTAATATTGGAACTCTGTACAAACTGCAAGGAAGCATAGTTGTTGATGGGCGCAACAGTTCTGTGGTTCCTAAAAGTGGAGCAAAAAATCTAGTGGTCTCCGGAGAGAAGACCATGTTGCGGCATCAAAGGCTTTGACATATTGCAGATAAGGGTCTTTGAATACTTCATGGTAAAGGTATGGTAGAAGGTATGAGTAATAGCTCTCTGGATTTTGATTTCTGTGAAAATTGTGTATAATGGAAGTAGAATCAGGTGATTTTCCCCTCTGGTGGTAAAAGGGCGAAACATATATTAGAGCTTGTGCATAGTGATGTGTTTGGACCTTTGAAGGTTCCATCACTGGGTAAGTCTATGTACTATGTATCATTTATAGATGAGTTCTCAAGGAATACATAGATATATTTCCTTAAGAAGAAATATGAAGTCTTTGACAGGTTTAAATAATTCAAGGCTCTAGTGGAAAACCAGATAGAGAAGAATATAAAGGTGTTGAGGATAGATAACGGTGGAGAATTTTGTAGTAAGGAATTTGAAGAATTCTATAAGAAGTGTGGTATATCACGGCAGAAGAATACTCCGTATACACCTCAGAAAAATGGAGTTGCTGAAAGAATGAACAAGACATTGATGGAAAGGGCAAGAAGCATGCTCAGTGGTGCCAGGTTAGGATAGGAATTCTGGGTAGAGGGGATGGAGACAGCAGGTTACCTGGTCAACAGATCACCTTCATCAGCATTGGAGGATAAAATTCGACAAGAGGTATGGACTGTTAAGAAATCCTCTCTTTCACATCTGAGGGTATTTGGATGTGATGCATATGTACATGTTCCAAAGGAGAAATGAACCAAGTATTGAGTTATGAAATGGGTATGTATTTACGATTAATTTCATCATCGTTTTCCTTGATTATTATCTTTTTCATATCTTAATGCACTAATATATTGAGGAATTATGGTAAGAAATGAAGGAATTATTTGTAGTTATGATTTAGCTAACTTTTACGCTTATTTATGCAAGAAAGTGACGAAAGGAACAATTGTTGTTCCCTGATGTTGGAACAACAAAATCTGACAAACAAATGAAGGAATGTGTTAGCTGCAGACAAGGCTGAGAGCGAATCAAAGGGATGAGCGTGAAATAGGAAAGATGTCTGAAGTTAGCAATTGGTTGCAAATCCCTCGGGATCGGGAGATCTTGAGGGATCACATTTACCATTTACCCTTTACCCCTTTCTGATTATAAAAGAAGGTGATTGTAGGAAGAAAGGGGACGAAGCTCGATTATTTTTCAAGTTGTAAATTTAAGTACAGACTTACGCTGTTGGAGAATGTGATTATATTGTAAAGCTACTTAAGTTCGATGATTAATATATAATTGAAGTTGTTGTTCCCTTGCATTATTTGAAGTAGCTCAGAAATGTTCTCTGGTGGCTATGGGCCCGGCCTCTAGTGGATTTAACTGATTTCTTGTGTTATATTTCTGATTCTTCTAAAGTTTGGTTGGTTTGGTAATTTCCCATTTCTGTGAGTTTACTTCATTCATTGTTTATCATTCCTTGTATTGAAGTAGTGTATGCTCTGTTTATAATTTACAATGTTGTCATTTGATTTGAGTTATTTTTATTATAGAGTAAATTATCTGTATAGTGAATCGCATTGAATTAATCATCTGTAAGAGTTTGATTATCATTATTAGACTCTCAGAATTGATATCATTTCTTTTTTGATTTCTTTATAGAGACTGAGTATAGTTTAGATTGAATCAGCTAAGAAGAGGTGAGTTATTGTTACTGTGCTCTTAGGTGATGATGTTATTACTTGAATTGTTGTAAGATTTGGTTTCAGTAGAGGATTGAGTTTTGAAGCTAGATGTCATATTTCCTTTAGTCATTGCAATTTGAGTTTATTAGAGGAATTCATTTACTCTTTTGTCGAAGATCTATACTATAATTTAGGACACATTACTCTCTGAATTAATAGCAGCCACATACTATGTACACTCTTGAAATAAGAGGACTTGCTCGGGTTGATTATTAATGTGGGATAATTAGGAGTTTTAAAAGGCACCTTTTATCAGCCAACATTTTGGCGCCGTTGCCGGGGAGAGTGTAGCCAGTTTACAAAGAGTGATGTATATCTAATAATTATTGTTGAGGAAGAATTGGGTATTGAAAATGGAAGGTAAGAACCTATGTTACGAGCAAGTAAAGTGCTTGCTCCTCCACCCGCTTTTCAGCACAATTACAAAAAAGTGATGTAGGTGTTTGATGCTTGTCTATTGAGAGAGAATTGGGTATTAAAAATGGAAGGTAAGTACTTGTGTACGGAGCAAGTAAAATGCCTACTCCCTGGCTTTCTTTCCAGCATAATTGTTAGGAACTTAAGGTAGAGATAAAAATTTGAATTCTTTTGCATGAATGACTATGAAGAAAAGACCAGAAAACAATCCAATTCCACATCCCAAAGCTGAAAAATCTAAGGGACTGGTGACCCTTGGACGATCAACTTTCATCGACAACATCTTAAGAGAAACTGAACCTTAGGCATCAGTAGGTCCCCAAACCATTACTTCCAAACAACCTACTGTCTCCCTTCGGGCCACAATTTCACCATCTGTAACCTACACTGAGGTCCACAGTAAAAAGGAAGGAACTGAGTAGAGTTTTCAAGATATTGAAAATCCGTCCCTAATTCCCTCACAAGAAGGGAATTCTTGTAATATTCGTGAAGAACGAGGAGAAATAGGGGAATCATAGGAACCAAGGTCCCCTCAGGTAGTAATTGAGCAAAGGACACCCAATGGCCTAGAGCAAGGGAGTGTTGTTAAGATCATTCCCACCCATTCTAGACATCCTAGGGATAACTCTCTAGCTCCAAAGATCCCAGAAGGGTACTGGCATATATTTGATCAAATGGCCAATAATCCATAAGCACCCTAGAAGTCTACATTACATATCCTATCGTTGACACAGCTGTGAACACACCCATGAAAGCTATCCCTCTACAAAATATTCCCACCTTTCATGGACTCACATCAGAAGATCTAGATGCATTTCTATTTGAATTTGATGTGTTATGTTAGGGTTATGATTACACCACCAATCCCCAAAAACTAAATCTATTTCCCTCTACGTTAAAGGGAGCAGCCCTGTGTTGGTTTATGGGACTAGGTGGGGGCACCATAAATGATTGGGATCAAATGAAAACTGCTTTCCTTAAAAAATATCAGGATTATTATAGATCTAGGGAAGTAAAAGATGAAATATTCCAAATGGTAGCAAGACCTAGTGAAACATTGGAAGAGTATGTGGAGCGTTTTCAATATAACCTCCAAAGGTCTGCCTACGCAACTCTACCTTTGCCTGCTAATGTGCTAAAAACTACATTGATTAAAGGAATGAAGGACCAATGGATAGAGACACTAAATATAATGTGTAAATGTGATATATATCAAGAATAGTATGCTAACATTACCAATTTGTGTATCAGGTGCTCAAGAGGCAGTACGAGACTGAAACCAGCAGAATGCGATATGACCACCACGGACAACAAAATATCTGGTAGAAGCATTACTCATGCAGAAATCGGCAACCTGTTGGATGATTTCAAAATAGATATCTTGGGAACTTTGACAACATAATTAGACATTATGCAAGCCAAACAAAGGTAGGTCGAAGCATAATGGAACCTGGTGATCTTTTGCCCTTGATGTAGGAAGGAGCATAGTCATAAAGAATGCCTGCTAGATATGGTACAAACTTGTGCCATATGCACTAAAGATCATGCCAAAGAAAACTACCCATCGCTCCCAGGGTTAAAATTAGTCTTCAAAGAGGCAAAGGAAGAAACATAACCAATATACCTGTTAAATCAGTGTTGCTAATGGCAAGCACGACAAACAGGGATGCCTATCGACCCATATTCTTTCTTTCAACCCTTCCAATATAATTCTGAACAATACACAGCAGCCACATGCCAGAACCAGCCACCTTTTCCTAATTGGTCACAACAACAATTCTCTATGCCACCTTGGTCTAATCAATCAAATTAAAACAATAGTTAGCCAACTTTCTCTTACTTTCCACCATTCTAGTAGAACAATACATATCCATCCCAATGGCCACCCTCCACTTCATAAAACCAGAACTGGTAGTCAAGCTGGCAAAGACCTACAAGCCAACCAGCAAGAACAATCCCCCTACCTCAACCTACACTACTAGCACCTTACACATTGCAGCAAAACCCTCAACCCAATCTATGACCACAGCTCCCAGCCCAGCCCAACCTCAATCCCAACAATAGACCAGTCTTATCTATACAAACTATTGAAGGACCAGAGCCAGAAACTAAGTTGAGGGAGTGTAATGAACTCAAATTAAGGTCTGGATGGATAATTGAGTTATACGGGTATAAAAGTATACAATTAGAAGAACTGTTACCTATAGAATAAACAACCCAAATAGAGAATATTATTAAACAGAAGAGCCACGATCAAACTATTACCTCTTCTCCACCATTTCCATAGAGATTGATTATACCTTGGCTAATAGAATATCCTAATTTCGATCTTCTGGGATAATTAAAAAACCTTTGTGTAAAAATACACCTCCTCCAAGCTATTCAGGACATTCCAATTTATGCAAAAACTATTAAGGAATTGTGTAGTAAAAAGCCTAAGAGGAGAATAAAAATAGCCCAAACTGTCCACGTAGTCGGAACTTTGTCTGATTTATTATCAGGCAGAGAAACACCAGTGAAATATGAGGACCTAGGAAACCCTATAGTCATAGTACAGATAAATGGATGTTCCTTTCTCAATGCATTAGTTGATCTAGGAGTAGCCATTAATATTCTCACAACAACAACCTATCAAAAAGTTGGCATTATACCTTAGATCCAACAACGACCTTCCTGGGACTTGCTCAGTGATCAGTTGTCAAACCATAAGGGATATTACAGGTTGTAATGGTGTCTGTAGATTCTTGGGAATACCTAGCATATTTCTTTATTATTAATCCTATAAACTGGCTAGATGGACATCCCCTAATTCTAGGAAGACCTTGAATAGCAACCATATATGCTTACATAAGTTGTCGAACAGGCAGTATGACTATAACAAGAGGAAGTAATGTGAATAATCTAGCTTTATATCCTCTAGCTCAGCCAAGCCTAACTATAATAAAAACTCGGAGACAACCTGTATCATATTTAACTGAAAACATTTGATCACCGCTAACTGTAGAAGATGCTCCTAAATTTAAGAATTAAATAGAAGATGACATTATTAATACTTACATTAACCAACCAGATGTTGTATCTAATCTAAAATGTCACATGATCGAAGTAGCCCTGGATAACGAAATTGAAGAAGATCCCTTAAAAGATATTAATGACAAAACAATACCAACAAAAAACTATTATAACATAAAACCCATTGAAATTGAGTCAGGGAACATCCTAAACATTAACAAAAGCCTTATTGATGTCCAGCAATAGAGGCTTGTTCAATTCCTTAGAAAATATAAAGAGGCTTTCACTTGGGATTACCCAGATATGAAAGGGATTGATCCCCAATTATGCATACACCACATCTATACTTAGAAAGATGCGAGACCCATTTGACAACCTCAACGGAGGTTAAACCCTCACCTTAAAGATGTTGTTGAAGATGAACTACACAAACTATTAGATGTAAACTTCATCTATCCTATATCTGATAGCAAATGGGTTTCTCCATTAGTTGTGGTGCCTAGAAAGAATGGAAAGTGGCGTATATGTGTGGATTATAGAGAGCTTAATAAAGCAACCCAAAAAGATCATTTTCCCCTCCCGTTCATCGACCAGGTTTTAGACACATCGGCAGGAAAAAAAATCTTCTCTTTTCTAGATGGCTTTAGTGGCTACGACCAAATCCAAATTGCCCGTGAAAACCAGGATAAGACTACCTTGACCTACCCCTGTGGGACATTTTATTATAGGGTATTACCTTTTGGACTGTGCAATTCACCTGCCACATTCTAGAGAGCTATACTCAAAATTTTTTCAGACTTGATAAAAGAGGAACTCGAGGTGTACATGGACGATTTTACACTCTATGGAGATGACTTCGATTCGGCATTACAAATGCTAGAGAAAGTCTTGCAAAGATGCATTGCTACCAAGCTTTGCTTAAGACATGAGAAATGCCACATGATGATAACCAAGGGCCTCATCTTGGGTCAATACATCTCAGCAGCTAGAATTCAGGTAGATCCAACAAAAATTCAGATAATCCTCTTAATACCTACCCCCTACACACAAATTGAGGTACGTAGTTTTTGGGATTTTCTGGATATTATAGAAGATTTATAAAGAATTTATGCCAAATTGCTACACCATTATATGCTATAATAGGAAATATCGATTCTTTATGGAATGACAAATCTGACATTGCATTTGTAGAGTTAAAATATCTAGTAACAACAGCCCCAGTATTATGGGGCCTAAACTAGGATTTACCATTTTAGATTTCATCCGAGGCATCAGATACCTCCATTGGAGGAGTTCTCGGCCAAGAGGAAGATAAGAAACCTTATGTGATATACTACATCAGCAAAAATTTAACTCTTGCTGAGTTGAATTACACCATGACTGAGAAAGAATTTCTAGCTATAATCTATGCTATTAACAAATTCAGACACTATATAACAGGATACCCTGTGGTTTTGTACACTGATCACTCTGCTATTAAATATTTAGCTAATAAACTTGTTACGAATGGAAGAGTGACACGATGGTTGATACTTTTGCAAGAATTTGACATAACAATCAAGGATCAACCAGGAAAGGAATATTCGATGGCAGACTTCCTCTCACGTGTGCCATAGACAAATGACTTGGCAACAGTAGAAGACCAGTTCCTTGATGAGTACCTATTTACTATAACCGTGAAAACACTGTGGTACGCACATGTTGCGAATTACCTAGCAATAGGAAAATTATCCAAGCACCTGATGCCTAGTGAAAGAAAACTAATAATAGAATGCAACACTCGGTTTTCCTAGATCGGAGGATACCTCTTTCACACAGGAGCCATTATGCATATCCGAAGATATGTTAGGGAAGATGAAATCTTCGACATCCTAAAATCTTGTGATGGACCTTGTGGTGGACATTTAGTAGATTGCAGGACTAGGCATAAAGTCTTACAGATGGGCTATTATTGGCCCACCACTTTTAAGGATGCCAAGAAGTTTTTCCAGGCATGTGATAGCTACCAAAGAATGGGCTGCTCTAGACAGTCTGACGAGATGACCCTGTAAGGAACAACAACTTTTCCTGTGTTTTTTTTGTTGTTCCCTGTAGGGAACAACTCTTGTTCCGAACAACAATTTTTAGTGTGTATTTCCCTTGATGTTCCCTACAGGGAACATCAATTTTCGTATGTATTCCCTTTGTTGTTCCCTATAGGGAACAACACTGTTTTGTGTCTGCTTTATTTGATGTTCCCTATAGCGAATAGTTGTTGTTCCCTATAAGGAACAACACATTTTTTGTGATTTCTCTTTGTTGTTCCTTACAGGGAACACCTGCTATTCCCTATAAGGAAGAACACTTTTTGTGTGGGTTTTTCTTTTGTTATTCCCTTTAAGGAACAACACTTTGTGAATATTTTTGAAAACATCGTCCTTCTCTTCCTCACATAATCAACCTTAGACCATCCCAATTCACTCTTTATGATCCTTCTTAATGGCATAAAAAGTACAATACATATTTAAGGACAACAAGTATGGAGTCTAGTGGAATGGGAAAATATCTTGAATACTATCATATTTAACAAGAGTACTTTGTGATGATCAAAAAAGAAAATGACACAGTTATCTATATCACTTCACTGTCCTCGTTTCCACTATAAACAAAACTGATTCATTATCTGTACCATGTTGGTTTCCCCTTTCCTGTATAACTCTCTCTATGTATTATCAATAAAATTATGGTATATTTTTTATATTGATATGTCAAAATTCTTCCACCATCCCTACTCTTAAGGAGTGATGAGCCACCCTCTATGTATAAAATGGGGACTATAAAATAATAATATATATATATATATGCACACATATATATATATATATATATATATACATCTATATATATACATCTATATATATATATATATATATATATATATATATATATATATATATATATATATATATATATATATATATATATATATATATAATATATATATATATATATACACACATACACATACACATACACACACACACACACACATATATATATATACTAACAATTTTATGATTTTTTTCCACAAATGGAGGATAGGGGGTCTCATCACGAGCCGGCCTGACCACTTTCGCTACTTCCCAATGAATGGCAATGTGTTCACCTGGTTACCATGCCAGCACATTGGTCTCTACTATGGACATCATAAGGCACTTCCCCAATTATACATAGAGGACCATGGTTCCCAACGGTTAGAAAGCAACTTTGTCGAGGCTATGGACACCCACAAGCAACAGAAGCTCTGCTGATGGTATTGAAGTATTTTTTTACATCAATAACTATTATAATACCCTCTTCTTATGTTTTTATCTTTTCTATGGAGAGAATATGTTCCTAACATACCTTGAACCTTTATGCATGAGTAATTCTTTTTTTCATTCACAACAGTTTTAGGTGCAGTAACGGCAGTAAAGTATTATTTCCGCATATGCTGTCCCTTTTCCTTTATCATATCATATCATCATAGCCTATCACTTATTGATAGTTCTTGGTACATGCCTTGATTTTGCCAATCCAATATCCTTTATGATCCTTTCATTAATATGTGTACCTTGCCAATCCATTACCCCTGTACTTTGCCGCTAGTGCCTTACTCTTTCATTCATTTGGTTGTAGGCGACCTATTATTTTGAAGGCAGGTAGGGACCTCCAGTGTACTTATGCATGCATTGTCATATTTTCATTGGATTTTGCAAAATTATACGGCATTCAATGATCATATAGCATGTGGTATTATAACATCCCTTAATAACGATATGTATATTTATAAAGTATCACCTGATAAAGTGATCACAACCATTTGTTGTTCCATCACTCAACTATTTTTGTCGTTGTTCTTTCCCTGCTACACTTATCGTTTGTAGAATTCAAGCATTATGGGAGGAAGAGTAGTGAACAGAGAACCTCTAATATTGGCTATTTCTGATGAAGTGTTATAGACATATTTGGGCATTGCAACCCTGATCTCATATGTCCATAAACCAAGGGCTTATAAGCCCCTAAAAGTGTTGTTTCATACCCTAAAGGAACAAGGTTAACTGATTACATCATCTCCCAGAAGTTCTCCCAGAAAAACTACTCAGAATTGGTCAAAACTGGACCATATAGACTGCTCAGTGCTAAGGGTGCGATGCATCTCATCTGCCACATGCAAAAAGTACGATGCATAGTGAAAAACCCTTCTGTAGGGTGTGATGACCGAGAGCAGACAACTGGCAGAGGTAGTTGACTAGGTGGAAACCCAGAGAATCTTCTAGAAACTACCAATTTGACACTTGCCTCTTTGAATTCACCCAGGGATGAGTAAGAGATCATGAAATCTCCAAGTGGAACCACGAACTATTAGAGAAATGACACTAATAAAAATCCCAGAAGCTGGCTCACCCACTTGCAAATATCTATATATTGCTCCCTCATCCTCGAGATCCAAAGGCTGGAATTTTGTATTTTGTAAGGAAGTGTTGTTGGTTTCTCTATGAAACATCATAGTGCATTTGCATTTAGACTACATGCTGAAATTGTTTTAAGAAAAGTGCATCTAGTGTGTGCTCTCTACTCTATGTTGAAAGAATTTCGTTTCTCTTTCCTTAGTAGCTAGGATTTTCATTGCAAAAAGAAAGTAAATGACTGTTTATCATCATGGATTGCATATTTAGGATTTGTATATCTAAATCATGCGGTGAACCTTAAAGGAAAACTTCTTAAGAAAGATCAACTGTAAAATAAACCTCAATGAACATAAAAATGCTTTGGAACCTAAAGCACAACATTTAGCAGTCTAGGCTAGAGACGTATTCCGGCGTCGTAAAGCTTGGTAACTATCACTTTCATAGTAGGTTGGGTGATTCCTCCCTTTTGAGACGAAAAGTGCCAGTACAAACTTGTGCTCCCACGTACCGTCGAGTATATATTGGGAGACCACAATAGCCTACATCCTTTATCCTTAGGAAGTCGTGTCTACCACCCTATCAATTGCAATGCACTGAACACAACATTTAGGAAGATTGATTGCCATACCATAAAAGGTATTTTGTAGTTTTGAGATTGATTTGGTAATCCCTCTGTCTAGATTTCTAGAGTAGTCACTTTCATTCCTTTTTAGACTCCTTAAAAGGAAAGGTCCATCTGACCACTTGTCACTTCAGGCTCATTAAAAATCGAAGGCGACTAGAGTCATCTTTAGCTTTTTCATGCCTCTTAAAAATTGAAAAAGAAAGTTGTGTCAAAGCATCATAAAATTAATTTTAATCGGAATAACATCACTATTCCCTCATTGGTCTTAGGTTGAGAAAATGGAGTCTACCAATCAAGGATTTCCCCTTGGGGGAAATCCTAGTCCCTTCTCCTCTTGGGGGATGTTGGTGCTCCACACATGGCCACATTGTCCCTTCCAAGACTCACAATTGGCCTGCCAGTATGGCTTTTCTCGACCTTTGTCATTCAAAACACCGCAATTCCTTAGCAATCAAATCAGCAACCAGATGACCCTAAAGTCACCCCCCCTGCCTTCTACTTCATTTGTTTCTCTCTCTCCTTCTTCCTCTTTGCTTAGTGAAGCCAGTAATGCTAAAAGCCAAGTAACTGAGAAGAAGAATAAAGGGAAGGAGAAGAAGAAGAAGAAGCCAACAGTGAAAGGGGGAAACCATGCATCATCTGGCGAAAAGCCACATACTGCACCTTCCAAACCTAAATCTCCATGTTTCATTTGCAAAGGAAACCACTATCATCGAGATTTTCCTTGCATCCCACGGATCATAAGGGACTAGTCTCCCCACTTACACAATTCGGTGTCATCAACCTCTAACGATCATGTTGAGAGTGCACCGTCAACTAGTGGAAATGAAGTCAATGGACAGAAAGGAAGATCTAAATTTCCTTGTATACTATGTGAAGGCAATCATGCCCTCCACCATTGTCCATTCTCAGATGAAGTTATAAGAGCCTTGGACAAATGTCCTACTTCACCACAACAACTTCCTCCTGGATACAAGAAACTCTTTCCAAGTCCATCGCTAGTTGAAAATCTGGCTGACACACCCTTGTTTTCGATTGAAGCATCTATCGCTGAAGATAAACCCTCTGAGTCCACACCTGACCAAATTCAACAGGTCGAGGTGGCAGTCCGCCCAGTCTTGTCTTCAGAAGGTCCACCTTCAGATGATAGAGTCACCAAAGAGGATGAGGACGACACCGTTCAAATTCTTTTTGTTAACACAGAATCCAGAACATGGGGGAAATCTACCCATTCCTTTACCGTAGGAAGGAAGTTCTTCAAAGATTTTTTCGGCCATTTATTCAGTCCCTCCTCCAAGCAATCTAGTTGTTTCCTTCGATTGGAATCTACTAGGTAGACCCTGCCTACCATCTAATGTACCATTCTGAATCATAGTAGAAGCTTACAGAATGATCATGGTTGGTACTATCATAGATGAAGGGGTTTCTGTGAGTATCCTTTCCTCAACTACTTGGAAAGCGCTTGGTTTTCTACCGCTTCTGCCTGAGATTCGAAATCTGATAGGCTTCAACAAAGGAACCAGTCAACCATTAGGGATCCTTCCAAATTTGCTTATAACATTGAGAGGGAAAACCGTTCATCTGAATATGATGGTAGTCCAAGGGCCATTAGATTAAAATCTACTCCTTGGGAATGACTACATTTATAGCATGGGAGCTATTTTTTCCTCACTCTTTCGAGTGATGTGTTTTCTGCATGAAGGTAGAGTGGTCCAGCTCATAGACCAGCTTTCATTCCCCGATTCACACATAGCTACTAGTCAAATTCCATCCCTAAATGGTCGTTTTACGCAAGGAATGTCTCATGAATCTCTAGTCCATCCACCTGATGTGCGCGAGTGATTCGGTGATTATGACTGAAACCTAAGGGGCATGCACCCTGGTTTGCTTGGGCAGGAAAACTTTAGGTACAGGGTAGGTTTCCACAGAGGATATATGACTAGTCTGACAAACCCGTCCATTTAGGAAAATGGGATTAGACTGGAATAAGATTTCGTTGTCAAAGTTATGTGACTGGATGCGTCGCACCATTCACCTTTGTCTATTTTGATGGACAGAACCAAGGAAGTGTTTTGTCTACAAATGCGGATGAAGCAATCTTGTAAATTCGAGAACATTCATATGGTAACTTGGAAACTCTACTTTTATTTATACTTGGTGGCATGCAAACCTTTTGCATGAAAGTGAAAAGCGACCTTTTTTTTCGTAGTTTGTAGGCTCTAAACCCTTTAACCTCGTAGGTGGGTCATTCCTAGCTTGCATAATAAAGGCTCCAGAGCAACGTTGCACATGGGGCAAGCTCCCTAAAAAATGAACCTACTGATGAGAGACATCCTTATTATACGAATGGCATGAGTATGTTTACGCGAAGTTCAAGCTCATTAAAAAATAAACCTAGCAATGAGCACATGTTCCCCCAGAGTTCAAGATTATTAAAAAATGAACCCACTTTCGTAAATAACCATTGCGATTGCATAATTATCAGCTTTTGAACCTTGGTCGTGTTCTTATCATCACCTCCACTCTTTTTTAGTTGATCATACACCTCCATTTGATTGTTTACCCCTTTTGAGGAATAGATGCGATGAGTGATTATGTTATCCACCTTCTTTACACTATTGTGATTGAAAAGTTCCAAATCTTACCTGGAACCAACTACTACCCCGAAAATATCACTCGTTCCTAAAAAATGAGTCTCCTTTAAGCTCTTTTCATCTAACTCATAAAATATGAAAATATTGCCAAGCAATTGGCCTCTCCAACTCGTTAAAGTGATTAAAAGTGCCATCCCTCCTCTAGATTTTAATCTTTTTGGACCTGAGGGATTATTACACAAAATGATCAGGCATTTGTCTTGTTTGGATCATTAAAGCTATTGAAAAGTCATCCCTTTCATATCGTTTTATACTTTTTTGGACTTAAGGGATTATATTACGAAAAAGGAATACTGGAGTTTCCCTTCCGTTTCTTTTCAGACTCTCTAAAACTGAAAAGGACTGAGTTATCCTTGTTGTTAAACTCATTAAACAATAGCGACAAATTTTTCCATGTAGACAAGAGCAAGTTTCACTATCGCTAGGCTCATTAAAACATAGCGACAGGTTTGCCCGAAGGTCAAATTATAGAACAAGCATATGTTATCATCCTCAAGATTGACAAAAATAAAGAGGTACTGGTCAGAAATGACTAGGGAAAAATTGGGAAGAAAACTTGAAGAAACTTTATTGGTAGCAGGTCACTCTTGAACATGACACTTTCACTCCATCACCATGATTGAGTCGGGTTGGGTTATTCTGTTCACCGGTCATATCACCATCGGTCCTTCGTACCATCCATTTTTGGGGTTAATGCTACCAATCCATTTCAGTGTCACTGATATGTTCAAGAGAAGTCGCTCAGATAATTCAACAACACAGCTTATGTTTTAGCCACTGCAATACCTTCACACTTCATTCTTTCATGACCACCACCCTGAACCTTGTATCATCAGATCGTTTTCACCTCCACAAAATCATTTGCTTTGTTTCATGTCGTAGATGTGGGATTCATTAAGGCCCTCCTACAACAGGTCACTTCTTGTCGACATCATCTCATTATCGAAGAAATCGACCTAGGAACAACCCTTTCAGTACACTGAAGCTTGCATGCCTCAATGGCAAGTTTCTCACTTCCAGTGATAGGTTTACATCAATGGCCTTCGACTGAAATATTTTGCATTGTGTTCGACATCGACTCATGTATTCACACCACGTGAATTGTACTGTAGTACCTTGAGGGTCATTATCATTATCAATGATTCCTCTCATGCCTGTTAATGGCTTACATCATTGGCTGGTAATCAGGGGTTGTCTTTCCATGTTCGACTTCAGGACATGTTTTCACATGGATCGACTTGTACTTCGGGTGAAGATTGAACAAGTTTGAAGACCCCGGATCTAGTTTCATCCATACAGGATGCGATATATTCCGGAAAATAAAGACATCAAATGTACATCACAGCTGCACAGATAATCATCCAAGCCAAAGGATTATGGCTCTACTAGAATCATCAGTCTGTCACATAGGCGGCTGTCTATCGCATGTACATGAAAATGAATTTATAAAGCTAAGCATGGGAATGTCGCCTTAGCTAGATCATGAAAATATTATGAAGATAATGTATTTTATTGTATCTTATTATAGGTCACCTTCCAGTTCAAAAAACCTCGGATCGTCATGATAAATCATTCCACCTGACATCAAAATATTTACGACCTCATGCTTTAGGGGACAAATGTTATAGACATATTTGGGCATTGCAACCCTAATGTCATATGTCCATAAACGAAGGGCTTCTAAGCCCCTAAAAATTGTTGTTTCATAGCATAAAGGAACAAGGTCAGCTGATTATATCATCTCCCAGAAGTTCTCCCTGAAAAACTACTCAGAACTGGTCAAAACTAGACCATACAGATTGCTCAGTGCTAAGGGTGCAATGCATCTCACCTGCCATATGCAAAAAGTGTGATGCATATTGAAAAACCCTTCTGTAGGGTGCGATGAGCAAGAGCAGACAAATGGCAGAGGTAGTTGACTAGGTGGAAACCCAAAGAATCTTCTAGAAACTGCCCATTTGACACTTTCCTCTCTGAATTTGCCCAGGGATGAGTAAGAGATCATGAAATCTCCAAGCGTAACCAAGAACTATCATAGAAATGACACTAATCAAAATCCTAGAAGCTGACTCACCCATGTGCAAATATCTATATATGGATCCCTCATCCTAGAGATCCAAAGGCTGGAATTTTGTATTTTGTAAGGAAGTGTTGTTGGTTTCTCTGTGAAACATCATAGTGTTGGGTGGTCTAAGCTTTTCATGAGGTGAAGAGGCTTTCATGCTGGGAGGATGGCACCGGGTCAGACCAATGGGTTGTAATCCTCTCTTATACTACTTCTATCAATAAAGCTATTTGAGTATTTCTCCATATTCTTCTATATTTCTGAATCTCATATTGATATATATATATTTGTATGGTTAAAATACATCTGATCCTATGTTGTTTATGGTTATGGATCTCTATGCTTTTATGGTATTATGCTACTTTGACTCTATAGGTGTTCTTTGAAGCGGGACAAGTAAGGAAGGAGTGGCGAAGCTCTGTCAAAGGAGGGAGGGAACAAGCAAGGAGTCTAGTGAAATACTAAGGTTGGTACTCTCTACTTCTCTCTCATCTATCTCTCATAGAGGAAAACACAAGTAACTTTAGTTTGTTTGTTTCTAAGATAGCTATCCATCTTAGTGGGACTAGTAGCTCCGAATGGACACTAGTTTTCTCGATAACATGAAGCCAGGGAAATTTTAGCTCGAGCTTGATGGATAGCATACTTTACAATAATTCAACCACCCAACGAGGAAATTGCCATTGAATTCTTACGAAATCTATAGAATGGACAATCCATGGTAAGGGGCAGGTAAATCACTATATTAGATGCTGTGATAGTAGAAGTATCCAAGTTACCGACGAAAGGACTAGTGTGGGTTGGTAAGAGATTGAAGCTGCATGATGCTATAGAGGCTTTTAGGGATGAAGGACAGGATCTAATCAAGAAGGGCAAAGGCATTCTACCATTTTCTCTTGGAGAACCATGGGGAGAACTAGAATAAATCATCTAGAACAACATTACATGCAATGGGCACAAAGACCTGGTAAGGCCATGTCAACTCAAACTCTTAGCAGTTCTAAAATGAAAGTGCTCTGTTAATTTACCTGCATTGTTGAATTCTTTACTGCATGACACCGTCGAGAGGCTAAGACGGTCCCAACACATAGAAACTATAGTAAGCCACCACTGTCTGATCAGGCTAATGGTTAGTTATAACCTCGCCCAACAACAATAAAGTTGGGATGATCTAATATTATCTCTCGAAGGAGGTTTAGCCTTGCCTACACCTAACCCTATTCCAAAAAGGAAGAGGATTGCCCTTTCAAGGAACATACCTCTAAAGTGTAAATGATCCACAAGGTTGAGGTCAAAACTAGGAGCTACCGAAAATCATCAAGGTAGCATCAGTCAACCAATAGAATTATCTAGCCCAGTAAGTGAATAATACTTGTAGCTAGAGTTAGAAGGACAGGATAACCTTGAACTAGACCATGAGGAAGGAACAGGGCATTCTGGAGATAAACAAAGTAACGAATTAGGACTTCCCTCAACACCAAACATGAGTCCCCAAGGTGATTT
Source organism: Pinus tabuliformis (assembly GCA_031772625.1). Lineage (NCBI taxonomy): Eukaryota > Viridiplantae > Streptophyta > Pinopsida > Pinales > Pinaceae > Pinus > Pinus tabuliformis. The sequence goes on from CM062820.1 coordinate 1,373,724,938, forward strand.
GTTGCAAAATTTTGAATTGGCCTAGGTCTTGGCCAACATGAATGATTACATGTAGCCTGAAATCCCGCTCAATATTAATTTATAAGCAATCCAATCTCCTAAGAATTCCGGCGATACCAAAACTCTATTTCCCTCAAAATATGTAAGCCATGAAGTAGAAATAGATGCAGAGGCCATTTGGGAAGCAGAGAACCAACCTAGTGACACGCTCCCAGTAGAAAACAACTAGATAGGCCTAAGCACAGAGAAAATTGGCCAAGAAGAAGAAGCAGAGGCAAAGATGATTCGGGAGCCGATAATCAATCAGGAGACACGGTCCTTTTAGAAAAGAGCCAAGGTGAGCAACCAAGCTCTTTAGAAGTGGAAACTATTAACAAGACTGTCAGCAGAATAGTTGCTCCTCCGAAAAAGTATAGAGCGAGACTGAAAAAGCTTAGGAAAGAATAGCAGAGGCTTCAAAAAATAGTCAAAACGCTCAAAAGAAAAATTAAAGAAACATTAGCAGGAAAGGCTCCAGACAAAACCCTGGAGATAGCAAACATGACTATACAGACAGAATCATATGAAGGGAGGGCTACACGGACTTAAAATAAGCCCATACCCACTCAACCAGTTATCATTCAAGAAGAACAACATGCAATTTTTGTAGATATAGCTATTCAGACAGAGGATGCACCCTCTTATAGCATGGCTACTCAGGCATAGGCTTGGACTTCCCACAATAAAGATATTCAGATAGAAAACATCATTTCTCATAGCATAAGCACTCAGACAAGAATACAAACTAAATATGACATGACACATAATGACCCCATTATACTAAATCTTCAGGAATAATTAGCACAAGATCGGCTCGTGTTAGAATGGCTTGAACAAGAAACTATTTCCTACTAGAAATATCAAGAGTTGCAGAGACAGCTTCGAGAAATGAATGCAACAAAGAGTGAGACCTTCGATAGATACAAAAAATAATAAGAGAAAATAGAGAGAATCAAGCTCAAATTAGATAGGGTCATAGCTCGGACAAACACCATCTGCTCATTATATACAAATGTCTTAGCATGAAGGGTTCCTGCCACTAATATGCCTTGTTTTTGTTAGAATGATACTTGCTGTTGAAAATTAAAGTCATGAGAGCTAGAAAACCAATTGAATTAAAAATAGTTGAAGATTTTATAAATTGTTGCAAAGAGAATGGTGTAAAGGTTCAAAGGCTACTTTGTGAACTTTACCTGCATAATTTTGTATTAGAGGATGAGGTGGAAAATAATCCCAACCCTTTTGTCGGAGATGTTCAATTCCAAGCCTTTATCTCGTTTACAGTTAATCAACTTAAATCGTTCAAATCTCATAACAGATTCCAAAGACAAGAGCATGGATTGGATCTATGGGTAAGAAGTGAACCCAAGCACCCTTTGCAAATTCTTGCCAACCAAAAGAGTCTGATGGCAAGGGAAGGGGTGATTAAAATTTTAGGGCCTATTCATAATGAAATTTTACAGAACGATATCATATTTTCAATCCATTCAAGAAAGCTCTCTAGCTACATCCAAGCTCAGGTGGACAATATCCACTAGTAGTGTGTAGGTTAGAGAGCCATTTAATTATAGAAATTTTAATGCAGCTGTGGCCCATTTTGTTACCTATAGAAACCTTATTTTGAGAGAGGGAACTTATTGGTTATGATGTCAGTTTCGTAGCCCCATCATTTGGTATCTTCCTAAAGGTTACGAGGCAATCTATGAATTTCCTGAAGGAAAGGAAGGGCCTGATTTTGTGCTCGTAGCCCAACATCATGATTTCAGACCAGTTTTTGATGCTCCTTCTCCAGCCTACTCTTTAACTGCACTCCATCAGAATTACTTACCTTTCATGAGGACATGAAACAACGTAAGCAGGCGGTATGTTGAGTTACGAAATGGGTATGTATTTACTATGAATTTCATCATCGTTTTCCTTGATTCTTATCTCTTTGATATCTTAATGCACTAATATATTGAGGAATTCTGGTAAGAAATGAAGGAATTATTTGTAGTTACAATTTATCTAACTTTTACCCCTCTTTAGCAGGAAAGTGACAAAAGGAATGATTGTTGTTCCCTTACGTTGGAATAGAAAAATACGACAAACAAATGAAGGAACGCATCAGTTGCAGATGAGGCTAAGAGCAAATCAGAGGGATCAACGTGAAATAGGAAAGATGTCTGAAGTTAGTAATTGATTGTGAATCCCTTGGGATCAGGAGATCCTCAGGGATAACATTTACCCTTTACCCTTTACCCCTTTCTGATTATAAAAGAAAGTGATTGTAGGAAGAAAGGGGAGGAATCTTTGTTATTTTTCAAGTTGTAAATTTAATTACAGACTTATGCTATTGGAGAACGCAATTATATTGTAATGCTACTTAAGTTCGATGATTAATATATAATTGAAGTTGTTGTTCCCTCACATTATCTGAAGTAGCTCAGCAGTGTTCGCTGGCGGCTAAGGGCCCGACCTCTGGTGGATTTAACTGCTTTCTTGTGTTATATTTTTTATTCTTCTAAAGTTTGGTTGGTTTGATAATTTCCTATTTCTGTGAGTTTACTTTATTTGTTGTTTATCCTTCCTTGTATTGAAGTAGTGTATGCTCTGTTTATAATTTACAGCGTTGTCATTTGATTTGAGTTATGTTTATTACAGAGTAAATTATCTATATAGTGAATCGCATTGAATTAATCATCTATAAGAGTTTGATTATCACTATTAGACTCTCAGAATTGATATCGTTTCTATTTTGATTGCTTTATAGTGATTGAGTATAATTTAGATTGAATCAGCTAAGAAGAGGTGAGTTATTGTTACTATGCTCTCAGCGGATGATATTGTTACTTGAATTGCTGTAATATTTGGTTTAGTAGAGGATTGAGTTTTGAAGCTAGATGTCATATTTCCTTTAATCATTGAAATTTGAGTTTATTAGATGCATTCATTTACTCTTGTGTCGAATATCTTTACTACAATTTAGGACACATTACTCTCTGAATTAATAGTAGCCACATACTGTGTACACTCTTGAAATAAGAGGACTTTCCTGGGTTGATGATTAGTGTGGGATACGTAGGAGTTTTAAAAGGCACCTTTTTATCAGCCAACACCAAGTTGGATAGTAAATCTGAAAAGTGAATCTTTATTTGTTTTAAAGGGTTATAATATATGGAACCCAGTAACAAGGAAGGTTGTGTACAGCTGAGATGTGGTGTTCAGAGAGGTGAAAGATGTTATTAAACATGAAGTCCAACCAAAGGAACCAGAGAAGATAGAGTTTGAGCTAAAGGAGGAAGAATTAGACTCTACAACAAAGGAGGAATCAGAAGATGAAGACCCACAAACTCCAGGTGTGAGAAGATTAGTTCGAGAAAGAAGGTAGCCAGAAAGGTATAGTCCATCTACTTGATGTTCAAATTTGTCTTTATATATTACTAATGATGTCCCAAAATTGTGAAGGCAGTAGTAGATTCAGAGGATGGAAAACTCTAGAAAGAGGCCATGGTTGATGAAATGACATCTTTGCACAAAAATGAGGCTTGGGATTTGGTGGAGTTTTCGGCTAGAAGGAAACCCATTGGAAGCAAATGGGTGTTCAAGAAGAAGACAAATGTAGAAGGAAAGGTGGAGAAATACAAAGCTCGGTTGGTAGAAGAAGGTTATTCCTAGGTGCCAGGAATTGATTTCGGTGATATTTTTTCTCTTATTTCCAAGGTAAGTTCTATTAGATTAGTTTTATCTAATGTTGCTACTTTTAATTTTGAGGTAGAGTACATGGATGTGAAGAAAACATTTCTTCATGGGGATCTGGAAGAGGAAATCTACATGAAGCAATCTGAAGGGTTTGCGGTGAAGGGTAAGAAAGAATTGGTATGCAAGTTAAAGAAGTCTCTGTATGGGTTAAAATAGTCATCAAGGATGTGGTATCAGAAATTTGATACATTTATACGGGACTTGGCTTCACCAGAAGTAAAGCAGATGACTGTGTATATTTTAAATTAATTGGTGACTGTGTTATTTATTTGATATTGTATGTGGATGATATGTTTATAGTTGGAAATGACAAAGAAATTATCTAGGATTTGAAGACCCAATTTTCCTCCAAATTCAACATTAAAGATCTTGGTGCTGCAAGCTATATTTTGGGCATGGAAATTAACAGAGACCGGAAAATAGGAAACTCTGGTTAAACTAGAGGAGGTATGTTGAGACAATATTGCAGAGATTTAATATGCAGGATAGTAAACCGGAAGGTTCCTATTCCTGTAGGTGTAAAGTTATCTACTAAACAATGTCCCGAGAGACAAGAAGAGGAAGAGGACATGTCCCATGTTCCATATGCAAGTGAAGTCGGTAGCCTAGTGTATGCAATGGTTTGTTCTAGACCAGACATTGCACATGCAATGCGAGTATTGAGTAGGTTTATGTCAAAACCAGAGAAGGAGCATTGGACAACAGTGAAGTGGGTTTTCAGGTATTTGCATGGCACTAGTGATTATGGTTTGTGCTACCAAGGAAGACCAGGATTGGACAGAGTGTTGGATATTCGTGGCTTTGTAGATGCTGTCTGGGCTGGAGATCTGGATCAGAGAAGATCTACAAGTGGGTATGTGTTTAACCTATTTGGAGGTGCAGTCAGTTGGATGAGTAAGAAACAATCTATAGTGGCACTATCAACTACAGAGGCAGAATACATGGCATCCACTCATACAAGAAAGGAAGCAGTTTGGTGCAGAGATTGTGTTCAAGTATGGGGTTAGTACAGGGAGCTATAAGGATATACTGTGACAGCCAAAGTGCAATTTTCATGGCAAAGAACCCTGCATATCGTTCAAAGACAAAGCACATTGATGTTCAGTATCACTTTGTAGGGATATGATAGAAGAGAAAAAGGTGTTGCTAGTAAAGGTGGACACTTTGAAGAATACTGCAGATGCATTGACGAAATATGTGAGCTCTGATAAGTTCTCTTCGTGTAGAGAAACAATGGGCATTGCAGGGCTAGATAAATGACTAAGCTCTCTTGTGGCCCCCTGTGGAAAGAAAAAAAGAAGTGGGAGAATGTTGGGTTGTGTTATATTATTTCCATTACTAGCCCACGTAGTTAACCAGGGGGTTAGAGGGGGCGAGGACCCCCCCTTCGTTGCGTCGATTGCATATCGTGGGGGTCATAGGGTGTTTGAGGGGTTCAGGTAACCCCACTCTATGGGGTATGGGGCAGCGCCCTAGAAAATTTTGTTTTAGAACCTATGTTAGGTTGGGCAGACCCACCTATGGTTTTGTGCATGATTTTTGCACATGTTTTTGGACATGATGGTTTTTGGTCCATGGTTTTGGATGCGATAGTTTTTGGTCCATGGTATTGGATGCTTTAGCATGTATAAATATTTATTATAACATTGAAAGGAACATAATGAAAAATCAAGCTGGTAGTCCTAATTTTGGGATCCATGGGAAAATATTTGTGTATATGTGTTTTATGTGTTATGCTCTCACATTGTTTATTTTATGTGCTTTAGAATTCATACACAGGTAATTTATGTACGGGGTTAAAACCTACAAATGCAAAGGTTAGGGGCATGACAAAGACCATTGCCTGGTCTTTTCGAACTATATTGCAGGAGGAGGGCCAATGCCTTTGAGGCTGGAATATCAAGAAGGACCAAGAATGGGGCTTGGATTATCGTGCATTATATGTCAAGTAGCAGGAAAACATATGACGGATAACTGTCATTTGTTGTAGGAGTTTGTACAAACACCAGAACAAAATTTCTACAAATTTTGTAGGTTAGTAGGGCATGATGAGCATAATTGCAGAATCTATGAATTGATGATGGATAAAACATCCACCTATAGGGTTCAGGTAGAGATGTGGCCCCCTGACCAGAGCATGGGGATGGTGTGAACAGGCTTTTACAGGCGCGGATGAGGTCGAGGTAGAGGACTTGGTAGAGGTCGACGACAACTAATCTGCTACAAATGCAGAGGACCAGGACCTTACACCCGCAATTGCACTAACCCAACACGTCCTTTGTGCAAATATTTCACTATGTTTGATCATGAAACAGAGGGTTATCCTACGCTAATAGCTAGGATATGCGACAAAGGGGTGATACTCCCTTAGCTAACTCAGAACCTAAAGATGATGATTTCTGAGCCTTGCGAAGAGGATCCGAAAGTGAATATAGTGCTTTGAAGTGGAATTGCAATAGGGAATGATAAGGGGAAACTACTCGAAGATAGTGCATGGGTTGTTCGGTCCCTATAATACTAGTGATTACCCCATTACTATTGTATTTATACACCTTATTTATATTGTTGTGCCCCTATTACCCCCATATTGTTATTTCTGTGCCCCATAGAATCCCTTTATTGTTATTTTTGGGTTTTATATTATTATTGTTAGGTTGGCTGGATTATATTGTGACTCCTTAGACTCCTATATATAGAAAGGAGGTTTTGTCATTTGTATCATCCAAGAATTGTTCATTTATGTAATGTAAAGGAGGTTTCCCCCTCGAAGAGGCTGAATTCTAAGGCGCGGATTTATCTTTTCTATCTTTTCTTGAGATGGTTACATAACATTTGGTATCAGAGCTTTGGATTCTAGGTTTCGCTGCTCCAAACATGTCATTGTGGAATTTTCGCCATAACTTTTTTTCTGTGACTTTTCAGAAGTAAAAAGAAAAACCCATTTGATAATAAATCGCGCTGAACCTTGGGTCCGAATTTTAGGGCTTTCCGCCTGATATTTACGGAGATATGATCTGAGGAAGTTGGTCTTTTTGTAGACTCCTGAATTACATTCAAAATACGTGACCTGGGGAAAATCGTCATAATTTTCTCTCTGAGGATCGGATTGAAATTTCGTAAGAAGGTACAGAAAGAAGACAGACTGTAGTTTCATTTGCGTGTGTTTCAGATTCAAAGGTTGAAACAGTGACTCGTGGCACGTCATACAAGTTCACTCTACTGAACCAGTATAAAAGCAAGTCACGGTGGGAGATTTCACATAACTCTTCCTTGGAGAATCCAATTTGTCTCAGACTTGTGGCATTGGAAAGAGGACATAGAAGGATACTATAGGTAGCAGTTTCAGAATTGGATGACTTGAAATTACAGAGATACATCAGATTCAATATCAGGCTTCTATAAAGTGAAAAAAGGTGTGTAGTTTTTTTTAAATTTTTGTGTAAGCTTGGTTTGACGAAATTCAAAGGGCATAGTAAAGCATTATTATCGGTAACTGATGCCCCGAGGAAAGAAAATGCAAACACCTAGTAAGGAACCTGAAATCTCTAGCATGACTCATGAAGAAGAGGAAGAAATGCTACATGATATATCAAAATTATAAGAACAAGTGCAATAAATGTCACACTCACAAAAGCTAACAGAAGCTAAGATAAGTGGCGTGGAATCTAAGATAAATGATGTGGAATCTAAGATAAAGGGCATGGAAGCTAATATGGAGGATTCGATGGCCGATTTGAAGATAGATTTGAAGACAGACATGGAAGAATTGAAGAAGTTGCTACAAGAAAGGGTCACTAATGGTGAAAAGGTAGTAAAGGAAACTCATGATGAGAACAAAAGAAATGTTAATCATGATTCTATAGATGCTAACGTTGGATCGAAGAATCACCATATTCCAAAAATTGATATGAGGAAGTTTGATGGCAAGGATCCCGCCACATGGATATTACAGATGGAGCAATTCTTCGATCTCAATAATGTGCAAAACGCACAAAGGTACGTATGGAAACTGTATATTTGGAACCAAATCAGTTTGTATGGTATCAATGGCTTTGCTCTCGTAAACAATTTATCACTTGGGCAATTTTTACAGAAGAATTAATAGCACATTATGAAGATACAAAAAGCAACACTTTTTTTAGCCAATTGATAAGTCTCAAACAGAAGGGTTCAGTAATGGAGCACATTGAGGAGTTCCAAAAATTGAACATAAGGGTAAAAGATATTCCAGAGGAGCATAGGATTGATTTGTTCATAGGGTATTTAAAGGATAATATCCAACATGATGTTCGCCTTTGGGAACCTGATTCATTAGAGAAGGCATTCAGGTTAGCAAGAAAAATGGAAAGAAAAATTATGGCAACCAGGAAGCATACCACTCACAACTATAAAGACGGAAGTGTTGTTGCCCCTAGTCTTCCACAACCTATAAGGTTGACACCACAACAATTGGAAGAAAAAAGAGCAAAATGGCTTTATTACAGTTGTGATAGAAAATAAACTAAAGGTCATAAGTGTGCTGAGAAGAAATTATTCTACATAGATTGTGAAGAGGAAGAAGAAAAGGAGCAAGAAAGGTCAAAAGAAGAAGATATACTCCAGGAACAAAGCCTAGATGAAGAACAAATAAATCCGACCATATCTTGTAATGCATTGGCGGGAATTACCACTCCTCAAACCATCAAGATAGAAGGACAAATCAAGAAGAAAAAGGTAATAGTGTTGATTGATTCAGGAAGCACCCACAATTTTATTCATTGTAGGGTAGCATAAGAATTGTATTGCTTCCTATATCCAGCACCAGAGTGTCAAGTGATGATTGCAAATGGAGGAACAATAAATTGCTCTGGAAAGTGACATAATATCAAGCTATCCATGGGAGAATATGTATTGACTAGCCCAATGCCTTCCATTCCAATGGGGGTGCTGATGTTGTACTAGGAATCCAATGGCTACAATCCTTGGGTACAATAGCTTTTAATTTTCATGAAATTTTCATCAAGTTTTCTACAGAAAGAAAGGAAGTTGAATTAAGGGGTATTGCAGGGAAACCAGGAAAGATAATCAACTCTAATGGCATGACTAAGCTTCTTAAAAAGGAGCAAAGAGGTGTAATTGCACAATTATGTTCGCTAGATGTTTCCACATTGGAATCATCTATTTCTCCAGATCTCCAAAATGTCCTGGACAATCATTCCAAGGTATTTGAGACTCCCAAAGGTCTCCCACCATATGCATGATCATGATCATGCTATTCATCTGATTCCAGGAAGTGTTCCTCCAAACATCAGCCGTACAGATATCCCTATGCCCAAAAAAGTGAAATTGAACGTATGGTTGCAGAAATGCTAGAGGCTGGTATAATTCAACCAAGTCAAAGTTCTTTCTCAGCTCCAGTAGTATTGGTGCACAAGAAGGATGGATCATGGCGCATGTGTCCGGATTATAGGGAGCTCAACAAGCTCACTATTAAAGATAAGTTCCCCATTCCTGTTATTGATGAATTATTGGATGAATCGCATGGATCAATTTACTTCACCAAGTTGGATCTTCGTTCGAGATATCATCAAATCAGAATGAAGATTGAAGACATTCTGAAAAACGGCATTTAGAACTCATGAGGGTCATTAGGAATTTTTGGTCATGCCTTTTAGCCTTACCAATGCACCTTCAACATTTCAAGGTTTGATGAATTCAATTTTCAAACCATTCCTTAGAAAATTTGTGTTAGTATTTTTTGATGATATACTAATATACAGCAAGTCTTGGAAGGATCATGTTGAACATGTTGACAGGGTGCTACAACTATTGGAGGAGAAACAATTATATGCCAAAAGATCCAAATGTTTCTTTGGAGTCCAGGAGGTGGAATATTTGGGTCATATTGTATCTCATGAAGGAGTTAAGGTAGACCCTAGAAAAATTAAAGCCATTAAGGAATGGAAAATCCCCACATCCATAAAGCATCTGCAAGGATTTCTTGGGTTAACAGGGTATTATCGCAAGTTTGTTAAGAATTATGGGAGAATAGCAGCACCTCTAACAACATTATTGAAAGATTCATTTTCATGGACTCCGGAAGCAAAAAAGGCCTTTGAACATCTTAAAGAGGCAATGCGCCAAGCACCAGTCTTAGCTACGCTGGACTTCACAAAAACCTTTATTGTGGAATGTGATGCTTCAGGAAATGGAATTGGTTATGTTCTAATGCAAGATGAAAGACCCATTGCTTTCGAAAGTCGTCCAATCAAGGGAAAGTTTTTAAGCAAAGCTATTTATGAGAAGGAAAAGTTGGCAATACTCCATGCACTTAAGAAATGGCGACCCTACCTAATGGGAAGACACTTCAAGGTAAAAACGGATCATGATAGCCTTAAATACTTTTTAGAACAAATATTATCCTCGGAAGAGAAAAAAAAGTGGGTCACAAAGATGTTGGGTTATGACTTTGAAATCATCTACAAAAAAGGGAAGCAAAATGTGGTGACAGATGCACTCTCAAGAAAGGATGAGGATGTGGAAGCATTGTTGTGTGCCATTTCTATTATCCAACCAGATTGGATAAATGAAGCAAGGGAGGAATGGAAGAACGACGAAGAAGTGTGGGCACTTATTCGAAAGCTACAACAAGATTCCAGTACTTCTGATACATTTAGCTGGCAAAATGATTCATTATGGTACAAAGATCGCTTATACCTCTGTAAGAATTCCCAGCTAAAACAAAATATTCTTATGGAATTGCACAATTCTCCCTTAGGAGGGCACTCAGGATTTTTAAAAACTTACCACAGGTTAAGAAGGAATTTTTTTGGGATGGCCTTAAATCAGATATTCAAAAGTTTGTGGCGGAATGTTTGGTTTGCCAGCAAAATAAAGTTGAAACAATTAAGACGCCGAATCTATTACAACCTTTATCCATTCCAAGCCAATGTTGGGAGGAGGTTTCAATGGATTTTATCACAGGTTTACCCAAGTCTGAGGGAAAGAGTGTCATCATAGTGGTAGTTGACAGACTTACCAGTATGCACACTTTTGTGCATTATCACGTCCATTTAAAGCCAGTACAGTTTCTACTGCATTTATGGAAACAATTCAAAAGCTACATGGAAACCCAAAGATTATTGTAAGTGACAGAGATCCCATTTTCACTGGAAATTTTTGGACAGAATTATTTTCTTGTCTTGGTACTCAGTTAGCTCATAGCTCATCTTATCATCCTCAATCTGATGGGAAAACTGAGATAGTAAACAAATGTTTGGAAGGATATCTTCGTTGCTTTGTATCTGATAAACAGACACAATGGGTCAAATGGTTGCCTCTGGCTGAATGGTGGTATAACACTTCCTTCCATACAGCAACAAAAATGACCCCATTTATGGCACTTTATGGGTATCAACCACCATCCATCGCATCATATTTAAGAGAAAATTCTAAGGTTCAGGCAGTGGAACATCACATCGAACATCAACAACAAGTCCTCCAACTCTTAAAGGATAACATCATGTTGGCACAAAATAGAATGAAACAACAGGCAGATCAACATCGCAGTGAAAGAAGTTTTGATGTAGGTGATTGGGTATTCCTACGGCTACAACCATATAAGAAAATGTCCCTAAAGCAAGCTAAGAAGGATAATAAATTATCACCAAAGTATTATGGTCCGTACATGGTGTTGCAAAAGATTGGTACTATGGCATACAAATTGGATCTTCCTGCAGCTTCTCGATTGCACCTAGTTTTCCATGTTTCATGTTTAAAGAAGGTTATAGGTGACAAGCTCCCAATTCAAACAATATTACCAGAACTTGACGAGGAAGGAAAAATTATATTGGAACCAGAAGCAGTCACAGAAACAAGAACTCGACAACTACGAAATCGATCAATTTCAGAGTATCTTATCAAGTGGAAGAACTTATCCGCTGAAGATTCCACATGAGAGGATGAGAATTTTATGCAGAAGTATCCAGAACTACTCAAGCGTTGAGGACAACACTTTTTTGAAGGAGAGGGGCATGTTGGGTCCCTATAATACTAGTGATTACCCCATTACTATTGTAGTTATACCCTTATTTATAGTGTTGTGCCCCTATTACCCCCATATTGTAATTTCTGTGCCCCATAGAATCCCTTTATTGTTATTTTTGGGCTTTATATTATTATTGTTAGGTCGGATGGATTATATTGTGACTCCTTAGTCTCAAATATATAGAAAGGAGGTTTTGTCATTTGTATCATCCACATTGTTCATTTATGTAATGTAAAGGAGGTTGCCCCCTCGAAAAGGCTAAATTCTAAGGCATGGATTTATCTTTTCTATCTTTTCTTGAGATGGTTTCATAACATGGGTTCACAAAGCTCAGGGAAGGAGGCTAAATTTGGTTTGGAGCGTGCACGCGAAACATTCATGGAAGCAAAGAAGAGCTTCGTTGAGGCCTCCACCTCAGGAGCAAAGATAAGCCTGATCCAAAAATGGACCCTCTATGCTTATGACCTTCCTAGAGACCTGCATGAAGTTGGTACGCAATAGCTAGGTTGTGAAGCGATTGCAGGAGCTTACAAATAGATTTGTCGACAATACTTTAAGGTGAACAACCATGGTACAAAAGATTGGTAAGCATAAAACAAGGAACATGACGAGAGATGAGGCTGACCGTGTAAATATAAAGAATATAAAATGGATCAGGT